>OX438900.1:15975053-18400536 GCA_949316265.1 Diarsia mendica | reverse complement strand
TCGACTTGTGAATAAAACATGGTAAGGCTGAGTGTTTCAACGTAGTGTGACGGCTGTTTGGACTCAAGTTGTCATGTTTGTAGGTAGTTGGCCTATAATCTGTCTTAGAGTGGTTGTATCTCTAAGTTCTTTTGTGAAGTGAACGTTTTTAAAGTACCAATTTTCTTTTCTATTTCTATGTTGGATTCTTTTTCTCTTTTGTGTGGTCGTTTACATTGCAGGCTTATTTACGCTTATGACAGAAGTAACCAGTATGGGCATACGAGTATTTCAGTGTTCAAAATCATACCAGCAGTCTGTACAAGCTACAAAGTGGGATTTAAGAGCCCCTCGACCACTGAGAGTGCTTACGCTTAACGTGGGGTTAGTGGTTGGTCATGAGATATTACACAATAATATACAAAATCTCAGTGTGAAGCTCTGACGTACTCGAGTTAGGGAGCAAACTTTGCTCTCTTCCATTTGCCACAAATGAGAAACTACTTGCGCAGGATGATAAGTAGTTCATTCTCGTGGACTAGCTAGAAAATTCCAGGTATTAATAACATTTTGTGCAAGCTTTACTTCGTGGAATAGTGTGGTTTTTAAATTGCATAAAAATAGTAGTCGACTGTTTTATACCGCAGCGAAAAAGAAAAGGTTTTCACCTTTTCAGCGAAGCTATTGTTCGAAGACTTAAACTATTTCTAATAGTGCAATATTTAGCCAGTCAACCGCAGAACTCATGAAGCTATAACGATCAAAACCACTAGCGTGTGACAGAGACAGGTATACGTTATCATATGGAAGAGTGAGACGGTAGTGTCGAATTGCGGACGCGTCGATCGGAAGCGGAGCGGAGCGAGCGCGGAACTCGCGGAAGTGGAACAATGCGGAGAGGCTTTTGTGAGGCGATAACCACCGCGTTATAATTTAGAGGTGGCGTACGAATAGGTACGAATTCGCACGACTGATTGCGAACGGATTTCGTTTTGTTGGCGTGAAATTAGAAATAATTTCGCTGACGTTTACGTGGTCTACGTATAAATTCTTTGTTTCGTTTGTGCTCGTGTAAAAAAAACATATTTCGTATTCGCTGCATAAGATTTTAAATTAAGAGTTGACTGGAATACGTGTTTAGTTTGAATGTAAAATTTAATTTTAAAACATGTCACTAATTTTTTTTTATTCTTATCCACAAGGTCCTGAAACTTCAAAATTTCAAAACCCCCATGAGGGTGAAAAAGGGGGGCAAAGTTTGATTATGGAAAATCGACATTTTCAAGCGGGTAAAATCGAGTAAGAAATAATTGAAAATGTTGCAAAACACATCAATCCAAAAACAGGTTATAAAAATATCATTAAACAAGAAAAACGAAAATACACAGCGGGCCGCATAAATTTTCTCCCGTGCCACTTCGCAGCGAGATTCAAATGGTAAATTGCGAAACCGCAATCTTCAGGGCGGAAGTGCTGTGTGAACGGACCAGGAACATTTGTCCAAGCCATTTGTTTTTTGAAGCCCTATTTTAAATGAAAATTATTCTTACGAAACGAGCTTATGGTAAGCGCTTAAGATTTTCAAGCCACTTAATGAGATAAAGCAATGGAATACTTATTACGAGACGTTATTTAAATGGGTATTATTGTGAATTAATGGTTCTTGCGTGAGAAATGTTTTCAATTTTCTTTTTCAGACTGTAAATATTTATGGTGTATTTTTAACTTTAGCTTGAGACTTAAAACGTTTTTCTCCCATAATTTGTTTATTCCAATTAGTGTTTAACATAAACCACGATAAAACGAGACGTATTATTTTCATCGCCCATTAATTTATGAGTGCGTGCTTTGTTCACACTACTGTGGGCGTGAAAAAACTCATTACTCCGACTAAGTGGAATAATTTATGACACGTTTTTTGTAACATTTCATATTAATGTATCGCCTGAAAGCCACAATTTAACGTTTATGTGGATATTATTCTGCTTTTTGTTTCAGCTGTAATATATTATTTAACAAAACCAAATTATTGTCTGGTCAGTAAAAAATACCCGTAAGCTTTATCTTCTGTATTCGATTTACGAAGTTCCCAAGTCCCAATACATTACTTGAACAATCTAAAATAAGTATAACATGTCTCAAGCGCTGGCCCAATTTTTTTGTCCGCCATCATGTTTTTTCCGCTTTCGTAAATATTGCGGGTATAATAAAAATAGATGAGTTCGCCTCACAACAGCCTTGATCCTCGTCAAAGGACCACCGGTATGTCTTAGACGATATTTCAGGAATTTGACAGAATTTTATCTTAGAGAATCGTAATGGACAAATATTTAGTGGGATGGTTTGGCTTTGTGTTATAAGACGGGTCGTTTGTGAAGCTTTTAATACTGATTATCTTTACAGTAAATGTTGACAGTAAGGAGCTCGTGGCTTAATTAGAATAGCCGCTCGGGTCGATCTTTAGGTTAAACCGTACTTAGGTTGGTCCGTGAATGGGTGACCATCTTTGACATTAGGACATATAGAGCTTCCTCCGTGCCTCAGAAAGCAAGTTAAGCCGTTGGACCCGGCTGTCATTTGTAGATCTTTGGCAGTCGTTACAGGTTGTCAGTGCAGTGGCCTAAAAGACTGACCACCAGTAGTATATATATATATATAAAAGGAGAACTCACTGACTGACATATCAACGTACAGCCGAAACTACTGGGGCTAGGAATGTGAAATTTTGCGCACGGCTTCCTATTATAATGTAGGGGAGCACTAAGAAGGGGTTTTTGGAAATGTAACCTTTAAGGGGGTGAAAAGGGGGATGAAAGTTTGTATGGAAAATCGTCACTTTTGTAGTTGAACCGACATCCACGCGGGCGAAGCCATGGGCAAAAGCTAGTTCCATATAAAATACTAGTATTCAGTTACATTCGGCCAGACTGGAAGCAAACCCCAACATAATTGGAAAAAGGCTAGGCAGAAGATGATTTTTACAGTTGAACCATTATTTTTATACCGACCTTTGTCGACCTTTAGAATAAAACTAAGAATATACTTGTAGGTAGGTACCTACGTCAGCATTAGCCGGTGCAAGGAGAGCAAATCCTTGAAGCTGTGGTTCTCATTCTATGTTTATCTCAAAGTTACGATATCCTCACTATCCGCAGATATGACCGCCCGGAGCCATTTTATTTTTATTAAAGCTTATCTTTAAAGTTACGTTGTAACAATATTTTTATTAGAACTACTTTTATGTTTATCTTGAAATATCTACATATATTTAAGACTTTGTTGTATTTAAGCCTGACTTTCTCTGCCTACCGCCATGGGAAAAAGGCGTAAGTTAATGCGTGTATGATTATACCAATAAATATAAATTTCTACCTAAAAATATTTAAATCTTTCGCTAACTAATGAAAATGAATAACGACAGGCCCACAATACTGACAGAAATATATGCCCTTCCAAACACAAATCCACAAGTTTGGCTATCAATAAATCTACATCGCCTTCCGTCTGATAACAAACTACAGAGGACAGGAAAATAGGCCATAAATAACGATGCCACGACACTTAGTAATGGTTGGCCAACTTAAAAATATAAATAGCCTTTTGATTCAGAGAAAACTTTAAAAGTAAAAAACTAAGTCCCGATCATTAGTCGACAATTACTGTGGGAACTTCATCCAGAAAGACGAATGGTGGAAAGTTCCAGAAGTGGAACTATTTATCAACTCATTGCAGCTCACAGTCGCGGCCCTATTCTGTTTCACGCCTGTCCAGTTTACGCTTTGACCCACCAATTTATCCTTTATGGTTGAAAAGTATTGAGCAATGAATTTTACGGTCATTTGAGCAATATAAATGAGGCGAAAAGGAGTTGGGTAGCGGGTAAATTAGATTTTTTTATGTGATTTATTGGAACATTTTTGTGATAATTGCTGTGATTTAATTTATTTGTTTGTTTGCGCTTTGTTCGTGGTGGGTTACATGCTATTATCCTTTACGTTTTCATGTAATGTTCGTTTTTGTTAAAAGAAGTTATGTTTTTTACTGTTCGATTCATGAATATGGGTTAATTTAGACAAATCAATAAAACGTCCTATTGTGAAGGAGTTCCACGCGAATGCTGTTGACAAAAGAAATCTGTTCACTTAACTCAATACAAAGTGTTGACAGAAATATTCGGCTTACCCGAATCTGTCCATTCTTATAAAACTACTCCAGAATAAGTCGTCTAAAAGTCGGACTCGACAAAGACTTATAAAGAGCAAGTTTGAAAAGTCGCAGGAAAATATCCGGAATGAGTGCAACAGAAGGCGGCGATCGAGATCGTTGGCGCCATCGAGAAAATTAACCCCCGCTGTGCTGCCCGGGTTTTGTTAGGTTGAAAACGAACTCTTTTATTATAAAGCTTCACCGCATAACAATACATGTTTATTTTGTTCTCTACACTGCCTTGTATTGTGAGTTCTTTGAAGATTTGGTTTGATTTATGATATCTTCAGTACGTAGTAGAGAGGTTCCAACAATATTAAGGATTCTATAAATCATTTTTGCATGTCAGGTGCGCTGAATTTATTGAACGCGTTCGATGTGTGGTGATATTGTAAATGTAGCTTTTCTTTTAAATATTCTTTGTCGGTAGGGTTTTCTTTCAGAGATAAAAGAAACGTGTTTCGCCGTAATCCTTGATTCTATTCATTTTACGATTAAGTCTGGTTTTCTGCTCCCATAAACGTTTTTTATATTTAAATCTCGCTATTACCTAGGCTACCTACTAGTATCTAGGTTTATCCACAATCTAAATTTACATTACAAAGCAATAATATGCTAATCGTACAATTTAGCCAATAAAAGAAAATTGTGTCTGAAATTGTCCTCATTCAGTTTGTGCGATCTTTAGGAAACACAAAAATAGCTATTGACGTTATTTGGTTAACTGTGGATTGAACAATCTCTTTTATTCCTGTTTTTATTTTCGTTGAATCAGAATGGCTGCTACTTAGAAGATTAACGGGTCGGAATAAACGTTAAATGAAATGAGAAAGTGTTTTTATGTTCTTCATTAGCTTAAGGTGGGAACAATATAACTATTACTTGAGTCTGACGGTATAAATTACGTTTTCGAATTGTGTAAAAGTAGGTAGGTACTGAAACTAGACTGAAAGGTTTAATGAATGTTTAAATCGAAATTGTACCATTTCAAGCAATTAACTAAGTGAAAAATTGTATATTCATCTCCAAATAATTAAACAGTTATGGTTTCAAATTAATATCAGAAGTAAATTAAAAATGTATAACTATGAATGTATATATATTTTTACATAGCGCTTTAGTCACCAAAAGTAAATCCTTTGATGAATATTTTAGCTTCGCAATCAATTACAGTGGCTATTCCGTATTGAAATATTTTTAACATAAAAATATTTGCATGATATTTGATTTGCAAACCCGTAGTGATTAATATGAAACAGAGTTATTCGAATATTCTGGAAAAATTGTAAATAAAATAACAAAACTATTACGCACACCGGTGACGCTTTTAATTAAAAGTCTAATTGTATTTTACTATTTCTCTTTCGTCATAAAGAGATGAGAAGGTTAGTGAATGTGACCCGTTTTTTGGCATCCTCATTACGATGAAGCTAGCAAAGAGTTTTTAATATCAACTTTTTGTTGAAATAAACTCTTTGAAAATAAATCATAATGAGTCCTCCAAGTATTTATATTGTATAAAATATAATTATACCAACGCATAGAGCACAAAGGAAGGTATTTTTCTCAAATTAATTATTACAGTGCTTTTAACTTTTTTACCTTTTTTCTGTTTATATTATTCAATGTCTTTCAACTAAATATACTTAAAAAATAAATTAAAAATAGAGTAGTTATGTGTCTGAGCCATTTAGGGATGAAAAACCTAGGGCCGAGGTTCGATTACCCACCTAGTATTTAGTGAAATCGTCAAAAGGTTGGTTGTCTCTTCACGTGACCAGAGGGCTGGCCTATTTCTTAGCCAAAGAATCAGCCTCGCGATTCAACGATGCAATGCCGCAGGGCTATATAATCGAATTTCTTGAAGTTCTGCAATTCTTTTCCCCTTTTTATACTTGTACATACATATTTTATTATTATTATAGATCTGTAAGTTGTAATTTGTAAATAATGTAAATGAAAATATGATGGAGGTTAAGTCATTTTAATGTGTAATAAAAATAAACACCACTCTTTTGAGGCTCATCAAAAAACTGTGAAGTAGAGAATGTAATATAAAAGTTACTTTACCGACTGTTTGCGATAAATCAAACAAAGATATTTTGAGTTTTAGAGGTTTAATAACCTTTACAAAGTAGATAACTTTTTTTATACATTTCGTTGCGACGGAGCGGTTTGCAAGATGATGAATGAATGTATTGAATGAATGGAATGAACATAGAGTAGAATAACATTGAATGAAAATATAAGATGAAGATTGAGTGACTGAAGGAATGCGTCGTAGACACCGACTTATTATAATGAACTCCGTTTTAATTAAAATATTTAATTTTCATTCTAGGTTTGCAGCAGGTAATGAGTTATTATATTATGAGGAAAATTAACAATTACAGGTGGAACTTCCTGTTTAAAACCTTTTATGATAAAATGAAACGTGGAAAATAAATGAGTCGTTATTGTTTAATTAATTATATTTCCATGAGTACTATGACGTTGCTGTATAAGAGGGATCTGATAATCTCTTTGAACATTGACTGAACTTGTACTTCCCTCAGATATCTTAGAATTTGAACATGAACAGATGTTCCATCTGAATTCTGAAAAGACATTTGCATGAACTATTGAAGCCTTTACCGGTTTTAACTTCTGCGAACTTTCAGTTACATTATCTTGCTTCCAAAGAAATTATAATATTCACGTAGTATTTCAAAGGAACTTTATCAAAGAGCTAACTAACTAAGAACAGCTACATAAGTTTAATATTCAACTTTGCCTAAAACTGTTTGTTGGTTGCTTCTCCAAAACTGCGCCACTACACCCTAAATTCACGATAATTTTTCTTTACATCTATGGTGGTGTTCCACGCTATGCTTGTCGAAAAGTTGTCTCCATTCCAGGACTGGTTAAATATTCAAAACTAGGCTGAAGTTCTCATCGAACACCTATCATTGGTAGTCAAATATACTTAGCCGTTCATTCAGGGAGCTCGGTTCGTAGATTTTTATTTTTCAGAATCGGGAAATCTGTTCTTTGGTTTCGTTCACTTTTACTGGAATTTTCATATTTCTCAGTTTTGAATACGTTTCTCAGCTTTGAATACGTATCCTGATACTGGTAAGGAGCTTATCCCCTTTAATATGTGACTTAAATATAATGTTATAGAGGTACTCTCTGTTCACCAAAAAGATGAATATAAATGTTGTTGGATGGATTTGAGGAAGAAGACTAAAAGATAAAATGGGTGGATTGTGTGAGTATATGAAGGTAAAACGAGTCAATGATCGTGTGACTATTAGCAGGGGCGAATGAAAACGTGTTGCACAGACCATAGTTAAAAACATCTTCTTCTTAGCGTGTCGATGGCAATTTAAATTGAGTCAGCCCAAAATTTTGCGACGAGTTTGGCATTTTCAGTTCCGACCATTAGCTCCTGTGATGTGCAAGTAGCTGGACAGGCAGGACACGATGTCAAGTGTACCATCGTCTGTGGGGTAACACCACATTTATAGTTACCATAGAAAAAAGGCAGAAAGATGATGACGTAGGTCTCTATCGGACGTATCATAATCTGACTTTTCCAAAACATTAGGAGGAAAAGTATCCTGAAAGCTTGTCTCTACGTCATAAAGTGGATACTCGACGGAAAGTGCCCTTTGTGGTCTGAGAACTGCTTACATTGCCAGTAACCGGACGATGGGGCTTCAGCCTTAATTTACGATGCTTAGACACCGTGTTTTGGAAGTTTTCATTGATATGAAAGGATTTTCGGTGTTAGGAAACCGTGTTAGAATGAAGCACTTTTTGCTACAACCGAATATCTTGATATAGATATAGGTAGATTGGGTGGCTGGTAGCAACTGGATGAAAGTTGCTGAGAATCGAACTGAGTGGTGTGCGTTTTAAAATTCTGATAAGTAGATTGAGCTATCATTCTGCGAGAACTTGATTTTAATTGTGGAAGCACAGAAGTAGAGTAGTGTCAATTTTAATTCTTACGTAAAGTACTGTAGATCAGGATTCAGAATCTTGAAAACATCACAAATTAACACAAAAAAATCAGAATCGAAATAATAAATATCTCACAGCCGAACATAACATAAAAATGAAAATACGGCTGCTTCACTCCGACCCAGCTTTATATAATTACCACAGCCAGATATTCATGTAACAGAGTAACAGAAAATCAATGGAGTCGTAATTGGAATCGCACGAATCCGCACGATTGTATTATTATCATCTCATGAATGTGAATTTATTCGGGGCTGTTTGCAGCCTTTATTGCTTGGTTTTGGGTCGCCCTTCGAACGGGCTAAAAGTAAAGTGGGGTGTGACTGACGCATTCAAAAATTTGAGGTAGGTGAAAATAAATCGATGACGGCTGAAGGACGTTTCATAAAAATTACAGAGTTCTGCTTTAGGAAAAAACTGCCTTTGAGTATGCAAAGTACTGTTCCGTAGACGTGACTTTAACCTACAAACAAGGTGATAAAAATAATTTTACCCAATTCCGATTCTGCTACTAAACACTAGGCCCTTCTAGTGAATTACACAAATGACAAATTCTCGTTCATAGAGAGGAAGGCCGTTTAACAGTAGTAGGAACATTAAAGGCTGGTTATATGCAAAACTAAACACAAAGGGCCCCTAAGTAAACTTAATACACATTTCTCAAAGACCTATCAGTAGTACAGTCCAGGTTTAACCACTCACATGTTGCGGTAAGCCCGTGAATACGTAGCTAATCACTGGCTGACTGTGCCTACCTACCTACCTACATACATACCTACCTACCCTAAACACATCGTAAACACTGGCCAGTCCAAGAGCTTAATCCCCACTCATGTTGCTGGCATTTTCTCTGTAGTCCCTAGAGTGTCCACCATTTTGTTCTCTGGTAGTGACGGTCAACCCGATCAGATGCTTTAGAGTATCGATATTATAGGATGGTATATACTCCGATATTTTGGATCGAAACCAACGAATACGATAAATGTTTGTGCATGGATACAAAAGTACCGTAATTGGAAATAATGTATCGTGGCGAGCCAAATACTCCTAAATACTATTATCAAAGAAAAGGATAACAAAACCTGGAGAGTTTTTCTACAGATTCATTAAGGATCCGACATTTAAGAGTCAGATCGAATCCAACCGATACTATCCTAGAATCGTATCAAAGGTGCGATCTGGATAAAAATCTAAGGTATCGATGCAATTTTCGAGCATCCCTACTCACAAGCTATACTCAGTTGGCTATATAATATAAATAATATAATACGTGACACGACCATTACTGTGATGTCATGGGGGTGGCAAGTATGCCATAATTTCTGTGGTTTCGGCAGAATAGGTGTTAATTGAATTTGCGTTTAATAACCTTTGTAAGGGAAGGGTATAAGGGCTGTATTTTCTTGCAATTTTAGTAAGTAATTTTTTTAATAAGTAAGTACATGTCTCATTGGTATGAACTGAAGGCATAAGATACTTGGGCTGCGAGTCCCGTCGGGGCTACGGGTTGTTCGAAAGAGATAACATGGGTGGTTTTTAGTCAGTAGAAGTCTGACACTCCCTTCTGCTCTGCACATAGCGGGAGGAGTCATTTGATGATTTCCCACCCTCCAAAAAAGGTATAAGACACTTTACATTTAGTTTAATTTTCTTGATATTTTCTCTGTGTTCTCTAGAATTTTGCTCGAAAGCGACAGTTTGGCTAATGTAATACACGTGACACAGCCATTATCTCCACGTCATGGAGGTAGCAAGCATGTACGCCATAATTTCTGAGGTTTTGGTTAATTGAAATTGAGTTTAACATCCTTCGTAAAGAGTTGGTATTTTATTATTATTTTTTCCGATTCTATGGAATGATAAGCAATACTGAATGGATTCCCTAAACTTGACTGAATTAAAGTCGTGTATGAATTCAGGGTACCTACTTCGCACGATCTCCCGCGAGGCGGCGAATCTCCTTGCCGGATTGCCGCCGTGGGATCTGGAGGCGATAGTCCTCGCGCGCCTACACGAGTGGCGCGCGGAGGCGCTACACCGGGGGGTCACTCTGCTGCCGCGGCACATTGCTGCGCGGCGGACAGACCTCCGGTGCGATCTCATGGCGGTATGGAGACAGCGACTGTCGCAACCCCGTGCAGGGCACGCCACGATAGTGGCGGTAAGTCCCCTCTTTGAGGAGTGGCTAGAGAGGAGCCACGGCGTCCTCACCTTCCGTCTGACGCAGGTCCTCACCGGACACGGATGTTTCGGGAGGTACCTGCACCGAATTAGGCGGGAGGAAACGCCCGGATGCTTCCACTGCGAGGATCGACCGGAGGACACGGTGGAGCACACTGTGGAGGTGTGCCCTGCTTGGGCGGAGCCCCGCCGTGTTCTCGTAGCGGCGATCGGCGGCGGTGACCTCTCGCGTCCGGCCCTGGTGCAAGCCATGGTCCGGGGCGAGGAGGAATGGGACGCCGTCGCCTCCTTCTGCGAAGCAGTGATGCTAGCGAAGGAGGTGGCGGAACGAGAGAGGAAGCGATCCTCTCAACGTCCCAGCCGCCGCGGAAGGCGCGGAAGGCGCTCCGGGCGTCGGGGGCCACGTGATGGCTTCCGGCCACCGTAGACGCGGGCCTGTGGACGGTGAGTAATGGGCTAGCTCGCCGTCCGGCCGTCGTCATGACGGCAACAGACCGTGTCGGCGGCGCGTTCGTGTTCCACGCGCGCCTCAAAGAGATGTCAGCAAGGAGGGGCCCGCAAGGGCCGACGCCCGTCGGGGCCGCGGTATTTAGTACTAGATTACGTGGCCTCGGCGCAAGGGCAAAGAAGGAACATGGGTTCGGTTTTTAGTCAGTAGAAGTCTGACACTCCCCTTCGCTCTGCCCAAGAGCGGGGGGGGGGTCATTCGATGATTTTCCACCCACCAAAAAAAAAAAAAAAAAAAGGGTACCTACTTCTTTTGTTCATTTTATTTTCGTTGTTAGAGCTTTGCTTTAGTTATAATTATGTGTCTAGATGATCTAAGTTTTTCTGTCAGACAGTTTTTATGTTCGAGATTTACGGGTATACTCGAGATTTGGAAAAGGATAAGAAGACAGCTGCGCCGACCCCGAATAAATTGGGATAAGGGGAGAAGTAGGATGATGATCTCTCGGATTTTAGAGTATTGTGTAATACGGTACCTACTTAATACCTTTTTCAGTATTAACTTCAAGTCATCTCACTTAAAATTACTAAAAAATAATCCTGAGAGAAAACTTCATCTCGACTTAGTTTTGGACAAAGATTAAACTAAAACACAAGAACTTTTTGAAGGCTGTTTTTTCGTAAAATTAAACCTTGAAAATGTAATTGTGTACCATTTATTTATTTTCCCAAGAGAAATTATACCCACGAGTAAAATAAAACATTATAAACTTTTAGGCAATCTACACTGAACTCTTATTATAAAACAAAATCTTCGTACAATACGTTTTTTAAAGCTTGAATTGTTGCGTAAGTACGGAAAAGTTTTGGAAAAAAAATATCTTAAGGAAAATTCGCACCCGAGAAGACGAGACCGCTTTATGAAACTTGGGAGAAAAATGTGAATATTTCATAAAGTTTTTCGGGATTATGATACTTTTGTTACGCATCGTGCAAAGTGAAGAGAATTTACTTAATAAACTGCTGTTGGGGCGTACATTCTCGTCAACGCTCTACTGCCTAGAGGATCTAATGAAGACGAATAAAGCACTCTATTTGATATTTTTTCTTGGACTTAAAAGGACGATGCGCAATTTCCTTTGTTGTAAATAGCTAAGTTTAGAAAGAACGTCACGGAATTGCCTTGGTAATACAAGAGATCGCTGAGTTTTAGATTGCTTACTTCTGTAGTTCAATTTTCCTTCTTCACGATTCAAGACAACACTAAGAAACTCCTTTTTAATATAAAAAAAATGTGAACCGAGTTTGGAATACATACTTTTTGCTCCCAATTGTCTAGAATCGCAATTTATATTAAGTCCAGAATTTACCTTTCAATTCAGCGTTATCATTAGCTCCCATGGATTGCTCTAGCATATTTTCTATCTGGTCAGCCAACGAGCTATGGAGCGAAGTATACTGGGTGTCAAACTTACGGACCGCATCAAAAACACTATAATTCGCTCTATAAGCCAAATAGCTGATGTTGGTCTTACAGCTGCGAGTTTAAAATGGAAAATGCGCATGTCGGAGGAGCAATGGGCAAAAATTACCACTCAGTGGATACCAAAAGGCAGGAAACGACAACGCGGCAGGCCCAGAAGGAGATGGCGGGATGAGCTAGACTCTTTCTCAAGGGATTGGTCTAACATCGCACTGGATCGCGAAAAGTGGAAAGAGGGAAGGGAGGCCTTTGCCCTGCAGTGGGACAACATAGGCTCATAATAATAAATAGTGGTCACTTGAGTGATCACACCAGTGCTCAGCTATTTGTACTTAGAGGAAAGTCTCAATATGATTCGACTATAATGAGATCAAGTCTAAAATTAAAGTAAACCCTAGTCCTACCATTCGAGGAAACGTCAACCGTTTCCACACAAAGTAATTCAATGGAACTTAGTAAAGTTTAATTTGTCCACGACAGGATTCGGGATCGTACTTGTGACCTTCTTGACTTGAACTTCAAGTGGAGAGGGATGAAGATTTTGATTTTAACTTAAGGGGATACAAACTTGAAGATTCTGCTTGAACAGCAGTGTTGGGTATCGCAAAGTTTTGTTCAAATAATTTAATTTTTCAACTAGATAAGTGCTTGCTTTGTAAAATAACTAATGTCATAATGTTCAGCACGTTCATTTTCAATTAAATTGCACAAATATTTATTGCTTTTTCAGTTCTTGTGGAAACTTGTGTAATGTATACATAATCCATAAAAAAATGTGTACCTACATGTAACACATACCACGTAAGTCCTGAATAAATTAACATAACTTTCCGAAAACATTTTCCCGATTCCTCCATTCGATTAATTAAATACTTACATACACTTACCATAACATTAGCATATTCTAGTCGTTCTTGAGCTGTGAAACTACGCTAGTACGAAATAACAATATTTACGTCACAAAAACGACTAGTGTCAGTTCTAAGTATATAATATTGAATGAAATGTATCGGTATGTAGTCGGATGCTACGTCATGCTTGAATAATAAGTGGATCTGAAGGGCGAATAGTTTAAAAAAGGGTAAAATATGCTGGTCAAATAATTATGGTAAAATCAATTTGTACAATAATGCTCACTGAATGAGGCATTCTTGCTCAAATCGCTTGGTACATCATACTGTAAAAGGGAAGATATAACAATATTGGTTTCGAAATATCTAAGTACTATAAATTCATTGATTTGCTAAGTCAAACTTAGTTGCACATCGATATCTTAAATAAGTATACTTGTAGCCAATAGAAAGAGAAAAAGGTCGTGTTAATAAAAATGACAATACACATGTTGCCAAAATAATGGGACACATGTTGTAGGCGTGTAAAACACGACGTCTCTATCGATTTGCAAGTAAGTGTATTAGAAATAGTAATTTGGGGTAATGTGTTCTACTGTCTGTTGTTACTATTAAAAACTACAATCAAAGGTATACATGTGTGACAGTGAAATATTACTAGATAATGGACTCTCAGATGTCTGGTGTGAAGTATAAGTTCGAGTAGATGGTTGAAAGTCTACAAGTACATGCTTAGTTTTATTCTGGAGCTTACTTTCTGACTCGGCTGTGAGACCTGGGAAATATAGTAATGCGTTAGTATTGAAGGATATGCTACATGTTAGTCTATTGGAAACAATATGTTTACATAGTGGGTGTAAAAATACAGTTAGTAAATACGATAAGAGTAATTACCAACTGGTTGGTTGAAAACATGAGTTGGGTGATAGTAATGTAACAGTGGGTTTAATAAACCAATTAGTCGTGGAAAGGTTAATTGTTAAATTGTTGGCATAATTTCTACTAGGTATACAGTTTTATCAGTAAAGTTCACGAGTTCATAGCACATCGATACATCGATTTGTTTTGATTTCAAACTGCATATACATTAAAATACTATGTTAGTCTGTAAGTATACTCGTAATCTGAAAATACACACTCAATCCCAATCCGAAGCTTAGATTCTGCTATCCGTGGCAAAATAACAAAATCCTTTTTTTATAAAAATACGCACCCGTTCGCATAAAACGGCACAGAGCGTGAAATATTAGGTACATCAGTCAACGGAACATCACTTACACGCTCCCGGATAATCGTCCACCAACGGTGAAATATTATCAGGATAACAATGAAAATAAGAAACATTGATGTATGTGGGTCAATCAATCATGCACGCCAGTGTCCTGTGCTGAATCAATAGATCAAATGTTTGTGATCCCTGTTCATTAATCACTGATCAAATGACCGCGTTCAATTGAAGTGTTGAAGAGGTTTGGATTGCTGCTGGGTCAGTTATTTTGGGATGAAGTGTAATGCTTCACACCAAGTTTTATTTAAGTATTACGAATATAGAAGAAATTTTCCTCTTTTTTATTATTTAAGTAGGTATAAACTTCATGCATGGTAGTCATAACGGAATCCTTTTGAAACTCTGGAACACTCCGAGTAAAGGGTTAAAGAAAATAAATGTTGTGATTTGTAGTTATAAAGTATAAATAAAATATACCAGGGCCTGATTTAGAAGGTAGCACCCCTGGATACAGCCTGCATTGAGTGTAGGTTTTCTCTCTATAGAGCTCTAGCCAGAAACATGAACTTTGCTACCGACAACAGGGGAACACTCGTTTATACATTTTTAATGTTTTTTTTTCATGTTTATTAAAATATATTTAAAAATAAAATAGAAGTGTCGAAAGACAAAAAAAAATACTTTACCTATTACTTTCTGCAGTTACTTGGAAAATAATTTCCGATTCGCCGAGTTGAAAAGTACCGTATCTTAGAATTATATGAAAACTAGCTGACCCCGGCAAACGTTGTTTTGCCATATAAAAAATTTCAGAAAAAAAAAAAAGATGAAAAATAGATGTTGGCCGATTCTCATAGATACCCGATACGCACAAAAAATTTCATCAAAATCGGTCAAGCCGTTTCGGAGGAGTTTGGCATCGAAAACTGTGACACGAGAATTTTATATATTAGATATTAGCGTTATAAAATATAACCGTACAGTAGAAGTTACGATACGCATTAGTTATGTTTTTTCCCCTTTTCATCTAGCGTAGCTCACTACTTTTCTCACTTTTTACTTGAAGTAGTCTTGAGATTATATCAGGAAACCTGTGAGCAGAAAGAACTTTCAACGTAAAGCTCCAGTCAAACCGGTCAGGACAAATGTGGAGTCCAGGTACGGACAGTTCCTTAAAAATATTTCCGGAGATTCCGAATTTTTCCCTAACCGTTTAAATATCGTAAATAAGAGCAATGTTTTTTTACATAAACATTACCCGAGTCAGAAACAATGTAAATTTCATTTGAAGTGAAAATGTTGAAAAAAGCATTGATAGCTTCGTTGGAACCCGCACGTTATTTTGAGTTCCTTTGATATTTTTCAGAGGTAATTTAAATCATCCGTCCGTGTCAATGTCTCTTCAAAGGGTTGACGGTTCGATAACGACATGCGACATGTCAAACCGTGCTATTCAAAATTAATGAAATGGATTTTTTTTTTCGGAGACTTTTATTATTGGAGTAGGTCTGCAAGAGAACTCTTTTGTTATATTTATTTGGAAATAATTATAGTCCTTAAAGTATGTATGTAACAGTGTTTAGTTAGACATTTTACCAACAAAAACAGTATTCTGGTACAAATAAATAATCACAAATAATTTCCTGCTTTGTTCACGTGTCTAAATCTAAATTTGATAAATATTTATTATAAAATGCATTTAAATTCTAGAATAAACGTTTACAGTAGCGAATTGCAGTGTTTTGCTTATTGAATACGGAAAGTGATTGGAACGTTCACTATTCGAAACGTTGAATTCAAATTTCGAATACATTTTATTGCATCGAATGAGTAAGGAGTTTTTATTAGTTAGATTTTATTTGATTTTAAGTAATGTTATTGAATTGTGATGATTTTTTCACTCTTATTTATTTAACTGGTAAAAAAAGGCGTGAAAAACGCGATTAAACATGCGATGCCTGACGCTTCTAATATTTTCCGTTTAGAAGAGTTCTGAAACATTTATGAATAAACCACAACATATTTACTTCGTTAAATCATTCTTCATAATTTCCAGAAAATAATCACAATAAAGGGAATATTTGCACAGGTCTCTACTCATCCAGTATATAAACAAACTTGACCGACAACGTATAAAACATTATGGCAATATGTCAAAAGTTCTATATATGGTGGAGCCACCCTTTTGTGCCTCGACGTGACTTATCACATTTTGCTTTCCACCGAACGTGTTTCCCTTTCTTTGTGTACGATTTACGAGAGAACCTATAATAGAATATTTATAGTTTTTCCATAAACCAATGTATAAAATAAAAATACAACGAGGGTACTGAGAGTTTGTCCTACTTTTTTTTCTTTTACCCTGTGAAAATGAATTTTCATCCTCAAAATAATTTTACAGTTTCGCAGAAAAAGTAGAAACGATTTTGTCTGACTTCATCACCAGCCTATAATGTCCCACTGCAGGGACTCAGGCCTCCTCTCTAGGAGAGGGATGGGCTATAATCCACCACGCGGGCCCAGTGCGGATTGGCAGATGTCACATGTCTTCGAATTCTAAGACATGCCGGTTTCCTCACGATGTTTTCCTTCACCGTTTTGAGAGCAGCGGTGATGAAATAAATTACACAAAGTAATGCGCCTGCCTGGGTTCGAACCTACGACCTACTGTTCGTAAGTCGGGGCCGACACCACTGGGCCACCGCTGCTCACAAAACGTTGTCTGACTTATAAGTTGTAAAAAAATGTCTCCTTTATCAACCCGCTAAAGGTGATTTCTATAAGAGTCGTATCATAATTTCGCCATAGCAGAGCGTTGTTTGATTGTGACAGGTATAAATGCCACAGAATACTTACCGCGCCGGACGGACGCGACCGACCATTGACACGTTCGGTTTACAAACGTGCAGATAATTCACCTGGGCCTGTCATAGACACGCGGTTGCGGTGAAGTGTGAGTGGACCATAAACTGAATACCAACAAAAAATGTTTTTGAAAAGGAGTCGATTTATGGAGCAATGTTTTTGATGTACACTGTACAGTCAGCTCTCTCATATTCACGAAATTTATTATTAGAAAAGCTATAAGTAATTACATTTTTATGAAGGCCAATAGCCAATGAAAACCAATAGCCAAAATCAAGGTATAATAATCCTTGGCTTTGACTATTGGTTTATAAATAAGCACAGGATTACCTGAGCGTCATACCTGTATGTGAGAACGGTTTAGGCGCAAAATTCCAAATAACTTTAGATTCAGTTTCGCTGAATTCGATGTCAGTTTTCAGCAAAACTGTATTTACAGTTTTACTTTTTTTTTTAAATACTTAAACTTAAATAGTAAATAAGAGTAGCACTGTGATTGCAAGTAATGCTTGAAAAAATTACTTTTGAAATTTGAATATGTTAGACTAATCACTAAGTTGTGTGCCAAGTTTGAGAAAATATTAAATAGTTATTAAGTGTAAACTGTGTATTGTTTTACTTCCAACTCTACATTGTCCTAGTTTAATCCTGAATATTCTAAGTGTTACATATTTAGTCCAAGACTCTAAATCTAAACCGTCCCGAACAAAGCATCCTTCAGTCCATTTTGTACGGTCTGGCAACACAATAAACAGTGGGTCCTAACATTTTCCAAGAGGGTACCACTCTGGACCCTATAATTAACACATTGTAACCCTGTTTAAGTATCTCAGTATATCTAGGGCAAAATACTTTGTACAAGTCTTCAGAAACACAAGTTTTTTTACGTTCGAGCTTAGTTCAGTAAGTTAATGATTTAAATAAGAACTATGTTGTAACTAAGAATAAAAATGCGAGCTCTAAAGCAAGTTTTACATCGATGAAGTAACTTTTTATTTTATAATGAGATTCCCTAGGCGAAAGTCTGTTTTATAACATTGACTAGCTTTTGCCCGCGACTTCGTTCGCGTGGAATAGTGACTTCCGGCAGATTTTTGGTTATCTCGCGAAAAAAAAAAAAAACTCCTATGTCCTTTCTCAAGTTCCAAACTATGTCTGTACCAAATTTCACACAAATTGGTTCAGTAGTTTAGGCGTGAAGCAAAGACAGACAGACAGACAGAGTTACTTTCGCATTTATAATATTAAGTTAGGATGTACTCGTAGTTACGTTAATAGAGTTTCAAGAACTACTTTGTCTCATTATTGCTATTCAGAATTAAGTTAGAGGATATTTCCAACAGCACCATGGTGTTTTTTTATGCTTACGCCAATTAGACTCACAAAACTATCACATACATGTCACGGAACGGTCGAACAATATGCTTTTCGAAAGTAATCGTCATTCCATCTTCAAACGTTGCAACATCGCTGTCACAAATCCCGTTTACCTACAAAATCAGTTTTTTTTTTGTGCAAACCCTATTCTGTTCCACAAATTGACTTCCAAAGTGTTCAAATTTCGCCACTTGAACTAACACTTTTTATGAGTCAGAAGGATGATCCTCGAACTCATAAAAATAAAAAAATAATTTAAACTTGAACCGAGTTTGTAGAAAAGTTTTTTTATTTTTCGTCGGACAAAAATAAGTGTATGGTAGAAGAAAATTGTGACCTAATCAGAATTTGTACTTTTATTGCTTGTCAGAAGTTTCCTACAGTCCAAATATGGTTCGTTTTAATACAGTTCTGGGTTCAGAAATAAAGGTTGCGCATCGAAGTTATGTACTGTGGGTTTTGAGATAAAGTTAGAGAGATGGGGTGATAACTGCCTCCCCGCGGCAATGATGCCATAAGTCTACCTGTTCTTGTAAGGGATTTTTTAGGAGCTCGATGTTAAGGCGTGATTTTATGAGCTCTTGGTTTGTATTAATTGAATGGTGTATAATAAAAATAAGATGTTTTTTGAAGTTTATTAAAATAATTATGCTTTTGTCATAATTATGTAAATACTTTTGTACTTTTATTTTAGGGCTGTATAACAGGATTAACAGGTAAAAAATGTGTAAATATGTGTAATTAAAATATTTATTAGAGGAGTCCGAAATTGTGTTTTTTACATAATTTCTTTTGCTTCACTACCTATACACAATTATTTTTTCAAGGTAATTTCATATCCAAAACGTGGTGGATTATAGCCCATCCCTCTCCTAGAGAAGAGGTCTGAGTCCCTGCAGTGGGAATATTATAGGCTGATGATGATGATGGTACTTAAACTATTGGATTGATGTTGCTTACTGTTTCACGCAAAAACTGCTGAAAAGATTTCGACGAAATTCAGCACACGTATAGCTTACAACCTCGATTAAATTTAATTCTAACTACTTTGCATCCCAGTAGTACGGCGATCCCGTGGGACAATTACTGAAATCCACGCGGAATAAACTGGGGGTACAAGCTAGTGCTCTATAAGTGCGTAAACCCGCTTGCTTTATTCTCAGAACTAAAAGCCACTTACTTACCATAATTCAATATTACACTTCCACATTTGCAAAAGTAAATGAAAACATATCGCTGAGTACAGCAGCCATGTACGTTAATTTAGTCCTTTTAGCAGAGTGGTTCGTACTCGCGTTGGTGTGGTGCCGAAATGGGCAAACTGTCAGGACTTGTACACCGTCCGTATAAACACAACACGTTATGACTGCAACTTTAAGTGGCAATCCCACCCCTGGTTTCACCTAAAATTTTGGAATATTCCAGTATTTTTACTGCAAAACTTCGGCACTACATCATCTAAACCCAAAAGTTTACAAAAGACCTACAAAAAGGGTAAAAAATGGAGAGGTCCTTACATCATTTCAAATTACTCGTTAACCTACGCCTGATGTTACAAAAAATCCCCTCCTCATGAAAATATTAATTATGGCAGAAATTATCAAAGGGGAAGGAAACGCCTTTGGCCACGGAAAATTGGGATGTCCGGGGGAGTCGGCGTTATAATAATTCCGCAATTTTCTTAATTAAATTCAAATAATTGTTTCAGCATGATCTGAGTATGGAGGCGGGACTTGTAATGAGATATTGAGAGTGAGAAAGTATATACCTACATGTTGCTTAGATTTCAGTTCACCATAAATAATAAAATAATAATAATAATAATATTCCACAACTATCACACAACGCCATCTAGTCCCAAGCTAAGCAGAGCTTGTGTTATGGGTACTAGACAACTGATAAACATACTTATATATTTCTAAATACATACATATTATAGATAAATTACACCCAGACACAGAACAAATGATCGTGCTCATCACACAAACATTTGTCCTGGGTGGGAATCGAACCCACGACCTCCGGCATAGCAGTTAGGGTCACTAACCACTAGAGTGTAGTGGTTAGTGACCCTAACTGCTATGCCGTACTAGTGACTAGACCAACAGGCCAGTCAAATCTCCGAGTAATTTGAATTTAATGCCAACAGTGTGTGTGCTGATATTGGGTAATACTTATGAGGTCTATAGATATCAGACACACATTTACCAAAACTGTGATTTAATTTTGATTCGAATTTAGTTGATTTTAAGAAATTACGTACTTCCGTTGATAGTACTTAGGCGACCAAGCTCCGCTCGGGTGAAAATAGACAAAACGAATTTTCCCAGACATGAGATAGGTCTCATGTCTGGGATCCTAAATTTCCCGTCCCTCTAAACCCCTACATCGCAAATTTTGTTAAAATCGTTAGAGCGGTTTTTGAGAATGTGGTTACAAATTGCTCATTTAGTAGTATTGGATAGGATACCTTAGTAAAGTTGTAAATATATTGAGATGTGTGGATGTTAAAGTATTGAATTTACATTAATATGCTCTTTTAAATTGCTTTGATAGTTTTATTGGACGTTTTATACAAAATATGCCAATCGGTAACTATATAAGGTCCCATTAAAATAGGTGGACAAAATTTCAGGAATCATTCAGACCACAAAAATAAGGACGATGGTAAAAAAAATAATAAGAAAAACGCGTTTAAGTACTGCTCGTAAAGGATGAGTTTGTTCTAGAGTGCCGGTTATTTTAATATCTTAAGTAAAAAAAAAAAACACTTTATTTAATGTTTTTTTTGTTTAGATATCTTTGGTTAGACCTACTGAACGCTGTGTTAAAATTTGTCCACCTATTTTAATGGGACCTTATATAACAAGCATCGTTTGATTCGTTTGCAATCCATATACAACTTCAAACTTCGTAGTTGTATCGTTCTTGATACATGAAATCGTAATGCCAACTGAAATTGATAACATTAATAAATACGTAAAAGTAAGTTGTAAAACAACCACAATTATAAACACTTCGTGAACCATTTTACGTGTACCTACTAAAACCCCTTAAAGTCAAACTTAAGACGATGACAATAGCTATTGACTTCTGATGTTTCAGTATTTTTGGACACGCCCACAATTTTTCCGATACCCTAGCGCCATACTACCAAGTAAGAAACAAATAGTCCAGGATCCGCGGTCCATTTTTGCACTTGATTACTATCAAGCTAATTTTGATGAGACGGCGAGACGCCCAACAATTTCCTGCACGAAACTCTCGAATTCTCGATTGTGGTAAGTAATAGGGGTAGCAGGGATAAAATATGTTGGTTTGATGATTCTCAAAAGTGTTAAGTACAAACACTTTTGAGAATCATCAGCTGGGTTTTTTTTGTTAAATCTGATGATAATTATCTAAATTATTTGAAAAAATATTTGTCCTACAAAATGTATGGTTTGATCAAAGAGTCCCCTTCCTTCCTTCCAATATGTATCGATAACGAAGTCATTAACAATGATTACTTACTAACTGGGTTTTGGGGATTGGATATTTTCTATTAAACCCACTCTTTACAAGTTGCCTACAAGATTCTAAAAATTATATTAAGTGTTTGGCACTTACTCCACGCACCATCAATACTCCTGTACATCATAAACAACAGGCTAATACACTTTCTGGAGCCACAAATTCCAGAAGAGCAAGCAGGTTTTGTTAAAGGCAAAGACACGCGGGAACAAATCCTGAACGTTCGCCAAATTATAGAGAAAAGTCAGGAATTTAACAGCCCTGTATTGATATGTTTCATAGATTATACCAAAGCATTTGATTGCGTGGAGTGGGGCAAGCTGTGGGGGGTTCTTAAAGACATGGGAACGCCTCAACATCTTATTGACATAGTCCGATGCCTCTACCTACACATCAACAACCGCTCTTTCGTCAAAATAGACACCGACTGTTCAAATGCGTTAGGCAGGGATGCATCCTCTCACCTCTGCTCTTCAATATGTACGAAGAGTAATATCATTCAAGACTCTTTAGGGCTGGGACAAGGGGTTTACTGTTGGTGGAAAGTGGATTTCCAATCTGAGGTACACTGATGACACCGTTCTCCTTGCTACAACATTTGGCAACATGAAAGAGATACGGCACAGATTGGAAGTGGAAAGTGGCAAAGTAGGGTTTGCAATAAATAGGCAGAAAACCAAGCTTATGGTGGTAGATCGTGCGGGAAAGCTACCGGGCGCCTATAACATCTAAGGCATCTATACTGTGGACAGCTTCGATTAACTGGGCTCCAATATAAGTAATGAAGGTAGCTGCGTCACAGAAATAAAACGGCGGATAGCCATGGCTAAAGATGCTATATTACGCCCCCGGAACATCTGGGAAAAACGTGGTATAAGTTTTAAAACGAAGGCCCGTTTGGTCAGAGCACTAGTTTTCCTGATTTTCCTCCATAGAGTTAATAATAATAATAATAATATTTATTTATTTTCAGGCTACTTTGGCCCATAGATAAATACCTTACAGACTAACATACATACGATATAATTGACAGCTTGTGTTAGTAAACAAAACCTTAAAACTATATTAGTATCACTACAGTTGCACTACGTCACTGTGCGATCATGTGGCACTTGCCCGCGGAAGCGTCGAAACACCACCCCCTGCGGCCAAAAGTCCTCTTCCAAGACGAAGAAGGTGCAGGTAGCATGTCGGTACTCGCACCACAAACGCCTTAAAGTTGACGTTGCGGCGCGACTCGAGCAGCTGCACTCTCGCCACGTACTTGATCTTCTGGCGCACGTACTCCACGATGTCCTCCGTCGTAGTGGTGTAATGTAGACGGGAGAGGTACAAAGGAGTGTTCGGCTTTGCGGCACGAATATGCACATTGGGCTCCGATGGAGCCGTGCCGCAGCGGTTCTTGATGGTTCGCTGACGGCGCTTCCTCCTCAACACCGTCACGAAACCATCATCAGCCTGGATCGGTTCCTTTTCAGGCACAGGCTTCTCGGAAGGAGCATTTTTCCCCACAAGTTAAGACATGGACAATCCAAACAAGAGTAAGACAGAGGATAGACGCATTCGAAATGTGGTGTTTTAGGCGGATTCTCCGAATTCCATGGACGGCCAAACGCACAAATGTGTCTATCCTTTACCAACTCGATATCAAGACTCGATTGTCAACAGTTTGCCTACAGCGTATTTTGTCTTATTTCGGCCACATAATGCAAAGAGGAGATAGCAGCCTTGAAAAGCTGGTCATTGTTGGCAATACCGAAGGCAAGCGACCGCGAGGCCGGTCGCCATTTTACAAATTTGGAAGTGTCTGTCTTCCAAACGATTCGCTTTGAGAAAAAATTGTTTGTGGAACCTCAATGTCATTTTTAAAGACCTGTCTAATGTCTATAGACACCCCACACGTAGGTATAGGTTTGATGAAAAAAATAAAATAGTTTCAGTTCCATGTATGGGGCGACCCCCTAAATCCTTTTTTTTATTTTTGTATAAAAATCGTAAAGCGGTTCACAGAATACTTGTAGAGTTTCAACTGTGTAGTCTCAATAGTTTCCGAATGAAGTGGCTGTGACATACGGGTGGACAGACGGACAAACAGACATGACGAATATATAAGGGTTCCGTTTTTTGCCATTCGGCTACGGACCCCTAAAAAACAGCTGGTTTGTAGTAATTTTTGATGAGCTCGTTATCAATACATGTTGGATTTAGATAATGATCATCAGATAAAAATAAAATAGTTAGTAATAGATTTTTGAAAATCATCAAATAAATAATTATAATAATATATAATCAATATATATTTTATCCCTGCTGCCCCTATTACCTACCACAATCGAGAGTTTTCGTATAGGGTAATGTTGGCTCACGGAAAATTAGCTTGATAGTAATCAAGTGAAAAAATGTACCGTGGATCCTGGACTAACATTGTGACGCGGTCAATAATAATTTATAGATGAACGGATAGCTGTCAGTGGGGCGCAAAGTGACATACGTCCGTCTAGCACCGCGCCTAAGCGCTCACTGTCGGATTGCATACGTAAGAAAGAGAGCGCGATGACGCAACGCTCGAACTTCTTACAAACCTTAGAATGATTAATTATAAAATAATAATTTATTAAATAATCAAAAATTAAAAACAACCAAATTTTGTATTTAAATATGATACGTTATTGTTATAAATTTTACCAACGTACGATACAGATATTTTTGTTGGAAGATCATTTTAAGAGGTTAGTTTACCATTTTTTTGTATCGAGAAAACTTTTCAAAAACGTGTTTTGAAAACAACGAAATTATCAGAAATATGTTCAAGATTAACATATATTTTTTCCGCCGTGTCAAACTGTATAGATTTGGCTAAAAAATTGTTCAATACAAGCCTATTTGGCTCTTGTCAGCGCCTTAACCCTGACAATACTATCCTACAACCTACAACATAGTGAGCCCCGCGCTGTCTGCATCGCATGCAACGTTGTAAATCCACAGCGACTATGACATCAAGTTTATGTCGACACGCAACGACAAAATGGCGTCGATACAGTTGGAAAGTCGTTAACAAACACGGTGCAGTGTTATTTATGTTTTGATTATGCTAATAAGTTGACAGTTCCGAGGAGATTTATAATGGCACGATAGTAGCATTACAATTGTTGCTTTTATGTTTATCTAATACTTGGAAAATTCGCCAGTATTATAAATATGCATGATGAATGGATTTAAAAAATAAACAGAATTGTTTAAAATGTTGCAGGCGTTTGTGGAAATATTATTATTTGCCACTGCTCAATTTGTAATTCCAAAATCGTTTATACAATTCTGACTATCAAAATACACAACAATTCAAAAATTCAATTACAAAGACTCACTCTACGATTAAACTGTTCTAGCATGGAAAGACATAGGAATAGAATCGTAGAGTTTATTTGACTGGGCTAGCTGGGCCATTAGTAAATGTATCAACACTCAATATATTTGCTGAACGGATAAACCCGACCGTATGTTACAGTTCCATATAAATACTACTCTTTCCGATAAAAATAACCCTTCCTGCACTCGAGGAAGGAAAAACAGAAGATTGTAGAACAAACGTGCTACCGTGGTCGTATCTCGCTTTTCTTCAATTAGAGGGAGAACAATTATTGGAGTTTCTTGCTCAATTACCGGTATTGGGTGTGAGTAACCGGGGCGGAACAATAGGGTTAAATGGAATGTACGAGACAATTCGCTGAAAGACGTTACTTTTATTGGAATTTCTTATCAAATTAATTTATTAGAGGTTCTGCGTTCCAAAACGGGGATAGTGGACATTGGTAAGATGGTTGCTAGGCCAAATTGGGATTGAGCAGGTCACGCCACAGCCGCATGCACGATGACCGTAAAAGTCTCCACACGATATGGTTGCCGGTAGACGGACGGTGCCGCCGAGGCCAGCCCAGAAAGAGGTGGCAAGGCGATCTGGACGCGTACCACGAGGGCTGGTTCGGGAGGCACGAGAAAAATACATGGTAAGAATTAGGGAAGGCCTTTGCAGCAGTGGGACAGTACAGGGTATAAAAAAAAAAGATTCTTTTTTGAACCTTATTTTTTTCTAAATGAAAGCTTTATTACGGTTAGTATGTACAGTACATATGCATACTTATTTCTACTGAAAGTTAACTCCAGTTTGTTATAAGTTCTCTTTAACTCAATATTTCTCGTGTACGTACGCCTAATGAATAAATGGCGGAATTTGCAAATTGTTTGCTAGTTTTATTCGCCTCACCTAAGTTTAATTAAACCAGCAGTACTAACCTGTGTACTATATAGGTACATACATACGTCTCCATGGTAATTATAATAACGGTATGTAAACTTAATTATTCATAAGATTGAATAAGATAGTAGTCGTAACGGTAATACATAAAATTATACCTTTTTTTTTTTTTTTGGTGGGTGGAAAATCATCGAATGACCCCCCCCCCGCTCTTGGGCAGAGCGAAGGGGAGTGTCAGACTTCTACTGACTAAAAACCGAACCCATGTTCCTTCTTTGCCCTTGTGCCCTGGCCACGTAATCTAGTACAAAATACCGCGGCCCCGACGGGATAAAATTATACCTAGCATTGAAATACGAATAAACAACGAAACATGATTGGAATGAGTTTTAATCATGTACGAGCGAGTATGTAATAACCATATTTTAATTGTATATTATCGATATATTTACTCTAGTTTACATCAATAATTTTAATAAAAAAACTACAGCTGCAAGCTTTTTATTTTGTAACAACATGAACCACTTTCCCTTTAATTGTCTGATGCAAACAAGCGAAAACGATTTCCTGCAACTCGTTATTTACCCATTAAAAACGACCTGACACTACAGATTAAAGTCCACTGCCTTTAATTATCAACTTATCACCCTTTAATATATTTTAAAGCTGAAACAGTTCGTAAATAAACGCCAACTCATTTAAAATGGCGCGCAGTTTTTAGTGAAACGAACCGCTTTGTCGACAGATATAGACGGAGGGCGGAGCCAATGTGCGCTTTGGAAAAATCTCCATTCAAGGGAAAATGAAGGGTGCTCCACTCCAAAACTGATGACGTGTAAAAAGCTGATAGAGCCATCGGGGGTTCATTTAAATGTCGCGAATGGGATGAGAATCTCTCAAGCTTTTGTATAATGTTGAGGGATAACCGCGGTTTAGGCGACGCGATTGTATCTTTGGTAGAGATGTTTAGGAGTTCAAGGGATTTTTTGGCTTGTGTAAATGGGATGGGATTAGGTAAAATGAGACCGATTTATGCTGTTTATTAGTGAGTATTAAAGATCTTCGGAGAGCTTCGGAGTATTGAAGATTGACAGATAATGAATATGTGTACAGTATCTGCCAATGTCTTTTTTTTACTTCTTTGAAAAAGGTTTTTAAAAACTCATTCTCGACTTCAAAATTTAAAGCATTTTACCCTTTACAAAGTAACGAAATTCGCAAGTAATAACAAGCTATACGTTATTTACGATAGAACCGGTGAACGAATTCACTTACAAATATTGACTGGGGAGCCAGAGCGGAGTCGCGACAATCTTTCACGTCCCTACACTACCGGTTGTGTTGCCAGCGCCAATAAGTCACGACCTGAATAAAAAAAATAAAATACGAACGCGACAGGAGTGATTGAATTCGAATTCGAATTTTGAATCGGATGTTCTTCGGTTTGGAGAAGGGAAACATTTCTGCCACTTTTACACCTTTTTTAATGAGGTAACAATTTCTTTCGTTCTTTAGGCATATTATATACTTATTTGAAAAAAAATATGCTTAAAAATATCTGATATTACGTATGCGGATTTTTGTTTATTTTTTCATAGCGTAACTTGTTCAACCGTGAACATACCATAGTTGCACGCGCCAACAATAGCATCACAGCATCAGCGACACACATACGGTCCACGCGCCGGCAACACCAGCACACCGTCAGCACTAAGAGGTGGCCTACTGAGATCTTCGCTTCATCGGCTCGATACACACACGACACACATGTAAATAGCCATCAATGTGTATTTACCACAAAAATTGTATATAATTAAGTTCATTATTGTAATAAAATTAGTCATCAAGCTGGAGTCGAGTGTGATTTATCTCCTTACTTCCTCTTACTGTGGCCAAGACACCTTTAGCCATCATCGGTCCTATGAGTATGTGGGATCGGCAGTATAAGAAAACCATTTCCTGTGTACATTGCACGACGTACACAAAACCCTCTTCCTACCCAAATTCCGTCTGTCACCGTAGGTCTCCTTGTGACAGACTTCCCTCTCGTATAACCAACGTAACCTACGTTTGGTGTGGTTTGTATATGGTAGGCTAGGGCTAGGATAACTGGGGTGCTAGGTATAGTTACTGTAGGGCTAGGTTTGGCGTCAGTTGGGCTTTAGGTATTGATCCAGGTTCAATTATCTCAAACGTAGTCACATCGTACACACTTGGAACACCGGCCGTACTAAGCTGTAAGTCCCAGTGTGTACATTTGGTCCTTCGAGCCGAAACCAAAACCAAAACCAAAACCGATCCAAAACTGATCAAACTATTCTTTGAAATATATATAATATTTTTTATGGCATTAGTCCATCGTAACTGGCGAAATATGGGTGTACAGTACACCTCTGCATAAACCTTCGGGGATTACAAGCGTGATAGTACGTTACGTTATAATTATTTTAGTTTCATTTACATTCCCATGTTTGTAACCACGTACTATTTGAAGTTAGATCCGGCAATACCGGCCCTGCGGCAGTGTTTGCAGGCGCGTCGGTTATTTAGCAAACTTTGAACTGTGCCATAGTTCCCGCCGTCCCCCGGTGTCAAGTGAGAACCGTTTAGCAATTCTGTTGTAAAGATGTATATAGGTAGAAACGATAATTATAACGGTAGGTATGGACTGTTGTAAATTTTTGAATCCATTTAGTTTTTAAGGCGACATTAGCTGCCCGCGACCTTGAGCGCGCGTTTAACTCATCGCCTAAACAAATAAGGTTGAAAATGGCGACGCGTTTGATGCTCGTGACTGCCCAAATGAACGATAGTTCGCAGATTTAATTTATAAAAAAAAAAAATACGCTGTAATGTTAAAATATTTTTACATATGTCTTTAGTTGGTTAAATTTCCTTTCTGATAGTAAAAAAATAAATAACAGTTGTCACTCAAAATATTCAAAATATTGAGCATTTCGAGACGAAAAAGTTTTTTCGTGTGATTTTTTTGTGATTTTGTGTTTTTTTTTTTCGAGGTTCTTGATTACTTTTAGAAAATATTTTTGCATAAGTCTTTTACCTATACATTTGACTATACACTGTATTTTTTTTGGAATTGTAATAAGTAGCAATACGGCTAACTCTGCGACGAAAAACAGGTCGTTTTTACGGTTCCCCCGTTGACTGCGTCTTAAAGTGGCGATTTTTGGGTGAACCATTAAAGGATTGTTTTATAACTTTGAGTGATAGCTAGTGGTGTAACGGTTCAAACTCGATACTAGTGACTTCATAGGTCTTTTTTATTTTTTGGTGGGTGGGAAATCATCAAATGACTCCTCTCGTTCTAGGCAGAGCGGTAGGGAGTGTCAGACTTCTACTGACTAAAACCACCCATGTTCCTTCTTAGCCCTTTGTGTTGGTATCTCTTTCGACGACTTCATAGGTCTGGAGTTCGAACCCAAGATATAAACCTCTGATTTTTTTGATTTATGTGTTTATTGTTAAATTATCACATGCTTTGATAAAGGAAACCATCGTGAGAAAACCAGCATACCTGAAAGATATTTATCAACGGCATGTAGAGGCAATTCGTGTCGCCCATGGACGGCCTAAAAACTCTAACAATATTAGGTTAGGCACTAACCACACGATTTTTTTTTTTTTTTTTTTATAAATATTGTTTTGTGTCGTAAAAGTGATAAAGGTGAAAGGCAGCCTTGTATGGGAGTTTCGTACCGCTAATAAAATGTCGTGTTTTGGGATACTTTTTGTTTTAATTGGTAGTCAATACAATAGGCAAGCCCTTTTAAAATTCATAGATTTTTAGAAGTTAGGACCTTAAAGTTATAACCAGTTTTATTTTTGAGGTTGTGTCTTTTTAAACCGTTACAACACTTGTTTCATTTTTTGTCACTAACTTCACGAACGCTGTTATTATATCAATAGAGCGTACCCTAAGAATAAGATCGACTTAGTGGATATCGATATTCTTACAAATAATTAAATAATACTTTATTGCATTATCTTTATTATTCATTATCATTATGTATTATCACTTTTTTACTTATTAAAATAGATGTTTATTCAAAATCTGTCATATAATTGATTTTTAACGGAACCTGTAAAAAAACCAAATAAATAATCGATAAAATCGGCTGCACCACGGAATGCACTAGTAAACGCAAGTGTCAATGTCAACGGCTGTCAATGTCAAGTCAATTGTCATGTCATTCGCTTTTCGTTTGGTGTGCAAGTGAATGTGTTTTTCCAGATCTCTCGAGATTTTATTATTCTAAGACCTTTGATCGAATACTGGACTCCGAAATTGATTGCCTTTTGACTGACCCTCGCTTGAACATTGGACACCGTTTCTAAACTGCCACCCCTGCTGACATTTGCTAGAAAACCGTATTTGTACTTTGCTCATTTGACGACTGGGTTCAACATCATGAGGACCGCAACATTGCATTGTTGCGGTCCTCATGATGTGGAAGGCGAAGATCAAGAAGTTCAAGAATGGGTAGCGCCTCAAACGGTTAGTATCCGATATTTCTATTTAACATAACGTTTTTGTAATCATATGTAATTATTTAATGTAAACAAACTAAGTAGTGTTATCGCTCATGTTCAGTTGTCTGTTTATAGTTGTATTTTAATGATAGCATAATGTGCAATAAATTCATATTTGAAGACATCACATCGCTAAACCGGACTGAACCTTCATGGTTAATTACAACCTATTATTCCCTCTCTCAGAGTGGAGGTCTGTGTCCCTGCAGTGGGATTGTAATGAGGGGCATAGGTCTACCCAAATATACCCAGATGTTTATTGCTAAATGCTAATGCTAGTCTTGCTAGACCCTAATAGTCAAATGTTTGTTTCAGGTAAATGAAAATGACTTTATATGCCTGGCTTGCTGGAATCATGCCAATGCTATATCTAGTGATCGAAATATACCAGAACAAAGTGAACAGACACCTATGGGACACCGACGGGTGTGTATTCACTGTGGACATTCTCTTCTGAGAAGAGTTTGTTGTCATACACTTAGGATTAGTACCGTGCAAGAACGCAGAATACACGAAGTTATAAGAGAATTGATCCTACCACGCACGGTCAGTATATTTGCTTTATTGATGCTTTATTAACATTCTTTAGTTTAGCTTTTGGTTTTGAAAGGTCATTAAAAATGTTATTTGGTATGCTAAAACATTGATAATGGTGTGATAATGGTCAAGCTCCGAGCTCCTCAGGATTTCTTTAGATCAGTATTTTTAAAGTGGACACACACAACACATCGCATGTGTAAAAGCACACTTTAATGTAGATAAATTATTTTCAGGTGGGCGCTTCAAGTGTTGTCTGTCACTCGTGTTGGGTATGAGCAAATAGAGCATCCCGGCATTTTCATTCAGGAAAAGGAAAAGAAAATGGCTCATATGTCATAGAAGTGTGTAGGGAGGTGGACGGTGACCTACAGCAAGAGCTATCTACATCGGACTTAACCTGGATGTTAAGAGAAGGATGAAATCCAGGCATATTAGTAGTAGGATGAATCTACAGCTCTCTAAGTGGAAGAGATGCTATAATTCAATATTACTGCACCTGTATCATAGGAAAAGAACGGTTGGTTGCTGTGCCCATACCATGAGCATAATATGGTATCTTAGTTGGGCATGGCACCAAGGTAATCAATTGCCTCCTGCACAGTTTCTGGATACTGTATTATTATACTATGATAATCCTAATGAAGAAGATGATTAAAAAACCATTTAACATAAATATGTGTTTTATTTACATTTTAATTTATTGGGTATCACAATCTATTAAAAATCCCCCAGCAGATATAATCCTAACAAATATCAGCCAGTAGTTATGTAAGTGGGCCTTGTCTAATAAACATAGTTTTCAGCTGATGTTTTCAGTGATATCAATAATATAAATCTGAAGTCACCCCCGTAAGCACTTTTTAAGGAAAGTAGGTATCTACTTACCTGAAACCTCATAGTGCTATGTTACAGCACAGCGCATGGGGGTTTTAGACTTGCGTAGGAAACAAAGCCTCGAAAATATCATGTTATTTAACTTAATTAACTCAAATAATTTAAATAACCTAAAATGTCATTGTCTGATATTATCAATTTGGCCATCACTGGGAGACGTGAAAATTGGGCTCATGGAACCTACCTAGATTCTTTAATGAATGGCCAAAATTCAGCCCTTTAACGCCAGGCCCAAGTTTCTATGGAGTTTGGTTTTCTCCTTTCATCAAAATCCGTTCAGCCGTTTAGGCGTGAAAGAGTAACAGACAGACAGAGTTACTTTCGCATTTATAATTATTAGGAATTATGTAAGCTCTACATGAACGCAGCTTAAACGCAGCCATATTTATATGACATTTGAAGCTGTCACCTGTCTACTGTTTTTGACAACTACTTCCTGCTCACGGCTCTGTGTACGTTTTGTGTCGTCTCCAATATTGTCCAATTTAATTAATCTTAATTCATCATAATTATACTATACAATGGACGTGTAATATCTGCTTGTATTTTGACAAATAAAAGTCTGGATATATACTATCGAAGAGTTAATTTGGTTGATCACGGCCTGACACGCCATTCCATTGCCAAATCACAACACCTACTTCAACAATAATATTACTTAGTATGGATTACGTGTAGTAGTATAAACATTTTTTTGGTGAAAAAGGATAATAATATGTTCTAGATAGCTGGTGCTATCTTTGTAGTGTTTTTATCAATAAGTTGGCAAATTGACATGAGAATTGTACCTATTCAGTAGGGTGCTTTAGGAAAGACCTGCGTCCAGCAGCGGTCTGCAATAGTTTGATGTTAAATGATGAAGTGCTGATGGAGTTTTGAGTGTGGTTAAATAAAACAACTTTGTTTTTGTAGGATCTAACATTTATTTTATTGTTCTTATATTTGTCGCACCTTCCGTACCTTACGTGAGCTGTAGGCCTGGGTTTAGTACAGATGAATCTTGGACGACAGAACATCGTATGAACGTTTCAGTATTCCGCCCAAACTGTATGCTCGGGTTTCTTACTGAATCGCTCTGTTAACGATTACATGATGAATGTAATCTACGTTATACATATTAATAGGTACATGATAAACCTTGCCATGCAACCAGGAGACGAAGGCTGTATAATGATGTATGATTCTAACATAATCAGCGTGCAAGATTGAGCTATGCTCTACCATGCCAAATCAGAATGATCACCCTCTAGATGATCAGGTACAATGGGTTGAATATGTTCATTTGGTGAAACAACCCTAGTTCTGCTAGCTCTTAGCCAACACGGCACACAAGCTTCATCCTCAGAACGAAGCTGAAATAAAAAAATATAAATAAAGAAAAGGTTGCATTTAAAACTGCATGGTATTAGTGGGAAATAATTTACATTGTTTTAACACAATCATACATCAAATCAAGACACCTAATTGATAAAAGTTATAATAGGTATGAGTTGTTATACCTCTCGTGGTTGGATCCAAGTAGCAACTGTGTTAGCCATTCTTTGTTCGTCTTCATTTGCACCTTCAATCAAAATCCTGCGTCGACTGATTCGTAGTACGGATCGTCCACATACAACACAAACACTTTGATGGCCTGTGCGTCTCCTCGGCATATTGTCAGAAGAACGGGGATGACTAGCATGCATGGCAAACATGGTCAGCAGGTGTTATCTGGAAATAAAGAAGTGATTTTGAGTACGGCTCAACATTGCTTTATATGACTATGACACTATAACAGTCATACTAACCGAGTAATAACTATTATAACAGTGTTAGGCAACCAAGTGTTAGGCAAGTAAACAATACATGCAAAACGATCACTTAGAAATGTTTCACCCATACGTTGGGTGAAGAGCCGGCAAGCGGTTGGCCTCCCGTCTGATAGTAAATCTCCAGGAGATTTATAACAATGGCTTTTTAATTGTCTATAAAGGCGTATGAGCTCTTATGTGTTTGTGCATTAAATAGGACAAACTGTAAATATTTAAGTAAGTACATATACAACCACAATGGTGTTTGTTATTTTTTCAAATAATGTTTAGATTAGTTTTTGTACACACAATATATTATTTTAGTATGATATCGTGTAGTTTAAATGATAAGGACTACTTTTTAACACGTAAAAGTTATCACTTCGTAACTGACACACTCGTACGCAAAATGTTATGTTTGAAACTACTTACATCTCTAGGATATGTCCACAGCCGAATAGTATTGATGAGATCTTCACTCTCATCCGATAAAGCGTGCCTTCTTATTCGGGACAAGCGAACGTTGCAATTTATGCATTGCAAACTCGTCATTTTAATTAGAAGCACGTACACACACAGCACAATTAATAAAGCGTCCTTTCGCGAAAAAACTATCAACAGATAGAGTACGGAGGAGCAGTAGCTCGACTCAACGTAAAAATGGCCAGATAATTTGCTAAATTGCTCAGATGCAGTTACAAACAACAATCCAAAACAACAGTAAAGAACCGAACAGAGACTCGGAAAGATTTTCCTGTCCTGTCAATAAAATAATTGCCAATACAAAAAAAAACATTGATGTCGAAAATAATTCCTATCATTAAATAGTTAATTATTAAGATTGTATGCAATAATTATTCATTTTAAGGTATAATGTGTAATTGGTTAATTATATTTACTGTTATTTCTATTTTTAAATAATTATTTATCATTGTGAGCCTCGTGATATTTTACAAATGGCAACTTCTAAAAACATAACTACGTTTAGTTTAAGATTAATTACGTTTAACTACTTAAATCTTTTGATTGATATAATTAATGAATCCGAACTTCTAAAAATACTAATGTTACATGAAAATGAATGGTTTAATTGACTTAATAAGTGGTACAAATTCTATCACTTAACAAAAAAAAAATAGGTGGTACGAATTCTGCCTTTGGCCTTTTGAGTTTGTTCTAAGATTTTGTCCTTTAATTTACAAACGTTAGTTTGTACTGTGGGAGTACACTGTCTTGATAAACATTTTTGAGGATTTTTAGATTTTTTTTTTATGAGAGAAACTGTTTCAACTTTCAAGAATTATGATCGCCATAAACTTGATTAAACACAATATCTACCAAAAAGTGTAGTATCTTAATATACCAACATACTCGAGATAATTATAATTCATCAACATGATTTTCCATAATGCGTTTTAATCATCATTTGCAGGCTTTCCTAAATATATTGGTTGTTTCAGTCTAGGCGAATGTAGCAGAATACTGCTGTTTACATCGAGTGACGGCCTATCTGACTTCCACAACCCAGTGAGAACTGGGTACAATACCCCTTGCTGAGACTCTTTCTCACACTTTCGGCCCACTGAGGATCAGAACGGAATAACTCCTGATTTCCTGTAACGCCTGTCTAAGATTTACATAGTGACAGCCGGGACCAACGACATAAAGTTCTTTCGGGGAAACTCGGTGTATAATGGATGGTTACCCATCCATAGACCAACCTAGGCAAGCGCGGCTTAACTGTGTTATGTGCTTTATTATTTAGCCACGAACAATAAATATAAACTTTATATTCCATCATGTGTTTTAATGAAGAACCATATTCACTAACGTGTGATACATATTTCATAATACAAAACTGTGTGCTTTCATTGATGCACTATTAATGGATACTTAATTGCATAAGTGAATTAGTAATACATACATATATTATTTAATTTCATTCCATTATGTTCGTTTCTGACAGATATAATTGTGAAAACCACGCCATTCAGAATATGGATCGCTATTAAATGGTTGTTACGTGTCGCATGGAATATCGGTTATTAAATTATTTACAATAATTCATATTAAAGTACAGCTGTGGATAATATTACTGGTCGCCAAGCTATGGGAGGAGCTCGAGGTTAAATCGCCTCGTACATACCTAGGCGCTTAAGAGCTTATGGTACCTCAAACGCGAGTTTTATAATGCGTAAAAGTATATGATTCACTGCAGTAATCAACATCAGAAAAATATATGATATTCTTCAGGATATATGCTAGTGCCATAGTGTTGTGAAAACATAATACAACTAACTTTGCTCGATAGAAAAAAATCGCGAAGATACCTCTAAAAATTTCTTTTAACGAGTAAAAACCATACTAAAATACATGTCAACGTTCTGATTTTTTTGCCAAATAATTCTACAAGCAACATACTAAAGTCATAGTGTTTTACTTTTTTAGTCCAATCAATAGTTTTTTTGTAAATCGCAAAATACCACTCATTTCGCACTATTCGACCGCAGCGAAAGACGTAACAACCGCTTTGTAGTGCAAGCTGATTAGAACTTTATTCTAACAGTATTTCAAGCGAAGTTTGAACCACCACAAATAGGGTTGCTAATCTGAGGTAGCATACGCTCTTAAGCACGTTAAGTCGTTGGTCCCGGTTGTCATTAGTTCTTTGACTGTCGTAACCGGGAGTCAGTGGTCCGATCTGACAGCCAGTCTTAGCAAATTACCCAGTAACAACTTGGTTCTGGGGGTCAGATAGAGATCGCTCCGTATAAAATACTGGTATTCAACTGTATTTGGTTTACGGGAAACCGACTCGACTAACTTCGGTTAGTCGTGTCCAATGTGGAAGAACTGGTAAGAAAGTCCATGGATACGTTTTTTAAAGTTACCATACTTTTGATTAAGAGTGTGATTCTTTATTTTCAGTAAGTGGACCCAAGTAAGAATTGCGAAAAGAGTTGGCAGATGATGAAGCGTCTTTCTAGTTCCAATAACAAAATAAAACCAGACCAAAACCTTCGCGGACTACCAGGGGTGATGAGTCTGTATGTACCATGCCTCACATCCCCAAACAAGCGATCACGAATTCAAAATTGAGTAGGTAAACACAATATCGAAAACATACCTCTCCGTTGAAATCCTCAAAGACTCTTCACTAAATTATTCCGTTAATTAACTAACTAACTATTAACTCTACCACGAACGTACCAAAGCGCCGTAATGTCTGAACATTTTAAACAGAATTCAGTGTAATTGAAAACATGGCGGTCGAAGCAATATATTTAAGATAGTACCTCTATTGTTGCCGCCTGAGCTTACAAGTTCGTTCTTGTTGAACGTTCGAATTTTACATTGAAATTGATTGGTTGTTGAGATAATTTGTTTTCATTTAATTGGTAGTTCACCTTAACGTTGTAAATGAGAAGTTTACTGTACTTAACAAGGTGTAAGCAGAAGTAGGTTAGTATGAAGTACGTTTACATTTCTTCAGGTCTGTCTGTCTGGTTTCTGGTTTCTATAAACATATCTGACTCAGTATTTTACTGCCCTTATTTTAATTTATTTGGGGTCAGCGCAGCATGTCTTCTTCTTCCACCCTTCTCTATAACTCGGCCTCTCATCAGACATCTCCTTTCTTGCCATATATCACCATTCACACAGGCCATCCAACGTTTCTTTGGTGTTTCTTTTCTTTTATAGCCTGCACATTCATACTTAAAACTTTCCTCCCGACGTTTTCCTCATTCCTTTGCATTACATGTCCATACCAAATTCGTGACATAATTCTGACTACTGACCCGGCTGCCATATATATAGATCTTTGGCAGTCGTTACAGGTAGTCAGTGACCTGAAATTCTAACATCCAGTCTTACCAAAGGACCTAGTATTAACTGGGTATTACCTAGTATTAACTGGGTTGTGGAGGTCAGACAGGCAGTCGCTCCATGTAAAATATGGTATTCAGCTGCATCCGGTTAGACTGTAAGCCGACCCCAATATAGTTGGGAAAAGGCTAGGCAGATGAAAGTTTTTGAGGATGGTTGAATAGTATGTTTGTTACTCATTCACGCACAAACTACTGATCGTATTTGGAAGAAAGACACACTTTTGTGATTCAATGATTCATTTAAAACTTAAATGCTAAAATCTCTAATCTCACTTACGGGATATCTTCCGTGATTATCCATTATTATGAGGTTCCGATATTTCGACGCTGTTGCAAGCGCCATAATTGCGAGATGACAATGGTCATAGAATTCTTAGACTAACCAATCAAATAACTATTGACTTTGTCACATAATACCATATAGAAACTGTAGGTAAAGAGAGTTCGCTTTAATTGAAAACACGGCTGTATTCAGCAATATATTCGAGACAGTAGCCTGTATTGTTGCTCGGTAAGCTCCATAAGCCGGCTCTAGCGTAGCGCAGCGCAGCGCTGCATTTGCTTGAAAATATACGAATGGAGGGTCCATTCGTATATTTTAGACTCCTGCAAAGACTTGTAATCGATTGCGACGGGATGTTGTGATTATATTTGGTTCAGAGTTTTATTATAATAAAAACCCATCCAATGGAATTTACCACCTGCAACCCCGTTGACAGTTATGCATCCTATTATTATTTTTCATTTTTAATGCTTGTATATATTTTGCAAATAAGTTACATCTACATAGTAAGTGCGTGTATAATAAGTGTGTAGGAATGTAATACAGTAGCTTTAAAGACCTAAGGTGATTTTTCTTGTAATATAATTATCTTGTACAAATGCTTGATTACTTGCGCAAGAGTTTTATTTCAAATAATTTAAAAAATAAATCTTATTCTAAAATGTGCTAGGCTTATAATTTATGATCAAAAATTATAGACCTCAAAAAGGTTACCCATCTGACCACATAAAAAACTAAATAAATTAGGTAATCTAAACATATAACTTCATTATATTTTCAAAGAAGCGATTTGCAAAAAAGAATAAAATAATTATTTTTACATAGCCACATTAGCCACTAACAAGACCTAAACATAATCATGACACGAAAGCTTAATTCCATTGCGTTATTGCTTCAGTAGTGTAATGTAGATATTAGCTTTGCCCCGTTAATGTATTTACATGTATAATTTAGTATCGCTTAGTTAGAGTATACAAACCTAGGCATTGTATGTTTGAGCTGGCGTATAGACTAACATCACAAGGCACTATGGAAGCAACTTTTAATTTAATGCTTGTGTTTTGAAAATGTTTATTATTCGTGGAACTAGTAGAGCCACTGAAAGTTATTTTTTTGTTTATTTTTCTATTTATGTTAAAATGGCCACTTTAGCAGATCGTAATAGGATCATAATACCTATGAATTGCGTTAAAATTCGTAAAATGGACCATTCATAATAGTAACTGCGTCTGTAACCGTTTTAGACCCAAAGGAAAATAACATTTAATTAAAAAGATAAAATATTCAGCATTTTTTTTTTTTGGAAATCATCACTTAACCCCTCCCGCTGGGCAGAGCGGAAGGGAGTGTCAGACTTCTACTGACTTAAAACCACCCAAGTTCGTTCTTAATCCTTTGTGTCGAGGCCGCGGTATCTATTTCGAACAACCCGTAGCCCCGACGGGAATATGCAGAACCTGCTTATAAGTCAGTCAGTAACTGCAACAGAAAGCAACATTTTTTATCAATGACTCACAGGAAAGCGAAAAATAAGTTGTTATAAAGAAGTTAATTTATTTACGTGACTTGCCCAATTATGTTTTAATTATCTACGGAAATAAAATGTACAATTTTTTTTAAATTAACCGTTACGAATTAAGAACATTTTTTCTTCGCTTTTGATGTTGTTAAAAATATTGTATGTACGTTTTCCTTTAACTTGCGATAAAGTAATTTAATACAACATTTAAAGGTTAATTCACACCGCATCCGTCTAAAAAGTACAATAACACGAAATGATTAATAGATCTTTTTAAAAAAGCCCTAACTTAACTCAATATAGAACATAAAAAGAATCAATTACCGAAAGGTGAAAGCTTTTGCCTTTACACCACCATCTTTATCCGCAGCCAAAAAGGCTCCTAAGTATGTAAGAAATGTATTTTATTATATATATTTGTATATATTACATAAAATATTAATCAGGGATGTTATCAATCACGTATGACGTCACGGGGGTAATTACCCATGAAAAATGGGTGACGGGGAAAATGAAAGAAAATTCGCAACGCGATAAGGTTGTTTTCTTTTGGAACCCATTTTAGAGAGTGACTCCTGAAAAAATCTTGGTTTTATCGTTATTTAAAAAGTGTTGGGTTACAGGATGTGATCTATATTAAAATTGGCGGCATGATTTCATGGTTTTTTGTGTCACCTTCCTAACCTTTTAATACTATGTTGGGGATGGTTTCCAGTCCAACCGAATGCAGCTGAATACTTCTTTTTCTTCTTTTTCTTGTTCTTTATTGCACACATAAAATAACAAAAATACAAACAAATTACAATAATAAAGCTTATGTACAAAGGCGAGCTTAACCCAGAATTGGGAATTGGAATACTTGTAGTTTTCATGGCGCGGCTGCCTATCTGACCTTCACAACACAGTTAGTACCGGTTTTATAATATAAAACCGGTAGAATATATATATATAAGTATATATATAATATATATATCTTATCATATTATGATACCCCTTGGTAAGACTGGTTGTCAAACTTTCGGGAATTGACTATCCGTAACGACTGTCAAAAATATCCGAAGGACAGCCGGAACCAACGGCTTAACATGCTTTCTGAAGCAGGAGGAAATTCGGTATGTAATGGGTGCCATGGTCACCCATCTACGGACCAACCTAGGCAAGCGTGCTTTAATTTAAACATTGACCCGAGTAATGTTATTATTTAGTCACGAGTTCCTCCGTGTTATTTTTACGGAAAAACCTAAAAAAAAATCACCTTCAAAAATGTATAATTCTTTGAAGAAACAGTCCAAGTAAACTGCTTTTATTTCAGAAAAACAAACGCAAGGAGAAACGAGCAGTGTGTTTTTTTAAGTTTTTTCTTTTCTATTCTATTCTTGCAAAAATGCGGCCGAGCAGCGAAAGAATTTTCGGCACACGCTTGCTGAAAACAAACGAGGTCAGGAAACTTTTTTCTTTATTATGTTACTTCCTTCTAAGCATACCGTATATTTTGAAGGAATCTGTGGCGTAGCAGTACGGTTTTCTTCAAACGAACCAGGGGATAATTATATAAGAATGAAAGATCAAAAAAAAATTGTCTAAATTGAATCTGTTTTTATTTTCAGCAATATCCTGCACTTTGACGCTCAAGAAACAATCGATTCCCTCGCACCACAATTTAAAAACGGTTCTAAATGCGACTCGTGCGATCGTATTCGACTAAAATCAGTTTTCAGCTTGCGTGATGTAGGATCGGGAATGAACAGCCAGCCTTTGCAGTACATTTTGGCTTCCCCCTAACGGCTAGATGCCGAACATCCAGACTCGGGAGAAATCTAAAGGCTTTACAATTATTGGCCTAGTTTCGGAATTCCAATCCGACGACATTCATTGTCTCATGTTCCATTCGTGCAACGTATTCATGAAAAACGGAAATTTCATTGCTCTATTTCGGTGGTCTACCAAATGGACTGGTAGTTCCGAAATTTCTAGGTATGACCTGAATTTTCCAGACAGATTAACCTGTCTTATTCTTGCTGTTAGAAGAAGGCAGACTAAGAGGGACCTTATTAAACCAAGGAGCGACATGAGACATTTGCAGCAATTCGATTTCTGCGAATACGACACACTGTTTACAAAAGAGCATTTCTAAACTCTGGAGTATCAAACTCCTTCGTAAACTTGACTGCCCACAACCACTTAACCAATACGACCAGTGGAATCAACTTTATGTGCCAATAAAAGCACAAAGTCCATGTCACTTCGAAGCATATCCGAAAAATTATATTACTTTTCATGAGAGTCTTTCGACTTGTTTCAAGTCTTCGTTTCTTCGTAAAAATTCAACAGGCTCATATTTTATACAAGACTGTTACGTCATCAGTTGCCTGAAACTTGTAAAATGCAATGTCATCCGGTCTGATATATTCCACCATCCATTCCTGTCTCCTTCGATTATGCAGAATGGAAATCAGTGGATATCTGTATATTTGATCGGCTTGCGGCTGACTGCATGTCCGTTTTGATTGCTGTTTGTGTTATAGTTGCTGTTCGTGTATAATATAATATTAGTGTTCTATATTTGCTTTAGATACTCGTACTTGTGCAAACGTGCATGACTGCAACTATCAAACAGACATCGGGTGGCGTATTATGAACTCATTAATTTTGTCGTTGGAATTGTTTGCCCGTCTCAAAGAAGGTTTAAAGGATCAGCCGCTTGCAGTAGAAAAATCCAAAAAAAAAAACAGTTTTCGCTCATACAACGATAAACGTCAATATAAGCAAAATTATAATGTAGATTCAGAGCAAAATATAAGCCTACAGCTCAGTGCTTCATTCGCTATAACTTGCAGAAACTGGAGATCAAAGGAGCTTTCCTTTAGCTGTGCATCGTAAAAGAAACCTATCCCTTAGCCTTTCACCGATTAGATAAAGATGGCAATAACATAACGTTTGGTAGAAAGCCAATTTAGTCGACGTTATTGTGGGCCAAATTAAATCTATCTAAAATCGGCAACATGGCCGGATCGATTCCCGCGAGAGGAGAGAGCAGTTGTAAGCAATAAACGCCTAAATAATCCCTAATTCGAGGTGATTTAAGTAAAGCGGATGAAAATTAATGGAGGCCCTTCTTCCCTCCTGTTATCCGTGAGGTAGCTTGTGTAAAGGTGCGTCTGATTTGTTATTTCTGAACACGCAACGGACGCTAATCCTTCAGAAGGAAGGCCAAGCAATTAATTCTGCGTGAACACGGTAATTATGTACACGAGATCTTGAGTGGGCAGATCTATGGATGGATGTTCTACTATTTATTAGCAAAGGAATAAAAAAGAAAAATCGAAAAGAGAATAAAAAAGAATAAGTACTCGTAGGACCAAAATTTGACCACCACGAAAGAGTTCGAATAGAAAAAGTTTTAGTTTAAACTAGTGGTAGGCTTTACCCGCACCACTGAAACCTATTACACCGCATCAGTGGCTCGTTAAAGGTTTTTAAAGCGGTTAAGCCGAAAATAGCTTAAAATTCCAAACGTCTAGTTTCACTCACCCGTAAGTCGAAATGGTTGTCCATGGAACCGTGTAAAACGAAAAAATGAGTGCTAGGCGTCCGAAAATTGGCCCCGAGTGTCCTCGAACGATCCCGTCTGGTTTTTAATTGGTTAGCTCTACAAGTTCACGGATAAAACTGTGACGGGTTTTTCGACTCGTATTGGATAGGCTAGGATGTTAGATTAAAAACTAGCCAAAGAGAAAGATGCGAGTGTGAACGTTGGCGGGCTTTTGTGAATTTTAATTTTACTCGTGCTCGCAGGAGGTCAACGTTGTGAGTTTACAAATGTATTTTGAGTATAGTTTGTATTCAGTGAAGGTTACGATTTTAATTGAAGGAAGACCGGCCAACACATGGTAAAACACTTGTGTGCACTCTATTATGCAACAGACCTTTCAAGGCTAACTAAGAGGTTATAAGTAGCAGTATTTTTGTTGGTTTTTAATGTGAGCATGAGAGAAATTTCCTGACAGCATGTAAAGACAAGTCAGAGACCCCTGGGCGGCATAAAAACGATGACACCAGGTAACACGATAAATTGGAAGAAGAAGAAGTTTATTTAGTGTGACTGGCCTGTTGGTCTAGTGGTTGGTGACCCTAACTGCTATGCCGGAGGTCGTGGGTTCGATTCCCACCCAGGACAAATGTTTGTGTGATGAGCGCGATCATTTGTTCTGTGTCTGGGTGTAAGTTATCTATATTATGTATGTATTTAGAAATATATAAGTATGTTTATCAGTTGTCTGGTGCCCATAACACAAGCTCTGCTTAGCTTGGGACTGGATGGCGTTGTGTGATAGTTGTGGAATATTATTATTATTTTATTTATAATTCGAATAATGTAAATTAATTATGTATTTTGTCAGATTGTCACTGAAAGAACCCGGTTTCATCCTTGCCAAGGAACTGAACTCACACAATTTGCTTTGATATATTCTTGGAATACAAAATAAGGACTCGTATAAAAACTAAAGCATACGCGAACAAGTCCCATTATTTACGAACAAGACGCTCAATTATAATAATACTGAGAGTAAGAAAATGTGTTTTTTCTTTCTAGATTTTTGTCTTTCACATAACGTACGTGCGCATAGTTTATGTCTAACGACTTTTTCTCTAGGACTAAGGCACTATTTTTTTAGATTATTTCAGATAAATGTCATCTTCGTACTACAATATTCTAAGAAATACTTCAGTAGAGAGACGATCAAAATTCAGTAACTTGAATATAGAATGTTATCGAGATATATCGTGCGTTCACTTCAATGAGGATTCTCAATTCTTTATTGCGTACCATAATGTATACAGTTGGTAGGGAAATAGTTACATCAGTCTTAATTATGGACCCTGTCAGGCATAGTATAGATTGAAAGTAGTAGAGAGGAGGAAGAGCGCTGGGTGTATAATATGATAAATTTTAATACAAGTAGTTAATAAGTTGATGAGTGAGGGATGAGTGGAAGGCTATGGGGGAGGCTTTTGCCCAGCAGTGGGACAATATAGGCTAAAAAAAAAAAAAAAAAGTTAATAAGTTAAATTACGAGTATACACATGTATATATGCATGTATTTATTTAATAAAAGGATCAAAGGGAACTGCGAAAAACCCGTGTATGCTATTGAATCATCAAGATGAGAACTTACAAACAACAGAACATACGTAGGTACATCTGTATGTACAACAACTTTGGGATCAAGAAATTAACGGTCGAGGAAAACAACGAAATGTTTCTCCAGCGCTGTAAATTGTAAGAGAATTGGCAAATGGACACAAGTAATGTGTTTGTTTGCAATTATACGAAACTTCACTTGGCGCCAACATATTCTTAGCATCCTATATACATTACAGTGGAGTAAAAGGGAAAGCTGCCTCGCTGGTCTAGTGGCCGCAAGCGCGACTGCTGAGCATGAGGTCCTGGGTTCGATTCCCGGGTCGGGCAATTTGTTATTGGGTTTTTCCATCAGGAATTTATCAGTAACAGCCACAAAGTCTTGATTTGTGCCGGTTGATGGCAATAGGCTCGCCCCCTATTACATGGGACTAAAACATAACTGGCGAAATGTGGGTGTACTATTAGGTACACCTCTGCCTAACCCTTTAGGGATTACAGGCGTGATGTTACGTGTAATAGAGAAAGGTGAGCCACATCATTATCTTGACCAAGTAAGAGATACATTGCTGAGAACATTGGATATTCATGCACTGCATGCGATGCGCAATGCGCTGCACGAGACATTGCATGCACGAATACTTTAATATTAACTGACAGATATTTAAGGGATAAGTAGTTATAATGGAACCTCACGGGGTTATCGATCTGAGACATAATGAAATATACTAGACAAAAGCTAAGTTTCTATAATGGTTTAGTAACCTTTTTTTTTTTTTGGTGGGTTTAAAATCATCAACTCTTGGGCAGAGCGAAGGGGAGTGTCAGACTTCTACTGACAAAAAACCGAACCCATGTTCCTTCTTTGCCCTTGTGCCGAGGCCACGTCATCTAGTACTAAAATCCGCGATGGTTTAGTAACCTAATTCAAGGAAACAAAGTCAGTATTTTTTTAAAAATATTTTTAAATGCACTTCTGTATAATTTTTCAGCACACTATACTCCATTAATTAACCGAACGCATACCAGAAAAATGAATGCTGTGCAAAAAAACCAATTGAATAACTAAACATGTCCTACAAAAAAAACAAAAAAAAAAAAGCACACAAAACGAGATGAAAAAGGTCATCTCGTTTTGTGTGCTTTTTAGTTTTTTTTCACGAATTCACACCAAAAATGTTGATAACTTAGTAACATTTTGTTCTAGAAAATGGAATCTTCAGATATCGATTTAAATACATGCCATTTTTTTTCTCCGGGGCTTCGTCGAGCTTCATTGTCTCGGCGCTTTACTGGTGGACGCCACTGTTGATTCTGGCTTTCCAGAGTTGCTGTGGCTTGGCGGGATTGTCCCAAAGATAAACACACACACAAGTCATGGGAAAAACACCTTAAAATTTTTGTAGGCTGAAACCTGCGAAATGCTGGGTATCAGTATTTATTTAGTGCAGTCGTGCCTTTTAAAATGCTTGACCCGACGGCAAGTTTGAGAAAGCTAGGCGAAAGATGACGAGGAAATGACAGACACGAATACAATTAAGATAAAGCAAAGAAATAAACGGATGGAAATACAATATTATTCAGTGTAAATGAAAATATTTTAGGATCACATTAAGGGTAGAAAGTTGAATACATCCCGAGGAGTCCCCGCTCTCGTAGCGAAAGTTGTTCCTTTTATAGAGCGCTGTAATCCCCTTGAACAGGCTTTCTGTCATTTAAATTCCGTCGGTACTCCCGTCGGATTTTTGCTTTGCTTACAAATTGTATGTATTGGGAGCAAAGACACTTATTATTTTAAAACGAATTCTTTATTGGAGTCGATTTAGGGGAATTGGGTCAAGTGCGCTGTTATTATGATAGATGGTGTAAATATAAATCACAATAATCAATATTTAGACGTTACCAGTAGAAATAGAGAAAGTGATTTACGCCCTAGTAGACTTTTGACTGACATGAAGACTGCAAGAGCAAATTCGTAAGGAGTGAATGATTTACGGCTGATGAAAAAACATAGTATTTAGGATAAAAACCCTTAAACCTACACAGAAAGGCATTATAGTACACGTTGTCAGCTTTTGGTAGCATATAACGGTCACGTTATCATCATAGGTGCAAATAGTTGTACAACTTTATTTAGGGCAATTCCCGTGACTCAACCACGCAAATGGTTTTCGTAACACCCAATTTTACGGTTACCTAATTACGATCGACTATTTATGCATGAAAGCGAGTTAATCCACCATTTCATTGCGGAATATGGTGTAATTTTCTGGGGAAATTCGACGGATATTGAGATAATTTTTAAAGCACAAAAACGGTGCTTAAGGGCTATGTTTGGGCTTCAAATGGTCGAAACCTGTAAACCGTTTTTCCAGGAGTATAAGATTCTGACTCACTCAAGTCTGTATATTTATGAGGTCTCATTATTTGTGAAAACCAATAAAAACCTATTTAAATTAGCATCAGAAATAAATAATAGGCAACAACGGGACGCACTACGCCTCTATGTAAACCGAACATGTATAATACCTCTTTAATGTACAAGAGTGTGTTCCATATGGCTCCTGTAATCTTCAATAAATTACCTAAAGAAATAAGGGCAATGAATACAGCCCTATTTAAGGAAAGTCTAAAAAAAATCTGGTTAATAAATGCTACTATAACTTGAATGACTTCCTCAATGATAATTTTGCCAAACTAAAGACCTCACAGTGACATCAAGTAAAATCAATTATTCAATGAATTATGCATGTATCGATTTGCTTACTTTGCAAGTTTACTTTTGAACATACTTAGTCGATTTAAAATGGTGAGTATTGTAACACCAAGTAGTTTTTTTGTGATGATAGTACGTATCTGGAGCGTAGTAGCAATATCAGCACCTCTTGCTAAAAACGTACATGAAAAAATAAAATAAAAATACTAAAACAGGGCAGAGAGATCACGTTTAAAATTTTCATGTTGCTTTACTTTTAAAGAAAATGTAACAAACGTTGAATTAATAGAATGCAAATACTCTTTAGTAATACGTCTCAATAGATACCAGACCCGGTGAATGATCGACCTAAGGTAATAAGTTTGGCCTCCACATTGAAAAAGATGGCGGTCAGGAAACGCGCCAAATAAAAGCGGGCCTCGACCCGTATTGGCGGGAAATGGGGAAACTTCGGGCTATTTACGAGCTTCAACGATTATCATTGAGTTGAAAAACGAAAGTTAGATGAAGTATTTATTGTGTAGACGTGGAGTGTGAAATTGGACAGATATTTTTAAAGTAAAATAAAAATTGGATTGGGTGACACTTTTATAATAAGTAGTTGTAAAGTTTTTTTTTATTAAAGTACTTGTAAAGTTACTCGTAATAATGTAAATCAACAGTTTGAGAAAATGGTAACTAAATATTTAAATTGACTAATTATTGAATAGTATAGTAACAACTATTAAAATAACAGTTATTTATGAATAGGGAATAACAATACATGTGCTTTAATACATTGATACATAACGAATGGAAAATAAACACCAGTGAAAATGTAGAGGGGTGGTTGCCGAACATTAATTCTCGTCTAAATTCGACATATTTTGCAGCTTCTTGTATACAAACACATGTCGCAAAAGTAACGGAATACACATGAATATTTATGTAATTAAAGCTTGTAAGCGTGTTTATAATTCAATCTCTATAGTCCCGCGGTGGGCGCCAGTATTTGCCAAACAAAGTTTGCGGGTAGCAAAATCACAACTCAGTTTACACACTTGTGATTACTTAAAACTCCATTCTCAACATCTGTAACAAGGTTACAAGTATTGCAAATTATAAATTCTCTATAACTTAACGTGTTATATTTCATGCCCATCTGCCAGTATCTAAGGATGAGGCCTACATTAAATTATACATCAACATTTGAAGGAAGCTTTTAGCAAACAAGGCTTATTTATGCAAATTCATTCCAAAATTCATCAGAAACGCCCAGTGTAGCATCAAATCAATGTGAAGAGACAATGGTAAGCCGCGGTTCATTTATAAACGTCAGGATTGGCCTAGTTACCAAAACGCAGGTGTAACAAAAGATTGGAAGATAAAACGTAACGAATTGTGAAGTGTTTTCTGTCTGCTACAAACGATCGCTGGTTCTGACAAACAAGGCGCTTGAGAGTTTCTCAGAGAGTGACGAGACTGTTTGGGCGCGAGATGACAAACACAATGGGTTTTCTGAGCCCCTGAATGACACCTTCATTATAGAAGCTGACGGCTCGCAAATACTCGACGAATTGTTACCGCGCACTTTAGCAAGTGTTATGAAAAGTAAACCGCGCCTCTAATGGGCTCCCGAGTTTATTCCCAACCTCCAAAGTTATCACGATATGTAAATATTGAATTTGCTTTATTAGAATTTGAATAAACGTTCAGGAAAAATAATAGGTTCCGACTACCAGGCGCTGAATAAATACTTATGAAGTTGTGAAAATGTTGAATAATTAATGTACTGTTAAACGAAGGAGTGAATCGGAGTAAGTTTTTCATCATAAATTAAGTTGGTAATAATAACGTGGGTTATTAAAACATTCACATAATTTCACACTATTATAATGAAGTCCATAAATATTGATGAGGCGACATCGATATTCACTGATAACAATATTATACAGCCAGTACGTTACTTGAATATCTATTTACTACTATAGTACAATAACACATAAGAAGTCTGGATATCGATTTGAGCAATCAATCGAATCTGTCTCGCTCACTAAGATATTGTTCGCTTTTATCCGCACCCGAGGAATGGCGACATTGCGAGAAAAATAACGTTGGATTTACAAAAGTGTTTTACACCAAATAATAGAATTTGGGAGCACTCACTAGCGATTTGTTTGAGCGCCGTCACAGCCGATTTGATAGTATTCAATGTGCGACGCCTCAGGTTCTTCTTCGCAGAAAAGTTCTCCATATCAATATTCACCGACATTTTGATTTGCACTTTATTTTGTTGATTTTAGAAGCTATTCTGCTGTGTTTTGGCACAACACTTCGCACTGAACACCTTTTGTTTCGGGAGCCCGGAATACACTGCGCGTAAATGGTAAATGCATATCAGTAACAGTCAGTCCACGCGCGAATTCTAAAGACTTTATAACGAACAGTGGAATGTGTGGAGACGAAATACTAACGGTTCTCCTCGTAATAATTCAGGAGTATAACTGCGATTACCGAATCTATGCCAAAGTCGTGTCGTGTTGTGTTTATTGGCGTTGAAGTTTGGAAGTAAATTATGTCTGAATGACGTCATTTTCGCAGAAGTTTCTGAACTATGCCTTTGTTTCTTTATTGTCATAAAATAGTCAGTAAACGATGAATTGTTTAGCTTAACCAAAATATCATAATCTGTATAACATGACGTATGTCTATATACATTTCAATGATCTTTCAAATAACAATCACATGAAAAGAAAATACGCCTCATAGGCCCTTGAAAGTGATAGATCTTGGAAAGTAATGTAAATTTTACTCGATACCCAGATTTTTGCAAAATTAAAACTACGCCAACGTTTTCACCTGAAAATTTTCAACGTACTTTTATGAAATCATCCTCACACCTCGCTCTAAAGCTTCACAATTCATAAGCATAATAGCACCTGATAAATTTAAGACCCATCTTCGACAGATGAGAGTAACGCTCAACGTATACAATGGACGATGTGGTAAACAATTGCTATTCTTAACCCAGACAGCCGGCAGAGATCAGGTTCATTAACAAAAGCGACTTTACGAGATCTCGTATTGACAAGAATAATCAAATGAGGTTTCATGATGAAACACATTACGTATCTGTTGTGATTTCATAAGGTTGGGTTGGGATTTGATGTTTTTTGGTAGGCATTAAGTCCGCCTTTGTACCTTTTTTTGTGTGCGAGAAGTTTAAATAAATAAATAAATATTCTCGTTTGTGAGGGGCATGATGTCGTAAATCTTTAACGTGCTGAAGCATTTTTCATTTGTTTCGTTTTTTATGTGAATTGGCAAATAATACTCGTCTGATCATTGATAAGGGCCCATATGAAGCAAAATTTACATACTATGAAATAAAATAGGAAGAATTAGACAATGATAATAATAATAATAATAATAATAAACTTTATTTTCTCACCACAATATACATAAATTATTTTACATTGGTCAGATTCCAGAAGATACACAATTGAGGTAAGTATATATTGTGGGAGACTGGTGCCTAAGCTAGGCTCATGGCCTGTGTTTCAGGACACCAGGATCCCACCCCTTTACATTTACATTTTACACATTATGTACTAGGTCACGCGAGGACAGAATGTAGTGAGTAATCAATCATATTACGGCATTTTATAGTTACATTTACAATTTTTAAAATCTAGGTTAAATAAGCGAAGTGGATGTTAGTAGATATGTAGTATGGGTGATTGTGTGTGACTGAGGTGTGTGAGTCTGTGGGTGTATGCGTGTGTGGGTGTGTGAGAGTAAGGGATTGTGTGCTTAGGTCATTATTTTAAGGATGTTTTCAGTATCATTATAGTTTAATTTTAGTAGCCAGTCAGTTAGCCTCTTTTTAAATTTATTCTTTGTAAGGTGAAAGATATGTAACACCTTATGAATTTTGTTGTATAAGTAGCCACCCAGATAGGTAAAGAAACGCCTTGCAAAAATGGTAATGTAGAGAAACTTATTATAGAATTGATTGAGAAAGACGAATAAGACTCTAAGGACAAAGTAACCATTAAAGATACACAAAACAGAAACAATGGAAAATTTCTAGTTCAAAAGACGACCTTGGTGTTTGGTCAGAATAAAATAAACCAGAAGACTTCGACAGGTAATTGTATGAAGTTGATTAATTATAAGAAAAATAGCTGATACAAAACAAACACTGATATTCCTGTAATGGATTTAATTTAATAAATATCCTCATTGTCTTTCCTGTTTTCATCTACTTTTAAATCCCTGCTTACATTTAATTCATCAAGTCTTAATTTATTTGACGTTCCGTTATTTTTCTTTTATGTTTTTTGTTAGCTCAATGTAATTATTCATTTAATTGTCCATTCCTCTTCATCTTTGCAAAGAATGTGACTTATGATAGAATTTGTTTATTGTAAACGAATTTTAAAGAACGTTTGTTTATTTTTCGTGTTCGGCTGTCGGATGAAATACAATTTATAATGGCAGTCGAATTAAGACTTCGGATGAAAGGTAAGATATTTGCGTTTTAATTTTGTTGTCGCTCTTTAGACTTAAATCTTGACTGAGACCCGAGAGATTACGTGACATTAAAAATGAACTCACTACTTTGGACACATACAATATTGACTGCCTCATTGGTCCTGAGTCACAGGTGCTACTTCTAAGCGTGACGTCCTAGGTTGGTATTAGGTTCTTTCGGTCTTAGCTCCTGTTCGCGTGTCATGGTGATTCTATCTCTAAGTATTCTACCAAAAATAGTTCCCAATCCCGGTCCCGTGTAATAGATCCCGTTTTCAATCAATATTAATAAAAGTGTAAAGCTCTTTCAATGCTTCGTGTTTCGTGCTTTTTCTGACGCTATACAAGTATTCGCATCTAGCAGTCATCACTTCATGTTGATGAGCTTATGATGGAAGGTACTACTCCTCAATGGTTAGGAGTTGAAAGCAATAATCAGGGAATCTTGAATGTTAAGGGTTAGGTGTCATAGTAAGTATTTCTATAAGATATTACAATTAAAAATGAAAAAATAAAAAACTTTTTGCAAAAAAAAACAACCGACTTCAAAAACACCAAAAAGTGAAAAATAAACTTCAGAAGTAAAATCAGCTTCTGAAGTCGGTGGCAAAAAACCAAATAAAACAAAGAAATGTCACCGACTTCAGAAGCTGATTTTTCTTCTGAAGTTTATTTTTCACTTTATGGTGTTTTTTACGGTGGTCATTTGGTGTTAAGAATTTATTTGTTATGATAACCTCTCCACAGAACTGTATCATGAATTCATGAAGCTAAACTCAAAGTACTGAAGAAGTAATGAAGCTAAACATACATTTTATTTCGGCTATAAAACAAACAGTATCGCTTAAATATATACGTTGGGCACAAATCTGCATGAATAATGACGATTTTATGTCACATTGAGCTAATATGAAATTTGTGTAAAATGCATGTTATTTAGAGGTAAACTGTCCCGCCATTTGGGAAATGAACCGTATTTGCATAACGTTTAGGTTTAAATTTGCATTTCGTGCGCGGAATATGATTGATGAGGCGTATTGTATGAGGTAGCTGTTGTCTGAAGTATAAATTAAACTGTATGTTATTGGGCTGTAAATCTATTTGCGTATTAACTTTTAGACTTGTTCCCCTGTGTGAATTGTTAATTTGATATATTTGTGACAAACTCATTACTTAGACTTTTGGAGGTGTGGTTTGGGCGTTGACAATACAAGTACTTACCTATTGGAATCTCAATAGAAGATTACCTTTGTCGTAACGTAACGTCACGCCTGTACGAGTAATCCCCGAAAGGTTATAAATGGATAGATGGGTGAACCCATTTATGTTTTAGTCTCATGTAATAGGGGCGAGCCTATTGCCATCAAACGGGCACAAACATACACAGCAGTCATGCTAGCTACAACTAGACCTATGAGGCAGATATTACAATAATACACCAAATTATTTATAGATAGGTATAGTAATACTTTGCTCAAGTAAATTAATCCCTTGATTCGTAAATTACTTTTGCACCATCAAGCTAACATCCATTTTCCACTCTACAGATTAACGAATCGAACAATACTGCATCAGTCAAAAGTAGATTACGTGGAAATGATTAATAGCTTTAACAGCTTTACATTTTCATTTCCTGATTTTTTGTTTGTCAATAGACTCGTTTCGGTCCGTCGTCACTGCAATATTATGCCTATAGTACAATTTTAATTCACGGAATTGGTGAAAAAGGGAATTAATAATCGCTGTCTGTGTACTTTCAGAATTTAAACATTAGTGGTGTATGACAAAATGATAATGAAGAATGCATGTTAATCCTTACTTCCTTACATAGTATAAAACAAAGTCGCGTCTGTTTGTTTGTTTGTTTGTCTGTATGCTTAAATCTTTAAAACTACGCAACGGATTTTGATGCGGTTTTTTTTAGTAGATAGAGTGATTCAAGAGGAAGGTTTTAGTATATAATTTGAACGACATCCACGCGGGTGAAGCCGCGGGCATCAGCTAGTAATATTATAAATGCAAAAGTAACTCTGGTACGTCTCGATTTGTGAGTCCATGGTCATGAACTCTATCTGGTTGTTGTGGCTTGAGTCGATCTAGATATAAAGAACAATGCACGAAACACGGATTTGCCGCACCGGCCGCGGCAGCGTCTAGAGACGCCTGTCTGTTTACGCAGAAATAAGGAAGGAGAAACAGCAGCCCACGTGCTTCTGCACTGTCTGTATAGGACCAAGTACTTCGGTAACCCAGGTACTCTCCGCGAGATTGCCAGTAACACCAAGGGACTGCTGGCTTTTCTCGGGGAGCTAGGGTGGATCGAGTGATATTCCCACCCGCACACAAAATACGCGCATCGGTCGTGGAGTTGCGGACACCAGCTCGTCGTACTTATACTTATACTTACGCAGATATCGCCCTATGGTCTCGTGATCGCAACTGCTACTACTGAGTGTGGGGGCCTGTGTTTGATTTTCCCGACCGGGTACTATTGGGTTTTTCTATTAGAAATGCCTCAGTCAGTAGTAGCCCGAAGTTTGTAAGTTGGCGGTATGATACTGCCGTGCCTCGGAAAGCATGTTAAACCAGCGTCTTGAGCCTGATTCCTGTACGGTCGTATCGGATTGCCGTCCCACTAACTTTGAGACTAAAGAAACAGAGACACTACAACATCTCCCGCGCTGATGGCGAATCTCCGCTAAGATTCGTCGTGACCGAAAACGGTCAGGACTAGTCAGGAGGACCATCCTGTCGTAGCGAGTAAATGAGACACTTCGAATTAGTATGGTAATAATTCCGCCTCCAATAGCGACGGCCGAGGCTCTCATTGTTTTAAGTAGTGTTATCATCATCATTTCAGTCAAAATACGTCCACTGCTGGACATAGGCCTCCCCCAGGTGTCGCCACATTGACCAGTCCCGTGCGTCTCGCATCCAGCGGGTCCCCGCAACCTTGTAGTGTTATGAGTACTGACAACTGTCCTCTTGACCTATTCTCTAATGTGACAAGAGATAAGAGACACGTCATGTCATTCCCGACACTTATCGTGTCACTGACACAGACATTGACAAATTACACAAACATTGACGTCATCCTTAATTGAACATCGGGCAGTGATTACATAAACTACTAAAGTGTGGACTAAAATATATTATTACAGTATTATAATACAGTACTTCAATTAGGATTAAAATATTAAATTCTGATAATCAGCACTTTTCGAACGTCAAATTTTATTTACAAAAGACAGTCCCCCAAAACGCCCACCCTTCGACACTTCCTAGTGCTTTAGCTGGGAAGAAGGAGAACAAATAGTCTCAACCAACTAACACGTAATTTACACTAAAGAAATCGTTTACACGATTTGTAAGCGTGCTTCGGGTCACAGTTGCCTCGTGTAATAAATTGCTCTTTTTACTCGCATCGAGTTAAAAGAGTGCACTGCAACACAATAAAAACTTTAGTTGAGAAACCTTACACTGGCGTGTGAATTCACAATAAAAAGTAAATATAAAAAAACTAAAAAAACCCGAATGAAAAGCAAAATTTAAGCACATATTTTGAGAGAAGGCATTTGAATTAAAATTACAAATACTCGTATAAAGAAGAGTACCGCCTACTTTATGTAGTTGGTTTACTGATTAACTTTATACTGTGATGAAAGTGTTGACTGAAATACATTACCATTAAATAACGTCACATGTCATTGTCAGCAGGGGATTTTTGTTCGTGACGTCATTTCCATACGACCGATGAGTCCGTATTGGGCAAGCTTACTGTTGTCAAATACCCCGCGCCGGGTTTTACCGACCACGGCTAATTCTAACCGCATTTTCAATGGGAATTCAATGTAGATAGTAATGGGCGGATTTGGGTTCGCTTTTGTCTATTTTAGGAGGGAATTTAGCGAATGGAGCATTGTTCTAAATGGGTTAGAGATGATCATAATTTGTTTGGAATATTCCAAATAAATTTAACGTGCCTAAATAGACCGTATACCATTTACATGGTCGTTGTCACATCTGGTTTTGATAAAGTGTGCCTTTTATGTAAGTATAGCATAATTTCCCGTTGTGACATTAGATATTATTATCTTTTTCTACTTTTTTATTGGACATCGCACCTAACCGGATTTTTTAGATAAAATGTTGGCTAAGACTTTTAGAACTTACTTTTGACGATTTGAACGAATCACAAAGACGAGGCCTGAGTCTCAGAAGCTGTCATTATGCTGATTATTCGAGTCAACAATAAACAATGTAATGGATTAGTAAGTGATATTCTTATTAATATGCTATTAATAATGATAACTTAAACGGTGATAGACCTAGGTATAAATAATAACATAAACAGCGATAGACCTAGGTACATAATTATATCTAATCCATTCTCAGTCCATTTCAGTAACTAGGTTGATTTCCTCACTTCCTAGTCGAGGAGTCGTACGTCTCAGTTCTTAAAGCGACCGGTTACAGCTCGCCGTGGCTTAGAGATGCACTTACCGACGATACTGCTTTTAGCTCAGCTTCGTAAAAAGACTCCTTGAGTTGGGACTATCGATTGTAGTGTCTCGCTGTGTGAGGTTTGAGGAAGTCGATCGTTTAGAATTGAATTTAGAGATCCAGTTTAATGTCAACTAAAAGTTTCACTATACCCGACTAATGAGTTGGGCGACTGATCACTTCTGAACCTAAAAATTGGCTAAGCCCTTGGCTGGTTTAAGGATGTACATTGGCCAGCATTGAACTTTAGTGTCTGCGTATTAATTATTGTTTGTCATCAAGTTGCCGCAACAGCAGTGCCTGCACAGCCCACTGTGCTTGCAACGTGAGTACATAATAATCTTACTGGCTTGTATTCAAATATTATACTAGATAATATTTATCATTCTTATTTACGAGACTTTCTAAAGGGTAATGATTAAGTTGACGTCGATATTTCGATTTCCTATGATATCAAAGAGGGGAAATTGGAAGGTCTCGATTTGTGCCAGGAAACGTTATGATAATAGACATTTACAGTTCGGCTATAGCGACGAAATTACCTCTACATAGAAATAACTGTTATCATGTATTGGGATGTAGTTTGGGGCCCAATTACCATAAGAAATAGGGAATGTTCTATGTATCGTTACTCTCTCACGTTATTGTTATTTGCAATGGCATACGTTAGACATTATTTATGTTGATAGAGACGTACGCATATAAGTAGTGATGTCGTGAAAAAATGAATCGAATTATGGTGAATGCTGTGTTACATACCTATTATAGGCTTAGGTACATACCAGCACTTTTATGTTGTAACATTTTTTGTGAAACTTTTTAGTATGTATTGGTATAATCTTCCTAATCTTCTTCTAATATCTATAATTCTCGTGTCACAGTTTTTGTTGCCATACTCCTCCGAAACGGCTTGACCGATTTTGATGAAATTTTTTGTGCTTATCCGGTATCTATGAGAATCGGCCAACATCTATTTTTCATCTTTTTTTTATTTATTTTTTTACTAGGGAATTATTTATATGGCAAAACAACGTTTGCCGGGTCAGCTAGTAAATAAATAAAAACACTATTTGATAAATTGAGTCGTGGCAAATTTTTTTTGTGAAAAGGTGTGTCATGCTTGGCGAAGCATAGTTGACAAGATAATAAAATAAAACAAGTACCAAGTCTTATTACCAACCTATCTCTAAAAACAAGCTAGTTAGCTGACAATTCTAGATTGCTTTTCGTTGATTAAGACTTTATTATACCGTTTTACGAGAGCTTGTTTACACAGAACACGCAAGACCTCAAGAAAGTTATTGTGGAACTCAGATAAACTTTATTCGTTTTTATGTGTTGTTAAATTAACTACAATACATAGCATCACGCGTGTACTCCCCGAAAGGTGAGGCAGAAGTTTACCTAATAGTACACCCACATTTCGACAGTGATGACAGTGACAGTGATTACATACGGGACCGAAACGTGGTCGCTCACAATGGGCCTCATCAGAAAGCTCAAAGTCACCCAAAGGGCAATGGAGAGGGCTATGCTCGGAGTTTCCTTGCGTGATCGAATCAGAAATGAGGACATCCGCATGAGAACCAAGGTTACCGACGTAGCCCGAAGAATCGCCAGACTTAAGTGGCAATGGGCAGGGCACATTGCTCGCAGAACGGATGGCCTATAGGGCCGAAAAGTTCTGAAATGGCGACCGCGAACCGGAAGACGTTGCGTTGGAAGGCCTCCCACTAGGTGGACCGATGACCTGGTCAAGGTTGCAGGAACCCGCTGGATGAGAGACGCACGGGACCGGTCAATGTGGCGACGCCTGGGGGAGGCCTATGTCTAGCAGTGGACGTCTTTTGGCTGAAATGATGATGATAATGATTTCGACAGTCGAATATAATAGGGGGCGAGCCTATTGCCATCAACCGGGCCCAAATCCAGACTGTGTGACTGCTACAGAGAAATTCCTGATAGAAAACCCAATGATTCAGATGCATTTGCATTGGTCACCATGTGTAATGGTTCACTCATTAGTTCTTATTTGTTTTTCTTTTACCTATTATGTAGACTATCGTCCATTTACCAGTAACAATACAAACCAGTGCAGGGGTAAGCTGGCACACATAGGGATCGCCTCATTTGTGCCAATAAACAGTGATTAAGTTCTGTTGTGTGACTGGTGATTGCGAACATTAATCCTGATGCTGGCGATATGAGTGGGGTATTTATGTGTGTTTACGTCATACAGCCCTCCCCGTCCCTCGCTCAAGCCAGCGATGCTGAGCGAGTAGAGTTTTATCAATCGTCCTAAAATAATAATACCTACCACTCAGATCCAGCTTGTCCCCTTGCTGTCCTCTCCCAGCGACGCCCTGAGCCGAGGCTCGTACCCCACATGGGGTGCCCTCAGCGTGTAGTCGCTTAGTTTTTAAGTTTTATTGCCCTGGCTGTAGGCCTTAATTTCAAGACATCCACAGGAAAGTCCGGTTTAGCAGTAGCCACCCTCTCATAGGTGAACTGCAAGATGCCATTTCAAAAAAAAAAAACAAAAATCGCTGCTACTATGAGTACATGCTCACTGCTAGGAGGGACATCGTGAAACAATCATCTACCAAGAATTTCGTACATATCATGACGTCACTCATTATTCCCCAAAGGGTTAGGCAGAGTAGCGCCTAATAGTACACCCACATTTTGACAGCTATGTTTAACGCTCATGTAATAGTGAGCGAGCCTATTACCATCAACTAGGCACGAATTCAGACTCCGTGGCTGCTTCTAAGAAATGCCCGAATGTAAAGTAGCATTACCCGATCTGAGCATCAAACCACAACAATGCCGACGAGGTAATTTCTGGGCATAATTGTAAAGCCGATATTCTAGTTTTTTTTAAAATATGAAATGGGCTTACTTTTGACCTCAATCGTGCCCGGAGGGCAGAGATATGGTCGACGATGGAACGAGCTAACCCAGAAGAAGCCTATTAACTCGCGCCAGAAATAGATTGTGGTTATATACATATAATACAACTTTATTCTTCATCATCATCATATCAGCCCGGAATCACCCACTGCTGGGTATAGGCCTCCCCTTTTTTCCGCCACGCGTCCCGATCCTGTGCGTCTCTCATCCAGGTGTTTCCCGCAACCTTAACGATGTCGTCAACCCAACGAGCTTTAGGACGGCCCTGGTTTCTATGGCCTAACCTTGGCCACCACTCAGTCAATGTCTTGCTCCATCGGCCATCTCCGCGTCTAGCAAGATGTCCTGCCCAGGTCCACTTGAGGCGCACCGCCCGGTCCCCGACATCGTAGACTTTCGTCCGACGGCGGATTTCGGTGTTACGCACTCGATCCAATAGGGTTATGCCGAGCATGGCTCGCTCCATGGCCCTTTGTGCACTTTATTCTTGCTGCATATTAATAGTCTGCTAGTGCCCGGCACCTTTGGGTATGCAGACGACAGCACTGTTGCTGAGAGGTACACGTCCAACGCGCGGGCTAGTGGGTCTCAGATCCGGTCTCTACGCGAGGCCATGGTGGAGCGGTTGAACTTGTCCTTGAAGGCTGTCTCCGAATGGGGCGACGCCAACCTGGTCAAGTTCAATGCTGCTAAAACCCAGGCGTGTCTCTTTTCCGCAAAAAGGAGCGATTTCCAACAGTCTCCTACTTTCCGTGGTGTGACCGTGCCGTTAACCGATCACATTGAGCTTCTTGGCGTTACGTTTACGTCAACCCTCAATTTAGGTCCGTTCATCGAGGCTAAGGCTGAACTGGCTGCCAAGAAGCTGGGAATCCTAGCAAAGGTGAGACAGTATTTCACACCGAAACAGCTGCTCAACTTATATCAAGCGCAAGTCCGATCGTGTGTGGAGTACTGCTCTCATCTCTGGGATGGATCCGCTAAATACCAGCTTGATGCGCTAGAGTCAATTGAGAAACGAGCCAAGAGGCTCATCGGCAATGACGCGCTTGTCAAGTCAAAGCTCCAGAGCCTTGAACATCGTCGACGAGTAGCTAGCCTTTCGGTTTTCTATCGGTTACATTTCGGAGAGTGTGCGAGGGAATTGCACGATCTAATTCCGCCAAGCCCGTTCCATCATCGGACTACAAGACGTACGGCGATGCGCCACCGTTATATGGTGGACATCCCACCCATACGCACTAAACGGTTTGGGAATACTTTCATTGTGCGTACAGCTAAGGAGTGGAATTCCCTGCCAGAGTCTGTATTTCCTGATAGCTTTATAGCTTTATAGCTATCAGGAAATACAGACTCTGGCAGGGAATTCCACTCCTTAGCTGTACGCACAATGAAAGTATTCCCAAACCGTTTAGTGCGTATGGGTGGGATGTCCACCATATAACGGTGGCGCATCGCCGTCTATTCACTCTTGACTTAAAGACCCCTAGGTTATCCTAGGGGTCTTTAAGTCAGAGTGAATAGGTTACTTCTAGGTAAGCGTGCTCCATCGTCGACCGCATCATCACTTTCCATCAGGTGAGATAGTGGTCAAACGCGAACCTATCAATAATAAAAAAAAAAAAAATAGTTTAATAATAAAAAAATGCACTTCATCGTTTTGATTTTATTTTGAAATAAATTGCAAGTTTAATCTTTTAAACCTGCAATTTATTTCAAAATACTATGTATATAGATTACTGGACTACTATGTCATGCGTAAAAAATTGCAAAAATATTCGCTATCCCTAGTTACATATTCCTAATACTCAGAATCTCCAGAAGCTTAACAAGCGATTTATCCTTTGAATATCGGTATTGGCCAGTAATTGGGTTGTGGAGGTCAGACGGTTGTTGCTCTTTGTGAAATATTGATATTTAGTCTCATGTGCTTCGACCCCGACCCCGATATGCTTAGGAAAGGTTAGACATTCTAAGCAGCTCACGCGTAAATAAAAAATGTCGTGAGTAAGATATTACCACAAAATGCCTGAATAAAAAGCAGGATTTCATTCCATAATATCACGCCTATAATCCCCGAGTGGTAAGAAAGCGGTGTACCCACTATAGTACACCCACATTTTACCTACCTGTTATATTTTATGCTGCATGTAATAGGGGGCGAGCCATTCGCCATCAACCAGGCAGCGTATTTCCATATCCGTGTTCACTGTGAGGCAGTAGGTACTGCCTTGAAACACGCACGGGTTTGTCGCGCCAACTGCCTTTACAAACTCGTGTTCAATTCAGAGTACGCGTCCTCCAATCGCGCACGGATTTGCAAGGAGCATGCGCCTTGATTAAGCACCACAAATCCGTGTTTGTTTGAAGGCATTTTATTCATCTCCATGACGCGCGCTCGCTTCGCTCGCATATTAAATAACACTAATATCTTCTGTCCCCGAAGTGCCGGGCCTCCGCCGGCCTCCTTCGTCGGCCTACGGCCCGGTGCCCATGCCGCCCATAAAGGATACTGTCGCGAGACGATCGTATTATAATTTTGGTTAGGTAATTGATTTGGTGAGCATTTATCCATTTTGGTAGTTTATGCACCATCGCCTTGAACACGTGTTTAGAAGAACAGTTGGCGTTGCAAACCCGTGCGCGATTGGAGGACGCGCACTCTGAATTGAACACGAGTTTGTAAAGGCAGTTAGCGCGACAAACCCGTGCGTGTTTCATGGCAGTACTGCCTCCTACTAATGAACACAGAAATGGAAATACGCAACCGGGCATACATTCAGATTCCATGGCTGCTACTAAGAAATATAGAAAACAAAATTTTACCGGCGGGGGATAATTAAAAAAACATGGTGGTAACTAAATGTCAATACAAAAAACCTAAATTTAAATAAAACACCGGCCTTAAGAACAACGTCTTTCTAATACATTAAACAACAATTAGGCAAATAATTTCCTTAATTCGCGAGAACGGTGCGAAGCAGACATTCGGTATAATAAATTCTGCGTAATGCCGCTAGGCGAAGTAGAAATGATTTAACACAGTCATTACGCTCTGCTAATTTAGAAGTATTGTACTATAAATTAACACCTTTCTTATCCTGTCATCTATACAAATAAATATAATTAAAGTGTCTGTTTGTAATGTTAAAATAATGAATTTTTACTGAATGAATATGAAATTAAAACAGTAGGTACATATTAAATAATTTTGTTTCTCTGTTTATTCCGGTTAATCTCCGAACTGGCTGGACCGATTTTGTTAGGACTTTTGCAGTTGATGTTAGGAGTGACTTTGTAAAAAATACGGATTATTCCCAATAGTCCCCTCTAGCCCTGTCCTCCGGGGTGACAGCTGGGAATTGTCTTCCCAGTTGTCACCGGGGTGACAATTTGTGCCGACTGTTCCCTTTGAAAACTGTCTAGAGGGGACAAATGGGAAGTCTTTTTCTCAGTTGTCACCGGGGGGGGTGACATTTGCTACGATTCCAAAAAAATATTAATTGTTAAGCAAGTAAATATAGCGTTCCGTTCAAAAAACAAAAGAGTCAATAAAATTCTATTCAAAATAGAGAAGTAATTTTACCATTATAATTTCACGCAAAACGAAGGACGGTCGCAACATCTACTTATATAAGAGTTAAGAAAATTATAGTGTTGCTGAATAAATTATAAGGAATTTCTTACCTTTTATGAAAAGGAAAAGAGTGGGAGACCTTTTATGTACAATTGTAGAAGGTAGGTATTATCCAAGTTTCTTTCTTAATAATTATAAGTACAACGACGATTTTACTTGACTGGCTATCAGACCACAGTTTTGAAACTATAGCTTGTAATTACGAAAAAATGTGATTACTGTCTGTCACCCATATTTACAGAGCCGACTCAAGTCCATTTTTTAACTTGGGTCGATTGTCGTTGTCATGCCATGTGGGCCAAATTTTATTAGTCGCAATTGGCGGATCTTTTCAAATATACTTCCTCCGCCTACATTGCCTCCTACACCAGTCATCCTTGTCAAACCCATAATTGCACTCTGCTTTAATCAATGCCGAACATGTCATGTGACTGTAATCAATGTTAAAGAAATCTATGTATAATGCTATTCTATATTGTTGTAGGGATACATTTGGATGTGAGTAGAAGTTTAATAATCAATAAAATATTAAACTTATACTCACTTCCAAACGTATCCCTTAATTAAAAAGAAACTGTCTACTTGGCTTCAGACTCTCAACTATAACAACACTGAGCTCTTTTTGTCGACTTAATCAACTAGTTAAAATCTACGCAGTGCACTATCACACATAAACACATACAAACCTACACACACACACACACACACCCACTCACACACCCCTCACACTCACACACACACCCACTCATACACCCACTCACACACCCCTCACACAAACACCCACTCACACACACCCCAACACTCTACATCTTTCAGTTTTTATTTAATCTTTGTTTCCTTGTTTTACTAAATGATTTATTTGTTGTCCATCTACCTGCTGCAAAAATGAAAACAAGTTCTCGCACCTTTAATACAAGTTGTCTTGTCAACTTAGCAAGGGTGCTAGAGTCTCCAAACATATAGTGTTTAATGTTTCCATCAGTTTGTTTGTAACCTAATGTTGTTCAAATGTACACCTTTTTATTGCAAATATATTATTATTATTATTATATTGAAAAGTGGACGTTTATGTAAAATTATAAACAAACTGTAGCCGTCAATATGTCTAATGGGGCGTATCAAGACCGACTCAAGTTCTGTCCACAACTAACGATACGATACCACATTTGGACTCAAGAATACCTAACAGCAGCTACAGTTTTTTAATAAAAAAAACAAAACACAAAACCAACTTGCTCTAAAAAGAAAAAGACTCTTGTTAAGAAATACCTTGTGAATTTGAGCTTGTGAAGGCTAGTTACACTAGTGGTGGGCAACTGGAAGTCGGGCCAATTTCCCCTTTAGCATTATGTGCACGTCCCTGGAGACTGAGCAGTAGCTACCTACGGGTAAGGGAGTGGTTATACAAGCTGGGAGATTGTTACTTTTGTTTGTTTTTCAAGCTATACCGAGATGATTTCTGGTAAAAGTGTAAGAAGGGTTGAAAGGCAATCTTGGTCAGAGATTTGCTAAATAAAGTCTTTACATAAAACATATAATAACATCACGCCTGATATCCTCTAAAGGTGAGGCAGAGGTCTAATGGTACACCCACATTTTACCCGTTCTGTTTTTTAACTCACACGTAATAGAGAGGGCGAGCCTATTATTGTAATCAACTTGGCACGCATTCAGACTCTGTGGCTTAAGATAAGTTGTAATTAGAGAAATTCCTGATGGAAAAACAAAAAACAATTTGCCGGAACTGGGAATGAAACCCAGGGCCACCTGATCAGCAGTCACGATTGCGACCACTAGACCAGGACGAGGCAGAAAAACGTCTGTGTCCGCGGGTAAAGCAGCAGTTGAGGGTTAATACGACCCCGTCGGGGCTGTGGATTATCGAAAGGATAACGCGGCTCCGACACAAGGGCGAAGAAGGAACATGGGTTTGGTTTTTAGTCAGTAGAAGTCTGACACTCCCCTTCGCTCTGCCCAAGAGCGGGGGGGGGGGGGGGGGGATATTCGATGATATTCCACTCAAAAAAAAAGGGTTAATACGACCCCTTTATTGGTCTCGGTCGTTATATGCCCACTGAATAGTTCAAGCTGCTCCGTTGGAAAGAAATACCTAAGCGTACCCTCTGTAGTATTCGTTCTTACCTATCCTAATTTATTAACTGTAAAAACTTTTCCTCTTCAATTCCTGTACCGTATGCTTTTATTTCGTGTAAAACCTCCATAACGATAAGTCTTTGATCGAGCCCTCATCACTTTTACTGGTTGATCTCCCGCGCTAATTCATGACGTCACGCATGCTAAAGCCATAGACACACATCAGACGAGATGAAGTTGAACGTTGTAATTTACGTCGCGCACAAACTCCAGGGAGTTGGAACGACTCAATTTGCGTGACGTGAAAAATGAGACACGGGTACTCGGATAATTCGTATATTCGGCAATTCGGATACGTTCCCTAATAAATTATGTACTTTCGTAAAAATAGGTATAAGTCCCGTTTGTAGAATGAGGGTAAGGTCAGTATTATTTCTGTGATGTTTAGGGATATTATTGGGGCAAAAGGAGGCATTTTTGATGTCGAGGCGCGTTCTGTCAGTTGACAGGCAAAAAACGTTTTATATAAATAAATTATCCGACAAACTGTTACACAGTTTGGTGGGTGCACGAAATGTAGAAAATGTTTGGTCCTGAATAAATGATATCGAATTTATGCATTTGGATACCTACTCTTTTCGTGACAACTATTGGTCTATTTGATATATTGATATTTTTCTAGTCGTCCAATTGGGATACAGTAAAGAAAGAATTAAGGATCGTGAATTATCTTAGATACCCACTTGCTGGGCACTCGGTTTAGGAACCAATCTTAGAATGGTAATTTTATTTGTGAATGTACTTCATTTGTAATACAGGACATTACATTAAGATACACGAGTACACAAAGGTCCAGGTACTTATTCTTTAAGATTTTTTTATACTGCGGCATGGAATAATAAGCTTTAATAGAAGATATAGATTATTATAATGTTTACTTAACTCAATAAGAAATTACTAAGGCACTGATCGAAGACATTCATCAGAAAAAAACTGTAATTAAATAAAAATATGAAGCGAGAGCTGAAAAAGCATAAATGTGATAATAAAAGGTATTACATTGTTTGCATAATATATTTGGCATGGCGTTTGTCCAAGACATTACAATATGTGACCAAAAGGAACGGTGAAGTATTGCAAGACAGGTTAAGAACATTCCTTTTGATAAGGTTTAGGCACTCTTAAACAAATGGTAGTAATATAAGGGTCCGTTATTTAGATGTCGCCTTATATGATTGAAAATCGGTATTAGTATTTTATCTATTCGTCATGGATACTGAAGAGATTGAAAATCGATAAGCCTGCACGTAAACCTTGAGCTAGATGTCAGTCATAAGGATTCCTGCGATACAAAACGAGATTATGTGGAGATCTCATTGTACGGGGAAACTATAAAAAGCGAGGCCAAATTATACTGGAAATGTGTAGCTTGATGTGTTGCCGTGTGTACCTAAGAAGCTAGGTATATATATGTATAATCCTTTAGACTACGGGCAAATGACCTACATAATTATGTTTATTTATAAAAACCCTTCTGGTCGTTTATTTTTATATTGTCTGGTTGGTACCTATAATGTATTTACACTGTAGATTCTCCGCTGAAAACCAAATCGATTTCGCTTATCGGGAATTTCATTAATGCTTCAAAGAGTGAAACTTGCTCGGCTGAAGTTGGTTTCATAGAGTTTCGTCCCAAAATGTTGATCAACTCCACGCTGGAATATGGAATTTTGTAGTCAAATAGCTCGAATGTTTCATTAAAATTTAATTGGTGCCTTGATGTAGCTACTGCTGGTGGTAATTATTGTGTTGCTTGTTTCCATGTAGCATTGCATTTATTTCAAACTATGTTGCCAGCTGCAACATCGGGACATAAACTATCCTTTGTGTTAATCCAGGTTATAAACTATCTGTGTACCAAATTATATCTAAATCCATTTAGTAGTTTTTGCGTGAAAGAGTAACAAACATCCATCCATCAATACAAGACTTACAAGCTTTCGCGTTTATAATATTAGTAGGATAAGAACTTTTTGTGTGAATACCCATACCTAATTTGTTATATATAACACGTGAGTAGTTAATCTATGTTCATTAGAATTGTTGTCCCAAGCCTCTGAAAATCGCAATACCTACCTAAATAGTTATGATTAAAAGTCAAACTCAGTGACATAAAAAAGCTCTTAACTACAGTAAACAACAAACAAACAACATCAAATAAAACAGTTGTTTACAAAAAGAACAACATCGGAAAAAGAGGCGCAAAAACAGGATATTATAAAAGGTGGGCGTTAAACAATAAAGGGAAACTTACTTAGAACATTTTTCACGGATCCCCGCGTGGACTTCCAAAGGAAATGAAAAAATCGGACGAAACGTTCGCACAGGGTGATCCCGGTCGCCGGGGCCGGCTCACTGTCTGAGAACCTAACCCTTTTCTTGCCGCGTTTGCCCTTACTCGTTTTACCCGATCGTTTATTCTTCAAGCTAGACTTCATAATTTTCACTTCATTTGCTACCACAACACTGACTTCGACGCTCGTTTGTTCGTGTTTTTTGCTATCGCACTCTTTGTCGACTACATTTTTACGGATTTGGGTTTGAACGTTCAACGGTCTCACGCTGACTCCGCTACTTCGGTTCCACTCTTTCAACTCCGTACTTGTGTTTTATGAAGCGCGACGAATATTTACACTGTACAGTGTGTTTTGTTTACGCGGCACACAATGACACTGAGAGTACTTATTATAGTTATGTCGCGTACGATTTTCACGGCTGAGGCTAGTCTACGCGACACTTGGCTTAGTTTCAATTTGTTACTATGAATATGAACTAAACTATTAGAATATTCACAAACACGAGACATGCTCGATGCACATCAATGCAACGAATTGATGACTTAAACGGTTATACACAAAATTTTACAAATATATTAGTAACGTCTTTTTAGAGGGTAATTCGACAACTGCAGAAGTTTAGAAACAAAACTGACGCGTGTTTGGTCCCCTGCCAGCGTTTATTAAGAGACATTTTCGATGCGTTCCAATTATAATTTAGTCTGATTGTCATGCAACATCTTTAATAATGTGTGAACGAAAATAGCTGTGCATTTGCAATACCAAGTTTAAACAGCATCTGTCACGATCTGTTTGGATCGCTTCGGTTCCAATAATGTACAGTAATGCTGTTTGTGTATTCGTGTGTACATGTGTCTAGACGAATTCAAATGAATCAGCATATTGAAACAGTCCATGTCGGGGTAATTGATCTGTGAACGGATTGGCAAATGTTTGTGGAAGCAGCTTGGTGACATGATAAATGCTCACAAGCACATCTCCGCGATGTCTGCATACTACTGCATAGTTAGAGTAATTAGAGCGCATCGGACATTCACGGAACACGACAAACATTTAACTTTGGCAAATACACGAACTCAATAGAACCACGGTTGTTATGAACACATAGGGATATCGTCATATTTGCAAACGTTTTGCATTACACACCAATTTGATTGCTTTCCGGTACATTACTGCCTATTGGATGTCCAACTCATGACTAATGAAAAATATGATTGAAAAATACTAATGAGTTTTCGCGATAAAAATCCAATTAAACACGAGTGCTTTGAAAGGGAATTTAGATAAATTGACAGAATTGGTGAAAAAATTCACCGGCGTTTAATAACTTTCTGTGAAGATTCGACGGTTGCGATAAAGGCACTTTTTTCATCGAAATCGCCTGCCAATTGAAAGGGAGCGACACGGAATTCGTAAATGAACAATTTGCGTACCTACCGTCGAATGCTTTAAAGAGCTTTCTCCGTGAAAATTAACTGATTCGTAACGACCTGCCGAGGTTTCTCTGATGTAGCAACCTTAAGGCGAAATGTTCAACCATTTTCGACCATTATGTTGAAATGATTGCTTAAAGCAAAGTCCCTTACATTTTAGAATAGTGCTTTCAGGAGATTCAGGACAGATATTACTGTTAAATTTAATAGAGAACAGAACATAGAACAAGAATTAGTTTTGATTTTGTAAACGACATTTTTAGGATTTAGAAGAGAATTATTATTTTGCCATTCGTGTATTTTTTGGTAGTTTGCTGAATCGGGCACAACGTTAAACGTAGTTTACAGCGCTCGGTAAACTGCTTATCTTTTCGCACGAGCTCCAGTGAAACCAACATCCATTAGTGCTCACACGCCGGTGATTTTGGTTAAAAACCATGTTGTGGATATATGTATATTACACACAAACAAGCGTTCGTACAAATAATTGCATATTATGAGTCATGTATGTTTTAAACGTACTACGATTTGAATTTTATTCTAGTGGTTTATTTCTTGAAAAAACTTTTTGTTACTTTTTTGTGATTACAGTCATGTACTTAGTATTATAATAAGATGTAAAGCATTTACCACTGTGTATGAAAGGGGGTTGTAGATGTGTTCGTAGGTAGGTATGTGTACAGGATAAATGCTCAGAAGTTCAGAACTCTTGAGAGTGATTGAATTGTGTCTCCCGGTTTGTGTCTATAGTCTTATCCCCTTTTACGTGGAACTTAAACCTGTTCTTGGGAAATGTTGTCGACTTTGGAACTATATTACTTAGGACATTAAGGTGAAACGTGGTCGGGTGTAGGTGAGCGCGATAATACTTAACCTTTCGCGAATGACAGGCACGATGACATGATATGTATTCTGAATAGATTTACTACTACTGAAGACCGTTCGAGGTTTGTACAATATTCTTAAACTAATTTCAGAACCAGAACATTGCAATAAGTTTGATTAAAGACTTGAATTTATACTATCCTCCCACTTCTCTCAATTACAGTTAATAGCCAGCTTCAAAAGCCACTTCTTAGTTGGGCACTTACAAATTTCTTAATTCCGTACTAAGTACGAAAGACTTTCGATGTAAATTACCCGACAATGACAATATTGCTGGTATATGAAAGTAATTTATCACTGACCGAAACTTGGCGAAATTCTCAAAGGCAGCGAGTATAATAAAGTTTGTAAATTATCTGCGGGGAAGATGTTTACCTGTTATTATAAGTTAGTTATTATTTAAGCTTATTTTATTTAATAATCTTTTCGTCTGTTCTCTGAAAACATGGACTTATGAAAACATGAGTTTGTCATAGGAGCCTAAGATCTATATTGACACATGTTTGATTTGATTGTAAAATTGTAAATGCTCTCAATTTTACAATATTTTAGTCATTTTCTCAGCCAACTTTTTAAAATTTTACTGGGACAATCCCGCCACATTGTTGTCTAACCAATGCAACTATAATTATTATTATAAGAAAGTGATACACAAAAACTGTTAAAGTGCAGAATAACTATTATTATTATTTATTTAAAGACTAAAAAACTTATGTTATTACAGTTTGGTTTTAGCCACACGTCAATTAACCTCACAGTGCTTATCTGTGTGCCGGCGAGCCGTTCGTTTAAACTTTATAAAATGTTACTTACAATGTCAATACTTATATGACAATGTCATGTGTTAGAAGGCATTTACAAGCTTTTGATCCAACTTCTGGTGTGAAAGTGTTCATGTTTTCTTGTCTTCATGCCAACTTTTCTTGTATTGCTGTTTATGTTCTTGCTTTAAGGAAGTAAAAATTACATCGTGTATTCTATGTTTGCTTACTCTACGTAGAAACTAACAGATTGTTATGTTATTCAGAAAAACAAACAACTTTCTAAGAACAGAAAGAAAATATTGATTCTTGTTCGTTCGCAACATTGATAAATACAATAATAAATTGAAGAAACCATCTTCGCTTACGTGTTTCTGAGAGAAACGCTCGCACTAATATATTGTAGATTTATTATTTTTATCTCGCAATATTACAAAACGTATCTCGCGTCTGTATTTATCGTAAACACATTGAAATCGATGAAATAAACTTTTCTGTTTAGTTGGGAATGATTACAAACTATCTGATTGATATACTCGTAATACCCTTTAGTTTCAAATTGCCGAGGGTCATACTCATAACATTCACGCATTAAAACTTGTACTCTAAAACGCTCTTAAAGTTTTGATTGGAACCTGTATTGTTGAACGATACTAGTAGTTCGCTCCTGCTTCACGTGGTTTTTAGGACTTCATAAAGCATCATCATCTACCTGTATTCCCAACTATATTAGGGTTGGCTTCCAATCTAACCGGATGCAGCATACTGATTGACAGTATCACGGGCCATTGACTACCTATTTGAACATCAAAGTTTTGTTATGAAGTGGCGAAACAAACTACCCGGCAGATTAAAGAGCTTTGGCAAACGGACAGGCAGACGTGATCCTCTATGTATTTCGATTTATTCCACGGTCCGGAACCTTAAAAAATACTATTTCGTTCATAAAACATGCATGGCCACAGTCTTTGGTAAATTGATCCCACTCAGAACGCATCTAAAGTCTTGTAAGACTGTAATCGTCACTGTGTGGCAGTGGAATTTCACAGCTGTCATTGTCCCAAGCGTGACATCACTGCGTGGAATTGATAGTAGCGCCGGGGTCACATACTAATATAATAAATATTGGCAATATTGGCATTGACTATTTCAAAGCATGTTGCATTGAAATAGTGCACACATAGCAGTTTTTCGCCGTAACTGCGCCATTGACATTTAATTTTGTCATCGAAATACCGACGAACATAATGTATAACCCCATGTTTAAAATACATTTAATTCTCGTTAGTTTTGATACTATTCTACAATGTTTTACTGAAGCAATATTTTTCTTGTTTGTACTTTCTCGTTTTAAAATGCTTAAAATCAAACTGTCTTATAAAAATGTAAATACTTTACTATTTACATTTTTATAAGACAGTCCCCCAAAACGCCCACCCATCGACAATTGCTTAAAGGGCTTTTCACACCACCTGCTCGAAAATGTCAAATTATATGTCAAGCAACCTTAACCTAAAGTGAGTCATTAGTGGCCGGGGAAACAGCCGGTCAATAATGTTGTACTGGATTTCATTATGACCCGCTGGTCAATAATGTGATTTGAATTTGGAATCTCACATGCTCAGCTAAATTGGCAGTATAAGTAGGGGAAGGTAGTACGAGATGATCCCCTTAAGCGGGAATCGCTGTAAAATGCATATTTTTCACGGTAAACCAAAAATAAAGGCGATTACTACTAGTATATTTATCTAACTTTCCTCATAGGTACTCAAAACCAGAAATTAATTGAGGTTTCATTAAAATATTTCTTTTTTTTTTAAACCTTACAAAGTAATCATCTTGTACACCCCTATGGGTAAGATGATTCCCCAGGTAGAGGTAAGATGATCCCCCAATTATAGACATAAATAATAGACTACAACCACCCTGAAGACAGACAAAAGCACAAACAAACAGCTCGAAGCGGATGGCAACTATTGTTTACAATATTCGAGATTTAAAATTAAACGAAAACTTGGACCTAAAATTGCATCCATAATAAAATCTATATGTGCGAGATGATCCCCGGGAACACAAAGAAAGGAATCATCTCGACCCAAGTCCCACTTTTTCATTCAATGTTTGCTAACTTATCCTACAAGCACGCGGCTATGTTCACGTTTCCTAAATACTAAAATTAAGCATATTAGAAAGCCACAAACACAACAGTAATTACATTTAACATATTTTAAATAAAAGTAACATAAGCTCAAAGTCTTGCCTACCTTAGATCAGCCGTATGCAATGCAATTATTATTATTTTTGCTCATCAAAATCGATCTATCGCTCACGCCGCCATTACGATTTGACTGAGGCGGGGGGGTGTCCGGAGCTATGTAGAACCAGTGAAACCGACTAGATGGCGTTAGTGGTTTCGACACAATCGCAAAGGATCATCTTACCTCAAGGGATCAACTCGTAGGTACTACTTTCCCCTACTATATAGTGCGCGCGGAACTAGTTGGCCGCGCCTTAGGCATGTTTTTGTTTTTTATTTGTATTCTTTTCAATAAATTGAACAATTATTATTGTTCACGATATCTCGAGATTGGTCATTCATCACTGTCTAATTATAGTCTCCTGTGCATTGGTAGGCAACCCGCCCCCTCACCCCTGTCGCCGCCTAAGGCGCGGCCAACTAGTGGTGGTGCCAGAAAGAGGAAAGCTATTCTCGATAACCTTATTATGCGTGGATGATATTCTCGATTTCCTACAAAATCATAACGACTGCTTCTTCATATCGTTGCCATGTTTTCGAAGACATAATATTGTAAGAATAATTAGATAACTACGAACCATTTTTTAAAAGGAATGGAATAACATTAAAACTGGCATTAATATTAACAAATACCGTACCGCGCCGTACCTAATACCGTAATAGTAATTGGCTATAACATTAGTTAATTTATTTTAAGTAAACTGCGCTAAGATGATATTGCTGTGGAATTTGTAAATAAATAAATAATAAAACCTTTAAACTACAGTCGATTTATCACATTTTATCAAAAATACTATAATTTCACGAGCGTCTCCAATGACGTTCTAAATCCAAAATGCATACAGCCAATCATCCAAAACCATTCTACCATTTCTTTCTTATAATTATTTCTATTTCATTATTTCTAATATGTTATTCTTACTTTCTTACTGTTTGTTTATTTAATAAATACTTTGTTTTTCGTACTACCTATGGCTATTATTTTCTCACAGTAGGTGTAAAAAGTAGAGTATCCTCCTCTGGGCTAAAGGTGTCTTTGCCTTGGGCTAGCTTGAATCCCTCGCTGCATTCAGGATTCTTGTAATAACTCCATCGCTTCGCTCGTGAGTTAAACTCTTAACTCCCTCCCTGCGCTCGGGAGTTAAATCCCGAATCCTTCATTGCGCTCGAGATTCAATATGACGCCCGTGACATAAGACACAACTTTAGCCCCTTGGTGCATAATCTACTATTATATGCTCTGGAGATATTATATAGTTATTTCTCAGGCATGCTGGTTCCACTTTTTTCTTCAACCAAGCAAGTGATACTTATACAATAGGAACATGAATCCGGAAAATCAGAGGTGTCTTTCGAACTCGTGACCTATGATTTGGCAGTCCGACAGTAACACAACTAGGCCATCACTGCTCAAGAGCATTTTACATAAAAACGAATGATGTAACAGCAAAATCTGATGATTTCTATCAAACTCAATCTATTAAGGGGAACCCAATACGAGGAGAACTGATTCAAGTTTGCCGAGTGAATCTAGTAATCACTTAGATGCCTCGAAGGTAACCTAGATATTTTGTTACTCTGTGTAGCCAGCCAGGCCTTTTGAAACATTTTTGGTGCTCTTTTCGACATTGATCAAATTATTTGAGAGTTTTTAGATAGATTTCAAAGTTAGTGATTTTCTTTTAAATGTGGCTTCTGCATTTTAAAAACTGAAAATTGTGCCCGCTAGTTCCAGGTTTTCAACGAATTCATCTTTTTATTTGAATTAAATGGATGTCAGTAGAACATTACTAGATAACGAGGTTATAATTTGTGTGTTGCTTTTTATCCGACGAAAAAAAGGATGAGGTTCGCCGTTTATTTTTTTTGTTATTGTTTCTTACATAATCAGTTTCAATAAAAATAAATAAATTGTGCCGACACTCGTATCAGCTTAATAGCAAAAAACATCGACCAACATTTGTAAAGGCTCTCGCATGCCAGCTGGCTCAAGGACTTGATTCATATAGCAGTATTTCGAACACAGCGTATATTGTTAGGAGGTTCCTCTCTCAAGACCCCTGACCGCCGGTAGCTTGGACCTTGTTCACGGTGCCGATGGTGGGCTACAATTTTTATATTTTAAAATGTTTTTTTTTTTTAATATTATAATATATAGAAATTATTAAAAACATGTATTAAATGTGTATTGAAATGAATAAAGGAGATAATTAATTATTATACATAGCCTTTATCTCTAGCCCTTCTAAATCTAGCAACTTAATAATAATAATACAGAACTAAACAGACGATTTTTTTTTTTTATCAACACGGAAGACGCAACAGGAATACGTTCAGGTAATAGGTTCAGATACATAATAATGGCGTTTTGGGGTTTCAGCCACCCGTACAGCAGAAAGGTTCCATGTAACCATCTGGGAACAATTGCCCATAATACCCGTAAATCCCCTTGATTAACTCTCAAACGTTTCACAGTATATCTTCTTCTTCTATAATATAAAAATGAATCGCAAAATGTGTTGGTAAGCGCATAACTCAACAACGCCTCGATCGATTTGGCTAATTTTGGTCTTGAATTATTTGTGGAAGTCCAGAGAAGGTTTTAACGGTGAGAAAGTGGTTGGTAGGGTAGTAAGTAGGGTAGTAGGTAGGGTAGTAGGTAGGTAGGGTAATAGGTAGGTAGGGTAATAGGTAGGTAGGGTAGTAGGTAGGTAGGGTAGTTATAGGTAGGTAGGGTAGTAGGTAGGTAGAGTAGTAAGTAGGGAAGTAGGTAGGGTGGTAGGTAGGGTAGTAGGTAGGGTGGTAGGTAGGGTAGTAGGTAGGATAGCAGGTAGGATAGTAGGTAGGGTGGTAGGTAGAGTAGTAGTAGGTAGGATGGTAGGTAAGTAGGAAAAAAAGCATTGCAACGCATGCGCGGGTTCAGCTAGTTATTAATATAACAGCCAATAACATTGAAAATTATGAGCCAGTAAGGCCTACCGACTTTACTATTTCACCTACACTTTTTATGGTTACGAGGGCCTAATGTAACAATGATGAAAGCGCTACGTTTGCTGAATATAGAGTTATTTTAATACTTCATGTAACTTCGATATTCGGTAAGCCCCTTTTATGGTAGTGGTTGTAAGTATCCTCACAATGTTAATCGTTTTGGTTGCATATAATGTACGGATTTAAGTTGGACTTTTGTTCGTTTAAATTGCCTCTGTGTGCGACGAACCGAGAATGTATTTCCTCGAGGGAAATTTACTTATTATTTAGATATGGAGGTTCGATCGCAACACAGATGAGAGGGTAAAGGGAAATCTAACTAGCGATTACAATAGTAAAACGTCTATTAGATTGACATTTAGGCTTCAAAAATGCTCGTGGCGATTTTTGTTCCGATCCGAGGTGATCCGACATGGAACCAGAGTTGTCGAAATGTTGCTCACAGAATAAGTAAACTTAAGTGGCAATTGATCGGTTACATTTACTATAGAGCCGATAACCGTTAGAGTTCACATGTTCTTGACAGATAACCGCGAATCGGCAAGCGAAAGGTGGGACCTGTGGGAAGATCCAGGCTCCGTGAAGTGACGATTATCGCAGGATTAGAGTTGCCTAGAAATGACTTGAGTGACTAGAAACCTATGTCCAGTATGTGCGTACTGCTGTTGGTTGATGATAACAACGTTGTGGAAATATAGAACTCCTTGAAAGCGATTCTCATATCTTCAGGTCCTATTATAACAACAACGGTAACAAAATTGCTCAAGCACCTTAGTTTCGCTACCAAAATTATTTATGAGGGCATTTATTACTGTGCCTACACACGAATCATTTACCTTAAGTACTTCTGCCTACGAAGTAAACGACTTTTCCCAAACTAAGATGAAGTATTCAGTGTACTTACATAGACTTGCCCACGATCTATAATAACGCGTTATGGCCACGCAGGCCAATAGCGGTTTTCGGTCTAATCGTTTGGTATTCGATGTGTGCGACCTACGCCGTTGCTTAAAGGTTCAAGTAACAGGTGTCGACACCGCCGTTTCCGGTTAAAACCTTGAGAATGGCCGTAGGGTAGGGCATGGTTTTTAAACGGGGCGTGTGCAGTTCGTGGGCGTTAAGTAGGAGTTCTAGGCGTAACTGATACAAAGATGACATCGATTACACTCTGTAAAATCCCCTGTAATATCTATATATAATATGTATAAATCTGTTTTTAATGCCCTTAACATTTGAATTAAATTTTTCTGTTGCGTATGATAATAATAGAATCAAAGACAGAAACAAAGAGTTTTTATTGTATTAGTTATTTTTTCGCTAAAACAACGCGTTGATTGCCGAACCACAGCAATGATTTAAAAATAGAAAAATGTTCGTTTGTTTTTCAAAAGCACCATCACTGTCTTACCCTTTACTATTGTTTTCCAAACCCGTTTGTTGAAAAAAACTCTATATTCTGACCTTTTAAAATAATTGTATCGATCTCACAGAGTAAATACGCCGTTTACCGAACGACAAAGAAAAAACTATATATCTAACAAGACTTTTCATAACCAGGAAAAATGGTTGTTTATACTGTCTTTCCCGTCTTACAATTTTCTATAGGAACATATTTTAGTAAGTTTATTTCTTATAACCGTATTCGCCCGGTTATTGTGCTGTATTATAATAAAAGGTGGGTTCTGCGATAACAAGAGACCCAATCGTAAGTAACCATAGAGATATCATATTTATTAACAGGTGAATAGAGTTGTATTTGTGTGGGTAAGTGAGTTTGACATTTTAATTTTATGTGTAACCTTTTCGTGGAACGTTTGATATTGAGCGTTGTTTTCGTTTTTCTGTAGATAATCCGTGATTGGTATTTATCAGTGCCCTCGTAGTCAAAAGTAAACAAGAAATATCGAAAGAATAATGTGTTTTTTAAGACTATGGCTATCAGATTATGTTTTATTACAGTTAAATTCATTATTGTATATAATAAATAATATCAATAATGTGTTGTATTTTTGCCTTAAATAAAATTCAAATATATTTCTTTTTATTTTAGTTAGTACGAGTGAAGAAGAAGTGCACTGGTCAACAAGTATTGCAAGGACATAATTAAATCATGATTGTAATAAAGAATGTGTCTCCCCAAATAACAACATAATACCCACGCCTGTAATTCCAGAAGGATTAGGCAGAGGCGTAACTTCATTAGTATACCCTCATTTCAACAGTTATGTTTAATTTTCATGTAATAGGGGCAAGCTTATTGCCATCAATCGGGCACAGATTCAGACTCCGTGGCTCCTACTGAAGAAATCCTGATAGAAAAACAAAAACGTATTCTAGTATTTCATTTGCTTCCGAAGTATTTGTACTAGTTTCCTTCCAACATTAAATGTTTCCCTGTTGCTAGTTTATATCTCACTTGAGAAGCGGTACTATCTACCTTCGCGGGACATTTAACGCGTTGGATTATGTACGCATAATAAATTCTCCTCTCGGCTTCCAACCAGATAATAAATATCATTTTGAGGTGTACCGTCTCGTAATTCTACGTACGATGTTTTCGAATTACAAAGCCGTACTCGGATCAAGTGTCCTTGGATGTAATAATAATAAAGTGAGTTATAGGTTTTTCGTCTTACGAAAGTTTATTGGTATTATGCGACTTATCGTACAAATTATTTTACTTCACTGCCACTTCACTGCGTTGGACTAGTGGTTGCAAGTGCAACTGCTCAACATGAGGTTCTGGGTTCGATTCCCATATATAGGACAAAAGTGTTAATGGGTTTTTCGATCAGGAATTTCTCCATAGCAGCCATGGAGTTTGAATTTGCGCCCTTTTGATGGCGATAGGCTCGCCCCCTATGCCATGGGACTTAAACATAACTATGGAATTTTGGATGTCCTATTAGGTTCACCTTTGGCTTATCCTTCGGGGATTACAGGCGTTAGGTATATTATGTAATCTGTTTTTCAGTCGGCTTATGCCGCACCACCGTAAGTCTTTGTTGTCGATCTTTGTAGGAAAAACTATTTTTTCATCAATGGAAAAGTTCCATAAATTGCCCCAAAACCTATTCCCACGGAAAGAACATAAAAGTCCACGAGTTACGTGTCAAATATACTACAGTATAAGTTTCAGCTCCTCAAAAACTTATTCGTCCTTATTCTCAAGCGTACAGTAAAAGCAGAAAAGGGACCGCTCTTAACATCAAAGACGGCGACGATTCTTACGCTAATGTTCGTCTCGACCTTACAAATATTCGACCAAGTGTAAAGTTGAAAATTCATTTCGAGAAAATTCGACTAAATGCTCAGCTTTGTCCGTATATTACGGCGGCGGCTCGAATAACTTTTGTTCGGAGGCAGTTTTATACCTACGAAGTACGCCTGAGTTTTATAAACAGGCGTAGTGTAGGTACTAAGTTACTTACGAGCTTTCCCGAATATGCTTCGTTGAAACTCGGGTTTTAGTCAAGACTAGAGGGGAAGTTTTGCGTTAATCTGAAGAACAGAAGTATTACGTATTTATGCATAAATTAAATAACGCAAGAGTATGCACTCTATTCTCTTGAACTAGTTTTAATAACATTGAAGTTTAAAGTTTGTTTATAAGGTGATGTAATGCTTATCTTACGGGAAGCCAATTTCCTCACTACTGAAGAAGAAGAAGGGAAAGTGGCTTCACGTAACATATTAAGCTTTTGTTATGTCAAGGAGTTAGGGTATGGCACAGCTTATGTTAGGGTTCAGCCGAACTGCTGCGGACAGAATGGGCACCAACTAGGGACAGTATCCGTCCACAATTTGTTCGTGCTGGTTTGACGTTTTTTAGAAATTATAATGAGTTGATGTTGTTAAGAGTTAGAGTAAAAGCATACCTAAAGCAAACTTGACGCCAGTCCACGCTGTGCGGATATAGTGGAAGAGACGGCGATAAAGCGGGCGGTGGCGGCGCCGGCGCACTGGGGCCTCCGCGTCGGGCGCGGGCGAGGGCGCGGGATCGTCCGCCCCGCCCGCACCACGACCCTCCACCGACGACGCCGTGGCGTTCCACACCCAGCTTTAACTCAAAACGCTCCCGCTGCGCTAATGAAACCGCACCTTTACACACGCAGTCCGAACACCCACATGCATTTCACTTTTCACTGTACACTGTTAGTATTTCACTTTGGTTATTGGTACTTTAGTGTCGATGAAATTCCATTAAACAAGGATGTTAGAAGTTAGTAGCACTAATGTTTTAGCCGCAGCTTTGAGGGTCTTGGAGTAGATATTAGGACCGCCTTAATAATTCAGAGGGTATCCATAACTAGTGGTCGAATTCTAAGCGTCTACTAAACTGCTCCTTAATATTTACGTTAGTCTCAATCTGCAAAGTTTGAGAAATTTGTTTAGAATTTCATCAAGTAACACAACTCACTGCGAAGGCGAATTAAAAGTAATTAGTGAAGCAGTTTTAACTTTGTAGTAACTTTTTGTTAAGTTTTCCAATAAAGCAAGTGTTAGAGAAGAAGCCGGGGATCTGTGAACAAAGAAAGGACGATTGTTAGTCTTGTTAGTAGCCGGTGACAGGGTGAATTAGTTCTTGTTAGGCAAGCGCTCGGTTCGTCACAGTTTTATTATTTATAGCTAAGTCGGGCGCGAATAAGGAAATCTGAAGAAAATTGCAAATCTCGACCTTTTCTATTTACATTTATCGTGGCAGTTTTTCTTTGGCTTATGTATCGATTGTTTGTATCTTTTTGTGTTCGTAATCTATTCTTTCTTTACAGTTTTTTTTTCTTTTATACAAGTCGAAGTGTAGAAAGTTAAATGGGATCAGTTTTTAGCTGATTGTCTGAACGATACCGGTTTACAACACAATAAAGACAAGGGTACTGCTACTGATAGCACATTTATTGTTTTTTCAATGACGAAGGAGTTTTATCTCTTTTCTTTAGTGGCAATTGAGTTTATCGACACTACGACTTTAGGTTAGATTCTATAGAACATTTATATGGAATATTTGGAAAAACTATTACTACACGCACGCACTACCACTATTTAGACGTAAGTGCGATTGTGGTATTCGTGTTTGTATAATACTAAGAAAGTTATATAGTAAACTTATGGTAGGAGACATAATCAATATATCTTTTAATCTATGACAATTGAGTACCTATAATTAAAATGATTGATGACACGAGTAAATTAATCGTAATTTCTCGAAATACAAGCTTTAATGTTTTTTGCGTGTCATTTATGTTTAAAAATGATGCCGTGATGTCTAAAAGGGGAGAATGGATGAAGAAAACCCAAATAGAAGAGACAAGGGCAGGAAAATGATAATTAATGTTTACCCAGTAAAGCAAGATAATGTTATTGAACTATCACGATTCGACATGCGAGGCGTATTTTAAGTATATCATCATCATCATCATTTCAGCCAAAAGACGTCCACTGCTGGACATAGGCCTCCCCCAGGTTTCGCCACATTGACCGGTCCCGTGCGTCTCTCATCCAGCGGGTTCCCGCAACCTTGACCAGGTCATCGGTCCACCTAGTGGGAGGCCTTCCAACGCAACGTCTGCCGGTTCGCGGTCGCCATTCCAGAACTTTTCGGCCCCATCGGCCATCCGTTCTGCGAGCAATGTGCCCTGCCCATTGCCACTTAAGTCTGGCGATTCTTCGGGCTACGTCGGTAACCTTGGTTCTCATGCGGATGTCCTCATTTCTGATTCGATCACGCAAGAAAACTCCGAGCATAGCCCTCTCCATTGCCCTTTGGGTGACTTTGAGCTTTCTGATAAGGCCCATTGTGAGCAACCATGTTTCGGTCCCGTATGTAATCACTGGCAACACACACTGGTCATAGACTTTCGTCTTGAGACACTGGGGTTGATTTGGCACCGTTGGAGAGACTGCAGTACAGCCCAAGTCTCGATCGAATCGAAGGCTTTCTCGTAGTCCACAAACGCTAAACAGAGAGGCAGGTTATACTCTTCGGTCTTCTTAAGTATATAATCAGTCTTTAATATTCCCACTGCTGGAACACAAGCCTACTTCCTATGAGAGTAAATTGGGTATAATCTTATAATCTATAATTGGTAGTTGGTAGACGTCACATGTCTTCTAGGACAAGTCAGTTTCCTCACGATGCCAATGTTTTCTTTCACCGTTTCGAGAGCTTCGCCGTTGCGTTAGATCCATTGAATGATTTTAAGTAGGATAATAGCTGTAGTTGAGCCCATCAATAGGAAAACCAGTTATTTTAGAAACACGGGATCATTTATAAAGGAATCAGTTGACGGTAACTTCTAAAATATTAAATTATTGTAGTGAATGCATTCAAGAAATGGTTCTAAAATAAGTGTATAATAATATTATGCCAAATGATCTAACACTAGACATAATTATCTTACAGACTATACATTGAATACACAATAATGTCATACCAGTCTTATTATTGGTTTGACTTGCGAGCTAAATTCAAAGATTAATCCCACACAAAGGGTGTTGAAACTTCAACATAAACTTAGGGGAGTTACATTCGGGTGTAGTTACTAGTAAGTCATGAATAAGGATGTCGGTACGTGCGCTATTTACTTTGGATTTATATCTCTAACATATTGCAGTTATGCTGAGAGGGAGACGAAGACCAAAGAAAAGATGGATGGAGTGTGTGAGGAATGATTTGAAGGAAAAGGGAATAAACGGTTTGGGTAACTTTGTATGAGCTAGTGGCGTCGTTTTTTTTTTCCAGCGGCCACTTTTAATTTTCATGTTATTTTGTTGTGCTGTGTTAAGTACACATATATGTTCAATTATTTTTGTCTTAAGTGATTTCAAAGCTGAGATACTTGCATTTGAAGTTGTTAAAAATGTCGTCAAAATACTTCAATTACTGTCCTGAATTAAAAAAATCTTGGACAATCTGGCAATGTGATGTTAGTATTCTGTGTCTTGGGAAATAATGAAACACATTATTATACCTACTCTATTAATAAATAAATAAAATAACTATAAACCAATAACCACCGGTAGCTTGGACCCTGATTGCGGTATCGGACCCGAGCCTGATATCGGTGGACCACTATTTTTTTAAATATTTATTTATATGTCTAATTAAGAAATATTTGAAAATACATTGTGTAGAAAAAAATAATAAACGACATAATAAAATAAAATAAAATCAATTTTTTTCAGGCTTCCTTATATTAAAATTACACGTTATAATTTACATTTGAAAAAAAAAACAATAGTAAAAAAAAAAAAAAAAACAAACGATCACGATGTCCAAGGAAAAACCAAGTCGCATGCATCGGCTCATAGATGACAGACATCGAGCCATGCAGTTACGTCATTATATTTGAATTATTTTATTTAGAATTCTCTAACTTCTTCGATTTTAATTAGCAATTCAAAACTAAATATCTCCGTTCCGATTAGATTTAGAGAAATGCATCCATAATATTTTTTGATCGCTTTATTCTGTTCTTTCAAAATATCCAAGTTTCATTACTGGCCGCGCAACTTCAAAACGACGCCAACTTTACCCAAACCCCATATAGCGTGACGACTGACAGGGCCGAATGGAAGAAGAAAACGTGTTGCGCCAACCCCAAATAGAATAGAATAAGGTCAGGTAGATGATGATGATGATGATTGTAGTTTTGCTGACATAATTTGATAGATGTTATCACAAAAGAAAAAAAAAGTGCCATAATTAATTTGATATACAGTTGCTACTACTGGTCAAAATCAATGAGACGGTTACATGTCTGTTTCATTAGGCAAATGCGCGATGAAGATGAGAGCCTAGGGTAGGGGAGCACAAAGCTAATTCTGGGTTATCGAATCAATAGTTGAGAAACACATAGAAGAAAAACATACAAACGTATTTTTTTTTACTTTTAGTCAAAGTAATAATTTTCGATTAAAACTTTTTTTGCTTCTTAAGAAAATAACTCCTAGTACCTTTCTGTTTACCTACTTTTTACCCAATTTAATGATTTCCTTTTACAAGAGATACTCGTAGATTGTAGACTATATCACCGCACAATATCCGTTCCTCACATTTACATAACAAATGCTTCGGGTTCGCTCGAGTTGGAAGTCATGCGAATGTAAAAATATAGTGTGGGTGTATTTATTTTACCCGTGGGAGAGTAAATAAATCGAGGTTTATCGAAACGTGATGATCAACTGTATCGTATCGTGTGACGTCACAGAGAGTGTTTATTCAGTTCGTAGTTACAGGAATATAACTCGGTGGAGACACGTTTGCCTGACTGAATAATAGTGAAAACCATGAAATATTTGAATTTGAGCGAAATAGAGACGAAATCAAATGAATTAAACATAAAATAGTATATCAGCATATCTTGACCAGAGGCTAAGTGACCATACAACGAGGTAATGCCGCCAGTCTTTTGGGCACATTACCATGTCTACAACGTTTCGCATTCGTGCTATTAACCGTTGAAAAGTTGTCTCGGGAAGACTCGATCCTATTTGCAGGATTAAGTCATGTCTGTTATAAAATTGTATTATCACCAGATTATTTACTTATGTACACAAACAATACAAAAAAGGATAAATAATGCCAAAGAAAGGACAAAGAAAATATAAACCCCCTATTCCCCGAAGGGGTAAGCAGGCACGTCTACCAATAGGTCCCCACGAAACGTACAGAAATCCAGATTACGAATGCTACCGAGTTCTTAATCGGAAAATACAATAAATCTTTTCATGTTGAACTTATTATTTGTTTATTTAACTTCTTAAAATGCACACAACATAACTACACCAACAACACACCACCTACCTTAAGTTACATCATCAGCCTTTAATGATCCCACAGCTGGGCCTTCGGGCCTCCGCCCCATGAAAGGGTATGGGTATAATCCACCAGGCGGGCCCAGTGCGAGTTGTTACATGTCACATGTCTTCGAATTTCGGTTCTAGGACATACCTCCTATGCAGGAGGTTTTTCTTGTTTCCTCGCGATGTTTTCCATCACCGTTTTGAGAGCAGTGTTGATGAAAATCACATAAAATGATGCTCCTGCCTGGATTCGAGTGGTTCGAACAGCTGAGCACTATCAGAAAACCTGTCATCAAAAATATAAACGGCTGAAAATACAACTCACAATGTTGGGCTGATAAAAATATTTCAATTACCTACCTAAATTGTGCTGGTATTCGTATAATTTTCCGATAGAGAATATTTAACCTTTGACCTGAATTTAATTTTTAAATAGATGCTAAATATGCTTTCAACCTAATTTCTCAATTTAGATGATCGGTTGCAATGCAGCAGGGTTAATTCTGTATGAGGCAATTTCTATATGAGGTAATCTATAGTTAATAGTAAAAGTTTAGGTTACACGTGTTTGACTAGCAAGTGTTATAATGGTTTTTGAATGAGTAGGCACTATTAAAAAAAAAAAATGGTTTATTGTTAAAGTTAATAAATGATAGCGCAAACACAGTATAAATAAACAAATAATACATTTAAATAACAAAAAACATTACTAGAGGCTCTACGTGATTTGCTACGTAGCGCTCGAATTGCCTACGGCGTAGACGTCTGAGGTTGACTTGCTACGCCGTAGGCTTTCATCACTTGAGCAAATTTTTTGTTGTTATTTTCTTTTATTATTTACAGATATCCTGCATTTTATGAGCCCTTTAACCTAAAATGAAATTATCCACATGTAGGGCTTAATATAAATCATGGCGTGAAGAACTCACTTGACTAGCTAGCCGCCTGTCGCAGTTTTATATCAGCGGGGACAATGGGCTCGCTGAGAGCGGCGTACAAACTTCAGCCTTCACGTAAACAGACGAAATTGGGCTTTATGCATTAGGGTGAAGAGTGTTTAGGTGTGCAAAGTAAGTGTTGTTGAGTATATAAATTAGACCATGCGTCACTGTCGCGGCAGAGCGGCAAACGAAAGGATGGCTCGTAATAACCTGTGAAATGAACATTTGATGACCACTTCGAGCCAGGCCATGGAAGTTCTAAGTCGCCCGTATAATTGGGAGCTTCGGCAAATCACGTGCAATTAAAGTTGCTTGATTTATGTCTAACGGTTAGTTCTGAGAGTTGGTGAAGAAATACTGAAGTGATACGCTATGTCTTTGTTGGAGTGGCTTTAGTTGCAAGCTTCAAGTTTAATTTTTATGTTAACTAACATGTTTTATGAAATGGCTACATTATAACCACAATCAAAAGCTATGTAATATTGTATATTACTATGGAATATTGGCACTCTTGGGCGCGGTTTGATGAAAGGCGTCTATATCGTTACTATTGAGGGTGAGGTCCTGATTCGCGGGTCGGCCAAATTGATAATGGGTTTTACCGTCATTAGTTTCTCAGTAGCCGCCACGGAGTCCAGACTTGTGACCAGTTGATGGCAATAGGCTCGTCTCCTGTTACATATGACTTCACCATAACTGGCGAAATATGGGTGTACCTCTGCGTAAACCCTTCCGGGATTACGGGCGTTATGATGTAACATTAAAATCGAGAGAACAATAAACATAAAACTCCTGTCGATGAGCAAATGGCGCTCTGATTTAATTTCATAAAACTTTGTTCCTCAAACAAATTAAATGTAACTCCACCTCGTTACTGTTGGTCAAGATAACTGTTTCTTTGATCGCAGCATGTTAAAATTGAGTTTAATTTGCAACGTGTTTCAGAGACTTAAGTTAATGGAATGGTTATGGCGCTTTTGTTCGCTTCTTGTATTTTGGAACGGTTTTGAACATAACATCACACCTGTAATTTACGAAGGGTTAGACAGAAGGGTTAGAGCAGTGGTGGCCCAGTGGTGGCGGCCCCGACTTACGAACAGTTGGTCGTGGGTTCGAACCCAGGCAGGCGCATTACTTTGTGTAATTTATTTCATCACCACTGCTCTCAGAACGGTGAAGGAAAACATCGTGAGGAAACCGGCATGTCTTAGAACCAAAAATTCGAAGATATGCGACATCTACCAATCCGCACTGGGCCCGCGTGGTGGATTATAGCCCATCCCTCTGCTTGAGAGGAGGCTTGAGTCCCTGCAGTGGGAACAATTATAGGCTGATGATGAGACAGAGGTATACCGGATAATATACCTACTTTTCACCATTTATGCTTAAGTTACGCGTAATAGCCTATTGCCTTCTGGCACATCTGACTCCGTAGCTGCTACTGAAAAAGTACTAATCTATATAAATAAAAAGACAAGTCCTGACCGACTGACTGACTCATCAACGCCCAGCCCAAACCTTGGACCTAGAAAGCTGAAATTTTGCACAGAGGTTCCCTTTGTAATGTAGACAAGGAATAAGGAAGGATTTTTCGAAATTCAACCCCTGAGGGAGTTAAATAGGGGATGAAAGTTTGTATGGAAAATCGTCATTTTCATGCGGGCGAAGCCGCTGGCAAAAGCTAGTAGGTAATACTTTGTCCGACCTGGTAATCGAACCCAGTACCTCGTGCACAGCAGTCACAGCCACTAAACCAATGAAGCAGTTGGTTTTGAAATTAATCAAGAGTGATAGTGAAAATTTATATTTTGTTTATTTCGTCTACTTTAAACATTGATTAAATTATTGAAGCGACACTCTACTAGACATCATTAACTTCTAAAATACACTAATAAGAACTATGTACTATGTAGAGTGTACCTACTCTCAACACTGTACAAACTTTCCTGCTTTCTATGTTAATGTTCACAATTCGACGCGGCGAAACAATTGACGGCGCCTGAGAATTACGACCAATAAACTGTGAGTCTGAATACAGCCTGTATACAGTGTATTTTGTGTGTATTTGTGACTAGGCTCGAATATTTTGTGTGTATTTGTGACTATGCTCGAATATTTGCCGATATTAATTAATTCGAGCCGCAATTTTGATGACCAAAAATAAATGTATACAAAGACAAAATATTTATTGGTTTCACACAGGAGAAAACAAAATGATAAAACATTAACAAAACACCAAAAAATATAAAAAGTAAACATAAGAAACGCCGTACGAGGGCCTCTGTCTCAGCAAGCTGTTGTAACATAATATGACGAATATCACAGAGCTAATAACAAAAACTGAAAAATGTATAATATTATTTGAGTGATCTAGCTACATGTATTTTGTTTCCATCTTCAGACAAAAAAAGTCAATATATTTCGGGTATCATTTAAGCAATCACCAATTTAATTAGTTTTGTGTTTCTTAAATAATAGGGTTTGTCCTCAAAATAGTAGATCTGTCACCAAAATGTAGTCACCAAACAATGCAAAATCAGTTCCACAATAAATCACCTAAAATCCTGAGATATAAGGTCTAGTACCAAATAAATGATAATAATGACGTCACTCATACATGCAACGCATGTACTACATGACGCGGGTTCGCTTCGCTCGCATATTACATAACACTAATATCTTCTGTCCCCGAAGTGCCGGGCCTCCGCCGGCCTCCTTCGTCGGCCTACGGCCCGGTGCCCATGCCGCCCATAAAGGATACTTTCGCGAGACGTATGTAATGCAATATAATTTTATTGGTTATCGATCTCTTATTTTACACATATATTAACATTAATTTGATAATTCATACCTGGGAACAATTTTTGTTTATCTGAGAACGAAAATATTTCGTGGCGATAGATCTATTTATTAGGTGATACAACTTGATGACAAATATAAATTTTGGTGATAGAAAATATAGTTCCCATATATTTCCATTATCAAATACATCTCAAAGGAATACATCACTGTCCGCGTGACATATTCATCAATAAATTGTGCAACAATTACAAATGATTCATTGCTCCAAGCATTTTACGCTCTGTAAAATTCGAAACAAAAGAAAATACATTTCAAAAGGAATCAGAACAGTTAAATACCGACGAATTGAATTCACTTTATGACGATGTAAGTTAATTCTTTAAAATGAAGCATTCAAATTGCTTCATTTCTGTGTATTCGTTTTAAACTATCCATATTAAAAATGACTTTTTAACGACTTTCATTCTCGTTTCATGCTACAGAAGATAAATGAGGTGATAAATGAACATGTATGAATGCATTTAATTGGGGATGCGCGTTCAAAGAGGCTTCTATGTGTGACCATAATTTAGGATGTTCGGCGCACCTTGGGCGAGTAAAACATGGTGTACCAGCTGATTGGCTCTTATTTTAACCACGTTTCATATAATTTGACATTTATAGTATAGCTCGTTAAGCGGATGCGGTCTATTGCTATCATCCGGGCACTAACCCAGAACTACAGCGGGTACTGAAATAGATCTGATTGAAAAAAGTCCGATAAAATTGTGCACATCTCGAGAATCTACCTGAAAATCCTCTTCTCGCCATGCCCAGGCCTATGTCCAGCAGTGGACGTCTTTCGGCTGAAATGATGATGATACAATAGTAAAACCTTGTTTTGAATGCAACTGAGCGGTAAAACCACAAGCAGCAAAATACTGGTTTTAAAGTTTTTGTTTGTGCATAAGCTTTGTGGCCGCGGTCTCGACTGCCAAAAGATATCAAAAGTTTTCTGTAAAGAACAGACTTTGTTAGGGTTTTGGTATACTATGATCACTATTTTAACCCAGCTTTATCTCATTGCAGTTTGGTATTATCACAAATACGATCTTATGTTTTATTTCATAAACATTTGTTGATCCCAGATGACATGTTGATGAAATTGAAGAAGACCAGACCAGATTAATCATTTCTAAAAGTCATAACCCCCTTCCGCCTTAGTGCATAAATGACTAAGCAGTTGTGCGATAATTTAATGAGAATGTACATAAGGATCTCTCTGCCTGCTGATTACTCCGTTGCTTTAGTGGCTGCAGGCGCGACTGCTGAGTACAAGGTCTTGGCTTCGTTTTCCCAGGTCAGGCAAAAGTGTAGCCGTCTTACGGGTATATTATGTTATAGGCATAAGAAGATTTGCTGGACTAGATTTCTATACCAACCAAAAGCAACAGACTTCTTCATGTTAATATATCACGATATATGCGCCGTCACTGTGGGAAGATAACTTGTTCCCAAAATAATGTTGTTCCCTCAGCATAACTCGTTCCATAAAATAAAGCTGTCACACAGCGTTTTTCTTGTATTCCCAGATCAGTGTGTCCTAAATAAACTTCTGTATATTCGGTCTGCATAATGCAAGAGATACTCTTTATACAACCTACTTATATCTACAGACGCGAACGAAACTTTATTCGCCGTAAAAGATAAGGTAGAAAAAAAATTGAGAGTCGTAAATCTTCGCAAAAGATAGTGAATTGTAGAAAATTATGGAAAGCAGTCCTCTATGTAAAGATAAAGGTTTCCCTTGGGACGAGGTTCCGACTAAAGTTATTTGATTTCATTACCTATCTGCCGACCTTCTGTTAGGATGAGAATTTAGATTCAATTACTCAGGCATTAAGGGTGATTTTCACTACGTTGGGTGCGGACTGCGGTTTAAATCTAGGTTATTATAACACTCGGAGTGTAACATTGAAGATACGAGAATATATTGTTGAAATAGAAGTTGAAATGGACAGGACGGGAATTTAGTTAATGTTTTTGAAATGGTTCTGTAAATTATAAGGTCGTGTTTTACAAAATTACATTTAGAGATTTAAATAAAAAGATGTTAAAAGTGAAAGTTAAAATAAAAAGACCTTTAAAAATTATCAGCTTTAGCCACTGTACACAGAGCTCATAATTTTTAACAACGTCTTATAACCCAACTTTGTCAAATTATTAATGACATCGTTTATACTTATATTTCTTTTAAAAAACTCACCAAACGTGCATACTAATTGACATTACAAAAAATTATAATCCTCCTTAGTTCTCCTGTTACCCTCGTTACGTTCCAATTCCATTCTTTATCCGAAGACAAAACGTTTTAGGAGTTTTAATTAAAATTAATATAAGGAACGAGCACCAAATGTTACTGGCTTAATTACGATCTGTTACACAATGAATTCTGTGCACAGGGTAAACCCTTGTTACCCTCCTATTTATGGCTTACCCTTATAAAAGTGGGCTTTAAAAAGTATGGAGCGATTAAGTTCATGTGGGGTTGCCCGGCTCTGAGTGATATTAGTATGAGGAGTGATTTTAATATCGTGTTCATAAAACTCGGGTGTATTTTGTACGTAGATACGTTGGTTTTATTGGTATAGTCCTCGGAGAAAGGCGATGCTGTAACGTTAATATCAACGACAGCGAGCTTGGCCAGACATTTAATTTGTTGTTTAGTACAAACTTGTTATTTAGGTTTTGTGGTTTGGGAACCCCCAGTTTAAAAGCCGATAATGATAGGAGCAAAAACCCATCGAATACGATCTTAATATATGCAGGTGCAATAGTTTTTTCATCTATTAGAAAACCTTGCTTACATTACCGCAAAAGAAATCCTGGCCTTAACGTCTCTCCAATTTCGAAAGCTATTAAAGTTTCGTTTAAAATCGCCATTAAAAAGTAAATAAAAGAAAATGCAGTGGACGGGAAAATTGTATTTTCTTTTGTTCATAATTAAAGTTCTAGCTGTATGACTAAACTATTTAAATATTCTCTATACATTATGTATGAGATGGCATGACTTTCGCGTCTCTTCTCTCTATGTTTGAAGATAAAAAGTTTTTAGCTTTAATTATGTATATTTTTTTATTCCGTTGTAAGACTAGAATTATTCGAGATTTACATATTGAAATAGGGTTTAAACGCAATGTAAATAAATGCATGTATGGAATTTGAATCAGAAAGTAATTTGTAAAATAAAGTATACCTACCGTATGTTCTTTTTAACAGACATCGAGAACTTTGATTACGATTTAATACATGAAAATGAAAATTTAAAGAAACCACCTTATTTTGTGTAACTGGATATGATAGCATGTCAATATATCGTTCATGTCGTTACATGATAACATAAATTGTCAACGACAGGTGTAATTCAAACTATTCGCAGAAAATCCATTGTTTTCATCCATTCGAGAATCCAATTTAAAAAACCTGCAGCTTCATAAAGACGAATGACAAAACTTGTCACAACTTTTCAGACGACGCCAACTTCTTTATTTTTCGAGGCAGTGGAAATAAATAGTATTTATTTTAATAAAAAGGTTTTTTACTTACACTCAAGGTAACAGGAGCTCATTTGTAGACTTTATGAAACCTGTAACAAAAGAAAAATAATTAATTTCATGTCGAGATTTTGTTATTTAATCTAATTAGCACGACTGTTGGAGGGTTTTCTCGAAAAAATAAAAATTAAATGCTGTGGAAACCATGTTGAAATGTATCACAAAAGTATATCTTGTATTTCAGACAAATTCTGCAAAAATTTCACGCCCGATCAACCTCAATAAATAAACCTCACTAAACTGAGCTATTCATCAATACAAACATTTTTACTTCGGAAGCAGTTCAAACCAGATGAAGCCGGTATCGGTGTCAATCACGTTCGGGGCACTTCGGCAACTCTCGGCGGTGGATCGGGCGCTCCTTATTGCATATAACCTTTGCGGTTATTGCCTTATTGCTCTGTTCAGCTCTGATCCAACGACGTGGAACTTATGCTGAGCTATTTCGGGATCAGTGAGTCTTTTGATAGTGTAACGGCTAAGTAGGTACAGTCAAGATTCATTGGCTTAGAAAAATTATAAAAGTTTTTATAAGCTATGGAATCAGGCGTTACTTTGCGGAAATCCATGACATTAAATGCTATGAAATATATTTAGTTTTAATACCGCGAGACATATATCCAGGCCTGAAAGCAGGACACAAATCCCACCGTCATGCATATGCACATGCACACATGGGCCCACCCTCCCGCCCTCATGCATATGCACACATACAAAACAAGTGAGAAATAATTAGCATGCCATGCAATCAAACCTATACTCGACACGTGTTTCGCCCCTCCACGGGGCATCCTCAGGAGTTGTTGACTCGTCGAGCGTTCGAGCTCGAATGAGCTAGTCGCACCGCTGTCGGCCCTTTATATACCGTTTTGATGACGCTCGATACAACGTCACAAAGACATCTGTGCCGAATTACCCGCAAACATCACATCACCAACATCATCATCATCATCATCTACTAAGTATGATTGCGGGTAATTCGGCACAGATGTCTTTGTGACGTTGTATCGAGCGTCATCAAAACGGTATATAAAGGGCCGACAGCGGTGCGACTAGCTCATTCGAGCTCGAACGCTCGACGAGTCAACAACTCCTGAGGATGCCCCGTGGAGGGGCGAAACACGTGTCGAGTATAGGTTTGATTGCATGGCATACTAATTATTTCTCACTTGTTTTGTATGTGTGCATATGCATGAGGGCGGGAGGGTGGGCCCATGTGTGCATGTGCATATGCATGACGGTGGGATTTGTGTCCTGCTTTCAGACCTGGATATATGTCTCGCGGTATTAAAACTAAATATATTTCATAGCATTTAAAAGTTTTATAACTATTAAAACACTCATAACACTTTTTATTTATTTATCTTTTATCGGCAGGTGAAAGTTATTAGAAATATTTTAAGCCATCATGGTGTGGTTGTTCTCTTTTGTTTTGTTTCAATAGTCAGACGACTGTCTAAAGAACAGAATAGTAAAAAGTTTACACTATTATGTTTTATAAATGATTGATTGACAAAGGAGAATGGAAGAAAAAAAACGATTTGTGCCACCCCCAAGTAACATGGGACTTCAGCATGAGGATGAATCCGTGCTAGTTGGAAGTCCTCCAAAGAAAATAAATAATTATCAATTTTTTTCTGCTGACGGTTACCTATGCAATTATAGCCTTCGTCCAAAACTTACATTATAACCAAAGCTATTTATAGGTACACAACATCAGGTTCATATTTATACAATGCAGGAAAATTATACTATTCAAGCTGTAAACACTCGTTTAGGAATAATAAAGCAATCACCTTTTCCACGAGCATGTACAGCAAATTACAATAACTGTATAAAAACTAAATACAGTTTATTCTGGGAAGTATTGTGAAAAAACTAATGTTAGTATTGCATGTGCATTACTTTTTATATCTAGAGAAAAGTTGATATTGTATGGGACCATTATTTTGTTTGATACTACGAAATTGGTATCGATAAATGGTTATTATGATGAATTGTCTTTTCGTGAATAGTTTTTTTCATTGATTGCATTTTTATTGACGTTTTAGTGAGAATTGTAGTTATTGTAGTATTTTATATGAAGGTCTCGTGCTATCCCGTTGGGGCTGCGGGTTGTTTTTCACAAGAGAAACCGCGGCCTCAACATAAAGGGCTAAGAAGGAACATTTGTGTTTTTTTTTAAAAAACGTTGCCCCACACTAGGAATTTCTCCTGTATCGTGGGTGCGTTCACAAACATTTATACTCACATACACAAATACCCAGACCCGAAACAACTATCTCTCTCTCTTTCTCTTTTTTAGTCAGTAGAAGACTGACACGCCCTTTCGCTCTGCCCAAGAGCGGGAGAGTTTATGTGATGATTTTCCACCCGCCCAAGAAAAAAAAAGGTCTCGTGCTATTAGTTAACTTACTACATGAATACAGGTGTGATGTTATGTTATCCAAACTAATATTTTAGTTGCGAAAGTAACTTTGTTTGTTTGTTACCTGTTCACACCTAAACCATTGAACCGATCATCCCGTAATTTTGCACGTAAGTTGTCAGGTGTACAGAAACAAAGTGTGGGTTCATCCTGAAACAAAAGTACTTTTCCCCGGGAAAACAACGATTATATGAATATATTTTAAGTAGATGGTGCCACGAGTATTCCGAATCATGATTGAATTATATTAATAAAACAACTTTAGAATTATTCTCTGTTCTGAACCCACGATTGTAACGGCCAAACAACAAGCATTATATTTCGTCGCTTCATTCTTCAGATATTTTTAACCATGTAGTCCCCTTCCCTTGCGCTAGCAACTACGCACGTCTTTTTAGATTTATTTTACCCTATTTTTTTTTTTTTTTTTTTTTACTGACAACACCACTACCCTACCTCGTTGTATCGGTCAGTTGTAACCGTCATTCCTTTTTCGTGCGCAGCAACGAACGGACGTCTTCAAAACTCCATAAGTAGTAGTTATAAGTGTATTTAGGTACAAAGTATGCCGAAGCGTAAAGCAGAAGAGAAGATCGAACGTTACAAAAATAAAATACGGAGGTTAGAAAGGAAGGCCTCTCGTAGTCGAATAAGATGTTTGTCGTCATCAGAGTCGGAACCAGACCCAAGTGAGTACTTATTTCTTATTATTGGTGCAATTAAAGTGATTATTAAAAATAAAAACGCCTGGAGGTTGCCCGAGATGGTAACACGATGGAAAAATATCTACCCGTTACTTTACTAAGTAACCCAAAAATACCGGGAGGTTGTCCGCGATGGCAGCACGAAGGTTTAATCATACCGGGAGGTTATCCGAGATGATAACACGATGGTTGTAAATAGAACAAACATGGTTTCTATGAACTGGACTCACGTGTAATATTGTTCTTATAAAATTTCGAATTCCCTGCCGTTAAAAACTACGTCTACCCTATCGTAACCTATGAATATTCTTTCTAGGTTCAAGGGAAATGGAATCCGAAAATTTGGATGCTGTGACTGGCGACCCAGACACGTCACCACCAGAACCACCACCCAGCGACGTGATTATTGCACCAGAAGTTACGAGTGATCCACCCTGTGCTGACATCGAAATAACGAATTCCATCACTGATCCTGATTTGGATCCAAATATTTTGGCGGCATTAGGTGAAATCACAGACGAGACACCGGAATTTGGTGAGAAAATTCATGAGAATCTTGCAAAAATATGGTTACCCTTGCTAAAAAAGGGTATGTCAAAAGAAAACAGGGTGCTTCTCTTGAAAAATTACCTCATACCCGAAAATTGCAACTTACTGCAAGCACCGACGCTTAACCTCGAGGTTTCCGCAGCCATACCAGAATCCGGTAGATTTCGGGATAAAAAGATGACTGCTAGCCAACAACAACTTGGACTGGGCATTACCGCTGTCAACAGAGGCCTACACTTGTTGGTCAATAACCAAAGCAGAGTAGAGGCCATAAAGTTCATATCTGACGGATGCCGAATCTTATCTGACTTGCATCATCAAAGTACTGAAGCTAGAGTCAGATTTATACTTCCCGGTTTGGACAAGTCATTTTTACAATTTCTAGATCGTTCCGAACGCGACAACACACTGTTCGGCAACGACCTTTCAGAAAAGATTAAAGCCTCGAAGGCTATTGTAAAACAAGGAGAAGAAATTAAGAAGACTATGCCCGCATCAAAGCCTTCTACTTCCAACTCAAGAGCACAACCTGCAGCCAACCGGTCCAGCTACCAGGGAAACTGGTCGGGACCTTCTCGCTTCCAGTCGAACAGGGGAGGGGGGCGAGGGGGTCAGAAACGGCCGAACTACCGAGCTCCCCCTGCATCCAGCCAGCTGAAGACCAACTACAAGCAACGTGCCCCAACACGACGCCACTAACCCAGGTACATGCAGGCAGAATTCAGTTTTACTATAATTGCTGGGCAAAGCTTACCGATAATAATACGGTTCTCAGTTGGGTTAGTCAAGGTGTAGATATCCCTCTAACAGACGGGGTAATTCAACCCCGTACGACAACCAAAACACTGGACTCGACAACAAAAATGCGACATGGCGATCGCAATCAAGAAGCTTATAGACCTAGGTGCGGTTAACATTTGTGAACCTGTAAAAGGGCAATTTATATCTCGCATATTTTTGTCACCAAAGCCAAACGGCGACAGTAGATTCATCTTAAATCTAAAATCGTTTAATCAGTTCGTCATTCAATCTCACTTCAAAATGGAAGATCATAGGACTGCCTCTAAACTTATTCCAAAAAATGGTTTTCTTGCAACAATAGACCTTAAAGAAGCATATCTCCTAGTTCCAATTAAAAAATCATTTCGAAAATACTTGCGTTTTGAATTTGAGAATGATAAATCCGATACAATAACATACGAATTTAACGCATTGCCCTACGGCCTTTCTATTGCCCCTAGAGTATTTACAAAAATTATGAAGGAGGTAATGACCTACCTTAGATACAAAGGGCATAAATCCGTTATATACCTAGATGACATATTATGTGTAGGAAAAACTTACACTGAGTGCCTCGAAAACGTCAACGAAACTTTACGTGTGTTGACTTGTCTCGGCTTCGTGATAAATTACAAAAAGAGCTCATTAACACCCCAACAAGAATGCAAATTTTTAGGTTTTGTCTATAATACGACAAACCTTTCAATTTCTTTACCTACCGACAAACGTCGTAACATCGCGCGCTTAGTTAAAAAGTTTATTGGTTTACCTCCCTGTACCATAAGAGAACTCGCTCAGCTAATCGGCGTTCTCACAGCAGCGTGTCCTGCTGTTAAATACGGGTGGTTATATACCAAAACACTAGAACGACAGAAGTACCTATTATTAAAAAGATTTCATAATAATTATAACACTAAAATAAAATTAGAACGTTACATAATTAATGATTTAAATTGGTGGTCACAAAATATATCCACATGTACAAACTCCATCGATACCCCTGAGTTTGAGATGGAAATATTTTCCGATGCTTCAAAATCAGGGTGGGGAGCATTTTGTGAAGGTAATCGTGCTCGTGGATCATGGAAGGATACCGAAAGAGAATATCACATTAATTACTTAGAGTTACTAGCTATATTTTTAGCACTAAAATCCTTCGCGAAGGAACGATCAAACTGTTCCATATTGCTACGAGTTGACAATAACACTGCGTTAAGTTATGTAAACAGAATGGGTGGAGTACAATACCCGCACTTAAATGATCTTGCTTTTGAAATTTGGCAATGGTGCGAGAAGCGAAACATATGGATATTTGCATCCTATATCAATACTAAACAAAATATCGAAGCTGATACTGAATCAAGAAAAATTAATCCAGACATAGAATGGAGCCTATCAGATCAAGCATTCAAAACTATCATTCATAAACTAGGTCAACCTATAATTGATTTGTTTGCTTCTCGCATTAATGCCAAATGTAATCTGTACGCATCCTGGTTCCCAGATCCAGACGCGTCTCTTGTCGATGCATTTACGTTTAATTGGAAACCTGACTTTTTCTACGCCTTTCCCCCATTCTCATTAATACTTAAAAGCGTTTATAAGATAATAAACGATGAGGCGTGTGGTATACTAGTATTCCCATGGTGGCCATCACAGCCGTGGTTTCCTATAGTTAAAGAGCTAATCTGTTCAGAAATAATATTATTTGAGCCCAGTAAAGACTTGCTCGTATCATCTTTCAGGGATCACCTGCACCCACTACACAGTCAGCTTACACTGGCTGCAGCGATACTCTCCGGGCAGCCTTCCTCCGACGTAACATCCCCGTCGAAGCAATAGACCTCATGTTAGCATCACTTTCCGATAATACCAAAAAACACTAAAGCGTCTCATACAAACTTTGGTGGCAATTCTGCAAAGATAATAAATCTGATACATTTGAGAGTACAGTTGCAAAGGTCATCTCTTTTCTCACAACTGAGTTTAACAAAGGTGCCTCGTACGGATCCTTGAACTCCCATAGATCTGCACTATCGTTACTGTTGGGCAACAACATAGGTTCTGATGAATGCATCAAGCGTTTGCTAAAAGGAGCCTATAAACTTAAACCTAGCAGGCCAAAATATACACACACGTGGGACCCGCAGATAGTTCTTAATCTCGTTTCAAAATGGTACCCGAATCGAGATTTAGACCTAAGTCAATTAACCAAAAAATTAGTGATCTTACTAGCTTTATGTACAGCACAACGAGTACAGACTCTTTCCCTAATAAAACTAGAGAATGTAAATATCTCATCAAACGGAGCAAAAATAGTAATAACAGATGTAATTAAGACTTCAGCCCCAGGAAGAGATCAACCTGTTCTTTTTCTTCCCTACTTTGTAGAAAACAAAAATATTTGCCCTGCTACTGTACTCACAGATTACATTTATATAACTAAAAATCTAAGAGATCAAAATGTTAACAACTTAATACTAACAATTAAGAAACCAAATAAACCAGCCACAGCCCAAACAATAAGTCGATGGATAAAATTGGTGTTATCAGAGAGTGGTGTGGACACTTCAATATTCAGTGCACACAGTACACGACACGCCTCAACTTCTTCTGCAAGCTCAGCTGGTGTGTGCATTGACACAATACGCAGAACTGCGGGATGGACCAGTCGTTCTCAATCATTTGCCAAATTTTATAAACTTAATATAATTAATGAAGCCGAATTTGCAGAATCAGTATTTCTACATTAATAAAATTGTAACTAGCTATAAGGAATTGATTGTACTTATACCAAACACAAATCATAACATAGAAGATTACCATTTATTTTTGTATGTGATTAAAAGTACCTAAATATATAATAATTTAAAAAATCCTTGTAATTTATTTAAATGAACCTGCAAATCTCATTATCTCTTAACATCTACATGGTTAAAAATATCTGAAGAATGAAGCGACGAAATATAATATATGATCAAACGAACTTCCAAGTGAAGTTCGATCATTATTATATGAGTCGCTTCATTCGAAGATATAACTTCCCAACCCGCCCTAAGGAACCCTGGAGAGATTTGCAATCATGACAACTTATTTATCTCTAAAACAATGACGATTACAACTGACCGATACAACGAGGTAGGGTAGTGGTGTTGTCAGTAAAAAAAAAAAAAAAAAAAAAATAGGGTAAAATAAATCTAAAAAGACGTGCGTAGTTGCTAGCGCAAGGGAAGGGGACTACATGGTTAAAAATATCTTCGAATGAAGCGACTCATATAATAATGATCGAACTTCACTTGGAAGTTCGTTTGATCATATAGAATACAACCTAAATTGATTGTAAAATTCTAAATTAACGCGAGGGAAGCCGCGGGCAATAAGCTAGTATTATTATTCACACGTCACGAATTTTTTGCCAAAATGCAGTGACATTGAACTCATACAATTTTAGTAGGAACAACGTATCTCGAGATCTGTGTCAAGCAACTGTGGAGCACTTAACCCGCTACCGACCAATTATGGTCGAAACTTCAGAAGTAGACTAAAATAGATTAACTTAATACATACTTTAAATGTTATCTTTGTCATAAAATGTATCTGTATAAAATGGTGGCTTAAAAGTTACGCACATAAACTTCTGACTTTGAATTAATTGAATACACTTGAAAATTCGATGTAGAGTATCGTAATACAAAGAATTATAAGATTAATCGTTTAATCGTCTGAGGAATTTCATTCCAGGATCATTAAATAAGTAATATTCATTCAAATTGCACATGATGAAGGTAGTGATGGGGGTGGTGAAGTGGATCTCATGGCGCATATGCTTGCATAAAATACGTTGATGCGTAACACACGTACAGACGCCACATCAAGTTACCCAAAATTGAGAAATTTTCCCAATCAACCTTGAACCTAATGCTTTACCGATAAAGTAGAAAATATGTTTAATCATTTTGACAGATTAATGTAGCTTAATGTGCTCGAGCGCCACACGCACCGCCTCTCCACGCCACACACTGCCTATTCATCCGCTTTGCCGCCTTCACCCGTCCGCGCGGATAACCAGTGTCGTGCGAGAATCACCCAACTACTGTCGAAAAATCCCGTAAATTTTCTCCTACATACTTGAAAAAGTATCCATATTAGTATGTATCCTGGGATCTGTGTGTATCAACTTTGAAACTCTCGAGCCGCACTCGTGCATTTACACGAAGAAGTTTCTCAGAATCGACTGAAAGAAGAAAACCGCTACTTTTTGTTATAACATGTTGTTTGGCATACTAAAGATGTGAGTTTAACTTGGGGATCGAGAAGTTGATCAAAATTTCTTACGTGGTTGCACTAATTGGGCGAATTTTAATTAAAGATCATCGAAGAAAATGATTACACTATTTAGTAAAACTAACATTATGGAAAGAACTTTTTTGAATGAAATGTGTAGAAAGAACAAAAAATTTATCTTGTTTAGGGAATGTTTTTCCCGAATACCAACATTACCAACCATTTTTCCTATGAAAGCAACATACAGTTTTCTGCAACTAGGTAAACCCGACCGTTTTACCAATTTTTACGAACCGATGCTATTCTCGGAAAAGTGTTGACTACAAAAATATGTAAGCGTTTATTTTTGTTTCATATCCGACAAAAAAAGTAGGAGTTTCCTAATTCGACACGTATGACCACGCATTTTTACAGATATGTCTGATTCTTTTGTTTTCAGTCAATATAATTATATTAAAAAGTCGCGATTGTGTTAGAAAATTATTATAATTTTTATTCGATACCGTTGACGTGGCCGATGCATTATTATAAAATAAAGAAATTAAATCAAGAGACGAAAGAAGAAGATTCGACAAAATAACCCTAAAAATAACCCCAGTTAGGTAACAGGCCAAAAGTTACCCTAAGCTCGTAGGGCCATTATCTCGTACAGTTCAGGTAGGTAAGGTTGTATCGCGGATGTATGTCAAGCGACTGCCTCTCCAGTCCGCGCCCAATTACACAGCCGACGGGATCGACGCGACAACTGACTAGTTTCGTTAACGTGAGGACTCAAATTATTTCAGCTAGAGAGATGAGAAATATACGCAATTTTTCTCATGGATGTAAAACGCTGTGATATGTACGAGATGGCGATTTGAAAATTAAAACGTGACTTTACACCAGTTTTTTCGAAGGGTTAGGCAGAAGGTGGAAAATTGACGGCGTGGTTGGCACTGTGACTGAAGCTTTGCCCGATTCCTTTCATGTGTTCTTTTCCCGTGCCTCCTCTAACCTCTTTTCTCAGCCATCGCGCTACGCGTAAAGGCATTTAGTATAGTTTCAATGTGTGCCACACCACTCCATGTCTCAGCCGCCATCCAAAAGCGAGCAGTATCATTAAAAAACATTAAATCTGTGTCTGAACTAGAACTTCTATCCCAAGATTCTCCAGTGTACAAATCACAGTAAGCTTATCGAATCGACGCGCGAGTGGTACCATCGAGTTTTTGTTAAGCAACGGTAAGGTTGAAGTTTTAATAACATGATTAGGGATGTTTCGGTTTGAGAGCCTCCTTGTTATTCGCGACTTTTAAAACAGAAAAGTCCACGGAAGTGAAGTTTTTGTGAGTTCTCAAGATTGAGGGACAAATCTGTTGAAGATTGGTTGTTTTGCAAGAAATATTTTGATTTGAATTATAAACACATGCTTATACTGTCAACATACCTACAGCTAGTACCTGCAACGCAGATTTTCTCTCTCTTCCCGAGGTTTTTTGCAGAGTTATTCCACCTCGAAAGGCTAAGGAGAATTATTCAGAGTTGATAACTTAAACCAGTCATTGGTCAGACAATTCGTATACCATTGGTGTACTAGTTAATTCATAGGGTCGAATCAAAGACACGTACCTCTGTTTTTTCGGATTCTTAAAGGTATATTGAATAATTATCACTTTGTCAGGCGAGGAAACTAGCATGCCTGAGATAATTCTCGTCGACATGTAAAGCCAAGTCAAAGTTTTTATGCCGCCCATGGATCGACAGCATAAAAACCAACATCAGGTTGTGCACATGATAAAGAAGAGACTAAATCTTTACATTGAAAAATATATTGAATGGCCTGTGTAAATCTTGAATGCTTTTGATCTGGATAACCAATTAAGACAGTTATTAAAAATGTATTCGGTCATGAAACCAATCATGTTATAAACCCTTTCAGCTTATTCACACAAAGAGCTGAACATAATCTCCTAGGGACCAAAGGTACGATCATCAACAATAGAAAATGGCCGAATACGCAAAACGTGAGTCCATCTGGACGTTATCTGAGACTTATCTCCCATATACTGGGCGATCTATTGTGTCCGTATTTATATGTACATATATCGGATTGTCAGTGTAATCCGCTTTGTCGAATAATGTAGTAGATATTTATCAGAATTGCTGGTATTATTATAATTTTGTATCAAATCCTAGAGAGGAGGCCTGAGTTCCTGCAGTGGGAATATTAGAGGCTGATGATGATGATTGTATCAAATAAACTATATAAGTTTTGATTGTTGGTACCGCGGTTCGCAATCATCATGGCGTATCACTTAGAAATATTTGAGCGCGGAACTTCCTCATTAAAGTATACTTTAACTGGAATTCCATTTAATGTAAAAGTTACACTCTGACATCAAAAAAATACTTAATTTCTGCCACGTCGACTTTCCCAATTACTGCGTGCCATCGAACATAGTCTGGTATAATTTTAGCCATGACAATTTTAATTTTCATCTTAGTATGTTAGCATAAATTATCGTCCGATGATAAATATTCCATTCTTCCTGGACAAAGGAGATGTATATTTATAAAAAAACGAGAATTAAAAAAAAGGTTTAAATAGTTTGTATGAGATTAGTTGTAGCAGTTCACCGACAAATTACTTTGTAAAAGGAAAGGAACACCTCACTGTTGCATGCACCTTTATTTTCAACTGTATAGTGTGTAGTTCCAAACTTGGTTCAGATAGCTCCAATTAGCCCCCGCGGTATTGTAACAAGACGGAGACTGCGGAGGTCGGATTGCAAAGGTTGCGTGTATAACAAGCCATGTTAAGAAAAAGCTACATTTGAATCTCGATTAGAATATGGAATAGAAGTATGGTTTTCAGTTCATCTTCTTCGTGTCGCTGGCATAACATTTCTTTTAACATTGTTAGTCCAGGACCTCGCCACATCGACCGCGTTGTCGGTGGCAGTACTGGCAGTGCAGAGGTCACCATGGCTGCATGTTTTTTGGGCTAAGAGAGCAGGATATGAAGTTGACCATGATTTGCGACATAGCTCCACATACTCACCCCAATTCTGATTAGTTCATTTAGGTTGCCCTATTTAACGAGTCTAGATTTACATCTTACTTGAGTTCTGAAATGGTTCAAGGACTTCCAGGTGAACCACTGAAAGTAAAACCCTGCAGAAAGATGCTTATTTGGTGGTTAATAGTGAGTAGGGGGGAAGCAATGACCCCAGAGCTTACATCGGATGCTGGCTGGGTTTTTTTACCTGACATGGCATGGGACGGTGCAGTTTAAAATAACTGTTTTTCAGCGAAGATTCATGACTGAAATCGGTTCCTCCTTTTAGGTGCCACGGCACCGGATATAACCATAATATAACACCACTCCATGCCTCAGGGATTAAAGTAAACCAACAACGATTTATTACAATAAAAATCATCTCTGTTATAAAATAAGCTCTTCACAGTGACATCAACGCGAGCTGCGCTACGTACCTTTTGCAGCTCAAGTGGCATTTTGCTTTCAAAGAGCACAATTGTGTTCGGTAATCACAGCTCGCCCCACAACAGACCGTGACAACAAAGGCTGACGCAACACTATAACGAATGAGGATATATCTACTCGTAAACTTTGCATCTATGTGTTCATGTACAGAGGAAGCCAGTTATTATAATCGTTGGGTTGAACCGAGTTCTCACTGGTGTAAATTAGGTTTAGATTTTGAAACTGGATATTATGAAAACTGTGACGGCTCAGCGAGCGATGTATACAAAGCTACAAGAATGTTTAAAAGCTAGAATAAAATTGACAGTGAGCAGTTGTTGGTATTCTAGAAATTGTATTGAACAATAAAATAAGGTAGCGATTCATTTTGGTTCAGCCCACGCACAAAAAGTTTATTTTACCCAGTTGCCCCCTAACCCACAATACTATTTTTGTTACGAAGTAACTAGAAACATCGTAAAGGTCAGTTAGAGTGACACTTGCTGATGACTGTCTCTCTGGAGGAGCGTCACAATAATGAAAGCGTGGGGTCTTCTGTTGACAAATGACGTCAAGGGAGTCGCTGGTGTACCACGTCCAGAAGCAGGATCTCGCCGAAATATTAATAGCCAATTTGCTATTACAATACTCCGACTCAACCCTGACAATCTTAAAACTTCTGACCTACTTATACGATAACCATATTTGGTAGAGGCAATCCTGTTTGACAAAAAAAAAAAAAAAAAAAAAAAACAAAAAAACAAAAAACAAAAAAAAACAAAATTCGAAGACATGCGACATCTACCAATCCGCACTGGGCCCGCGTGGTGGATTATAGCCCATCCCTCTCCTAGAGAGGAGGCCTGTCCCTGCAGTGGGAACAATTATAGGCTGATGATGATGATGAATCCTGTTTGGATAACTTAATAACTACGTATCTTTCAGTTTATATAAACTTGTTGTTGATTTCAGTTTATTCGGCTTGGTCCCAATGGATATACAGTTTCATTTACAAATGGATTTCCTCTTGGTGTAAAACATTGAGTTCTTGGTACGGATTTGCGTTTTATAGCCAAGCTGAAAGTATCCACTAAAATCAAAAAAACAGTGCGTACTAGAAAAGTGTCGTAGGAAGGCGAGATTATACAACAGAATGGTGGTTAAATTTGTCATCCCGCGTCTTACGTTCTTTTTTAAAACCTCAGGAGATACGACTTGCGTCAAGACATACGCTTGCCTTGGGTATCACTTGTTTCCATTGTGTGATTACCGCGAGAGTACTGTACAATCGTGTTACGCTCCTTCCACAGCCACGTTCGCAACACCGTGTCACCTGATTGTATAACTCGTCGTCTGGTGGACCAACAACTACTATCAATTTCCTGGCGGTCAGGCCTTAAACTAAACTACTGATTTTGGGTGCTAGTCCAAAGACTCGGTTCCCTTTTCATTTCTCTTTGTCGTAAATATCTCGCCCAGTGAAAACCTGGCTTTATAAGCAAACACCTGGTAGTAGTATTATTTTTAATGACGGCGTGTAACTAGCATGTTTATAGCCGTAATATATTGTTATTCTATAATTATATGAACAATGGATTTTGCCGTTAACGATAAACTATTTTAGTTCATACGAGGTCAATGGCGACGTCATAACTATGTAATAAACAGATTGTTATTTGGAACTAAGAATAAAACAATAGGAAACCAGAAAAGAAAACCACTCAGTGTACTTAAATTAGCAGAAAATGCCATCGCGGCAGGCCCAGATGAGATTGCGGGATGTTCTAGATCAATCTTAATGGATTGGCCTCCAGTTACATTAGATTGAGTAACTTGGGATATGGTATCCCAAGTTTCATTCTATAGCATACAATAAGCAACTATTAGGAGGCCTATGTCCAGCAGTGGGCGTCTTTTGGCTGAAATGATGATGATTATGATGAATAATACGCACAGTACGGTCTACTTGCAGTGTATAAGTGCAAGAGCACTGCATACCGCATTCGCAATTAAACGTTAGGGTTTTCTTCGGGAAAATTAAAAAAAAACTTGTTGGTATTGGTAGGTACGTAAAACCTAATCTTTTAAATCTGCTGACTTCACGATCGGTGCGTTAAGGGTTAACCGAGTATACGCAAACGATTGGCTTGCAATCTCTCAGCGCGTATGCATTATTCATAGTTCCAATGCACTTAGTGGCTCTCCCTTGATTCTGGACGCCTGGTACCGTCGCAAGGGAATATAGGTGATGACGTGAACATGTTGGTATCTAATCATGTAATATGGAAATTAAACGTTTTATTAACTTTCACCTACTTATGCCGCTAAGTTACAGAATAAGATTGATTTTTCTTAAAAAGAAATACATATTAACTTGAAGCTCACAACTGCTATTTGAAGTAGTGTAATGGATCTGCCTGGACTATGAGCGAAATTGTTTATGGAACCTCCTCAAATTGATGAATCCCCAATTCACTTCATAGCGACCTACAAACGGACGTTCTTCTAGTTTGCCAGCTTTAATACTCTGGTCAGTCAAAGTAACAAGAGCATCGGTGTCAAAGGCTTTGCTGTCACTAGTTTGCTGGACTTTGTGACTAGACCGCCTGTTTAGCTTTTCTGTTTACCTTTGGGACTAACCTCAGTCCAATTTTCCCAGTAAAATATTCTCTCCGATATTCAAGACTACAAGGGATAATATAAGCACCTAAATTCTGTTTCACTCAAAGAGCGGCGACTGTGAAATACTTGGAATAGCGTCCCTATTCTATATTTTATGTTGCTGAAAGAAAACGCGAATTCACCGACAATCTTTCGGAAGTAAAGCTTTTACAATTTAAAGTGCTGAAGCGATTTCAATCGTTGACACACTACAAAATGGCTCGAGAGGACGGAACTCGATCAAATCGCTTTTAAACTGCATCTCCGTCTCGGGACGATATGCATACAAAATGTAAGTTATTTACACACAAAAGATCCTATTCCGAAGGTGTAAACGTCGGTGACTTGCTAGACTGCGGTTGTAATCAAAAGTGAGAAAGTGCTGGGGAATTGGATAGGGGACTTTGCAATAATAAGGTCAGCCACACAACGACTTTGTGAAATACCGATGTGGATGTTATTAAGACATTGTGTTTGCTTAGGAATAGGGTTATTGAAGCTCATAGTTATACGCTTATTTTACTCGGTTATTATAAGTCATAAAAAGCGTAGACAAGTGGTAATTGCTGCTGTTTTTTCTTTCATTCTTCCCTGTAAATTGTCACGCTATTATTTATTCCTTTTTCCTTCATTATACTCCTCACACAATCCATCTTTTATTTAGCTTTCCTCTCCTTCTCCGTGCATCAACTTATTTCCTTTACATGTTCGACTGTTCCATCACATTCATCGTTGAAATAAATACTCACAGTTTATCTTGTCTCTCTTGTAACAGATAAGCTTTAAAAAAACTACGGTGATAGGGATGTTAACAAAAAAAAAATCTAATTAGTCCGTCAGATAGATTTAAAAAAAAAATTCGACACATATTTTTTCTTTTTTCACGTAAACAAACAATGAAGACGATACAGTGCTTTGAAAACTCGTGTGACGTCATATTATAAGGCATTAGTATGACATTTCTTAGCGAATAGTGACGTCACGACCTCCCACTCAAATCTTTGACGCGTTTTATCTTCGTCAATTTTTATTGATTTGATAAAACAAAAAATACCTAAGTAGGTATCCAATATTTTTCGATAATCTAACAGACGGACTAATTAGAATCATATTTATTTTAGTCAGTAAACATCCCTATTGGCAAACATACACCTTATACCATACCTTATATTAATAAAAAAATAAACATTTATCCTCTTACGAAATCTAAATGTAGACAAAGAGTAATTGAATACCTGCAACAACTAAATTATGAAGAGACGGAGTTATTATTACACGTTGTACAGTAATTGGAGTGTTTGGTATTTCGATTAGCCAAAATAATCTTAGATATAAACATGCTCATGCACTCACAATCACGCACACACACCCCTACACTTGCAAACCCTCACATACCTCCACACACACACACACACACACACACACACACACACACACACACACACACACACACACACACACACACACACACACACACCACCATTTCCACTTAAACTCTACGTACACCACCTACTACACAGTACACACATGCTCATAAACAATTCACACACGTTATAAACATAATCAATTTAAAATGTATCATTGAGTTAGTTTTAAGTCAGTCAATCACTATTACAACCAACCATATTTTTGTTTTGTTGGCATACTTTTTAAATATCGAGGGAAACGGCACTGGAAACCGAAATACAGGCATTGCCTAGTTCGGTTACAGTGGCTACATCCATTTATTAGACATTACTCCTGCCAAAATATTTTCTGTACAATATTACTAAGTTTTTAGAGAAAATAAATTATTATTATTATATTATTATTATTATTATACGATATAAAGTTGTTTTAAGTACAGCGCTTAAGGCGACGAAGAAATTAAGTGTCATGTGCAACGTTCACAAGAACTGTTCGAATTGGTTATGTTCTTAACTTCGTACGCAGCCCTCCGACGATGTACGAAAGTAATTGGACTTTAAAATTAGGATCTTGGGATACGGCAATCTGGTATATATATGTATGTAGGTAAAGTCGTATTTCGAATAGGGGATTTGTTGGGAATATTTGGTGAGACTGACATTTTACTGCTGTGGTTTATTTTCGCTGAAATTGTAAAAGGTTTATGATCATATTGTACTTCAAATCTTTAGAGAAGTATCAATGAAAGGTTTAAAAATATCAATCACCAATTAAGTTAAATTTATCTTAAGCCAAAGCATTGGTTGCATTCTGATTTGATCACAGGAGGATGCTGTAGACTCATGGCGTTTCTGTCCGCCGCACCGGAAATCACATAAACTCTGGCAAAAAAGTGAAGTGGTAGAAGCACAGAATAAATAAAAAATATGTTATAGCTTTTATAGAAAAGTGATAAATAACTTTAAAATATCTAGTAGTGGTAGGTACTGCTTTGAACCTAACAATAAAGGTGGTTAACATGAAACTATTGACCAACTTTAAAACGATATAAGTTTCTTGTCCTCCGTGCAGTTTTAGGCGACAATATAAAGATATTTCAATATGTGTGCAAGGTTTCTCCATTCTCGCTTGGAACATGTGTTGTAGAAATGCGTGTGAGTTATGTTACTGTGGTTTCTTGAAAGGTAAGTGCCTGTGCCGCTGTGTGGTTCTAGCACTACCCGTTATATGAGCTTAACCATTTTTCTGTAGAGTTTACCAAGCTAAATAAATATGTTTTAAGATTGAAACAACTTAATTATCAATAAGGGTCTAAATTCTTTTTAGTCAGTAGAAGTCTGACACTCCCTTTCGCCCTGCCCAAGAGCGGGAGGAGTTACTTATTTGATGATTTCCCAACCCAAAAAAAAAAGAATAAAGAAAGTTTCTAAAATCTTTATTATGCATTTGAGGGCTAAATTCGCATATTAGAGGTTTTTGATATTTAAAGGCTATGAAGTTTTCTGTCTATCAAGTTCTTCACTTCTTCTTCACTTCACTATTTTTAATCTATATAAACGACCTCCCAAAAATACTAAATAAACAAATTACTTTACCAGTACTGTTCGCTGATGATATCTCCATATTAGTAAATTGTGACAAAAACTCAGACCCAAATTCAATCTTACAAAACACTCTTCAGGCAGTAACACTTTGGCTACAAGACCACAATTTAGAAATTAACTTTAAAAAAACCAAAATGATACAATTTCGATCGTACAAAGCCCCCTCGCTAAAAGATTGTGTAATTTTTAATGACACCCCTATAGAATTAGTAACTACATTTAACTTACTCGGTATAAACATAGACACCCATCTAAATTGGAAAAAACACATAGAAACAGTGAAATCTAAATTATCTCAATTTACCTACGCCTTGTTTCAACTTAAGCACAGCACAAATACAGAAACGGCACTATCGGCATACTACGCCTACGCAAACTCGTGGCTAAGATATGGTGTGATGTTATGGGGGAACAGTGTAGATGCAAGCGAACTATTTATAGTACAAAAAAAAATGTGTTAGAATATTGGCACATATTGACAATACCGAAAGCTGTAGGCCATACTTTGTCAAATTAAAACTCCTAACTTTACCTTCTATATATATACAAGACCTTTGCATATTTGTATTTAAAAATAGCAACATTTTCCCTAAAACTAAAGACATTCATAACGTAAACACACGCCATAAAAATAGATTACATCTTCCACCCTCCCGGATTAAAATGCTTTATAATAGCCCATACTATATGGCAGTAAAAATCTTTAACAAATTACCGGAACAAATTAAAAAAGAACCTAATTTTACTATATTTAACAGAAAATTAAAAGAATATCTAACTCAGAAATGCTTTTACTCGGTCGCAGAATACCTGGATGAATGATTTTTTTTGGAAAATATGAATAGAAACATAATTAAATTACATAATTGAATTACATTGACATGAAACATTCACAATAGCACGCATGACAGATTGATGTATTAACTTTTAATTTGTACCTGACTTTCTTATACTTTTATTACTTTATTTAGACTAAGACTGTAATATTATAAATTCCTCTGACATTATTGTGTAAACTGGTGTAAAAAAATCATTTTGACATCATCTTTTGACTGCCAGTCTAGTTGGACATTGCATATATTTTGACATACTTACATATTATTGGAATTAGTGATTTTATTGTTAGTGATTTTATGTTTTGTGATTTAATTATACAGACTTTTGGACATTTATAAATTATACATTTTATTTTGATTTTTGAATGTTGTGGTTATAAGTTGCAAACAAACATTGTAAAAAAAAACTTATTGCTATTGCTTATTCTTTAAACCTTTTGTTAAAAACTTGAAGCAAACGATGATGATAATGATAATGATTAATTAAAATAACTATATAACTTAATGCTGGAAAATTGTCATAGTAGGTACTGAATTAAATCTGATATGTACTGACTTGGTATGTTACCTAATTTATGTTGCCGTGCCCTAACCGGGTTTCATGTTGGAACCAAATTAATTGTAACAACTTTAAAAAAAACACATGAATGCAATAAAGAATTTGAGTTTTGAGTTTTGAGTTTTGAGTTTCACTATTTTAAAAATATAAAAGCCGTTTACATTTCCTTTACTAAAGATTTCTCGTGAGCGAAAAATATTTATTCCATTACAGAAACAAAAAATCCATTCTGCTCTCGGAAGTGCTTCGGAAGTCGCAACTACTTTTGACTTCGATTCTCCGAGCAACTGGAGAACTAACAAATGCACCTGTGTTTTTGTATAACATACATTACTGGCTCAGTATAGAGTACTGATTCATGTTTCTTAAACCGAGATTTCTTGTTGTAAGATATCGATGTCTGAATTTGTTGTTTTTATACTGTAGGAAGAGTTGTTCTTTTTTTCCAATACGGTGAATAAAAGCTGTAGAAACCCATTTATATTGAGCACTAAAAATAAAAACGAATACCTACAATATTTCGAATCGAAATGCGTACAGTATTAAATAACAATATTTATCGGTAATGGGCCATGACCTGGTGAAGGTTGCGGGGATCCGCTGGATGCGAGACGCACGGGACCGGTCAATGTGGCGACACTTAGGGGAGGCCTATGTCCAGCAGTGGACGTCTTTCGGCTGAAATGATCATGGGCCATGATGCCGAGAAAGTGGTTCGAATCTTGTCCTATTCAATGACTGCATAACATTTCTATTTAGACAGGTGGACAGGACGAAATTATGAGAGTTATATTTTATTGCGGAACAGCAGTAAAAATAATCCATCCGATTCCAATACACCAATTTGGAAACGGATATATTATTTTTCAACACACTTGCTCATAAAGTGTCTAAAATTTCACCGCAATTAGGCACATAATGACACCTATAATCAAACTATGAATTTTTCATTACTATTATTCACTAGTGAGTTATAGGTTTTTTTTTTAAATTTAAGTGGCTGAGTTGCTATGTTCTTAAAAAAGTTTCGATACAAAAAAGATCGTGTTCAATAGTAAAAATTAATTAATGTACCTAGTGCTTGCTCATTTCATGAAACTTTGTATTTAAATAGATAATTTAGTTTTTAATAAATAAAACTTTCACTCAAATATAATTTATTAGTTAAAATGTCTAGTTTTGAAGAAAATGATTCATGTTCTACACCGCCCGATGTAAGATTTGAAGCCCTAAGCGTTATGGAAAATTTGCTACCCGAAAACTCCAAGGAGAAATATCTATTAGCGTAATAAAATTTCAAGCAGTGGCAAAACACCAAGAACGCAGTCATTTTCTGAAAATGTGTTCTTGGCGTACTTTAAAGAATTATCTTCTAATTACAAACCTAGCTCTTTGTGGTGCTATACTCAATGTTAAAAAGTACAGTCCGAACGAAGAATGGAGTGGACTTAAAAACATACTCTAATTTGTCAGCTTATCTAAAAAGACTGTCAGATGGATTTAGAAGCAAGAAATCAAAGGTTTTATCGTCTAACAATGTTGAAAAATTTATAAAAGATGCTCCAGATAACCAATATCTGGTTACTAAGGTTAGTTAAACTAATTTTAAATATCTATAAAGTGACTTCAGCTTCAGCGTGTTCTGTGCTAAACTTAATAATTATTTTTTCAGGTTGCTTTAATATTTGGTGTAACTGTAGGATACAAGAATTAACAAATATAACTGTAAAAGACATACAGAACCATGGCCAGTAATCTATCTGAAGAGACCGCTACGCCATCAAAAACAATTAATTATAATTTTACTAACTGCACATTTACTAATTGTTTCTATAAATAAACTTTTTATCTACTAAATAAAATGTTTTTTCTTGTATTAATAAGCTATTGCATAGCTTCTATCGCGGGCCTTGAGCGTGGAGAGCGAATCCAGAAATTCCGAAACGAAAATATTTCAACCAGGTTGCTATGGTTACGGAAAATAACAAGGTTGTCAACTGAGGTTGTCTAATTAAATAACTGATAAAAAATGCTATGCAATAGCTTTACCGCGGCAGTTTCCGAGTGCCACACGTTTTTTTTATTCGCAAGTATGTTGAAAAACGTCGTATGATACACGTGTGTATTGTAGCGTTGTAATCGACTAAACTAATATAATCGATTCACGCACATAACTAGTTACGGTTCACCGGAGCAACTACACTACGAGTCAACCATAGACGCTCGGTCTATGAGACTATAAATACTAGCTCCGAGCTGCAAATCATTCCTTTTGTCCTGAACGCCTTCGAATAAGTAAAACCTCAGTGATCTGGGTGAGTGTTTTGAGTAATTAGCTAATTCTCTTATGTCTGGATACATTCACCGCATTCTATTCTATATCTGTATTCTGCGGTGATTGTCTACAATGTAATTGTCGGTTGTCAATAATGGCTACCGTGTTTGTACAGATGCTACGTCAGCTAATTGCGTATCATCCATCTAATCTTGCACTTGCACATACTGCCTTTGTAAAGCCCGCACATGCCTCGTTCACCCTCCGCTGCATGGCCTCGCCGCATTCGCTTAACCTGCTCTGAAGCGCGGCGAGAGCACACTATCGCGACATGTGCTGGCTTGTTTCTAACCTTTGTGAACTGCCACGATGGGTGAGTCTCCTTGCTTCCCCTGAAACCACTGCTTGGGCTTATGGCTGGGAGACACACGCATCGTAGGCGCTCACCGATCCTGGCACCACGCTTACGGGCCCACCCTGCCACGCGCTTGATTCCAGGGTTCTACTTGAAGACTAAAAACTACCGAGACACCGCTGACGGGCGTCGTAGCTGCCTCCGCGCCCTACCCGCTGAGCGACGATCCCGTCACGGCCTCCTACTACGTGCCTCCGCACACCGCTAGCCGCCTTCCACGTCTGCCACGTGGAGGGTCCCTGCTGGCTAGCACCTGCCGTGCCTACAGCACGCTGCCGGCCGCTATACCGGCTACTCCTCCAGCCACGTGCCTGACACGTGGGCACTAGCCGTGCTCACGCACGCCTGCCAGCTGCCGCGGCCGAGACGCGGTCGCCTTCTCCACTGCTGCAGCCCTGCGGTCATCTCGTCACCGCGCAGCCCTCGCCGGCCTCGTGCGTGTCGACCTAAAGCCCAGGGCAGTACCCTTCTACCTAAGTGCCGTGTCAGTGAAAGAAATTCTAGAGACTCTAGATCCTACCCCCTGTTAACTATTCTTATGCTCTTTTTCTAAATATATGTATTAAACTGTTGTGGTTTCTCTGCTTCTCAACCCCACCTAAAGCCAACGCCACAGTATTGATGATTACCGTCCTCGGCTTTCTTAAGACCCTCACCTGACGGCTCGGGTCTCAATGCCGCCTCTGCGGTAATCAACAACGTTACACACTTATACCATAATGTACTATTATCTTTCATTATAATAATGGAACGTACGTCTTCATTTTGTTTACCGACTTCAAAGTGGACGTAGTCGCAGGCACAGCTAGTCTGCTGTAATCTCAGTGATCACAATGCAACAAGCCAACTTACTTTCTTTTAACAATAGAAGTACGAAGTATGCCAAACTTGAGACAATGAGATGAGACAATCTTTTGTTTCATCGTCTTATCCTGCTATCGCATAACTTAAAAAGTTCTTGCAGAACTTTCAAACAGATTTAAGTATTGTGAACGTTTTTGAAATAAATCGGCGTTTATCTGGCTGCTTGTTTTGTTTTATTTATTTACTAGCTGATGCCCGCGGCTTCACCCGCGTGGATGTCGTTCAAATTATATACTAAAACCTTCCTCTTGAATCACTCTATCTATTAAAAAAAACCGCATCAAAATCCGTTGCGTAGTTTTAAAGATTTAAGCATACAAACAAACAAACAGACAAAAATAGCGACTTTGTTTTATACTATGTAAGGATACAAGTTAATTTGAATTTTATTGGCTCAATTACTGTGAATTTATTTGATTACACAGCTTAATTTGGAAGTTACTTTATGTGTTTAGTTCTGGAGATGTTTTAAAGTTACAATTGTGACCTACATATATTTCTGTTTGCTTTTATATATATTTTTTAATTATGCCAAAATATATTTATTTGTGTCTGCGACTCGGTTGTTTTTCTATCTATCACTGACTTTATGTGTAAGGGCTCAAAGGCTGTTCCTGATCATTGTGCTGATGGAAGCATTTAATTACCTTAAAAACAAGTATTAACTTAGGGTTCGTTAAGGGAAAATCGCGAACAAAAACGCGATTTTCTAGAAAATGTATCGTCAAATAAAATTACTGATTAAATCCAAACATCGGCAAACACAAATTCAAAACAACAGCAATCTCAAACTTAAGACCACTTCACCGAACACAGCAATCTCAATTACCCTATCATACAGGTATTCTGTACTAGTTGAACTCCAGTCTTGTCTACCCATGCATTACAATTAGGACAGCCAATGGCGGCGTCTAATTCGAGCTGCGCACTCCTGAGCCCATTTATTAAGAGCTAATTGGTGCCACGGACTGAAATTAGAGCTGCTTTGGTATTCAGTCGAATGGATCTTCGTTTATGACTCAGCTCAGTATGGATGTTAGAACATTGTTTTGATGTCGAAAGTAGTTGTAGTGTTTTGGTTTGTGTTAGAAATGAAAAGGTAATTTTGTAAAACATCGATTGTTTTAACTAGTATTGACAACAATGTGGATGATTGTTTGAAATCCTGTAAACTCTTTAGGCCATAGGCCTTTCCCAGGAGTCACCATTCCCGCAACCTTCGTCTGGTCATCGGTCCACCTTGTCATTTTGGGAGCCTTTCCAACCCAACGTCTGGCACATGGCAGTGGAGAATGGCACAAGAAAAGGTAGGCCTATACCTAGCAGTGGATGAATTCATGCTGTGGATGATGATGATTGTACACCTGCTTTCTGCCTGCGATTTCGTACGCACTGTGGTCGATAACCTTGAAAGAAACATTTTTAATAAAAACGTCATTTGCCATATTTTTAGCTAGTCTGGCGGTTTCGTGAAGGACCCATTACACACTGTATCTATAACACTCAAAGATAATGTAGCTATTAGTAAAAAAAAACTAAATTCGATCAGTAGTTTCGAAGATTTCCCCAACATCCAAACTAACCAACCAAACGTCAGTTCACAATCCACTATCAGGAAATATCTCTATCAAGAATACAGACATAAATTAATTATAACTTCGTCGTTATGACAAGCAGCGTATATACGTTAGAACGTAACAGATATCTCTGTTACAGTAACAGTTACAAGACTAACGTGTAACGTTATTACGAAGCGATACATATTTCACCTTTTTTTTTTTTTTTTTTGGTGGGTGGAAAATCATCGAATAACCCCCCCCCGCTCTTGGGCAGAGCGAAGGGGAGTGTCAGACTTCTACTGACTAAAAACCAACCCATGTTCCTTCTTCCTCGCCCTTGTGTCGGAGCCGCGGTAACTTTCCGATATCCGCAGCCCCGACGGGCGTCGGCCCTTGCGGGCCCCTCCTTGCTGACATCTCTTTGAGGCGCGCGTGGAACACGTACGCGCCGCCGACACGGTCTGTTGCCGTCATGACGACGGCCGGACGGCGAGCTAGCCCGTTACTCACCGTCCACAGGCCCGCGTCTACGGTGGCCGGAGGTCATCGCGTGACCCCCGACGCCCGGAGCGTGTGATGGCTCCAGGTCTCGGTCTCCAAATCCAGTGATGGTAGCCCTGTCTTAAGACCAAGTCCTGCAACGGTAAGGATGACGGTCTGTGTCGTCATCGTACCAAGGTTCTGTGTTGGCTCGCGTTGATCGTCTAGTCTGTTTGTTTTGTGAGTGAATATACTGAGAAAGAGTCGAACTTTCTTAGTTAGTCTTTGGTAATCAATACTGTGTTTAATCTAGGAAGGATTGAACTTCCTCACACCAGTGTTTAGGAAATAATGTTGTATCAAGAGAGTCATTTCGGGGTTTTTTAATCAACAATTAGATTTAGATTGACCACAGGTCAATCTCGAGTACACTCCACTGTGCGAACAATGTAGACTTATCAATCATTCTACTCGATAATGCGGAGCTTGTCTCGACACATCTGTATTATTGTTTAATACAATACTTAATCAGTTTCCTCTGATTTAATAAAGGATTTTACAAGTTAAAATCAATTTGACACGTTAGAATGATTTGTGTAAGTTGATACATGTGCGTTTGTGCTTATTTTAGCCACCGCGTCTGACTGATATCGTCAGCATGGGGGAAACCTACACCGCGCCACGGTCCTTAATCAATGTTATTGGGGGAGCAACCGACTTCCTATAATCGCTGCGAAGCGTAAGTGATTCCCTTATCCATATAGGCAGGTACTTGCATTTTTTTATAGCCAGATTCCCGGTTAGGGCGGCATTGCCAGATTCCCAGTTAAGGGCAGACTTATTTGCCAATTCCCAGGTTGGGCAGACTTTCCCCCGGAACCATGGTTTTGAGTATATGTATTTGTATTTGAGTTATATTTAGATTTGGCCAAATCTAGGTCGGAAGTCGGAATGCAAGAATGACGTGTATGGTATGCTGCGTTATCACTGCCAGAGGCGTCGCGCAGTCGTGTATCTCAAGCCATCAGTATATCAAAGTTAGGAAATATTAATGTGCATTATGCAACACAGCCGAAATGTTTCTCTCTCTCAAAACAATATTTCCTCTCCAACACAATTAAGTGATTGTTGACTTGAATCAACAAGTGATGATTAGGTTCCTGTAAACTTGTGTGTTATACTAGGTTCAATTCAGTTCAGAAGGAACTTATAGTCTCAGACCTTAATTGAAGGGTCTGGATCCTTATCTCAGACTTGGTCTATAGTAGTACAAATTATTATATTAGGTTAAGTTCAATAACGTAAAATCGTGTCTTTCAAGGTTCAGTGTGCATATTATAGAGAATTCATTATTGGAGTTGCAACCTGAATTACTACACTGATTTTAAAGTATTGCCTTTGTTATTACTTGATCTTAGCTTTGTCAATCTTCCATTATCAAATTCTCTACACAGGTAATCTTGGAATATAAAAGAAAGAGGTGGTTGATGTTTAAATTATTTATTTATTTTCGATAAATTTATCGAAAGAAACTGTTTGATTAATTAGACCTAGTTCGCTAGGATGATAGCGAGCTAAGGTCGAGTGTCCCATTACTAGACCTAGTCAGTTAAGGGGAGACGGAACATCTCAAGCGAAACCCCTTCTGACAGCGAAAGAAACTGTTTGATTATTTAGACCTAGGTCCGCTAAGATTTTGACGGACCTTGATCGAGTCGTCCCATTCCTAAACCTAGCCAGATAAGGAAAACCGAACGGCTCAAGCGAAAAACCTTTCTGGCACATACAAATTGGATGTTTACAACATATTACAATATTGACAATTATTTATCAGCTTATATAAATTGCAATACAACTGAGAGGAGAGGCAAGGTACACATAATGGTCACACAGTTTATTCAAGGTACTTAAGCCACAATATCCCATGATAATTTACAGTAATATACTCAGATTTCTAGCTTAAGCCATTTCACGTAGTTCAAGGTCTGCGTGATGTGTATCGCCTATACAATTCAAAGCGATTTCTCCACAATTCCCGCCTTTCAATCTCTTGCAAACTTCTATACAAGTTATCACGAGGAAATAAATTACTATTATCAAGAATAGTATAGCAGCTACTTTGTCTAGGCCAGTCCAAAGGTGCTCTCGTGTCTTTTACTTAGTGAGTATAAAATATCGAAGTTTGATGCGGCCTCCATTTTTACTTGGGTCGTTAAATAGATTGGGTGACTGAAGTTATTGTAAATTAGCTTGGGATCTTGCTTTTACACAAAATTTGAACTTGGAATACGTTACCGAATTTCAGCTCTCTCTCTGTCTTTTGAGTTCACTTAATATTATTTAGACTTAGACACACTGCTTCTAATTTTATTTTAAAATTAGATTAATATACAATGATTATATTTAACTATAATTATCACTTGCAACCGTCTTGAATCGATGCACAACCTTGTCTGTCTTTGCCAAAGCGCGTTCCCTCTCGTCTGCCTGCTCCACTCCCGCCAAGCATCCCAGATAGGCTCCTCCTAGAAATGTAATTTCACACACAAGTAATCTGTTTTTTTCCATTGGCTGTCTTGTATAAGACGCTTGCTCATTGGTCAAAGGCATGGCGTCAGGTTCCCGCCCAATGCTGCGTACGCGCCCCTTAGGCATCGCCATTTCAAACATGTGTTTGCCATAAGTCCAGATTCCGAGAAAGGTTACTCCAACGTACGATTTATTGCTTTTCGAGTGTCGTTTTGCAATATTATTTTAAACTAAATTCAATAGATTTTTATTTTCTAAGTGTTTTGGGTCCGTTTCTTATCTTTTGTTTCTAAATAATTTCTTCCCATGGATATTTCAATAGGTAGTTTTTGACAAGGGTTGAAATTTATGGATGGCTATAACGTAAGTTATTTATTACTTCCATATGCGAAAAAAAAGAATAGTGGTTCGAAGAACGACCATCTCACACTCCCCCAAATAGATTTGTTTAATCACCTAGTACTCATGTATCTCTCCATCGTTACACTAGGTCGTTGAAAAATCTATTTCCTTCTTTACATTCTCACGCTAGCCTTAAATTTCCCACGTCTATTAAAATTTTGTTTCAAGTACGATAATAAACTTATTCAACTTAGTCTCCATTTGTTTGCTTAGTTTGGGTCTACTGGTTTATGATGGTGGCTACGCATTTGTTTGTCTCCTTTGTTCGTCCCATCCCGTAGCTAGTTCTACTTTATGTATTGTTTTTGTAGTAGCGAAACAGATGTATTGTATTGTAATTCCCTTTGACTTTGTCAGTATGGACATCAATTAAAGTATATACATTACTATATGGAACCGCTCCAATTACATAAGGTCCTTCATATAGCCGCATAAATTTCTTTGTTAACTTTTTTTTGTCGGCATCTGACTTTACAAAAGTTTTAAGTTTCAATAGATCTCCTATTTGAACTGTATTAATTCATGATTTTTGTTATAATGAAGTTCTCTATTCTCCGCCGCTTTGATTATATTTTGTCGCGCTTGATTACGAATCTGCCCTAGTGTTTCTAATTGTATATCTGTTCCCCTTGTCGTATATTTGACAATGTCATCTAGATAATTTATTTATTTTTTGTTTCTAATTAGAATCCATTGCTCTCGAGAATCCTGCCACAGATGTCTTTAATCCTTAAGGCAACACGCGATAAGTATAGGTCCGTCCCATGAATGAGAACCCTGTATACTTTCTTGAATTTGGATGTAAAGGTATTTGGAAATAAGCATTATTTAAATCTATTAAACTGATATAATTTATTCCGTGAAAAGACCGTAGAATCTCTGACGTGAGTGGTGGCGCCCTGCGTCCCCAATCATTTTCTTATTTAGCTCGCGCGCGTCTAACAAGATTCTTATTGTCCCATCTCGTTTCTTAGTGAATGTGAGTGGACTACAATATGGAGTTGCCTCCTGTCTGATCACTCCTAATCTCTCTAATTCACTTAATTCCGCTTTAACTTGTTCCCTATAGGCCAGAGGTACTGGATAACTGTGCTTCACAAAAGGAATTTCATCTACTAACTCAATAACGTGTTCATACCTATTAGTCAATCCTAGCTTGTCTGTAAATACGTGTAATAAGGTAATAATAGTTCCTTCTGTTCACTACTTAAAGTTGAATTGTCCAGGTGATTTTCTTTATTCTTTTCACCATACGTCTCTTTACTCAACTTGCTATGCTCTACCGGTTTAGTGCCCCCGTTTAGTATTGAATTAATCGTTGCTGCATTTGTCTCTCCCCCTAACCTTTCGAATTTGCAATCTGAATTCAGTTTTACGCAAGACCTAACTCCCAAATGTTCTATTGTTAACGTCCGTTCGTTTCCACAGTTCACTACTCCTTTTACTCGTTCTAGCCAGTCATAACCTAGTATTAATGATCTAGGTAACCGCCGCATAATTAAAACAGGTGCTTCGACTAAGGTACTACCTAATTTGAATTCTATTAAAACCATCCGATTCGTACTTTCGCTACGTGATCCGAACGCTCCTTGTATTTGAATGGCTGGAATAGCAATCTCAGGTAAAATTTCATTTCTCCTTAGAATACACTCGTACAATTCTCTAGTTATTCCGCTAATCTGGCTACCTGTATCGATAAGTGCATTCATACTTCTGCCGTACAACCTCACGCATACCTCAGGTAATTTAGGTAAAGAGTAATCAATCTCTACGTCGATCGACTCGTCGAGCTCGTGAATCATTGTATACGTACGTAATTTTCTCACCACGCAAAGCTCACACACCATACCTATCTTGACACACTCGGTTACGTTGTCAAACTGATTTTCTAATAAGATCCCTATGCTTTTAATTACTGAGTGATAGTCATATTCGTCACCGCCTGTGTTAGGTTTTAGTAGTCGTTTAAGGCCTCCTTCGCCAACTCCTAAACTCTGTCCCGGCTTCCACCCTCTGTTAGTTAAAATTTTGTACGCTACTCCTGTTCTGCCGCGTTCCGAGGTCCCTTTATTTCCCGTGCTACACAATATCATATTATCGGACCTAGTTTGTGTGGGAAATACTAGTTTTTTGGTTGCCCCTCCCCCACATGTTTAGACGTGTTAGATCCTTGGCCCTCCTTTACAAAAGCGATAGCCGGCCTGATGTTTGTTCTCTCTTGTTCAGTTCCGGATTTTTCAGGTCTGTTAACGTTCGTTCTATAACTTGGTCGTCCCTGACGATACCCGCGTCCTCTCGACGAGTTTCCTCTAGTTCTCCACCTATTAGTTGATATCGTTGCTACAATCGGGTGCGCCGACGATGGCCCGTTGTTCCGTCTTTCTCTAAAATTCCTACCAACGTTAACTCTCGTAACTTCCTTCGGTTTCTCAACAATATTTTGTTCTATGCTCCTTAGAAAATTAATCCCGCTCATGATGTCTACTTCCTCAACTCTAGTAAACCATAGTCGTTGTATATCTGTATTATAGTGCCGCATAATAGAATTTACTATATCCCGCTCACTAAATGAAATAGTCAGTGACTGCATTGATTCAGCATACTCAGCGAAATGTTCCGACATCGTCATTCCCGAATCACCCTTATATACTGAATTAATCAACCTATACCTTACAGATTCCTGGATTCGTTCAGTCCAGTAGATACTTCTGAAGTCAGCCTCGAAATCAGCGAATACAGCCCATCCTTTCGAGTATAGATCCATAACCCTTCGAGCGTGTCCCGTGATGCATCCTAACGCTATGTCAATCTCGCGGTCTGATCCATTTACTGCCCTTATATACTTCTTTAATCGCTTCAAAAATGCAATAGGATTAGTGAATGGCTTTCCATCAAAGTTTGGTTTGCTAATTGATGGTTGAATCACATATAAATTCCGTGTTTCGGAAGGTATTACATTAGAATTCGCGGATGTAGTACTAATCAATTTCTGTCTATCAATCGTATCACTTCCGTTATTAGTTACTCCATACGTCTCGGATGAAGAACCACTTGTATTTCCGTTTTGTATTAAGTTAACATCCGAACTTAGTTGTTGTAATTTCTTATCGAACTCATTGATTTTATTTAGAATCAATTCTAATGTCGGATTTCCTACGACTTCAGCTTCGTTTTGTCCGTTCGTCTCTGTTACGTCATTATTAACAAGTTCCGATTCTACCTTGCTTTTATTACGCCTTCCTCTACCTGTCGACATTTTGTTTTTTTTTATTTCCGGTTTTTTTTTTTTTTTTTTTGATGTTTAGTCTACTGTATTTCCTTTTCTATTAACCGTTTAAACCCGTATTATGTTAATTTATTCGTCCGTACTTAAGTTTAGCAATTCTTCGGGCTATGTCGGTAACCTTGTTTCTCATGCGGATGTCCTCATTTCTGATTCGATCGCGCAAGAAGAAATTATGACTATATTTTGATTAAAATAATAAACAAGTATACACAGTGTAGATTATTTAATACTAAGTTACATAACCTAACCATAGATCTCCTTCGTCCTTTGATTTTTCGAATTCATAATTATTCTTACTTACTTCGGTTAAGGATTACAATGTGAGGAATCCAGGATGCTTAATGGATATTTTTTAAGGCTTGTAATGCCAAGTCAGAGGACCATAGCTGGCATAAAAACTCTAAAACCAGGTTATGCACAAAGTACTTTTATAACTACTAATTTATACTAATTGCTATGTTAAAGTTCACCTATTTTGCAAACATTGGTAACTTATTCAATCCCTACACACTAGTACCTATCTTTAATACGTAGACTTATCAGATCGAACCAAACACTCTGATTTTATATCTGACCCCTGAGAGTTCTTGCAAGCTGATCTTATCGATATCTAGTTAAGCCAGGACGTGCATTTAGATCTTGTAGTATGATTTATTTTAATTGGAATCCTGTGTTTTGATTTACATAGTCTGAAATAACAATATGTAACGTGATTAATAAATTATATAAGGGCAATGCAAAATAGTTTTAAAACACAAATAAAATATTGTGTCTTGTATATAAAGAGGCAGATATTTCAGCATACTCAGCGAAATGTTCCGACATCGTCATTCCCGAATCACCCTTATATACTGAATTAATCAACCTATACCTTACAGATTCCTGGATTCGTTCAGTCCAGTAGATACTTCTGAAGTCAGCCTCGAAATCAGCGAATACAGCCCATCCTTTCGAGTATAGATCCATAACCCTTCGAGCGTGTCCCGTGATGCATCCTAACGCTATGTCAATCTCGCGGTCTGATCCATTTACTGCCCTTATATACTTCTTTAATCGCTTCAAAAATGCAATAGGATTAGTGAATGGCTTTCCATCAAAGTTTGGTTTGCTAATTGATGGTTGAATCACATATAAATTCCGTGTTTCGGAAGGTATTACATTAGAATTCGCGGATGTAGTACTAATCAATTTCTGTCTATCAATCGTATCACTTCCGTTATTAGTTACTCCATACGTCTCGGATGAAGAACCACTTGTATTTCCGTTTTGTATTAAGTTAACATCCGAACTTAGTTGTTGTAATTTCTTATCGAACTCATTGATTTTATTTAGAATCAATTCTAATGTCGGATTTCCTACGACTTCAGCTTCGTTTTGTCCGTTCGTCTCTGTTACGTCATTATTAACAAGTTCCGATTCTACCTTGCTTTTATTACGCCTTCCTCTACCTGTCGACATTTTGTTTTTTTTTTTTCCGGTTTTTTTTTTTTTTTTTGATGTTTAGTCTACTGTATTTCCTTTTCTATTAACCGTTTAAACCCGTATTATGTTAATTTATTCGTCCGTACTTAAGTTTAGCAATTCTTCGGGCTATGTCGGTAACCTTGTTTCTCATGCGGATGTCCTCATTTCTGATTCGATCGCGCAAGAAGAAATTATGACTATATTTTGATTAAAATAATAAACAAGTATACACAGTGTAGATTATTTAATACTAAGTTACATAACCTAACCATAGATCTCCTTCGTCCTTTGATTTTTCGAATTCATAATTATTCTTACTTACTTCGGTTAAGGATTACAATGTGAGGAATCCAGGATGCTTAATGGATATTTTTTAAGGCTTGTAATGCCAAGTCAGAGGACCATAGCTGGCATAAAAACTCTAAAACCAGGTTATGCACAAAGTACTTTTATAACTACTAATTTATACTAATTGCTATGTTAAAGTTCACCTATTTTGCAAACATTGGTAACTTATTCAATCCCTACACACTAGTACCTATCTTTAATACGTAGACTTATCAGATCGAACCAAACACTCTGATTTTATATCTGACCCCTGAGAGTTCTTGCAAGCTGATCTTATCGATATCTAGTTAAGCCAGGACGTGCATTTAGATCTTGTAGTATGATTTATTTTAATTGGAATCCTGTGTTTTGATTTACATAGTCTGAAATAACAATATGTAACGTGATTAATAAATTATATAAGGGCAATGCAAAATAGTTTTAAAACACAAATAAAATATTGTGTCTTGTATATAAAGAGGCAGATATGCTATGATTATTTATTTTCGATAAATTTATCGAAAGAAACTGTTTGATTAATTAGACCTAGTTCGCTAGGATGATAGCGAGCTAAGGTCGAGTGTCCCATTACTAGACCTAGTCAGTTAAGGGGAGACGGAACATCTCAAGCGAAACCCCTTCTGACAGCGAAAGAAACTGTTTGATTATTTAGACCTAGGTCCGCTAAGATTTTGACGGACCTTGATCGAGTCGTCCCATTCCGAAACCTAGCCAGATAAGGAAAACCGAACGGCTCAAGCGAAAAACCTTTCTGGCACATACAAATTGGATGTTTACAACATATTACAATATTGACAATTATTTATCAGCTTATATAAATTGCAATACAACTGAGAGGAGAGGCAAGGTACACATAATGGTCACACAGTTTATTCAAGGTACTTAAGCCACAATATCCCATGATAATTTACAGTAATATACTCAGATTTCTAGCTTAAGCCATTTCACGTAGTTCAAGGTCTGCGTGATGTGTATCGCCTATACAATTCAAAGCGATTTCTCCACAATTCCCGCCTTTCAATCTCTTGCAAACTTCTATACAAGTTATCACGAGGAAATAAATTACTATTATCAAGAATAGTATAGCAGCTACTTTGTCTAGGCCAGTCCAAAGGTGCTCTCGTGTCTTTTACTTAGTGAGTATAAAATATCGAAGTTTGATGCGGCCTCCATTTTTACTTGGGTCGTTAAATAGATTGGGTGACTGAAGTTATTGTAAATTAGCTTGGGATCTTGCTTTTACACAAAATTTGAACTTGGAATACGTTACCGAATTTCAGCTCTCTCTCTGTCTTTTGAGTTCACTTAATATTATTTAGACTTAGACACACTGCTTCTAATTTTATTTTAAAATTAGATTAATATACAATGATTATATTTAACTATAATTATCACTTGCAACCGTCTTGAATTGATGCACAACCTTGTCTGTCTTTGCCAAAGCGCGTTCCCTCTCGTCTGCCTGCTCCACTCCCGCCAAGCATCCAGATAGGCTCCTCCTAGAAATGTAATTTCACACACAAGTAATCTGTTTTTTTCCATTGGCTGTCTTGTATAAGACGCTTGCTCATTGGTCAAAGGCATGGCGTCAGGTTCCCGCCCAATGCTGCGTACGCGCCCCTTAGGCATCGCCATTTCAAACATGTGTTTGCCATAAGTCCAGATTCCGAGAAAGGTTACTCCAACGTACGATTTATTGCTTTTCGAGTGTCGTTTTGCAATATTATTTTAAACTAAATTCAATAGATTTTTATTTTCTAAGTGTTTTGGGTCCGTTTCTTATCTTTTGTTTCTAAATAATTTCTTCCCATGGATATTTCAATAGGTAGTTTTTGACAAGGGTTGAAATTTATGGATGGCTATAACGTAAGTTATTTATTACTTCCATATGCGAAAAAAAAGAATAGTGGTTCGAAGAACGACCATCTCAAGCGCCTTCCGCGGCGGCTGGGACGTTGAGAGGTTCTCTCCCTCTCTCGTTCCGCCACCTCCTTCGCTAGCATCACTGCTTCGCAGAAGGAGGCGACGGCGTCCCATTCCTCCTCGCCCCGGACCATGGCTTGCACCAGGGCCGGGCGCGAGAGGTCGCCGCCGCCGATCGCCGCTACGAGAACACGGCGGGGCTCTGCCCAAGCAGGGCACGCCTCCACAGTGTGCTTACATATTTCACCTTGTTGCCATACTGTGTTATTGGTGGATGATGATATTGTTAGGTGAGATTATGTTACACAGATGTAGAATGGCTAATTCTGCGTCAGATCCCATGATTCGGCGGTAATGATGAAGTCTCATCTAATAGGGACAGGCTATTGCCATTAACCGTTCACAAATTCAAAATTCCATAATTATGGGAAAACCCAATAACACTATGCCCGACCCTGAGTTGAACCCAAGACCTCATACTCAGCAGTCGCGTTTACGACCACGGTTAGTCCAGAATGTTATATTCAAGACACTAACAACTATCTAAAGCCAACATTTTTTTTTAGCCTATATTGTCCCACTGCTGGAGGAGCGCGTGGCTTAATAAGAACTGCCACTCGGGTCGATCTTTAGGTAAAGCTGTGCTTGCCTAGGTCGGTCTGTGGATGGGTGGAGTTTCCTCCTTGCCTCGGAAAGCACGTTAAGCTGTTGATCCCGGCTGCCATATATAGATCTTTGTTCGATCGATCTTTTCAGTGACCTGAAATTCTGACATCTAGTCTTACCAAAGGGTATCTATTACCTAGTATTAACTAGGTTGTGGAGGTCTGATAGGCAGTCGCTCCATGTTAAATACTGGTATTCAGCTGCATCCGGTTAGACTGGAAGCCGACCCCAATATAGTTGGGAAAAGGCTAGGCAGATGATGATTGTCCCACTGCTGGGCCAGAGCCTCCCCAAAATTAGCCCATAATTATATAATGTTCCCCTATTCTTCTTAAAAACCATTCCCTAGTCAGAATAAAGCGCTTAAAAATTCCGCTACAGAAGTAGTTCAGCATTAAGCATGATTTACGACTGCGGTTTCGTAAGAATAATTACAAAACATACCAGCCATACTTCATCTCTTAGAAAATAGGTACTTTATGTGCTTGAAGCCATACTCCATGCGGTATTTTTCAGTCTCTAACTGGAGATTCGTAATATACTGCGTGTTCATGATATATAGTAGTGGTGAAGATTCTATGCCTGAAAATGAGTGTTGTCTTTCGCTTTCGTGTGGTTAGTGACTAGCTTGGTGTTAGAGTTTTTATGCCACCCATGACCCTTGGCTAATGGCTTACATGTTGTCGAGAAATGTCTCTCATGCGGGCGCCACACTATGCTCCTCGCGCTGCTCATCGCCATGCTCCTCGCGCTGCCGCTATTTGCTGCGATGTTCTACTCGCGCAATTAATCGCGACGCTCCTCACTTGTTATTTGCCTTTGGTGGACGATGAAACTGTGGCAGCGTGCTCGCTATGCATTTTTAGTATAGTTAATTAAAGCAATGTCATAAAAAGAAATATACATCGTCGTCATCGTCCTCGCCAACGGAGATGGTGGATCACATGTATTCATCGCGCGATCATCGCGGAGCGATGGGCAGGACGAGGAGCATGACGTGCGGCATGACGAGTAACGTTGCCACACTATGTCTCTGCCTCCTTTCCTCGCTACTTCCCATGCCACTCGTCGAGTGTGTGGCGCCCGCATTAGACATGCTGGTTTCCTCACGATGTTTCCCATCACTAGTAAGTGATAATTTATAGAATACCCATTTTAATACAACAAATCAGAGTTACGTGTCTTGGGCTCGATAGGACTAAGGAAACGAGTGTAGAAAATACGACTTCCTTTTCTTTGTCCTTATTATTTCTAATCTTCTTTTTGGGTATTCTAACGTCGGCTCAGAAGGGGTATAAAAACCCAACCAAAACTGTAAAAAAGAGAAACACGATCGAAATATACCAAGACAATGCACTCAATTGCACTTACCCCAAAGCAAAAAAAAAGCTTATCTCAGCAAAAAAAAACACGATCACATCAAAACCGAAGACACTCAGAACACCAAAGTTAATTACAGAAAAAAAAACACAGAAATATACCTATTACTCAAAGAGCGAGGAAACGTTTGTTTACAGCAATCGAATATTCTGAGTAACAAATAAGTGCAAATAAAGTGCGACTGTCGATGATATATGGGCAGCCAGCTCTCAGACTAACTATGACAGTTCCACTCACCACCCACACAGTTTATTGATTAAAAAGGTTTTTACTTATGATCTTGTTTGTGTTTTCTAACAATATTTTTCAAACTGGTTCTGGGAAAGTTTTTTAGGAGTTTGACGACACGGTTGGCGCAGTGGCTGAGCGATCATTGGACTGCTGCGCTGCGTGTCGCGGGTTCCATCCCCGCACGGAACAAATATTTGTATGACCTACAGATAATTGTTTCGGGTCTGGATGTTTGGTTGTGTATGTGAGTTTAAATGTATGTGAACGCACCCACGATACAGGAGAAATTCCTAGTGTGGGGCAATGTTTAAAAAAGGAAATAAAAGAAAAGTTTCCGTTTACTACTTTTTGCTTGCCCACCTAAAATATCATAGTGTTTATTTTCTAAATCTTTGTTAAAATCGCGATAGACTTTTATTGATTTGGCAAAAATGGTATATTTATAAATACTGGCAATGGTTTTATATATTATTATTATTATATTACACAGGTACGTGGGGCGACGTCGACAGCCACGCTTGCTGGCGGTGCCGCGCGCGCGGACCAATCTATTGGGCGAGGCGCCACTGACGCGGGCACTCCGCACTCCTTACCTCATAGCTTGTGACATTGATATATTTGGTTGTTCTCTGAGTGAGTTCACAAAAAATGCTATCTTTGTAATTAGTTATAAAATTTAAATGAATATTGTTATTGTCTACACTATCGCTTTAGGTAACTCTGTAAAGTTAGTCGTAAGATGGAGAAAATAAATAAATAAATAATCATTATTATATGAAAATTGATTTAAAAATGCAAATAAGAAATTAATAAATGTAAACTATGCCTTATTTGGATCCAAATAAGGCATAGTTTACATTATTATATTTGGAATCTTGGTAGAAAAAAACATCTCACAGTTTTATTATTACATCAAAGGACAAACTAAATTCCAACTTAAGATTAAGTTGAAACATATTTCAAAATACTGAACATTTTTCCTGAAGAGTTAGACAGCTGGAAGCAAGATAAAATGGTTAGTATGAAATAAGGTTAAAAGCTTATAAAACTTCCTTTGCAAATAACAGAGGGATATGTGTATATTTAAGTATATAGTAGAGTAGAGTTAAAATAAATAATAATATAGTAAAAGCCCTAAAACTGGCTGTTATTTCTCAAGTTTTAGTTGCATAACATTTTATATTTCAGCAACCGTAATTTATATGCAAAACGAGACTTTCTTGCGAATATATTTTCATTAATATTTAAATTGAAGATGAATAGGTATGTACCGACATTTAGTTTTGGCTGGCGCTTTAAGTGAGGTCTTAAGTTTTGATGACAGTTAATAATTTGCTGTTAAGAATTAGCCGCCAAACAAAGTGGAAATAAATATTTTTGTTTGGCGACTGTCATGCTCGAAAAAAAAGCCATCAACCGGTTAGGCTTATCCTATTAGATGTTGGGTTCGGCTTTCAGTCCAACCGGATGCAGCTGAGTACCACTATTTTATAAGAAGCGACTGCCTATCATTGTGCTAAGGCAAACCAGTTAGTACTGGGTCATGTGAGTTCCGAGTAATTATTACAGTATATTTAATTACTTAGAATCGATTTTACCAATTTATGTAAAAACTAAATTCTTGCAATGACAACAAAGTTAATAAACACTACCAATACAAACCCGGGAAGTGGATTGCAACAACGCAACTAGAAAGCTCTAATGTATAAAGTTAACAGTGGACTGCAGACAGAAATATCCACTTCACACTTTCAATAACTTCTCTCGCGTTCAGTTTTATAACTTACTGCATATCAGTCAACACACAACACTTATATTTCATCACTAGCTTTTGCCCACGGCTTTGCCCGCGTTGATGTCGGTTTAACTACAAAATGATGATTTTCCATACAAGCTTTCATTCCCTATTTAACTTCCTTAGGGATTGAAATTCGAAAAATCCTTCCTTATTCCTTGTCTACATTATAAAGGGAACCTCTGTGCAAAATTTCAGCATTCTAGGTCCAAGGGTTTGGGCTGTGCGTTGATGAGTCAGTCAGTCAGGACTTCTCTTTTTATTTATACAGATCATCTAGCCTTTTCCCAACTAAGTTGAGGACAGCTTCCAGTCTAACCGGATGAAGATGAATACCAGTATTGTACGTGGAGCGACTGGATATCTGACCTCTTCAACCCAGTTAGTCTGGGTAATACGATATCTCTTGGTCCAGCCGAAAGACGTCCACTGCTGGACATAGGCCTCCCTTAAGTGTCGCCACATTGACCGGTCTCGTGCGTCTCGCATCTAGCGGATCCCCGCAACCTTCACCAGGTCATCGGTCCACCTAGTGGGAGGCCTTCCAACGCAACGTCTTCCGGTTCGCGGATGCAATAGGTCTATTTCTCTATTCCACAGACTAACCTAGACAAGCAAGGCTTAACCTGAAGATTAATTCGAGCCACGAGCTCATACAACACTTCTATTTAACCTTCTAAAATCTTTACAGAAAGTATTAGATAAAAGCCACAAACATTCCCAAATAACATTAACCCAAGAAGGCAGGACGTGTAGACGTGAACATTGAAGTGCAAACTGGAATGGCCCACTCATCAATCGTCCGGCCCGAACGCTCACTTTCAATTTAACTTCGCAAATTCACTTGGAGTTTGCCTCGAGCTCCGTGAGTAACATTCAATAGTATCTACGTGTTGAAATAGTGTGATTTTGTTGACATTACAACTAATATCGAAGTTTGTGGGCGTAGCCTTTGATTGTTAGACGATATGGAAATGAAATTTCAATTACAGCTGTTTGGTGAATAGTTGTAGGTTCATTAATTTTACTTGTTGACTGTTCCATTGAAGTTGTAGATTAGGTTGTTAACTAGAGATGGAATTTCATGTTGGTGTGTTGTTATTTAGGCATCTAATTGCCTATCTAAGAGACCTACCCTCGACTACGACTGCTTTGTAAACCTACAATATTTTCTAAACGCTGAATCGTTGATTGAATTTTCAGCAAATACAGGAGGTTACTTCGTCTGATAACACTGTATCAGGTAGTATGCAACTTAGTAGAAAACCAATTTCTGTTGAAGTAGGGACATTGTATAATATATTAAACACAAAGTAAACGAGATTTAAACTTAATAATTTCCCACAAAAAGATCATCTTCTCACAACACAATATTTATGATAACAGCATTATTCAGTCACGCATGGTAAATTAAACCAGGGTGTCTTACGATCCTTTTAGCATTTTAATAAAATAAAAAATGTGACGCCATTTTGTGCGCGGGATATCGTGCACGCCTTGGAAGTGTATAAAATGCCGCTTGCGTTCCTTGCTGAGTGCATTGCCCTATTAGCGTAATGTTGATCATTTGTATAGGATGTGTATTTTATTCTCATAGCATAATCAGTCTCCTACATCTGTGGCACAGATTCCTCTTAGTATTAGAGGGAGTGGCCATAACCGACCACGCGGGCCTAGAGCTCGTTGGTGGGTCTTACTCACGGTATAGGTTAATCAGATGTCTTTTGACCCCGGGCATAATAATTGTGGGGTCAGCTTCAAGTTCTATCGGATGTGTAGCTGAAGACCAATATTTACATAAAGCGACTATCTATATGCACAGTTACCAACCAGTTTGGCATCTACTTTATCTATTTACATGGAGTAACTGCCTATGTAATCTCTTTTGATTCTGGTTTTCTGGTATTGCAGTGGCTTAGGAATAGTGTGGCGAGTTCTAAGTTAGACTGGACATTGATAACACACACCTACATGATACATTGTTCAGCATACATAAATACCATGATAACATACACCTATGATACATTGATTGTGATTGTCATTAATCCATTAAAACTGACTATAGTTTTCAATCCATCACAATTTTAATGAAAATATTTTGTTTTATGCTCTTCCCTTTGCCCGTAAATTGTCAAAATCAAAGTGATCATTCATATTGTTACAACGTGTGACAATTACTGCAGTCATCCAAATAATATTTTATTTATTTTTGTTGTATTCACGTTTTATTGTTATACACTGAAATTGTTTTATAATTTTAACGCAACTTTACATAACAAACATAACATCACACCTGTAATCCCCGAAGGGTTAGGCAGAGATATACGTAATATAATGGCCAAGGTTAGGCCATAGAAACCAGGGCCGTCCTAAAGCTCGTTGGGTTGACGACATCATTAAGGTTGCGGGAAACACCTGGATGAGAGACGCACAGGATCGGGATGCGTGGCGGAAAAAAGGGGAGGCCTATACCCAGCAGTGGGTGATTCCGGGCTGATATGATGATGATGATACGTAATACAGTCAGTGCCCTGCATTATCTGAACCCTCTTACAAAGAAACTTTCCTCTCTCTATATCTCATTACGCACGTTATGTTTAAATCCTATATAATAGGGCGAGTCTATTGCCATCAATCGGGGACCAATTCAGCGGCAGTTTTAATAAGAATAAAATTGTACCACGTACGCCGATTTGTGGTAAAATAAGTCGATGTAATGGGAAACTATCGCAATCCAATTCTGGGCATGATATTAGCTCGCAATTAGTAATTACGTATTAAGATGTTGGTAGGTAATATAGGCTTGTATTACCTACAACAGTCACAATGTCTAAGTTCACAGTTTCAATTAGACCACGTCAAAGCATTGTCATGTCAATACTACGATTGCTAATTTACCAGCCGAGCCTGTGGTAGGTGGGTACCGCTGTTCACGAATAAGCATGTAGGCACCTACTGTGCTATCTACGAAGCAGCTTCTAATTAATCTTCAAGGTTAAGCTGTGTTTGCCTGGGTCATTACATCGATGGGTCTATCTATCACTCATATCAATACCAGGTTACCTTTGTGACCTCGGAAAGCAATTTAAGACGTTTGATCCAGCTAATTTGTAGATCTTGACCGTAGTTAGAGGTAGTCAGTGTCCTGAACGGCTGACAATCAGTTTCACCAAGGGTGTTACATTATCTAGTACAAACTGGGTTGTGAAGATCAAATGGGTGTTGCTCCATGTTAAATACTAGCACTCAGCCGCATTTAGTTGGACTGGAAGCCAACCACAACATTATTGGGAATAAGGTACATAAACAGACAGATGATGACTTATACATGTACATTTGTACAAGTCTTCCTATTTTTATAAGAAAACAAGACACACAATAATTTATGAAAGATTTTCCAATTCTTTCAGACATTATTCCCAAGATTATACAGTTTACCCTGAATGCTTCCAAAAGCAATCTACAAAGTTTGCAGTGTTAAAACGAATTGTTACCAATGTAGACACAAAGCAAAGTAATATTTACTAGCTGTAATAACATTATGCTTCCAGCAAATGCTTTGCTGTCTCCATCAAAATGAATGCAACTGTAACAAACACCACTGCGTTTTACAATGAAACTTCTGGTTAAGAAAACAAAGCTGTGTTTTGAATAAAAATGCCTAAACCGTTACAAAAGATATATTTTAAGAGTATTTGACGAGCTTTTAAAGATAATTCCCTTCAAAAGTTTCCTTTGTACTATCATTCATTGTTTCGCCGACAAAACTGAATGAAGCTCCCACTTGTGCCAATTTGGCAAAAAGTGTGTTCTGTATGGAGAGAATATACGACAAAGGACTCATTGGGCTGTTCCGCTCGGCTGATTGTCAAAGCTGGTGTGAACTGCGTTACGCGATGGAAATAATCATGTGAAAATCATTATTTCTTTATTGTATACGGATTTTGGTGTCTCTGAGGTTTTGAGTTGAGATATACTTCCGTCGACAGTCCAAGAAGTCTGTCCGTATTTGAATCATTACAGAAATTATTATCGATACTCATTACTCTGCCTTTTTTGCATATTGTGACAGTTTTCTTAAATCACCGCAAATTCGCTCTTCAATTTGACTGTGTGAACCAGTGTGAACCGTTTCTATCTTTCACACTTTACAATAGATTTTAACTTGATTTTCGCACTCATATTAAGAGATCTGTTCATTGATATTTTAACTAAGGTATTACTGAAAACCGTTAGATTTTGACATTACATAAACGTTGCTAGTTAAACACAAATCGATTGCATTTATTTCGAAAACTGCAACAATAACAAAATTTACTCAGAACGCAGACAAGCAAATATTTTCTCAAATGGTGTTTGCGTATGCTGTTCTGTCAGCGGTTCGTGTATTAAATGTGATCATGTATGAAAGAGAATCATAAAAATAAAGGAGAATAACTAACTCTTAACTCCATCTAAAATTATTTTCAGTTAAAAGCTGAAATACCGGTAAAATTACTTAGAAAGACGCTAAGTAACATCCTGTTAATTTAAATTGACTCAAACGTTAATACCGAGAACTGAAGCTAATATTGTAAATAGTTAATAGCGAAGATGCATACAGATTAGCGCGAGATGAAAATTCATGAGCATGAGCCATGATCGCGCCGTTAACCAACCTTATTGCTTGCTGAATAATTATCATCTTGTTTACTGATGCGATATGTAAGTGATAGTTTGGTTGAATATCTACGTGAAGGATTTAACAGGAAATGAGCAATTTAAATACTATTTTAAATTGATGGTTCCACAAAAAAAAATAATGAAGGAGGCTTTATCCGTTTTGATTGAAAAGAAATGAATATAACAATGCAAAAGTAGGATTTTGAGACAATTTCGGATCTCTCACTGCCTCTCTGTTAGTTGGTCTTCATAAGCGCGACTATTGAGCATTAAGCGTTTGACTCCCGCAAAGTGTCGGACAAAGTGTTTTTGGGTTTTTCCATCAGGAATTTCTCAGTAGCAGCCACGCAGTCTAGGTTTGTGCCCGGACGATGGCAATAGGGTGGTCCCTTATTACATGGGACTTCTAAATTTTGACTGCTTTTCTTCTTGGAGAAAAATGATAAAGAAATTATACAATATGTTTTCAACATTTAAAGTAAAAACTCTCACTTGGAGTTTGCCTCGAGCTCCGTGAGTAACATTCAATAGTATCTACGTGTTGAAATAGTGTGATTTTGTTGACATTACAACTAATATCGAAGTTTGTGGGCGTAGCCTTTGATTGTTAGACGATATGGAAATGAAATTTCAATTACAGCTGTTTGGTGAATAGTTGTAGGTTCATTAATTTTACTTGTTGACTGTTCCATTGAAGTTGTAGATTAGGTTGTTAACTAGAGATGGAATTTCATGTTGGTGTGTTGTTATTTAGGCATCTAATTGCCTATCTAAGAGACCTACCCTCGACTACGACTGCTTTGTAAACCTACAATATTTTCTAAACGCTGAATCGTTGATTGAATTTTCAGCAAATACAGGAGGTTACTTCGTCTGATAACACTGTATCAGGTAGTATGCAACTTAGTAGAAAACCAATTTCTGTTGAAGTAGGGACATTGTATAATATATTAAACACAAAGTAAACGAGATTTAAACTTAATAATTTCCCACAAAAAGATCATCTTCTCACAACACAATATTTATGATAACAGCATTATTCAGTCACGCATGGTAAATTAAACCAGGGTGTCTTACGATCCTTTTAGCATTTTAATAAAATAAAAAATGTGACGCCATTTTGTGCGCGGGATATCGTGCACGCCTTGGAAGTGTATAAAATGCCGCTTGCGTTCCTTGCTGAGTGCATTGCCCTATTAGCGTAATGTTGATCATTTGTATAGGATGTGTATTTTATTCTCATAGCATAATCAGTCTCCTACATCTGTGGCACAGATTCCTCTTAGTATTAGAGGGAGTGGCCATAACCGACCACGCGGGCCTAGAGCTCGTTGGTGGGTCTTACTCACGGTATAGGTTAATCAGATGTCTTTTGACCCCGGGCATAATAATTGTGGGGTCAGCTTCAAGTTCTATCGGATGTGTAGCTGAAGACCAATATTTACATAAAGCGACTATCTATATGCACAGTTACCAACCAGTTTGGCATCTACTTTATCTATTTACATGGAGTAACTGCCTATGTAATCTCTTTTGATTCTGGTTTTCTGGTATTGCAGTGGCTTAGGAATAGTGTGGCGAGTTCTAAGTTAGACTGGACATTGATAACACACACCTACATGATACATTGTTCAGCATACATAAATACCATGATAACATACACCTATGATACATTGATTGTGATTGTCATTAATCCATTAAAACTGACTATAGTTTTCAATCCATCACAATTTTAATGAAAATATTTTGTTTTATGCTCTTCCCTTTGCCCGTAAATTGTCAAAATCAAAGTGATCATTCATATTGTTACAACGTGTGACAATTACTGCAGTCATCCAAATAATATTTTATTTATTTTTGTTGTATTCACGTTTTATTGTTATACACTGAAATTGTTTTATAATTTTAACGCAACTTTACATAACAAACATAACATCACACCTGTAATCCCCGAAGGGTTAGGCAGAGATATACGTAATATAATGGCCAAGGTTAGGCCATAGAAACCAGGGCCGTCCTAAAGCTCGTTGGGTTGACGACATCATTAAGGTTGCGGGAAACACCTGGATGAGAGACGCACAGGATCGGGATGCGTGGCGGAAAAAAGGGGAGGCCTATACCCAGCAGTGGGTGATTCCGGGCTGATATGATGATGATGATACGTAATACAGTCAGTGCCCTGCATTATCTGAACCCTCTTACAAAGAAACTTTCCTCTCTCTATATCTCATTACGCACGTTATGTTTAAATCCTATATAATAGGGCGAGTCTATTGCCATCAATCGGGGACCAATTCAGCGGCAGTTTTAATAAGAATAAAATTGTACCACGTACGCCGATTTGTGGTAAAATAAGTCGATGTAATGGGAAACTATCGCAATCCAATTCTGGGCATGATATTAGCTCGCAATTAGTAATTACGTATTAAGATGTTGGTAGGTAATATAGGCTTGTATTACCTACAACAGTCACAATGTCTAAGTTCACAGTTTCAATTAGACCACGTCAAAGCATTGTCATGTCAATACTACGATTGCTAATTTACCAGCCGAGCCTGTGGTAGGTGGGTACCGCTGTTCACGAATAAGCCTGTAGGCACCTACTGTGCTATCTAAATAGCAGCTTCTAATAAATGTTCAAGGTTATAAGCTGTGCTTGTCTGGGTCATTAAATCGATGGGTGACTATCTATCACTCATATCAATACCAGGTTACCTTTGTGACCTCGGAAAGCAATTTAAGACGTTTGATCCAGCTGTCGTTTGTAGATCATGACAGTAGTTAGAGGTGACCTGAAAGGCTAACAATCAGTTTCACCAAGGCCGCAAGGGTATTACATTATCTAGTACAAATTACGGTGCGGAGGTCAAATGGGCAGTTGCTCCATGTTAAATACTAGCACTCAGCCGCATTTAGTTGGACTGGAAGCCGACCACAACATTATTGGGAATAAGGTACCTATACAGACAGATGATGACTTATACATGTACATTTGTACAAGTCTTCCCATTTTTTTAAGAAAACAAGACCAGAATAATTTATGAAAGACTTTTGGAAAGTCTTTCATAAATTCAATTTTTTCAGACATTGCATTCCCAAGATTATACAGTTTACCCTGAATGCTTGTACAGAAGCAATCTACAAAGCTTGCAGTGTTAAAACGAATTGTTACCAATGTAGACATAAAGGAAAGTTATATTTACTAGCTGTAATAACATTATGCTTCCAGCAAATGCTTTGCTGTCTCCATCAAAATGAATGCAACTGTAATAAACACCACTGCGTTTTACAATGAAACTTCTGGTTCACAAAACACAGCTGTTTTTTTAATAAAACACCCATCACAAAAGATAGTATTTTAAGAGTATTTGACGAGCTTTTAAAGATAACTACTTTGAAAAGTTTCCTTTGTACTATCATTCATTGTTACGCCGACAAAACTGAATGGAAACTGACACTTTCGTTTTTGTTTTGGAATAAAAATGGCGATAGTCTTTTGTCTCAGGTGTTGGTATTTCAGACTAAAATGGATGTGGGAGCCCCTAACTAACTGTCGGGCAACACACGTCTACGGCTGTAAAAAGAATGAACCTTCAGATAAATAGAAATAGCAAGGAAACTTGTACGATATTTTATGAAGAGAACAATTTATAAAAGGAAATTCTTCTTGAGGCAGTTTCCTTTGTGGGGTGGGCAGAGCGCACTAACGCTGTGAGAATTTCTGTTGAAGTCAGAAACAGTAATTTGTTGTGTATGAAAAATGAAATTAGTTTGAATTTTTGTGAATATTGCATTTGGCAGAGTTGTTCACCCTATCAGCAATGCACATTTCCATAACGGAAGGTTAAAATTTCCGGAACATTTTTGGTATTTAGTTGGCATTTTAAAATTCTGACGGACAATGCGAACGCAGGTCTGGACACCGGACTCTCGATCTATATCAGCAGCATTCTTTTATTTTTCTGTAGGTCCAATGCTTAAGAGCATAGACGGGCTGCATTTTTCCATACAAATGTATTCCCCTATTCTCTTCCTGGATAATGCCTCTAGAGTAATCGTTTTTATTTATAAAAACCCAGGTCTATTGAAGGCATGCCCCTGTCATTTTTTTTTTTTCAAAAAATTATTACAAAAATAAATATGACTTACCAAAAACCTAAAAAAATACCCCGTTTTTACCTACGTAATCAGATGACTACCAAAGAAAATTGAAAAGTTTTTAAAATAAAAACAAGTAATAGGGGCATAGATCTATTCTTCCTTTAAATTTTGATACCAAATATAATTTAATTGGCTTATGTTTCGAGGAGAAAACAGGAGAATACGAAACGTCGATCGGTCAAGGTTTTTTATAGGTAAAATCGTTCTGAGCTGCAGTTGTCTCTATCGCACTCACATATTGATACCGCCCGGTTGCTAGAGCGCAGCGCGACGGCAATAGTTATATATACGTATATTATACGCAGCCCGTCTACGCTCTTAAGTTTTTGATTTACTAGGACGGAAATAAAACAATTAACTGCAGTCTTGAATCATGGTATAACCTAGTAGTTTCAGTTTCCAATCAAACACCTAAAAAACAAAGACCCTAGGAACCGAAATAAAAAATCGAATGTTCCATATTGCGTCCAATACCGAACATTGTTCGAATCGGTGACGATACAGATGAAAGGTTTCATTCTGCTCCCACTCGTGCCAATTTGGCAAAAAGTGTGTTCTGTATGGAGAGAATATACGACAAAGGACTCATTGGGCTGTTCCGCTTGGCTGATTGTCAAAGCTGGTGTGAACTGCGTTACGCGATGGAAATAATCATGTGAAAATCATTATTTCTTTATTGTATACGGATTTTGGTGTCTCTGAGGTTTTGAGTTGAGTTATACTTCCGTCGAAAGTCCAAGAAGTCTGTCCGTATTTGAATCATTACAGAAATTATTATCGATACTCATTACTCTGCCTTTTTTGCATATTGTGACAGTTTTCTTAAATCACCGCAAATTCGCTCTTCGGTTTGACTGTGTGAACCAGTGTGAACCGTTTCCATCTTTCACACTTTACAATTAATTTTAACCTGGCTTTCGCACTCATATCAAGAGATCTGTTCATTGATATTTTTATTAAGGTATTACTGAAAACCGTTAGATTTTGAAATTACATAAACGTTGCTAGGTAGACACAAATCGATTGCATTTATTTCGAAAACTGCAACAATAACAAAATTTACTCAGAACGCAGACAAGCAAATATTTTCTCAAATGGTGTTTGCGTATGCTGTTCTGCCAGCGGTTCGTGTATTAAATGTGATCATGTATCACAAAAAAATAAAAAATAAAGAGAAAATCATAAAAATAAAGGAGAATACTAACTCTTAACTCCATCTAAAATTATTTTCAGTTAAAAGCTGAAATACCGGTAAAATTACTTAGAAAGACGCTAAGTAACATCCTGTTAATTTAAATTGGCTCAAACGTTAATACCGAGAACTGAAGCTAATATTGTAAATAGTTAATAGCGAAGATGCATACAGATTAGCGCGAGATGAAAATTCATGAGCATGAGCCATGATCGCGCCGTTAACCTTATTGCTTGCTGAATAATTATCATCTTGTTTACTGATGCGATATGTAAGTGATAGTTTGGTTGAATATCTACGTGAAGGATTTAACAGGAAATGAGCAACAATTTAAATACATATTTTCTAGTCAAAAATGGATGGTTTCAACAATGATGATGAAGGATAAAACACGCTTTATCCTTTTTCTTTGAAAAGAGATCAAAATAACAATGCAAGTGTAGGGTTTTGAGACAATTTCGGTATTTTAACGACATTTCTCACTGCCTCACTGTACGTAAGTCTAGTGATCGCAAGCGCGATTACTGGGCATGTGGTGGTGGGTTCGATTTTCGGGTCGGGCAAAGTGTTATTGGGTTTTGACAACAAGAATAAATATAACTGGCGAAATGTGACACTTTAAGCACAATGTACAGAGGCGAACTTAATGTCATCGGTATTTTCAGTCAACCTTACTGTAACCTTTATAGGTAGACTAACATCTATTTCACGTCGAGTTACTTGTCACATTACCATGGTTTCGGAATATATGTTTCTGGTTGTAAACTAACATATCTCAGTATGTTACGCACGAAAGCTATAACGTGCTTATCTTTGAAGAACAGACCTAAATTTCTACCAGACAACAGACACAATAAAACCGATCTAGTACTAAATCCTACAACACCCAAATAAACCAAGAAATAACCCAAAACAAGTACAAGCAATACAATAAAAATCCAAAATCTGAAGATAAAGCGAAACAAAACACGCTAAGATAAGCACTACAGCGCTACAGCCGCTAGACGGCTTTATACAACCATAAAACAAAGGAAAGCTTTACAAGTCCTGTTGAATAAAAATTTACAGCAAACTCGTCATTATTGCATACATTTCCGCATCTATGAACAAGAATAACGAGTGAGCCCGTCTCGCGTGTGTTCGTAATTAGATATCGATTCAAAGCCATTCGATTTTACGAACAAATTACCGAGTACACAGTATCGAGTTGTGTTTTGTTTTATCATTTGTTTGCGTACGATTTATAATTTATGAAGAGATGACGTGTTGGTCGTGTAATAGTGTTGTCATTTTGGCTTGTTGTTGATTTTGGATTATTATTTGGGTCATGTTGTTAACTATAATTGATTATCGTGTTTGTCCATTTGTTGTCAGTTTTAACATCGAACCAAGGGGTAGGTAGAGGTGCACCTAATAAGTAGTACATCTACAATAAAATTCGAGACTTACGTTCAAATAGTCCCATGTAAAAGAGGACCAATGCGCTCGCTCCATTTTATAAGGGACTTTTAAAATGATAACAATTGTGACACAATTATAATATATTTAGATTCCCTGCTTATAAGAAATTCCCTATGACCTGTCACAGTTGTCGGAATAGAATAGCATCTTAAACTAATTTCAGACTCATCTAGATTCTTGGCACTACTTTTTCAGAATTGCTACAGTATTGCGTAATAACAATCTCGGGGCAGATGTATTTTCCGTAATTTTTAGTGAAGTTAAGTAAACTAAAAAAACCTTTTAATTTGTAAAACATGCTACAAATTCAATCGTACTTAATAATTGTCTTGTAAAAATACAGTAATAATTATCTAACTAGCTGATGCCCGCGGCTTCACTCGCGTTTATATCAAATTATATACTTTTCAACACACTTGCTCATAAAGTGGTTATTTCACCGCAATTAGGCACTTAGTGACACTTATATTAAAACTGTGACTTTTTCATTGCTATTATTCACTAGTGAGTTATAGGGATTTTTTTAATTTTATTGGTTGAGTTGCTACGTTCATGAAAAAGTTTCGACACAAAAAAGATCGTGTTCAATAGTAAAAATAAATTAAAGTACTTAGTGCTTGCTCATTTCATGCAAATTTGAATTTAAATAGATAATTTCAACTTGTACGTATTTATTAAATGAAACTTTCACTCAAATAATATAACTTTTATTTTCTCTGTAATAAAGAAAACTTTTTCCTCATTTTATATGTGGCTAAAACTCTATCGCGCTCATTCATTTATGTTCGGTCTATGACCGATCGCCATTGTTACAGTTTGACCATTTTAAGTGTGAATTTCATGGTGGCGCCACTGGTCAAGAAAAAATGCATCGCTACGTCAAACTTAGTACATTTATTTAAGTTCCGTGTTTTCCCGCATGCACAGATAAGTTGGTCGAACTGTAGATGCGCGCGCATAGGAAAACCGATTAATTTTTCCTGCTTTTGTGAAAAAAAATCAGAACTCGTTTTAACTGTTGAAGATGTTTTTTTAGTATTATTTTCTTCACAAGTGTGTTGAAAAACGTCGTATGATAGACGTGTGTATTGATGATTATCGTCCTCGGCTTTCTTAAGACCCTCACCTGACGGCTCGGTCAGGTCTCAATGGCGCCTTAGCGGTAATCACCAACGTTACACACTTGTACCATAATGTACTATAAACGTTCCTCAAGAACCACTCTATCCATCGGTCATAACAGCATGAACATGCAAATCGGTGCCGTGGTTTTGAGTTAATCGCGAACAGACAGACTCGGTGGAGGACTTTGTTTTATTATAATTATATTATTATAGAGCAGCGGTGGCCCAGTGGTGTCGGCCAGTAGGTCGTGGGTTCGAACCCAGGCAGGCGCATTACTTTGTGTAATTTATTTCATCACCGCTGCTCTCAAAACGGTGAAGGAAAACATCGTGAGGAAACCGGCATGTCTTAGAACCAAAAAATTCGAAGACATGTGACATCTGCCAATCCGCACTGGGCCCGCGTGGTGGATTATAGCCCATCCCTCTCCAGAGAGGAGGCCTGAGTCCCTGCAGTGGGAACATTATAGGCTAATGATGATGATGATGATATTATTATAGTGATGATGTACATACAATGTTACGCATTTGTATAATGTATAGAGTTTTGTTCAATAGTAGCACTTTTTGGTAATTATGTATTGTTTGCTGTTTAACAAGGAACCACTCTCAGATGAAGGCCTCTTCTAAGAATTTCCATTTTCAGAGACACTAAACAATCGTTCCCGTAATTGAAATCTTGGTTCAAGTGATGAGCCCACTCACCCGACAAGCAGCTAATGCCGCGTTGTGTAATGGCAATATCTACCTCGTGTTTAAGCCACTTACGGCTTAAGCTTTCACGCGCTGGTACAAATTGGGCTTATTTTTCTCTTTTTGGTGTTTTTGAAGTCGGTTGTTTTTTTTGCAAAAAAGTTTTTTTTCTCTTTTCTTCTTTATTTTCTTTTTTAGAGGTCTGTCTTCGTGGCCTATAAGTATTATCCAGTACTAACTGAGCTATGGAGGTAATAAGATAATAAAATAGGATAGGATAATAATAAGATAGGCAGCGGCTTCGTGTATAATACTCCTACTCGTAATGTGTATAAGAATAGAGGCAATAAAAGGTCTGCCAGTAAATCACCATCTGAGTCACCACCTGTCACATCAGATAAAGAAGAATTGCGGACTATCATCCAGGAGGTAGTTAAAGCTGAATTTAGTGAGATGTTGACCCAATTTAACGAAAAAATGGTCAGCACAATGAATAAAGAACTGGAAACGGTCAAAGCGGAAATGAAGGAGATGATTAGGTCGATGCAGTTCATTAACAATCAATTTGAAGATTTTGAGAGAAACCAGAAGGCATCTAACGAAAAAATACAAATACTAGAATCAGAAAACGCGGAACTGAAAACATCTATGGGCAATCTACAGGTATGCATCAATAACCTGGAGCAGCAATCCAGATCGAACAACTTGGAGGTACAATGTATGCCTGAATCCAAGAACGAGAATGTATATTCAATTATCACACAACTCGGCCAGGTGGTCAATTGTGATATACAGGAGGGAGACATATTGCACTGTTCACGAATTGCAAAAACCAACCCGTCCAGTAACCGCCCTAGATCCTTGGTTGTTCAGTTGGCATCTCCAAAGTTACGCGATCAACTTCTAGCATCTGTTATAAAGTACAACCATAATAACCCAAAAGAAAAACTTAACTGTGGCCACCTGGGAAACACCGGCGACAAGTCACCTGTCTATGTTGTTGAACACTTGTCTCCCGCAAATAAAGCACTCCATGCAGCGACCAGGATTAAGGCGAAGGAAATGAACTATAAATACGTGTGGGTCAGAAACGGTAAAATATTTGTGAGGAAAGTGGATGGTGCTCAATACATATTAATCAAGAACATGAGTAGCCTAAGTAAAATCACGTAATTTAGTATTTATTATTGTAGAAGCATGTCACAGTACCTATTTATTGTAAAATTCAACAACTTAAGGATCTACTACCAAAATTGTAGAGGTTTGAGATCTAAAACCAACACTTTTTACTGTAACCTTTGCTGCATAAATTATGATATTGTAATATTAACCGAAACTTGGCTAAATAGTAGTGTACTCAGCAGTGAGCTCTTTGATGATAGATATGTTGTCTACAGGAGAGACAGGGAAACAACTGGCTTCCATCCTAATAAGGACGGAGGGGGAGTTTTGATAGCTGTTTCATCAAAAATCAACTCAAAATGTATTGATAAATGGCAAAGTAACTGTGAAGACCTTTGGGTCACAATCGATATATCGACTACGCGACAACTAGCTCTCTGTGCAGTCTACCTCCCCCCTCCTGTATGCCTTACAACAATTGAACATTTCATCGAACATTGCAATAACGTGTTTGAAACCACAAGCATCCCAACCTGTATAATAGGGGACTTTAACTTAGGCTTAATAACCTGGACCCCGGGGGCAATTAACAGCTCACTTCCCAACACATGCCAAAGACTGTTAGAGTTCATGGATGTTAGTAAGCTAACACAGCACAATCTCATTAAAAACAGTTCTGCGCGCACACTGGACCTAGTTTTATCCACGTTACCCTCTTGTACAGTGAGTGAAGCCACTGTCTCTTTGACGACGGTTGATAAGTTCCATCCACCACTTGATCTTACTCTTGCATTATTAAAAGAACATAGTCTGCCATACAACCAACGTAACGTGAGAAAAAACTTCCACAAAGCTGACTATGAGAAAATTAAATCCTATCTTAACGAACAAGACTGGGATCAACTACTTGCAAGACAGAGTGATGTGGATGGTATGGTAACCGTATTTTATGACGTCATCAACACGGCCATAATAGTAGATTATGCACCAAGGGGCTAAAGTTGTGTCTTATGTCACGGGCGTCATATTGAATCTCGAGCGCAATGAAGGATTCGGGATTGTAACTCCCGACCGCAGGGAGGGAGTTAAGAGTTTAACTCACGAGCGAAGCGAGGGAGTTAATACAAGAATCCTGAATGCAGCGAGGGATTCAAGCTAGCCCAAGGCAAAGACACCTTTAGCCCAGAGGAGGATACTCTACTTTTTACACCTACTGTGAGAAAATAATAGCCATAGGTAGTACGAAAAACAAAGTATTTATTAAATAAACAAACAGTAAGAATAACATATTAGAAATAATGAAATAGAAATAATTACCTATAAGAAAGAAATGGTAGAATGGTTTTGGATGATTGGCTGTATGCATTTTGAATTTAGAACGTCATTGGAGACGCTCGTGAAATTATAGTATTTTTGATAAAATGTGATAAATCGACTGTAGTATACTTAGATAGGTTTTATTATTTATTTATTCACAAATTCCACAGCAATATTATCTTAGCGCAGTTTACTTAAAATAAATTAACTAATGTTACAGCCAATTACTATATTACGGTATTACGGCGCGGTACGGTATTTATTATTATTAATGCCAGTTTTAATGTTATTCCATTCCTTTTAAAAAATGGTTCGTAGTTATCTAATTATTCTTACAAATTATTATGTCTTCGAAAACATGGCAATGATATGAAGAAGCAGTTTTTTATGATTTTGTAGGAAATCGAGAATATCATCCACGCGTAGTAAGGGTATCGAGAATAGCTTTCCTCTTTCTGACACCAAAGGGTGTTTGTTATAGTGCGCGCGGATCTAGTTGGCCGCGCCATAGGCATAGACTATGCCTTAGGTCATCCTTAGGTGGCGACAGGGGTGAGGGGGCGGGTTGCCTACAGCTCGCAATGCACAGGAGACTATAATTATACAGTGATGACCAATCTCGAGATATCGTGAACAATAATAATTGTTCAATTTATAAAAGAATACAAATAAAAGAATACAAATAAAAAACAAAAACATGCCTAAGGCGCGGCCAACTAGTTCCGCGCGCACTATAGTAGGTACTATACTGCCAATTTAGCTGAGCATGTGAGATTCCAAATTCAAATCACATTATTGACCAGCGGGTCATAATGAAATCCAGTACAACATTATTGACCGGCTGTTCCCCCGGCCACTAATGACTCACTTTAGGTTAAGGTTGCTTGACATATAATTTGACATTTTCGAGCAGGTGGTGTGAAAATAAATTTGTCCCAAATAGTAAGCCAATGTCCAGTCGTTATCCTCCATGGTTTGATAAATCGATTAAAAATACTCTCAAGGAGAAAAACAAGCTAAGATTGCGCTTTAAGAAATATAAAAACCCCCTAGATGAAATAGAACTTAAATTAATTGCAAAACGTTGTCAAAATTTAGCAAAAAGTTTATACAGTACTTATATTAATAACCTAGAATCAGAAATCAAAGATAATCCAAAACTATTCTGGACGCACGTGAAGACTAAGCGTGGAGGATCAAGTGTCTATCCAATGACAATGACTGACGGACAGACTACAACTTCGGATGGCTCGACTATCTGTGATCTTTTTGGTAGTTATTTTTCATCCGTTTACACCTCTGACAATAACACAGAATTGAGGAATGACACAAGCTATCTTAGTTCACTGGAAGCTAATAGCCGTTGCCTTACAACCCCAGACTTGGATGTGGATTCTTTACTCAGAAAACTGCAATCCTTAAACAGTGGGAAAGGAGCAGGACCTGACGGAATCCCACCACTATTTGTTTCTATCTGTGCGCCGGCTTTGGTCTCTCCACTACTAAAGATATATCGGATGTCATTGGCCACCGGCACTTTTCCTTCCGAGTGGAAGAAAACCAAAATCGTTCCAGTACACAAGTCGGATAAAAGAGAGACTATCTCAAACTATCGGCCCATTGCAATTCTTTCCACTTTCGCCAAAGTATTTGAGTCATTGATCTGTCCCCATATCCAACACCACTTTAAGTCTTATCTTTCCAACCACCAACATGGCTTCGTGGCTTCAAGGTCTACCGCCACGAACTTATTATCGTTCACAGAGTTCTTGATAGAAACTATTGACTCGAATAAGCAGTTAGATGTGATATACACCGATTTTAGTAAGGCGTTCGATAAAATCCCCCACTCCATATTAATGAAAAAACTGGCAACGTATGGTGTCACGGGACCCTTGCTGAAGTGGCTGGAATCATACCTCGCTAACCGTGAATTTTATGTTGTGGTAAATGGTTTTCGCTCTTCCAGCACCTATCGCATGACTTCCGGTGCCCCTCAGGGTTCCCACTTGGCCCCCATATTATTCATAATTTTTATAAACGATCTTCCCCACTGCCTTCACTTTGAGTGTTTTCTGTACGCAGATGACTTAAAGTTTGCCAGAAAGGTCGAGTCATCAAATGATATGGAGCTTCTGCAGGACGATCTGAATAGGTTAATTGAATGGTGTAAAAATAACAAAATGGAATTGAACATCAATAAATGTTACCACATGTCATTTTCTAGGAAAGTTTACCCCATCCATTCGAAATACTTCATAGACCAACAGAAAGTTCATGAGGTGGAGACAATGAGGGATCTGGGAGTACTGTTTGACAAGAAAGTTACGTTTATCCCCCACATTGAAAACACTGTTAAAAAGGCTTCCAGAATGTTAGGATTTGTGATACGAAATACCAAGGGTTTTAAGCAGGTCAGTACTAAAATATTATTATATAACAGCTTTGTCCAGAGCATACTGGAATATTGTAGTGTCGTATGGAGACCTCATTATGCCACTCACAAACTTCTCTTAGAAAGGGTCCAGAAACGATTCTTATGGCACCTTGCTTTTTCCAAAGGCAAAAACAAGCAGCTGCCTTCCTATGTGTCTCGTCTCCAAACATTTAAGATGCTCTCGCTATCGACCCGAAGAGAAGTTATGGATGCACTGTTTCTGTACAAACTCCTCAGAGGCCAAATTGACAGTCCACAGTTACTGGGCCTCCTCAAGTTTCGTGCTCCAGCACGCTATCCTCGAAATCCCATCACTCCGCTTTACCCGCCCTTGCGTAGAACTGTTCTAGGTGCTAACTCTCCAATATCACGAATGTGTAAAATCGTAAACAGCTGCAGTGACGTGATCGACGTTCACCACGATAAAATGGGAAAATTTCGTAAATTAATTATTGAATACTATTCACACAATTACAGGACATAATATGAATTGCCAATTTGTTAACTTATATACGTACCTGATTAATCTTAATTAAGTTTTAATTTTATTAGTATTATCCAATGTTAACCAAATATTGAATCTTAGTTTAATTAATTTATTATTCTGTTATTGTATTAATTGCCAATCATTTTAATCCATTTAATTTAATGCTATTATGTTGATTTGTTTGTTAAATTGATTTTATAATTTATAATTCACAACTTATTGCTATTCATAGTAAAGTATTATAATATTGTGCATGTGGTGTTAGCCTGTAAATAATTGTTGCGCTCATAAATGTATATTGTGTAATTTTAAACGAAATGCAACGTGTAAACAATTGTAGGCTAACCTAAATAAATAAATAAATAAATATAATACTGGTATCCAGCTGCATGCGGTTAGACAGGAAGCAGGCCCCAACATACATAGTTGTAAAAAGGCTAACCAGGTGATGAAGATTTAAACATCATGTACAGTAGTGGCACATAGGTAGATCCGCAAGACATTCTACAGCCAACTACATTAATCAGTCAACTAATTACGAGCAGTGGTGGCCCGCAGTGGTGGCGGCCCCGACTTACGAACAGTGAGTCGTGGGTTCGAACCCCGTCAGGCGCATTACTTTGTGTAATTTATTTCATCACCACTGCTCTCAAAACGGTGAAGGAAAACATCGTGAGGAAACCGGCATGTCTTAGAACCTCGAAAAATTCGAAGACATGTGACATCTTCCAATCCGCACTGGGCCCGCGTGGTAGATTATAGCCCATCCCTCTCCTAGAGAGGCCTGAGTCCCTGCAGTGGGAACATTATAGGCTGATGATGATGATGAACTAATTAATCGGGTGGTAACAGAAAAGAAGAGGAAGGGATATTATATATCTATATATATAATATCCCTTCCTCTTCTTTTCTGTGAGGAAAGGAGGGCCATAAGGCACCACGTCTGTCCTGTGCAGGTTGGTGAATGTCACATTAGGTATACAAATTATTAATAGACGGACATGACTATGCACTGGCAAATGAGCAGGCAGAAATTATTATGTTAATATCCTGTCAATTTTATCGTGCTTGTTTTGTTACGCTTTCAATAATAATGACAATGTTTAGTGTTATGCGAATCCCGAACGCGAAAATTTACAATGCGGATCATAATGTAACCGGGACAATGGCATATAATGAAGGCTATTCAAATAGTTTCGGGCGTGTACACACAATGATATCACTGAATTATTAAAACCGAGCTATCAATGACATTTTAAGTACCCCAACCCAAACATGACCCTTAAAAGCTAGACTCCATTAAAATTCTAAATGAAACCACTTATCAAACATAGGCATCTCTTTACAATTTAAACGGATTTATAAATGACTAACCCGAGACCCGCCTTTACTTCGCATGGTTTATACGACTTTATGTAGAAAATATCGAGAAGTATGTGCTTTAACTAAGTTAAATATTACGGTTTTTTTTTTTAACCATTGCCCCACACTAGGAATTTCTCCTTTAACGTGGGTGCGTTCACAAACATTTAAGCTCACATACACAAATACCCAATATTTACACATCAATTATGAATCATTTTATGAATAATCATTTGCCTAGCCTAATTTAACTAAGTTTGTGTCGGCTTGCAGTCTAACGGGATGCAGCTTAGTATTTTACATGAAACGACTGCCTATTAGATCTGACCTAGACAACCTAGTAACTGGGTAACATGATATCTCTTGGTAAGGCTGGATGTAAATAGTTATGAATATTTTCTTTAATTTCATAAAACCAACTTCATTTCATGATAATATCTATTAGGTATAAGAAAGGCATCTCTTTACAATTCAGATACGTTTAGAAGATAAAGAGCAAGCAAGACCAATTTCGGGAGTAATTTGCGATAGAACCTTGATATTAATGATGTTCCTTTATTTATGATAAATGGACCGTTCATTCAGGAAAAAAGATACATCAATCAATATTTTGTTTATTAATTGAATGTTAGGAATAATGGGACCTGAAAGCTGACAAATGGAGACATGAGAATGAGACTGACAATTTGCTGATAACATTGGTTGGATTGACCAACCAAAGAGTAACTTTTTTTTCGGGTGGGACGTCATCAAATAACCCGCCCGCGCCCTAGGCGGAGTGGCAGGGAGTTTCAGGCTGGTACTGACTTAAACCCACCCATGTTCTTTCTTAGCCCTTTATATTCTAAGGCCGCGGTGTTTCTTTCGAACAGTCCCGCAGTGATCAAAGAATACCACCACCACCACCACCACTATTGTGCATGAAGTTTAAATAAATAAACATGTTACCAGTGACTGGTGAAATAAGGTAATTAGAGTTTATAGTCTCGACTCTCATTTGGCAAGACAGGTAAGACCAGCGAGTTAGCAATCTGTGGACCGAAGCATTAACCGTTTTCAGAGCAGTGGTGATAAAATAAATTTCAATTTACACCATAATATCAGCATTTAGTTTTCCCAATATAAATGACCTTATTGATGATGTTCTTTAGAAAGGACCGGTGATACTCGAAACTGGCGTGCGTGTAGGACCAGATGTATGAATGTGGTCGAGCCAAAAGGAGTAAGGATTGTAGCATCTGGCATTCTGTGATTTCTGCCTATCTTCATGGGAAAAGGGCGTGAGTTTATGTATGTATGTATGTAAATGGAAGCTACAGTTTTAAACACACTAAACCGCATGTCATTCGAGTCAACAACATTCTTTTTTTAACCGACTTCAAAAAAAGGAGGAGGTTATCAATTCGAATGTTTTTTTTTTTTTTTATGTTTGTTAGCTCATAAGTTGCGACTGGGTGAACTGATTTTCATGATTCTTTTTTCATTTGAAAGCTGGTGCTTCCCGTGTGGTCCCATTGTCACCATTTCAATATCTGATGATGGGATCTTGTAGAAATCGGGGGAACTCTTCAATAAATAACAGCAGATTAACCGCGATTGTTGCTATAGCATATCTAAGCATTGTTTACGCCATCACACAACATAATATCACGCCTGTACTCACTACAAAGGTGATGAAGAACTTCGGAGATGGGCAACGGAACTCTTCAATTAATGATAGCAAATGGACTGGGATTGAAAGAAAGAAAGAAAGAAAGAAAAGTGTTTATTGGATTCCCAACAGGACAAAACAAATTGACAAAAAATTGCTGAAATCGCTAAAATCTCATGACTGTCTATTGTTTACACCAGTTCATAACATAACATCACGCCGGTACGTTGTGAAGGGAACAAAGTAAGCACATGTGAACCACTAAAAAGTGAAAAATAAAAACTTTTTTACAAAAAATAAAACCGACTTCGACAAAAATAAAACACAAAAAAGTGAAAAATAAAAAATCAGCTTCAGAAGTCGGTGGCAAAAACATGAAATCAAACAAACAAAAGTCACCGACTTCAGAAGCAGATTTTTTATTTTTCACTTTTTTGTGTTTTATTTTTGTCGAAGTCGGTTTTATTTTTTGTAAAAAAGTTTTGTTACCTACCGACGCGACGTGCGTCACCAACAACGTTTAGCTACAAGCAATGAAAACGTCTAAAACAAATACAGTGTTACGAAAACATTGTTTTGGTTGAATTGAAATAAAAATTAAAGATTAAAAGTCTTGTAGATTTCATGAACTTTAGTTGAACTGCAGTGCGGCGATTTGATAACTGGGATCAACATTATTTACCCACATTTAGTAGTTTGTGCGAAACGTAACTGAATTTTCAACTTTTAGTACGTATGTACCTCCATGCTTTTGTGTTTTATTTTTTTATCAGAGCTTTTTAAATTCGTAGTATTCAGATAAAATAAGCATATTATACCAATACACTCTGTTCCTGTTCTTCGCATCATATATTTTATAGGTTGAAATAGAAAACCAACGAAACCTAAAAATGGAAGCTAATGGAACCTATAATAGGTTATGTTGCACGTAAATAATTAATAATTTAATGTAAAATTGATCATATTTGTACGCCAAATGGCAAAACATAGAGCACATTATGAACATGCAACACCTCTCTGTAACAACCTATGTTAACAAATAAACAATCTGAATCTGAAGATTCAGTTACTAAATCATTTCAAATTAATGGTTTTTTACAGGATTATTTTCTTTTCTTCTCACACAAGCAAGAGCTTAATTCCTACCCAATTTTCGGTAAAGTTTTTTATTTGTAAAACCTCAAACGGGTATCCGCTAAGCCTTCAGTGTTTGTTTGAAGAATTTCAGGTGTTCATGAATAAAATATTCACCGTTTCACACTCAGAGGACCAGTGGGAGGGTTTACGGTCACTCTGGCGCTTAACGTGAGACGAAGGTCGCATATTGAGGGTCGGAGTGACGAGGTCGCCATACGAACGAGGAAGTCTGCGATTATTTATGAAATTAATTCTTGAGGGCGTAAATTTAATGATAGTTTTTATGTTTTCTTGTCTCGTGGGAGTATGACTTGTGGAAAAATTGCTAGGAGCAGGGGGGGCAAAACCTGTGGAATGTTCCGTCAAACGCTGTTTGCAGTTACAGATCGGTAAATGAAATATTTTTAGAAACGACATTCTCTGTAATACTTTGAAAACTGACGAAGATCTGATAATTATGAAAGAAACTGAGAAAAAACTACTTATAAGTTTATTTATTTTTTGAAAAGTCTGTTTGATAAAGCTAAGGAACAAAAAAAAACAACCGACTTCAAAAACACCAAAAAGTAAAAAATAAACTTCAGAAGAAAAATCAGCTTCTGAAGTCGATGACATTAATTTGTTTGTTTGATTTGATATTTTTTTGCCACTGACTTCAGAAGCAGATTTTTCTTTTGAAGTTTGTTTTTCACTTTTTGGTGTTTTTGAAGTCGGTTGTTTTTTTTTGCAAAAAAGTTTTTTTATTTTTTCATTTTTAGTTGTAATACCTTATAGAAATATTTACTATGAAAACTTACCCTTAACCTTCCCTATCCATTGAGGAGTAGTACCTTCCATCATAAGCTTAAATTATCAACATGAAGTGATGACTGCTAGATGCGAATACTTGTATAGTGTCAAAAAAAGCACGAAACACGTAATACGTGCCTATGAAAATTGAGGGTTGCCCTCGATTTCTCTGGGATTCCATCACCAGGTCCTAGTTTCCATATCATGATACCACCCTTGAAATATCTCGATTCCAAAAAAAAAAGAATCATCAAAATTGGTTCATATACAACGAAGTTATTCGCAAACACACATAAACGAAAAATGTTAATAAATTTAAAAAAAATGTTCATAAAATGAAAAGTATTGGGCCAAACCATGCTAATTTTTTATGGGACCAAATGGCATTTCGCATCTAACTACAAAAGAATCACGGAAATTGGATCATAAATCGCAGCGTAATCGGTGTACATACATAGAAAAAATAAAAACATACCAATCGAATTGAGAACCTCTTCCTTTTTGGGAAATCGGTTAAAGACCCTTTTAAAAGAATATAGTCATTACATAGACCGATACTTAACAAAACACATAAATAGACACTAAAAGGTACGAAAAACTTCACAGAGAACTGTAGTTAGGTAACAGTTATGATTCCTGAACGAATAAAAAATAAAGACAGGTGTTGCCTGCGTAAAAATTCTTAGCACTAAAAAAGAAAAATAATTTTTATTACTTTACCTATAACTTCTTTTTCATCGTTAATCCACTGGTTTTGGCGCGTTGTTCAAATATTGTTTGCGCATATTTTAAGGAGTTCTAAGTACCTAAATTACAGTATTATGGCTGTTCGAAGATTTTATACTTTTATCGCTATGACTTGAAGAATTTATAAGTATTCAACTTTTTTGCGTCGCAAAGACTAGTCGGTAATTTTGGCGTGTGACTTTCTTTGGAGCTTTGGGAAAGTCCTAATTAAATAAGTTGTATTATAAACAGATATTTAATAACGGCTTGATACAAAATGATGATCAATTGACGTCAGAAGAAAAACAAACTCTTTAAAAGGTATCCGTGAAATCTTACTACATAAGAAAAACTGTGCACCATCCCACTACTTCCACACCCCTGTTCAAGTGGACCATACACATGTTAATTTACAGTTTATCTGCCCTACAGGTGTGAACATTTACCAGCCTTGCCAGTCGGCTGCGCTGGGTAACAATGGCGATGTGTGACCCCACACAATGGCCCCAGTTATCGCCGGGACGGGACTGATAACGACACAATGCAATACCGCGGTGGATGAGCATAACTAACTATATGAACGGAGGAGGTGTAAAGGTGATCATGTGGGTCGGGTTTTGGATGCTCGTGTTTTTGATTTTGGAACAAACGCTTTTCTTAAAGATATAAAATAGTATATTTAATTATAAGTGCGGAAAGCCTGTCATTGCAAAGAGTTCCGAAAAATGTCTAACCGAGCCGAGGCACAGCCGACGGCGAGGGTTGACAGTCGGAACAAGTTGCAATGACGGTTCCGCACGTGTACTGAACAACTATTTTTAATACAGTTGCGAAAAAATGAAGCAACTTAATAAAATAATAAAACCGTAATTAAACTCGCAAAGAACATTTTTGGAAAATGGCGCCAACCGTAGAAGAATTTATGCAGAGATTTTTTTTGTTTTTTTTTACCCATTCTGGGTAGGCAAAGGGAACTATGGCATACAGCCAAGTCTTCAGTAGATTTTTTTATTGATATGAAATAAAAATTAAAAATGAGATGAAATGGAATGAAACCTTTAACTCATTGAATCAAATAATTAAATCTGATATTGAAACAAATTAGTAGCTTCTTTAGAAATATTTGCATGAATCATAAAAACTTCTATGATTTTATTTAGTAAATACTTCGTGGTTGGTTTTTTTTTAATGGACATTATTTTGACAGTTGGGAAAGAGAATGCACGAGTTCGGGAAAGGTAAAGAAAAAGCACGAGTACGTAATAGCCCACATCCCGAACGCTATACGTCCCTGCAATACGCCACTTTTTGAGCAACTGTATTAAAATAAAAAATGTCTGTAAAGTCGGTTTACGGACGATAGTTTAACGTGACAACGTCATTACAAAACATTGATGAAAATAGATGCGGTGTAAGCGTACAATGAGCGTAACGGGACAATGAGTCATCCTTTTTCGTGAATGCAGCCGGCGTTCGTCGATGTATTAGACGTTGTCATGTCAAAAAGTTAGTTTGTAGGTTTATAAGTAGTAGGTACATTTATAATAGAACCAATTTTTTCATCTACAATATAACACGAGTTTTCGTAGTGATGTTTTTTTTTCTGAGAATGGGGGGATCGATAAGATGCTTTGGATTGTCTAGTACTTTAAAGGTATTTAATATCAGTGGGAAAATTGTAGCCTGATTATGCCAATTAAGTCACTGACTTTTGTTACTATCTTAAAATAAGTACTCGTAACTTTACGTGTAGGTAGTTTCTAATAAAGTGGGTAGGTAACTTATATTACGTAAAGCGTTGCTAGATAATATATTGTGCTTGCGTCTAACCACCGGACGACCACACAAAGGCTCGTGAAAGGTGACTCTTGAACGCTCCCGTATCTTAATCAAGATGAGTAGAAAGGCTTGCTAGAAATTATAATTTATTTTCACAAAGAATCGTGACGTGAATTAAGTGAGAAATGCTACAGAAATATTATATTTATGTTAGTGTTTTTACTGGATCACGGGACTACTTCCAACCTGAAAATGAGTGATCATGATGACCGTTAATCATGAAATCCCTGACGACTCGAATAAAAAGTCAAGATCCATATTTAGCTAAGTAAGTATTTCGTAACAAGCATATGAGATGCATGTCTTTGTAATAATTAATTAAGGGCCAATTTCATCATGGAAACCTAAACGCTATCAGCAGTCCTAAACTGCGTTCAAGAGCGACAGCTGAGACTGACAAGTTTGAATGTTATTACATAATATTAACACTGGCAGTAATAGCTTTTAAATGCAGTTCGATTTGCAGATTGTGTTAAACGCGTTTAGTTAATATTCGTCTTAATATTGTGTCTTACAGAGCTTAAAATCGTAAGTTACTGTGTATTCCTCAAGTTCACACCTAAGTATTGATTTTATCCATACAATATTTTCGTATAAGCACTGAAAGCCATGTCTCTACTTAAACGTGTAGCACAAACGAAGGGGATTTATCGAGTGGCCAGCGTTTACCACATTGACTTACGTGTGATTTACTAGCTCTGCTTTAAAAATGTTACAAAAATAACCACTTTATTTTCACCGGGATCTTGATAAAGTTGTTATTTTCATGTCTTTCACCTAGGTGCTTTAAAGATTTCAGAGCTTAGTACTATTTGGCGGAAGGTAACGTTTTGAATGATTCTAAACTAAGTAGTAAGAATGAATTGGAGGAAACCTAATGTTAAAACCAAAAACCGGCTAAGATCTTTTGATTGATATAAAGTAAAACTAAATTAAAAGGCTATTGAAAGAAAATGTCACACAGATACATGTTAACATCGTAAAATTTCTGTTCAGTCAAACGAACAGCACGCGTTTAAATAATTAAACAACAATAATCGATCATTTAAAACAACGAACCAGAATGGGAACTGGTTTCGCTAAACCGCACTGAGGTCACGCCACTCAACTAATTAAACCACATTTTTGGATTCATTTATCAAGCGAACGATTTGCCTTGCCTATACATTTTCAATTTTTCATACCCATCATTTACCTATTTTCCTGACTTTATTGGGGTTGAATTCCAGTCTAACTACATAGATACAGCTAAATGTTTTACATGGAACGAATCTCTATCGGACCTCCGCTACACAGATACTGGTTGTTCTACTCTTCTTAGCAGGGCTGGTTGCCCGATTTTATGTCTTCTATAACCCGTCTCAAAAGTTAATATCTACGGATGACAGTTGTGACTAAGGTAATGTATAGTTATATTCCACTTGGCAAGTCTGGTTGTCAAAAATCTATGGATGATAACCGGGACCCTCTGCATAATGCGCTTTTTGAGACTTGGAGGAGTCTTGCAATGTAATGGCAGGTCCACATATCCAAGAACCGACCACAGCAAGCGATGCTTAACCGTGAAAATTATCCTTGCTGTTATTATTAAGCAACACAATCTACATACGTTTTCATACTAAGGACCATAAAATATAGCTGTAATATTTTCGAGACCTTTCCCAAGTTACCTACCTTCTTTATGGGGGTCAAATCTCAACCAGCAATTTATTGCAAGGCGTAATGATAACCTGACCGTAATTACTTATCGCGTATATTAACCCTTGAATGTCCAAGTAGACTATTAATTTACGGCCAGAACCGACTATGTTACTTTCTGAAGGTTATTCTTTGTTAGAACTTGAATATTCTTAAAAGAGATAGATTAAAAGCTTTTATCACTTAGGTCTAGGTTGTTTCAATTATAATGCTCGTGTAAAAATGGTTGAAGGTTGAGGAAAAAAGGTTCACAAAAAATGTTTACCTATTTCTCAATTTATTGGAGCTGTCTCGATCATTAAGGTATTAGGAATAAATGCTAAAGTTTATTGGTTTTTTTATTGGATTGCCTCGTTAGTCTTTTGGTTGCAAACGCGATTGCTGAGCATGAAGTCAGTGGTTTAATTACCGAGTTGGGCAAATTGTTATTAACAGTCTCGGAGTCTGGATTTTTACCCGGTTGATGGCAATTTAGACTTTCCCCCTTTTACATGGGACTTAACATAACAGGCGAAAAGTCGGTACTATTAGGTACGCCTCTGCCTAACAACAGAAGCCTCTTTAGCAGACGTAATGTTAATTGAACTATACAACAATAGACATCTTTTGTCAATAAACAATTCCAAAACACTACAGTCCCAAACATCGGAATACAAACAAACAAATAGCTACAGAAAACTAAACAAAGCAATTTCAATTTCAACCTAACCCTTCCAATGCCTAACCTCAATAGTGTTAATACGGAATCCGATCAGGGTACCTGATTACCCCGTCATTATTGGGGTAAATTATCTTCAGTTGATATAGGGTGGTATACCTACAATGGACCGGAATGTCACCGCAAGATGTGACCGCTATTGGCGATACAACACCCGCTCGGTATCGATCGTATAATAATGTTAAGTGGTTCGCGGTCAAGTACTGTTAATTAAGTGAGTAATTAATATAGGGTTAAGTAATTGTGATTAATGATTTAAAAATGCAGCTGACTGTTTATTCGTGTTGTTGGATTAGTAAAGGGAAACGTCATCAGTAAAACATAGACTGTGAAGAGACCGTATGATGTCTGAGTTTATTTACCTATGTGACTTTTTAGAATAGTTGGAAGGAAAACATCGACTCCACCTAGATTTTTGAAAAAAAAAGTGTTAAAATTCGCCAAAATATAATAAAACAGAAGCAGTTTTCATCAGACATTCATAAAATATTCATAGAACACCATTATAAAAATATGATCACCAAACATACCGTGTATTTCATTGAATAAAATTTATAACCAAAACCTGTAACGAAGAGCAAACACACGCAGTATATTTTAAAATATAAAAAAAATAATCTCAAAAATACGCCTCAATTGGGCCATAAACAGGAGTACGGGCAAAATAACGTGGAGTTATTTGAGTAAAGGTTACAAAATGTAATCTGGACCGCATCGCGGCCGGCGTGATTGATGTCGCTGCAAGGCCTTGGGCTCAAATTAACTGTCACTTGTCAGACAAAATATGAAAAGCTTTCAAAACGAAAACTTGTATGACAAAATTTTACATACAAAACACGGGGTCCATTTTCAACGTGGTCGGCTTTGACAGGGTTAGATTGATGTTGAGTTTTTAAAATATTTTTGTAAAAATGCGTAGTTGGTATTTGTGATCTTTACGATTTTCAATAATGCCGTTTGAACAGAAAGCTCGTCTAAGTTAACATGTAAAGACGGCCAAAGGCGAGTTAGACTTGGAACACGCACAGTATTTGGGATGAATACTTAATTAAATAAATTATCCTGTGTAAAAACTTAACTTTAAAGCTGATACATCCACCTGCACAATTTTGAGTGATATGTCATTTGTCACATGATACAACACGGAATTAAAACTTCCTGTTAGAGTTTAACACGTCCCTAACTTCCATATCTGAAAGCGTCATTCCTGATGCTTACTTTTCAAATTGCATTACAGACAAATTTTCCCATGGACCTCCTTATACACACAACAACAGACCTGAAGAATTGAAACGAAGACCTCAGCGATATTCGTACAAATGAGACGGTAAGAATATTCCAGTCATTCGGAACATTCAAGTCCAGCGCAATATCAAAAATTCATAGATTCTTCAACGTTACAATTGTAAGCGTCATTTCAAAGTCTATAAAACTGAAATATTCCGAAGATACTCCATATTTTACGAGTCCGGTGTTCCGATCTCTCTGAACTTAGCAATGGATTGGCACACAAACTATTTTGAATAAAACGAAGGAGAACTGAGGCGAGTACAGCAGAGATTTTGATCATGAATAACAACAAAAAGAATAATATTATTCAAGAGCAGTCCTTCACGCTCAGGTTGGTTTTTGTGGTAAACAGATACTTATAAAATAAATTTCGAAAACATGACTTCATACGATTGTGTTTCCTTCTTGAGACTTTCATGAACGCACAACATGACAAAGAATATTACGACGATATAAAATAAAATAGCACTGAAGAATATTATAAAAATAAACCCGAATAACTTTTCAAAATTCTCTAGTTTATTTTGAAAACTCCTCTGAAAGACAGTAGATAATAATCACAATTCTGTTATTCCACACATCAAGGCAAACTAAATTTAACACAACGAAAATTATTTATAGAAAACTAAACAATAATCTGTATACATACCGAATCGATAAATCACAACAAAGAATCGAGTATCATGCAAAATAACACGAACTATAGAACCGATTCTAAGATGGGTGCACTAAGAACTGTTTGACTCGAGCGAAGAAATCGGTATAAAAATCGAGATATATCGTTTCCGTTTGTTTATTGCATTTGGAACTGTGGCTAGTTGTTAAAATGTGTCTGTGTGTGTGTTCTTTGTTTGTGCTATGACAGTCTGTTGTTATGGCTGTTCTATAAATGTGACTTAGGTACAGTTGAAGGAATGTTTGTTTGTGTGTGGTCTGTCAGACAAAGTATTTTGGTACTGCTATTTTAGACGAATAGTGTTCTGCCGCAATTTCTGCACAATGCATTGTGTCAACACCATGTTACTAAGATAATCATATAGACCGCATTATAATCTTTATGAAAATTGTTTCAAGAAACACAAATGGGATCTGTTTGTGGGACATAGTTTAAAGTATGAGATCGATAAAGACGAAAACATAACACCTAGGAGAGGCATAAAAATCGGGCAACGTTTTAATGAAAATGCATAGCAAGATTTGTTCCAGTAAAATCGCAGGGAAAAGCAAATTAACAATAATGACGTCTAAAAGAGTAAGAAGCCAATAAATTAATAGCAGATATCAACTTCATTGTGGGCATGGACAAAGAATTTCTAATCTGGATTTATCGACGCTGCGGTTGGCCGCGAATCGAACTGATCGGAAGTCTTAAAGGATTTGCCGAGTCCCGAAGATTAATGTACAAATACCTATTGTCTAAGCTTTGGGTATGCTTCGGCTTTCAACCGAGGAATGTTCCTTTACTTCTGCGAGATATGGATTGGTTATAAATCGTTGATCAGTTCCAGACTTTGGCGATTAGATATAGACTGCCGCTGACTGGCTTGCCTTTAGCTGCTGGCTTGTCTTGTAGGTATGCCGTACTGTTAGAACCTTTTTTTTTTTTGGTGGGTAGAAAATCATCGAATAACCCTCCCCGCTCTTGGGCAGAGCGAAGGGGAGTGTCAGACTTCTACTGACTAAATACCAACCCATTTCCTTCTTCGCCCTTGTGCCGAGGCCGCGTTATGCCTTTCGATAATCCGCAGCCCCGACGGGCACTGTTAGCCCCTAGGCACGCCACTGGCTCGTTGGTTTACTGGTCGTATGCGCTACTGCTGAGGATGAGGTTCTAAGTTTGGTTCCCTGTTCGAGCTTTGTGTTATTAGGTTTATTCATTACGAAATCTTAGTAGCAGCTCAGAGTCCCGATTATAGTCTTGTTGATGGCAATAGGCTAGCCCCTTATAATATGTCTTCTATAAAACTGGCAAAAAATGGGTCACCTCTTATCCTTCAGGTAAACACTATAGAGGCTTGGTATTACGTATGTTGTTATGATTAGATATTGTTTACGAGTATGTGCGATTTTACTTACGTGTTGGTATGTTATCAGAGTTGTTTAACCCTACTTTCAGCCTCATTGTTCGCGTGAATAGTTCAGAATTTAAAGCTTCGGGTTGACTGTAAAGCTAGTTGAGATACTATGTCGAGATTATTTCCAATGCAACGTTTGAATTTATTAGATAAGATTTCTATGCAATAAATTGTTTCGGTGTGCTTTATGAGGTAACTATAACTTTCTGAGTTTTACACACGTATGAACTGGTAACCTGGAGAAGGTCGCAAAAATCTACTGGACGCGCAAAGCAGAGGATCAGTCAGCGGTGACTCTTGCTCGTATGGTTGAAATAATGACTATTATTTCACACTAGAATAGGACGCCCGATTATAAAGAGATGATCACATATGAGCGTCGTTTTTTTATTGAGTTTTAATTTGTTTCTGAGCAGCTCTTTATTTTCCGACTTGACCTTGAGGTAAGATAAACAGGTTATTTTTCTAACGTCATGCTGTAAAATAATTAATTGTTTTTTTTTTCTAAACAGGATTCAATGAATTGATATTTCACATATTTTTGTATTTTGTCGACAGCGCCGCGCCGATATGAACTGCATAGATAGGTTGGTAACACGATGTGCATACCGATCAACCACTTAAAATATTGTCTTCTGTTTTTTTATTACCTATATGCTGAATCAACGTTCCTAACAAACCTCTGTGGTTTTCTGAAACGTATTGTGTAAATTATTGTATTCTTAACATGTTTTTTGATAATAACAATAAAAAAAAAAAAAAAAAAAAATTATAATAATCAATTTTCAGTATGAATCCTCATCATCCTTAAAAAAAACTCGAAAAGTGCGAACACAAAACATGCATGGCAGCTACCGTTTTAAGAGGGATCCAAAGAAAACATTTCTTCAAATTAGTACAAAGTTAATTAGGGCCCGATTGTGGGACTCAGTGAATGGTGAATCTGCCGTAAACTGCCGGATTTTCACAAGGTTAGGTACATTGACACACTTTGACCAAAAGACTTTTGCAAATTCTGCTTTCTCAAAGCTAGAGATTAAATTTTCTTTCTGCGGATTATGTGGTTGGATTCAATTACTGAGACTGTAAAGTTTATTTTCGGATGATAAATGTTTTAATCACAGCCGGATTTATACTTAATGAAGCAATTAAACAAGCTTTGCTGTTTTGCGGTTTTGTTCGCTTTATGGTTGAATTGGAAATTATTCCAAATAATATAGCATTAATATTTGGGGAAAATGTAGCTTACCATTCATAATTTCAGCCCACAGAGGGTCTGTGCGTTCCTCATCCGTCCTTTTCCCGTAATTCTGACGATCCAGTAAAAAAAAATAAAAAATATATGGTAAAATGGTTCTTATGTTGTCCCAAATAAAGTACTATTATTATTTATTATAGTCAACCCAACGCACTTTTGGACTGCCTTGGTTTCTGAGGCTTAAACTCGGCCACTATAAGTGTAAAAGAATTGTAATCAGATCAATAATTCCGAAGATTACCCCTGCGCCCAAACTTTACTTCTTTTTATTATTAGTATAGAATGCTTATAAACTCTTCGATGTATCCCCAATTCACCATATTTATTTTTTGTCGACAGCGCCGCGCCGATATGAACTGCATAGATAGGTTGGTAACACGATGTGCATACCGATCAACCACTTAAAATATTGTCTTCTGTTTTTTTATTACCTATATGCTGAATCAACGTTCCTAACAAACCTCTGTGGTTTTCTGAAACGTATTGTGTAAATTATTGTATTCTTAACATGTTTTTTGATAATAACAATAAAAAAAAAAAAAAAAAAAAATTATAATAATCAATTTTCAGTATGAATCCTCATCATCCTTAAAAAAAACTCGAAAAGTGCGAACACAAAACATGCATGGCAGCTACCGTTTTAAGAGGGATCCAAAGAAAACATTTCTTCAAATTAGTACAAAGTTAATTAGGGCCCGATTGTGGGACTCAGTGAATGGTGAATCTGCCGTAAACTGCCGGATTTTCACAAGGTTAGGTACATTGACACACTTTGACCAAAAGACTTTTGCAAATTCTGCTTTCTCAAAGCTAGAGATTAAATTTTCTTTCTGCGGATTATGTGGTTGGATTCAATTACTGAGACTGTAAAGTTTATTTTCGGATGATAAATGTTTTAATCACAGCCGGATTTATACTTAATGAAGCAATTAAACAAGCTTTGCTGTTTTGCGGTTTTGTTCGCTTTATGGTTGAATTGGAAATTATTCCAAATAATATAGCATTAATATTTGGGGAAAATGTAGCTTACCATTCATAATTTCAGCCCACAGAGGGTCTGTGCGTTCCTCATCCGTCCTTTTCCCGTAATTCTGACGATCCAGTAAAAAAAAATAAAAAATATATGGTAAAATGGTTCTTATGTTGTCCCAAATAAAGTACTATTATTATTTATTATAGTCAACCCAACGCACTTTTGGACTGCCTTGGTTTCTGAGGCTTAAACTCGGCCACTATAAGTGTAAAAGAATTGTAATCAGATCAATAATTCCGAAGATTACCCCTGCGCCCAAACTTTACTTCTTTTTATTATTAGTATAGAATGCTTATAAACTCTTCGATGTATCCCCAATTCACCATATTTATTTTTTGTTCTTCTTTAAGTACATAGCAAGTTAAATGTGTGTACCCTTTATAATTGCGTTCCAGAACATAATTTGAAACACCCCCCACAATTTTGAATCAAAGTCATCGTATCGTAATCATCTGTCTTCTTTCAAAACATTAATTGCAATGAATGAATCGCCACCATAATTATACCCTAATTAGACGAAAAAGTGTAACTGTCATCAAAAACTCATCCAAAAGAGAGACTGAATGAAACTTGAACTTCTGGAATAAAAAGGAACATTAAACTTGAAGACTCTTGAATACTTTCAGTTTCAGAGGCCAATTAGCGCACTTCCGTAAGTTAATTTATACTAACAGTATTTAAATTAATCAGCCGATTCATTTTGGTTGAGCTAAGTGAATATTAGCTCGTTTTAAAACCTTTGGAATATTTTAAGACCTATTTGGAGTACGGCTTCGTGGGCTCTTCGATAAATATGGATATCTTCGTCATCAAAGAGTTTTTATTTTTATGAATTAATGGGAGTAGTGGTTGCCCAGTGGTGGCGGCCCCGATTTACGAATAGTGAGTCGTGGGTTCGAACACAGTCAGGCGCTTTACTTTGTGTAATTTATTCCATCACCACTGCTCTCAAAACGGTGAAGGAACCATCGTGAGGATTCCGGCATGTCTTAGAATCAAAAAATTCGAAGATATGTGACATCTACCAATCCGCACTGGGCCCGCGTGATGGATTATAGCCCATCCCCCTCCATAGAGAGGAGCCTGAGTCCCTGCAGTGAGAACCATATAGGCTGATGATGACGATGAAAGATGGAATTAAAAGTATCATTATGTCTTAACCAAGGTCTGCTGATGTACCAAGTTCCAAGTTCAGCAATGAAAGCGTTAAAAGGTAACAGATACACGTGCAGAATTACTTTTGCACTTGTATGGATATTGGAGTCCCAATACTGTTAATTAGGAAGTCCATTGAATGAATTAAAAGGTACGGTCTATGTTAAATTCAAATTATGTACTCCTGTAAAACTTGTTTCAAAAAATCACAGCATACAAATGACAAAGCACACTAATTTACTGCAAAATGAGTTACTTTTGCCTTTTGCGTTGTTTCTTATTTTTGCATGCCACCCCTAGCAGGCCCATCACTCTTTATTTCGTCCAGTATTTTAATGTCTTGTGTATACATACGTAGCCATGTCTCTTGTTAATTAAGTACCATTTACATCAGGGTCGCTTTTAAAAACACGAGCCAGGCGGATTTAACAGCCTTTTGTTCTGCTGCCATTTTAAATAAAAATATTTAGTAGGGAATTTTAATATTTTTGTATTATGCGTAGAAACGAAAGCGTGTTTTAAATAGCAAATTAGGTTGTCGCATAAATGGATTTGTATGCAAATTGGGGTGGTGATAATTTTAGTTTTTTGCGCGACAATTTTATGTAGATTTACTTTAAATAATTGGATGGATTTCGTGATGAGCCGCTTTATCTACCTATAAACATTTTGGTATTATGAACAGCTGTAAATTCCCAAAAATAACCTACATTAGAGTTTATACGTGAAGATGCATTATATTACTACTATGATTTAGAATAACCAAGTTGAATGTCCATTTGTCACTTTCGTAAATTTTTATCGTAGCAAATCACAAGAATTATTGACTTCATTTATTTCTAACCAAAGATGTTTGAGGAAAGAAAGAGCAAAAGACCCTGATTAACCCATGTCAATACCAGCTGCTACTTAGACAAACGGCGTCGACATCACCATTTTAATCCCAAGAATTACTTTCCTTGGATAAAATACGTCATCTAATCAAAGGAAACGTGCCATCGTTATCTCAAATCAAACCTTTGTAGCCTACAAACCAAAACCAAATCTGTTGCAACTGCCTAGATTACGTTTTCAATCGACACCGCGCTCCAGTAATTTGACACCATCGATTGGAGATTACATCCAGCCTTCATTTGCCATCTAACTGAATCCTGAGGCGCACGTGACGAGAATCTTGATAGGAAGAACCAACTAACTTTTTCAATATATTCGTTAGTATCCTTTTATCTGTTTTTATTACTTCTACTCCAAATTTGTTTTTATAGAAGTGTAGTGGGGGTGAATAAGTACTTATAAAGTCGCTTTTTACGGCTGTCTGAAATTTTTATAGGTTTTTCTTTGTGGTCGGGTAATGGAAAGTGAGGTTGCGTGTTGGACAGTTCCAGTTATGTCTGTGGTATTGTGTTTATTTTATGTTCGCTATAAATTATCGTTTTCTTTTCTTCAGATTTTTAAAGAGACAGAGAGACTGGGACACAATTGAAATACTTCCGGAATTATATAATATTATGAAAGAAGCTGACTATGCTATGACAGGTTATTTTTTGAGAGTAATGAGATTCTTGTTTCTTAAAATTATTTTAATAGAGTTTAACAATGTTTTGGAGGTCGGATAGCTATTCCGTGTGAATAGGGATGTTTACTAACTAAAAAAATATGATTCTAATTAGTCCGTCTGTTAGATTATCGAAAAATATTGGATACGTATTTTTTGTTTTATCAAATCAATAAAAATTTACGAAAATAAAACGCGTCAAAGATTTGAGTGGGAGGTTGTGACGTCACTGCTCGCGAAGAAATGTCATACTAATGTCTTAGAATATGACGTCACACGAGTTTTCAAAGCACTGTATCGTCTTCATTGTTTGTTTTTTGAAAAAAGAAAATAATCCAATATTTTTTAGAAATCTATCTGACGGACTAATTAGATTTTTTTAATTAACATCCCTATTACTGTTTTACAGCTGCATATATTTAGATTAGATGCCGACCCCAGATGAAATAGTTTTTATCACATAATGAGTTTATTATAAAATAAATAAATAAATAAAATTCATTTAATTCAGATAACTTGATCCATACAGGTAGAAGAAAATTAACATAGAAACAGGTTTAAAAATAAAAATCAATTACAATTAAAATCAAAATAATAGGAACAACAGGTCAAAATAAGATTATTGTAAGAGCGGTTTGAATAAGCAATTTAATTGTTTATAATATTTCCCTACAAAGATATTGTTTTAACAAGGTAACAAACTCGACCCCATATTGTTATTTATTCAATTTCTTAGCCGTCAATCTTCATCATATTTATAATCATCACTAAATCAAAGCTCAGCTAAAATAGTACCGCCAGTTAAATGTTAAGTAATCCGAGGTTTAATTAACGTTTCAATTAAATTAACGAAGCGTTATTACAGAAATGATGTCAAAATTGAAAGACGTGGTAATGCCGTCAAAAGATGGAGATAGGGGAAGACGTATATCTATGTATATTTATATACAGGGGGTGATGTAACGAGCCCTAATGAAATATTCGACGACACCGCGCTGCGTCAATATTTCATCCCGTCACGAGAAAATATAGGGTAAGGAAGTAATTAGACTTTCTTCCGACTAAGAGCAGTGGTGGCCCGGTGGTGGCGGCCAAAACTTACTAACGATAAGATGTGGGATCGATTCGAACCCAGGGAGTAGCATTACTTTGTGTAATTTCATTCATCACCACTGCTCTCAAAACAGTGAAGGAAAACATCGTGAGGAAACCGGACATGTGACATCTGCCAACCCGCACTGGGCCCGCGTGGTGGGGGGGGGGGGGGGGCATTACAGGCTGATGATGATACTATGATAGACTTCCTTACTAACAATTCTTAAAAAAATATCACTATTACAGGTGTAAATAGCGTGTGTACACAATCAGTATCATGCAGAATATTTGTTCTGGAAAACCCAGCAAGGAAAAATAAATGCATTGGCCTAAAAACTCAATTTTCCTTTTAGTCTTTTCTACATACTGTCTATATTTCTAATTCAACTTTCTTCTCGCTAGTCTGTTGAAAGAAATTTCCTATGAAATAAGCAGTAGCTTTGTGCTCCTATTTTAATTTTATTTATTATCTATTTATTTGAAGCAGCACTGAAAAAAACTGGGCGTTCAATCAAGTGAACTAGTATTGCTACAATCATGTAGTGATGATCAACTTAACTATGATTTTGATTGATCTAAATAAGATATCGTCAATCAAGCTAAAAAGTCACTTGATTGAATTGCATTTTTTTCAGTGAGGTTATACATTCTTTGTGTTCCAAAAAATATTCAACTTTAATTTTAACTGACCTCAACACTATTACGAGTACAAATAAGATATGAGCATGATGATGAAGATGATGATGTTCTGCTCTAATTTTATATTACCCGCACAAAGGTTTAGAACGTAAGATAACCCACCTATTACGATCTACAAAGTTTATACTCCCATATTACAATAAAACTTTATGTTATACTAAAAATTTATCGTTGTCAGTAAAATGCGGGATGGAAATCAAATTTTCATTTACATAATATCCATATTGTTGAATGAATAAAAATAATGAGAGGATGCCTCGTATATCGCTTTATGTATCATCAGTAGCATCTGCCTAGTGTTTACCCAACTATGCTGGGGTCGGCTGGTTATATGGGTTTATTATATTGAATGTAAACATAGTATCCATTAGCAATAGTAACATTCATTTTCATTTGCAACTGTGAAGCAAAGGTAAAGCAAACATAAGAAAAAAAATTAAAACGATGATAAATTTTTCAGTTTTATATCCTAATACAAACCTTTATTTGTTATTTTTGGAGGGTCGTGACTCCTCCCGCTCCGGGCGGACTTCTCAGTCTCGTCAGACTTCTATTGACTAAAAACCACCAATGCTCCTTCTTAGCCCTTTATGTCCGGGGGCGCGGTATATCTCTCGAACAACCCGCATTCCTTTTAATTTAATATAATAGCTAACGCTTGTTTTTAAGCTATTGCATAGCTTCTATCGCGGGCCTTGAGCGTGGAGAGCGAATCCAGAAATTCCGTAACGAAAATTTTCAACCAGGTTGCTATGGTTACGGAAAATAACAAGGTTGTCAAATTAAATAATTGATAAAAAATGCTATGCAATAGCTTTACCGCGGCAGTCTCCGAGTCCCACATTCTCTTTTTTTTGTGGTAGTGTTCCAGACGAAATAACAAGAGTAAAATGGAAAGCCGCTGTTGACTGCACAAAACTATAATTTTCACTTAACCTGTCTTTTCTAAGATATTCCTTGCTCTATATCTCAAACGCGACATTTTTTCTTAACAGCTGACACCGAAGGCCTTTAATTCCTTTCGCACGACGTGTTTTCTAAAGCGCAACATTTATCATTTAATTTTAACCCTTGCTTAGGGTAATTAACTTAATTTACAAGGTTAAAACATTAATTTTAGAGAAAAAATGGGTAGTCGTAAAAATAAGGGTTTTAAGTAGGCAATGTGGACTTTAATGGCCTTTTTATAGGTCTAAAATGCGTCAATTAGGCTTTTTAAACCTATAAAAGGACCTGTGTTGAAGGGTTTATTTTCAGTCGTCCGTTTTACAAATAACTTCTACAAGGTACAAGTTTTAATTTATTCGTTACTCTGGAATTTCGTCGGTTGAAATATGTTGTTGAAACGTACGTACGTAAGTAAGCAAGCTGTTACTGCTTTTGTAACTTAATTTCCATTAAATTCTATAATTAATACTACTATTAAGTACGGTTTAAGTGTTTTGTTACGTAATATATCGTAACTGAGTCTTTTACGTCTCATAGGTATTTTTATGGAGTGATCGAGTCATGTCTGTAAGGCATTCTCTTGATTAGGAAACTATAACAACAGGTCGTCATTTTGTTTGCTTTAGAGCAACAGCAAGCTCAGGTTAAATCACATACGCATACAGCCAGTGATGATGAAAATATTAGCACTGGTTGGATTGACAAACAAACCGAGAAAAACAATTAAAAAAAATAACGGTGTCGTTGAGCTGTATAATTAATTGTTAAGCTGTTTGTTGTTATTTGTTTATGTATGTGCTGCTATTTTGTGTTGCTGCTGTCCATTAGCGAATAAATACATATTCTATTCTATGTCGTTAAAAAAAAACTAAAACACACTTTAAAGTAGTTATTTTATTACTTCTGTTTCTTTTCAGCAAACCTTTTCATTTGATACGCATAATCATGGGAATGCATACAAATAACTAGTCTGTCATCTTTGGGAGTCTGTCATAACTGATTTAGAATGGGTAGTATTTAAACGAGTGACTGTGAAAATTTTAAGTTACAAGAATAATTAATTTAGGTCACATAATTACTAAGTGAGCGACTGACTGTGAGCGACAAGAAATCAACAGAACGGCAATTTACAAGCAATAATTTGAGCTACTTAAAATACAAAATGAGTAGCTTCATAATTTTTGAGCGACCCAATATTTGTATGAGTGACAACGTTACGTCCTGCATTTTTTTCAATATTTGGCAAATGATTTATTTATACTGAACGGCATTTTATCTTAAATGAAGTGTTTCGATTGGAAAAATCACTTTGAAAATTACTATAATGAGTAGAGTAATGACCACACTTTTTTTTTTGAAAATGTTCGTATGAAATAACTATTTGAAGAAACACTTTTAGCTAAGAAATTTAATTATTTAAGGGTAGGTTGCATGTATTCCGAAAAAAGAAAGCAATATGTATTTACTTAAATCAAATGAAGGGTTCTCTATTGTGTCACCTAACTTTTTTATCCATAATTTAAAATGCCATAACTTTTTTTGTCCTAATCATCATTTGTCCGAATGATAACTTACCCGAACTAAATATCACATAGTATCACATGCCATAAAATTGAAATCCCTAAATATAATATGACCTAAATCCATTTGTCTTATATATTACAATCTTATTATTATTATACGAAAGACATAAAAACGTTTTCCATAAAAGTTTTAAGTCCTAAATTAAAATCACATATTGTTTATTTATCATAATAATATTATTAGAACAAAGTATAACAAAGCTTTTGGTCACGTCACTTATACATGCAAGTTGCAACGCATGTACTCCATGACGCGCGCTCGCTTCGCTCGCATATTATATAACACTAATATCTTCTGTCCCCGAAGTGCTGGGCCTCCGCCGGCCTCCTTCGTCGGCCTACGGCCCGGTGCCCATGCCGCCCATAAAGGATACTGTCGCGAGACGGTGATTCATCCACTTAGCGGACGACTAGCAACAAACAATCTGTAGTTTTCATTTAAAAAAGTTATCAAAATAATAAACATAAGACCTCAAATAGAATATCAGTAACCATTATTCATTAATACAAAACGCTGCTCAATTTGAACTTTTTAGTAGTATAATAAATGTAAAACCTCAATTGGGAAAATCGTCTCTATCTTAATATTTAAGTTACCCTTTGTGTATTTCTAGTCGCTCACTTAGTAATTTTGTCGCTCAGTTAGTAGTTTTAATATCTGAAATGGACTTATCACAACCCACTTTTTGTAAGCTCGTTCCGGATTTTAATATTAATCAATATTTGTCGTTAGTTTAGTTTATTTTTCGCTTGCTCAAATTCATACCGCTCAAGTTATAAAAACAGTATATCATCATCAGTCGCTTAGTTATTTTTTATTCGCTCGTTTTATAATTCCCCATTGGATTGTCGTTCGAAAACCGTTTACCACGAATATTGTTTTTGCATAGTAGTTAGTTACCGGTGAGGCTAATAAAAGTGTGTAAAAATACAAAACGCAATACACAAGTGGCGACAATTCTTTCAAAGCCTCTACGACTTTTTTCTCGATTCTCGATATTTATCTTAAATGCATACCTCACGTGTGCTGTGTTCATAAATGTGAGCATAATTTCCTTCAACAGATTTCTATTTCTATTTGAGTCTCGACCTCGACTTAGCATAATAGGTTCGCACTGTTAAGGCTTCAGTTTTGCATTCTGCACGTGAAATCTTTAGCATTAATTCTGACAGAACAGCGTGACGGCTTTATGCTAATAGAAAATGAACGTTATCGGTATACATAATTATATGGCATTTAATAACAGAGTAGGTAAATGGCTTGATTACGCTGCGTGGTTGTGGAAATTACTATGGCAATTACTAATTATGTCGGCATGTGTTATTTATAGGCAGGCAGGCTTAGTTTTTATTAAATTATATTTTGACTGTAAAATTATTTTGTATGTCTGGTGTTGAAACTAATTGGTTGTGTTGCGGTTGCAAACTTTTTGAAGACTTCTTTATTAGAATGTTGTTCTTTAGTTTTTCTTGGGTTTGTGTTTTCACTGTTTGTAATATATTTAATTTTACTCCTACTAAATCTATTTATTTAATGTTTAAGGCTATAAAATAAAGATCTATCTTTGCCATAGATTTTAAATTCAATATTATGTTAAAATTAAATAACGCTTCTGATTCAAATTGTTAAAAAGCTCTTATTCTACAGATTCAAAGATATTATTCTTCAACATTAACGATCATTATTCGACTGCTCTATGCTGCGATTGATATGCAAACTTGGTTTCTTAAGTTTCCTCTTAACTTTCAATCTGCGAATGCTTTTAGAATCTGTTGAACGTTCAGCAGAATTTTCTTGATGTTGGACTGCACGAGTAAAACGATTTAATATTCCTTTCTATTCAGACTGTAAATCAGAAAGGTTATTTTAGTAGGTATTAAAATGTAAATAACGCTCAAAACTCTTTGATTATTTCTAGTGCTAATCTTATCAACTAGCGACCTGCCAATATAAGCCATTTTGAAATATTGTGATCTTCGTTATTTTATTAATTTAATGAAACAAAGTTCAAGTCTTTACTTAGAACTAAATCCGATTTTACGGTTCGTCGGTGGGAATGAAACAAATGGTGTCAACTAACTTATTAGTGCGGACACTTTTTTTTATTGATATATCTTATTATTATTTATTCTTCCTCCGAAATTTGTAAACCACCTAAAAACATTTAACAAACCCCTGAGAAAGAATAACCTAAGTAATTTGGCAATTTCCCAAAAAAATATTTCCATTTATAAATGAAAGTGACATCGTCGCGCGATCTTTACCTTGATAACCTCAACCACTAGCGGTCACACTAATTCGCCTTTTATGTCCCTTTGAAATTCAATAGGTGACAGGCTAGTGATGGAGACCTTCCATTTAAGCCTGTATTAAATAACGACACGCCTTAGCATTAGAGGTGCGCCTGTAAGGCTGTATAAAGTAGTAACAAAGGAAGAATAAATATCAGTCTGTTGTCAGTGTGTTCGGTGACAGGTTTGACTTGAGCCATTATGTTTGAAGGCTTTGTCTGGGTCGCTAAAAAAATGTGGGACAGACGTATCTTTCGAACATTTTTCTTTAGAATCCCTGATAGATAACCCATACGCCCTTTAGACGTAACAGGTCAGACATGACGTAACATGACATAGATAATTGTAATTACTTTAGGATTTTTGCTATAGACAGCTTTCAAGCAAAAAACAGAAGTCAGTAGGTACATCAAGCTACTACAGTCTGTCAAATTTCCTTTATTGATTTTCAACTTTATCGATAAAGGAAAAGGTTCAAGATAGATTATTAAGCTATTGCATAGCTTCTATCGCGGGCCTTGAGCGTGGAGAGCGAATCCAGAAATTCCGTAACGAAAATATTTTCAACCAGGTTGCTGGTTACGGAAAATAACAAGGTTGTCAACTGAGGTTGTCAAATTAATTAATTGATAAAAAATGCTATATATATTAGCTTTACCGCGGCAGTCTCCGAGTGCCACACGTTTTTTATTTATTTATTATTTGTTTTAGGTGACGATGGCATCTGAAATTTCTATAAAATAGAATAACCTCGGAAAACCCACAGGTTTACGATACACCTTGGAACACCAACAAACACATAACACCTTTGAAAATACAAGTGTTTAAATTATTTAAATCTTTTCTACAGATCCACGATAGGGATAGTGTACACAACAGTAGTGTCGCGTAGTGACATGCAACAGAACGAAGCGTGTCACTCATTTCCATCCTTTTGCCGTGTCATGTGTTCTGTTATTTTTCTATTGTCCTCTATGACAAACGGATTCTAAATGGATGTGAATTTTATTCGTGTTCGGGGTCGGAGTTTTGTCATTTAAATTCAATTTTGAATGTGCCTTCTGCGGAATTTAAAGAGTTATAACGATCATACGTCATTGCTGTTGGAAAGATCTAACTTGTTGTTTTTCTAATATAATATCACTATATATTACATATTATAAAAAACAAAGTCCTCCGCCGCGGCTGTCTGCCTATTCACGATAAACTGAAAAACTTCTACATCAATATTCAAGCTGTTTTCATCCATCAATAGAGTGGTTCTAGAGGAAGGATTTAGTATATAATTTGTTAAGATTTTGATAACCACGTGGGCGAAGCCGCGGGCATCAGCTAGTCATATTTATTATTATTATATTCTCTTAATTAAACTGGTTTCAGAAAAAATAAAAATTCAGTGAAAAATAAAACAACAAAAGAATCTACATGTTTTACTTCACATTGACCAACATGGGCACATGAAAAACGTCTAGAAAACATGCAAGATTCCAGTTGTTGGTTTCCTACAAAGAAGAACCGGAGAACCTATCTTTGTAATAAAACCAAGGAAAACCTATTGAACGTTTAGTATTAGTTATACTTAATTTTACTTCACATGCAACCCCTTTTAGTTTCCGGTAGTAGTATGGTTTTCGTTAAACGTAGGTACCTACTACAGTGAGCATCTAAGGTAGCAAAAAGAACCCATCCATCAACGTTCAGCTGACTGATGAGGTTCTAGTGATGACTTACACTTAATGGAATAACCATCTATCTAACCGCTTAGACGGTTTACTGGCAATGGTTATCATTTTCTGCTCTTATAAAAAATAAATAAATAATAGGAAAGTCAGTCTTTGGCCCATCTTCGGAGGTTATAAAAATCGGGTGTGGTCACAAACAATTTACCCTTTACTGATCTTTTTATGGTGTTGTTAGGGCAGAAGTAGTCTTTGACCAATTTTGCACCTTCGAAAGACCAATGGGAATTGCGCTGGCTCCAAAAATCGGGATTTTTTTCGACTTTTCGGCTTATAAGTTCATTACTGTGATAAAACAAATTCATACGCTTTTAAAAATCAATACAGTTATTTTATTTGCGACCTACGATGTTTTAAATTACTGCCCTTTCTAGATTTTTTCTTATCCAGCCAAAGAAAAAAGTACTCAGTCAGAATTAAAAATATTCAAATAAGACATCCAACACCTTTTTTTTTTTTTTGGGGTGGGAAATCATCAAATGACTCCTCCGACTCTGGGCAAAGCGGTAGGCAGTGTCAGACTTCTACTGACTAAAACCACCCATGTTCCTTCTTAGCCCTTGTGCCGACGCCGCGGTATCTCTTTCGAGCAACCCGCAGCCCCGACGGCAGACATCTAACACCTTAAGCGTAAAAAGAAGCCATTCAAAGTCTTTGAAAGTTAAACATAATACGGACTATCTGACACCGTCTTTTTCTTTCACCATCAAAGAAAGTATCAGCTGAACGAATAAAAAGGAACGATCCTTTATCAGCCATTCACGTAATGCTCGGTTATTAAGAAGTCAGTTCTTCATTCATTCGTTCACTCGCAAGCCTTTTAGTTTTTGGTAGCTAAGCTAATAAAGTTAGATTTATGAAGGAGCTTTGAGACGTAAATTGTACTGAAATTTAGTATCAAGTGTGTAACTGGTATCAGTTACACACTCGCTCCCATAGAGGGTAGTTTGTCAAGATTTTGGAACTGAAATGAGAAGGGTGTTGAGTCTGATTTAATTTGCATCAAGGCTGTCTGGTTAATTTTCGTTTAAACTAGTATGATAAGTGAATTTCATTTTAAGGTTTGAATTTGTAGGTAAGAAAATAGGTTTTTCTCAAACATGCTTGGAAATTTGAGCATTATTTTGACAACCTTCTTCGAGATAAATCGAAATTGCTGTACTGGCCAGATACATGCGACCAGCCGGCAAAAGTTGTATGAAAATCCATATCTGTCGTGTTTAGCGGCCAAATAAATTACATACTAAACTCATATCTGTCGTGTTAATTAAAAATGGAACGATCTTTTACTCTGAACCATAGCAACCAAGGAGGTGACTTATTAAAGGTTTTATTTAAATTTCGAATTGGCTGAACTCTTCAACGCGTGAAAAATTATTGTTGTTTATGTGATTTTGAAAAGTAAATTGTATTTAATTTCCTCGCATTATTTGAGAAAAGTACTATACAAGCCTTGGCCACAACTAGGCATTGATGGACTTACGTATGTGTGCCTCGGCTTCGCCTCGGCCCACATTTACACGTTCGTCCACCAATGCCTCTGTTGCTGGCCGCTGCAGTAATGTACTATATTTGGTATGTCTTAAGTACCCATAATAAAACTAAATAAAAAAGCTGAAACCTTAACATAAAAAAGGATTACTATTGTCAGCCATATTTAAGCTAATAATTTAATATTTTAATAATTGAAATTCCTTGTATAAACGTCAAGACATTAAATTAAAAATATTCATAACAGAACCTGCCATAGTAACTATTAAAGTAGAAGAAGGTTAAGAAAGTACTTGATTTTATTTTCAAAAATCAAACTCTAAATATTTTATTTCATTAGGCCTGCTTATAAAACGACCTATCACAATCATTTACCAACCCCAAATAAATCGATGACTCAGGTTAATTAATTTTATAATTTCGGCCGTACCTTCGTCTTTAATTAAACCGAAATTATTCAAAAATACCTTAAATAAGCAGAACGCTTGAATAAAGTTTGAAGTGATTATGAAAGGAATTTGAATTAGTCCGTTATTGACCTTTGCGATAGGTCACGATGGCGAACGTTATTAAAAGTCAACACCGTAGCTCGTAGCAATTCTCGTAGCGCTACGAATAATTAGTTTCGTAGACGTCTCGTAGCTCCTTGAGTTATTACTGTTTTTTCGCTTGCTTGCTCGAAATTGGGAATACGCTGATGTTTTGCTTAAATTATGCTCATTTTCTTTTGCGATATTATTTTGCCGTGTAGTTAGTTTGGGTTTAATGAGCTTTCGCGAACTTTTGTGATATTTTTAGAATGGATTAAATAATAATTCGGATAAAATGATTTAAATAAACTTTTTATACTTTAACGTAAACCTAGGGCTCACTTGAAGTATAACTCCCGAAATGTGTTTTACATTAAACATAAGTACTAATAACATAATCATTATTTAAAACTTTAAATTGATTCTGTCTCTGCCATCTTTAAGCGTTTAACGCTAAATATATTTAGTGATTTGTAGTGCAAGAACCCCTTAGTAGTCTAAACAACCAGCAATAAAACTATTTCCGAACACCACTCTGATTGCAGCCTTCCAAGCTAAACTAAAGCCATAATAACATTAAAAAAAACACTCTAATACCTAATAAAGCCATTCTCTACCTCATCCCCATTACAGCTCTATTAAGAACACTGTCTAACTCTACTAACAGTTCAGAAACTAATTCTAGAACTTTCCGTGTTCTCGGACAAATAGCTAGTACTCGTAGAAAAAACTTCATTTTATAACTAGCGGAGTGAATTACATAGGTAAAGTTTGAAGTGAACTTCGTCTCGATGTATGGTAAGTTTTAACGATTGGTATATCTACGGCCTGTTAGTTGAGAGGAAATGTTGGTAAAGAGGAAGACCTAATTGCATGTATCGTGTTGCTTTGAGAAAGATTTTGTTCTTGTATTAAAGTACTGTAGTTAAAAAAAAACTGAAAAGGAAAAAACAAGCACATTTTAAACTAAACAAAACTTGGAAGCAGGCGGGGTTTAATTGAATTTTAAATCATGAAATGAAAAAAAAAAAATAGAACCCCTGCCTGCTTCCAAGTTTTGTTTAGTTTAAAATGTGCTTGTTTTTTCCTTTTCAGTTTTTTCAGTCGGGTTTTTTAGTTTTTTTGAATTACTTTTTTTATTTCCAACTTTTTAGTTCTCTTGTGTTTGTCCTTTCGTTACCCGCGTAAAACTCTTCGCAGATAATTTAACTTTTGTGCTTGATAATAGGATTTGTATTTGTCACTTTAAATTTCTTTTAAACATATAAGTGTTATATATTTTTGCAATCTCCTTTTAAAACCCTATATTTTGATACTCTACTCAATGGTATTGGAAAATTTTTTTTTTTCAACTCCGCCATTTGGCCCATAAAATCCGTAATTTTTCTTTGTTTTTTAATTTTATTGTAGCCTATAACACTCGCGCACTCTAGACGAATCTAACGACGTATGTTTTATTCAAATCCATTCATCCGTTTCGGAGTTATGAGGGAACAAAGAAACGGACATACATACTTACATACATACACGTCAAACACATAACCCTCCTTTTGGGCTTCGCCGCAGTCGGGTAAAAAGGAAGCGACCAAGTAATATAAAATGTTAAGGAAAAGATTTTATGAAATGGAGGACATATTTTATTACTCTACACAATTTTTTTCCCTTAGCCGTCTCATTTTTCAGTAAATTGTTGAAATAAAAAAGAGCCCGCAATTTTTTTTAACACTTATATTTTTAACACTTTTATTCCGAGATTTTACAGTATTTACGCCTTACGGCACTCGACTAAAGATCCTTTGGAACAATTTGAAAACGACCGAAAACGCACGACTGGTTCGTGATTCTGACTTGGTTTCCCGGAGAAAGGACGAGATTCTTTTGTTCACAGTATGAATAAACATCAGAAGAAACCCGTGCATGTCGGAACCGTCAAAAATACTCGTTTGTAAAGCTAAGCAGGATCATCATTCGTGGACTTATCTTAGAAAGCTCACATTAAACTATTCATAGCTATTTGCATTTTTTTCGTCACCACTGTTTGTTATCTATACTTCTATATCTATACTATAATCTATACTAATACTTACTAATAATAATATTATAAAGAGGTAAAGTTTGTGTATTTGTTAAATTGTAAGGGGTAATCTTGGGATCTACTGAACCGATTTAAAAAATTCTTTCACTAATAGAAAGCCACATTATTGCCGAGTGTCATAGGCTACTTTTTATCTCTGTATTCCCACGGGAACGGGATCTACGCGGGTGAAACCACGGGACGTCCGCTAGTTTACTATACAGCTGTAAAACATTTCCCTCTATGTTATAAAAAAAAATCAACAGTTTAAAATAATTGTTTTAAAGAGTATGTATAGTCCAATTGAATGTTTAACCGAAACGTGGTCGCTCACAATGGGCCTCATCAGAAAGCTCAAAGTCACCCAAAGGGAGAGGGCTATGCTCGGAGTTTCCTTGCGTGATCGAATCAGAAATGAGGACATCCGCATGAGAACCAAGGTTACCGACGTAATAGTTTACTTACACAATAAAGAGCATTAAATAATAAAAAGAAAAAACATCACATCTCAACAACAAAACTTTACTTTACTTTACTTTAGTTATTTCAAGACCCAATATAACCCTTAAAATATTCACCCATCGTGCAAACTGTGGTCGAATATTTACATCTATGAATATGTATGAACCATGCAATCAAAGTTTCTCATAAAATTATTGAACATTTTCATCTCACACCTTCTATGCTCATACTCTAAACAACTTTGAGTGAGGTGCACTCTAAGGGTAGTTTCAATTTCTGCATAAAAGCGTGTGTAAATGTTGGCTAAAAGTTTTAATTGTGTTTCTAATTTAATTGAAAAGTGCCTTTTACTGTAGTTTTGATAGTAATGTATTATTATTCTGATACTTTAACACTAGCAAATAATAGTTATTTTCAACACATTTGCTCGAAAAATGCATTTACGGAGCCTGTATACATTGTTCGAAAGTTAAAAATTACGCACTATACAACGGAACGTGCGGTAAAATATGTACTCTCACCTAAGTACCGTGCGGTAAAATAGGTACTCTCACCTAAGTACCTATTTTACCGCACGGTCCATACCCCGTTGTATAGCACCGTTCGTATTCTTTACGGTTTTTTTTTTAAATTTCCATAAAAAGTAATACAAGAATTCCACCAAGGAGTTTCACATTACTAGAATAAATAAGCTGACTGAACGAACCTCCTTGGAAGCGCTTTTGTTCAATACGTTTGTCTCACTTTAATACTAAAGAGTAAATGAGATGAAAGTTGTAGTTCTAATTTTCACCACGTGCATGTGGCGCCATTTGCAAATGCGCGGCATTTTAATATTAAAACGTCAAAAGTTGTTGCGACTTTCCGACTGTTATTTAAAAACAAAATAATATGAGTTCAAGCGAATCCGATATTAATATGGAATCTACTCCACCTGATATTTTAAATGAGGCGCAAATTGCAGAAAATAGTCTCTTGCCGCCAAAATCGCGAGAGCGCTATTTAACTACAATAATTTTATAGCATGGAAGACTCGAAGCAATACTCAATCATTCTCTGAAAATGTTTTGATGGCTTACTTCAATGAATTACGTGTGAAGTATAAACCGTCCTCAATGTGGTCAATATATTCAATGTTAAAAACCCATAAAAACCACTCTAAAAACCAATAATGACATAGATTTAACAAAATACATACAACTACATGTATTTTTGAAACGACAGTCAGATGGCTATACAATACAAGCAAGAAATCAAAAGTATTCACTGTAGCTAACGTAGAAAAATTTCATGACGCGCCAGATGAAAAATATTTAGGAACTAAGGTACGTTTTTAAATTTTTTATTTGCCATTAAAAATAGTTTGAAAAAGTTTGTTACATTACATAATTGTACTGTTTTCTCGCAAATGTGTTGAAAAACGTTGTATGATACACGTGCAGAAATTGGTTTTTACAAACTCGTGACTATGGTAACCCCTCGACTTCGTCTCGGGCTTACATTCGTCTACTCGTTTGTAAAAACCAACTTACCGCACTAGTATCATAATAGTTATTTATGATACTAGTGCGGTAAGTTGGTTTTTTATTTTTCATCTGGCGCGTCATGAAATTTTTCTACGTTAGCTACAGTGAATACTTTTGATTTCTTGCTTGTATTGTATAGCCATCTGACTGTCGTTTCAAAAATACATGTAGTTGTATGTATTTTGTTAAATCTATGTCATTATTGGTTTTTAGAGTGGTTTTTATGGGTTTTTAACATTGAATATATTGACCACATTGAGGACGGTTTATACTTCACACGTAATTCATTGAAGTAAGCCATCAAAACATTTTCAGAGAATGATTGAGTATTGCTTCGAGTCTTCCATGCTATAAAATTATTGTAGTTAAATAGCGCTCTCGCGATTTTGGCGGCAAGAGACTATTTTCTGCAATTTGCGCCTCATTTAAAATATCAGGTGGAGTAGATTCCATATTAATATCGGATTCGCTTGAACTCATATTATTTTGTTTTTAAATAACAGTCGGAAAGTCGCAACAACTTTTGACGTTTTAATATTAAAATGCCGCGCATTTGCAAATGGCGCCACATGCACGTGGTGAAAATTAGAACTACAACTTTCATCTCATTTACTCTTTAGTATTAAAGTGAGACAAACGTATTGAACAAAAGCGCTTCCAAGGAGGTTCGTTCAGTCAGCTTATTTATTCTAGTAATGTGAAACTCCTTGGTGGAATTCTTGTATTACTTTTTATGGAAATTTAAAAAAAAAACCGTAAAGAATACGAACGGTGCTATACAACGGGGTATGGACCGTGCGGTAAAATAGGTACTTAGGTGAGAGTACCTATTTTACCGCACGGTACTTAGGTGAGAGTACATATTTTACCGCACGTTCCGTTGTATAGTGCGTAATTTTTAACTTTCGAACAATGTATACAGGCTCCGTAAATGCATTTTTCGAGCAAATGTGTTGAAAATTATTTTTCATTACTCATACTCTGAAAGTAGGTCAGAACATGCCTGCGGAGCGGGTTGAAAGTACTACTTTTCAGCCCTAGGGAGAATCGCTTTCTACTGACAGCTGTCAAATTATTTGTTGTAATTGGGAGCAAACCTATTGCCATCAACCAATGTAATTAGGAGCAAGCCTATTGCCACCAACCGATGTGTTTAGGAGCAAGCCTATTACCATCAACAAATGTAATTATTAGGAGCAAGCCTATTGCCATCCACCGATTTGGGTAATTGGGGGCAAGCCTATTCCCATCAACTTTCCTTGTATTCGTAATGAAAAGCACAGTGTTTACCTCGGGTTAAAGACTTATTTAGTCCCTCGAACTATTAGCGCCCTCACTACGATCGGGCGCCAAACCCCGTCTCGGGACTAAATAAGTTGCTTTCAACCCTTTTTTTTTTTTGGTGGGTGGAAAATCATCGAATGACCCCCCCCGCTCTTGGGCAGAGCGAAGGGGAGTGTCAGACTTCTACTGACTAAAAACCGAACCCATGTTCCTTCTTTGCCCTTGCGCCGAGGCCACGTAATCTAGTAGGGGAGACCTGTACAAAACCGTATACCGGGGTAAAACAGTACAGCATGTCTATTCTTGTCAATAATTCAAAGTTCCCGCGCGCAAACTGCTCAGCGGCGTCAACCAATGGGAGCTATTAGTCAACAAACACTTGTCGCTGCATGCACGCGCGTTATCAAAATATTCGATTTTATTGATTTTCGGCGTATTTGATCTTATTTTTGTGAAAATTCAATCAATAATAGTGAAATTAACGCATATAATAGGTAAGTGCCAATCAACTACGTTAAAGTGCATGTATTTTACTCGTAATTAACAATTATTTGAGTAGGCAAAATTGGTTTGCGTATGTAGTAGTGAGCGATATATTTACATTGAGCCGTGGGTCAAAACCGTACGGGGTAAAATCGGCCACTATACGATTTTGACCCGCATGAATGAAAAACTGCTGTTATCACTTCCTCCCCCTATAAAAATGAGCTGATAACCATCTCACAAAATAGAACTCCTAAGCTTAATTTGAATCAACCGCCTAAGACCAAAAAACCAAAACAAAAAACAATAAAATTAAATGATAACATTTGCTTGTACTGCCTCGAAGAATACGGTTCAAGCCGCTTGGATGAAGGTTGGGTGCGCTGTGGGGAGTGTGAAGGTTGGGCTCATGAAGGCTGTACAGGTTAAGACTCAGAGGATTTAGATAATTTTGTTTGTATGGGATGCGTTGCTTCTAGATAATCTCTGGGGCAGTATCGTATATAATATACGGTTTTGCCCATGTGTCGGGGCAAAATCGTAATTAGAAGAAGTTTTATAATTTTTGGTTTTTATTGTTTAATATTTTGATTTTTCCAAATATCTACCAGTGATTATGTTCCTTATGAGACTGACTAATTATAATTGTTGAGTAGATAAATTAGTGTTTTGAAATTAAAGAACTACAACCCTAAACGCTTAGCTATACGATTTTGACCCGGTCTCCCCTACAAAATACCGCGGCCCCGACGGGGTTGCTTTCACCCCTAAGGTAACAATGTACTATTGATTCTGATTCTGCTGTAGATGCGTTTGGATTAGCGGTGGAGCTGACTTGAGAACTGAGCTCCTGACCACACAGGTAAGACGCAGGCATACGTACGGCAAACTGGCGGTAGTTATCATTAATTTGGTATGTTTAACAATTACAGATTTTTAGAAGCCTAAAATCTTAAAGCCATTCCAATCAGTGAATGTCACTTTTCCCATGGACATAATGTATAAAGGCTGTATTTTATTGTGATGTCAGATTACTGTCAGGTCATATAGTAAATATTGTTTTTGCTGCACAAAGTCTTAACTACCTACTTACGTTTTACTAACTTAGATACGGTAAGAAAACTGAGGCTTATAACCAGATCCACGCAACATAACGTGTAGAATTTCTCTCTCTTCGCTGTTAAAAAATAATATTCTTATGATTGGACCTAATTTTTTTGTCTGCTCCTTCAACTTTGCTCAAAAATGGCATCTTAAAATTAGCAGCCGACTGCTTCTGAAGTGTTTTTGTTCATTTGGGTCCCTCCTGTTATTGGGAAAGTTAATGGAGTGTTTTTCCGGTTAATGGGAATAGGGTGGGTAGTAACCTTTTCCAAGTTTATTGGGGTTAGAGATATGTTCGGCAGCCGGAACAGATGTTATAGTATGCTTAGTTCAATTGACTGGGAGATTATAATCACTTGTTATTGGATATTGAATTGATTGTTATCTGAGAATCTGTGGTAGGTTTTAATTTGGAATAAGACGTGTGCCTAGTGTGTCTAGTGCCGTAAAATAAGAACCTTTTGAATGAAGATAGGGTAGGGGTCGAATTGATATTTAATTGATTAAAATAATGATACTTAACGCAATAGGTCCATTTGGTTAAATACAAATCACCTTTCTTGCTTTGTTTCTTGTTACATGAATCACACTTATATAAAATAACGTAAAAAAGTATATTCTGCATTCATTTTCTGACTAAAATTACCTATTTATTCCAGGAATAGGGAAAACTCCGTGTGATAAATATAACAGAAAGTGCCATTTTTAATTAATTAGCATGACGACAGAACTGTGCACGTATTATATAAGACCACCATTAATTAAGCCACCAATTATTGTTTAATTAAGTAATGGTAGTCAAATCAGCATTTTTCTGTTTCTAGGTCACATAACTCTTAATAAACTAGCTAAGTAAGTAAGCATGAATAGTCTTTCAGAACAAAACAATCCTTGACTATAGCCGGATGAAGAAAGAAAAGAGACAAAATTACTGTCACTAGATTTATTAATCCTTACATAGTATAAAACAAAGTCGCGTCTGTTTGTTTGTTTATTTGTTTGTTTGTCTGTATGCTTAAATCTTTAAAACTACGCAACGGATTTTGATGCGGTTTTTTTTAATAGATAGAGTGATTCAAGAGGAAGGTTTTAATACCTTTTTTGTACCCGTGCGAAGCCGGGGCGGGTCACTAGTACCATAATAAAGCCACTCTTAGAGAAAGACAATGTCCAACACAACGTTATTGCGTACATAGACAATATAAGTATACATCATAATGATATGGTAAGGAAATACAAAAGGTTTACTTATAAAATTTGCGATACCAAACTAACAATATGGGCCAAAAACTATCAAGTTTTTTTAACATACTACTCGGTCACATTAACTTAGTTTGTTCATACCAGTTGTAGCTAATAAAAATGTGTTAAAAATGGCCTGTTTTTATGGTTTTAATACGCTTCTTATATTGTGTAGCAATCTAAATTAAGTGTACTGAATTTAAACCTTAGTCCAGCAGTTAGATATTTAGACAACAACTGGACTTGACTTCTAATCACACGTCATTGTCTTATTAACAAGACAGCTTCTGTCCACAATTCGCTTTGATTTTGGCAGGCTCTTTGAAGTCTCAATTGTTCTTTCGGGAAAATAAGTTAGAATCAGCACCTAGCCTAGCCTAGCTTTTTATTACCAACTATGTTGACCAGTGGGGTCGGTAGGTTATAAAAACAGTTTCAGTTTCTAACTGCCAAGTTGAGGGCCACTATATAAGGTTCAATTAAAATAGGTGGACAAAATTTCAGAAATCATTCAGACCAACAAATTAAGGAAGATGGTAAAAAAAAATAATAAGAAAAACGCATTTAAGTACCTACTCCTAAAGGATGAGTTTGTTCTAGAGTGCTGGCAATGGCAATGTATTATTTTAAGAAAAAAAAAAAACATTTTATTGAATGTTTTTTTTTTTTTGTTTAGATATCTTTGGTTAGACCTACTGAACGCTGTGTTAAAATTTGTCCACCTATTTTAATGGGACCTTATATAAGGGATGTTTCCTGACTGAAAAAAATATGATTCGAATTAGTCCGTCTGTTAGAATGTTGAAAAATATTGGACACGTATTTTTTGTTTTATCAAATCAATAAAAATTGACGAAGTTAAAACGCGTCTAAGATTTGAGTGGGGGTTTGTGACGTCACTCGCCGGTAAAAAAGTCATACTAATGTCTTACAATATGACGTCACACGGGTTTTCAAAGCACTGTACACTGTATCGTCTACATGTTTTGTTTACGTGAAAGGAGAATAAATAAGTATGTGTCCAATATTTTTTGGTAATCTATCTGACGGACTAATTAGATTTTTTTGTGTCATCTACCCTATTAATACTTATTGAAGAGCCATTATAATCTTCACTTGACTGACACCATTTCGTCTTATATTCATTCAATTTAAAATGAAACACTACTATATACCCACTCATCCACATCAGATTTTCTGTTACCACCTAGTTCGTGTCATAATACGTCACCAATGATATCGAGGTCACCAACAGAACCGTGGTACTCGTAATATGTTCCAGTTAATTCCCAGTCCATTGTGTTGGTCATACAATAACACAAGACTTTTATATCAGTTTCGGGTCGCTTGTAATGAAAGGACCTTATGACTTTAATTAAGCATTTTATAGGGATCGTTGAGATTTCGTTACAGGCTTTCGGGATAATGTTTTGTTTTGTGAGTGAAAAATAAAGGAATTGTGTGTGAAGTTGCTTAGTTGAATGAATGAAGAAAGACGTTAACTGACTGACTGTCTAATAAAATTATTTTATAGAAAGAAAAAACAGACAACTATAGTAGTATTGTTGGTAATCAGAAAGTTATTTCAAGAAATGCTAAATAAATAAGCAATAAAGCAATAAAATAGTCCCAAAAAATAAATAAAGAATATTTCATATTAACAAAAACTATGTTTCCGCCCGGGATCGAACCGGGGGCCTTCTGCGTGTTAGGCAGATGTGATAACCGCTACACCACGGAAACTTGAGTATCTTAGTCAAAAGACACGGTCGCACTCCGTTGTCCCGCGTGAAAGTAATCCAGTTTATATTGGTACCGAGATAATTATCAGCGCGGCGTTTGTTTAAAACCGGTATTGACTACGAGTCACACAATTATGATCTTAATTTCATTAGAGATAAGGTCGTAATAAAAGTAGATACGGCAACATACAATTTCTGATAAAATTTAATATTTGACCTTGAAACGTTCTACAAATGTTAAGACATGGTATTACCTACATATTTAATATAATTATTATTATTATTATTTATTTATTATCTTAGTGACTTAAATTCGAAAGACCTAAAATTATGTTAAATAATATTTATCATAATAAAATAAACAGATTATAATAAATCTAGTACAAGCACGCACGACGACCAAACAAACAAAACTAAACTGATCTGTCATTGTACGTGATGCTCATCCAAATTGAGGTCAGATTATACTGGATATATTTAGCTTGATGTGTCTCCATGTGGGCCTACGTATAATATTAACAGTATCTTCATGTAAGATATTACTCTATACGTATATACTTGTATATATCACAATATAATTTCAATCTGTCTGCACACTTGACTGGGTAAACAATTAAACATATTATTACGCTAATATATATTGTATTATTCTCGGTTCAGAGTCGCTCTATAAAGTTAATACAGTTTCTGTACCGAAATTAAGCCGTTAATATGAGACGTAGTACAATTTTGGAGGGGTGTAAAGGGTAGCGCGAAAATTCAATTCGATGATCCATTGTCATACACGGAGATAAGTATCCCAGCAGATGTGTATCCCAATTTCTTGGGAAATCCTACAATTTAGAAAATTACATCTTGTCATAATAAAATACCTGGATGAACGCGCTTTACTCTTTTTTAGGGTTCCGTGTCTCAAAAGGAAAAAAACGGAACCCTTAAAGGATCAGTCGTGTGTCTGTCTGTCCGACCATTTCCATCGATCCCTTATCTCTGAAACTACTGAGTCTAAAATTTTGAAAAAAATACAGAAATGAGTTCAACACTAGATTATAGGAAAACCTATCAGAAGTCTATGGTGCTAAAATAACATGAAAAATCTCTCGATGGTACGGAACCCTTCATTTGCAAGTCTGACTTGCACTTGGCCAGTTTTTGTTTGAAAACCACGTTTTCTAATAATGAAACCTAGCTGGATCGAAACGACTGACCGATTTTCAACCGAGTGACATCATTACTTATATAAATATTGCTTTCTTAATTGAATCTGATTTTGTTGACAATTTCACGCATTATCGCACGGAACTCAATCCTTTTTTTAACCCCAATCTATTTAAGTCGCGAGTAAATAGGCTTCTTCTGGGTAAACTCGTTCCATCGTCGACCTCATCTCTGCCCTAAGGGCAAGATTGAGAGATTGAGAGGTCGTGGGTTCGATTCCCACCCAGGACAAATGTTTGTGTGATGAGCACGATCATTTGTTCTGTGTCTGGGTGTAATTTATCTATAATATGTATGTATTTAGAAATATATAAGTATGTTTATCAGTTGTCTAGTACCCATAACACAAGCTCTGCTTAGCTTGGGACTAGATGGCGTTGTGTGATAGTTGTGGAATATTATTGTTATTATTATTGAAGTCAAGAGTAAGCCCATATAAAAAAAAAAAAAAAAAAAAAAAACCGACTTCCCAAAAAGGAGGAGGTTCTCAATTCGATTGGTATGTTTTATTTTTCTTAAATAAAAGTAATGTCAGTTGCTCCTTAAAACTTCTATCGGTCAAAATTGGTCCTATCGTATCGGAAATTAGCCGGATCAAACAGCCAGACAAAAATTTTTGTTTTAGTTGCAAGTACCGTATAATTATACTTTCAGATAAAAACTGTTACTATATATTTGTACAGATATGATGTTTACAAGGCTTCCGCTCAGCAGAAGTAAAGGTCAAATAAACCTTTCAACGGACAATTCAATTAAATCTCACTCTTATTACATAATACAATCTATTTATAATCATTCTACCTACATTTTAGATATTTTTAGCACTGACCTTTGTAGCAAAATTTATATTATTTATAAGTTTATAATAATTCAGGGTTACTGCTGGTGAAATGATATTTTTTTTTTAATTTGTTGATAATTTTTTTTTATATATTTTTTTTTTATATTCCACAACTATCACACAACGCCATCTAGTCCCAAGCTAAGCAGAGCTTGTGTTATGGGTACTAGACAACTGATAAACATACTTATATATTTCTAAATACATACATATTATAGATAAATTACACCCAGACACAGAACAAATGATCGTGCTCATCACACAAACATTTGTCCTGGGTGGGAATCGAACCCACGACCTCCGGCATAGCAGTTAGGGTCACTAACCACTAGACCAACAGGCCAGTCAATATTATATTAGGAGTTTCATCAGGATTTCACAGTTAAGGCTTCCAGTCTAAGCGGATGTGACGGAGCAACTGACTACCACAACCAAGTTAGCACTAGGTAATACGATACCCTTTGGTAAGCCAGAAGTTGTCAGAGTTTCAGGCGACTAACAACCTGCAACAACTGATGGTGATCTATAAATGACAGGCGGAACCAACAGCTTAACGTGCTTTTCGTGGTACGGAGAAAACTACGTGTGTAATCGACGGTCACTTGTCTACGGACCAACCTAGACAAGCACGGTTTAACCTTAAGAATGACCCGAGTGGCTTTCATTACTAAGCCACATGGTCCTTCTCCTTTACTTCAAGAGAGTAGGGAAGATTTATTCGAAAGTTCAAATTGAGAGTCGACTTTTATCAAGGACCCATGTCGACATATGAAGGACGTTTCATTCCTAAACCCGATATCAATGGCATTTCACATTTCACCCTTCGCGTATTGTGTAGTAGGTTCTTTCAAGAGGAATTTTCCTCAAGTTTCAATGGTGGTATTTCGTTTTCTATTGTGGCTATTGACTGTACCCTGTTCGCAATTTTTTCCTTCGATGTTTTGTTGGCCGTACAGTGAATTCTCTTTTACTTCGGTCGAAGAACCCAAGTAATGAATTGAAGGGAAAGGAATGGAATGTTTGTTTTTATTATATTATTTCCTACCAGCTGATGCCCGCGGCTTAGCCCGCATGAATGTCTGTCAAATTATATACTAAAACCTTCCTCGAGAATCACTCTATCCATTGGTGAAAATAACATGAAAATCGGTGCTGTTTTTGAGTTTATCGCGAACAGACAGACGAACGGACATACGCGTTGCGGGACTTTGTTTTATAATTATTTCCTATATGGTTTTCCTCCAGATGGACAGAAATGTTATAGTTCTGTTTAAGTACAAGCACTCGAGGTATCTCTTTTCTTTAAAGTGTACCAAGAGCTTGCGCTATCGAGATTTGATCCCATATTGCAGGCAAAGGACACGTTCTGTCTGTCTGTTTCCTTTGCAAGTGCAGAGATTTATGTAAGTACTGATACAACACACATGCTGCCCTGGTAACTGAACATAGGTTATATAATACAACATTACGCATGTTGTCCCCGAAGGGTTAGGTAGAGGTGTACCTAATATGTAGTACACCCAAATTTTACATCCAGTAATAGAGGGCGAGCCTATTGTCATCAATTTGGCATGAATCCAGACACAGACAAACAGTAACTCACACGCACAGACACACTCAGTCACTGTCACAGACATTACCTAATATTTTCAGTAAATACGTTTTCAGGGGGGGACCGGAAGACGTTGGGTTGGAAGGTCTCCCATTAGGTGAACCAATGACCTGGTGAAGGTTGCGAGGACCCGCTGGATACGGAACCGGTCAATGTGGCGACACTGGGGGAGGCCTATGTCCAGCAGTGGACGTCTTTTGACTGAAATGATGATGAATGATGAGTTTTCAGTTACAAGCGTAGTATATCAAAGAATGAGTCTCGAGTCAAAGAAATTTTTCCTTATACATATTTAACCTACATCATATTTCTGGCATCAAAATGAGTTGTTTAAGCCATTCCCTAACCATTGGCGGATCCACGCATCCCTTGTTACGCCTTTTTGCCAATAAATTTCCGATAAGACAAATCGTTTTAGGTCTCAGAAGCTTACGTATGAATTCAGGGTTCTTTTATCAATTTGCGTTCCCCAAAAGCTTGTGTTTAACGGGGTGCTATAACTTGTTTCAGAATAACCGTTTAGACAAACCAAATTGTAGTGTACCGACCTGACGATATCAATTCCGAACAGAGGCAGGTCAATCGATTAATTGACTGTTAATTTAATCTACCGATTGCTTCGAGTCGTCTTTGTTGTTCAACAAAGCATGTGTGTGAAAGTTGGCAACGTCGCAAGAAGCTGTCAAATATATCGCTGTTGTGATGAATTTCTTTATTATTATTACATAAGGAATAGGATATATTGCTCTGTTGTATCTGATTGTAAATCTGAGTCAAGATTTTATTGCAACATAGAGCTTCTAGATAAAAATTTATCAATTATTAAGACATTGAATTATTTGCTGCTATTTACAACGTTACCAACTTTCAAAACACACCCTCTTTACCGTGTCTCTGGCAAAACGGAGTCTGACATTTAAATGAAAATATAGGTACTGTATATACTCCGAAAAACAAAGTACGGATTGCTAAATTAAATGATATTAAACTTTGTCGGGTCCGTATTGTGTTTCTATTAGTCTGTAACTGTTGGGGCGTAGTTCGGAAGACAGATGAACTTGTACCGTCTGATGGAGGGAATGGACTTTGAAAGAGTATGACTGGTGGAAAACTTTGAGAGAAATGTTAAATAAACTTGTTATAACCCTAAGGCTTTTAGTGAATAGGTACATAATCTACTTGGCAGCACTAAGTTTGCATGTTTTTTTCCAGCCTTTCAGTAAATACGTAGTAGAAACTCTGAATTTCGAGCTCGATTTATGGTGTCTCCATATATGAAGGGACTTTTGAACGTGGAACTTATTAATGTCTCTTATTAACCTCTTTGGTTGATTTTTTGTTTCTTCTTTTTGTGTTTATTTCATCCGAGTATTTATTTTAATCCAGCTTTTTTGTAGTCGGCCAGTTGTTTAAAATAAAAAAATACCAAAATATTTTATTTCACATGGGCACATTATAATAAAAAAAAATATGCACGATTCGGATTGGTCGTTTCTTACTATGGAGAAGAACCGGCAAGAAACTCCATGGCTTTAATACTTTAAAGGGTCACTAAATTATAAAGCTTTTCTTTGTTTCAGCAATATCGTCGCAGCTTTAGTAAGCGAAGGTTGGTCCCAAAAATCCACTTATTCGAGGTGTCGAAATGCTTCGCTGCAGACGAAGATAAGCTTATTAAGAGCTATTCCGGAGTCGACTGGAATTAGTGCCATCTTCTTATTTTATCAACTGTACTCAGATTCTCTCCAAACATTTAGCTCCCTTTTGCGAAAATATTTTTCTAAACTAATGTATTTTATCGCCAATGTTTCAGTATAAATGGGATATAAAATTTCTTGTTACTACGGCAGTTAGGTTGGCCGGTGAAGCTTAAAGAAATCATGCGAAAGATTCTTGAGCGAAAGTTGCGTTAAATTGACTGAAGTTGATGTTTGGTGGCTTTTAATAATTATATTGCTGTCTCGAAAGTTCATGTGCCTGTCTATGATGCAAACGATAAGGCGTACAAAATGAGATTAAGTATGTTAATTTCTCAAACCCGTTGACTTTCTAAAAGTCCGAAAGTCTTACTTTGAAGGCAGAGAGTACCACATTTTCGCTGTGCGCGTAATAAACAACAAAGCATAATCCTTTTGCTAATAAGTTAAGTTCCAAACTTACCACTTATCCTCGTTAAAAACTTCACCCTCATTTGTTACAACTAATTCAATTGCCGACATAATCGTAGCACTTAATAAATGTTTTCAAGGTCCTACAAAAGCTACGGAACTAAGTAAACGAACTTCGGGTTACAGACAATGGTTATAAATTGTGATAGCGACGGTTTTATTGGTACCCTAATAAATTACATTAGCGAATTCTGCGCAGACGACGGAGACGTCGTAGTCCAAAGCGGTCAGAAATTCACTCTTTGGACGAATACCCCCGATAAACTTCATTCCCTATCTGTTTGACCGTAGTTCCACTAGTATTGTGCCTCACAAAGTCGATGTTATCGGCCGGAGGCGACGGCCATGAATATTTTCGCACTCTTCATTTCTTACTTATCTATCGGTGAATCTGCTTTGAGAATTATAAGGTTATCTTTTTAGAAATCGCGGCTAGTGTTTAGTTTTTTTTTTTTTGAAGTTTTGTACGTTGTGATAAAGGGGAGTGATTTGGTTCCTTTTTCTACCAGTATTTAGTGACAAACTGTGTTAATTGAATTAAACTAAGAAGCTTCTGAAGTACGTACTGTTTACCCGACTACTGCGAAGCCAAAAGGATGGGTAATGATTTTGGTAGTCTATGTATGTATGTTCCACCGTAGCACCTAAACTACTGAACGGATTATAATAAATTAGGTGTCAATAGATTCGTAAGAATAGCCCGGGTGACATAGGCTATATAAATTTTATAAATTCTTTTTATGACGGAATTTAAATGTCAAAAACTTACCTCAAAATATATTAAATTGAGATAATCATAGCAAGTTTGGTATCAAATGAAAGGTCTTGGCGAGCACATTACAAATATGTATTATAATATAGTTTAAGTACACACAAAATAAAATTCAAATAAAAAAATAAAGTTCAAAAATCTAAAACCCGACTACTAACAAAATCGCGGTCTTAAAAGTAGTAAACAAGAAAATAATTCTTGTCTGATATTCTTCGTAGTCGCATGCCACTTTGCTAATGGCAATTAGCAGCTGACTTCTGTATCAATGAGAACGCCATGAAGGAGCATCAGGTATCAGTGGCATGCGACTACGAAGAATAGCAGACAAGAATTATTTTCTTGTTTACTACTTTTAAGACCGCGATTTTGTTAGTAGTCGGGTTTTAGATTTTTGAACTTTATTTTTTTATTTGGTTCACAAGATAACTTATGTTGAAAATTTTATTAAATTAATTCGTTTCTATTTTTTTATAATAAGAAAGTCACAGAATGGTGGCCTAGATTCAACAGTTTTTGGATTTCGGCGTTGAGTAATTATTTCAACGAACAAAACCTGATTAATTTATCAGGGGCCCCAAGAATAAAATTATTGTACGATTACCGTTAGCAATTCTGTATTTAACAATATCAAATATTCCAACTAACGCCATTTGGGAAATATTTTCTATAAATAGTGTAATCGAACATTAAATGAAAAAATAACTAAAGGCCTATCTATATCCTATACTCTGACAAAGAGTATCTCAACTCGTGGAAGTTAATTTCCAAAGTAATCTGTTATGTGGGCGTCAGTTTTGTTGTCGAAAACTGGACAAAATTAACTTCGAGTGGACTATAAATTTTTAAAATTTCATGTCAAACTATTTCTGTTGACGTTTATTTCAATCTTTGTGTTTTATTATTAATAACAGTTAATGAAAATTCTATACCTCTTTCGGCACAGGAATTCGTATTTATAGGAAGAATAAATATAAATAGGATATTCATTTGAATAGATCTGTAATCAAACAGACATTAATATCGTTCGTAGAAATTGGATTTCAAAGCTTCTCATTTTTTTCTGGTTATATAAATTATGGTATTTATTTGGCTCTAGCTACTTGATGAAACATTTTCTATAATAAACAAAAATTCTTTGAAAATTCACTCACCATAATCGCGTCTACATGACGTAGCGTCCCTTGACGATCGTTATTACCTGTTAACATGAAATTAGCAACATTAGTTAATTGTGTGTGTTAGTATGTTAGTAAAACTGCCCGTGGGTAAATTTGCTATTAGTTGATTAATTTAGTACTTGGGTGTTTTGGCACGTCAAGTGGAAAAAAAGTTTATTTTTTGAGAACGAATTAAATGGGGATACCTACATAGAATTTACCAATTGAAATAAGAAAAAGGATAAAATAGTGTGAATGAAAAACGGGGGAGTAGCTCAATGTACAGTTAATCAATCGTGGTTAGTACATGTTATACATACAAATATCAAAATCTATCTATCACCGATTGTATGATGTTATTCGCAAAATAAAATATTAAGTATTTTAGTTTGTAAGCTCAGGACGGCCTTCATCAGAATTATTCAACTTGCAGCGTGGGTATGTGGGTAGTCCAAGTAGGGTCATTTGAATTAAAACCGTTCTCTTGATAACTTAAACGATTTTACTTGAAATAATAATTAAATTACGTAACAATAATCACTTAGGCTATAATTAACACTCAATCACTTCAAAAAAAGAACTTTGAATAAGAGGATGGATAGCGATTCGTCGAAAACGTGGTGCGCTTGCGACCGCTCTGTACGATCTGCCGTACCAAGATGGCCGTCCCGCTACCATCGACTCGACGCTCCGCTAGAGTGACAGTGACAAGCTGTCACTCTTGACATTGGCATCTTAATGTGCGCCGACACGGCCAGACTGACATACGACCGTCCTCGGGCGTTATTGTATTCCTTGCTTAATCACCAAAACGTCCGCTCGTCCATCCTGCTGCAGGACTTCACATGGGTTTTCGATTGTACCATCAAACACAGAGTCAATCACAACTATAGACATTGAAATGAACAAGTGCATCCCTTCAACCAGCCCGTAATGGATCTGGCCCGGACGACACTGTCCCCATCGACTTGCCAACCAACAACAACACATCTGGACCGGACGAGCGCATCCCTTCAACCAACCCTCTATTGGGTGTGGCCCGGACGACACTGTCCCTTCAACCAGGATAGACTAAGGACATCACTTCTGGATCGGACGAGTGCATCCCTTCAACCAACCCCACTGGGTATGGCCCGGACGACACTCTCCGACCAGGATAGACTCACTTCTGGATCGGACGAGTGCATCCCTTCAACCAACCCCACTGGGTATGGCCCGGACGACACTCTCCGACCAGGATAGACTCACTTCTGGATCGGACGAGTGCATCCCTTCAACCAACCCCACTGGGTATGGCCCGGACGACACTCTCCGACCAGGATAGACTAAGGACAACACTTCTGGATCGGACGAGTGCATCCCTTCAACCAACCCCACTGGGTATGGCCCGGACGACACTCTCCGACCAGGATAGACTAAGGACAACACTTCTGGATCGGACGAGTGCATCCCTTCAACCAACCCCACTGGGTATGGCCCGGACGACACTCTCCGACCAGGATAGACTAAGGACAACACTTCTAGATCGGACGAATGCATCCCTTCAACCAACCCCACTGGGTATGGCCCTTCGACGCCTTGTTTAATGTTAAAATAAACTTTTCCTCTTATCGTGCGGGCAGCAAGGTCCGACAACCCCACACCCCCTAGTTAAATAAAATTGATTCCTTTTACTGCACTCTCAACACGTAACAGAAAACCGTAATTACGCAATGGACTCGGTTTTGTTGTAATCGAATTATCGTAACACTATGTAGGTAGCTTGCTATTACACCGCGTTGGCAAACCGGTAATAATAAAATTAGAAAACTAATTATTATGCGTCGTCTTCGTAAATACATCCGTCGCGATAACAATAAAATCCAATTAAAATCACTATTATGCCTCACTGATTTTACACAAAGGACTTTTGTTAACGACAGTCAGCTGTCATTTTTATAGCAAAATCTCGATTTAAAATCTCGCGCCGTAACAATATATTGACGTCACTTTGCAAGTAATTATCATTTATCAAGCAAAACACGCAACATTTCGAGACAACATAAAATCTGTTCGGTACTAATACTCGCGTTGGTCAGTGAGTCGTTCCAGGGGTGGATTTGATCCATACCAGTCATGGCAAGAACATCACTTACATGTACACTATTAAACTCCAATGCAGAACCTTCCCTCACCAACGAGTATTCAGCACCAGAATCGCAAATAAAGTTTAAAAACTCACCTCTGTCCTGCAACAACTTACCCCTGTACGGTAACGCCATACCGCGTCGCAGCCGACCTGCTGCAGCCACCACACACACACACACACACAGCCACACATTCCGTGGTTTGAAACGATTCAAATCAAGTCAAAGTTTGGTAGATTTGTTGTTTCAATCAACTTTCACTTCAAACTTGCACTATCACTTGTACTTGCACTTGCACCTGCACCTGCACTTGCACTTGCACGTGGATCAGAATCTGACTGCTCTGGGTTGACTTCTGGCAAAGCGATCTTAGATGATGAGTCTGGTGTTCTGATAGCCTCGATCAACTGCATTATATTCCGCTGCTGGATCTCGAACATTGTGCGCAGTGAGATTCAGAGCCCACTTCTGATGTAAGCTCAGGACGGCCTTCATCAGAATTATTCAACTTGCAGCGTGGGTATGTGGGTAGTCCAAGTAGGGTCATTTGAATTAAAACCGTTCTCTTGATAACTTAAACGATTTTACTTGAAATAATAATTAAATTACGTAACAATAATCACTTAGGCTATAATTAACACTCAATCACTTCAAAAAAAGAACTTTGAATAAGAGGATGGATAGCGATTCGTCGAAAACGTGGTGCGCTTGCGACCGCTCTGTACGATCTGCCGTACCAAGATGGCCGTCCCGCTACCATCGACTCGACGCTCCGCTAGAGTGACAGTGACAAGCTGTCACTCTTGACATTGGCATCTTAATGTGCGCCGACAAGTTTAATCATGTCAGCGTTTTTGTATTGTGTTGTATATTCTGCCACTATACAGACCTATGAAAGATTACTCGAATAAAACACATTTCAGCCTCAAAAGACTGGACAGCTCATATGTATTGTTCTGGCCTACTAACTCCATTATTCATATTACCCGTTCATTCCACTGAATCGGAGAAGGTATTGTGTCCGAAATGTAGCTACCTAACGGCAAATGTGTGAAAATCAAGTCTTGTACCTCTGGCACGGTGCCAAAGGATCATGTCGGGCTTGCTTGTCGGCTAACCGCGACTCGGGCCCTAATATCCGATTTAAGTCTGGTTACCCACAAGGACGCGGGATGCTTCGCCCAATATACTGCACTAAGGTTGTGATAATAATATGTGAGGTGGTGAATGCGTTTTATTGTGTTGTAAGCAGGAGTTTTTCTTTGGTGTGGTCAGTTTTATGTTATATCAGTATACGGTTTTAGGTCATAAAGTATATTGGAAATATTTCGGTGTCAAGTCGTCAGCCAAATATTGTGCTAATGAAAATATAAAAAAAATATAAAGAATACAAAATAAGTCAAGCTTAAACAACGAAGAGACGCTTTTCCTATCTCTACTTATTTAAAAATTGCTATAGCCGACAGGGATCATAATCGTTTTATATTTATAACCTGTCTAAGTACATATTGGATTGTAATAAACGATTTGAATTGAATTAAACTCGATTGGAGCATTATATATTCCTTTAAAGTCTCTATAACTAGAAACATATAATGTATAGTGGATTTTTATTTACTCCTTTCTTAAACCATAGTCAACAAAACCAACGTAAGGATTTAATAATACAACAGGTAATGAGAACTGAGCGATATAATTTGCGACAACAGCCGGATAGAATTCGAACAGCAATCTAATTTTACGAGTCACGAAACTCTGCATCAAGAGACAGACCATACAATACATTCTGTACGAGAAGTAAAGAATAGAATCTAAATACATTATAGCCTATATATTGTATATAGTATGGACAAACATTTACTTATATAGCCTCTGTATATTTTTACCCCATGTCCACAAAATGGTTATATGAATTTGAATGTTGAACCCTTCTCAGCATAAAAGCCTTAACAAACTTTATTCATTTCTGCATGACGTCAGTTTGCAACGACAAAAACACAACTTCCCTTATCTATATGCTTTAAACTGGGCTAATTAGGCTCCAAAACTTGCTCTACGTGATGCTACATACATTTTTAAAATTCGCCCACTTGCCTACCCGGCGGGCGAATAAAAAATACCGATCTTGTAACTTTCAAAGAATTTTTATTAAGCTTACACAGACTTGTTTTTGGACAGTAAATTATGGTAAACTGTTTAACATTTTTAGTGACAGGATAAGTGGAAAAATGTGGCGTGTTTGTAGTGTTCCAAATAAAAAAGGCGGAACGTAATTAATTTTGAGAACCGACCAGAATTCTGTGCTGTACGACATAGTGAACACTATAAACGGGATTTTAATCGCGTTTAATAATTATTTTGGTTTACCGATATTTCATCACTGATGGAAGCACCATGATTATGAATAAATCAAAGTTATGGATAGGGTGTTTATGAGCAGGCAAATCGATGTACCCTCCTCTACTCTGACTACCCTACGCACTGAGCGCGGTACTGAGCGCGTAAAACGTACAAGCCCCCTCTTGTACGTTTTACGCGCTCAGTACCGTTGCTAGTAATAATAATAGTACAGTCGAACAAGCTAATAAGTAGGTATACAGGGTAGAGTTCTTTAGAATTCGAGAACACTGGAAATATTGATTGCAATTTTGATTTATATAGTGTTTTGCGTTAAGCCACTGATGCCAAACGCTGTATCGTTTGACATCAGTCTCTAAATGTATCTGTATAATCTTAAAAGTAAATGCAAGTTAGCTGGCTGTATACTTATTAGCTTGTTCGACTGTACCAAGTGAAGTAGCCTTGTTTTGGTACCTACTACCCTCAGAGCTTTTTCATCATTACTGACCGCAGAAGATCGCTATCAAACACAAAGTTTTACCAATCTATACATGTGGTTTTCTGATCTCATTCGTATTTCTGGAAATAAACAACTGACAAAGTTATTTTACGCGATACTACGCAAACTGTTCCGTGAAAAATGAAGAATAATTCATCCAATTTCAAAAGGTTTTCTTAACAAAGTGCGTTATATACTTGTTCTACTTATTCTTTCACGTGAGGAAACAAAGAAACCCTGCAAGTAATTGGCCGTGAAATACATTGCGCACGAAGGCACGACGCGACGTCTGTTGAAAACCAAGTGTTAGGAACGCACCAACTTAAATAGCTTCCGAGATTGCTCTGAATTTATTTTATTCAAAGACGGGTTTTGCACGCACGTGTACACGTAAATCTTTCAGGCAAAAAGAAGTTAAAAATCTGTCGCTCGAAATGTTATTTTATGATAATGTAAATGTCATAATCTTAAGAAACCATTATCTTTTGGCAGGCGCTAGGGACCGTTTTGATACCAATGTTTAGGTAAGACACATAATTCTTAATATTAGAGCAAATTCTTTTTCGCTTAAGAAACTACGAGCTTTGGTTAAAACGATTTCTTCTAGAAAAAACGGTTACGATTTTTTCATTCAGTGCAAGTTGCTTCTTGATTTCAAGGATGTTAGGAGGTACGTTGCAAGACTGTGTTATTTGACCTATCAACTAGGTAGATATTTAAATCTTCGAAGTACGAACTTGTATTTGTATCATCAACATCTGCCTAGACATTAGCCAACGCTGGGATCGCTGGGATGGCTTCCCATCTAAACAGTTGCAGCTGAGTACCAGTAATTCTACATAGAGCGGCTGTCTTCCAGAACCTATCGTTCTTGTATTCGTATTTTCCTTCCATTCCTCCGCCCGCGCGCACACGAAGCTAACGTGCACAAAGTTCCTCCGTAACAAATAAAATTATTACTTACTAAGTCGAGGCAAATCTAAGCAAATTTAGTACTTTTGCAATGTCATAAAATCAGTGACGACTAAGTTAAATGTGTTTGTTATAATCACAATAAATTAACTGAGTAAAGTTAAACAAATACAGCAAGTCATCGTCGTCGCAAGTAAACAACCACTGAGTCACCAAGCTGCTCCGCTCCAATTCGTCGGCTGGCGGTGAGTCAGACAACGCACGACGACCCAAAACGCTACCATATATGGTCACAAACTCCAACACAGCTTGATCGTAGCGACACAACCACTAGTGGAATACATCGGCGATTTTCGACACAACATCGTGAGATATCGTAGCAGTATAAATCTTCCTTCGGACTTTCGAGTGGCGAGTTGTGGGTTCGATTCCAAGGTTGCGCATTTGGTTTTTGATTTTCACTTTTTGTGATTGTTTTCACTTTTTGTGATTGTTTGGACTTTTTCTCACAAAAAAGGAGCTATTATTGTTAATTTGCTGGACTAAGTCCTACAAAAAGATATAACAATGCCACTTCAACGATCTCCTTTAGAGACGCCCACTCTCTCTGAGTCAGAAGCTGAATCGAACACAGGCTCTCAATCTCGGACCCTTATGGAGGATCTTACCCCTACCCCTACCGCTACCCCTTCTCCGGCTGTTCCTGAAAACGAACATATAACTACCCGTAAACGTAAACATGTTAACGACTATGCCACCTTTATGAAAGAGATCCATGATATGTTGAAATCTCATACAGCTCAGATGGACAGCAAGTTAGAGTCTATACAGATAACAATGAAGGAGATAATTTCACAGAACACTGAAATAAAAGAAAAATTAACCACTATGACTAAGCAATATGATGATATTGTCATTAGAACAGAGAAGTTGGAGGCTGAGAGGAGATCTGATTTTAACTATATTATTCAGCTAGAGGATCGAATCGACAACTTGGAAAGGATGTCATGCCTGTCGAAAATGGAAATAAGAAATATTCCGAAACCGCCGGGAGAGTCTAAGGAGGACCTGCACAAAATTGTCTCAGAAACGGCTACGGTTCTCGGTGTATCCGTCCAACGGCATGAAATTAAGGATTTGTTCCGGCTAAACAGGAAGGAGGGCGTATCACCAATAATAGTGGATTTTACGAACATGCATATTAAAGGCGATCTCATTAAAAATGCACGGAACTTTAATAAGACCAATAAAGAAGATAAGTTAAACACGTCACATATAAAATTAGAGGGCCCTCCTAAGCCGATATTCCTGTCAGAGTGCCTAACACCAAAAGCTCAGCATCTATTCTACCTTGCTAGAAAATTCGCCAAAGAGAATAGCTATGTGTTCTGCTGGACTTCTCTAGGCAAAGTATTTCTAAGAAAAAGTGAGGGAGAAAAGCAAATCCCTATCAAAAACGAAACAGACATAAATCTCCTACATCAAACTAAATGACTAGCTGAGTATTTATGCACCTATTACCCTACAAACCCGTATTACTATCATAAGTTTTTTATTTTTACATTTTGCATGCTTTTTATTCAATCGAAATTATCTCAAATGTACAAACTGTTAGTAATTAAGTATTTCTGTCATTGTTCTTTCTACTGTTCAAATACTTACATTCACCACACACCAAAACATAACACTCACACATTATTTTTACAAAAACACAAAACACTCTCGTGCATTTCATTGTGTGACTTTAATACAGCATATTCTGAAGCTTTTGATGTTCCGACGATTTGTCTCTGCTATACCATTGCTTCTGATTCGGTTTCGGTTTCTACCTACAAAGAATATGGTTGATATACAAGATATCGCGAATGACATTGACGATGTAGTCAGTGTCGGCGATGCTATAGCTATTGACATTCCGGAACACTGCAAAGCTGCCTTTAAATCAGGTGCAAAAGCGTTTTCAGTTCTAAATCAGAATATCAGAAGTCTAAACCGTAATTATGATGGGCTTGCTGTTCTCCTCGAGAGACTAGACATCAATTACGATCTTATTATGCTTACAGAATCTTGGCTATCCGAAAATTCGATCATACCTGAAATGGCAAACTACACAACTCACAGTACTAAATCACACCTAAATCAAAATGATGGTATCGTATTATACCTGAAAGATAGCATACACGCGAAGGTCTATGAACCAAATTATTGTGAAGAAGTAAATTGCCTTGTGACAACAATCAACAACGACTTAGCTGTTGTAACAATGTACAGACCTCCAGCATTCAAAAACCTAGATCCCTTTTTAAAGTCTTTAGATAAAATCTTGTCCAGTATTAAACAATATAAAAACATAGTTTTAATGGGAGATTTAAATATTAATATTAAACTTGAACAGCTGAATCCTAAACTTACAGAATACTTAAATCTGCTGGCGTCCCACGGCCTTCTTACCACCCACACTCTACCGACTAGAGAATCAAACTGTCTTGACCACTGCTTCGTCAAAACGAAACTAAAACCGTTGACTATAGTTTGTAATTCAACCCTAACTGACCACTCGAGTGTTATGTTATCACTACCTCTGAAAATGAATAATAGACCCAAAAAAAAACCCTTCCATTCAAAAACCGACTACGATGCTGCCATTAGAGACCTGAAACAGATTGACTGGGAAGAAAGATTTCACAATGATGACCCAAACGCAATGATGAATATCTTCTCGAAAACCATCACAGACATCCTTTCGAATCACACAAACACCGTCAAACAGCCTAGGCGACAAATAATCATTAAGCCCTGGATTACACCAGGTCTATGTAGATGTATGAGGAATCGCGATCAACTACACCAAAAACTAAGAAAGGACCCAGAAAATCCAACCCTTACCATAACTTACAAGCGCTACCGAAATACATGTAATAATCTACTAAAAAACCTTAAAAACAAATATTTTAAATTAGAATTAGATAAGGCTAGTAACAATATAAAAAAACAATGGGGATTGGTAAAAGAAATGGCTAATTTAAACAGCTACCCAAAAATGCCAACAGACCTATTTTCCACTTATTCAACACACCAGGACGCGTTAAATAACATAAATAGCTACTTTGTCAATGTCGGTAGAAATTTGGCAAACACCATCCTGTCCAGGACCCTCACAAATGAGACAGATCTGAGCAGGCTGTGTAGACCAAAACCGAATTGCGGAACCCTAAACTCTTTCATGCTTCTCCCAACAGACAAATTTGAAATTAAAGATATAATTGCTAACATAAAAGCTAAGAATTCCTCGGGATGGGACGGTGTCTCTACGCTTTTTATTAAAAGAGCAGTGGATTTCCTTATTGCACCACTAGCACACATATGTAATGCTTGTTTTTCAAAAGGAATCTTTCCAGATGCCCTTAAAAAGTCTGTCACCATTCCTATATATAAAGCAGGAGACAAAACTCTGGTGTCAAATTATAGACCGATCTCATTGCTACCTAGCTTTTCAAAAATTCTAGAGAAACTAATAAATAAGAGGCTAAAACACTATCTAGAAACTCATAATCTTATCTCGGGTAATCAGTTCGGGTTCCGGGAAAAAATTTCAACCACTGACGCTCTTCACAAACTAACTACGTATGTAGTCGAAAACATGGATAGGGGACAGAAGTCTCTAGGCATATTCCTAGACCTAGCAAAGGCCTTCGACACCGTCTCTATACCCATCCTCCTGAACAAACTCGATACCTTAGGAATTCGAGGAATACCTCACCAACTTTTCCAAGATTACTTGACAAACAGGAAACAGGTTATAAAAATTGATAACAGTATAAGCCATGAGGAAAATGTCACCTTCGGAGTGCCTCAAGGCAGTGTACTGGGTCCTACGCTGTTTTTAATATATATTAATGACCTCTGCAATTTGCTTCTAGAAAAAGGTCAAATAATAACATTTGCAGATGACACAGTATTATTATTCAGCTCTAACTCGTGGAAAGATGTAACCGAAGCAGCAAATAAAGGTTTTGCTCTAGTAACATCGTGGCTGGACAATCATCTTTTGACACTTAATCTTGACAAAACGAAATATATTACATTCACAATTAACAGTAGAACTCAACCGCCTCCTAACGCAATAACTATACAAACTCACCATTGCAACAATCGAAGTACTTGTCATTGTAACCCAATCACTAGAACCAATTCCATTAGATATCTCGGTGTTATAGTAGACCAAAACTTAAACTGGAAAGAACATGTCATTAAGATAAATAATCGCGCAAGAAAGCTAATTTATATTTTTAAAACAATTAGAAATGCATGTGACATTAAGCTATTAATAAAAATCTATTTAGCATTATGCCAATCCATACTGGTATACGGCCTGAATGTGTGGGGTGGAACCTCAAAAACAACCATGTTGTCTGTCGAAAGAGCCCAACGCATAGTACTTAAAGTAATTTCTCGCAAAAAGTACACTTATCCGACACACCTACTTTACTCAGAACTAGGAGTCCTTGCGGTGAGAAAATTATTCATTAAGCAACAGATCATGGCACAGCATAAAATAAAACCGCACTTTGCTAACAGGCGGCGATTAGATATAGTTTATAACATACCCAAATTTAGAACATCTTTTGCACATAAATTTCACAATTATCTCGGTCCTAGCCTTTACAACAAAATAAGCAAAGATCTAAAATTAAAGAATCTTGATAGCCATACATGCAAAAAAGCTATTGAAAGATATTTGAAAGCACTGGACTACGACAGCACTGAAAAACTACTTTAGAACGTTGTTATAATCAGGCACATACTCGTAAATAAATAAATAATAAAGCACTCTTAACTGTACACATACAGAAATACACACATACATAAAACATATACACATATACATACACCCAAACACAGTCAATTATTATAGTTTGTAACTTAATTAATATAATTACCTATACAGTACGTAATCAAAACTGCTGCTATGTGACTTACTGGAACCTTGTGGGAATCTGTTGTTCTAGGGTTGAGGAAGACTATCCCCTCGTGATACAGTTTATACTAGTACGAGTGGATAGGGCGAATCAGTCTAAAGACAGCCAAACCATAAACATATTATTTACATTGTACCATTTCACATTCAACGATCTATTTATTTTGTGTCTATTATTAAGTTACTCTGTATGGTTGTCTCAAATTTGTGAATAAATATATTATTATTATTATTATTATTATTATTATTTTGAATGATTAAACGAACAAATTCACGTTTTCTTTTTTTTCAAGTTACCAGCTACATTTTAATCGTACCAGCCAAGTTCGTTTACAGCAAGACATTTTTATCTCCCCGCTTAACTAACGTGCTTACATAGCTCTAGGGAGGAGCGTGTTCATATATTCCTGTTCTAGGTAGTCTACAGTTCAACTAACAAGGAACGGTTGTTTTAAACTCGGTTCAACGCACATTGCAATATAGTCTCTATTTATTATATATTATTATGTCGTGGATTGATGGCGCCATGGTGCAACCGACAGGCAGCGCCATGTAATAATTCAATTTGGAACTAAATAAATGTTTACCGGAAACGCAAGCGCGCCCTACCGCTTGGACACGATCGTCGGTAGAGGGGATGCAGCGAGGACTGGCGAAATAACGGAGTGTTAGCTCACTTGAACTCCGACAGTCTTGGCAGACGCTCAGTAATACCAACGCACGTGTTTGTTTCTCGTAAAATGTAAAACCGTCAGCCTATTTAAATAAAGAAAGTTATTTGATTAAAATTCTGTTTCGCTCGAGTACCCACAACAGAGCCCACATCTAAGTAAAACTATGTCGGATCGGATCACGAAGAAGACCCGATGTTTCGCATCTCGGCCACCCATGATGCGACATATACATATATCCATTTCTTTGTTTCGTTTATTTGTTGCTTTAAACCAATTTAGATAATAAAGTTATATACCTACAATATAGTTTTTATTTTATTTTCATTTAAGTATCTAGATTCTTTTTCAGATGAATAGCTATAAAAGTTGTGACGCAAGTTCCATTTCATCAAATTTTATTATATAAAACAAAACAACAGATAGAAGACAGACAACAGACATAATTATAAGGGTTAGGTAGTCTAGACTTTAGTGTTTAAAACTTTTAATTGAATGTAATTTAATATTTTGAGGACTAAAAAGATAGCAATTTGGAGTTTGAAACATTTGAATGGCTGTATTTTATTTTACTTGGGCGTCTTGCATTGTGTTTTAACATATTAAACGTACATGACATATTTCATGTAATTCAATCATAGCAAACCTTTTACTGTAGCAATATGCATACATGCCATGAAAGGCGTTTGTTTTTATGACCTGCGTAATCTGCACATTTTTTCTTTTCTTTTGCATGGTGCGAAATCATCAAATGACTCCTCCTCTCTCCTCGCTCTTGGCCGAGCGGAAGGGAGTGTCAGACTTATACTGACTAAAAAGCACCTATTTTCCTTCCTAGCCCTTTGTGTTTGGGGCCACGGTATCTCTAACACAACAACAGGCGTCGGCCCTTGCTGCTGTCATCTCTTTGAGGCCTTTGATTTGATTAGCGATGCACAATACCTGTATCAATCGAAAGCAGGCTGACACTAATACAATCACTGAAGATGACATCACTGAGTAGACTTTTACTTTGATGACTCATATCTCTGAAACGTAACAATATAGAACATGTTTGTATGAAATTAAATTATGATGACGTGTAGCCGCTATTTTTAAAATAAATAAAATAGATATACTTAGACGTATTTTATTTTGTAATTATTTTAAGATGACAAAATTGACACACTTATAAAACGTTACAACACCAGTTGCAAATAAACAATTAGTTGTTATCTTCAAACCCCAAAAACCCCTTGTGTCTTAAACAAAATAAATTCCCAAACAGTCAATTACAATCCAGGTCTCCAAGGCATGTTCCACAAAGGAGCTGGTAATTTAATTCCGATGCTGACCGTACAGCGCCCGGTAATAATCAGTGAGTTAACAGTAACTAACGCTACCACCGACCCATGAAGGGGTCGGCAGTCTCAGAAGTGTGCCTAATTATTTATCTTAGTGTACTCTATCTACGTGGAATGGTTGCGAATGTACTGTGCGGGAATTTTCTTTAGAATTTGGTGTTAGACAGTAGACTTTAGGTAATTTTTAGGGTTCCGTAACTCGATAGGATCACTCATGTGTCTGTCAGTACGACCATTCCCCCCCCTCCTTAACTCCGAAACTACTGATCCCTAATATTTCGAAAAAAAAAAAAAAAATTGTTCAACACTTATAGATTATGAAAAATCTGTCAATATCTACTCCAATGGTACGGAACCATTCATATGCAAGTCCGACTAATTGTACTTGGCCGGGTTATTTTTTACCCGACTGCGCAAAGCAAAGAAGGGTTATGTGTTTATCAGTCTATGTATGTATGTATGTATGTTTGTTCCTATGTGGCATTGTAGAGGCCAAACGCCTTGGCCGATTTTGATGATCCGTACGTCAATCGATTCGTCTTGACCTCGCGAGTGTCACTAAAAACATTACAATAAACAATACTCACTATAGTAACAACTAGTCGCCATATTGTCAAAATGAAAAAAAAAAAAAATTGACTCACCATGTCAAGTGGGGTATCGTTGAATAGGTATTTGAAAATGAATATTAGGTTTCCTTTATCATTTTTCATTTTATAAAACCGTTTAGGATATATAACGATTTAAAGTTATTAGAACAAACAATATCGCATTTCTTACTTATAACCGGATTCTTTTACGTGTACGGAATGAATATAAAATCGAATCGAAATCTACCGTCTTATAAAAGTAATAACGAAGTTAATGAAAACTGACTAAAAAGTGTTAAATAAAAAAATGTAGTTAAAAAACTAAAAAACCCGACTGAAAAAACGGAAAAGCAAAAAACAAGCACATTTTAAATTAAACAAAACTTGGAAGCAGGCGGGGTTCATTTGAATATTAAATTATGAAATGAAAATAGAATGGACCCCGATAATGTGCTTGTTTTTTGCTTTTCCGTTTTTTCAGTCGGGTTTTTTAGTTTTTTAACTACATTTTTTAAACTAAGCTGAAATCAACTTCAATCTATATTGATGAATCATCATCATCTGCCTAGCCCTTTTCTCAACAGCAGCTGAAAACCAGTATTGTACATGAAGCGACTGCCTTTCTGACCTCCATAACCCAGTTATTACTGGGTAATACGGTACCTTGTAAGACTGGTTGCCAGACTCTCAACCCACTGACTTCCTGTGAGTACTATCTACGATCTACATACGACAGCCCGGACCAGCGACAGTAGTCGTACAGGTTAACTTGATGAATATTATCAGGTATTTGGTTTGACTGTTTATGCAATCTCAGTATAATAATATGCATGACCGCTTTATACATAAGGGGTCAATGCATGCCCGTCGCGGCCGCGGATTTTTGTACTAGATTACGTGGCCTCGGCGCAAGGGCAAAGAAGGAACATGGGTTCGGTTTTTAGTCAGTAGAAGTCTGACACTCCCCTTCGCTCTGCCCAAGAGCGGGGGGGGGGGGTCATTCGATGATTTTCCACCCACCAAAAAAAAAAAAGGGGTCAATGCATTTTCAGAGTGGCAGTGAAGTGAAAGTTATATTATATCGTTGCATGTATAAAATAATAACAGATATACTTAACTCAAAATCAAAAGTAATTTATTCAAACTAAACTGATAATCAGCACTTTTCGAACGTCAAAATTTATTTACAAGAGACAGTCCCTCAAAACGTCCACCCTTCGACACTTACTAGTGTTTTAGCTGGAAAAAAGAAGTGGCGGAACAAACTCTCCAGCAACACATCTGTCTGTTAGGTTAGAAGAACCAGACTCAATACAATAGTAGGGTGTAAGTTAAGAACACACAGTTAGAATATCCTAGTCATAAAAAGCACACCAATTAAAGTAGATTCAGCAAAAATAGTATGCAAAAATATACATCCATTGCAAACAAAATAACCCAGACGAGAATGTCAAAGACTCTCTCATCTGATGGCCAAACGTAGTATCAAAAAGTTGTAACCTACATAATTATAATATAATTATGTACTTATTTACCGAAGTTAGATACGAGTATAGTTATAAATAGATCAATAAACAACCTTCACCCTTCTATTTCAGACACCTACTCATCCAAGGATTATTTACCTGCACGTCAATAACCGTATATAAGCGGACAGCACATTATCTGAACAAATAATCTTTATTTAGACAAACCCAAACATTTAAATCGCTAGATGAGCCCTCGTTATGCTTGAGTGGCTTGAAAAAGTATCCACAGTCTACGTTATGAAGAGTAGTCGCCCGTGATTGCTATTCTCAGTGAAGTCTTTTGACGTTTTATACAGAATGAGAGGTCTCCTGTCGGGGCTGCGGGTTGTTCGAAAGAGATATCGCGGCCTCGGACACAAAGTGCTAAGAAGGAAAATGGGTGGGTTTTAGTCAGTAGAAGTCTGAAACTCCCTACTGCTCCGACCAGAGCGAGAGGAGTCATTTGATGATTTCCAACCTCAAAAAAAAAGGTCTCACGTATCCTGCATAAAACGACAAATACAATTATCAGTATGACTGAGGTAATAATATATTATTATTTGTACGTTTCATTGACAAACACTTATAGAAAAAATAAATGTGACCGTTTAATATGCCTTCGACCGAATCTAATCATTTAAATCCTTGGCCAACCCTATAACAAATGACGCTCAAATTGCGACACAATCTATTAGTCCCGCATACACTGCCGGTCATGTTTATTAAGCACCAGTGAGACAGTAATTAAAGCTGCAATGTAAGCGTAGCATGTTGTAGTCCCCGCGGGCGAGAAGCTCGGTGCTAATTTTCCTATTCGTGTAATAGATATTGCGCTAGAAATGAGGTTAATAAGTTTTTTTTTTCATTATAATAATTGTGTTTGGACGTCAGAGGGCTTTGTTCTTGAGCAATTTTGTTGTTACGGATATTTATCGAAGCAATATCCATATGAAGAAAATTACTAAGCACCATAATTGGTTCAGCGGTGATTGAAAACAAATTGCAAAATAAAGCAGGGCCAAAAGAAAAACACGCTGTAGCTGCTTAAAATAGCTTTGTTGTCTGATAATAACACACACACAATCAACAGTGTTCACTAGAATCACTTGTGGGCTTTTGGGGTTTAGATTAAAACCTCTCAATATATCAGTAAGTAGTGTGTAACTCGAAGGGACAGTCATCTTTGAATTTCAGAAATGGTTTGTCATCAATGGAATTTGGGTTTTAAAACCAATTTTTTGCACATTTAGCGAGATGACATAATCAAAAGAGAGCTTTCACTGAAAATATTTATCACTATGTTAATATTCGCCATGTCACTTGAAATTTCATCTCATTTCCCTCTCACGTGGGTTGCAAATCATAGTAATTGTTTTTCTTGTGAACGATATTCTACCTCGCCCTAGCTGGAAGTGGAATATCGTGTTGTTTTTGTTGGAAACACCTACACATACAGTACACCCACACTCATACACCCCTGTCCCTGTTGTTGCACACACTCTCCTACAAAACATGTAGTAAGGATGTGAAACAAAATGCTGACCTAGTTTTTGATAAAGTTCATGAACATGTGTTTACTTTGACTGAAAATACATGAATATTTTATCATTTCGTATTAAAATATATACTGTAATGAATCTTCTGAGAATTGGGTTTATAACTTCTGAATTACTTGTATTAAAATGAGATGGAACTTTTCAGTCGCTTCCGATTAAACATAACAACAGAGAATAACAAGTTCTCGAAAGTCTGCAAGCTTATTTAGGCACGTGTAGATATTCACTGGAAATGGATACATAATTTTCATTTAAATAGAAACCATTACATTTTCCTGGTAGGTACAATGAAAACACATGAATATTTTCTGGTTACTTTGAAATGAAGGCATTTATTATTGAAACTTCATTTTGTGCCAGGGTTGATTTGATAAATATACAAAACATGAAATACGAAATAAAAAAAAATCTAATAAAAATAATTTAGGTTTTCTCAAAAGAGAAGACTTAATTTATGAAGTAAAAACAATACGCATTAGTCTAACTGCAACGTTATTTCTAATACCAAAGAATATGACGTGTAAACACATGGGTGTGGATTGGTGCCCAAGGGCCGTGTGAGTTAGGTACTATTAGTACATCTACGTGTGCCAACGACTCCAATTACGGCGAAGTCTTGAACGAGCCAATAAGAAGAGAACGAGTAATTTTATTATTTTTGTTTAGTGTTGACCATCAGCATCAGTCTGACTAACACCGTCTTCTCGTAGTCATACTGTTTGTACGACGTTTTATTGTATACGTTGAAACATCACACAAAGATATTATGTGCCGAACTGTGCAAGCAAATATGAACATTGAAATGCTCATGGACTTATGGCCTTTGACTGTATGCATGCAAAATACATAATGTCTTCGGCAAATCCAGAAAACAAGACACTACAGCTTTAATGGACTTCAACATAGACCACAAGAACGAACAATTGGTAGTCGGTTAGTAGAGGCTTTGCATCGCCAAATGCCGAACTAGTGAAGTGAAGCGTAGGCCGGACAGGCACGTGTCCGGAATGCCGACACGTCGAATTATGTCATCTTGTAGCTATGTGAAATAGTCGTGGACTAGGTAACCCAATGGTTACCTGGATCTTGTGTTGATTAGAGATTCGACTGACTAACGCATTCCATTCCAAACTAACTAACCACTTTCAATAAATCTAAAATAAGTAGGTAGTATCTTTTAACTTTATTTTGTACTTTACTACGGTCAGCAGGAAATATTTTTTGGAGTTTCCATAGAAGTATGAGGAACAAATAACATAACATTACACCTGTAATCCACGAAGGGTTAAGCAGAGGTGTACCTAATCGTACAGTCAAACGCTAATTATGTTTACGTCACATGTAATTTAGAGCGACGCTATTGCCATCAAACGAGTAGAAATCCAGACTCCGTCGTTGCTACTGAGAAATTCTGTATAAAAAACCCAATAACAATTTGTCCGACCCGGAAATCGGACCTGGGAAGTCATGCTCAGCGGTCGCGATTGCGACTACTAGACGCAACGAGCCAGTCATCATCATCATCAGCCTATAATGTTCCCACTGCAGGGACTCAGGCCTCCTCTCTAGGAGAGGGATGGGCTATAATCCACCACTCGGGCCCAGTGCGGATTGGTAGATGTCACATGTCTTCGAATGTTTTGGTTCTAAGACATGCCGGTTTCTTCACGATGTTTTCCTTCACCGTTTTGAGAGCAGTGGTGGTGAACGAGCCAGTAACTGCAAAATAACAGTTTATTAATACCAGCTGAAAACAACCCATTCTTTTACCTTAAACAATTTCGGTAAAACAAACACAGAACGTAATTACAAAAAAGAAAACAAACTACGTAACTTGAATAACAAGCACTTCGTTTTTGTGGTTGTTTTAAATTCTTTGTCGGAATTTCGTGTCCAATATTTTCGGCACTAAATAAATGTAATGACTGGCTTTGTCCTAGTATCTATTGGTAAAGTAATTTTGACGAAAGCGCTTTGATGAATCGACTTAGCTTTTGTGTTTTATATATATATAGAGAACAATTCTATGTATCCAATGTCCTTTATGGTCTATGGCTTCTAAACGGGCAATATTTTAATGCAATATTTAGCCACAATATTGTCAACTATTAGTCCGGTGGACCGATGACCTGGTGAAGGTTGCGGAGATCCGAGACGCACCGGACTGATCAATGTGGCGACACTTGGGGGAGGCCTATGTCCAGCAGTGGATGTCTTTCGACTAAAATGTCAGAAAAATATTCATCGCGGCCATTTAACTGGGCATAATGGCAAGAGTGGATGTCAAAATCATCTGTTTTAAGAAAGGGATCAACGAAACGACAAAAGAACTGGCCGGGCAATATCGCCATACTTTCGATTCCCATTTAATCTTCCTGCAACCTGCCAGCAAGTAGCAACACATCAAAATGCATTGGCCAAACAAAAAAATGTGTAACGAGCTTTATGGCTCAGCTATATTTCAAAGAATTTTCATAATATTGCACTGTCGGTCTGTATTGCTGGCAATGTAATCAAGAACTGTATTGCGGCATTGGAGGAAAAATATTGCCCGTTTAGAAGCACATAATTATATTTAATGGAATTGTTAAAAGTATTCAGAACCTACAATATAATAGTTAAGAGCAATGAACATCCTTGCGATAGTATTTGTTCACTGCTTAAGAGCAGTGAACAAATGCATACTTACTAGAAATAATGACTCATCATCATCATCATTTCAGCCAAAAGACGTCCACTGCTGGACATAGGCCTCCCCTAAGTGTCGCCACATTGACCGGTCCCGTGCGTCTCGCATCCAGCGGATCCCCGCAACCTTCACCAGGTCATCGGTCTACCTAGTGGGAGGCCTTCCAACGCAACGTCTTCCGGTTTGCGGTCGCCACTCCAGAACTTTCCGGCCCCATCGGGCATCCGTTCTGCGAGCAATGTGCCCTGCCCGCTGCCACTTAAGTTTAGCAATTCTTCGGGCTATGTCGGTAACCTTGGTTCTCATGCGGATGTCCTCATTTCTGATTCGATCGCGCAAGAAGAAATTATGACTATATTTTGATTAAAATAATAAACAAGTAAAATAACACAGCGTAGATTATTTAATACTAAGTTACATAACCTAACCATAGATCTCCTTCGTCCTTTGATTTTTCGAATTCATAATTATTCTTACTTACTTCGGTTAAGGATTACAATGTGAGGAATCCAGGATGCTTAATGGATATTTTTTAAGGCTTGTAGTGCCAAGTCAGAGGACCATAGCTGGCATAAAAACTCTAAAACCAGGTTATGCACAAAGTACTTTTATAACTACTAATTTATACTAATTGCTATGTTAAAGTTCACCTATTTTGCAAACATTGGTAACTTATTCAATCCCTACACACTAGTACCTATCTTTAATACGTAGACTTATCAGATCGAACCAAACACTCTGATTTTATATCTGACCCCTGAGAGTTCTTGCAAGCTGATCTTATCGATATCTAGTTAAGCCAGGACGTGCATTTAGATCTTGTAGTATGATTTATTTTAATTGGAATCCTGTGTTTTGATTTACATAGTCTGAAATAACAATATGTAACGTGACTAATAAATTATATAAGGGCAATGCAAAATAGTTTTAAAACACAAATAAAATATTGTGTCTTGTATATAAAGAGGCAGATATGCTATGATAATATTAAATAGGTACCAACAGTCTATCCTATTCAGATGCTTGTTTAAAATGATTTCTATTATTGAAACCATCCATAAAATATCTGAAGTTGTAGCGCGAAGTAAACTTTATGTGCTGGTACTCGTATCTTATGACCGCGTCGCAAGATATTCAGTAATTATTGCATCGCCTGAGGTCGTGAACGGGGTATTAATGAACGTTATAATATAATGTTATTAAGTGCGGGATATAAGGTATAATATATTATTTTGCCATCGATAAACAAACCATACATTTTTCCTTGCAAAACGTACAATATTTTAAGTGGCAGTAACTTGTTATGGCCGTAACAGTCCGAAAGTGACCATAATGTGCCACGAGCACTTTCAAAGTGCATTTTATAACGATTGTGTGTGGTATGATATTCATAGTCTTAACCTAGTTCTTGAGCCACGTATAGGTAAAATCATGTTTTTGGAACGGAGTTTCTTGTCGCTCATTATCGTTCTAATTTCTTTGCGGGCTGAGGGGCTTGGCCGAAAAATGTCTAACAATGAATAACGACACCAAAAACCGACATAAAAAGATGTCGGGTGCATTATTTCTTTAGTTTACCGATCACCTAGGATAATACAATATTTTTCAATCGATTTAGCTTGCGGTCGATTTTGAGAATATGCTGATATTTTATTATTTGTATTACGTTTAAATACCCTTTTTAATAAACAAATAAATATGAATAATCATTTTTGCCTGATCAATTATGCATCCAATAGCGTGCAGCTCCGTCCCAACCGGGTCAAGACTCTATTTTTTTTGTTACAGTTTTGACAATCATCTTAGAAACTCGAGGCGCCTTTTAACGTCTAGTGTACACGCGCACAACGCCTTATCTGACCAGACAAGTTAGGCCACGTTTACGCTAAGCTTTAGGTCAGTAACAAACTGAAAATATATGAAAAACAAAGAACCTGGAAAGGCCGATAGGTGTTATTTTACTCATTGTATACTGAGAGCCTAGACAAAAATTAAATTCTAAAGGTTATAACGATGATTTATGACCGTACCAGTCATAAACATATTATTATAGGAATGGCATAAGCCACCATAAAGCTTTTGTCAATGCGGTTGCAACTTGCTGCTGACACGCAATAAAAGCGATCATTGTTGCATTATAATATTATTATCGCGATTGCGGTTCTTTTTACCCGACTATTTGATTGCTGTTAATGAATTGCATGTCGTTACTTATTTAAATTAATGTACTTTACTTGATTTAATAAATTGAATACCTAGTTATTTTTATTCTTTTTAATATTTTATAATATTTTAATGTTAGTGATGGACTCATAATTGATGACTTTTGATATGATTTCTAATGTAATTTTGTAGTGTTTTAATTTTGAATAGCTATGTTTTTGAATTACGTTTCATCTTTTCGAGAATAAGTAAATAATAATATCATTCACACCAACGCCAATACCGATGCTTTGGTAGCTATGTAGAAGGGTCTACAATCTACATTGGACCAGAGCTTTTTTTATGGTGGGTGGAAAATCATCAAATAACCCCCTCCGCTCTTGGGCAGAGCGGAATGGAGTGACAGATTTCTACTGTTTAAAAGCCACCCATGTTCCTTCTTCGCCCTTGTGCCGAGGCCGCGGTATCTCTTTCGACAAACCGCAGCCCCGACGGGACATCGGACCAGACCGTAGGGTACGCTTTGGTGGCCCTCAAGGGCCGACGCCTGTTGGGGCTGCGGGTTGTTCGAAAGAGATATCGCGGCCACGGACACAAAGGGCTAAGAAGGAGCATGGGTGGTTTTTAATCAGTAGAAGTCTGACACTCCCTACACGGCCCAGAGTGGGAGAAGTCATTAGATGATTTGTCCAAAAAAAAGTGGTGTTTTTTTTTGTCCAAAAAAAGAGTACGCTTTAGTGTGAATGCGGCTTTAGATCGTATCTAAAAAGTTAAAAACATTGATGAGATTCAGGACAAAGTTTAGGACTTCTTTATCGCCTGTGTAATGAAAGGCAAAGGGCCTGTTTTATCCCCTTTTTATAGAACTATCTAGATAAAGAGAGCAATTTCGTTCGAGGAACGTTACAATTTTTTATGAAGTTAGTTTTTAGAGGCTTTATGGTACTTGCAAACTCTTGATAAGACTGTTTACATCAAAATGTTGATGCATTATTTTAAGTAAATCAATGATTAGATTGATTAGGGCATCATCGTGGGCGACAGAAGGTTAACAAATCTCCCGTAACAGGTAAGACGTTGAAAGTTGCGGTTATGACAAACCATACTAAACATAAATTAAAAGGTATAGAGGGCGTGGTAGATATCACGTTTTATGACTACTTGGAACATAATCTCATTATGTATACCTAAGGCATTTCAATTAACCAATGCAATACCACCCAAAGTTGTGTTAATAATATTATAATTGTAGTACAGTAAGTAATTAGTTTAGGCTTAGGTACACCCTAATCTACACTATTAGTTTTAATTACCATTGCATTGTTCCAAATAACAAATACCAAACAACCAAACGTATCATAATTACAAACGTTACAGCCACAAAAGTATCTCACTTACACGTTAACAAATTAACAAAACGGTATGAAAATAATTAAAATTATGCAATTTCCGACCGCAGGCTCCAATAATATTAATAAACAGAGTGATCGAATTCAGTTGCATTTGTACAGTAACGTGCGTATAAGTATAACGATATCTAAACATTTTTTTCTTGTGAATACTATTTGGAAGGCCTTCCACTACTGTGGACCGATGACCTGGTGAAGGTTGAGGGGACCCGCTGGATGCGAGACGCACGGGACCGGTGAATGTGGCGACACTCGGGGGAGACCTTTGTCCAGCTGGCAGCTGCTGCAGCAGTGGACGTCTTTTGGCTGATATGATGATGATGATGAATAGTATTTGAATTTTAATTTAAGACCTATCATCTCCGTGAAAATCTTATGTTCATCAATTTATACATACATAAACGTAAGTCTTTTTCTATGGGGGTATGCAGAAACACATAACACAGACCTACATACATAGTCCTGGTCATACACAGTATTCATTCACTGACAGTTGAAATGCAGTCAGCGGATAAGTCTACAACCATAAAATTTCATTCAAGAATTCTTTGTATAACAAAGGAAGGATTTTCAATTGAATGTTTGCATTTAAGTATAATTATATTGTTTGTCATTATAAGTATTTATTTGTTATCGGGGTAAAAAATACTACATTCGTAACACTATAAAATATGTGAGAAAATAAAGTTTTATAATTCTACTAAGTGTATGTAGATGTTATTAAAATGAATCTCGTGACTGTACAACGGAACTTCGACCTAGGGGAGTCAAAGTTCCGGGCTACTTAATGAGTTCAATGAAATAGACTTTTGTAATAAGCAGGATAACTTCGAGCTCGCTAAGCAAAAGTGTATTAGAAAGCTTTGTTTTCATTTAAATTGTTTGGATTTTAGAAAGTTTTGTACGTCTCATCTAGACCAATTTGGACATTTAAAATGTACCCAAGATGACTGCAGCGATTGCTAAAAATGGAAACAAAATAGATCGCTGAAGATCTTTTAGTCGAAAATTCAGGGCCATAGAAACGAGTTTTCAAAAAATATGGAGTTATATAAAGTAGAGGAAAACCCTTTTTTTAAAACTTCAATATTTTGTGTTTTCTTAATTAGGCCGAGTATTTCTGTGGCTGCTCTCGTAGGATTATTCATGATTCTTCAATTGTATTTTGATTGTTATGTATGTCATTGCTTCTTTTTCTTTTTATAACAGTATTTACCTGTTCCTTTGTATTACATAATAATAAGCAGCTTTTAGCCTCCAGCCAGTCCCAAGCTACTAAATGGATTCACTTATACCGGCCTTTGTTATAAGCCTTATAATTTCTAGGCCAATGTTATCGGTAGTAACATAAACGTTTAGTAGTAAGAATATAAAAGTAACGTTCATAGGTCTTATGTAAATAGGTTTAGTGCTTTCAGGAGTATTTTCTCCGAGGATATTTGAAGCGTAAGGTCGAAGTTTATTAAGCTTCTGTGTTTTATAGGTAGCAATTAGTTACGTCTGGACAGCGTAATTAGGTCTAGAATTTTCTTTCTTGAAACAATGAAACTCTTTTATAAAAAAACTGCTGCTCTTGTTTAAAAACTATTGGTTCCTTTTGTTAACTTTGTTTTTATATAACAGAAAGGTATTGTAGTCATCAAAAATAATACTTGTAGTAAAAACCAACATACAAAATACGTTGTTCTGAAGCAAAACGGTAGATAAACATTTAAAACATAAATTAAATAGAGAACCCCGCCAATTTAAAAGCTGTCAAAATAACAAAACTTTTTTCTGGCATCTAAAAATGTTTCCAGCCACTCCTAGCGCCACCGATAACAAGATTATTTTTCTTTTCATAAAGTAAAACCTTCTTGAATAAAAGAAGGAGGAAGCATTTTTGAATTGTCACCCTCTAGGGTTGGGACCGCTGAATTGTCGTTTCCGTCACGTCCTTTTTGGGTCGTTTACGAACCGAAGTTAGTGTACGTGTTTGCAAAATCCCTAAGTTAGTGTTCCTAACACATCTGTTGTCCGCCTTATAAATTATTTATTCTTTAATGAACCTTGTTCCAATTTTGATTTAGTACTTAAACGGAGGAATGGAAATTGGCTCGAAATAAAAGAGGGTTTATTTCGTACAGAACGTTGCCATTAGGAAAAGGTCCAAGGGTCTTTTGCCACTTAACCTACCGTAATTCATTGTTAAAAATGGGTTGTCTTGAAACTCTTACGCTGCAAAATGGTAACCCATTCCAACTTTCTACCCATTACGAGTGGTTTTATTCAGATTTTTGTTGTGTATTAGAAGGGTACTAATTAGGTGGTGGTAATACTAAATCTATAGATTTAGCAGTGATATATGGCTATTTGGTTTCAGTATACTGAAACCAAATAGCCATATATCACTGCTGTATAAATCCAAGTTTGGCGTCAGTACTTAGTGGTCTTGATTTATAGGCCACTGTTTAGAATAATCACAAGTCTAAACGGAGTGTTTGTTAATTGAATTACTGTTTGAATTCACAGGAATGATAAGGTCAAGGGTGTACTGAAATAATACTCGAGATTATAACAAAGGATTTCTGTTTGGAAACGTTGGAGGTCTGTATTGGTTTTAAACTTACTGAAATACATTTATTCAATATTATTATTTACTACGTAATTGCTGAGTGTGTGCTTCACTGTATTGAAGTAAATGCTTTAGTTAGTTTTACTTTTTTAAGTTTAAATTACCACGATGAAAGATCGAATTCCCACGATTGATGACACTTGGGTGTTTACGTAGTGTTGCATTTGGTTAATAACACCCTCACACGTCACTTCAGTTATCACCCGTACTGACTAACTTTTTATCTCTTCTGTGGACTAACTAATCGTGAACATGACCTATTGTTGAATAGTCAGTTACGACATGACACAACGAAAGAAAGAGAATGCAAAATGAATTTTCCGTTTGTACACTGTCTTCTATGACTGTATTACGTTAGGTACTGCGAAGTTCATGGCTGCGACGTTTTGCTATCACTCTTACAAAACGGTCATTACAAACATCGTGTGGATAGGTACTGATAAGTCTAAAAATCGAAGAGATTTGTAAATTTTGGAAATATGTAAAAATCTTGCACGATCACCGATTTTCATTAAATTTAATATCCTGAAAAATTGCCATATTATAATGCTAACATAGTATTTGCACATAACAGCATATGTTAAGATTCTATTTGAAATAAACACTTGACACGTAACAAGCATGAGCTAAGTAAGTTAAAAAGTATTGTTAAAGATTACAAGACTAAAACATCACCACTTTTCAACCCGTAATCACCCACGTGAATGCAGACCTAATTCTAAATAATCCGATAACATGCATTGAAGCCAAACAAAACCCAAATTCAATAATAATAAGTTTCATGATCAATGAGCTACATTAGACGGTTCATTAATATGTTGGCAGGGTTCCATTCCGGTTAGTGCTTCAAATTGTTTATGTGATGTATTGCAGTTGCAAAACAAATTGTGTTCTATTGCTTGTTGATTGTAGTAACTTTACAATGTTCCAGATTTATATCATATTTGGGTGGATAAGTTGTGTATCGTTTTTAGCCGTAAATATGTGTAATTGTGTATATGATCTGTACAGTGTGATTGGTTAGCGGTTAGCGATACTTTAGGGGGATAATAATATTGTGTACTCATTTCTATCGACAGATACGTGTTTATTATTAATGCGAATGGCATCCATTTTGTTTTATTAATCGTCTGATCTAGGGTATGTTCCATGCAATGATTAATATCTTTGAATCTAAAAGACCTAGAGACATAGAAATGATTTTATTTCAAAGGTAAACGTATATTCATAAATGTTTCACGCAGACGAAGGCTGCGGGAAACAGGTAGTCTTAACATTTATTTATCATTAAGAACATACAATTCTGGTGTACAATGTCAAAGTCAAAGTCAAATCTTTTATTTCAATTAAGCCATTACAGGCACTTTTGAATGTCAGAAGGACGGAAGAAGAACGAAACTATGTGGAACTAAAGTTGTCAACAGGCAACGTCGAATCCGATACTTTCTGAGCTCCTTATTAAAATATTACTTTGGCGTGTAGCCAGGAATAAGTAAGTAACTAGCCTATCTTCAGGGGAGTAAGCCAAAACACGTGGCTTTAGATTAAGCGTGCTTTACGCGTCGCCAGAATAGCTGAGACAACAGGCTGATCTAGACGTCACAGACTAAACGTGATTGTCCAAGATCCTAGAGGTTTTGATTGTTAGTCATAAATAGAGACTAGAGTATATGTAAATGCATGAATTAACATATTGTGCATTGCCAAATGAACTGAAAAAATGCAATATTTTGTCAGAGGTGATATCCTCAAAAAACATAATTCAAATAGTGACCTGTGACCTAAGTGGAAGTAAACTGTCGTTTTAAAATTATAGAAATATGTTAATTATTTGTTTTAATCGTAATACTGATAACCAGGAGCAGTACTCGGAATTTAAGAGGAGCTCTTGGAACTAACTATGTGGTTCTGAAAAAAAAAAGACAAATTGTTATTTTTTCTAACCTAAATTAAGAAATAAACGTTTCTAAAAGCCACACACAACATGCAAGGCAAGTATATACTTATGTGTATCCACACAAAGCTTAATATCTTCTTCACCAATTATTTTGCCTTTCAACGAGCCAGCTCGTCTCTTCCACTCTCATATAACGTGTGCCGAGTCCCCGTAAGCGACGCGTCTGGTTTAATTAAACTCTCAACTCTGTCTGAAGGTAATACAACTGTAATTAGATCGCTTCTACTTAGCATTTCAATTACGCCACCACTATGATTTTATATTAATACTGAAATTAGTAGCGAGTTGGAGCATGAGATGTTTTTGATGATACTTGCTGAGAGTTCTTTAGGTAGTTAATGTTACGTTAAAAGCTTCATCTGCATATTTCGGTCTAATCGGATGCATCTGAATACCAGTATTTTACATGGAGCCAGTGCCTATTTTCTGACCTCTATTACCCAGTTAGTACAATACCCCTTAGTAAGATTTGTTGTCAAACTATCGAGACACTGACTATCTGTAGCGATTGACAAAAAATCTACAAATGTCCAATGAGGCAAACGGTTTAACCTGCTTTCCGAGGCACAGAGGAAAGTCGCTATATAAAGGGTACAGGTCCACAAATGCCATCCATGGACTAACCTAGGCATGTACGGTTTAACTTAACGATCGACCAAGATGTTGGAAGCCATAGTCTCAACTTTTTATTTACGAATATAAGTTATGAATGTAATTTTAAATATACCTAGATAGACCACAGCTCCATAATCTCAATTTTTGCGTGTGTCATATTATGCGCTACCGAAAACAGGGATGTTTCACACAGACACCGCAATAATTCATCCCAGTATTACATGATCTGATTTCTAGAACACTAAGATGGCAACTATGTGATAGGTATGTTTACAACCCCTGTAATATTGATGGGATCACAAACATATCATCTAAACTAAGGATTGTATAACCTAGTGAGGAAAACAGAAAAACATGTTATTGTACATTGTGCCAATAACAAGTTCAACAGTCGGTGTCGATTGTTTGGAACGTTTGGGAGATCTAAATGTCATTGCGTAAGTTTATGTTAGACCAGAAATCATTTAAATTATATGTAGTTTCAATAATAATTGTGATATTAAACAGGTATGATGGTAATATAATGTGTCGATAAAAGTCAGCAAAGTCTTTATTAACAACTAGCGGACGTCACGCGTACAAGGATAAAAAGTAGCCTATGTCACAAGGGGATAGTGTAGCTTACACTATCCCCTTGTGAATGGTGAAAGAATTGTTCAAGTCGGTCCAGTAGTTTTTGAGTTTATTACATACAAAAATAAAAAACTTTCCTCTTTATAATATTACTTATATTAAGTAGATAAATTATAAAACTTATATCCGTCTGTCTCTTCTTCTGTCTTCAACGATCTTGTCTTATCTTCTTCGATCAAAATTGAAGTGAAGAATCTAATTCGATTAATGTGTATTAAGGTTTTTTTTTCTTAATATCCTTATAAAATATGGCTCAATCATTTTAATAAGACATTTATTGAGATATGATAAAGGAAAATGTCAGATAAGACAGATTTCATAGATAATGTGATTAAGATACAATTTTCCTTAAACATAACGTAGTGAAAATTCAGTAGTATTTTGCCATGTTTTTCCTGAAAACCAGTAGTTTTGGCTTTTTACTAGATTATCCATTTACATTATTAATACACTAGGTGATGCCCGCAGCTTCGCCCACGTGGATGTCGGTCAAATTATATACTAAAACCTTCCTCGAGAAAAACTCTATTCATTGGTGAAAACAGCATGAAAATCGGAACAGCAGTTTTTGAGTTTATCGCAATCTACTGCGCCAACGCGACGCGGCGGTGGATTTTGTTCATACTTGTAGTGGATAATACTTTTTTTAACATTAGATTTTACTGATATGGAAAAGGCATATATTATGATGAGTTATTCCGTTCAGATCCCCAAAAACTGATGCCCTAGGGAATCAGTTTTATTATAAATTATTTTCTATTCCGGTCTGATCCCCTGATGATAAATATATAAGATCTGATGATAAAAGATTATAATCTGATCGGATATCCTGACACATTTTTAGGACAGTCAGCAACAAAATATTTGTACAGGTTTTATTAGATTAAGTTCATAATATATAAATTAATTGTAAAAAAAATTAAACAAAAAATAAATAAATGAAATGAAATTACAACTGTTTTTCGATTGACTGTACTTCACTTGTACTTGTGCCCATTCAAAAAAAAAAGGAAATCAGAACGGAATGATAAATTACAGTGGATCAGAAAGGAATAAACAAAAGAAAAGTATTGGCTGTGGATCGGTTTTTTTTTATGGGACAAGCCCGCCACACTATTCGCAAACCACTGTAACTCCTGTTAGCCAGAATCAACAGTGGCGACCACAAGAAAAGCGCCGAGACAATAAAGCTCGACGAAGTCCCAGAGCAGCGATTTAACTGTCTTGGATCTCGCAACGAAATTAATCAGAAAAGAATAGCGGAGGAGTAGGAAAAAACATAATTTTCACTTCCCTCCATATCAGCAGGAGACAGTGGACAGTGGATCGGTTTGGGGGATCAGGCCGGAATAACTCATTATGGAGTTATTCCGTTCGGATCCCCAAAAACTTATACTAATAATAATAATCAATCAAACCCTTATTGAATTAAATACGGGTAGGTCCCTAAAATTTCCAAACGACTCTTGCCAAAAATGGCAAATATAGTAACTACACTCCTCTCAAATGCCTTCGTATGTAGGTACACTTTCAAAGACCAACCTGTTCCAATATATTTAAAAGTCTTAACATTTATACGTCTTTTCAAAGTTGGTCTAACAAGGGAGTCGCTGACCACAGAACCTTTTACTATATCTCTGACACAATCTTATAGAATATCGGAGTACCTTTATCGTAATGTTATGTATCCAAAGGTCAGACTGCTTTGTTTCGATTATACCCTGAGGTACAATTCAATACAACGGAAAAATAAAATCATGTAGATTTAAGACAAACAGATGTGAGGTAAAAAAAGAAACTAAATAAATTACGCAGCTTTCTTTGAGTTATGATATTTTTTTAAACTTGGTCTCAAGTCGAGTCGAGATAAGTCTAAGTCGCTGACACGGAGTTCCACAAGAGCCTCCCAGGAAATCTATTGCTGGCAGTGCTCTTCTGAAAGGAGGCCTAGATACGGTCAGCATCAGAAGTAGTTAACACTAGTCTAAATTGCGAAGCAGGTTTTTAAATAAAAACTTTTAGATATTACTTCTTGTTACCAACAAGCTATTGAAGAGTTAGGAATATTTTAAATAAACTTCTAAAACATTAAAAATAATAGCTGGAGGAGCTCGTGGCTTAATAAGAACTGCCACTCAGGTCGATCTTTAGGTAAAGCTGTGCTTGCCTAGGTCGGTCTGTGGATGGGTGACCGCCCGACATACCGAGTTTCCGCCGTGCCTCAGAAAGCACGTGAAGCTGTTGGTCCCGGCTGCCATAAATATAGATCTTTGGCAGTCGTTACAGGTAGTCAGTGACCTGAAATTCTGACATCCAGTCTCACCAAAGGGTATTCTATTACCTAGTATTAACTGGGTTGTGAAGGTCAGATAGGCAGTCGCTCCATGTAAAATACTAGTATTCAGCTGCATCCGGTTAGACTGGAAGCCGACCCCAATATAGTTGGGAAAAGGCTAGGCAGATGATGATGAGCTGGAGTCCTGTACATGAAATAATTAAAGTGTCGAAATGTCAAGCTACTTCCTTTGATACTATTCCACTCCATTTGACCTTTACTAGGGGTGACTGTCTCATTGGTCTAGTGGTTGCAAGCGCGACTGCTGTGCGCGAGGCCCTGGGTTCAATACCCAAGTCGGGCAGTGTTATTGAGTTTTCTGATCAGGAATTTCTCAGTAGCAGTCATGGAGTCTGGATTGGTGCCTGATTAATGACAATAGGCTCGCCCCCTAATCTTCTTCTTCTTTATATATCGATGATCTCCAATTTTGTAAGACTAGTATGTGGCCACCTGCACAGCTCGATCACTCGATCGCTCGATTTATTTCGAGTAAATCCTGAAAGGTGCAAGTGGTTGTACAGGATGTTGTTGCCCCCTACTACATGGGACTGAAACATCACGGGCAAAATGTTGGTGTATTATTAGGCACACTCTGCCTAACTCTTCAGGGATTACAGACGTGATGGTATGCTATTGATCTGTTTATTCGCGCCTACTCGTGCGTTACCTAAGCGTTTTGAGTTTCAATTATTCTCGATGTTCCTACGTATAACTGACTCAATTAGCTTCAAAAACGTGTTCAAAGGTTAGCGTTAGGCTCGGACTCCATCTAAGCGGAATCGAAACAAGAGCTGAGGAGATATATTGTAAGCCACCAGTCGAAAGAAAGATAGAAAAAATATTACTTTTTCGCAGATTGTACATGTCAATCAATCAATCAATCAATATTCTTTATTTGTAAACATAGGTATACAGCAATGTGCAGGATGTTACAATATTTTTATATAGTTTCTCAATGTTTTACCATTTGGAGTACAAATATACATTTAAAGGAGGCATTTGCCGATTAAGTGAATTTATCTTAGGGTTATTACAAAGAGATAAGAATTTAATTATTAATTAGTGTACAATACGATCAATAATGTCAAAAACATAATAATAACAATATCAACTTTAATAAACTGGATTAGGTAATGTCAAGTACCTAATGTCAGTGTCGTGTGCAATGAGGGGCTCACATAGCACAGCAATAGAATTTCATTATTTTTACTTCTGGTCTCCATTCAGCTTTAGTGGAAATGGCTGAGTAATGAGAGATAGAGAAAAGAGATACGAGTGAAGGGCGGCGGTTTGCTTTTAGGGTTTTAGGCGTGCTAAACTGGGTGTCAGTAGCCTGTAAAATCTCGTGCAATAATATGTATGTATACACTTGGCAAAGTCAAATGCGAATTTCTCGTGAAATGACGATAATTATGACCTGTTATTTTATGACGATATGGGTTCCAAAATATTAGTTTCGTTACGTAATCTGAAATGAAATTAATGCAGTAGGCGAAAATTGCTTCTAAACGTTTCTAAGTGTTACATGTCAGTGCTGCTGCCTGTAAACACATATCTGCTTCAGTTTAGCCAGTACGCATCTCCGCTCAGCTTTGGTGGATACAACCTAGCTCCGAAGCATCTCTTCTCCTCTCCGCTTCGCACGTTTCCGCTTTGCTGGAGTCCGGTCTTTACAGTTTCTATTTATAGCCCGCTAGCAAGTCTAAGGGCAATAACTCTCTCATCTTGTAGCAATAACATGGTATTGCTCTATTGCTTCATGTTCGATCGAAGCGACGTTGATTAATTTTGTTATTGCTTGTGATTTATTCCTCTTATTTGGAGTTTGTTGACGCAATGTTTAGTGTGAAAATATTTACGTAAACTTCTATAAATGAGCTTTCGACCAAACTTAATAGACGAAAGTGGGATTAATATTTTGTGTTCAATAAATACGAATGGGGCTGTCACATGTTTGACTAATGTAAATAAATAAGAATGAACTAGTAATCAATATATTTTGGTGACAATATTATTATTTATTCATACTTGGATAGTAAAACACTCTACCTGTCTTTTCACTCCTTATCGGTTTCCCAAATTGCGATCCACATACAGAAAGTCAATCAAGATAAATCAAGATTATTTAGTTAATCACATTGTATACTATACTCGTCCCCCGTCCCTATCTATCGACATTTAACTTTCAATCTCTGACAACCCTAGGAAGCTCGCAACTTCTATTTATAGCCGAGAACTCTGTTTACAATATTGCCAACGAATGTAACTTGATAGCGTTTCTAGGTCAGTCAATATCCTAGGACTAAGGGTCACTACCTTTCACAACTCTGGTGCCTTTGCGAACTATCTGATTGCAGAGGGTCCTCTTGTTGCAGTAGTTTTAATGAGTTTGGAAATAAGATTTGACTTGAATGAAGTAACACTAAGCCTGTAATCCTCAAAAGGTTGGGCAGACGTGTACCTAATAGCCGTTCGCCGAAGAACCAGGGTCACCGACATAGCTCGCAGAATATGTAAGTTGAAGTGGCAATGGGCAGGCCACATCGCTCGAAGGACAGACAACCGATGGGGAAGAAAGGTTCTCGAGTGGCGTCCACGATCCGGAAGACGCAGCGTTGGTAGGCCTCCCTCCAGGTGGACTGACGACATCGTGAGAGTCGTGGGCAACCGGTGGATGCAAACGGCATGTTCCCGTTCGTTATGGCGTTCTATGTGGAGGCCTTTGTCCAGCAGTGGACGTCTAATGGCTGATGATGATGATGGTACCTAATAGTACAGCCACAAGTTATGTTTAAGACCATGGGGGCCCATTGCCGTCAAGCGGGCACAAATTCAAAATCTGTGGTTGCTACTGAGAAATTCCAGACGGAAATACCCAATTACACTTTACCCGACGTGGGAGTCAAACCCAGGATCTAATGCTCACTCCCATCTGGTCGTTGTTCGAAAAAGATAACGCGGCCTCGACACAAAGGGCTAAGAAGGAACATGGGTCGTTTTTAGTCAAGAAATCAGTCACTCCATATCGCTCTGCCCAGAGCGGGAGGAGTCATTGGATGATTTACTAACCTCATTGATATACAGTGAAACTTGGTTAACTGGGACCTGGATAAGTGAGAAACCTCTTTAACTGGAACTCATGCTGAGGTCCCATGAGACAGATTTGTATATTATCTGAGACACTGGGTAAGTGGAATACTTCTTTAAGTGAGACAATTTTTCAGGTCCCTTGAGGTCTCACTTAACCAGGTTTCACTGTATAACCAACCTTCAAAAAAAAAAGGACTTGATGGTCAGCAGTCGTGATTCCAACCCTAGACCAACGAGGCAATCAAGATCGGCCAGATCATTTCATTTTCATAATCTATCTTCTATAAAGGTATATAAAAATGTTATGGTTTGTGTACGCTTCAAAAACTCAAAATGTTCTGCACCGATCGAGCTGAAATTTTAGAATGATAATTATATAATCCGCAAGGATTGTTTTTACAGTAACCACGCGGGTGAAGCCGCGGGCATCAGCTATCTTCTATATATACTTATATAAAAATGTTATGTTGGTTTGCGTACGCTTCAAAAACTCAAAAAGTTCTGCACCGATTTTTACGATGTTTCCATTAATGGGTAAAGTAGTTTTCGAGGAAGGTTTTTAGTATATAATTTAACCGACTTCCACGCGGGCGAAGCCGCGGGCACCAGCTAGTCTATATATATAAAAATGTTATGTTGGTTTGTGTACGCTTCAAAAACTAAAAAAGTTCTGCACCGATTTTCATGATGTTTTCACCAATGGATAGAGTGGTTCTCGAGGAAGGTTTTTAGTACCTATATAATTTAACCGACTTCCACGCGGGCGAAGCCGCGGGCATCAGCTAGTTACACATAAATACCCCCTGTTTTGCCACGCCTTTGCATGCCTTTGTACGTTTTGTTGTGCATAAAGTTTTAATAAATAAATAAATAAATATGAAATAACAAAGTAATAGTTCCCATACCGGCTTAGTGTAACTTTAAGGGATTAGGTGTTGAAACCAAAAGGCCTGGGGCCTATGAGATATGCCGCTGGAATCGTATGTAAATTTTGAGTAGCCCATTAAATATACATGCCCTTGTTTCTGTCCCATTACTTCGTTGTTTTAAATGCTAAATTGCGTACGTGTTTCTAATTAAAAGATTGCTTACATCTAAATATAAATTAGTATGGGATTGGAATATTTTTGCTCTCGCATGGAGATTTTAATTAAAAATATATAAGTTTTTGTAAAATATTCAACGCATGGATGAGTGTAGGCATTTCAGTTTGTTAGTTAGCTATATGATTGAGGTGAACTTTCTTATTTTCCTAAGTATTCCCCTGCAGTATAGCTAAGGTAGTCGCACGATCCTTACGTTCCTAACGCCCGAATACTCGAACGTCACTCAATTTTAAGTTGCACTTAAATCTCGTGCTGTCTTTGTTACTTTAACGCAGAGTGACAGAGATAGCACGAGTTTTGAGGGCTACTTATAATTGAGTGACGTTCGAGTATTCGGGCGTAAGACACTCAACTGGCGCGACAAGACATTCGGCTTCTTCTATTTCGTGCAGTTAGTGCTTAGCCTGGTCTCTCCGTCGAGTTTCATTGTCTCTGCGCTTTTCTGGTGTATGCCACTGTTTATTCTGGCTTTCAGGAGTTACAGTGGTTTGGAAATAGTGTAGTGGGCTTGTCCCAAACATAAAAAAAAATATCGTCGAGAAACAGCTCTCTGGCAAGTTTGGTTTTCTTACGATGTTTTCCTTCACCGAAGCTATTAGTGTCGTTAGTGATCACTATATAATTCACACGTGACATATGACTTAGCAGTCCAACGGTCACACCACTAGTTTATCACCCCTTTTTAGGGCTGTTTTTTATTTAATAGATGTACCGAAAAGAAAAGACAAAAAGTCGGGTGGTTTGAATTAATTTTATTTGAAACAATAGTCAAAACCAAATAAATCTAGCACATTTAGGCTCTGCGTTGCTGTTTCATCGCGATAAAACGATATAAAATGGGCTCAAAAATTCCGTTCAACGTTTTTGTGCCTAATAAATCAGAATATAGCCGAATGAATGCATTCCCACAACTGGCGGGTATTAACCAATTATTCAAATGACTATACAAAATGAGTACGATATGCAAATTTGTGAAAATGTACGATTCAACGATGCGTATTTAGGACTCAAATTGATTTGGTACTAACAAATTCGTAAATAATTTCTTTATATTATGCTGTTGCCTATGAGCTTATAAAATTCATAATGTATTTTATAATGGAGAAACACTGTCTCCCAAGTCACAGGTAAAAATCTAGTTTAGGAGCTAGGGGACCTACTTATATGTAACTGTATTTAAGACGTCTATCTTTTAATTGCAATAGATTAAAACATACTATTAGAATTATTAAAAGGGTAGTTGGGGAGTAAAGAGTTAAGTCGTTTTTTGAACAACCGATCAACTTACTTTCGTAGTTGGAAAATTATTTTGAAGTACTTATGTTAACGTACGAAGCGTAACGTATGCATCATTAATTTATATTCAACAGAAATAGATAAAAGAAAATAATTTTAAATTTACTATTACTAAAGTGATTCTAACGTGTTAATTTCCAGTATTACGAGTTTGCTACGCTACGCGCAAGTGATGACTGCTACGCACATGTGCTACGAGCTACGCGGTTCAAGTGACTGTATCGCGTTACAGTAACTCTATTTATTAAAACTACATTTTCAAATAGCAACTTAAATGAGTTGTTAAACTCGAACCAGCAAAAATGGTTAAAGCGGGAAGACATATTGAGCAAAATATAATCCACTACTATGGTCTACTGATGAGAAGATGGCCTCACTGGAGGACACACTCCAACTGCCACAACTTACAATATTACTGCTTATTGCTATTGCTGATTGCTGATAAACAAAGAAAAAATAACAATTTAAAGTTAAACAAGGTAAAGAACAATGCACAAAAATGTATGGACACCGTCCCCACCCTTGTAGCACTTTAAAACCTATGTCAATCGAAGGGCCATAGTCATCTTATCATTTTATTGTATTACAGCGAAACTGAAATCCGCATCCGAAAAAAGTTATATCGATATGAAGAAACCGAAATCGGTCACATTAATGACTATGTTACCGACCACGATACTTTTCTTTTTGTAACCATACTGTGGAATGATATCGTTCGGAGTTTTCAAATCTCTGAACCCACCCATCGGCAGCTAGGTGTGAGACAGGGAGACGTCATATCTCCGAAGCTGTTCACCGCTGTACTGTAGGATGTCTTCAAGGTTCTGGACTAGGGAGAATAGGCATCAATGTCAATGGCGAGTATACATCATTCACCTTCGGTTTGCTGACGATATTGTGGTTATATGGATATTGTGGCTGAGACCATGGAGGACCTCAGTACAATGCTCGATGCTCAGTAGAGCTTCGGAAAGAGTGGATCTTAAAATGAACATGGACAAAACCAAGGTCATGTTTACTGCCTATGTAACACCCACTCCTATCAAGATCGGATACTCTACACTCGAAGTTGTGGACGATTATACTACCTTGGACAAATGGTCTAGTTACGTAGGTCTAACTTCAAGAAAGAGGTCCATCGTTGAATCCGACTCGGCTGGGCAGCGTTACGGAAGTTGAGTTGGATCTTTTCGTCTAACTTACCGCAGTATCTCAAGACGAAAGTCTATGATCAGTGTGTGCTGTCATTGATTACATACGAGACCTGAATGTGATCGCTCACAATCAGTCTCATCAGAAGGCTTAAAGTCAGAGGGCAATGGAGAGGTCTATGCTCGGAGCTTCTGAGGTTACCGAGGTTACTGACTTAGACCGGGAATTGCCAGACTCAAGTGGTGGCAATGAGCAGGGCACGGCACATCGCTCGCAGAACGAATAACCGATGGGGCCGAAAAGTAAGGGAGTGGCGACCGCGAACCAGAAGACGTTGCGTCGGAAGGCCTTCCACTAGGTGGACAAATGACCTGACACGGGACGTTGACCTCCCATCTAGTGCAGGTGTTGTCAGGGCATGGCTGCTTTGGCAAATACCTGCACAAAGTGGCTAGACAGGAGGCGACTCCCGTGTGTTACCAGTGCGACTGCAGCGAGGATACGGCGCGTCACACCCTCGAGCATTGCACTGCTTGGGTGGTGCAGCGCCGTGCTCTCGTAGCAACAATTGGGGCAGACCGCTCTTTGCCGGCTGTGACCAAGGCCATTGGCGACAGTAGGGAGGCATGGAAGGCAGTGGCGTCCTTCTGTGAGGATGTCATCTCACAGAAGGAGGTGGCGGAGGAAGACTCCCTCACTGACGCGATCCGTCGAAGGAGGACAGGTCGGTGGAGGAGGCGCCATGGTGACCTGATGCCACCCTAGGAGGTGCCAGCGGGCGATAAATAGGGGAGTCTCGTCGTCACATCGCACGGCCCTCATGAGTGGTTGCGATGTCTCAGGTGAGCCCGGACATCGCTGGGTGGGTCGCGAACGTCATGCATTGCAGTTCTTGTGGCTCATCCAACAAAGTGACAGTAGGTTCACGCCAGTGTGTTTTAGTGGTTGCAAGCCGCGCCGTCTCCCGGGACGGTGCTGTATGCGTTAGGTATTTTTCACCACTCAACAAAAATAAAGAGGTGGACAGATGACCTGGTGAAGGTTGCGGGGACCCGCTGGATGCGAGATGCATGGGACTGGTGAAGCGGTGACCTCTTTATCGAATTAAAACCTACTTAACTAGACCGTTTGTCCCGGTAGACATAATTGTCCGCAACTTCGAGTATAGAGGTTCCGATCTTGATAGGAGTGGGTGTTACATAGCCATTCAACATGATCATGGTTATGTTCATGTTCATTTTAAGATCCACTCTTTCGGAAACTCTACTGAGGTCATCGAGCATTGTTCTGAAGTTCTCCATGGTCTCAGCCACTATATAGTCAGCAAACGGAAGGTGACTGATGTACTCACCATTTACATTGATGCCTATAATAGTCCTTCCCGATTCAGAACCTTGAAAACATCTTCCAGTACATCGATGAACAGCTTCGGAGATATGACGTCTCCCTGTCTCACACCTCGCTGCAGAAGGTTAAGTTCCGAGGTTTGAAAACTCCGAACGACATCATTCCACAGTAATAATTACAAAAAGAAAAGTATCGTGGTCGGTAACATAATAATTATTGTGACTGATTTCGGTTTCTTCATAACGATATAACTTTTTTCGGATGCGGATTTCACTTTCGCTGCCATACAATAAAATGATAAGTTGACTAAAACCCTTCGATTGACATAGGTTGTAAAGTGCTACAAGGGTGGGGACGTTTTGGACATTGTTCTTTTTATCTTAAATTCGCGGAAAACAATTGAATCTCTTATTTAAATTAACTATGCAATTCAGCTAACATTTGAGATTCAATGTTAATTTCTAGGAAGAGGATACAGGCGAATTTTCGTCTGAAATTGAATTGGCACGAAACACGCTTCTGCACTTGTTTTTAGGATTCCGTAGACGAAGAGTGGAAACGGTTCTCTATTTAACGTGAAACTAACCCGTCCGTCTGACATCAGTATTCCACACTGCTGTAGCTGTGCCAGGTAAATCATTTTTACGAAATATGTGTTACAAATCATGTGACTGTTCCTAAATTACCCCAGGCTGATTAAGTTTTAGTTTTTCCTAAACCGATGTATTATATAAATAAAAAATAAAAAACCCTAACTACTACTTTATATAATGCTGGTTGTATAATTAAACTGTAAAATAACCTTCAGACGCACCACACGTTTAGCTTTTATTCCTCGTTTCTAATTTAGAGGAAATTGGTTTTAATAATACGGGACCATTAAAACCCGACTCAAACTTGCGCTTCGCCGGTTTTTTAAGAAGAATTCAATTAAAATGCGCGTACGGATCTAGGAATGTAGGCAACGCCGGGTTCTCATTATCATATTAATGAGAAAACTCTGCTTGTTTGTATGTTGGCTCGTGTAATAGAGAATCTGTGGATTTCTCAGTGGAAGATACGCTACCAAGGTTCTTCCCGCGGGTAAGGGTCTTGAGGGGGTTTACTGGGTATTAAACGATCGCGAGATAGGAGCTTCCTGGCCTTGTACAGAACCAATTTCGTTTCTTTTATTGTTAGTTGTCTGATTTTTTATTAGTTAATTTAACAATTTTTTACATAAAAAAATCATTAAACACTTTAATATAACTTTTACATAATTTGATTTAATAAACACTGTTAAATATATATATATATATATATAAAGAGAAGTCCTGACTGACTGACTCATCAACGCCCAGCCCAAACCCTTGGACCTAGAAAGCTGAAATTTTTCACAGAGGTTCCCTTTATAATGTAGAAAAGGAATAAGGAAGGATTTTTCGAAATTTAACCCCTAAGGAAGTTAAATAGGGGATCAAAGTTTTTATGGAAAATCGACATTTTCACGCGGGCAAAGCCGCTGGCAAAAGCTAGTACTGTATAATTAGGAATTTAATTTAAGTGTTCAGTCAAACAATAAACTTAAAAATAGTTTTATGGATTTTTAAATTTCAGCAGTCAAAGTTACGAATACAACTAACTTTATAACTAACTATATTAAAATAAAGGTACTGTTAGGTTGATGCTGTGAAAGCTAAAGTAAGTGAAAAAGCACCGTAACTTTCAGTTATTTCGTTTGAAATGAATCAAAAGGGTTCAAGTATAAAATTTAATATGACATGAACAGTAAGAACCAAAATCTTAATAAATTTATTATTATTATTTTTTTTTTCACACTAGGAATTTCTCCTGTATCGTGGGTGCGTTCACAAACATATAAACTCACATACACAAACACACCCAGACCCGGAACAACTATCTGTAGGCCATACAAATATTTGTTCCGTGCGGGGATCGAACCCGCGACACCCAGCGCAGCAGTCCAATCTCTCAGCCACTGCGCCAACCGTGTCGTCTAATTTAAATCTTGAACCTCGAGAAAAAAAAAGGTGAGAACTGTTACGAACCACGCGCAAACGGTGCCGTGGCTGCGATCCCCGACGTTACATCCAAGTTGGTCGCAGTGTATTTTGTTTGAATAAGTATATACTGAGCCACAACAAACTATGTAGTACACTGGTTTGGGCTGATATCATGTTTGGATTATTACTAACACCATGTGGACCGTCGTAATTTTTAATGGCCCAGATTTCTTGCAACAAAATTAACTTTGATATTTTTCTCCCCGACTAATAAAGAAATCCAGCTAAACGCGTATATATTTTGTAGAACTAATAAAAACGAAAAACTTTTAACAAAGTATGAATTTGAAAGGAGGAAAGGAAAATATGCAGTACTAACACTGAACATAAAAAGTAAAGAAAACCTCAAGCTTTCAAACTCTTTCTTGAACCGTGAAACGCTAAACAAACTTTGTCTAAAGTAAAATAGCAAAAATTTTAAGAAGGAAAATAGTACCCTAAGAAGAGAACACTTTTGTTTACTTTCCAAACAGATAGTTATTAAAATGATTGACATCATTGTAACTTGAGCAGGCTCCTGAAATAGTGTAATTATATTATCATTGTAAAAATTAACCAGTATTGACTCTTGAACAAAATGAGTAGAATAAAACTAAAATAAAGTCCGTATAGTATTACCGTTTTCAAGAACGTCTAGAAAAGTGACTACTAAGATACCAATTAATAATAATAATAATCGTTTATTTATAAGAAAGGGCACATTTACAATAAGATAATAACAGTTACAATAGAGCACTGTTGATTTTTTGCCTGAACTAGGTTGAACCTGTGTTTCAGGCTACAAGGCATATAAATATCTACTTAAAACAAATAAATTAACATTAATTAATAGAAAATTATGGAGGAACAAAACAAACACAAAAAATTGAGTTTCGGGCAGGCTATGATTAATTTGTTTCAAAACTTGCAGCGACAAACTGAAGCCAGAATGAATGTAGGAAGCGGTTGTTAAAATTTCCGATATCAATTTTCTCGAACGCCCTCTTAACGGATGTCGACATCGAAAAGATAGGGATGCTTTTATTATGAGGTACCTACAGCTCTCCTTTACTTTTGCACAACAGTGATTAAAGATAGTTAAATACTACGAGTATAATAACATTTTCGTGTCTCACTTGACAAATAAACAAAAAACTACAGACTTCTCTATTAAAACAGTTTTGTACGGTCATTTCTACCTCATCCGTCAAACGCAATCTCTTTGTGTAATACATACCTCTAGAAACTAAACCTGAGACTTATCTTGTTTTAAACAACAAAGACAACAAGTTATTTTGCTCCTCATTCTGTACTTTTATCACAGAAAGACAGTCTCAATTACCTTAGAAATAAAAGCTGAAATGCAATGTTTTACACATTTTGTTCTTGCGTCTCACACTGTTTAGTGCCAATATGAGGTATTTAATATCCGAGACAGTACGTGAGAATTGCTTTGAAGCTGTTTACACGTACATATTTGAGGTGTGAAACGGTGTGAATAGAGTTTCTGTGACTGTTAGATTGAAGCCCCACCATACTTTGGTTAGTTCTCTTGTGTCTTGGAAAAGAGACTTTGACAAAAACAAATAAAAGAAGTTATTTTCTTCTTTGGTTTGACATGGTGTTGGTTGGCAAACAGTTTATAAATATTATCACTAAACCTGCCCATCAGTACAATGCTATGGGTGAGGTACACTGAGTCCTACCGTTGTTTGGGATCTTGATAGAATGAAACCAATAGGCACTGTTTTACTAATATATGTATAAAGATTACAAGAGACGTGTGCGCTCTGTGAATCGTGAAGACAGAAGGAAGTTAGTTTTTACATGACGTTGTCATTACACAGATAATATAAACTTACATTGCTAAACATTCTCGGGCCTCCAAAGAAAGGAAAGCCTCGGTGCAATACATCTAAGTTTTCACAATAATAAATTGAATTCTTGAATATAAATAGAACATTGAGTTTTATTTACGTAGTTTAGAGCCTTAATATAAGTAGAGAACAGATATATAATACTAAGGTAAGGTAAGTAAGGAAAGTAAATCAAATGAGTCTAGCATTTCTGACAACATAGAAGTTAACTTAACAAACATAAATAAGTAAATTTCAGTCTAGGTTAAATTTAGGTCTTAGATATTTAGACACAATCTTTGCTTGGTCGCAGTATTACTTTATTTACAGTTCTAGACTCTAGTAAATTCTCCATTACTAGTTCGAATCTTTACAGATCTACATAAGCCGTCCGTCTTGTTAGTGTATACAGAGGTAATTCGACCTAAAGCCCATGAAGTGGGTGGACAAGCTTCATCTTTAATTAAAACTAAGTCTCCTAAACTTAAGTTGTTTTGCACTTGTAGCCACTTATTTCTAGTTTGTAATTCAGATAAATAACTAAAATAGAATTGTTTCCAAAATCTTTGTTTTTATTTGTATTATTTTTTGGTATACATTCAGTCTAGATTCGCTAACATCTAGTACATTAGGTTCTGGTAGGTCTGTTATAGCAGTACCTATAATGAAATGAGCAGGTGTGAGGCAAGTTATGTCATTAAGTAAATCAGTAATAGGATACAATGGTCTGGAATTAAGTATTCCCTCAATTTGAACCAGAATGGTATACAACAACTCATAAGTTAATGTAGGTGTCTCTTGTGGAGAGATTTCACAGCTTTAATGCCTGCTTCATATATCCCTCCCATGTGGCTTGCAAGAGGACAGGTAAACTTGTATTCTATGTAATTCGCGGTACATAAATCAATAATTTCACTGTAGCTAGTCTCGTTTTTGAACATTTTATAGAGTTCATGTAACTCAGTTTTGGAACCTTTAAAATTACTTGCATTGTCTGTATATAAACAAGTAGGTATTCCTCTCCTAGAAATAAATCTTTTAAGAGCACAAATAAAAGATTGTGCGGATAGATCCGACACTAATTCCAAATGAATAGCTCGAGTAGCTAGGCAAACAAATAGGCATATATAACCTTTAGAGTATTTACAATTTCGGGTCATTGAACTTCTTATAGCAATAGCACCACTAAAATCAATCCCTACATGGGTAAATGCACGGGTCAACGTGACTCTGGGAGCAGGAAGATCTGACATCTGCTGCCCACAAACCTTGCCTCTATACCTAGTGCATCTAACACAGGAATATATGCATTTCTTTACTTCACCTCTACCATTGATAGGCCAGTATTTCAGTCTTATGTTACAGAGTGTGTTCTGAACACCTGAATGGAGTAGTTTGAGGTGATAATGCTGTACCAAAATCTGTGTGATGTGGTTCTTGGCAGGAAGTATGATAGGATGTGCTTGATTGTATGGAATGTCCGAGTGTTTTAGGCGACCACCAACTCTTAATATGCCGTCTCTATCTAAGAATGGATTTAGTTTCCTTAGTGGGCTGGATGTGAATGTGTACGACTTTTGTATATGTGAAGTCTGCGAGTTAGTGATATTTTTTATAGATTGTAGTTCTTGAATTTCCTTTGAGAAAGAATGACTTTGTGTTGTTTGAACTATAAAATTGTGAGCATGTTTTAGTTCTGTCACTGTTAAATGAGATGTATGTTTGTTTTGTTTGTTTTTTATATTATGTACAAATCTAAGTATGTATGCGACAATTCTGATAAGCTTAGAGAAATTGGAGTGTTTTGTAAATTTATCAAAGAAGAATGAATGATTGATGATTGAGTCTGTGCAGAAATTGACTACTTTGACTTCTGGGGTCTGATTGTATGACGTATTTGTGTCTACATTAGGTGTCTGAGTCATAGAAGATGGCCATTGTGATTGATCTTGAGTCAACCATGAAGGGCCTTGCCACCATAGTGTACAAGATTGAAGATCTTTTGGCATGACTCCCCGGGTGATCAGATCAGCTGGATTTTGTTTTGTGTTTATGTAATACCAATCATCACCGCTGGTGGTGTCAATGACCTGCATAAGGCGGTATGTGACATATGTGTCGTGTTTGTGCTTGTATGGAGCTTTGATCCAATATAGTACAATAGACGAGTCTGTGAATAAATATTTTTTCTCAATGTTAATTTTGTTATATGTAGTGTTAATAAACCTTTTTGCTAATTGAGCTAGCAAGAGTGATCCACACAGTTCTAAGCGTGGTATAGATTGTTGTTTTTTGATAGGTGCAACCTTAGATTTAGCTGTGATTAGTGTGCAACTTGTAGGTTTGTTAGAGTAGGTTGCTCTTAGATACAGGCAAGCACCATAAGCTTTGTGAGAAGCATCACAGAACCCTAACAATATTATTTCTGTAGGTATATCTGTAAAATAATATCTAGGTATGTGTATAGCTTTCAAGCAGTGTAGTTGCTGAACATAGTTCTGCCAGACTACTAGAGAGTCCTTTGAGATCAAAGAATCCCAATCAATATTTTGTTTCCATATGTCTTGCATTAATATCTTAGCTAGAATAGTTGTAGGTGCTAGGATACCTATAGGATCAAATAATTGAGCTATTTGTGAGAGTATCTTCCTTTTAGTGCAAGAAGCGGCACTGTAATCAGGTATGCTAACCTGTATTGTGTCTTGTGAAGGTAGCCATTGTAATCCAAGCGTTTTGACAGGAGTTGGTGTAAAATCGTATGTATTATTTAAGTCTACATGGTTAAGTAAAGATTGTATATGTTTTGTGTTTTCTGTAAAACTTGTGCCTACATGTGATAAAATGTCAGTGTGGTTGGCTGACCACTTGTGCAGTTGAAAACCTGCTTTGTCTAATAAGTCTATAAGCTCAGAGCATACTTGTTTACATTGTTGTAGAGTTTCACAGCCATACAAATAGTCATCCATGTACCCAGAGCTTTTAATGCAGTCAGCTGCCTGCGGGTGAGTATCTGAGTGTGTGTCAGCTAAATGTATCATTGTGCGACAAGCTAAGTATGGTGCACACTTTGTACCATAGCAGACCCTGTTGATCTCTAAACACTTGAGCGGTTCAGATTTGGAGTCTCTCCATAGCACCCTTTGTAAAGATGTCTGTTGTGAATTTATTTTTATAGCTCTAAACATTTTGACGATGTCACAAGAGAAAGCATATTTGTAAAGTCTGAATCTGAGTATAATCTCGAAAATATCATTGTATATGTTCGGACCTGCATACATTATATCATTGAGTGATATACCAGTGGATGTCTCGGCACTAGCATTGAAGACTGTACGTAATTTTGTTGTGATACTGTCAGGCCTTATGACCGCTAGATGTGGCATGTAGTAAGCATGTGTATCTGTGGGTGAGTAGCCCTCAATGTAGTGAGCATGTCCTAACTGTATGAACTCATGTATGAACGCTTTATACTGTGTGTAGAGATTTGTATCTCTTTGCATTTTAGATTCAAGTTTTAATAAGCATCTATAAGCTGTGTTGAAAGAATTTCCTAGATCCTCTATTCTATCAACCTGTAGTGGTAGGTCCACCGTGTATCTGCCTGAGCTGTCCCTTGTAGTTGTAGACATGTATAACTCTTCGCAGTGTTTGTCCTCAGGTGAGAGTAGCTTTTTAGGCAGCAACTCCTCTTGCTCCCAAAAGGATTGTAGTATGTCATCTGTTGATGTAGGGGTAGAAATCATGCAAGCATGCATGGCGCATTTTGGTGTATTAAGGTGAGTATCAGGTAGATAGGAACCGGAAACAACCCATCCAAATAGTGTTTCAATTAGAAATGGTAGGCGCGAACCAAGCTTTATGCGCCCAGTTTGCAGTGTAGCATAGAACACTTCAGCGTTAAGCAGTAAGTCAATAGAACCCGGCATGAAGAATGTGGGGTCAGCGAGTGATTGAGCTTGTTTGTCTGGTATATGCCATGTTTGTGTATGTACATGCGTGTGAGGTAGTGGCACTGAAATACTGTCCATGACCAAGAAAGTTTGTTTGCTTTGATAGGTGTTGTACCGAGATGCAACATTCATGTTAACACTTACTTGAGTACGCTCTTGGCTATTGCCTACACCAATTATGAGGCATGATTGCTGCTTGACCTGTAATTCCAGTTGAGTAACAAGTCTGTGGGCAGCAACGTTGACTTCACTTCCTGTGTCCAGAAGTGCTCGGGCAGTGATCCACCGGCCTGAAGCATGTTGAACCCGTACCAGAGCTGTGGAAAGCAACATTTGATATCTGTTAGTGTTTGTTACTAGTACTGTAGAAGGTATAGTGACTGATGTGTTTGAAGATTGAGTGTTAGTTGGCTGTAAAGAATCTTGTTGTATGTTTACTTGAGTAAAATCGACCGCCTGTTGGCTTTGTGAAGGATTGTATGTCTGTTGACTATAAGTTGGAATGTTTGCCTGTTGGCTGCCTGTTGCCTGTTGGCCTGTTGGCTGTTGAGTACTTGTAATGAGATTAACCTGTGGTTGAGGCCTGTCTTCGTGTATGGATGTGTGATGTTTACCTTTGCATTTTAGGCAGTGAAATTTGGAGCACTTATGCCTGAATTTGTAGGGCTGTAAACAGTTATAACACAATGATTTAGATTTGATCAGTTCAATACGTTTCTGAGTTGTAAGCTCAAGATATGTAGGACATTTATGCAAAGCATGACCGCTATTGCATAGAATACACGCTTCACTGATTGTTGCAGATGCTACATGAGAGACTTTAACATTTATATTTTTATCATTATTAGATTTAGCATCATACATTAACTCAAAGGCTGTTCTGCGTTGGTTTAGGAAATCAAGCAGTTCGCTCAGGGAAGCCAAAGAATTTTCTTTGCGGCTGATTTCCCAAGCAGCTCGGAGTGAATTGTCTAATTTTTGAGTTATTAGAAAAACCAACAATGCATCCCAGTGCTCCACAGGGAGCTGGATGGCTCTTAGGGAATCTAAGCTTTGTTGTAGCAGAACCAAGTACTCTTTGAGGTTATTTCGAGTGATGGTACTAAAATTAGTAATACTTTTTAAGTGAAAGTTTACAATTATGGTTAGGTTTTCATACCTCTTTGCTAGGATTTCGAGCGCTCTGGGATAGTTCTCCTCTGTGATGAGCAGTGAGGCTATGAGGCCCGCAGCCTCCCCCGTCAGCGCCGTCTTCAGATACTGCAGCTTGTTCACCACGGGCAGGTCGGTGCTGTCCACGGACGCGTAGAAGATGTTTTTAAACGCTGGCCATTGCCGGATGTCCCCATCGAACTTAGGGAGTTCTAGTTGAGGCAACTTGACACGTGGCTTGGCGTGTTCGTAGTGCGTACAGTTCAATTGATCAGTGTGGCTTGAAGGTGATGCCGCCGCCGTGGGTATAGGCGATCTTGCCGTTAAGGCGTCCATCATACATGCCTTCAGTCCATAGAATCTGTCCTCGAAGGCGCCCCGCTCCTCTGCGTGAATGTCTTGTCTGTCCGCTGCGTCGTCGATTGATTCAATTCGTAGCTGCAGTTCCTCGAACCGCTGAATCATTTGTTCTAAATCGCCTTGTCGGACTTTGATTTCGTTCAAGGAGTGTCGATCTCCGTCGAAGTTCTGCATGAATTTTTCTATCCTAGTAAGCTTGCCTTTGATTGCGCTTCTCTTCTGTTTGAGGGTTTGTAGATTGATCTCGAAATTTTCTTCATTTTCTTCTCCATTGTGAGACATTGTAGAATATTTTCATGTATTTCGCTGTTGCGTGTATTGAGTTGAATCATAGATAGATTCTATATGTTGAATAGAATAGATGCGGTTGGTCGTAGCCGTAGAAAACAACCGCGTGCTTGTTTGCTGACCACGTTTGACGTTGGGAGAACCAAAAGAACGTTGTAGAAGTTCTGTTTGTTCTGGATTGTTCTGTTTGACGGACGTCCTGTAGATGACGGCTTTGCGTGTTCGCTGATTGGCCAATTAGAGATGCCGAAGTACGAAGTATGACGTGGCTGTTGCCTATTTGCGAATTTAGATATCGCTGTGTTGAATTGTGGCTGTTGCCTATGTGCGAATGTAGATGTCGCTTTGTTAGATTTTTAGACTGTCGGTAAAACAGTGTCTGAATAATTTGCTTGCTATCTTCTTGAAATCTTAAAATAATTTTCTTTCAAGATTGATTTTCGACTGTAGTCGCTATCCGTTGCTGATACGCCGCCAAAACTCCTGCGATTGTGTGGTGCGTACGTCGCTGAGCGACGTTTGCTTCGTTTTCTCCACCTCCACACCAAACGACGCGAAGAAAAATAGATGGCGATCCGTGTATCGTTGTCTGCAGGCTCGAAGGACCAAAATGTTTGGGATCTTGATAGAATGAAACCACTATGCACTGTTTTACTAATATATGTATAAAGATTACAAGAGACGTGTGCGCTCTGTGAATCGTGAAGACAGAAGGAAGTTAGTTTTTACATGACGTTGTCATTACACAGATAATATAAACTTACAACCGTGAAAAGTGATTTTTCACCAAATAAAAATCGTTTCTCTGGAATATTTTTTACACGGGATTACTTAGTTTGATGAACAGAATGCGTGGTCGACGGCTTCATGACAGATCCACTTGCACCCTGTATAGTGTTATCAATATCATTCAAGTTTTCCATTGCCACGGCCTTACTATACCTTCTTAGTTTTATAAATGACTAGCTGATGCCCGCGGCTTCACCCGCGTGGATGTCGTTCAAATTATATACTAAAACCTTCCTCTTGAATCACTCTATCTATTAAAAAAAACCGCATCAAAATCCGTTGCGTAGTTTTAAAGATTTAAGCATACAGACAAACAAACAAATAAACAAACAAACAGACACGACTTTGTTTTATACTATGTAAGGATGCATTTCTAATTCATTGATCACGAAATATTGTGCTTTATGAAACTTTTATCAGTGTGGTTTTAGCTTAAGTGTTAAAAGGTGTAAGTCGAATGTTACTGTGAAACAAATATTATTATGATTTAGTGCGCATAATTCTTTATTAGTAGCGTATAACGGGGAATGGAAAAGTAATGTATTTGGTTTTATATCGTTGTTATTTACATGTTTGGTAAAAACCGTTTTTGTGTAGGTGAGTTTCATAAAAAGTTTTATATAATTATTATGTATTGTGTTTTATGTATTGTGTAGTTTTATCCATGTCTGTAATGGAACAAAAACATCTTGTTATTGTCTACATAACATTGCTGATCGAAGTATGATTTTATTATTTGGTATTCTGTTAAGAATCGTATACCTGACCTTTTTAGCTACACTAGAATCCCGATTATTCAGACTCATTGTTCACTGCTCTAATTACCGTATTTTTATATCCTATTGTCTTAATGACGTATGTAAACTAAACTATCTATGGTAAATATTATTAATATTATTTGATTTTACTTACAAATGTTTATCCCGATTTTCGATTAGACGGAATACCCCTGATTTTAATTGATTCGGGTTATCGAGATTCTATTTTATTTTAAGCCTGATAGTTATGGGCTCAAGATTGCCATATTATCGGCGTGACTGATGTTACCTACATATTATACACGCTGCACAATTATTAACCTTCAACAAAACCAATTTCACAAAACTCTAGACCTTGTTCAAGCCCAAACATCGTACAAGAGCCGATCCCTATCGAACGTTACTTAGTATCAATAACCCAAGTTTAATGAACGTCGCCAACTTTCGCTATCACGGTTTACGACTCGTTTTACCGGCACGTGTCCGGTATTCCGGTCGCCAGCTGTCCGGTATTGGTACTACGGTAATGTGCTACAATGTCCAACATTTTATGGGTTTACTTGGTGTTTCGGATTAGTTTGAAGCTGGACTGTTAAGGCTGATTAGTTGTTATAATGTACGTTTTTATTAGTTTTTACGAATAAATTGTTATTTGATAATTTTGTTTTATTAGAGTTTGTTTCGGCTGGTTCTTCACAGAATTGGTTATCGTGGTATGGACATCTGACGCGGAGGAATGAGGAAAACGCAGTGAGGATATTTTGTTACTTTTTTAACCGTGGGAAATCATCAAAGTCATTTGATGATTTCCTCCCGCTCTGGGCAGAACGGACTTGTCAGATTTTTACCAACTAAAAGCTGTTCCGTCTTAGCCCTTTGTGCCGAGGCCGTCGCGGTAACTCTTTCTTGTAACCCGCAGCCCCGATGGGTTGAGGAACATAATATTGAGTTCAAACTCGTTAATAAATAATTTGAATTTGAATTTTGAATTCAAATTCAAATTATTTATTAACAACCAAGTACATAAACATAGCGATTTGAACGGTGATCCCCAAACTAGACGTTAGTCTGTAGTCTGTATGAATGTAGATAGCAAATGGGGGTCAGAGTAGAGGGAGACCAAAAAACGACGGATGGACTGTGTGAAGGATAATAAAGCAAGAAAGGAGGTGGCTGCCGAGATGGTGAGTAATATAAAAGTATGGAAGAATAATAAGACGAATCTAACGATATCTTAATTAAAGAAGTCCATCGAGTGGTTTGGAAGATATGAGAAACAAAGATTGGCGCGAAAAACCTAACTCTTTTCTTGCAGTCGGGTAACAAGACAGCGCTGACCCCAAATAAGTTGGGATTAGAATGATGACTGAATCTCATGCAATTCCATTTATTTTAAATGCCTTACCAACAGCCAGTACGAATAGCTTCACTACCAATAGTTTTTTTTTAAATCAGTTTGACTACAAAATGTAATGCAAGTAGCCCAGTCCTCAGCTCTTTTACAAGATCTAAGCAGTTTCCGGCAAGCCTTGTGAGTCGCTTTGTTTGCGAATGTTCCCGTTCTTTGTAACAGAAAGACTTGTTTTGTTTTTAGCATTCTGATTGTGTGGAGGAAATTGAAAAATGCTTTGCCTATGTCTCTTAATTTTCTTTGGAATTGACTGTTTAATGATTCATTGAATTTGGTTTAGAGAGTTACGTCACTTAAGAAATTCTCGACATTTACGTTACCTAATGAAAGATTCATTAACGTTGTTCGAGAATTTTCAAATATATGTGATTTATTTTAGCCGATAAAATATTTTTTTCCATTTAAAATATCTCCATAACCACATATATCAATGCAATTTGTAACTTATGCATAGACTATATTACTTATACAATATTTAACGATGGAACGTTAGAACTCATCTATGAATAAGTTCAGTTTTTAGAATGACACATGTCGCACAATAGAATTCTCCATATGTCGCCGTCTGTCGTATAGTTCTTGGTGAGTCTTTGTCTAGATCTAAACAACTCATAGGACATCGTAGGTACCCACAATTCCTTTACCGTTTTGAAACTATCACACTAATAAATTATAAAGTCGAAAGTTTGTGAGTGTGTATGTTTGTTACTTCTTCACGAAAAAACAACAGAACGGATTTGGATATTTGTACACAGATAGTTTATAACCTGGATTAACACATAGGATAGTTTTTATCCCGATTTTATCTTCCCGTGGATAATTTTCGAGTTGTAGCGAGTAAAGCCGCTGGTGTAAAATATTTATCTTTTAAAATATTACTTTTGTAGTAAATAACTACATTTAAGTGTTGAACAGTGAAAGAGATTGATTCCGAAGGATCAAAATAGAGGTTCAGAAAAACAGCTGACTTTGATCAACAACTTACATAATTTATTTACCTATTAATAGGTCAGTATCAGTATTATTTTACAGGAAAATTAAACGGATATAATGATCGGTGGTCAGGTTTTTCGGACAGATGGTAAACAAACTACGGTCGTGCGTAGGTCGACATTGGAAATACGGCAGGAGTATAAAATGTCAACGTGACCTTTCGCTATCTAGTGTTGAACGAATACCAATTATGCTATAATTATCGATATTCGAGTATCGAGTAGTTAAATAATAATTATGTATTTTAATGAAAATGTTATTTGATGTCATGATCAACTTTCAACACGCGCATCGTGTTGAATAGTCGGAAGTATATTTCAGTATATGGCGTGAAATTATTACTATACTCAAGGGCCCAGTAGATATTCAATTACATCACAGTTATTCAAATACATTTTGGTATTTTAATTAAGAATTGTCAACATACCGTTGCAACTCCAGTTAATTATGTAACCATCGGACATATACATCTTCGTGAGAAGACTTATTTCCTATTAAGATCTATTTCCTTACCGATTATATTTAAAATAATGGAACAGAATTTGTATGAATTATCCAAGAAAGTTAATGGGAACTTTATAGCAGGTGGTAAAACAGCCCCTTACACTTTGACACTTTATTCTAATTGTATATTTACTACTTTCACTACAAATACAAACTAAATTATTTTGAACAACATAATTATTTTTATCGTTAAAACTTAAATATTTGGATTTGAGCAACATTCTTTCGATCGGTTTTTTGTATAACTTAAATTCAGTAATCTTTTTTGTCATTCTATGTAAACACTCTGCGAGTCATGTGCACTTATAATAAAAAATAAAACCGACTTCAAAAAAAAAACAAAAAAGTGAAAAATAAACTTTAGAAGAAAAACCAGTCTCTGAAGTCGGTGACTTTTGTTTGTTTGATTTCATTTTTTTGCCACCGACTTCAGAGACTGGTTTTTTTTTATTGTTAATTTGTTTTTATTTTTCACTTTTTAGTGGTTCACATGTTCATGGGTCAAAGTGGACAATGTAGTTTTTTTTTGAGTTTTGTTGATTTAAAAACCGCTTGTCCAATTTCGAAAAAAAAATATGGGACCATTTCGGAAGTATACCCTTTCCAACAAAGAAATATTTTTTCAAATCGGTTAGCAAGTGACGGAGTTATGCCCGAACAAACATAAAAAAAAAAAAAAAAAATACAAACATCCGAATTGAGAACCTCCTTCTTTTTTAGAAGTCGGTTAAAAAGGGAAATTCACATATCCAAAACTGTTTGTGATTTCTTATTATATGTTTTAGCGAGTAAGTCGTTGAAGTGCCATTTAAATAAATACCTAATACCTATTACACAATAATCTGTCCTAAACTTTCGCATGTAGGATAGATTGTACTACAGTCATAGGTACAACCATACAGTATTAAATACCCTTCTTAAACTCGTGAACTCAGCTACGAACTCAAACATAGACAACACTAGTGCGTCCCCATTCTCTCCTACACGCTCCCATGTAACACGGCTTGTAATTTCATTCGGTGGGCGGCCGCGAACTGGATTCGTAGTCGGTTCGACCCCGGCCAACCTGTTGGTGATTTTTGTTGCTAAAACATTCATGGACGGAAATTGGGTAAGACTTAAATGGAGTAATGTTTGAATGCGGCCACTTAAATGTGGTTTTCTAAGCTTCATAACTGCCTGTAATTCTAAAAGGGTTGGGAAGAGTAATAGAAGTTAATAGAACCTCCACATTTTGCCAATTATTTTTAAGTCACATGTAATAGGGGGAGAGACCTATTGGCATCAAACGGGCACTAATCCAAACTCCCTGACTGCTACTGGGAAATCGTTAATGGAAAAACCGAATAATAATTTGGCCGAGTCGGGAATGCGACCACTGGAACAACGGGACAGTCCAGCTCTTTTGCTGAGAAGACGTATGTTTTATCCCGTGTAAAATAATAGTTTACATTTTCACAACAATTTTCTTCATTTCCCTTCTCATAAATAATAGTATAATTACCGGCACGGTTCTTGAGCGCTCGGCGGAAGAGTGGGGATCGCTGTGCGCATCGTACACTTTATGACAAATAAAACACACACCCGTTTATTATTTATTGGTCGTGAACTAAGTGCAGCAGAAGTAAAGAACAAATCCCGAGTGACGGCTATGACGCGATGCGCTACGGGCCAATCACTGCACTTTCCCCGCCCCGCGTCTCACTTCATACCACCAAAGGGACCCAATAACTCACTTTTACATCTCTCATATTCGGTAAGTAGGTCCTTAATACCCCCAAATGGGGCTTGTAGGTGACCAATTAGCGCTCCAGGGCATTAATGTCGCAAGAAAAGCCCTAGGGCGGTAAGTAATTTAAAAAAAAAACACTTCACTCTTTCAAAAAGTTCGCGTACATCTAACCATCATAGTACTGGCAATAGACATCATGCATTCAGCCCAATGACAAAAGAGGTCGCTTCGCTATTCAGCCTTGTCTTCGTATGAGTATACCGCCTGTGTGGGGGTGGCTTAATAGTCATCAATTTTAAATATCGAACGGCGAAGCTCAATATTGTTCTTGAAAAAAAAAAATTTAAAAAGAGATGAAAAAGGCGGTAATAGAAAACTTTACTTTCAATATTGTTTGTTTTTTTTTATAATTACGTGCTAATTAGGAAAAAAACATGAGTTCTGCAAGTGATGAAGATATAAGCCGTACTCCCGATTCAATGACAATGGAAGCTGAAGCAGCAATTAACAATATTTTGCCTGAAAGTTCTAAAGAGAGATATTTGAAAACTTTATTCTTGTAATGCCGGTTTTTTTCTTCTTACCTCATAATCGAGATGTAAAGCAGAGTAGTTAGCTCGGGTGTAAGCATCAATTGCACCCTCGAACTATTGGCGCCCTCGCTGCGCTCGTGCGCCTAAATATCTCGGGCTGCAATTGATGCCTTACAGCCCTTGGCTACTAATCTACTATTGCGTCAGCGCTCAAGAATCGTGCCGATGATAATACCTACATATTTACAAAGATTGATTGACGAAGAATACTCTATAACGTAAACCAAACTGATTGCTATCAAACACTTTGTTAGTTACCAATGACGGTATCCTTTTTTTATTTATTTTTTGGGGTGGGAAGTCGTCAAATGACTCCTCCCGCTCTGGGCAGAGTGTCAGACTTCTACTGACTAAAAACCACCCATGTTGCTTCTTAGCCCTTTCTGCCGAGGCCAGGGTATCTCTTTCAAACAACACGCAGCCCCGCCGGGACCAATAAAAAATAAAAATAAAAAATAAAAATCATTTAATTCAGACAAAAAAGTCCATAGACAGGCAATGTTTGTTAGTAACAAAAATGCTTATAACTAATGTTAGTATAATAAAAAGGAAATAGGCACACCGTCTACCCACCAATGGTATCCTTATGAGCAGTTCTATATAGCTAGAAACAAAACTTTACGGACTAAAACAAAACACGACCAAAAAGTATTTTTATCCAATAGTCTCTGTGACCCTTGGCTATGACCTCATTATACAAAGACCAGTACCATCAAAAGATATAAAATTGTATCAATAAGGGTCTTTGGTCCAAGTATAACAAAACTTTATGGAGGTCACCTGTATCAATTTGTATTAATAAAATGTTTATGGGAATAATTATTTAAAGGCCATATGGCCAACAATTTTATTTGGCAAATATTTTTTATAAGCAAAGTGTGATACTACATCCCTTAATTATACAAGTTCATTAAATTCGTAAGTTATTAAAACTATAATTATCTTAGTTTTTTAAGGCTACTGGCATAGTTTTGTAAGTAATTTTGTTGCCAATGTTACGAGTTCATGCTACTTGAAATAAATGGTTTATTATTATTATAACATAACAACATGGATAGCCCTGACGGGTTGTATGTACATTCACATTTTGCCAGTTTTAAGTCATCATCATCATCAGCCTACAATGTTCCCACTGCAGGAACTCAGGCCTCCTCTCTAGGAGAGGGATGGGCTATACTCCACCACGCGGGCCCAGTGCGGATTGGCAGATGTCACATGTCTTCGAATTTTTTGGTTCTAAGACATGCCGGTTTCCTCACGATGTTTTCCTTCACCCTTGAGAGCAGCGGTGATGAAATAATTACACAAAGTAATGCGCCTGCCTGGGTTCGAACCCACGACCTACTGTTCGTAAGTCGGGGCCGACACCACTGGGCCACCGTTGCCAGTTTTAAGTACCACATAATAAATGCTCTATTACGTTTGACCGTCAGCGTCGTAGAAAGTCAGGAGCAGATGTTTTTTCAAACTTACTTCTATAATAATATGATCTTTACTTCTTTTTCGATGTTGATGCGATTAAATTGTTTATAAGCTCCTATAATTTTTCTCTAGAACTTGTTAAATAAAGTTTTAGCAAAATTAAATCTAAATATTTCCAAAAATCTTGAAAATTAACTTAAATAATTCACGACCGTTCTACAATTCACACACATTCACATCATCACACACACACACACACACATCATCATCATCATTCATTCATTCACATTGTTCTCTCAATAACAGCTAACATCGTTGAACAACCATTAAGTAATTGAAGACGACAAATTCCTAACTAATAAAATATTCTTATCAAACACTTCTCGGCCCAAGGGCAAGAAAAACTAAGTTTTGTGGTAACTTATATCTTCTGGTCAACTTGTAATCCATCATTGAATAATACTTAGTGAATATACGCGACCTTCACAAAGTTTCGATACATGTAGCCCGAACAGTCCTTGTTGATATTGATACTTTGTTTTTGTTTTTTGTATATATTTTGACTATCTCTTCGCCCAAGACCTGGTCCGAGGGTAATTCGAACCTTCCTTTACTAATTTCAACACCCCCTCCAACGTAAAGGGTCCATCATCATCGTCATCCACAGCCCGAATTCGCCCACTGCTGCCTGCTGCTATATGCTTACCTATTTGTCCCAAGTTTAAAATTTCTAAATTAATCGAATGAAGTTTTTCTCCGCTTTCACAGTGACAGCGTTGACTTATTTTCATTATTTTTATATTTCTTTTTCATGTTTTTTTTCTCGCTGTAAATTACATCATATACACATTTTTATACAGTACATATTTTAAGATTTCCAAGATTTTAATAATTTTCAACAATTGACAATTTAAAACTTTCATGAACTTTCACCCAAATTAACTCAACGGACTTTCCTGAACATTTACTTTTTTTGCATAATTTCAATCAATTCAATCATGAATACAGAACTAGCCATTTAGAAGATAAGATAATAACAAAATAAACTAAACTATAAAAAGGTTTTATCTTATCTTTCTTAAGCCATATTATCATAATAAATTATCTAAGTTGATCCAGACTCCGCCGTCAATCCTCCGCTATTTCATTACGATGATGTAAATTGGGACTGTAGTGATCTAAATAATTAATGGAAGCAGCCGGTTGATCTATTATTGCCTGTAAGCTGCTCAGTATGCCTGAGATCATTAATATTCCGTTTGAGCCTAAGCACTGTTACGCTACAATTGAGATACGCACCGAATACAATAAATATTTGATGAATTTAGCTATTTATATGATTTCGGTTTTCAAGGACAAAAGTGTTTATGGTAAAATTAGGGTACTACATTTTTTCTAGTGTAGGCACAGGTTGGGGTGACGACGAGATAGCTCATGTAGGCTACATATATGCGGGAGTATCATGCGCCCAGGGTTGATAAAAGCAAACGAGTTCACGGTCCTATTAAAATTGTAGAGCCAATAACAATAGTATCCTGAGAGTAGTGGCGGAGTGTCCTTACTCCCCTGTTCTGAGGAATTTTGTGGAGAGGGTGGTCAACTAGATAGCTTAGATAGCTCGTCTTGCTTGATTACTCTCTGAGCAACTTGCCTCGGACAGATGAATCGTAACGTGTTGCTGGTGTGATTGTGTGTTTTGTTGTGTATTACTAACATTAGGTATAAGGTATTGTTTACTAACAAAATGGATTGTATTGTTGTCCGAAACTGAATAAATAATAATAATAAAAACTCTGACACGCATTAAACCTAACGATAGTGTGGACGACGGATCACTCTTTGCATAGATATCATTACCATTTTAAGCATCGCTATATACAGCGACCGGTCATTTGCGTATACGTAAATGCATGAATTTGGATGGATTGATGTTTGTTACTCAATCCTGCCAGAACAACCGGACAGATCGAGATGTTTGGCACAGAAGTAGATTATATAAGTTTTTAAACTGACATGGTCACTGACACTACTATTAATACTATGAACGGGATATTTACCATGTTTTCTTATTGTTTCGAGTTCCCGATATTTCGGCGCTGTTACATGCAAGCACCATGATCACGGATAATAAAAAAAAAAACCGGAACTCGAAACAATAAGAAAACATTGTAAATATCCCGTTCATAGTATTAGGTAATAGAAGTAGATTATAGTCTGGAATAGCACATAAACTTTTCTAACACATACTCATCTCCACGCAAACGTGACGTCTCATGGGCAACAGCTAGCATGACATATAATATTTCTGTCTCGTCATTTCAGTCGCAATAACTTATTCAAGAGTTATAGCTCAATAGTCATTTCTAAGGCAACTATTGAGCGATAGTTAGACTTTTTTTTGGAGGTTGGGAAATAGAGTTCTACTAATTTTATTCAGTGTTTAGTTCCATCCATGTTCCTTCTTAGCCCTTTGTGTCTTAGGCCGCGGTATCGCTTTCGAACAACCCGCAGGAGACAGGAGCGCTATAATTATATTTATGAAGGGTCACGTAACCTCCAAATAGCCATGGTCAGTTCGAAGTTCCTTGAACCCTTTTAACTCAAAATTGTATTAAAATAAACTAAAGTCAAACTATTCAAATCTGCTTACAAAAGTGCCTAAATTGAACATTGTTTTAATGTTCAATTTAGGCACTTTTGTGCTGTGGTTGGTGTTTTCAGTGGTTTTAAACAAAAGTTTTTTAATACACTTATATGAAAGTATATCAACTAAAGTAAAGTATATTATACCTAATCATGTTAGTATACTATGTTTTTACGTTCGAGTTGATTAAACTAATTTATTACTTTACCTAATGGCTGGAGGTGCGTTGACAAGTATTAAATTAAATATGTAATACGCACAACTACTTAAGTTTATTAAATTATACCTACATTTTCTAACATTTACTTGCTTTTACTAAGCGCTCTCGTTAAGTGTGGTTTATAAGTTTCAGGTTTCGTAAAGCTTCGTTGATCGAGTACTGCATAATTGGAGTGCTAGGTCTCTAACTTTGGACCTTCTGTTTTTGTTACTATTACATAAGTTTTGATGCATTAGGATAATTTATTTTTTCGGCAACCTTTGTTTTTTTTTTGGGCATGTAGAAAATTATTAAATAACCCGCTCTTGGGCAGAGTGAAAAGGAGTGTCAGACTTCTACTGACTAAACACCACCCATGTTCTTAGCCTTTTATGTCGAGGCCGCGGTATCTTTGTGACCAACCCGCAGCCCCGACGGGCGTTGGCCCTTGCGGGCCCCTCCCATGTTGCTGACATCTCTTCGAGGCGCGCGTGGAACACGAACGTGTCGTCGACACGGCTTGTCGTCGTCATAAGACGGACGGACTGTGATCTAGAATTTTCAGCACCCTTCAAGCGGATTTATAGGAAAGTTAGAGTTTAGCTACTAGTTATTATTAAAGGTACCTACTTATTGTCCGGTAGATATTTATATCCTCATCACGTTTGTAGACAATGTTCACACCAGGATGTGTGAAGGCGTAGAAAATGACCTTTTTCCAACAGTGGGTTGACTACACCTACACCCGTTTGAATGAGGTGCGGTTTTATTAGAAAATGTAGACAAAAAACATATTATTCTAAACATGACAATAAAACATCTTTTCTTCTTCAAATTCACCTTTTCTTCTTCTTTTTCTTTGTATCGCCGGCACGACAAATTTTACATTATGTGTGTAACTTCGCCACTTCTACCGCGTCGTCTCGGTGGCAGAGTAAAGGTCAGGTATTTGGTTTAAGAGGAAACGCGAGTGGTCTTTTCTCCATACAAACGCTCTCGCCTGTTTTCTTTTTGGTTAATGACCCTAGAGCAATGGTTTTTTACAGAATAATAAATATTAACTATTTCTATGCCCCTATGTTTTCCTTTTTGGTGATAAATTATTTTTATAAGCACTAGAACCCTCAAAAAATGCTCAAAATTGCTTGTTTAGATCGCTGTTAACAGAGTCCTAGTGTACAAATTTGACAACTATTAACGAAAAAATAAAAACATAGCGGCGTAGTATATAACCTCATTATTCATTGTCTAAAATATCTTTTAAATTGGTTCAATATTGGAGGAGGAAATAGGCGAGAGCCAAACCTCGAATTCTAACTTTTTTCTACAGTTTTCCTTATCGCACGTATTTGAGGGCAGGAGGACGGAGAGAGACAGCGATAGTAGAAAGAGACAGCACTCGCATTTCCTCTTAAGGTGGATGCGAATTTTTGCAATTTGCAGGTCAGTATCAGGTTTTATGTTGATATAATATGATTCCCGCACGTAATGCGTATGTATTTATAGATATTAAAACCATGAATATAATCGTCTTGAGTTGATTTAATTTAATTGAGTGACTATTTGATTAAAAAGGCATTCACGGAAGTTAAATGAACTAAGAGGCTTGTATTGGTGATTTGAATCATTATTACCCTGTATAGTCACATTTGTTACGGTCGCGAATCCTATTTCATTTCACACAACCTGAAACTGACCTGCATAAAGAGGTGTATTTATAGGACGCCCACATTTCACTAGTACCTTGCAAGTATCATTATAATGTTTTTTTGTGAACCTAAAATGTATTATTTTCTGAATATAAAAATTATTATAATGAAAAAAAAAAGATTCGAGCCTATTAACATCAAAAAGTAGAAATTTGAACTGCTGTTTAAAAAAATCTGGGGGAAAAACCCAATAACACTTTGACCTGAAAATTAGTACCAGCACCTCATACTTAGCAGTCGCTCTTGGGTCACTAGCTCAACAAAAATCGGGCGAAACGAAAATCTGTCCAAACGGAAATAACCCTAATATACATACACTTAAGTGACGTGCTTCTTTTCCAGTCAGTCTCTTAATGATATAGGTTTTTAAACAGACAGTGTCACTTACTTGAAGCAGGATATTTACTGGTCTTCTTTCTTAACAGTGTGCTTAGTGCCTAACCGGCCTATGACTATTCATCGATAAATATCCCGCTTCAAGTGTTAAAAATAAACAAGATAATGTTGTGTTATGATAATTAGTATTTCAACCACCATACCCTCTTGAGGGTCCAGCTGAGGTATTTAATCGAGTGTGGCTGCATCACGGGCAGCGCTGGATGTATTCACATTTTTCACTTCACTTTTAAAATCATCATTAAGCATATTTCCCTTGGGGGGTGAAAGTAATCAGTTTGGCGTCTTCTGTGTGAATATTTTCAGTACCGATAGTGTCGTATTTTTGTCCTATTCTTTTAAGCGAAATCGTGTGATTATAAATATTTTTCTGTCTTCTTCAAACTGTTATAAATGCGAACATTCAGTACAATGTATTTTGGTCTGATCATCTGCCGATAGAAATTTTGGTAACTGCTCGCCTAAGCTGCTCATGGATAGTTGTGTGAGTAATAGAAATAAGTTAACTGAGGGGGTTATATGGGGGGATAGGGATCAGTTGCAAATAGAAAATTACCGTAAAACCGCGTTTCCACTAGGCAACAATTGTTGCCAACATGTTGAAAGTCAGCGCGGAACTTTTGTTGACCAACGTTGTCTGTCTACGCATCTATTACTTTACAATGTTGCGCGCCAGCTGGCAACGTCGCGCGCTGTAGTGCAGCGTTGCCGTACATGTTGAGCATCACGTGTCACGCGCCAAATGATGCCTAGTGGAAACGCGGCTTAAGTCTTTGTCGGAAATAAATGTCAAAAAACTCATAAGTACCGTACATTAAATCACATTCAAGAAAACTTTATTCAAATGATCTCGACAATGTTTGATATCATAATAGTATTATTATCGCAATATCTACTCACGATATTCAAGTTACAATGAGAAGTTGTCAGAACATTTCCTTTTTATATTCGCAGGCGAGGAATTCTTATAGGTATATCGAACAAAAGAGAGAAAAAATCTTTTTCACCACTCCCGCACGAAATAAGTGTCTTTCCTCTACGAAAACAGTGAGGAAAGTTGGTTTTTCCTCACTGTTTGAACAGTGAGGAAAGTAATGATCCCGTTCAGAAACTAACCTTGCCTGATTTTTTTATGTTAAATTAAAAAAAAAAAATAGTTTTATGCTTAGAATAGAAATATTTATAAGTTAAGATTAATGTTTTTTTTTATAAAATTTATCAAATTATTGTAAGTGTAGGTATAAGTTCAGACACATTAAAAAAGTTTAATAAAATATTGAAAAAATTACATCGTCAAATTTAGGATTATAATTTTTGAACGCACTCAAAGAAAGAAGCCTGTGAAAGAACGACATTAGAAGCAAAAATTCAAAAAAAAAATAACAAATTAGCGCGAAAATCCTAAGTTTTGCTTACGATTTTGATTACTAAAAAAAATTAGTGATTCTAGTGAGGAAGATTTAAGTTTAACTCCAAAAGAGTTAAAAAACCTTGTTTCAAATGCCGAACTAAGTTTTTTGCCCAAAAAATCGAAGGAAAGAGATATTTTAAAACGTTCGATACCTTCAATCGCCCCAGCCGTCAACATCAAGGGGAGGTGCTGAAATGGAACCTACAGATTCTTGGACGAAGCCGTCTACGACGACGTCGGCTAGTGTTGCGGCAGAAGATACTGTCAATGCCCCACCTCAGGCCCCTTCTAATGATACAGGAATATCAAACACTCAAGTGAATACGAGTAGTAATAAAACAATGATAAATGTACCCAATAAAAACGTTACTTTTAACTTGAAAAATTGCAGTAATTTTACATTTAATTTTTAAATTATTTTCATGAATAACAGCTCTTTTTATTTTATAATAAAGAAATATTTTGATTTGCTTTGTGACTACTTATTTAATTTAATTTATTTACCTATGATGACTGAATACTTTCTTGCTGGGAGTGGTGAAAACTTTTGTATGCAACATGTGAGCAAGTTCATTTGTCGAGTGTTTTGCTTACTCAGGATTGAATTTTATAATCACTCGCTACGCTCGTGATTCTATTTTTCAATCCTTCGTTCGCTCAAGACTCAAAATCAAAACTCATAGGAAAAACGAACTTTCCTCACATGTTGGATAAATAACTATTACAGTAATCTTTTGCCACTTGAATATCATTGAACACAGTTGGTAAACATAATATAATAAAAAATCTTTAACATATTAGGTAGTTTACCAATTACTGTGTTTAGTGCAATGTAACAAAAAAAAAATAGTTCGATGATTGTTTCGATTTTAATGGTGGTAAGTAGTAGAGCTTTATTTTTGATAATAAGAAAGCGAACTATGGTTTAATTTTCTTTAAAATCTCCAATTTATCTTTAATTCATCACTACTTAATATAAAACAAAGTCCTCCGCCGCGTATGTCTGTGTGTTCGCGATAAATTATTTTAATTTAATTCGGAATAACAATCGTTAAAAGATGATAATCAGCTGTCAATATTTTCCCTATAAAAACATACAACGCATTGAAGACATTATTAGTGCTACTGTTTCCCTACTACTGATTAAAACCAACGTAATTATGGAGCGGCGACGTCATTTAAGCAGGGAAGAAATGCTCAGAGCCGTGGGAATGATAGAAGCTGGTTCCCGGCAACGTACTGTGGCTTTAGCTCTGAATACAAGTCAGAGTGTTATCAGTCGACTTTGGACACGTTACCGAAGCACTGGTACCGTGGCTGAGTGCCATGGAGGACGGTATCGCTGCACCACACGGAGACAAGACCGATACATTCAAATCTTAACTCGAAGAGCTCCAACAATAACCGCCATGATGTTAGCTGTGAGGCTTCATCACTCTTCAGGGAACTTAATTAGCGACCAAACAGTCAGAAACCGCTTGCATGAAGTGAACCTTCATTCCCGAAGACCGCTACGGGTACCACCTATAGCAATGCACAATCGTAGGATTCGATATCAATGGGCTCTTGAACACAGAAATTGGGCAGAAGAACAATGGCGTTTCGTGTGCTTTTCTGATGAGTCTCGTTTTGGTATGAGACCGGATACAAGACGTATACGACACTGGAGAACCCCTGGACGCCAACAGCGATTAAAATCCTGCCAGGAAGTCCATCCTTATAGTGGTGGAACCATCATGGTATGGGCGGGTATTTGGATCGGCGGAAGAACTGAGTTGATTTGGATCAGAGGCAACCTCAACGCTCAAATTTATGCTGAGACGATTGTATCAGACGTCATCGTTCCTCTACAAGTGCAAATCGGTCCCTTATTTCAGTTAATGCATGATAATGCACGACCGCACACCGCAAGAGTTGTAAGACAGACTCTCGCCGCAGCTAACATCAATGTCCTGCCCTGGCCTGCTCAGTCGCCAGACTTGAACCCGATTGAGCATGCATGGGATGTGCTACAGAGAAGAGCTCTGCCGAATATGGAGGGTATCCAGTCGCAAGAAGACCTTTTTTTGTTGTTGCAACGAACATGGGCGGCCATTCCACAGCGTGATTTGGATGAACTCATTTTGAGTATGCCAAACCGATGTTCTTGTGTTGTTAGTGTTCGCGGTAGAAACACGGATTATTAATTGTTTAAGTTACCCAATAAAATTTTAAAGAAAACTGTTATTTCAGTCCTTTTTTCGAACTTTAATGTTAGTGGTTCAAATGTCAAAAATCCCTTTATTAGGAAAATGGCAAATTTCTTTATTAATGCAAAGGTGACTTGGTTTATCGTTACTGTGACAAACGAAAACACTTTATTTGATGAATCCTTAAAGAAAATTTTAATTAATATCAATCAGGAGAAAAGTTATTGCAAAAATATATGTTGATCACTAGACACTTTTGATGTGTGTATGTATGTTCGGGTGGCATCTTGCAACGCAATTTTTTTCAATATTATTTTCTTCAAACAATTTCATTTACATGTGGAGACAACAAGAGGACGCGCAGTTTCGCGAGAAATGGAAGGAGTGGAGGAAAGGCTGTTTCTAGCAGTGGGACAGAGCAGGTAGAAAATACCCAAAAGTGTCTTTCTGTAAATGTCGACCAAGAAAAAAATACAAAACTGTAGGAACTAAAATTTACGTTAACTGCACAAATATTGAAAAATCATTGCGAATACTTCGGTAATTTTAATACGACAATCGGAGGGCACGGCTGTGCCCCCACCGAGTCGAGCGCGAAGCAAGCACTGCGGCAGGCTGCCGTACCATCCTATACAGGAACCATTTCGCCGCATTTTCAGGCCCCTATTTAAGAACCTCTGGATAAGACAATAACGCTGAAATTTTCGTCATCCAGTAAGCTATAAAATCACATTTAAAATAAAAAGTTTCAAGTCTGTAGGTCATTTTGTTCGGAAGTTAAGCGTAAGCAAAGTTTCGCATTTATGACACTCACTCACTCATGATCATCAGAATAGAACTAGTACTTCCCATAAACTCAGAAAGCTGAAATTTGGTACAGAGTTAGGGTTTAATGGTTTAAGAAATCGCAATTAGGAGCCTTAGACTTGGCACGACTTTGTCTAGATTTCATTACTTTTTAGAGATAAACAAGCAGCTCCATCGAGACTTGGCTAGTTTTTTACAGAATGTTTTTGTTGGGTATATTTTTTTTAAATTCTACTCGTTTGTCGAGTTCTCGGATACATGTTAATTTTAGATTAATTGCAGTCAAGGTTTCTTATTTTTATTTACTTTCTTCATTTGCTCACTCGTCTTTTACTACTCTCATTTTCACTTTAAAATACGAGTTATTATAAATATTTAGTTCACGTCTAACCACAGCTGAAATATTAATCTTTGTCACCCGTACCAAGGGTTGGTGACCACTTAACTAGTCCTCTGTCCAAACTATGAAGGTGGATCATTAACTTTGCCATTAGCAGTAAGCGTGATGGGATTTTAAAGGTGCAGTTATTTATTATTTTCAGAATAAATGTGTATTGGAACGGATAAGTATTCGCTTGAATTACTTTTAAGATTATGACATCTTTCCTTGTAATTTCTATGTATTTTCTTGCAAATAAACATATTTGGGTTGATTTATTTAGTCGCATACGGTATAGGAAGACATCTATCTATATAAATATAGAGAGAAGTCCTGACTGACTGACTCATCAACGCCCAGCCCAAACCCTTGGACCTAGAAAGCTGAAATTTTGCACAGAGGTTCCCTTTATAATGTAGACAAGGAATAAGGAAGGATTTTTCGAAATTCAACCCCTAAGGTATTTAAATAGGGGATGAAAGTTTGTATGGAAAATCGTCATTTTCACGCGGGCGAAGCCGCTGGCAAAAGCTAGTAAGTAATAAGGCTAGAAAGGGGACGAGTACTGTAACAAAGACTGAAGGAGAAGTCTGGAACCCCAAATAAATTGGGATAACGATAGAAGAATGATGATGATATGATATCAAAATGTTTTGTTGTTCCCATATTGATATTTTATTCAGGTTAAAATTGGTTTCTGTACATTCTGACCTTAGTGATCTGGTGATTTCGTATTTAAAGCAAGTCTTCATCATCATTTCAGCTGGTAGTGCCAAACAACAGTTTTATTCAATGTTTGAACAAGTTAAATGTAATCTCCGTCACCCTTCATTGCGATATACTTTTGTTTTAGATTATACCTGGGAACCTTCTAATTACGGAGGTTATTGGGAACAAGTTTTCAATAAAAATAAAACTCCACGACCCACGTACTATTCAATGCACCCATCAGCACTTGAGTGCGTTACATTGAGTCCTACAATAAAGTGTAATTTTTACCGCAAAAGGGCGTTTCCTAGCATACATTTTAGCGTAGAGTTAATGAGTTTCATGTACAGGATATAAGGATGCCGAGTTCGTCAAGGGTCCGTTTAGAACTTTTTTTTTGGGCGGTTGGACAATCATCAAATAGGGTTATTTGATGATTTTCCCCGATCTCCGGCTCTTGGGCAGAGCAAAAGGGAGTGTCAGACTTCTACTGACTTTCCGCGGTGTCTCTTGTGAACTACCCGCAGTCGCGACGGGGTCCGTTTAGACCTTGGATGTGTTATCGTGGATTCGTGGCCAGTAATTCATCTTATGTGTTATCCGCTAGCCATTGCACTCGAAAATTCTTAACCTGTTATTGTTTATTATTACCTGTTAATTGAATGTGACTATTTTAAAGTGAAATTCGAGCCACAAGATAAAAGTGATGATGCTTAAGTTTGTGGCTGATCGATAATGTATGACACAGTTGTGTCATTCATAATTAATGAGCCTTCCTAAATTGTTTCTATTGATTAATAAACTTATTTCTATTACGATAATTAGAAAATGTAGGGTGAAAACTTGTGGCAAGTCATCTCTCACTGTATTTTCGTCCTTCGCGTGGATTAAATAAGAGCCTATCTATTGTTGGCAAGTACTAATAGTTTATGTCTATACTACCATTATTAATACAAAGTGTTTTGTTTACATTGGTTGACAATCAGAATGTTATACCTCCGATTATTGTGTATAATAAACAGTTTTATTTCCAAATGACTCAACGAGTGTCCTCGTTAAGTTAAAATGACAAAACGGATCGATGATTTGTCTACTAATACCTTCACCCATTCTTTTTATTTAGGTATATTGTGACCCAACGGGTTATAAATAATGCTTTATATTTAGAAGATTATAATACTGACAAAGATAAAATAAATTCCTTCCATATTCATGAACATATGGAAGGAACGCGTTAATCATAAACGTGGAGAATGAAACTGCAAGGAGTATGTGTTTGTTGGTAGTCGTAACCACTTTCAGTTCTTGAATTCTAGAGCATGACAAACAAAGCATAATTATAGTCCTTGAGTAGTCCTTATTTTAACCATGGTCATATCTTTATCAACACACATTGTTAGAATATTATTATATTCTGCAAAGGCTGTGAGCTCGTGACGCATATAGAACATCATTACTCTTATCCTCCAATACTTCATATTTTGTCTCAATCGTATCCGCGCTATGAGCAAAAGAGTGTACATGTATGCCTATAGATAGGTCCTCTGGGTTAATAACACAGAAAATGCTACCCTCTTTTCTCCGACAAAATATAATTATATCACCAAGACGCCAAGATATCGAAATTCAACCCCCGAAACTAATTACAAAATGAGAACCTTAGCTGAAACAAAATTAAAATGAAATGTGTATTAGAAAACTTAAATTGAAACAGACATATTGAAGCAAAAGTAAATTACATCGTGCAATTAATTTTAATTCCACTGGGCGTAACAAATGACGGCATTAAAACACGCGTACTTAGGTAATTGCGGACGATAACAAATTATACGGCGACTTACTTTGTATGTAGACAACGTACGGACCAACTAAGTACAAAAGAGTATTACAACCAAGAAGGAAAAACGATGTAAGAGATAAAAATCCAATCACAAAACTCACCAACTGTCGAAGCAGTTGAAAGGACCCACAACGGTCCGTCAAACCCGTGGCAGGCTTATCTCAAGCCGATAATCTCAAATCCCTTGCAATTACCACATTAAACATGACATAGAGTTATGAGGTACACAGTCAGTAGAATGAATAGCATGAACATTTTGGTTGTCACTGCACTGAATTTGAATGGAACGTCCGTTTGAGGTTCGTTCAAGTTGAACGGAGTGTAATGTAAGGGAGGGACGCGCGGGCGTTCGGCGCGGTCGTCGGGAGCACACTGAGAGGGATGCTGCTCGTTGCTACGATACGACACCCATCGCTACCCCCCTGCGGCCGCCGCCCAATGAGTGGCGCGCAACCTAGTTTTACGTATAACTGCTACTGTCTGCGTAATAGCTCTTCAGCAATTTCCTGATAAAATGCTTTTGATATGCTATTTGTGTGTGATTGAAATGTTATTGGTATCGATCAAAATTGCCGTTTGGATGAATATCACGGACACATTACGTGTGGGGAATGTATGAGAATGATAATGGGGACACAAGGGAGTCAACCAATTTGGTAATGTGGACGGAATTGTTATATATATATATATATATTGTTATAATTATATAGTTCGCGTTATTCTTCGAAAAATAAGTTACGAAATATACAGTGTGCTATTTTATCCTAGTTCGTTTTTTGCATGAAACATTCAAAGGGTTCCTGTTATTTTATAAAATACTAGCTGTGTCTGGTTTGAATTTCGATGCTATTTTCCCCGAAACTTTTCCTGGTATATTTATAAAACTGTGCCAAACATTAAAAGCAGTTGAGTAGTTAGGGGACGAACGAAGAACGAAGAGACATGTCCCGAATAGGTACTTATTACTTGACAAAATATCGACCCAATAGTTCACATGTGTAGGTACCTAAATTAAAAAGGAAAATTCTGTTGACTCATCATATCAATAGCAAACAAGTGAGCATCGTTCATCGCGACTACGATGCGATGAGCAACACTTTTACCGCCGAGATTGCGTCAGGCGAATCGGATTGAGCTCGGACGGAAATAAATTGAGAAAAAAGGACGTACCTTCGATATAACGTTGGTACCGAGGCATGAACAAGGTATATATAGTAGGTAGATAGCAGAATTATACCGACGGTGCCTCTGATAAGAAAAGGATAGATTGCAGAAGAGTTTTCATTTATATTTCAGGTACATGCTTTTTGTTTTGTTTTGAACATATTTTCCTGTATTGTGGTTTGGTTTCTTCGTATTTTATTTATTGTGTACAAGAATAACTCAAAAAGGATCTATTTTTGTACACAAAATATTTTTTTTTTTATTGAAAGTTCGGGGGTCTTTATATAGAACATACACGAAAGGCACATACTTATACGAAATATACTTAGCATTTATTTCATGAAGATAGACATAGAATAGAATAAAATATACCGGGTAGAAAGAACACTAAAGTTACTGAAAGGCGCAGACTTTTTCAGCGGGGAACTGTGCCTAACTTTTCTTCAGCATTAGGACTGTATGTTTCTTCATGTGGAGATAAATGAAAGACGAATTCTTCAGTTTAAAACAAAGTCGTGTGGAGTGTGCGTGTATGTGGAGTGTAGGAGCAGCGATTCTTCTTATAAGTTGTCTTCTATGCAGCGGGCGAACGAATAGTGAACCAAGATTTTTGGCTGGGCCCTATTTATACTTTTTGCACATTAGCGCTACGCGCGGCAGTGATAGAATGAGACAACTTCAATTAGCCAATGAGAGGCGCCTATTCATGTTACACATGTGTGTGTGTATATGTATTGAGTGCAGCATTATTTATTATATAAGACACAAATTGAAATAACGAGTTACATACTTGGAAATAGTAAAATCTAGTACATATTAGGTTGTAGTTGGACATACAATATCAAAATTTCATATATCTAGGTTACATGTACGGATTATCTATGTTTTAGATGTACATAGCAAGTTATACACTGAAATCTTATGTGTTAGGCACTAAAATGCACTAAACAGTAAACAAAAGGTAAATAAAAGTGGTTCTTACGTTAATACATAAGCAATAAGGCTCTTATATGCCTTAAAAATGAATAAAACTATTCTAACAAGGACTAATAACAAAAATAACACGTTTACATGGCTATATTTTACATGCATCTAGCCTTAAACATAAGCTGTTATTTACAATCTCCCCCTCGTGCGCGAGCACAATTTATAAGGTTTTAGTCCGCTGTAGGGATTAAGATGAGGCGAGAGGCTGGGCGACGAAGTAATCCAGCAGCTGTTCGTATCTCAGTTACTCGTACTCGTCCATCTGGGCCTGGGTAGACTTTCATGATCTCACCTCGAGGCCACACTCCTCTGGGCATTGTGCCATCACATATTATGACGATGTCGCCAACCTTTAAGTTATTATGTTGAGGGTTGGTGCTAGATCTTGGCATCAGGAGAGGCTTATATTCTGCCGTCCACCTTGCCCAAAAGGCGTCAGCTAATGCCTGAGCAGCTTTCCAGGAGTGTGAAGTCAGCTGTGCGTCTTTAAACGAACCAAAAGGTGACATCCCACTTGAGCGCCCAATAAGGAAGTGATTTGGGGTCAACGCTTCTTCATCCAAGTTGGGATTCACAGGGGTCAATGGCCTCGAATTTACCACGTGTTCAGCCTCTAATAATAACGTGTGTAAAATATCGTCAGGAGGAAATCTTTCGTTTAGAGTGACTCGTAATGCTGTTTTCACCGATCTGACCATTCTTTCCCAGGCGCCGCCCATGTTTGGGGCACCAGGTGGTATCTTCTTCCAGGTGATCAGCTTTTCAGACGCGAAAGCTCTCAATTCTTGGTCATTGCCTTGCATGGCTTCATAAATTTCTTTTTCAGCGCCAACGAAGTTGGTTGCGTTGTCGCTGTATATTATAGTTGGCGTGCCGCGGCGAGCTATCATTCTGCGCAGGCTCATGATCATAGAGGAGGCCGAGAGAGATGTGGCCACCTCCAGGTGCACTGCTCGAGTGGTGAGGCAGGTGTATAAAGCGCACCACCTTTTCTGTAGCTTTCGCCCGACATTAACATGCATGGGCCCAAAATAATCCACCGCAGTAGCTGTGAAGGGCGGTTGGTTTTGGGCCAGCCTTTCAGCTGGTAAGTCGCCTAAGGGAATTTTTGAGGGGATTCCCCTATAGGTCCGACACCATTGGCATTTGTTGCAAATGTAGCGTATAACGCCGCGCAGTCCTATTATGTGGTAGCGTTGTCTCAGCTCATTCATTACGGTTTGGTGGTTTCCGTGATTGAAAGTTGAGTGCGTGTGATGCACCAACAGCTGAGTGAAGCCTTCTTTGGCATGTAGGACTGGCAGGTTTTGCTTATCAGTTATTCTGCTGTCTAGACACAGGATTCCGTTGCGGTCGATCTTCACGGAGAGCTTGTAGAACGGGGACTTCTTCGGTGGTCGCCGCCCAGCCTCAATCGTCGTGATGTCTTCGCCGAACGAGTTATATTGACTCCTTCTTACTAGCAGCAGTTCAGCTAGTTTTATATGGCTTGGTGCCAGTTCTTTACTTGTGATTCTTTTGAGCATTTTGGCTTTAAATACCTCGGCGGCGAGCAGAACGGTGGCAGCAACACGTACTAATCGAGTGTATTTCGAAAAACGTTCTAACTGTGGTAAATAATCGCTAACGTCATGCCTAATAATCACATGTACTTGCTTAAGAACTCTTTCTTCCCCTGAAGGGGGTGGCGGCGCCGCGGCTCGCTTTTCCTGCGGCCATAATGCGGGGTCGCCTCTTATGAACTCGGGTCCATAAAACCATCTGTGGTTAGAGTTGAAATCGATAGGAATTCCCTTGGTCGCATCGTCCGCGACGTTATCAGCACTGGGTACCCATCGCCAGTTGGCTGGAGTAGTTAGGCTCTCGATTTCAGCCAGTCTATGAGCTACAAACGACTTGAATGTGCGCGGGTCTGATTTAATCCAAGCTAATACGGTTCTAGAGTCAGACCAATAAAAGCAGTTTAATGTCTTATAATCCGACTCGCGCTTGACCGATTCAGCTAATCGACTGCCTAACACTGCAGCCTGCAGCTCTAAGCGAGGAATAGATATAGGTTTCAGCGGGGCCACTTTGGCCTTACCGGCTATCAGTCGTGATGTTTTAGTACCGTCAGAGTTTGTACTTACGAAATAAATCGCGGCTGAATACACTTTTTCACTTGCGTCACAGAAAACGTGTAACTCCCCTTCGTTAGGGGGTGTAGCAGGTACGTACCTATCTATTTCTAACGTCTTTAAAAGTTGTAAGTTTTTAATAAAAGATAACCACGTCACGTGATGCTCGGTTGTGATGGGGTCGTCCCAATCTATACCACTGCGCCATACTTCTTGTATAAGACATTTACCTATCATCGTAATTGGCGAAACTAAACCTAGTGGGTCGAAAACCGACATGACCGCGCTAGTTACCTGTCGCTTGGTAGGCAGAGTGTCGCCTTGTATGACGCTGGCGGGCGTACTTCTTAAATTCACGTTAAAACCTAACGTATCGCGTGCGTGATTCCATATCAGACCTAATGTTCGTTCCGTATCGCTTTTCCCCAGCGTAGTCGAATCGCTACAGCGCGTATCTGTGACGTCACTTATAACAGCCGGCACGTTCGATGCCCAACCGCGTAATTCGAAAGATGCGTTCAAGTGGACCTTATACATAGCGTCTATCACTCGCTTCGCCTCGCTTTCGTTATCGAACGCGCCTAGGTAGTCGTCCATATAAAAATTACGCACCGTGGCTCTCGCGACTTCGGGATATTGTTGACCGTGATCGTCTGCGTTTTTATTTTTTACGTAAATAGCGGTACACGGTGAGGATGCCGCCCCGAATATCAATGACGTCATTCGGTACTCCTGCGGTGGTCCTACCCTATCTTCACCCCTCCATAAAAATCGCAAACTATCGCGGTCCTGCATAGCGATTTTGACCTGCAAAAACATCTCTTTTATGTCTGCTACTACTGCAATTTTACCCTCCCTAAATCTGACTAACACACCGAATAGCGATTGGAGTAGGTCAGGGCCTGCTAATAACGCGTCATTTAGACTTTTTCCCCCATACTTAGCTGCTGCATCGAACACTAAACGTACTTTACCCTTCTGCGGATGCACTACTGAAAAGTGCGGTAAGTACCAGCTGCGTGGCGATGCAGCTGGGGTGTCTACTTTTTCGGCGTAGCCCGCTTCCAACAAGTTATTAACCTGCTTGCTATATTCGGTTTTTAAGTTTGGGTTTTTATCTAGTTTATTTTCTAGATTATACAGGCGACTGAGAGCTTGTTTTTTATTATTTGGCATTACCTCATCGTCTGTACGCCACAGTAATCCCGTTTCGAACCTATTACAGCTGACCTTTTTACAAGTTCCTTCTAAGACCGCTAGGGCGCGCTGCTCGGGGTCAGACGTTGGCCGTCGTGGCTCTATTCCTAGCGAGTCTAAACTGAAAAAAATCCTAATAAGTTCTAACGCGGGGTCATCTGTTGTAGTGGGCCGTACGTGGTTAACCAGCGCTACGGTACTACGTGGACGTGCGTCTTGCCCGTGCAGCACCCAACCTAACTTGGTCAACGATGCTACGGGCTGGGTTTTGTGGCCGACACGAAGTTGTCTGGACGTGATTAAGTGCCAGTTGTCCTGGCCTATTAAAATAGTCGGTTTTCCCAACTCGTAGCACAGCTCATCTTCAAGCTCCGCTAGGTGGCTACACTGTCGCACTACGTCCCTGCTTACCTCCTGTGGAGATAGATTTAAATTTTCTATGGTGTTTGCACTCATAGTTTCTAAGTTTCGATTACATAAACCGCGGATCGATAAATTGACGTGACATGACTCTGCATCGTCTATACGATTACCTCCCACCCCCTCTAGAGACAATAGTTGGCTTCGACCCCTAGGTATAACGCTGTCGGCCACGCCTCGTTCAACAAGCGTCATGGTTGAACCTTCATCAAGTAAGGCGTAGGTGGCCGTAGAACCTATTGGGCCGCTTAATTCGACCGGGACTATTTTTAGGTAGGTATTAGAGGTTTGTATATGATTTATCGAGCTTACATTACCGCGGGTAGGCAGAGTTGTATTGCCACTGCCGTGCAACATTTTATTATGCGATGCTTCGCACCCGTTTATTCCGCATGCTACGTATTTACACCTAAATGTACGTATGTGTGAGTTACCTAAACATCTAAAACACAGCTTTTCACGTTTGGCCGCGTCCCATCGTTCTTTAATAGTTAATTTTACGAAGTCAGCACACTCCGCGGCGGCGTGATTGCCAGCACAAAATGCGCATTTTTTAATTTTGTTGACTTCTGCTGACGACTCGCTATTCGGTCGTGATGGGCGTGGCTTTTGCGACTTCGGCGCCTGTTTTTTAGAGTTGGATTTATTAACAGTGGCGACCGTTTTACTTCGTGATTTTTCCTCGATTCCTGACTCATCCGATGAGGAATCGGAGTCATCGTTTCGACGTGACTGTGGATGTTCGCGAGCCGTGTTCACCGTGCGCGGCCTGTTACCGCGGTTTTTCCGTTCGTCTCGCGCCGCGTCATAAGCGAACATAGCGCCGCACTGGTCGGCCATGATGTTCAGGAATCGAGATAATACCTCTAACTCCGGCGCCCCGGAGCGCTCTGCTCGGAACTCGTACCATTTGTACTTTAAAATTATGCTGAGTTTTTCTACAACTCGACTTACTAACTCAGGTGAATATAAATACTGCGGTTGATTGAGTGCTTTTATCGCCGCAACTGTATTAGCGATTTTGTTCGCGAAACTACTAATATTGCGCCCGTCTTCGCTCATGCGGGGCATGCGTTTTATACTTTCGAGTTCTGACAAGACGAGTAACTCTGGTCGGCCGTAACGTCTCTCTAACGTGTCCATGACTTCATATGGATCCGACACCGTGAATAATAACGCCCTAACAGTTTCGCGGGCTGCACCTTTTAGTGCTTTTCTTAAGCGGGCTACGTTTTGTACGTCAGAAAACATGCCTACTGTGTCATTAAAGACTGATCTGAAAGCCATCCACTCGGCAATCGCCCCGTCAAAATGGGGTAGTTCGTGGATAAACTTGGGTGCCGCGGAGTCTGATTTATTGGAATTTACCGCCTGCATTATCGCGTTGGCCAGCATCGCCATGTCGCTGCTACTGTTAGACATGTCGTTTCCAACGCGTGGTTCGTTCCTACAATTAGCGGGTGATCGCGGGGCCTGTCCCGGGACTTGGGTATTATCTACGATAGCCGGCCTTTCTGCTAAACATTGCTCCGAAATCCAGCTTTTAAGACGATGACAATAGCTATTGACTTCTGGTGTTTCAGTATTTTTGGACACGCCCACAATTTTTCCGATACCCTAGCGCCATACTACCAAGTAAGAAACAAATAGTCCAGGATCCGCGGTCCATTTTTGCACTTGATTACTATCAAGCTAATTTTGATGAGACGGCGAGACGCCCAACAATTTCCTGCACGAAACTCTCGAATTCTCGATTGTGGTAAGTAATAGGGGTAGCAAGGATAAAATATGTTGGTTTGATGATTCTCAAAAGTGTTAAGTACAAACACTTTTGAGAATCATCAGCTGGGTTTTTTTTGTTAAATCTGATGATAATTATCTAAATTATTTGAAAAAATATGTGTCCTACAAAATGTATGGTTTGATCAAAGAGTCCCCTTCCTTCCTTCCAATATGTATCGATAACGAAGTCATTAAAAATGATTACTTACTAACTGGGTTTTGGGGATTGAATATTTTCTATTAAACCCACTCTTTACAAGTTGCCTACAAGATTCTAAAAATTATATTAAGTGTTTGGCACTTACTCCACGCACCATCAATACTCCTGTACATCATAAACAACAGGCTAATACACTTTCTGGAGCCACAAATTCCAGAAGAGCAAGCAGGTTTTGTTAAAGGCAAAGACACGCGGGAACAAATCCTGAACGTTCGCCAAATTATAGAGAAAAGTCGGGAATTTAACAGCCCTGTATTGATATGTTTCATAGATTATACCAAAGCATTTGATTGCGTGGAGTGGGGCAAGCTGTGGGGGGTTCTTAAAGACATGGGAACGCCTCAACATCTTATTGACATAGTCCGATGCCTCTACTTACACATCAACAACCGCTCTTTCGTCAAAATAGACACCGACTGTTCAAATGCGTTAGGCAGGGATGCATCCTCTCACCTCTGCTCTTCAATATGTACGAAGAGTAATATCATTCAAGACTCTTTAGGGCTGGGACAAGGGGTTTACTGTTGGTGGAAAGTGGATTTCCAATCTGAGGTACACTGATGACACCGTTCTCCTTGCTACAACATTTGGCAACATAAAAGAGATACGGCACAGATTGGAAGTGGAAAGTGGCAAAGTAGGGTTTGCAATAAATAGGCAGAAAACCAAGCTTATGGTGGTAGATCGTGCGGGAAACCTATCGGGCGCCTATAACATCTAAGGCATCTATACTGTGGACAGCTTCGATTAACTGGGCTCCAATATAAGTAATGAAGGTAGCTGCGTCACAGAAATAAAACGGCGGATAGCCATGGCTAAAGATGCTATATTACGCCCCCGGAACATTTGGGAAAAACGTGGTATAAGTTTTAAAACGAAGGCCCGTTTGGTCAGAGCACTAGTTTTCCTGATTTTCCTCCATATTAGAGTTAATAATAATAATATTTATTTATTTTCAGGCTACTTTGGCCCATAGATAAATACCTTACAGACTAACATACATACGATATAATTGACAGCTTGTGTTAGTAAACAAAACCTTAAAACTATATTAGTATCACTACAGTTGCACTACGTCACTGTGCGATCATGTGGCACTTGCCCGCGGAAGCGTCGAAACACCACCCCCTGCGGCCAAAAGTCCTCTTCCAAGACGAGGTGCACCGTGCAGGTAGCATGTCGGTACTCGCACCACAAACGCCTTAAAGTTGACGTTGCGGCGCGATTCGAGCAGCTGCACTCTCGCCACGTACTTGATCTTCTGGCGCACGTACTCCACGATGTCCTCCGTCGTAGTGGTGTAATGTAGACGGGAGAGGTACAAAGGAGTGTTCGGCTTTGCGGCACGAATATGCACATTGGGCTCCGATGGAGCCGTGCCGCAGCGGTTCTTGATGGTTCGCTGACGGCGCTTCCTCCTCAACACCGTCACGAAACCATCATCAGCCTGGATCGGTTCCTTTTCAGGCACAGGCTTCTCGGAAGGAGCATTTTTCCCCACAAGTTAAGACATGGACAATCCAAACAAGAGTAAGACAGAGGATAGACGCATTCGAAATGTGGTGTTTTAGGCGGATTCTCCGAATTCCATGGACGGCCAAACGCACAAATGTGTCTATCCTTTACCAACTCGATATCAAGACTCGATGGTCAAAAGTTTGCCTACAGCGTATTTTGTCTTATTTCGGCCACATAATGCAAAGAGGAGATAGCAGCCTTGAAAAGCTGGTCATTGTTGGCAATACCGAAGGCAAGCGACCGCGAGGTCGTCGTTTCTGTCTTCCAAACGATTGGCTTTGAGAAAAAATTGTTTGTGGAACCTCAATGTCATTTTTAAAGACCTGTCTAATGTCTATAGACACCCCACACGTAGGTATAGGTTTGATGAAAAAAAAAAATAGTTTCAGTTCCATGTATGGGGCGACCCCCTAAATCCTTTTTTTTATTTTTGTATAAAAATCGTAAAGCGGTTCACAGAATACTTGTAGAGTTTCAACTGTGTAGTCTCAATAGTTTCCGAATGAAGTGGCTGTGACATACGGGTGGACAGACGGACAAACAGACATGACGAATATATAAGGGTTCCGTTTTTTGCCATTCGACTACGGACCCCTAAAAAACAGCTGGTTTGTAGTAATTTTTGATGAGCTCGTTATCAATACATGTTGGATTTAGATAATGATCATCAGATAAAAATAAAATAGTTAGTAATAGATTTTTGAAAATCATCAAATAAATAATTATAATAATATATAATCAATATATATTTTATCCCAGCTGCCCCTATTACCTACCACAATCGAGAGTTTTCGTATAGGGTAATGTTGGCTCACGGAAAATTAGCTTGATAGTAATCAAGTGAAAAAATGTACCGTGGATCCTGGACTAACATTGTGACGCGGTCAATAATAATTTATAGATGAACGGATAGCTGTCAGTGGGGCGCAAAGTGACATACGTCCGTCTAGCACCGCGCCTAAGCGCTCACTGTCGGATTGCATACGTAAGAAAGAGAGCGCGATGACGCAACGCTCGAACTTCTTACAAACCTTAGAATGATTAATTATAAAATAATAATTTATTAAATAATCAAAAATTAAAAACAACCAAATTTTGTATTTAAATATGATACGTTATTGTTATAAATTTTAACAACGTACGTTCATCAGTAATACAGATATTTTTGTTGGAAGATCATTTTAAGAGGTTAGTTTATCATTTTTTTGTATCGAGAAAACTTTTCAAAAACGTGTTTTGAAAACAACGAAATTATCAGAAATATGTTCAAGATTAACATATATTTTTTCCGCCGTGTCAAACTGTATAGATTTGGCTAAAAAATTGTTCAATACAAGCCTATTTGGCTCTTGTCATCGCCTTAACACGCGACTCTTCTAACCTAGGCGGGCGCTCCGCGTCGTTAGAACTTTCCAGTTCGATCCTGGCTATTTCTAGACGACTCCTAGCAACTGCGGATACCGCCTGAGCTCGTGCTAACTCGGAATTATGTAATTCTAGCTCAGCTTGTAATATAGATAATCTACTACACGCCCTTTCCGTCGTGGGGACATTAACTACAGTGCCCGGCGCACTCCTAACTAAAGTATTATTTAAATCGACTTGCGCGGACCTACTTTCGACTATTCGCTCGTTAATACGTGACGTGCTGCTGTCACCGCTCGTGTCCTCTATGCTGGTGCCTTTACTCCACGTATTTGTTTCGGTCGACGTTGTCTGACCGGACACCGGCGTGGCGTCTGTGAGAGGCGTAGTTTTGCCTGAACGCAATACACGTGCGTCATTCATCATCGCGCAAGAGGGTCCCTAATCCTACCAATTACTTAGAATTAACACTGAATTTAACTCTTTTTTTTTTTTTTAAACACTTTTTATCACTTTATCACTTTCACTTATTGTTCTTATCGATGTGACGCCTACTTTGCCTAACTGCCTGTTCGGACTTATACTAGCGTGGGGATGCCGAACAGAATAGGATCGTGAGGGATAGGAAGGTAGGAACCTCCCGGCAGTGGGCGAAGGGTCTCACGGGTGCGTCAGAAACGTGGGAGGAAAACCACGTCCGTCGTTGCATGCCAACTTGTGGCCCCAGAGAGTACTAACACCGTACCGGCGGGGTCTGACTGAAACACCAGGGATGGTGCGTGGAGGCGTCAGTTCGTCCACATGTGCCTCCGTACGATATAGGCCGTTTAACACCGCTAGGTGGCCACGTACGAGTGATAATTTTTGCTTCCAAGTAATTAGCAGCGGTTTAGGCAAGGACCGACTACTAACACTCGCGCGTACTTGTTTCTTTCTTGCTTAAAACAGGAACGTTTCTCTCTTCAAGATTCGTGCGAAGAACTTGATTTTTCTTTCTTGAATGACGAAATCTTGAGTTTTCTTTTTTCAAAGCTTGATTGCAGAGATCCGTCGAGAAGGACCATTGAAAGGCGCAGACTTTTTCAGCGGGGAACTGTGCCTAACTTTTCTTCAGCATTAGGACTGTATGTTTCTTCATGTGGAGATAAATGAAAGACGAATTCTTCAGTTTAAAACAAAGTCGTGTGGAGTGTGCGTGTATGTGGAGTGTAGGAGCAGCGATTCTTCTTATAAGTTGTCTTCTATGCAGCGGGCGAACGAATAGTGAACCAAGATTTTTGGCTGGGCCCTATTTATACTTTTTGCACATTAGCGCTACGCGCGGCAGTGATAGAATGAGACAACTTCAATTAGCCAATGAGAGGCGCCTATTCATGTTACACATGTGTGTGTGTATATGTATTGAGTGCAGCATTATTTATTATATAAGACACAAATTGAAATAACGAGTTACATACTTGGAAATAGTAAAATCTAGTACATATTAGGTTGTAGTTGGACATACAATATCAAAATTTCATATATCTAGGTTACATGTACGGATTATTTATGTTTTAGATGTACATAGCAAGTTATACACTGAAATCTTATGTGTTAGGCACTAAAATGCACTAAACAGTAAACAAAAGGTAAATAAAAGTGGTTCTTACGTTAATACATAAGCAATAAGGCTCTTATATGCCTTAAAAATGAATAAAACTATTCTAACAAGGACTAATAACAAAAATAACACGTTTACATGGCTATATTTTACATGCATCTAGCCTTAAACATAAGCTGTTATTTACAGTTACCATGTGTGGTTTCAGCGATCTGAACCCCCCACATAGTAATATTTCAGAAGTATTAAAAAAATAGTAAGCTCTTCCAGGTCCCTTGCAGATATTGAAATCCTTTGCGACAATGTACCATACCACACAACCACCAAGACCATAATATACCATATTACTTTTGTAGGAAGCAGCTGTTTATAAAAAAAAAAAAAATAGCCAGTTAAAAATTTACTTGTGCAGAATGATATAATTAAATACGTCTTTACCGTTTTAGCGTTTGTGCCCATATTATCCTGTATTAACCACACAACTTAACACAGCGTTCAACAATGTTCATACCTATGTATCCTCATAAGGCATACATCCTGTGGGTATATAACCAGGGTTTATCAGTTGATCTCAATTGAGTTAGCATGTCTAAAGCCTATATACTGAGCATTACATGACCTTATATATGTAATAGTAGCTGTTGCCAGTGGCTTCGCCCGCTACAACTCGAAAATTATCCCACAGGAAGATAAAATCGGGATAAAAACTATTATGCTAATCCAGGTTATAAACTATCTGTATACGAAATTTTACCCAAATCCGTTTAGTAGTTTTTCCGTGAAAGAGTAACAAGCATCCATCCAAACACACTTTCACGATTATAATATTAGTAAGATAAGAAGATAGTAAGAAGATATATGTATGCTGAGTGTAGAATTCAGCTTCATATAGAGATATGTAATTACCGTTTGTAATTAAGAGAAACGATCTAAAGTCACTGGTGTTGAAAACTTTCAGCTGAAATATCCGGGTAAAGCCACATTCATTCGGTATTAACCTAGAAAATGTAGTACCGAAGTAAAACAGGGGAAGTATGGTAGTTAAGTTTTAGCATCAACAAGATTAAGCATTTAATAGGAAGTTTAATAAACATGATCTAAAAACAGTAATACTGTTGAAATAGAAAATGTTTAAAATTATCCATTTTACGTTTTATTTTAGTTCCTACTACGAATACTACTAAACTGGTCGAGAAACAAACGAATGTGTTTGGATTCTGGTACGACATTCCTTTTTGAAATAGTAGAGTCATAATGTCATAACGGTAGACCTTTGAAACACATGTTATAAAAAACTGACTTCAAAAGGTAGTTTTTTTTCTTAAATGTTTTAACGAGTTTTCAGGCAGTCGCCCCATGTAAAATACTAGTATTCAGCTGCATCCGGCTATACAAGTTTAATATCTAGGTACTCTTTGTTACAATATGGCGACTATTTGTAAATCGACTAGATGTATTAATTTATCGAATTCATCTTCGTCATGTTCTTTATCTTGCAGGTGCCGACCAGGAGATCGTACTGACATGATATTTCCATCTATCTTCGTCGATACTTGACTCGAGAGTTTCCCACGACGTTTCTTTAAGACTAGAAGCTCTTTAGGATACCCGATACTTATGGTTACAAGGACATCTTATCAATGTTTGGTAGAGTATTTTCACAATTCGTAAGCTGCACTTTATCAATATCATTGAAATAATAATAAACAAATTTAATCCCCTTCAACGAACTTAATAATTTTTCCAGTATCTTGATCAATTTATCTGATTACAAACCTTGTGTGCCTCTGAGATCAAATTGAGAGTTCTTTTTAATATCAAATAGGTACCATAAGACTGATAATTTTACAGATACTGGCTCATGCAATGCCAAATGGCATTTCATGAGTCATGTGCTCATCTGCTCATGTGTTTTTATTATTACGTTACAGAACAGATAATGGTTATGATTCTGCTAAAGCGGCCACTTCAGCCACCCCCGTACTTTTCACATCCCACGGATTTCCACGTCTTCGGTTCACCAAAGAACAGTACTATAGTCTGATTCAAACACTATTGCTGTTGACTGTGTAACACAAACATAAAACAAAGATGACAAAACATCTCTAGGCAATATACCAAAACCTCTTAAGGATCGCAACAATAAATAGCCCGCGACAAGTTGCCGGGCTATTGTAACGTATAGTCTACAAGTGCTATAATAGCCAGCGTTCCTCAACCTTCTCATAAAGCACTTGTGTGAAATGGCAGCCGGCCAACTTGTACGTAATTGAAATACTAATCTGCTTACCGAACGCTATCGGAATAGCTATTTCTTGTGATTTTAGTTTGGTATTTCTAGGGGATTACTATGCTACAAAAAAGGCATTTTAATTACTTAATTCATCATTTCAGCCACTGTTGGAAAATTACTTAATTAATATTTTGTAATGCTTAAAATATTAGAACTAAATGTGGGAGGTGGGATGGTGTGATGTGGATTATAGCATGACTATTGTGTGATGTTATGTAGTTTTTCTCCATTCACATGGGAGAAATCGTCAAAACGAGTTCATGTGTATTGTTGTTGGATAGAGGCTACATTAAAAGAACTGGTTTTTTAGCAGGTACTGTAACAAAACAGACAGACCTGGATGAGGCTGGCACGGGAGCGCGGAGATAGGAACATGAAAAGACCGGCCTTTACCCAGTAGGTAGTGCAGGCTGAATTCAGGCTGTGAATGATGATGATGACTGCAACAATGATATTACATATATGTTTGTCTCTTAAATCTTCACCATTAAATACAAATCTCCTTACAGTATAATGTAGGTCTTATATTCTAAGATAACACTAGGCAGTTACCAGGTAGACATCATCACTGTTTGGTTTCATCATTGTTCCGTATTTATACAGTATTATACAGCAAGCTAATTGGGCCTCGTAATTTAAATGCGTTAGTGTAGAATTACATTACAGGTTGAATTAATTTGATGTGCACACAGATTTGTAACGATCTGTACACTCAATGGAAACAAATTGTACTTGATTTAAACCGCTTTTATGGATTACTATTATTACTACCCTTTAGTATATTTTTTCCTTTGTAAATTCGAATTTGTAAATTCGACACGAATTCGCTCGTCGTCGCCGAGGCAGGCCCAAGAAACGCTGGCGTGACGATTTGGACTCATTCCTTACAGATTGGCCAGAGAAGGCAAAACATCGGGAAAGATGGAAGGAAATGGGGGAGGCCTTTGCCCAGCAGTGGGACAAGATAGGCTAGTAAAAAAAAAAAAAAAAAAAATCGACACTCGAACAGTCACTACTTATGTTTCTACTCTTTTTATTTATAACTCATCATCTGCCTTGCTTTTTTCTAAACTATTCAATTGAATGCAATTGTTTTACATAGAGCGAGCGCATATCAGACGTCCAAAGCCCAGTGAGTACTGGTTAATACGAAACCTCTTCGGGCTATGGACTACCGGTAACGTCGTCTATCAAAGATCTACGAATGACATGTTAATTTAGATCGCTTCAAAGTTGGAGTGTATAAGGGCTCGTTTACGGAGACGCGAGGCGTCGTCGCGCCGCGTTGCAGAAGGCTCGTATCGTGTTTTTTTATTAATTTACTGAGAGACGGGTCCGCCACAACAAACGCTGCATTTTAAACTAACGTGCGAAAACAGCTTCTCGTAAAATCGACGATTGAAATCGTTAACTTTTTCATATCTCGCCATGTGTTTGAATTAAAATCGCAGCACGCGCCGCGCGACTCCCCGTCTGTACGTAAACATGCACTAAGCGTGCTCCACACTAGACCGCGTCATCGTTTCACATAGGGTGTGTTGCGGCCAAACGCAAACCTTATTTAGTAAAAAAGTATAGTCTGTTTATTAAAAAAAAAAGAAAACAAACTTAAACATAACTGGTAAAAAATAAGTGTACCTTTACAGGGACACTTCTGCCTAACTCTTCTGCGGTTCCTGGAGTGTTATTTTATTAAATTATTTAATTATAATAAACGATTCGACATTTTAGCCACAATGGGCCAATTCAAGACAACATCATTTCAATAACAACACTTAACAAAAGAATCAATTTATTAAGTGACTATTGAATCGGAATGAAATAAAAAGCCTTCGAAGAATTTCACTTTGCCCTTTTTAATAACCATTTCTTTCGTTTCAGGTGACTTTCGCAATTTACATCACATACGATCTTCAAAGCTTGTCGAAGTTTTAAAGTACTATTGGCAAAGTTGGCTGCTGAATAAAGTATGTTGACTGACGGGGAAATGGGCCAGGGAGGCGAGAAGTGAATGGAATTGAAGAAAATGGAATTTATTGTTTGAGAATTAATGGATGAATGAGAAAGTATGACCATTCTGATTGATCATAGTGAGTTATTTAGTTAGATCTAACAATAATATTGTTTAATACAAAAAAATACAATAAAAAAATACTCTGTACTTTACGGTCACTATTTAAATGTAAAAAACAGCTATAGCATAGATTATATTGAGTTCTTATCACCAAAGAAAACTTTTCCCAATTAAGTTGGAGTCTTACCGGATGCAGGCTGAATCAAGAAATCTTACATGGACATACTGCCTATCTGACCCCCACAACCCAATAAGTACTGGGAAATATGATAAAACTGGTGGTAAGACTTTCAGTCCATTGACTACCTGTTACGACGGCAGGAAAAAAAAACTATAATAATACATAACCAGCAAACGTACAAAATTAAGCAAATATATTAAACATTTAGTTATAGTACAAAATATTTAGTAAATTTTATGAATACATTTTAAGTGAGCAAGGAAATAAGTCCTCTCTGCCAAAAATATTTGGTGTAAGCTCAGAAATTTAAAAATCTATAAAACTTGTCTATCATTTCGCAAGTTTGCGAAACGTTGCCAAATAATTTTGTTATGAAACAGTAATGACTTCTTATTATTTTTAATATTAGTAGTACCAATACTAACTTAGAGGATAGTGCCTGGGGGCTGTATTAACCGAATTATATATTATTTTTAGTAGTTTTTGTCGATCCAAAATATATACCTACTGCATCTTGTTTTTTGTAATCATTATAAATTATCGTTATCGATGATAAACTTTAACTTTGTCTACACTGTCATCAGATAGGTGAAGCATTCCTTGATCTAAATCTTCAATATTTCCACGTAATACAAAGCAGAACGCAAAAATCTATCGTGGAATTTCTTTTTTGCATCAAAACAATTAAAGCACTGATGCATAATGGTGAAGGAAAACATCATGGGGAATTCAGCATGTTTTAGAACCAAAAAATTCGAAAACATGTGACATCTTCCAACCTGCACTGGGCCCGCGTGGTGGATCGCCAATCCCTCTAGGAGAAGGATCTGAGTCCCTGCAGTGGGAACATTATAGGCTGATGATGATATATAAACAAACTCAAACTCGAAGAATTTATTTCAATAAGGTCGTCACAGGTACTATTAAATGATAAAAAATAAAAAAAAAAACAAAAAAGCGAAGCAACAAAATTAAAAAGAATTTAATTACTAAAATCAGCTGTCTAGGTTAGCATCTTGTCAAACAGTACCGACACAGTGTAAGCCGAAATTACGCAAGACGGATAGAAGGTTCCGCCAAAGTGACGTGTTTAAATGAGATTTTGATTGATCACCGATCGATTGGCCTCCCTTTTAGCTGAACTCTCCGTGTTTGGCCATGCAAAAATATGTACCGCTTGCCCTGGATGTTGGGTAGATTTTGGCTGTTGAAAACTTTTTGGCTGTGACGAAAAATTGGCTTGTTTTGTCCATGTAGCATGTAGGAACTTAGAATAAACTTCTTGTCATTCTGTTGGCAACGAAATGGCAAGAGTTTTTACTATTGTTTTAGCATTTTTCAGAGATGTTTACTTAATTTGTCATTGTTTAATTGCCTTGTTAGTCTAGTAGTTGTAAGCGCGACTGCTGAGCATCAGGTCCTGGGTTCGATTCCCGGGGCGGGTTTTCTCAATAGCAACTGGGGAATCTGAATTTATGCCCAGATGTTGGCTGCATTAGGCTCGCTCCTTATTACATGGGACTTAAACATAATGAGCGAAATGTAAGTATACTTGTTAGAAACGCGTTATATAATTATAAAGCGTTATGTTATGTTATAACTGCTACTATCTAGGTTTTTCAAGCAGAATTTTATCAACTAATATTTTTTTTTAATAATTAATTAAATCAAAAACAGGTCTAATTGGATTACAGCTATGTGTGAGCTAGTAGTAGCAGCTTCTAATTCTGTAAATACAGTTGTATTTCACTACACATATCAACATTCCAAAATCAAACAACCTAACTATTAGAGAATTTACAATATTCCAATTATTCTCATAACAAACCAACTTTTAATAGCCGTTTCAAATAAAACATCGAAACTGCAAAGTCAAACCAATAGTATACGCGTTGTAAAGTTCAATTTCGATTGTAACAATAGAATAAAACGATTTCGGTACTAACTTTTTATTCTCAACGTTGTCCATAGCAATGGATGTCAGTTCTGCGACAGATGTTCGCCATTGTTACTTTCGGCTGCCAATTCTGATAGAAATTCTCTTTAATTTCGTCAACGATAAAAGAGATGTAAAAATGTTAGACATATCTTGGGCTAGTAGTAAACGCGACTACTGAACATGAGGTCCTTTTTTTTTTGGTAGGTGGAAATTCATCAAATAACCCCCCCCCCCCCGCTCTTGGGCAGAGTGAAGGGGAGTGTCAGACTTCTACTGACTAAAAACCAACCCATGTTCCTTCTTCGCTCTTGTGCCGACGCCATGTCATCTCTTTCGATAATCCGCAGCCCCGACGGGCGTCGGCACTTGCGGGCCCCTCCTTGCTGATATCTCTTTGAGGTCCTGGGTTCGATTCCTTGGTTGGGCAAATTGGTTATTGGGTTTTGTAATCAGGAATTTCTCAGTAGCAGGGAGTCCGGATTTGTGCCCAGTTGAAGTCAATAGAGAAATAAGAATATATTATAATACTAGGCACATCCCCACCTAATTGATTCAAAAATATTTTTGGGAGTATTTTTTCATTTTTAAGAGAATAGAATAGATTAAATGATTTTTTAATCATTTATTTCCTATTTTCTATCTCATTCCTCATAAATTTTTGAAGACTTAACAATCCCCATTATAAGCCTAAATCATCTTCCTAAAAAAACGTGTGGCACTCGGAGACTGCCGCGGTAAATCTATTGCATAGCATTTTTTATCAACTTATGCAATAATAGATATAAATAATTAGGTATTAATAGTGTAATTACACACTAAAATAATTATTCATTCAAAAAATTTGAACAAAAATAACGATATTAAGAGTTTGATCTTCGAATTTCGCGCGATGTACATTATATAAATCAAAACTAACCTTCATAGACTAAGTAAGCTAGTAAGAAACTCTATGACAGAAAATTTAAAAGAAAAAGTATTGACAGCCTGACGTAAGTGTCATAATATTGAAAAATATGAAAATTATTTATTTTATTTTAGATATTTTATAAGAAAACGAATCGTTTTAGACCGATTCGCAGAATAGTAATGCAAAAACCAATAAAACTTATGATAGATGCGTACTAATAATAAAATGAATGTTTATAGAGTACTCACTCCTCACTAATTTTCTATCACTATTTTTTCGTGACTTTCTTCATTAATAAATGCACTTTGTTTATTCATATTTAAAACACTTTGTACACAAATTATACGAGTAAGAATATTTTAGAAGGAGAAAGCAGAGAGACAAACAATTATTTAATTTGACAACCTCAGTTGACAACCTTGTTATTTTCCGTAACCATAGCAACCTGGTTGAATCTTGAACTGAATATTTTTGTTAGGAAATCTCTGGATTCGCTCTCCACGCTCAACTCAACAAGGCCCGCGATAGAATCTATGCAATAGATTAATAGTAGATTATGCACCAAGGGGCTAAAGTTGTGTCTTATGTCACGGGCGTCATATTGAATCTCGAGCGCAATGAAGGATTCGGAATTTAACTCCCGACCGCAGGGAGGGAGTTATGAGTTTAACTCACGAGCGAAGCGAGGGAGTTAATACAAGAATCCTGAATGCAGCGAGGGATTCAAGCTAGCCCAAGGCAAAGACACCTTTAGCCCAGAGGAGGATACTCTACTTTTTACACCTACTGTGAGAAAATAATAGCCATAGGTACTTAGTACGAAAACAAAGTATTTATTAAATAAACAAACAGTAAGATTAACATATTAGAAATAATGAAATAGAAATAATTATAAGAAAGAAATGGTAGAATGGTTTTGGATGATTGGCTGTATGCATTTTGAATTTAGAACGTCATTGGAGACGCTCGTGAAATTATAGTATTTTTGATAAAATGTGATAAATCGACTGTAGTATACTTAGATAGGTTTTATTATTTATTTATTTATTCACAAATTCCACAGCAATATTATCTTAGCGCAGTTTACTTAAAATAAATTAACTAATGTTACAGCCAATTACTATTACGGTATTACGGCGCGGTACGGTATTTGTTATTATTAATGCCAGTTTTAATGATACGTAAGTATTCCATTCCTTTTAAAAAATGGTTCGTAGTTATCTAATTATTCTTACAAATTATTATGTCTTCGAAAACATGGCAACGATATGAAGAAGCAGTCGTTATGATTTTGTAGGAAATCGAGAATATCATCCACGCGTAGTAAGGGTATCGAGAATAGCTTTCCTCTTTCTGGCACCAAAGGGTGTTTGTGAAAGTGCACGCGGAACTAGTTGGCCGCGCCTAAGCATGCTTTTGTTTTTTATTTGTATTCTTTTCAATAAATTGAACATATTATTACGTACTATACTGCCAATTTAGCTGAGCATGTGAGATTCCAAATTCAAATCACATTATTGACCAGCGGGTCATAATGAAATCCAGTACAACATTATTGACCGGCTGTTCCCCCGGCCACTAATGACTCACTTTAGGTTAAGGTTGCTTGACATATAATTTGACATTTTCGAGCAGGTGGTGTGAAAAAATACTTAAGTGAAGGCGATGCCAACTTTGCTTAGGAAGCAAATTGATGATCGCGCTTATGACGTTTATTAGACGAGAGGCGTAGGCTGCTACGCCGTAGCACGTGGCTACGCTAACAGAAAGTGACGGGCTGATTTTATTCGTAGCTACGGACCAACATTTTAACTAATTTGATTATTATTATATAAGGTCCCATAATAGTTGGGAAAATAATAAAAAAGGCCTGAAAGTACTTACCCATATAGGATGTGTTTGTTCTAGAGTGCCGGCAATTTATTATGTTAAAATAAAAAAGAAATCAAAATAAAATCACTTTACTCAGAGTTTTTTTTTGTTTAGATATCTTTGGTTAGACGTACTGAACGCTGTGTTAAAAAAATTCCAGCTATTTTAATGGGACCTTTGTTTCTTTTCCAACAATGTTATGTACATGAGTCGATAGCGTTACTGTTTATCAAAAACAAAATGCTTATCGCGCGTATGACGTTTATTAGACGGGAGGCGTAGGCCAATTAGGATTGTAACGTCCGCAGAGCAAAATGTCCTCGTTGATGAAACGACCGTAACGTAGTAAGTCATGGGAGCAAAACGTCCGCTATTTATTCTTCGTGTTCCTATAACACGACTGTCTCGCGACAGTATCCTTTATGGGCGGCATGGGCACCGGGCCGTAGGCCGACGAAGGAGGCCGGCGGAGGCCCGGCACTTCGGGGACAGAAGATATTAGTGTTATTTAATATGCGAGCGAAGCGAGCGCGCGTTATGGAGTACATGCGTTGCATGTATGAGTGACGTCATTATTATTATTATTACTAGACATTGGAGTGATTCATCCCCTTAGCGGACATGCAACGCATGTACTCCATGACGCGCGCTCGCTTCGCTCGCATATTAAATAACACTAATATCTTCTGTCCCCGAAGTGCCGGGCCTCCGCCGGCCTCCTTCGTCAGTCGCGAGACGGTCGTATTATAGGAACACGAAGAATAAATAGCGGACGTTTTGCTCCCATGACTTACTACGTTACGGTCGTTTTATCAACGAGGACATTTTGCTCTGCGGACATTTGGCGCATAACAGCGTAGGCTGCTACGCCGTAGCAAGTGTTTGCGTTAGCAGAAAGTGACGGGCTCACTTTGTACGTAGCTAAGAATCAACATTTTAGCTAATTTGTTTTATTTATAAATGGTTCCGTTTTGACAATGTTTTGCACATGGATCGATAGCGTTACTGTTTGTTATCCTGAATTATTTGAGACGGTTCTCTTGATGACAGTTTATCTAAACTTCGAGCCAGGTTAAATCTAAGAATTGATGCTGCTAAAAATAATTTGTCTTTTATATATTTAAAAATGTTTAAATGAAATATATAATCTATGTCAAGTCCCAATCTATACTCGTTTCTCATCTCGAAGATATTTCTCAAATGACACAGAATAGATTTAAACTAGAGCTATGCTTGACCGCACATCTTGCTCAAAGCTCATACCGTGCAAGGCGCTCAACTAGCGTGCACTACGACATAATTATATGGACCTACATGTTATGTATGTGAAATGTTCAGGAGCTAGGAATGAAGAAATATGGATCGTTCACGTAGGTACTATTTATATGGAATAAGTATTTTGCATAATCAGCCTATAATGTTCCCTCTGCTGGGATACAGACCTGCTCCTTATTTTAATTGCCAAAAAAAAAAAAAATGTTCCTGGATTCTGCTTTGTACTATGATTGTTACGAGTGTTTAAAAAGGTCATAGTGATGAATATACGGGAAAAATGGGGGTACCTGAGAGATAGTAATAAAGCAGTATGGAAGAAAAAGATATCCTGCGCCGACTCCTAATGAATCGGGATAAGAGCAAGAAGTATGAAAACATCAGTTAGGGTTCACACCTCACTCATACTTAAAAAGGAACCACTTTATTTTATTGCAAGTTATCACAGAATTAACTTAATAAAAAACACAATAAAAGAGAAAATATATATGATCCTCGTTTAATCAAAGCGCCCAACAAAGCACGACTTTGTAATTCTGTAACGACAGTTAACAAAAAAAAAACATAATTTCGGTGTCTTATGACAATCAAATACATTTTACCTTTACCATGATCGCAATCTTTGTCGTAGATTGAATGTCTCTTTGTTTAGGTCCACATTAAACTATACCTCAGTTGGATCGTCCACCTTGAACAATTTCCTTCACATATGCCTCACTACTCCACGTGCCATATACAATACATATATGTACAAGTATATATAGGTAACGAAGTAAGGACATGCAACAGAGTTACCAGGTTTAATTGAATTTCTTGGCGAGGGGATGAGTCTGGCCACCGAGTGTTTACTTTGGGAGACAAATTGGAGGCCTCCTACTATTAAATTAGGCCTCCACCGAGATAGTGCCAAGTTCACCTAGATAGAGATGATGTTAGGAAAATATTGGAGAAATGTTATGTGTATTACGTAAGCTGAACTTTGGCGTAAGATGCCACAGATATATTAATGTTAGTTAGCATTTTTTGGTGTATGAAGTCTTTAATTTGTAAAGTAAGTAGTTTAGTTTAAGAAATGTTAATAAACTTAAGGTTTCTACGGTTCGATCAAGAGTGTAACTGTTAAATTGGTCGAAGGTAATAGCAATGATTTTTAATGAATATTTTCTTCGTAAAACATTGTGCTATTTTATTGACACTGTTCATACACAAGCACAATGCTTGTATTAATTCCACTTCTACGAGTGTCTAGCCCATAAAACATTCCAAATGATATATTACGACTTGCCTTAATATTACTGCTACAAAATAAAGAAACCTTACAACAGTACTCATACCGAAAAGCGCCTCCGGCAATAAAAAGTTCATTAAATTATAATCGATCGTAAATACACATTGACCTTTATGTTTTATATCACACAGTTGATTTTACGACGCACGGTTAATGAGACAAACAAGTTCCACTAAAATATAGGAGAATTTCCGAATTGCACGTGAAAACTCGTAAAAATGATTCCGCAAATCGAAAAGGTCTGAAATAATGGCTGCCGTAAAGTTGAGAAGGTAACTGTTTGTTCTGTACAATTTGGGATTTATTTGTTTACGTCTCAGGCATCCTTTATAGGACGTCTGTGAACTCAGGTAGGTAAGGTGCCTATATATCTCACTTTTAGCTCGTGTGATACGAATGGGTGAACTTTGATTCCTACTATTTTTCTTGTGTTTGTGATCTCAGGTATAAGTTTTGTAATATCTGCAAAGGAATCAAAAATATTTCTGGGTTAATAATAGGTAAGCTAGCTAGCAATTTGTTTCAATTTTATTTTTAGTTATCATTTTGATTTATTCAAACAGATCAATCGTCGAAATAGATAATAGCCCCATTTTCAAATCCATTCAAAATCTTGTTTCATTCTGAGAAAATCCAATCAAAGATATTATTTATGCTAAAAGTTATTGTATTCTGCCTGCAAGCAAGCATTCAAATTATACCCCACTATAAAAAAAGATACAGTTGCCCACATTATCATTTCTTTGCCTTGTAAAAAAAGAGTTCCACGTTACCTACATTGACTAGCTTGTAGAACAAAGGTCGACTTTTTTCATAGCTTTGAGAAACAGTGAGTTTAAACGAAACATTTGCAAGTTTGATCCTAGGGGATAAAGGTGAAATAACTTGGAATTCCTTTCAAGGCAAAAACTATTTATATTACAAGGAATAAGTTCGTAAATCCAAACGTTAGATAGATAGGCAGATTTACTTTCCAGAGTAATGGAACACGCAGTGGTGGCGCAATGTGACTGCAACCTACAGGTACAATAAGTGGGCTTAATTGAGGTATTATTAGTTTACTTAGTATTCGTTCTTTCATAATCACAGTTTTGAGAATTGAAAACTGTAGAGGAAAATATCGTGAGTAAAGCTGCAATCTGCACCGTAACCCGCGAGGTGGGTAGCCTATTCCCTCGGATAGAGAGGAGGCCAGGAGTCCCGGAGTCGGGAACATTATAGGCTGAATATGCTAAACCTAAATGTTTTAGAACAAAAAATCGACGATTTGTCACCGGCGTCTGCCTCACCTTTTCCCAAATATGTTGCTAATATCCAAAGTGCTTCTAATCTAACTGAATGCAGATGAATACCAGTATCATACACGGCGTGACTGCTTATTTGACCTCCACAACCCAGCTATACTATAAGATAATACCCAGATAATACGATACTCGTTGATAAGACTTGAAAGCAAAAATCGGAGACGCGTGGCATCCACCAATAGTTGGATAACATCGCTTTAAAAGGTTTTTGTATACGTTCATAGAATTGTATGGCAAACTTGTTAAAACTTTTTTCACTTGCACACCGCAAATGTGAACTCATTGCGAACTTCTGTATCAAAGTCATGCCAGTTTTTCCACTGAATGGCTGCCGTGTAAACGAAAAACACAGCCTTTGGGAAATCAATTATTTTCTCCTTCAGACTTTTAGAGTTCATCTTCTATTATTAAGTTATGGGTTTGGAAGATAAATAAAGAATATAATAATAATAATAATAATATTCCACAACTATCACACAACGCCATCTAGTCCCAAGCTAAGCAGAGCTTGTGTTATGGGTACTAGACAACTGATAAACATACTTATATATTTCTAAAAACATACATATTATAGATAAATTACACCCAGACACAGAACAAATGATCGTGCTCATCACACAAACATTTGTCCTGGGTGGGAATCGAACCCACGACCTCCGGCATAGCAGTTAGGATCACTAACCACTAGACCAACAGGCCAGTCAAAGTCAAATATCCTATTGTCCTCACAGTTATCAAGCTAAAAATTAAATAGAACTAACACATTTAACTTATCAAGCTAAGTCCGCCCAACGAACAAATTGGACGGCGGGCTACCGGGATAATTACAATGCAGATTAGGCGACTGTTGGGGCCCTGCCAGCGACGTGAGTTTAACAGATTACTGACAACCCTGGCCTGGTGTGGCTTTGGCGGAAGCGGCTTTGAAAACGATTAGGAGCTGACTGTGAGTGCATCACTACATATATTATAAAACAAAGTCCTCCTCCGCGTCTGTCTGTCTGTCTGTTCGCGATAAACTCAAATACTGCGGGATCGATTTTCATGCTTCTTTCACCAATGGATTGAGTGGTTCTCGAGGAAGGTTTTAGTAAATAATTTTCGAATTTCTGACATTCACGATGTAGGTATGCGATCGATCGTGCGAACACGTATACGTATCTGTAGTTTTTTAGTTCGGACGGTGTTTGCGTCCCGTGTTCGCCGAACTATCGCTATGATTAGGATGAGGCCAGGGTGGTTACTCTGGAATATAATTCCGATAGATCGACATTGGTCAAACGTCAGTTGGTTGAGTTAAACGTCAGGGATTGGCTAGACTCAGTGAGTCCAGCCAATGCCTGACGTTTGACTGACAATTCCAATGCCGATCTATCGGAATTATATTCGAGAGTAAGCACACTGATAAATTCAAACTACGCTACTCGATAAGCACGATACTAAGTACAGTTTACTGTGTGGTTTCCACCGTACGGTTCATAGCAAGACGGCTTAGAATCAGTGGCGTGCAGTGGTCTCCCACGGTGGGTAGGCCACGAAATATTGACAGCAAAAAAAAAATTGTCACATTTATAAAAATAAATAAGCCTGTAAAAGTTATAGGTACTTACATACAATTCAAAAACTCACCACATTATTCAAGGGTGCAACTCATGATTTTCTAACGATGCAAACAGAAGAAAGATTCGGCCACCTTATATATCTCATCCAAGTGAGTGGGTGATAGTTACAAAAGTACAAAACACGTCACTTGCAAGATAATATCCGAAGTGGCTTTCACACATCTACCTTTAGATACAATTTGCACCTTATCATTACATTACTTATACGATAATATCATAATTGAGAAAACTTATTACCTTTATCATCTAGCAAACACACATTAACAGCACAAACTTCACTTTGTTATTATTTGTGGGAATAAACAAATAATACACAACAAAGCTAATATTTACCTACACTACTGTTAATAATGTTATCTAATACTGACAATATCTGTACGTTTTCGGTTTCAAAACAAATCGCGCTATAAAACAACAATGAAACAATAAATAATAATGGCTTCCTCGCGTAAAATATAATTTCTAATTTGCCGATAGCAAAATACTACCAAATAAAATTGCATAATTTTCATATCGAGTTTGTTCACAACAGCGGTCAACAAAATTTTGCAGGATTATACGAAAACGATCAATGAGAAATGTGTTGGCAGTGCTGCACTCTATCTGTGGACGGAAGAGCGAAGACCGCTAAGCGCGAAATTCAAATTTCTAAATTTCCTTACATTTTTGCAATTTGCAGGCCCGTGCTAGGTTGTATGTTGATTATTAAAATATGATTCGCGGCTGTAAGACGTATGTAGTCAGTATTCAAGCTAGCACTGGCCTGCAAATTGCAAAAAACGTAAAAAAAAAAACAAAATTTGAACTTCGCGCCGGAGTTCGCGGGCTAAAGATGGCCGCATGACGCATCCAATCGTAGCCTTGTGTTGTTGCAGCCAATCACAGGCCGCCTCCACTCGCAGGAGCTGGCATGCATGTGAGCGGTTCATATACACGAAAATATGCACCGATCATTCTCCGATGTGACGCTGTGTGCGTAAAATTATGAATGGGTTTTAGGCTAGTCGAATGCTAGCCTAAGCAAGCCTGTAACTAAAAGATTCGTACGCGAAAAATTGCTCTAAGTATTTTAACAGGAGTTTGAACTTTTTTATTATTATTTTGTACATGGTGTTATTTTATTACATGGTTAATTAGTTATAAGAAATGCTCAGTTGGTAAGGTAGGCTAAGCCTAAGAGCCTTAATAGAGCGCACGCCACTGCTTAGAATAGATCCAATACATTTTATAACCTATAACTGACTACCTGACTACTGTTAAAAATTCACGTAAATGTTATGTTATTTCAAAGAACTAACAAAAATGACAAGATGTGTGAATAAAGTAATAAAATCGATCAGAAAATGACTTAGTTTTAATTTTAACTGATTTTAAATGACGTGTTCATCATCAATTAGACTGCCAATTAAGAATGCCTTTTGTAAACCAACAAACCAATATAATTGCTGTTCCCTACTTCACTATCGTTAACACTATGTTGTCTGATCTCTCTAATTAACACCGAGTAATTACGCACGTGATCTATCGCAGTCTTAATGGCCCACACACGGTAGGTACACTTGTTACGTGTTCTTAATACTTAGATAGTTTATCTATTAATACTGAAAACGGCGCCGAAATATCGGGAACTCGAAACAATAAGTAAACATGGTAAATATCCCGTTTTCAGTATGAATAGTAGTGTCAGTGACCATGTCAGTTTAAAAACTAATACTTAGATAGTTTGTTAATCAGCTCGTCTACAAGTCAACGAATTTAATATTTTTGTGAACTATTGCTAATTTTCAAGGTACAGCTTTGGATACCGTAATATTCAACGGCCCCTTAATTGCAGTGACCTAGTGTCCTATCAATATCACTGAAATCCACCAAAAAAGTAGTAATAATAATAATAATAAAAGCCATTTATTCAGACCATTTACAAACTAATGCTACAAAATCGTTATAAAAAGAAAAATTTATAAAGTTATACTATATTAAATAATTATTGACACCGGTTTGGTCTGTGTGCCGGTTGGCATAGGCCTCCTCCATCCCCTTCCATGTTGCCCTATTGGTCGCAACTCGAGTCCATAGTTTTCCTACGATTTCTTCAAATTCATCACTCCAGCGTTTTTTCTGCCTTCCTCTCTGTCGCTTGCCATTTCTAGGATACCAGACTGTGGTTCTTTTGCTCCATTTGTCTGACCCTCTTAAGGTGTGGCCAGCCCATTTCCATTTAAGCTTTCTGCTTTTGCGTGTGACATCGGTCACAATCGTTGCTTGTCTTATATCTTTGTTTTTTATCCGATCTTTCCTTTTGACACCCATCATACTCCTCTCCATGGCACGTTGGCATACGGCTAATTTGTTCTCTTGAGACCTAGTTAAGCCCCAAGTTTGGCACCCATATGTCAAGACTGGCAGTACGCACGAATCAAATAGTTTCCCTTTTAATTTCAGGCTAAAATCAGGATTCTTCATAATTTCTTTTAGAGACCAATACCTGTTCCATGCGTTGGCTATTCTTCGATCTGTTTCTTTTCCGTTCTGATTCACACTGGAAATGATTTGTCCCAAGTATACATATTCGTCTTGGTATTCGATGATTTTGTTATTTACTATGATTTCTTGCCGTTGATAGTTTGATACAAGCTTGGTTTTGTCTGTATTCATAGTAAGTCCAACTAGCTCACTTTCCCTAGCTAGTTCCTCTATCATTTCTTTTAGTTCAGTCGGTGACTCTGAGAAAATAACTACGTCATCAGCGAATCTAAGGTGAGTAAGTCTGGCTCCGTCAATTAATATCCCAAAATCATCCCAATTCAGTCTGCGAAATACTTTTTCTAGAACTGCTGAAAATAGTTTGGGGGAAAGTGGATCACCCTGACGCACTCCTCTTTTGATCTCTATAGTTGTACCTTTCCTTTCCAATTGTATTTTCGCTAAACTTTTTGAATACACGTTTTTTATGATTCTTATATACTTGGTTGGGACACCTTGTTCTTTCAGCGCCTGCCAGATGGTGTCGTGTTCTAATGAGTCAAAAGCTTTATTGTAATCGACAAAACAGCAGTATAGAGGAAGTTTGTATTCGTTGTATTTCTCAAAAATCTGTTTGACTGTGTGTATGTGGTCGATGACAGAATATCCGCATCTAAATCCAGCTTGCTCAATAGGTTGATTTTCATCCAGCACTCTAGATATTCTGTTTAATATAATTTTGGAAAATATCTTATAAATGTTAGACATTAAGCTGATTGGTCTGTAGTTATTAATATTGTGTATATCACCTTTTTTGTGAAGCAGAATAATAGATGATTCGGTCCATTGGGTCGGAATGCATTCGCTGATTAAAATTTCATTAAATAGTTTTGTCAGTACCTCCGCTGATAACAGTTTTGTTTTTACTAGGATCTCATTAGTTATCCGATCAGGTCCTGGACATTTTTCAATTTTTTGGGTTTCTATGGCTTTACCTACTTCCCTTGTCAATATATTTGGGATGTCATCACTATCGTATAGGAGGTCGACTATCTGTGCTTTTCTTTGGTTTTTGTATAACGCCGTGTAAAATTCTGTAGCAGCTCCTACAATTTCTGTTCTTTTCGTCATGATGCATCCTGCTTTGTTTTTCAGCTTTGGAACCCAGTGTTTTGTGTCATTTAGTTTTTTCTGTGCCTTTCGTATTCCTCCTGATTTAATGATTTCTTCCTCAATTATTTTGAACCTGGTTTGTTTCTTTTGTTTTCTAATTTTTTCTCTAATTTCCCTACTTAACTGTGATATTTCTGTGCGAATTTCTTTGTTCTTCCCTCCTTTTAAGAGGGTTTCCCTTCGATAAAGTAGTGTTTTGATTTCATGCGTTATCAATGTATTAGTAGGTGTATTATCTTTTTTACTGTCTATTCGTTGTAAAGCTTTTTCTATTTGATCGTATTGTTCTTGTACTGAGAGTGTTGTTTTTTTCTTTTCGTAGTCATTGAGTACTTCTTTTAGATTTTCACATACTTGGAGAATTTGTTCTTGGTTTAATGTTGTTGGTTTTGTGTGATAGTTGTTTCTAGGTTTTTTTGTAGGCTCAAGTTTAAGTTCCGCCCTGATCATTCTGTGATCCGTGTTGAAGTTAAAGTTGTTTAGTACGTTAAAGTCATCAAAATCTTTTGAATGAGTTGTGAGGATAAAATCAATTTCGTTTTTAATTTCTCCGTTTGGCGATTTCCAAGTCCATTTCCGATTGTGATTTTTTCGAAATTTGGTGTTTAGTATCATAAGGTTGTGTTCAAATGCAAAGTTAATTAGGAATTCTCCGTTTTTGCTTCGCTTTCCGTTTGTGTAGGGACCCATTACGGTATCCTCGAAGTCTTGTTTGCGACCAATTTGGGCATTAAAGTCACCCATTACTATGAGATTTTTATGCGAATGATCCTTAACTGTTTTACTCAGCTCTTGATAGAATTTCTCGGTTTCTTTGATTTTCTTTTTGTCTGTTGCTTCCGTAGGTGAATACACTTGGATAATAGTCCATTTATTTTTATATCCAGGGAGAGTCATGTTCACCAATGCAATACGCTCCGATATTCCAACAATTTCTTCAACGTTTTTCGCATATTCTTCCTTTATAATGAAGCCTACACCATACTGCCCAGGCGTTTGGCCTATGTGGTAGAATAAAAATCGTCCATTTGTTGTTATTGCTTCCCCTTGTCTTCTAACTTCACTGAGGCCCAAGATGTCCCAGTTTATATCCTTTAGTGCCGACTCCAATTCTATAAGGCTCTCATCTGATTTTAAACTTCTAGTATTAATAGATGCTATATGTATGTGTTTCAGTTTTTCCTTTTGCAATTTTCGGTATGGAGGGTTTTGGTCGATTTCCCCACGGTGACCAACCGGATTGGGGATATTGTAGGTATGTTGTAAGTTGGTTGTGTTGTTTAGTTTTCGGGTACCGGTGTCAGCTGTATCCTATTTTTTGTTAGAATTCTGGGTTTCTGACAGTGAGTACGATCTTGCTCGCATGTATGCAAACGCATCTGTTTTTTGCATTTTAGAATCTAACTTTACTGTTTTCTCTACATTGTCTGAGCTTGGTGAGTTTGTGTTTGTTCTTTTCCTTTTCTCACTTTCTCTTTTGTTTCCTGCTTTTTGTTTTCTATACTGCAGTTCTTCTTTCGTTAAATCTTGAGTGATATAGGTGTTTGGTCTCATCTTCTTTTTATTCTTTAGGATTTCTACCTTTTTTAAGAGGGTGGTGGTAGTAAAAAGTACTGGTCTAATTTTGCCAGTCTCACCTTTTTTTCCAATGCGATGAATTTTCATTATTTCATTTTTCCCAAAATCGACTTCCAAATCATGTATTGATGCTAAAGTTGCGTTAGTTAACTTTTCTATAGACTCTTCTTCTGGTTCTTGTAGCCCGTGTATTATAAGATTATTTTTCCTAGCATTCATATCTAGTTTACTTATTTTTTTGTTCAAGAATTCGACTTCGGATTTTAATTTCTCATTTTCTTCTTTGATTGGCTTTATCTTCTCTTCTATACTTAATAAAACATTTGCAGTTATTTTTTCTGTAAGCAGACTGGTTTGCTTCTCAAGTTCTCCTTGTAGTTTTGCAAATAACAGTTCCATTTCTGGAGTCAGTTGGTGAGACATTTTTCTAAAGCTTCCGAACGCACCTTTAACTTTCTGCCAAAAGCCTTGTTACCAAAAGTGGCACTGACAGTTCTAAGGTTGGTAGCACTGACGGATGTTGTCTATGGTCGGCAGACAGTGGTTATTTTCCCGAGTATATATGTTCTGTGGTTAACCTCAATTTGCTTTGTTTACACTTTTTGATGCACTTTTATTTCGGAATTATCGGAACTGGTGGAGGTTGAATGTTTTCTTTCAATAATATGTACTGTAATTTAACGATCGATTTAGTATTTCACGATTGATCTTCACTATTTGCACTAAAATTGAATTTATATTAGGAGCACTGGTATAACGTGACTTAACTGTATGACAGCTGACAGCGAACCCAACCAACCAAAAAAGTAGTACCTAGTTTTTTTTCTGAATGGGAAAATCCCTAAGGAAGCCCTTCGTCTAGGGCGAACGGAGGGTTATATTATCACGCACACACTAAACTACTCAAAATCCACAGTTTCTATTACCATTATTGGTGTGTGTGGGGCCCGAGAGATACAAGTACTTTTGTGCATACCGACTCGGTATAAGCCTGCTATTCCCAGCACAACTACCTATCGCATAGCCAGTGACCGCAAAATATCGTAAATACGCATCAAAAAACAAAAATCTGTCTTTACTTTCGCGCGCCAAACTCACAAAAACAAAACACAAACGATTATAAAAACCCTATGTCTCGAACAGATACAAACTATCCACACACACAAACAGTTACTGGGTATCTACAAGAGAAAGAGAAAAAGTGATATTTCTCCAACACAGTACAAGTGTTTCCGAAAGTTTTCCAATCTTGATACAGCGTAACAGGTGACGCTTATACCTCTAAGTTGTGTAGAAAAGTACGGAGTTTTAGATCGGGATGTAATACGATCTTATAAAGCTGTCTTGATGTGTCATTTTCCGGGGCTGTGAGTTGTTCGAAAGAGATACCGTGGCCCCAGACACAAAGGGCTAAGAAGGAACATGGGTGGTTTTTGGTTAGTAGAAGTCTGACACTCCCGTTTGCTCCACCCGGAGCGGGACGAGTCATTTGATGATTTCCCAACATCCAATAAAAACTTTTTTTATTTTTTTATTATTATTATAAATGGGCTTGCTCTTGACTTCAATCTTGCCCTAAGGGCAGAGATGATGTCGACGATGGAAAAAAATGTGTAATTTGGAGGTATCGACTTAAAACACTGGAGCCTCTTCACAAACCATGCCTCATCATCTAACTGGCTCTTTGAGCAACTCCATCTGCACTTTGAGGGACCTGTCCGAAGCCATTGCAAATGCTGTCAATGTGGCTGAGTTCTGGTCGAAGCAAATTTAACCCTTTGTCCGCCACAGTCAAGCATAGACGACAAATAAAAACGTGTCCAATACGCCACCGACGTCTATAGACGACAAAAACCGTATTTTTTTTACTTATATCTGCTGTTTAATACAAAATAGTGTCAAATAATATAAAATAATGATTTTGTAGATTTTTATGTCATACATTGATGTGGGAGGTGCGTCATGCGTCTAACGCTCTGGCGTTCAAAAGGGAATCATCGACATGACGAAGAGGATTGTGCCCAATGTACGTCCCAGTGTGTCACGTTAAATTAAACTTGCTGTCTTATCTCAGTTTACACGCGCGTAAACTTTACTGATTCTATGTTGCGGAACGTAGGATACCCTTATATTGTATAAAGGGTATAAATTCGCTCGAACTATTATAGGGTTGTTAAAACTTATGCGCTCATCTCGCACTGAGCGAAACTCTAGCTATAATGGCTTAAAGTTCAAACTGTTTCATAGCTTTTATATTTATAACTGTTGGAAAGGTCAGTATTATAACAGGATCTATTATATAATTATAAACTGTGTGCGACGTTTTGTCAAACACAGTAAATCTTTTTTTAGGGGTCGAGGGGCCGAGAGTGGACTAAACGACTTAAATAAGGTACAAAGTTTGTGGTTGATGGCAAAATAGGTTCGCCTTTTATTACATGGGACTTAAACATAGGTAGTTTGCGAAACGGGGGTGTACTATTAGGTACACCTTTTTCTTTTTTGGCATTACAGACGTGTTGTTATGTTATATGAAGCATCTGTCTCCCTTTCACAAAACGCACTAAAGATTGTAGATCTCATATAGGTTAGTAAGAAATATACCTTTTGTTGTTATGGTTCGCTCGTCTTTTTAAATTAAGTTTAATTTGTACTTACTTTTGATTCAAGTATGTTTCCTACAGTGTATGTAATATTTTTTATTAAATAAATAATGACCAACAAGAACGGACTGCATACGGGCGCTCTCATTGGCTAATGCGCGACACCTTCACTCCGCCTACCGCTGCGACCGCCATTGCTGCAGGACAAACGATCAGTGGAGCAGTGTGCCAAAAAATCCCGCGAAGACTCCACGCGCTCAAAACGCGCCCGCGCATTCCTTTTCTAGTCGGTCTGTCAAACCATCAACTGTCGTTTTCCTCATTTCTCACCACCAGCCAATACCTACCAGCTACACCTTTCATCGTCGGTTACTGCTTGTTTACACCACCACTGGCACCGGTGAGAACTACTTTATAGCAAACAAAATATTACTCGTTCTACTCGCTAAGGCCCAGTTTACATTGGTAAGCGAAAACAAATTACAGTGGCGTGTGGCGAAAACTTAGACAGTGACTCGCTTCTGTCCGATCGGTATACACCTGTCCTTACCCACAGTACTATCGCCCGCCGGTGATGGAACATGTACCTACCTTGATTTTGCGTATAAAATCAGATATAATACGTGTATGAAAAAACAAAAGTTTTTAAATAAACTTTTTTTTTTGCGAGTCTGTTAAACCTCTCTAAATAACTGGAAACCCCTATTTCGTCGAAAAATATCTAAACAGAAAAAGGTCTAATATTAATTTACATACAAACATCGAACCAAATTGGTGTCGCATACCGTTACGGCGCCTATATTATCGTAACGAATATGAAAAGAAAATATTTAAGAAAAATATTATTCTATGACACACCCAGCTGTGCACGTATGGCAATCTTCAGCATAATTTCAGATCATACGAGTCGAGCAAACATGCTCGCGATTTCATCTGGATAACGGACATTGAACTTTTTCGAAACCCCTTAAGGTTCCAAATAAGATTTTTCGGTTATTGTTACTACCGTAACCATAGCAACAAGTGGTTCCCTCACCGTTGACTACCCACCCTGTACTCTCAAGCCAAGCTAAGCCTGAGTTATTGCCTAGATCGTTTAATACAAGATGTTACTTGATGGTCTTATGTATTTAAAATGCTTTTTTACAGCGCCATTTCAATTTAGAACGTCGTTAAAGAAGTCTTTAAATTGTGACTTTGATTAGGGCTACTTTACGGTAGGTTTCTTATAAAAGAGTTTGTATATATCATTCTGATAAATATCTTAGTCTAGTAACTCGCTTTTAGACCAGTTTCAAATTTCAAATTCAAATTCATTTATAATAAAAGACTATACTAAATATATAAACTAAACTAACCTAAAAACAAACTAACTACAAAAGGGCATCGAAAAACTCCGCCTCAACGCTGTCAGCAGGTAAAGTACCCAAGAGACTGGCAGCGTTCCCGCGTTGTATGGCAACACTTATCCTCTGGCCAAAGAAAAAGCCAGCCCTTGGGTCGGAGGAAGCGTCAACAAAGCGTTTTGAAATCTCCTTAAAAAGACTGTGTGCACTAGGACCCCACGGCCCTAAAGTTTCAACCCCAAACGGCTCGAAAATATAGTTTCCACAAAGGTTACTATATTTACGCCGCTTGAGGTTCTCCGCAGCCGCAGCGGCAGCGCCAGCACAACACGAAGAAAAAATAAACTAAATAAACAAAAAACTACAATAAACTTTAACCAAAGTTCTAAAAAAAAAAAAAAAAATTCATTTATTGTTTGTCACAGGTGAAGTATTAGGTCTTATGATTACGATGTATTGGATCGCTGCAACATACCTATATGGTGTACAATTTTTGATGGTGGTTCTACATTTAAAACATTCACTACATTTTACTAAAATTCAAAATAATTATTCGCTCCAAGTCAACGTCCATCATTCATCATGCATTATTATACCTAGTTGCAAATTCACGTAGTCAGTTAAACAAATTAAATTATCCATTGATTTCATAATAATTACCTACATGATACATTGATGTCATTCACATATTATTCATTAATATCATTCAAATTAAATTATTCATTTATGTCATACAAATTAAATTACTCCTTCAGTCATTGTCTAAAGGTCAATCAAAATTATCAATATTTTTGTCATTAAAAAAGTCATTAATTGAGTAGTAGGCCTTACATATCAAAAATTCCTTAAGACTTTTTTTAAAACTATTTAAGGTTACACTGCATTTTACATGTTTTGGAAGTTTGTTATAAATTTTCACACCTATCCCAAATATACTCTTTTTAAACTTAACTGTTCTACACCTAATTCCACTTAATTCATTTTTATACCGTGCACTTCTCAATGTCTCATAATTATTTATATCGCATTTTATCATTATTGCTGCTTCATAAATGTATAGTGATGGAAGAGCACAGAACATATATACCCTAACGGGTGGAAGAGTTAAAATGTGTAATCTTGGAAACTCTTTTCTACATGAAAACACATCAAAAACTAAACGCATGTAATTAAGGTAATAGTTTCATAAATTAGGTGATCTAACTATAGAATTGATTCTGTATTTTTAATAACTACCTATAAGCCCTTTGAAAGTTCCATTGATTTTAGTTAGTTTGTCAATCTATGTTTTTCAAATGTACCAAAGGAAAACCTCGTTTAAAATTTTCTGCTATCATGTGGCGACCAGTCGACCACTAAACCTGACGTGCAATCGTTAAGCCAAACAAAAAGCCTTCAAATACCTATTACTATACGCCAGGCACACAAAACTGGCCAGAAATAAAAATAAACTGCAGTATACTAAGTGGGCAGTCCGTCAGCGGAATATTGAATGGCATTCACTAAATCCGTATGAGTTGAGCGATGCGGATAGACCGCACTGCGGATATAGCTCTAAGGTAAGTGGGCACACCCCTTTACAAAATAGAAAATAGTTTGAATGTACAGCCCGAATCTGTATGTTTGTTCTTTAATCGATTTTCAACATTATCTCTAAAGCTTTAGGTTCAAGGTTGATTGGAAAAATTTGACAGTTTCGGATAGGTTGATGTATTTACGACTTTTCAATACAGATTTTGGAAAGAAAATCCTGAAGCATCGGTTGGCTTAATTGGAAGTTGTGTTTGTTTTTAAAGTTAGAGTGATGGGTTTATAATAAAGTTAATTTTGCGGTGATCAAGTAACTTACGCGTTCTGTTGTGCTATCTTAAATATTTGATAGTTATGTGTATTTGTCAAGACAAAAAGAATACCAGAACAAGCTTCGTTCGTGAACATAATTTGTGATTAAAGAAGATTCAGACATAAATATTGAGAGGACTGACCACTGTATCTTGAGAAGTAGGTTCTATATAGAACTTACCGCAGTAATTAAGAGATCTGTTTAAATTAGAAACAAAAAAACCACTGATTGATTTATTACTAGATCAAAATAAAAAAAAAACGTGTGGCACTCGGAGACTGCCGCGGTAAATCTATTGCATAGCATTTTTTATCAACTTATGCAATAATAGGTATAAATAATTAGGTATTAATAGTGTACCTAATTACACACCAAAATAATTATTCATTCAAAAAATTTGAACAAAAATAACGATATTAAGAGTTTGATCTTAGAATTTCGCGCGATGTAACTACATTAAATAAATCAAAACTAACCTTCATAGACTAAGCTAGTAAGAAACTCTATGACAGAAAAATTAAAAGAAAAAATAATGACAGCCTGACGTAAGTGTCATAACTAGTGGTGTGCAATTCTGCTATAAATCATTATCATGTTAAATAGACTATTGAATATATTTTTATAACATGTTATTTTATACGTTATCATAATAACGAGTTGTAACAAAACGCGGCAGTAATCTGAACGCGGAGACGTTATCGTTTTATTCGGCAACAACACGCTAAACGTGCGCAATGATTATTGATGCGCAGTTAATGTTATATTCTAGTGGACTGTAGAGGTATACGAACGATTATAATAATATCGTTATTATTAATATTAACAAGATTCTGAGTTCACGGGAAGCACCCTGTAGGTTTTGATTCCCTTGCAAGTGTCGAAAATTTGCGGCATAAACGGCTGTATCTTTTGATTGCGTTGGCTTAGAAGTTTGATTTTTTCACAGCTTCAAGGGACAGTAGACCTGAGTAATTGATATAAATTTCAGCTTCATACCTCCACGCGTTCCTGAGAAAAAGGGTCTTGACAGACGGACGGACGGACGGACAGACGGACAACAAAGTGATCCTATAAGGGTTCCGTTTTTTCCTTTTGAGGTACGGAACCCTAAAAACGAATATAAATGTATTATAATTATGGTTTTAAATTATCAATGAACTTTCCTTCATTCTGCGCAGTTTTAGGACTAATAAAATATTATTAAATGTTATGATTAAGTAAAGTTGCATCAGTGTATGTTTTTTCGTGTTATGTGAATCTCACTTACATATCACGGGGGTGGCAGAGGGGGGTCAAAATGTTGGTCCTTTTTTTTGCCTAGGACGCTCCGTTTTCGAGATATTTCAATTTATTTATTTTTTTAACAGAAACTTTGAACGTCCATAACTCGGAAACGGTGCATCGTAGGACCGCCGCCACCGCTTGCTACGTTATTCGTTGAGCGTGTTGTTGAGTTAGACATTATAATGATAACACGTAGGCAGCGTCGGTATAACAAACGTTATTCGTTATGAATCAATAACATGTTATGTTTTGGTGTTATTCGTTGTATTAACCACCACTAGTCATAACATTGAAAAATATGAAGATTATTTATTTTATTTTAGATATTTTATAAGAAAACGAATCGTTTTAGACCGATTCGCAGAATAGTAATGCAAAAACCAATAAAACTTATGATAGATGCGTACTAATAATAAAATGAATGTTTATAGAGTACTCACTCCTCACTAATTTTCTTTCACTATTTTTTCGTGACTTTCTTCATTAATAAATGCACTTTGTTTATTCATATTTAAAACACTTTGTACACAAATTATACGAGTAAGAATATTTTAGAAGGAGAAAGCAGAGAGACAAACAATTATTTAATTTGACAACCTCAGTTGACAACCTTGTTATTTTCCGTAACCATAGCAACCATGTTGAATCTTGAACTGAATATTTTTGTTAAGAAATCTCTGGATTCGCTCTCCACGCTCAACTCAACAAGGCCCGCGATAGAATCTATGCAATAGATTAACAAGAATCAAGCAAAACTCAAAGTGGAAAAAAGATGAATGAAAGTCAGTATCGCGGCCAAATGGGATCCTCATTCAATGGCTCCCGTTTTTTAAATGAAAGTCAATTCATTTGGTTTTAGTCGAATATTTTACTCAGTGTTGAATTTTCCATCGAATGAAAGTTTGAAATATTGAGTGGGAAATCTAATTTCCACGATTGATGCCGCAGGGACATTTTTACACTTTTATTTTAACCCATTAATGTAACTTTTCAATTAGGTTCGAATATTTTAAAAGTGTTAACCCCTTTGTTATGCAAAACTTGGTTCAATTATACAGCAGTATAAATTAATAACTAACATAAGCAACAAAATTTTGCCTTTTTCAGGCTAGTGAATTTTACATATTTTTTAATAGGAACGAAACATCACACTTTTTTACTCATATGAAAATAAAAAAGGAAACTGAAATTGTAGGTATTTTTTCGTTTTTTTTTTTTTTGGGTTATTTTTTTTTATATGCTAGTTTACTCTGTTTAAAAACTTATTATGAGTAGCGGAACCGGGATCTCTTCGTTAATAAAAGATCCATCATCATCTGCCAAGCCTTTTAGAATAGAATAGAATAGAATACATTGAGAACTGTGTTGGTGTCGGCTTGCGGTCTAAGCGGATGCTGCGACAGCGTGCCAGACGTCCACAACCACAGACAGTACTGGGTATTATGACATAACCTGGTAAGACTGGGTGGCAGACTTTCAGACCACTGATGACTACCTTTTCAAAGATATTGAAATGACAGCCTGGAACAACTGCTTATCGTGCTTTCCGACGTACGGAAAAACTGGGTGTGATTTGAAATAAAAGCTTTTTTTTTATTATAAAAAGGACTTTGTCGCCCTGGTTGGTTTTACAAATTTTTACAAATAGTACTAAAACTAATTAGAACCTATTATGTAAATCTTAGCATAGCTAGTCTGTAAAGTGCTCGCGGGCTGCATCAGACAGTGGTGCAGCCAGAACACTGTTGCAATAACCTATTTCCTTAATTAAGCCTTTAACCTAATCAAAACCTAAATTATTTACGATAACATAAATATAAGTGACTTTTATTGTTAGGACACATTACAATAGCCATAACGAAACAAAAGCGGAAAGCAGAGAAAATCGACAGTAACGACACGTACGTTTATGATTGCGTTCCAAATTCAACAGTTATTATTTAACAAGCTCCTGAAAAATTATAAAAATTCCATGAATAGTATAAAATAAAAAGGCACCACTGTGTAGTTAACAACTAACTAAATTCGTCTATCTACAGCATAATTCAATAAAACCGAAAAACAAAATATTTTTACCTACCCTCGTTTGTGACGTTGATAGAACGGGACATTTGATTAATCGTCAAACTCTGCGTATTTCGCGCCTTTCAGCTGAAACCTGAACAAATTACTTTTGTTAAGATATTTTTGTGATGACACAATCATGTTTTGGTGGAGCTGAAAAATAATTAGTAAATAAAGCATATTTTAGAGTGGGCAAGACAACTTTATATATTTCAATGAAGTTTAGTGACAAAAATTAAATGAATATAGCTAAGAAATGAAGTAAGCACGAGTATAATAAATTGATGATTAAACGAACTTACTTGTACGTGAAGTTCGATCATAATTATACGAAGTGCTTCGTTTGAAGAGATTAGTAAGTCCCTCCCACCCAACCCAATGACCAAAAAGGATTTGGCTCTGATGATTTAATCATGTGGAGAGGATGAGAGAATGGCGATTATGAGTGACAACGCTAGTAGGGAACACCCTAGAAAGACGTACAGTGACCTTATTGAGGAGGTTCTCCAGAAAGGACAGGTGCGTAGTACTCGCAACCACCTTGCGTGTTTGACCAGATGTATGAATATGGACAAGGCAACAGGAGTATTAAGGATCGTAGCAGGTGATGTTCTGTGGTTTCTGCCTACCCCCATGAGAATCGGGCGAGAGTTTATCTATGCATGTAGTACAAATCCTTGCGTCAATTTTGGTCTAACTTATTAATGGGCTCATGAACTTTCACAACAATATTCATAACATAAAAAGCTTGCTACTCCTAAAATTATGAATAATGAACACTCTGTGAGTCTATCAGAATGATACATGGTTTCATTAATTATTTTCAATGTCAAATGGATATAGCCTTGCCACTGGTAGTTCAATGAACCAAACTAGCGTAGCTGTGACGTCAGTGACTGCTACGCCGTAGATACAAGTCGAAGAAGTTCGTAGCAATTCAATACGTACCGCCGAAACTGCCACACTTTCTCATCCATATTATTATATGAGCTGTATGATACATAGTACCTGGGCGACTAAAATGGGTCTGGCTGAAAATACTAACAAATAATTTTACCAAATATGATACCTAGCTAGACCGATTATATATGCCCCCGTAAAACGTGAGGACATGATTACAAATACTAATAGGTGTATGTATTGATAATTTAGTACATTACAGCTTTCCTATTATGATTCTGCTGAAGCGGCCGTTTTAGGCCCCCATAATATGTTTTAAATATTTTTATATGGCTGTAGGACATGCTGGATTTCCCACTAAGTTTTTCTTCTTTCTGTTGAAAGTAGCGATGATGAAATACAAATTAACGTTCCTGCCCTTGTCCCATATTACTTGGGGTCGGTTCGATCCCTTGTTAAAATCATTTACTCTTTTATCTCTCATATCGTTCTTCACCCAATTCATCCATTGTTTCCTATCTTCCTCTCCTCTCCATCCATCAAATATCCACCAATAATCTCTATAAATATACAGAGAAGTCCTGACTGACTGACTCATCAACGCCCAGCCCAAACCCTTGGAGCTAGAAAGCTGAAATTTTGCACAGAGGTTCCCTATATAATGTAGACAAGGAATAAGAAAGGATTTTTCGAAATTCAACCCCTAAGGGAGTTAGATAGGGGATGAAAGTTTGTATGGAAAATCGACATTTTCACGCGGGCGAAGCCGCTGGCAAAAGCTAGTATTTAATAAAAATGTTTAATAGTTGATGGTGCAGTAAAATATTCAATAAATATATTATTGTTATTATTCAATAAATAAGTAAAAAAAAATATTCTTACGCTCAACTGTAGTAGCTCTCCACTGTAAATGAAACCTAATAAAAATAAAGTGAATAAAGTTTGAAAATTTGGACAACAAAATAAAAGTTCTCTTTAGTGTTCAAAGGAGAGGTGAAAGTCAAAACCATTTATTTACTGGAAGCTTAATACAAATGGCCGGCTTCACTTTAAGTCAGAAAAAAGATTCATAGTTTCAAATTACGTTGTTTGTGAGACATAGCCTTAGGGTGCGGTCAGATTAGACGGGCAGTCACTATAAACAAAATATAATTTATTTTTTATAACATTAAGCGCCAAATTCATCACCATCATCATCTGGCTAGCCTTCTCCCAACTATGTTAGGGTCGGCTGAACTCCACAACGACCACAACCCAGTAAAAGTAAAGTATTTAACTAAAAGTAATAATATTATTCATCATCTTCCTGCCCTTCATCATCATTATCAGCCTATAATGTTCCCACTACAGGAACTCAGGCCTCCTGTCTAGGAGAGGGATGGGCTATATAATCCACCTCGCGTGCCCAGTGCGGATTGGCGGATTGGCGAATGTCACATGTTTTCGAATTTTTTGGTTCTAAGACATGCCGGTTTCCTCACGATGTTTTCCTTCACCGTTTTGTCTTCACCCTTCAAAGTAATGTGCCTGCCTGGGTTCCTGCCCTTAACCCATGTTAAATGTCGGTGCAACACGTTTTTTTTTCCAATCATATTTTTTTTTTGCTATTAATTATTTTGAGAATATATTGCTTAGAATACTGTCAACGTCATAAACAAAGGTTGACGTTCCAGTCGTATTGATAGGTTGAGTTTATACGACATCGGTAAACTTGCTGAATAAATCGTTTAACAGTTCCTTACATCCAATTTCACGTTATTTACAAACGCAAATGAAAGTTTCGACATCAAGTCAATCTCGATTCCATATTGTTAGCTGCGTGGCGTCTCAAACCTACACCCCTGCGTCTCCAACCTATACCCCTCCAGGAAGCCCGGAACATGTGATCAAGCCTATAAAAACCAACGTGTAGCGTGCCCATAGGCTCATTCTGCTCATTCCCGAATCTGGCGCGCGCGCACTTACTAATTCTTCCCTTTGATTCTGTTATTTTGTTGTTCTGTTCACTTCATTAGTTTTGTAACGTAAACTCATTACTTTTGCGATGTATTAGATTACTTTTGTGGTTTAATAGATAACTATTGTGTTCTAGAGTGATTTCATTTCAATTCCTAAAATCAGAAGCGGGACGTTCTCTCGTTTTCCCACATAATTAAAGTTAAAATTTCGAAAAATACTGGCCCTTGAAATAGACGTAAACGTGAGTGCACGCCACCGCCGCCTGAGCTGAATCATCTTAATATCACCTTAGACGCAAAACTTAATAAGGCCTTGAAGCGAAGTTCAATTTCAGAACCACGATCGAGTGTGGAGCAGCAGTACTAAAATATTCCGAATGAAAGAGACATAAATGAACTGTCTAATTTAAGCATTGTTGTGTTTTGTTTTTGTTTCAACTGCAGAGGCATGTCACTTACACTTGGTCTCTTCCAACTGTTGCATGTACATAAATTGAGTTCAGCAATTTGAGCAGCATATACGCAGAGGCTTGCGGCTAATTCTAGCAGTCACTAACTAGAATGAAATTGTTCTTTATTTGCACAGAAAGAAAGTATAAAATACAGATTTTAAGTTTAAAGTGATCCCTTAAATATTAACTACGTAAGGCGTGTAAATAGTTTAACTAAGCGACATTTCGGTGTACTGTGCTAATACAAAGCAGATCATCAACATCATCATTAGGAGCCCAGCTCACCCACAGCTGGGCATAGACTTCTCTTTGCGTGTGCTAAGCTCCACGCTCTTGAGCCAGGATATTCCTGCAATGGCAAATCAAATGGCAATATCGTCTAATTAGTTGCTTAGACCACAAAGAAATGTCCAAAATGTAGATTTTGAACCTCAAGAGTTGCCTATTAAGTAGTAAATGGTAAAATAAGAGTGGTTGCTTAGAGATCTGCTCACGATCTTCATTTAGGTACCTATCTAAATGGACCTTTTTGTTTGTTTTGGCCGGTGGGAAACCATCAAATGACTCCTCAAGCTCCAGTCAGAGTAGTAGGGAGTGTCAGAGAGGCCGCGGTATCTATTTCTAAAAACCCGCAGCCCCGAAGGGCCTGCTGATAAGGAGGGAAGTGGAAATTACGTTTTTTTCCTACTCCTCCGCTATTCTTTTCTGATTAATTTCGTTGCGGGATCCAAGACAGTTAAATCATTTCTCTGGGACTTCGTCGAGCTTTATTGTCTCGGCGCTTTTCTTGTGGTCGCCACTGTTGATTCTGGCTAACAGGAGTTACAGTGGTTTGGGAATAGTGTGGCGGGCTTGTCACAAAAAAAAAAAAAAAAAAAGCCCCGAAGGGACCCGCAGCCCCGACGGGATCTAATCTGGACCTTCAATGACGTTTTCATTGAGGTCAAGATTAGGGGGGTTAAGGTATAATTAAAAACGCCACATCAGTCTGAAGCCTAATCTGAATTATAAAGAAAGTTTTTTCTCGTCGGAAATGTATTTGGGTTAGTACAATGAAGATGGATACTTCATGTTTGTTGACGGACACAGCTATTTGTATAAGTGCGACGTAGTTGTTTACTTGTGTGGGGTCAGCTAGATTGTAGTTACGTCTTTCATTAAAATGTTATTCGAGTATTTAATTATTCGTTCGCCTACTTTTCTTCTGTAGATACAAAAACATAGTTCTGCGAATCAGACCTTCTCCGAATGGGATTTTGTTTCTCAACATTGTTTTGTGAACTAAGAGAGGAGCACCTGGACCCGCAAGGACGGGCACAAAGGGCTTATAAGTATACCATGGATGGTTATTAGTCAGTAGAATTTTCAATTTCTTTTAATTTTTGCTTACTGTAGCTTGTAACAATATTGTGTTAGGTGTAATATGTATTTTCGACTTTTTTCAATCAAGATGTTATGTTATATTTTTCACGTCGGAAATATATTTGGGTTAGTACAATGAAGATGGATACTTCTTGTTGACGGACACAGCTACGAGTATTTGTATAAGTGCGACGTAGTTGTTTACTTGCGTGGGATCAGCTAGATTGTAGTTACGTCTTTAATTATTATGTTATTCTACCATTTAATTATTCGTGAACTACCTCGTTGATCTAATGGTTGAAAGTGCGACTGCTAGGCATTAGGTCCTTGGTTGGATTCCCGGGTCGTTCAAAGTGTTATTGGGTTATTTTATAAGGAATTTCTCAGTAACAGTCACAGAGTCTGGATTTCTGCCCGGTAGATGGCAATAGCCTCGCCCCGTATTACATGGAACTTTTATATAAGTGACGAAATGTGGGTGTACTATTAGGTACACCTCTGCCTAACCCTTCGGGTACAGGCGTGATATTATGTATTAATATTATTCGTATACCTACGTTTCTCCTGTAGATACAAAGTTCTAGTTCTGCAAATCAGACCTTCTCCGAATTGTACTACATTCTGCGAATTAGAATTTGTTTTTCGACATGATATTTTGTAAACTAAGAGAGGACCTCGTGCCTAGATAATATCTGCCGCTCGAATAATTCTGTCTATTATTCTTCAGGTTAAGCTACGCTTGCCTAGTTTGGTCCGTGGATGAGTGATCACCCAATACCTACATACCAAGGTTCCTCCAAGCCTTGAAAAACACGATACGCTATTGGTCCCGGTTGTCATTTGTAGATATTTGACAGTCGTAATAGTAGTCAGAAGGCTTAAAGTCACCCAAAGGGCAATGGAGAGGGCTTATATGCTCGGAGTTTCCTTGCGCGGTCGAATCAGAAATGAGGACATCCGCATGAGAACCAATGAAGGTTACCGACATAGCCCGAAGAATTGCCAAACTTAAGTGGCAGTGGGCAGGGTACATTGCTCGCAGAACGGATGCTCGATGGGGCCGGAACGTTCTGGAGTGGCGACCGTGAACCAGAAGAGGTTGCGTTGGAAGGCCTTTCACTAGGTGGACCGATGACCTGGTGAAGGTTGCGGGGATCCGCTGGATGCGAGACGCACGGGACCGGTCAATGTGGCGACACTTAGGGGTGGCCTATGTCCAGCAGTGGACGTCTTTCGGCTGAAATTATGAATAGTAGTCAGTGGCCTAAAAGTCCGACAACCAGTCATACCAAAGGGTATCATGCATGTTACTCAGTACTAAATGGGTGGCAGAGGTCAGATAGGCATTAACTCCATGTAAAAGGTAGGTAAGTACTGGTATTCAGTTGCATCCGGGTAGACTGGAAGCCGACCCCAACATAGTTGGGAAAAGTCCAGGCAGATAATGTTTTGTGAACTGAGAAAATACTGATGGAAAAACTCAAGACCACTTTGCCTTTTTTTTTTTTTGGTGGGTGGAAAATCATCGAATAACCCCCCCCGCTCTTGGGCAGAGCGAAGGGGAGTGTCAGCGACGCGCGTGGAACACGTACGCGCCGCCGACATGGTCTGTTGCCGTCATGACGACGGCCGGACGGCGAGCTAGCCCGTTACTCACCGTTCACCAGGCCCGCGTCTACGGTGGCCGGAGGTCATCGCGTGCCCTCCGACGCCCAGAGCGCCTTCCGCGGCGGCTGGGACGTTAAGAGGTTCTCTCCCTCTCTCGTTCCGCCACCTCCTTCGCTAGCATCACTGCTTCGCAGAAGGAGGCGATGGCGTCCCATTCCTCCTCGCCCCGGACCATGGCTTGCACCAGGGCCGGGCGCGAGAGGTCGCCGCCGCCGATCGCCGCTACGAGAATACGGCGGGGCTCTGCCCAAGCAGGGCACGCCTCCACAGTGTGCTCCACCGTGTCCTCCGGTCGATCCTCGCAGTGGAAGCATCCGGGCGTTTCCTCCCGCCTGATTCGGTACAGGTACCTCCCAAAACACCCGTGTCCGGTGAGGACCTGCGTCAGACGGTAGGTGAAGGCGCCGTGGCGCCTCTCCAGCCACTCCTCAAAGAGGGGACTTACTGCCCGAGACCACTTTGCCTAACATGGGAATCTAGCCCAGGACCTCATATTCAACAGTCACGCTTACGACCTTTAAGCCAACGTTAGTAAGTTTTAACTGTACTGTAAATCTTTTAAAATACTGAAATCAGTGCACATGTAATGTCCCGATTAGCTCCACTTAGTATGAGACAACATAAAATGTTATGCTTTAATTATCCTCACACATTTTGTTACTTTCTTCCTACAATGTTGTTTTAGGAGCTAACTTTACCTCGCGGTATAATTCTGCTTTCAATGTTTTATTTAGAAGCTTTTCCAAGCTCTATATTTGTGATTTTTCATAGATTGTTTTTGATGAGTTTTTTTATGGATAAGGTTCTCCTTATCCATAAAAAAAGAATACGAATAAATATGCATCATAAGCAAGTAATTACATGCTGTGTTCAACGTTCAGTTCATTCCTACACGCTGTGTCCCCCTCGCGGGTCGTAGAAAGAGTCTTTACTAAATTAAAAAAATACATTATTAAGCAGAGTAATTAACTAATTATTCGTGACGTCATTTGGCACACAAACACGCTAGTAAAGTTGATTAGGTAACTTTTACATAACGTATTAGAACATTGGTGGATAGGCCAGGGATATAGGTCAACAAACAAAGCAGTTATACGATGGAAATATATATTTTATTACGATAAAAGGCTAAATTAAGCTGTAGCTTATTTTCAAAACATTGTTATATCTACCCGAAATAAGGATATAGCACATGGCATATTTTAAACGCGCAGACGACGCGTGCCGTAGATGTCGATTTTTGCGTTTTTAAAGATTCAAACGCGCGTAAAACGTGATAGAACGCACTTGTGATGCGTGTTCCGAACTAGTTTTTAGTGCGTACAAAGGGTCGGCCGGATCACTGTATCTGCATAACATACGCGCAGTAGACGCGCGTTTTCAAAGTTACAAGGTTGCGTTCTAATCTCGTTTGAAGCGTCATATGGGCGTTTGAAATGCGCCGTGTGCTAGGGACTTAGACTAGGATTCTGCAAATCTATAGTTTAAACACCATCTATATAAGCATTTTAACAGTAATTCTATCAGAAATACTTTAACTAAACTAAAAGCTTTCTAGAAGCTTGTCCACAGTCAAAAACTCCTTACACATCATCATCATCTGCTGTAAAATCATCATCCAGAACAGTTGTAGTGGTGTTGAACAGCGTCTTGATCACAGCCTTGAGAGTCTTCCTGGCACTTTGGCGAAGTAGGGTCAGCTTGAACTGCATCAGCACTATCAGGTAGGTTGACATGAAAGAGACGTTCTGGAAAATAGGAAATTATTATTTAATTAAAGTATGCTTATTGTTAATTAACGGACACAGACCCGGATTCCACGCTATTACTGAGAAATTCTGATATCTAGGTGAACAGTAGTTTCTTTTTTCTTCAAATTAACTATAAATCAGTACTTGTAATGGGAGTTTCAAAATGATCTACCTACTGATTACCCGTTTGTTCACCAGTGTCCCTTCCACCCTATACTAACGTTCAGATAAACAGATTAATTTAATTAAATTCTGGTAAATATAACAGGTATTTCATTTAGTTTTGAGTAGGTATAGCTGGACTTTTCGTACTAGTTAACAGTAAGCTTTAGACAACATGCATGTTGAGTTGATCTATTCTCGCAAACAAGGAAACAACTAGTTGGCCACCGTTCGGAAACTTAGTGCTTGCTTAGCGCTGACTCCAACTGAAATTATAATTAATGAACCTCATGTCAAATAGCTGGAGCATTTGTAACAGCTCGTCGACTTTATCGTTGATAATATCTACTTTTATTTGTACTATCGCCGATAAAAGTTAACGGTTCTATATATAGAGCTATCTTGTTTTATTGACTGCTTTTAAGCAGCTTGATCGGGTCATTGATTGTTGGGTATACCATATATTTTGTGGTAGATAAACTTTGAATAATGTTTATGTATAAAGAGCAGTGGTAATATAGGGGTGGTGGCCCCGACTTACGACAAGTAACTCTTGGGATCGAACCCAGGCAGGTGCATTACTTTGTGTAAATTATTTCATCACCACTGTTCTCAAAAAAGTGAATGAAAACATTGTGAGGAAACCGGCATGTCCTAGAACCAAATGTTCGAAGACATGTGACATCTAAAAATCCGCATTGGCCCCGCGTGGTAGATTATAGCCCATTCGCTGTCAAGGAAGCATGTGTACCAGCAGTGGGAACATTATAGGCTAATTATACTATATTTATGTAGGTACTATCGAGTTCACTAAGGGGCGACTACTTTTTGACATTATAACCATAACGGTGAAAAATGGCAGGCCGTTAGTGAACGATCTGAAAATTATCTGTTGTCAAAACCATTGACAATGTAACGTAGGGAAGATGGAGTTAGATAGATGAAAAAGGAGGGTCAAATTGAGGCAAAGCTCTATTGAACAGATCAAAGAGAAAGCGAAAGTCGACAGTAGTAATCAATTAAGAGGAACGTAAAACGCTTTACCAAAAAGGGTACGGCGATCCAGACAGGAAGCCATTGTTTTTAAAGAACTTCGTATTTCTTCAACAGCTTTCAACAAGACATCTTTAATACCTTTTTGGCTTTCGTTTACCTATGTCTTAAATATATGAATAGCTAGCTGTTGCCAGCGGCTTCGCCCACTACAACTAGAAAATTATACCACGGGAAGATAAAATCGGGATAAAAACTATCTTTTGTGTTAATCCAGGTTATAGACTATCTGTGTACCAAATTTTATCCAAATCCGTTCAGTAGTGTTTGCGTAAAGAAGTAACAAACATACACACTCACATACTCCCAAACTTTCGCTTTTCGCTTTTTTATTAGTGTGATTTAAACATCAAGTCTTACAAACCAATGGCTTTGCAAGGCGATATAAGGTAGGTAACGATATCAAAATTACAATAATATGAAAAATGAGAATAGAACATACCATGATAGTATGAAATCAATAGAGGTGGCCCAAATTCAATAATGGGAGGAACAAGGCTGCCAAAGACGATGGTCATGACGATCTTTTGAACTAACTTAGTAAAGATACACAAAACATAATTATCTAGTAGTTGACAAAAGGCCCAATTTATAATTTTTTTTTCGGTTATTGGAAATCATCAAATAACTCCTCCCGCTCTTGGGCAGCGCGAAAGGGAGTGTCAGACATCTACTTACTAAAAACCACCCATGTTCCTTCTTAGCCCTTTATGTCGAGGCCGCGGTATCCTGTGAACGTCCCGCAGCCCCGACGGGCGGCCCAATTTATACCTAACAACAGCAATCAAACACAACTTGTTGACACTGAAACACACAAATAAAACACTAGACCCCAAAGTAGCCAGCATTGTGGTCCTCCACAGACAAATGTTTACTTGACGAGAAAAGTTTTAAACTACCTGTTGTTTTAGCTCCGAGTGTTTGAGTTGCAGTACAATGTTTATTAGAATATATTGCGTTTTGTAATAGCTAAACAGATTATTTTAATGAATTGGTGAATAAGGATTATAGTGATCTTCATACAGGGTACTCAAAGGTCCTTATGTTTTTTATAAAGACACTGTTAAGGCGCAGTTAAAGGGGCACCGTAAAAACGACCTGTTTTTCGTCGCAGAGTTAGCCGTATTGCTACTTATTACAATTCCAAAAAAAATACAGTGTATAGTCAAATGTATAGGTAAAAGACTTATGCAAAAATATTTTCTAAAAGTAATCAAGAACCTCGAAAAAAAAAATCACAAAATCACAAAAAAATCACACGAAAAAACTTTTTCGTCTCGAAATGTTCAATATTTTGAGTGACAACTGTTATTTTTTTTTTTACTATCAGAAAGGAAATTTAACCAACTAAAGACATATGTAAGAATATTTTAACATTACAGCGTATTTTTTTTTTAATAAATTAAATCTGCGAACTATCGTTCATTTTGGCAGTCACGAGCATCAAACGCATCGCCATTTTCAACCTTATTTGTTTAGGCGATGAGTTAAACGCGCGCTCAAGGTCGCGGGCAGCTACTGTCGCCTTAAGTTATTAAGACATCGTACAAGGTTGGAAGTAAGTAGTAAACTTTAGAAGCGTCGAGCGCCATGATCTAGTGATCATGACACTCAAGAATATGATGAGATGGTTCTCACGGTGTCCTCATAAGGTGGCAGGACTAAGGGGCAAACACAAAAGCAATTCTCACCTCATGCCATGCAAGGGTTCCTAACCCTTACCATTAGTACCTTTTTTATTTGGGGGGTTGGGAAAACATCGAATGACTCCTCCCGCTCTGGGCAGAGTGGTAGGGAGTGTCAGACTTCTACTGACTAACAACCACCCATGTTCCTTCTTAGCCCTTTGTGCCTCTTTCGAACAACGCGCAGCCCCGACGGGACCACCAGTACTTAAAAAGTCCTTATAAAAAAAAAAAAAAAAAAAAACATTTATTTCAGGTTTCCCCATATTCAAATTACACGTTACAACTTACAAGACACGAGATAAATAAAATATAAATAAATTGAACAAAAAATTAAAATAAAAACAATAATGAAAATAAATACAATGTCAACAAATCAGAAATACAATGTCAATAAAATTTTAATTATCGTCAAAGTCACATAAAATAATCGAAAATTTAATTGAATTTATAAACAAGAATAATAATATTAATAAAAATAACAACTTAACACGCTCTGGCTATATGCCTACTGCAACACTTCCTAATAAGGGCAGTCTAATCGTCCAGCAATCATCGCCAGGACCGCATTGGAGCTGGCCCGCACCCTGCGCACCAAGGACGCGCACCGCTTGCGCATGGTGGTGTGAAAACAGTCGGTGCGCGCTTCCGCAAACATGCCCGAGGCACTACAGAAGCGGGGCAGCCCCAATACCGCCCTGAACGCGTTGTTGTACTGGACGCGGAGGGCACTGTAACTGGCCTGTGTATAGCTCGCCCACAGGCTGCACGTGTACAAAGATGTGCAATATGCTTTAAAAAGTGTGATCTTAACTTGCTCAGAACAGCGTGCAAACCTGCGTGCCAACATATTCGCCCTTGTTGACAATGCCCTCCGCTCCCGTTCGATATCCGCGTGATCCCTGAGGTCAGCCGTGACCAAATGTCCCAAGTATTTAAATTGTTTCACCCAGTCTAAGGGAACATCATTAAGACAAACTGGTGGTATAGTATCTGGGCATATGGCAATAATTATACTTATGTAATGTCCATCAAAGTGTACAATAGACTACCCGGATCAATAAAAAACGAAGAAAAAACTCACACATTTTTAAAAAAACTTAGAGATTTTTTGTTAAATAAAAGCTAATACTCATTAAATGAATATTTAAGTGATAAACTTATAAAGTCATAATTTTAGTACTCAAAATTAAATATTATATTTATTAATTATTACAAGATCTCCCAATATATATCTATTTATATTCTATATTAAGTACAATTTACACCTACTATTAGATAAGTTATATTAGTTGTATCTTAGAAATTACCTACCTACTGTGTTTTAATATAGGTAATTAAAATTTACAAGTGCTTCCTCTCTCCTAACTCACTTATTTTGCTGTGCCCGACAGGGTCCATGTGATCTAATTGTAAGTTTTACCACCTAAGTACTACATGTGGAATGCAATAAAGTATTGAGTATTGAGTACTTTGGACCCCGTTTTCAAAGGCGCAAACGACTCTGTTTTGTATAAATGATTCTTAAATAACATAATGATTTAGTTAATGTTGTACTTACAGCTGTAAACAGTTCCCGGTTGATATTGGTGAAGCCGTCGAGGTTCATGATGGGCGGGTTCTTGGAGATGGCCACGAGGAACATCTCCACTTCACGCTGCGTGCTTCGGTCTACTGCTCCCAGGTTCACGTTCAGAAGACGGACTTGGAACTCTAGTCCGACCTAGGAAAGACCAAGTCATCAAAAAAAGCTATCATTGTGCATGGTGATGATTGCCCATATCAAAAGGGACTGGCAAATTTGATAAGCCTAATAAGATAAGAAGTTTTTGATGGAACCTTTGCACGTTTTATGGTAAACATATTATTATGCATGACTCCTTTATTAAATGCTAATCAAAATACATGGAACAATATTTTATATCTTTCTTTCATACATTTATTTTAAAGTAAAATCCATGCCAAGGTTAGCTGGCAGATGTATTAGCAATAAGACTGCCATTGTAACCATAGAATTAGCAATATTGTAAAACAATTGTGTTTCTATTTTTTTGATATTCTTAGTTAAATGTTTAAAAATTACTAACCTTCCTAGAAGCATGATAGGCCTCATTACAAATGATAAACAGAAGAGTCATGCAGTACCCCACGATGACGAACAGACCCATTTCTTTGTAGCTCAGACCATGTTCCAGGATCTCTGATAGCGCGCCGTAGAGAGAAATGGTGGTGGTGAAGAAAATAACCATGCAGTAGATGCCGTACATGTTGGAGTACGCGCGACCTGTGAGGAGAAAACCTTGTGCTTATGTCTTCACTAAATGTTATCTTCGTTTGTTCAAAATGAACTCAAAAACTACTGCAACGATTCTCATGCTGTTTTCACCAATAGATAGAGTCGTTCTCAAGAAAGAGTCTCTAGTAACAGATAAATTGGAAAAGAAAGCATAAAAACCAGCTTATACTCATTGGAAGTTGTTATGTGGGCAACGTTTGTCTGTTTGAAGGATTTGAATGGTTAACTAATAGTAGTTTATGCGACTGTGCATAATGAAGGGCATTACAACACAAGTGTGGGTTTAAGAAACGAGCCGAAGGCGAGTTTCTTAATAGCATCACACGAGTGTTGTAATGCCTAATTATGTATAGTTGCATACACTAATTTATCTACCCGAATATCATAAGGGCTCTATGATGGGTTCAGGAACCATAGGGAAATGACCAACATTGTTACCAGTGTAATGCAATAAAAAATAAACAGGTTATTAGTTGCATTCGTCGCTGCATTTACGATATCTGGCGGAGTGTTCATGTTAATTTCTGAGTCACTATCACTCATTTTCGACAGAAATAAAGAATTAACAGAAAAATTGTCTACTCAATGAAAGGGAATAAAAAGCTAACGAACAAATGACAGCACGAAATGGCGGCGTTTCGGATATCTGTCATTTTTTTTTAATCATATGCAAACGAACAAAGTCACTATTCTTGTGTCACTCGAGATCAAAATGTCGTGCGATTTATAATTAAAATCATACTGAATTGGGGTTTCGTATCGATAGGTATCTGTTTTAATGTAGATACGTGCGCGCGGAACTAGTTGGCCGCGCCTTAGGCATGTTTTTGTTTTTTATTTGTATTCTTTTCAATAAATTGAACAAATTATTGTTCACGATATCTCGAGATTGGTCATCACTGTCTAATTATAGTCTCCTGTGCATTGCGAGCTGTAGGCAACCCGCCCCCTCACCCCTGTCGCCACCTAAGCACAAGAATAGCACACTCACTTGAATTTGACACCTGTTCCAAATTTAAAACTCATAACCTACTGTTTTCAGTAGGTTATGAGCTCATTACAGTTCTGTTAATTTCTGCTGGTTGGTAATGCTGGTCATTGCCTATGGTTTTTGAACGCATTAGAGAGGGTTTATGATATTTGGGTAGATAAAAAAACTTATAGCAAAAAATACTGAAACCAGAAAGTTTTTTTAATGCATGGCTTATAGGATTGCCATTGTTTACCGTTATTTGCTGGTGTGAATGATAAAATCAAACAAAAATTTGTAATTGGCCACGATAAAATCGTAAATCTATAGAAAAACAATGTTTTGACTGTGTTCACGAATAAAGAAGAAAACAAAACATAGGCTGGATTATCTGGTCATTGTTCAGGGCGAAAGGGTTGTGCGCATTTATTTACCAATAATTCCATGCATACTAATATTTTGTTGGACGTATGACGAAGTGGTTTTCATATTAATGTTTGTTTGTTTTAACTGTCATTTATTGCAGTGTACTCTCTCTCTGGTCGGTCCCTCGTTTTAATGGGTGTATAAAACCCTTATCGAAATCATAAAGCATTTGTTATTCCCATCACGTCATTCCGACAGTATTTTTGTAGTTTTGTACCATAACTAGAAACCTTCTTGGTACTAAAGGGTGAATGTAGTTCTAATTTTGTGATTTTCCTCCATAGAGAAAACTCGTTTCTCAACAATAATTTCTGTGTACGTTGACGGCTTCCTGAAAGATCTGTTTAAACCTAATGTAGAAGTGATAGTCACTTCTATTGCTATTGGATCGATAAAGCTATAGATTGTTCTGCCATTATTTCACTAAAAATTAAAGTGCTTACTAAGAATACCTTTTTAACTATCTTTCCAACTGAACAAATGGCATCTATTAAATAAACAACGACGAAAACTTAGCAATTATTCATTACCCTTCAATGTCTTAAACCCAAAATATCTACATTCTTAACTAAATATACTTCAAGTAACAAGTTTCTTTACTTAATTGTTCTGGCGTGAAAGGACAAAGTCTCCTTCAAGTCTTCTTAAATCCCCGAAACATCGTCGCCATTAATTACAAAATTATCGACAGATCCCATCAATTTGAAAACTTTCTCTCCAAACAAACAATTTTTGGGAAGTTTTGCAACAATTTATCTATTAGATAAATAAAACAATTCTATTATGGCGTGAACTGTTCATTGAATTTAATGGCCGTCGCTCTGCGAAATGTATGGAATCAGCCGCTAGGACAAACTACACTGTTAGCATGGTCGTTGAAACAAAAGAGCAATTCGTGCCAACAGGCATGAAACAATAAGCACGGGGCAATAGAGAGCAATTTGTTAAACTTGTGAACGGATCGCTGATACGTTTTTATTTGGTGTTACAGATGCGAGTAACACGTAGCAATAACTGATGATTTTAGTATTGTGTCGATTGTTTGCAATGGGGGTGTGATCGAATGTAAGCTTCGGTGTATCTGTCGTTTATATACAGAAAACTTTACAGCTCACACAAAAGCTTCCTCAAATAGGTACTTTTTTTAACTGTGAAAATATACTTATATCTTTAAGCTAATTAGAGGGAAGATACACAATGCGGAAATTTTGCGAAGGGTGGAGTTAGCCGTGCCAGACGGGTATGCGGGTCGTCGTCGTCAGCCGCGGCTGCTGGTAGAACCGCGCGCGCGAACTAACTTGCTGCGCGAGGCGCCGCTCACGAGCGCGCTCCGCACTCTCAACCTCATTGCTGAGGACTTGGACTTGTTCTGTTGCACTTTGGGTGAATTTACAAGAACAGCTATGTATAGAATTTGTTATGTTAAAACAGTTAAGTAAATTATTTTTAATTTTAAGTCTGCAACAATATCGCATTGGGTCTAGCCTGTAAGGATATTTGTATGTATAGAGAAATAAATAAATAAATAAAATAAATAAATACTTATATCGCTGTTAATAAGATTACTACAAAATTTAGTAAGATTATGAGAATCATAACACGACGGACCAGCAAAAGCAAGATGAGAACTTTCATCTCAGAAAATTACACCATGAATACTGAAAGATACTTACATAAACCTTACAATACCTCTATCACCCAAAGCTTTCATGAAACTAATAAAAGTACAACCACACGTACCCAACTGTTGCATCATGTGTGAGAGGTCGACCCACAGATGTCGGTACTGAGCCACTTTGAGCGCCGGGTGATCGGCTTCTAGCGCTTTCTGCAGATTCGTCGCGAGTCCTCGGGATGCTGTGCCGAATGCGTTGCAGTTTATGTACCTGGTTTGAGAATAAAGGTGGAAAAACTAGTAGTATTTTAACTAAGTTAAGCTTGCGAACTTTGTCTATGTCAAGGCCTTATAATGCTGTCACAGTATTCAAAGACTAGTGGTGCTGTAGTGACCTGTATCAAGATTAGGACTTTTATACCTGTGTATCTGTTGTATGAAAAACATCGTTTGATAGACGTGAAAATTAGTCACTGCAGTTCTGGACTACATACGTCTCGGTTGTGAATTCCACCTCGAATGCAATAACAAAGTTTTCCCTCTTGTATCAAAATCCTTACCAAAAATTTGGCAAGGGTCCATAGCCAATATCACTATTTTTTGTTTTTAACATGAACAGCTTACATTTCAATACTTACCACAATGAACAAAATCCATCTAACATAGCAATGATATGGTAATAAGCAAACGAATGCCACAGTTCAAAGTCATCCTGCAGGTAATGTTGAGACAAGATCACGGCAAAGCTGAGACCCCAGGAGAACACGCAGAGACCCCAGGTCAGCGAGTACAGGTTGGGGAACACTATCGATGTGCCTGTGATCTTGAGGTACTTGAGCTGGAATTGAATAAAAAATGGTGTGATGGCAAAATAAAAAACTGGTCAAGTGGAAGTCGAACTTGCACATGAAGGATCATTGTAGTAGATATTGAGAGATTTTCCATGTTATTTTAGCACCATAGACTTCTTAAGGGATTTCCTGTAATCTATAAGTGTTAACTAATTTCTGTATTTTTTTCAAAATTTTAGGCTTAGTAGTTTCGGAGATAAGGTTCCGTTCCGTTTTATTCCTTTTGAGGTACGGAACCCTAAAAAAGTTCTGAGTTCAAAGCTATAAGGTCTTGGTTTGATAGAAATGTTTAAGAGGATTAATACTCATGGGCCAAAGAGCTGCTCACGTTTAGTGCAACTATGAATTTGACTAATGACCTAATGACATAGAGTCTATTTTGATACCGAAACAAACGAATGTCGAAGAACTGTTACTCATCCAGGTGCGTCAATTTTGATTTTTTTTCTTATCAAAACAAATGACAGTCACGTGTCGTTCTTATGACAATATTTAAAACTCGAACATTTTTCCGTACCTCCATAAATGACTAGAACAAAACTATAAGATCGATTAACCTATATATAGTTCTATTAGATGACCACCTACAGCTATACCCTATAATGTCGTCAATGATGTTCAGACATGTCCGCTTTGTGCTCGTACTTTTTCGGCCAAAGTTGGATATACTAGCCACTTACGAGCACACGAAAGAGCAGCACAACAAAGCTCTTGAGAATCTATAGAAAGTCAGCGAATGAAGTCGCTGTGGTTGAAATCGGCTAGATGGCATCATCATCAGATGACCACTTCAAGTGCATCATAAAAAATACGAAGTTATTAACCTCAAATAAAAAAATATTCCTCACCATCCGACCGCCCATTCATCATTTAGCATCCATTATTCATCTGTTTCCGCGCTAGTTAGCTTCTAGGTCGAATTTAATGATTTGGTTAGGCACACGCGAGTTTTTTAAATATTTAATACTTCAATTTGTTTCCAATAGAGTCGTTATTGCTAAAGTGAAGTGAAAATTTATTGGCTGACGTCATAATTATAGGCTTGTGTTTCAAGGGTAGGTAAAAGTGTACTAGTTTTCCTGGTAACTTTTTACATATACATTCATACATAAACTTACACCTTTTTCCAACACACCACAGAATGCTACCTGCTACGTTACCTTATCCACTCCACTCCAAGACTCCGTGGCCTGCTATTGGCAAATTATTGATGGAAATACCCAATAACAATAGGGGATCGGACTGATAAAACACATAACCCTCCTTTTGGGCTTCGCCGCAGTCGGGTAAAAATACGATTCTGTTTAGTCCGTCAGTTAGATTATCGAAAAATATTGGATACGTGTTTTTTGTTTTGTCAAATCAATAAAAATTTACGAAGATAAAGCGCGCCAAAGATCATGGAGTGGGGCTTGAAACGTCATTTAAAGGTACAAAATGTACTAGCATATGACGTCACACGAGTTTTCGAAGCACTGTATCGTCTTCATTTTTTGTTTACGTGAAAAAAGAAAAAAATATGTGGTCAATATTTTTTGGAGATCTATCTGACGGACTAATTAGTTTTTTTTTTACGATCCCCTATTGTCTCGACCAGGGATTTGAATCCAGGATCGACAAGCGTATGCTTAGCAGTTACGCTTGCGATCACTAGACCAGCCTAACAGTATTAATAACTAAATCTGACTAATACTATAATCTAACGCAAAGTACCTCTCGCAAAGTAATCTGTGCATCAACCCAACCCAGTAACAAAATCAGGAAACTTCTAATAAATTTACTTAACTAACTTCCAAGAATTACAGATTTCTAAAGAAACGTTCCTAAGGCTCGCTAATGGAAGTACTCTGAAAGGGCTGAAACCTAATACCTGTATTAGCTTAGCTCTCAATACAAGAGAATCCTTTATTTACAAGATGGAGTGCGATACAAAATGTCTAGACCATCGGTCTTCAACAATAGGCTAAGTTATTTATAGATTAAGTAACTGGAATTCTCGAGAAACTAAGACTTGAAATAGATGTGTAAATATAGATACAATTACCGGATAATATAGTAACATGTACTGTAGTATCTTTTTTTATCCATGGCTTTCCGAAAGCCTCATGAAAAACACGTTAAATATTTGATCTCTGTGTCATTTGTAAATCAGTGGCAGTCGTGAAGGGAAATCAGACGTCCGAAAGTCTGGCAACCAGTCTTCATTGACAGAAAGTTAGACGTCCGAAAGTCTGCCTACCAGCCTTACCAAAACTATTTTTATCCTAATTGATAATTGTAGGTAATTATTAGTCTGCAGCGAAATAGATCATTGCCGAGCGCGTGCACAGAGGGAAGTTCTACAAAACACATAAGTAGTTCCTGAGAGTGTTCAAGAAGAAAATATTAATGCATTAATTTTGTGCTGTAGAACGATTAAATGAGAAACAATAAAACACTTTTTTAATTCACTAAACGTCCAGTTACTCATGATACCGTCGAAAACCTACCTGGTAATGTGTCCACATATTCTTGAATATAGCCACTTGCTGCCCATGCCGCCACGAAGCGATGGGCAAAAGAAAATGCGGAATCAAAATGCTCAAGAATATAATATTATAGATGACCTCATCAAAACGCTTATTTGCACTGCTTTGAAAATTTGCGTAGCGCTCTCTACCCACTGAAAAGAGAGTACCAGTTATAGAAAATTGTTTCCTGCAATTTCAAAAGGTTCACAAAGATCTTGCTGAAATTAGGAGCAATTAAAAGTGATTGCTACATTCAAGCCTCCTATACTTACCAAATGCTTTGACTTTTCGCCCTCTTTGATGAAATAATAGAAATCAAATTTTGAGTAGATTATCTACTCGAACTGGCAAAAGTTGCCTAATTAACAGCTACTTCACTATACTACTGGTGAAATCGCAGGAATAATAAGATATCGGATATATCAGATATTATTTGTACTACATTAATATTCCTGCGACTTTACGATTTAAAATTTTCTTACCTTTGACTACGATGATGCATTCTAAGCCCCATACTAAATAAGCCCAAAGTGTTGCCTTCGATATCCAATTGAAAGTAGTTCGCTGAGTTGTTTGTTTACCTGTTTGATAGTGAAAGAGGAAAATAACTAAATAAAAGAACATCTTAACGTCACGCTTGGAATGCCAGATACTCAGATAGGTTAGACTGAAGTTAACCATGCCATACCAAAGTTCATCCACACAAAAACTTCTATTGTTTTCTTTATTTTATCGAAGAATCGTGCCATATTATACGTACCTATCAGAACGACAACGCAAACTATTTTTAAATCAGAGATTTTTGAAACGCATGACTGTATTTGCGGTTACTTTGAAACACTCATTTTAAGTTCGAAATTCTGTCGAAAACATACGGCGTTCCATATAAATGTAACAAAATAATATCAAAACCCAGTTTCATTGTTCAAATTTTATTATTTTTGAAGGCTTTATGGCTCACCAAGTACAAGTGTGCACTCTAACGATCCAAACATTGTTTCAAAGTTATTGGATTCTGTAAAATTTCAACACATTTTCTTTTGAAAACTTTAAATGTGTTAAAGTTACAACAAAGTTTTACAACCGCACTCTGTCTGATGAAGATGAATGCCGACATTTTGAAATTTTAAACTGAGAATATTTTTAAACTTCTGTTTTATATTCAGCACCAGACATATTGTTGCACAAAGTTTCACTGACGTCAGATAAATAAAAATAAATTTAAGTTTTCACTTACACAACTGACTACAACGGACCAATCTAGCAAATTAATGCAAGATGTGTTATTTTATACTTAAAAATATAATGAAAAAAGTAATAGAATTGTCTTATAACAGCACTTAATTTCACATTTTTCATAAAAGAATACAAAAGGATTTTTCCAGCAATATAATTTCAAGAGAAAATAAATGAAAATCACTAACTTTTAGGCACTCTCATGATCGGCATCACTCCCATTATCTGAAACAGTACAAGCAAGCTCTTCGTGGTGTTATAGAAACTGTCATGAGCATCAAGAAGAGCTCCATCCTTATCAGTGATCTCTGGACCATAAAGATCTTTAGCGTCGTACTCTGAAAGAAAGAAATATAAATTAAGAAAAATAAAAGATTCATTACGATGATTAAGATGCGGGCCATCATTTATCTCGATGTTGGTTTAGAGGAAACGAGTTTCCTTATAAGAGATAGGGTTTTTGTTTCATAATTTATATTTTGTGGTTTTTATTAAGACTGAGTGGTTTATGAGAAGGGTATTTGACAGTGATGTTAATGAAATGTTACCTAAAAGTATCAGTAAGTTCGTATTTTTTAGTTATCATAAAATTCTTTCGTAATGAAACAAAGAACATAGGTATATCCATTTGCAAATCTCGCTATCGAAATTAGTTTTGCTGTAATAAAACCCAATTCTGGGTTAAACTCGCCACTGTTCATATGCAATTTGTATTTATACGTTATTTGAGTGAAATAGAATAAGAGCATTCTTTAGTCGAAGAAGTGAAAAGGGATTTTCAATTTTCACTTACACTTTACCCGTCGTATAGACTAGGATCAAATAATACAAAATAATCTTTTTCAATTAAGTAAAGGCTGTTAGATGTGGCCGGAAGAAACTTTATAGCCATGACACAAAATGGCCAAAACTGAAGAGATTTCAAAGAGCCCTCAGCATTGGATGGCCAAAGGTTGGAAAAGAAGTTAGAAGTGCCAAAAATAAATATTATTACTAGGTTTGTGTATTTATCCCTCAAAAAACACGACTAATGTAATAAAGATAAACTCTCACCTTTAATACCATCCTTCTCATCAATTCTCTGAAACATTGCCCTCTTACGGGTCTCATTGTATTTTAGCGAATTGGGATTGTAAACCCGAAACCCATATTCTTCTTTGTTCATCGTGACACTTTTGTTCCCAAATATAGAAATGGGTAGCCCCTTACTACGACCGAACAGAATGAGGCTTGTGAAAGCTCTGGCTACAGAAAAGGTAATAATCAATCATACAACCGACCGTCTCAGCTTACGTAGTTTTCCCCTTTTGTCAATAAAGTGGGGTGGAGAAGGCGTGTGTTTTGTTTTTTCTGGGTCAGAATTTTTTTGTTGCGTACTGGGTTGTGGAGGTCAGATAGGCAGTCGCTTCATGTAAAATACTGGTATTCAGCTACATCTGGTTAGAGTGGAACCTGACCCCAACTTAGTTGGAAAAAGGCTATATTCATCATTTTTTTGTAGCTTCATTTTAGATTGACTCATAACTTGAGACATTGGCGTGGTGACTAAAATGTAACTTTTTTACGAGGTAGGCAACTAAGGCTGATAAAAAAATTCTTTCTTTTGTTGTTATAATATAACTAAATGAATTTGTTAAATGATATACTGCCACCTAGAAGCACGAACCTTTTAAAACACATATCATGTTTTCAAATGTCACTGCCGAACTGCCTGCTGAATTTAAACTTCCAAATCAGACCTTTATAAAATGTACCATAATTTAAAACAACGTAACTTAGATCACACTGGTCAACCTGTCAAGGCAAAAAAATTACAAGTGCCTCTTAAAAACTTTTCGAGCACACTCCACCGCACCCTCTATTCCTCAGACACCTCTTGACGCCGTATACCGATGACGCCGCAGCGTCGCTCCACCGCTATTAATTCATATTTCACTCTAATGCCTCTAATGGCGACTTTCGAAAACACTTAACGACCCCTTAAGTGAGATGTAAGCAAGACCTTGTGCCGAAGCGTTAAATATTTAATATCAAATTAAGGGCTCGAATGAACCGCAACGATGTGGAATTCACTTTTTATTTTTAGAGTTACGGGAGTTTTGGAGATGGGCTGTTAATATAATTCGGATTTGATTGTTTTGTTTGTTTGCTCAAAAAGAAATTAACTATTGAGTATTTTCTTTGAAACAGTAATATTAAGGTTTTATTAATATGAGCGAATGTGGTGGATCTGTATATTTCAGTGAAATTAAGATAAGATTTCATTTCAAAGGGTGTCGTCTATGGAGTTTCTTGTACTTTCACAAGTTATTATGTCTTGTTACTGTGACTGTAGCTTTGCTTTCTTTGTTTTTTGACACTCTATAGTGTATTTAATGATCTACTTGAAATAAAAGTTCTCATACAACTTTGTGCTGCGGGCAGTCATGAGAAAAGTCTTAAAAGCGATAACCAAAAATAGACTACATAAACAATTCTGACCTTAAAAACAATTGCATGTTACGAGCAAATTAGCGTGCACCTCAAAAACGTCATTCGTCTACGTCGAAAGCGTCATAAATTTATAATGCAACAGACCGAAGCCACGTGCAAATAAAGAAACTGACGTCATCATCTGCCTAGCCTTCGAACCGAAAATAAAAAGACGTATCAATAATTTAATCTTGTAACTTACCCCAGTTTTACCGCAATTAATAAGTACTTATTTTGTACACTGTTTCGGAGTTTAAATCGTGGCTTGGTTTTACAAAAGGCTTAAAAACGTTGTTAAGGTGCACTGTGACATCGGAGTTAATTAATTAAGCGGTTCGAGTTAAAGGTGCGCTTCTCTTGGTACTAAAAAACAACAAAAATACTTCACAGAATCCACGATACCTGTGCAAGAGCAGAAGTCGGTTTGATTAAAAAAAGGCACGTGATATATTCAGTATACCATTTAATGCAGTGGGTTGGCAACAAGTAACACCTGAATCTTCAAATTATCCTAGTTATTTAATGTAGACATTAAAAAAAAACATTAAGGAAAGTCCACAGTTTAATAGTATTCTAACAGGAAAATGGTTTCTAGAGGCGGAATACAAGTTAGAATAATTAAATTATAGAAATGGGCGTTACATTTGCTAGTCCAAGCACTAACTTATTGACTTAGAGATCTTGTTGTTTTTAGGTTCTAACTGCCTACTGCCCTACTATAATAATACACGAATAGAAATAGTACCTATCCAAATTAATGTTAGCGTTGAAATAGAAATAAGCGAGCCGAGATGATTCGAAAGGCAATCATAACTTAAAAACCGAAATGGCCAAACCGTTCAACAACCGATCCTAATTTTTCAACGCAGCCAGTAATTTGCTCGCGCATTTTTCCATTTTGCCTGAACTGACCCATAGGGGTTGGACAGTTTGGACATTTCAGCATAACATAATTTAATCAGCCGGTTATGCTATTATTATCCGTGCAAACTACTTCTATTCTATGTTTTAGTAGATAACAGACGCGATGCTATGTAATATTTATGTAGTTTCTTTACGGACAGCCGAAACTATATTTACGTCCGCTTGCACCACAAGTGACTAAACGATGTAAAAACATTGGTTTCTTTCAGCCAACAATTTGATGATAACAAAGACATAATAATATTTGACGTTTACCGCTAAATAGCAGCAAAAAAATCGTGATTGTTATTGCACACACGTAGGCTTTAGAATGTCAAATACCTATTAGTAGTCACTTGAAACTACAAACGATAGGTTACAGTTGATATAGACTGATGTTTCGAGTACCAAGCGGAGCAAAACAAAATATTCACGTCCCAGCAGATGATCAAACATGCTTACGTCAATTTATATTCAATTAATCCTCCGTTACGATGGTAATGAAAGCGTCACGCTATTTATGGTGATATCGGCTTTGTTTGTATATAATTAAATTATGTTAGTGTTTGTATTGACTTGATAGTGTCGACTATAGGTATCTACAGTCCGTCGAGGGTGCGGGTTGTTCGAAAGAGATACCGCGGCCCCGAACACAGAGTGCTAAGAAGGAACATGGGTAGTTTTTATTTTTAGTCTGTAGAAGTCTGACACTCCATAACACACAACCGTTGTATCGCAGAAGGCGTTTTTCCTCGTATATGGCGACGCGGCTTTATACGAATAATTCCGAAAAGTGGCGACAAGCCTCCGGACGATCCTAAGTCTTACCGCCCTATAACACTGCTACCATCTTTGGGGAAACTCCTGGAGCGTCTTATCGTTCCACGTTTACTACCAGACGGACCGAAATTTCACAACAACCAATTCGGTTTTACCGTGGGAAAATCTACCGTAGACGCGGCACTTTCTGTCAGAAAAATTGTCAATACATCCGAACATAAGTACGTAGTTGGCATCTTTCTAGATATTTCTGGGGCTTTTGATAACGCATGGTGGCCGATGTTACTCCTTAAACTGAAAATTCGTGGTTGCCCTAAAAACATATACAATCTTGTTTGCTCGTACTTCTTAAATGGTTCCGCGAAACTCAAACTCGGACATCATTCTATGTCAAAGTCCCTTACCATGGGATGCCCTCAGGGTTCGGTTATGGGTCCGTATGTATGGAACGTAGGCTTCGATGACTTCCTCGCGATTCCACTTCCATGCGGCTGTTCATTAACCGGTTACGCGGACGACGACGGCCTGCTGCTCATTCAGTCAAGTACTCGGGCTGGACTCGAAAATTTGGCTGACACTTGCCTAAAATTAATATCCCAGTGGGGTGATCGTAACCGTCTGACCTTTGCACCACATAAAACTTATCAACTTCTTTTAAAAGGTAATCTTAAGTCATGGCCTAGTATTAAATTTAATAACGTTCCCGTGAAAAAGAAGGAGTCTGTATGCTACCTTGGGTTTGTCTTAAAGAGGAATTTTTCATTCATTGAACACATAAAAACAGTCGGTGAAAAAGCTAAAAAGAACTTTTATGCTTTAACGAGAATATCCAAATCTACATGGGGTTTATCATTTTTAACTCTAAAGACGATCTATGGGGCTACTTACTTGGGGTGTATGTGCTACGGGGCACCAGTTTGGGCCGATAGGGCCACCATTGGAGCGGTACGACGTAAATTACTTCAAAGCCAGCGGTTGGCTTTGATTTTCTTGTGTAAAGCGTATAGGACGGTTAGTACTGAAGCCTTACCGGTACTGGCAGGGGTACTTCCAGTCGATCTTGAAGTACAGCGCCGTGCTTCAATGTACTACTGCGCACGAGAGACCGCGGACACAGACTTTTTAACGCAACGTGACCGTGCTAAAATAGCTAGATTACTTAAACCACAGACTGACGTCTGGGAGGAACTTCTGTCTGAATGGCAATGTAGGTGGGATAATTTCATCAAGGGCCGACATCTTCACCAGTTCTTTCCATCCGTTCGTGAGCGGCTGGCCAGGACATGGCTGGAGGTGGATCACTGTGTCGCCCAATTTCTCACAGGTCATGGTAACTTTAAGAGTAAATTATTTTCCTTCAAGCTTGTTGAGTCGCCTTTTTGTCAATGTTCTACATCTGACTGCGAATTTGAACAAACTGCACATCACATTTTATGGGAGTGTAGTCTTTGGCAGAATGAACGTAATATTATGTTAAATAGTGTACAGGTTACATCCGGAGTTATTTACTATACGGACCTTGTAGAAACTAGAACAAATTTCCGTGCGTTCAAGCAATTTTGTCATACCTATTACTGGAATCAAATATAACAGCTCACAACTTAGGACCCAGTAATATTAATGACAATAATATCCGTGGTGCTAGGCAACTGGGCTTATCTCAGTTGTATACGTCCCTGTGTGCCTATTGGCCTTGTTCTGTTCTGTCTCCTGCTGATATGGAGGGAAGTGGAAACTATGTTTTTTCCTACTCCTCCGCTATTCTTTTCTGATTAATTTCGTTGCGGGATCCAAGACATTTAAATCATTTCTCTGGGACTTCGTCGAGCTTCATTGTCTCGGCGCTTTTCTTGTGGTCGCCACTGTTGATTCTGGCTAACAGGAGTTACAGTGGTTTGGGAATAGTGTGGCGGGCTTGTCCCAATAAAAAAAAAATAAAAAATAAAGTCTGACACTCCCTACCACTCTGCCCAGAGCGGTCGGAATCATGATTGCCCAACCTCCAACAAAAGTCACTAAACACAAGATAAAGAAACAACTTGAACTTAATCGAAACCATTAGTTGACCAATGAAGCTAATTGAAGATTTCTATTGTAAGACGAAAATTGAAGAGATCCTTATTTCAGATCTTCGTTTGTTTGACAACAGCGATTGTTATGCAAACAGTACTCCTAAGTACTGTTTCTTAATTGAATATTTAAATGGTATTGGTATTTTGCCGTAAGAGAGAAAATCTATTAAGATATCTCACCGTAAGATTGTGAATACCGTTAGTTATAAACAAGGTGGAATGGTCCATCCATTCACGAAGCTGCGCAAAACTTAATACAGCAAAACTTTTTTTTTTTGTTCTGGAAAATCAGGCTTTACGGTAGAGCTCAATGCCATGCCCTCAAAACATTGTGCTGATGGCTACATTGAATAGTACAGGTGTCATGGAGGTATTTGAAGTGAAGTTAGACATCGGTCCTAGGGCACGCCACAATAGTGGCGGTAAGTCCTCTCTCTGAGGAGTGGCTAGAGAGGCACCACGGTGCCCTCACCTTCCGTCTGACGCAGGTCCTCACCGGACACGGATTCATTTGGTGATATTCCACCAACCAGAAAAAAAGACATGATCGCAATGTCGTGCAGAGCAAGTGCAATTTGGTTTCGTTTAAGGTAGTTTTATGCCCTTTACGAATAATCTATGTTATGTAATGTATGAAAATTAATGTGCCTTACCTTAACCACCACGCATCACTCAAAGTAGCGTTTGTATATCATTAGAATACAGTCAATGTGACACTTCACACAGTTAACACTAACTGCACCTACTTAGGTCAAAACTTACCTATTTCACTTTGAAACTCCCAGCTAATGCAAATAGTTCACGTAGTAGGGGGAGCCTTAGGGCGTCCAGACGTTGCTCTAACTACTTGCATTTGTATACGTCGTGCCCCTGCCGTTCTTATCTCGGCGCTTTGTCATAGGACAAGACTCTTCAACGCTGAGCATTTGTTCCAAGGCATATATTTTATTAGGTTGGTGCAAAAATGTGGAAATGCTGTGAGTAATTTTTTCATTAGGTTGGTAATGGGTGAATAAAGGGCTAATATAAATAGACCCATCTCCTACCTCTACCACCTAACTAACTAAACACAAAAATTATTGCTGGGAAACGCCCAAAATATTAGTATGTGTATGGGGTTCGATGTAACGCTCTCAAAAATATTGTAAGGGAAATTTTAAATAATTCGGTAACTAGAAAGTTACCAGGTATGGTCCAGAACAAAACAGTTATCGCAATGACGAGAAGAACAAATGCCTCTCGGTTTCGTCAAAAGTTTCTTTACACATTTTACTATGACACGATTAAAACACAAACGCAACGGCCAGGAACTAGATTATCTTATTCGTATTAAATATAAGCATTTGAATAAACGTGAAAAGTGAAGACTTTGAATTATAAAATAAGAAATATAGAGTATATGTTCTACTCAATAATCTGAAAGCTGAAAAGGACAGTAAAATAGATTATCTTGTTCAGATAAACCATTCAAAAAGTCTTTGTTAACATGACAAAGATGTCATCATTCACTTATTCCACAAAAATATAAAATGGCCTTCCTTAGAGAGATAAAATGAATTAAATTCCCTTTTTTCCGAAACATCTTCAGGCACAAATCAAATCAGAATCGCAGTACAATACCGGCCATTTAGGGATATAATTTTTTAGAATTTCCCAAATGGCTCAAACTTTTTAATGTGATTTAGATACCTTGGAACTTCCTCGGATTTATTCATGATCAACGTTAGCTTTACAAATCTGATTATAATACGAGTGATTTGGATAGAAAGGAAAGAAGACATCCAGTTTAGTATTTGCTATTCTTAATTTTATTGCTTGACCGATGATGTAACCAACATTCATCATCATCATCAGCCTATAATGTTCCCACTGCAGGGACTCAGGCCTCCTCTCTAGGAAAGGGATGGGCTATAATCCACCACGCGGGCCCAGTGCGGATTGGCAGATGTCACATGTCTTCGAATTTTTTGGTTCTAAGACATGCCGGTTTCCTCACGATGTTTTCCTTCACCGTTTTGAGAGCAGCGGTGATGAAATAAATTACACAAAGTAATGCGCCTGCCTGGGTTCGAACCCACGACCTACTGTTCGTAAGTCGGGGCCGACACCACTGGAAATTGGTGAAAAACTGTAAGCTTAAAATGTATTTCTGAATAATAAATACTCGTATTCAGCTGAATCCGGTTAGACTGAATACCGACCCTAACATAGTTGGTAAAAAGCTTGGCAGATGATGATAATTTGTTGGTCTAATCGTCGCAAGCGCGACTGCTGAGCATGAAGTCCTTGGTTCGATTCCCGGGTCAGGCAAAATGTTATTGGGTTTATCCATCAGGAATTTTTCACACAACCAAGGAATCATGGAGAATTTGTTCCCGGTAATATTCCCGCTCCCTATTCCATAGAACTTAAAATAATGAATTTAATTTGTTGGGTACAGACTGATGTATATAATCCTTTGAGGATTGCAAGGGGTGATGTTATGTGTGATGATGATACAACAAATTCTATTCTAGAGATAACATCCCAAAAACTTTACAATCAGATTCTAATTCCAACATTTGTAACTAAACCCACTTTCACGAGAAGTACTAACGAGAAAAGTACCCGCACCGATAAAATTGTTCAAGTTACGCATTTAACTTAGAACGTCTCCAACTTCAAATGAATAAACATTCGTCCTTGTCCCTCCTAAAAGGCAAATAATACCTATTTGTGTTTACAATTGAGGGTTGAATTTATTTTATGGTCCTGTTTTAGATTTAATTGTTTTCTAACGGCAGTTCTAAGGGGAAGAAAAGGTTTATTAATTCCGTTAAGACTTTTTGTTTAGAGTTATAAAAGCTTCTGAAAGGGTTCTTATACGTTTTCGCTTTAATAATAGGTAACCAGGCTTTTCTACTGTTTAAATTTCCTAGACCGTGTTGTATTGTCCGGTTTGTGCAATTACAATGATGATTCCATGGAGCGTTTTAGTACACTCCATGGAATCATCATTATAATTGAGTCAGGGAAGAGTCAAAGACACCGACAACGTGGTTGATCACCAACCCAATGAACATTTTGTCACCAAGATTCCAGCAATGGGAATATAGACTTCATAATGTTTATACTCATGCTTTAACTTGCATAAGAAAGAAATCGATTTTTTTTCAGGTAACTGAGTAAAAGCACCCAGAATTGGCAAAGACCGAGAATTATAACTTAGCATGTGTATAACTTTGAGTTATTTTGCCACTACTGCAATATTCCTAAACTGAATGTTAGAAATGGCCACAGAATTAAGTCGAAGCATAGTTATGATAAGTTACCTTTACTAAAGGCGATTTTAGTCCATAATTGTCGCAAACTTCATTTTCAATTCCGTTTAAGAGTAATTGAGTACCAAATATGTAGATACATGTAGAACTGTTTTGAATGTGGACTCGAAGACGTATAATCGTCTAGTCGTTGGTTAAAATTACTTGTAAACTAGGCACTGTGCTATCAAGCTATCTTATTGAAACCCTAACAGACTATACCCTGTGTGAAGAAGAAAAACGATAAAATTTAATAAAAATCGAGTGAAACAAAAGAGGTATGTACCTGGGAAGCGAGAAAAGTGTTCCAGTTGCTGTTGCTGTACGAAACAATTAACAATTTGACTATACCAATTAGTGGATAGTATTTTCTGTACGGTCAACACGGACAATGTGGTACCTTTTTTGTCAATTTATATTACTTTGTATGGTTAGAGTGCTTGGTATAGAGTGATTAGTAACGATCTCTTATATGATGTATTTATACAGCTAAACATCATTCTCATCAACTCTGCGCGAACGTGGGCAAACGCACAAGTTCGTTTATAAATGTTTAATGTTTTTTTTCTGCGTTTCTGGTGATGATGATGATGCCATCTAGCCGATTTCGGCCACAGCGACTGCAATCGGTGACTTGTTTATACTATTCAAACGTTAGTTATTTATGTAATTACGATATGCTCTTCTTGAAACTTTATATTTAAATTACTGTTATGTCTAAGCATCCTTCCACGTACTAATACAATGGATATAATGAAACCTCAGAATTCACTTCGAATTTCCGGAGAATCTTAAACCAAACTAAACCCTTAGGAAGTCACGTAAAACGATAAAGTAACGTAAGATTATATCCAATAGAATATATTATAAGCGTCAGTCTGCTAACCTTTAGCCTACGTGGCCCATTTGTCGTCGATTCTCACAATTTATGGCGAAGACAAGTGCACCGGGCCATCGTGCCATGGAGTTTATAGGTTGGGTAGTTTTATAAGTGTACCTAAAGGACTTTGCAGTAAAAAGAAAAGTCAGGGCGATCTTTTGAAGGAGCTCGTGGCTTAATAATACTGTCGCTCGATCCCTGGATGAGTGACTGCTCATTACATACCAAGTTTTTTTCGTGCCGCAGAAAGCACGATACCGTCTGTGACGGATTCTCACAATTCGGGTTCTGTTGTATAATAAAACTGTTTGCTTTGTAATAACGATTATATTGTTCCAATCACTCTTACTTATAACCTTACATAGCAGTTCTAATTTAAATAACACTGTAACACTTTTTGTATAAACAATAAAATTAGACTAACAATTGCACAGCATTTCAGACTCAGCTAATATCAGACGTCTGTCTCAGTCGACTTCATAGATCAGAATGCCCACACTTTTTTAAAAAATCACCGTCAAGTACATTTCGTTCCAGACTGAACGAAATGTTTTCATCAATCTGTTCGTTCTTCATAAACTAACAAAGTTATGGCATTTTGAATCAACTGATTTACTAATATCGATTAAGACATTATGAATCAACAATAATCATCGAATAGGGTATTATAAATTGAATATAAATATAACAAAATATTTTAAGCTTGATTTAACTGAGAAATTTGTAAAACAATATTAAATAATCATAAATTCATTACATTCGGCCGTCCGACTACGTGCGGTCTCCTGACGCACGGTATATAATCACTTATATTAATTTTTAAAAACTTAAATAATACTAACTAAATTATAAAGTTTCATTTGAATTAACTGTAAAAAAACATTATAAATGTATTACTATTCATTACATTCGGCTATTATTTGGACTCAGATTGACTCTGTGGCAGTTCATTGTCACTTTTATTACTTTCGCTATCAGACGTACTACTGCTGTTAGCCACTGCATCTACATTATCATTTTGTTCGGACACATTTATATTGATCCACGGTCGAATCCTGTCTACTGCTACCACACTATCGTATTTATTCTTGCGTTTACTAAAACCAGGTATTTCGACAATTTTATACCTATCATTGCCTAAAACTTCTGCTATTTTAAAGGGGCCTATAAATTTTGACATTAACTTAGTACTATTACCTTTATTACTAAAATTGGTTCTAGTTATTTTAATTAAATCCCCTTTCTTATAAGTCGGGGCAGGAACTCTATTTTGATCGTAGTTCAGTTTTTGTTTAATCTGACTAGATTCGATATTTGTACGAACTTCTTGCCTTACTTCTGTAAAATTGGGATTAGGCTCATTGTTAACATCTAACATATTACTCAAGCTATCTTTCAATCTGGTTCCAAATAATGCTTCAGTAGCTGTTTTCTGAGTGGTGGAGTTTGTGGTATTATTAATTCCCCACTGAATTTTGCCTAGACACATGTCCCAGTTCCGTTCGTCCTCACCGTCAGAATATTTTGCAAGTGAACTTAAGATCGTTTGGTTGTATCTTTCGGCTTGGCCGTTGGCTCTGGGACACGCGACAGCATTCAAAACATGTTTTATACCATGAGTATCACAAAAGGACTTAAAAGCTGCTGAAGTGAAAGAGGTACCTCGATCTGATATTATTCGGGATGGTAAACCGAAGTCATAAAAAATATTTAATAATACCTTAACCGTTGTTTTCGTTTTTGTATCTTTAACAGCTCTTACAAACAAATACTTGGTAAATCCATCCACTATGGTGAGGATGTAAGCATTGCCGTTCTTGCTTTTGACAAATGGACCCAAGTGGTCAATGTGAATGGTGTGGAACGGAATGCTTACTTTCTCTATTGGATACAACTGACCATTCTTATGTCGTGACGTATTATCCTTATTATAGGCGCACTTAATGCAGGACTTAACATACTTTTTAACAAATCTGCGTAACTTAGGGAACCAGAAAACAGATTGAATTTTCTCGATTGTCTTCGATATACCTAAATGACCAGCGTCATCGTGGTTAGATTAACATATTTGCCATCGAGCATTACGAGGAATTACTAAACAAAGCTTATCATCAACTCTCTTATACACTCTACTATTCTTAACCACATAATTTTTCCTAATTTCTTTAGCTTCTTCATCTGACTCAGGTTTAAGTATTTTATATATTCGGGATATATCGGGATCTGTCATTTGTAAAGTCAAGAGCCAGTTATCAGTTTCGATACTATAGACTGTGACTGCAGAATTATCGATATCCTCGGGTGTTAATTTTGTGTTACGGCTCAGTGCGTCCACATGAGCCATACGGATGCCTGGACGGTATTCTACGCTAAAATTGAATTCACTCATTAAAAGCCACCACCTAGCTATTCTGGGTATTAAGTCGCGCTTGGTTAGTGTAGTCTGAAGGGCGTTACAGTCTGTCACAATTTTAAACTCTATCCCCAACAAATATACCCTAAATTTTTTTAATGAACATACAATTGCAAGGGTCTCGAGTTCATAAGAATGCAAGTGACGCTCCTCGGGGGTGGTTTGCCGGCTAAAATAAGCTATTGGTTTGAGAGCGCGTGGCTCCGGCTGCCATTGCATCAATATCCCACCCACGCCTAAAGAACTTGCATCCGTATGCAACTCAGTTTCAAAATTAGGACTGTACAGCGCTAAAATTGGTCGGTCAATTAATTTGTCTTTTAGGGTAGTAAACGCATGAGATTCTACATCTGTCCATTTAAAAACATTGCCCTTTTTGAGTAAGTTCGTTAGAGGTCTAGCTATTTCCCCGAAACTTTTAATAAATTTTCTAAAATATCCCGCTAATCCCAAAAACTGACGGATTTCATGTACGTTCTGGGGAACAGGGAACTCTTTAACGGCTAGAATCTTATTTTCATTAGGACGTATGCCTTCAGCGGAAATTTCATAACCTAAATAGTCAAGGGAACTATCAAAGAAACGGCATTTAGATAATTTTAAAGTAAGCCCATTCTGTCGCAACAACTCCAAAACATTCCTCAACCTTTCAAATCCCTCCTCCAAGGTAACCGATGGCACAAGAATGTCGTCCAAATAAGCCAAAGCCGATTCATGACGTTTACTACCTAGCATTGCATTCATTAGCCTCTGAAATACAGCTGGAGCATTTGCAAGACCAAAAGGCATTCTTTTAAATTCGTAATGCCCATCTGGCGTTACAAAAGCAGTTAGCGGACGACTATCTTTCGCCACTGGCACCTGGTAGTACCCAGAAGCCAGATCTAGGGATGTGAAGAATCTATTGCCACTAAGGTTTGTCAACTGATCGTCGATTATCGGCAAAGGGAAACAATCCTTCCTAGTCTTATTATTTAGAGCCCTATAATCAACACACAAGCGTTGTTCCCCTGTCTTCTTCCTCACTAATAGAATAGGACTCGCATAGTTTGAATTAGACTCTTGTATAATGTCATTTCGCAATAATTCATCTATAATCTCTCTAACCTGACCCCTTTCCGAAAAAGACAATCTGTACGGTCGGTAAACTACGGGTTTATCATCTAATAAATCTATTTTTATTTCGGTTGAGCTGATACAACCAATTTCTCCTAGGTTGAATGCAAAGCAATCACGATAACTGAGTAAAAGCGAATGAAGCCTACCTAATGTCTCTTTGTCAATTTGGGGACCTACTTTTATGTCAGATATTAGTAAAGGTTCATATTCTGAATTATCTTTCGTTACTCTATTTGTATAGGTGGCACCTCTCTCAACAACACAAGTTCCTTTAGCAATAGGACATTTCTTGGATAATTTAAGATTTTGACCAGATAAATTAGTCACGGGCAAACAGCACTTCCCATCAACAACCCTATAAACTCCCTGGTGCAAATAATGCTCTTTCCCAGGCTCACAATTGCAGTAACCTTCAATATAAATATCTCCACAGAAGCCAACGTCAGATGCGGTAACTTCAACTAATCCTGATGATGAAATATCGGTATCGTTATCGATATTTAACTTTAAGCACTTCACCGGGTGTACTACGGTATCGGGGCTCTGGTAAAACGTTAGCTGATGGCTATTTTTAAATACTGTTACGCAAGGAAGTTCAGTAACATTTTGACCTATAAGTAAAGCTGACTGAAGGAACTGATTGCTAACTACTAATACCTCTACATTTACCTCAACTTCATCTAATTTCAGATCAACATTGCTCCTATATACTGGAAAAACTTTAGAGTTGCCGAATCCTTTGATTACTGGCAATTCTGTTGTATTTTTGGTTAAATTCAGATTTTGAGCGTCAGATTCCCTAATTAAACTACATTCGCTGCCGAAATCAATAAAAGCAATGAAAGATTTATCGTTTACCCTAACGGTTTTGTAAAATTTGTCGCTGTTGTTATTAAAGGTAGTAATAGTCAAAATTTTTCGATCCTGGTTATCTATCTGTTTGGATTCTTTTCGTAAGATTAATGGCTCTAGTTTACAATTATCATTATTGTGGCCTACACGTTGGCATTTCAAACATTTGACAAGGGGTTTGGGGCATCGAAAGTAAAGGTGTCCCTTTGAGCGGCAATTAAAACAAATAACCGAACTTTCACTTGAGGGTGTAGCAGTGTTACCCGGTCGAACTATCATATTATCACTTCGTTTTCTGTTGAATGTATTATTTTCTAATATAGGACGTTGGGAGCTTAGGAAATTCAATAAGTCTTCTGGTTCGCGACAAGTCAGTGCCTGTGCACTGCTTCTAATCGATTTATCTAGTATTCCAAGGATAATACAATCGACGGCCTTTTTGCCTCTTATTTCACATCTGTTTAATAACGTTAACTTGTCGTAGAAATACTCTCGCAAACTTTCGCTACTACGACTAGTGCGAGCTAACATTTCCTCGAGAAGCCGACCATAATTTTGCTCATTCGGGAAAGCTCTTATGAGTTTGTCCTGCCACTCTGACCAACTGAAAACAACACTAGGAAGGGCTTCAAACCACTTCTTTGCCATACCAGAAAGTTTTTGTAGAGCAAAATGTATGGTCTGCTTCTCGTTCCATTCATAGATTACTGCACATTCGTTTACTTTCTTAACCCAACAGTCAATATTCTGAGTTTTACTTGACGGATCAAATTCCGGTATCACATTGTTGAGAAGATTGTTATTTAAATTACTGGTCCTGCTTTTATGTTCTTGAAGGGTAGTAAACATATCAAGTACCTCTTTAGTAGAAAAACTGCCTCTCTCCCTGGATCTTCTCTTACTCGAACTCCGTGAACTACGGGGTGACTCACTGCTGGATGAGGAGGAGCTGGACGACTGCTTACGTCTCTTCTTTGATCGCTTTTTGGCTCTTTTAGACTTAGCTGCTGCTTTGGAGAAGGTTCGTGAACATTTTCTTTTTCCTTGGCGCTCATCTTTACGAGAAGGCGAGCCTTCAGGAGTCATCGCTTCGTCAGAATTCATACCTCAAAAGAATAAAGTCTAATTAGAATCATTTCAGTATATCAATTTATTGTCTAAACGTGTTAAAAACTTGATTTTCATTTAGAATACATAACAACATAAGGTAAAAGAAATTTTAAAAGAAAAACAAAACTTCATTTATTTCCTCAATGAATCATCCTTGATTAAAAACAAAATATAATAACCTAGCTTTAACGCTCGAATGAACACAAACCATTCAATAGGCATACTTAATTTCTTATTAAAGTATACTTTGTTTCCTATTCTAGGTAGGTACACATGACCTCTACTGTAACATTCTATACGCTCATGGTTTAATAGGCATAGCCTCTAGTAGCTAAAGCACACTTGGCTTCTTATTGTAGGCACACATAACCTCTAGCAACTAAGCACACATGGCTCAATAGGCATACATAACCTCTAGTAGCTAAAGCTCACTTGGCTTCTTATTGTAGGCACACATAACCTCTAACAACTAAGCACACGTGGCTCAATAGGTATACATAACCTCTAGTAGCTAAAGCACACTTGGCTTCTTATTGTAGGCACACATAACCTCTAACAACTAAGCACACGTGGCTCAATAGGTATACATAACCTCTAGTAGCTAAAGCACACTTGGCTTCCTATTGTAGGCACACATAACCTCTAACAACTAAGCACACGTGGCTCAATAGGTATACATAACCTCTAGTAGCTAAAGCACACTTGGCTTCTTATTGTAGGCACACATAACCTCTAACAACTAAGCACACGTGGCTCAATAGGTATACATAACCTCTAGTAGCTAAAGCACACTTGGCTTCCTATTGTAGGCTCACATAACCTTTAACAACTAAGCACACGTGGCTCAATAGGCATACATAACCTCTAGTAGCTAAAGCTCACTTGGCTTCTTATTGTAGGCACACATAACCTCTAACAACTAAGCACACGTGGCTCAATAGGTATACATAACCTCTAGTAGCTAAAGCACACTTGGCTTCTTATTGTAGGCACACATAACCTCTAACAACTAAGCACACGTGGCTCAATACTTCAATAGGCATACATAGCATCTAATCTTAGGTACACGTAACCTCTAATAACAATGCACACGTGGGATGCTAGATTTGTAATTAGTAATAAAATTAATAATCATATAAGATGCTTGCACGTACCTTAGATTGGGTCCTTATCCCACTTCTGAACTGTGACGGATTCTCACAATTCGGGTTCTGTTGTATAATAAAACTGTTTGCTTTGTAATAACGATTATATTGTTCCAATCACTCTTACTTATAACCTTACATAGCAGTTCTAATTTAAATAACACTGTAACACTTTTTGTATAAACAATAAAATTAGACTAACAATTGCACAGCATTTCAGACTCAGCTAATATCAGACGTCTGTCTCAGTCGACTTCATAGATCAGAATGCCCACACTTTTTAAAAAAATCACCGACCAAGTACATTTCGTTCCAGACTGAACGAAATGTTTTCATCAATCTGTTCGTTCTTCATAAACTAACAAAGTTATGGCATTTTGAATCAACTGATTTACTAATATCGATTAAGACATTATGAATCAACAATAATCATCGAATAGGGTATTATAAATTGAATATAAATATAACAAAATATTTTAAGCTTGATTTAACTGAGAAATTTGTAAAACAATATTAAATAATCATAAATTCATTACACGTCGGTGCTGCGGGTTGGTCACAAATATAATAATAGTCCTCCTGTCCGTTTTCGGCCACGGCGGCCAATCCCAGCGGAGATTAGCCATCTACGCGGGAGATTTGGCTAAGTCTTCGTAAGAGCGTTTTGCTAAGTCTTTCATTATTCGTACAGCCAAGGAGTGGAACACCCTGCCTGCGTCGGTTTTCCCGAGTTCATATAACCCCAATCTATTTAAGTCGCGAGTAAATAGGCTTCTTCTGGGTAAGCTCGTTCCATCGTCGACCTGATCTCTGCCCTTAGGGCAAGATTGAGGTCAAGAGTAAGCCCATATAAAAAAATAAAGAATATATTGTAGTGCACAAGTGCACTCTCTGTTCCCTTTTCTCTCATAGTCCGATGGGACGGCAATTCGACACGACCGGAGAGAGATGAGGCGCAGGACCAACGGCTTAACGTGCTTTCCGAGGCAGAGGGTATTATACCACCAACTTCCAAACTACCAACAAAGATACTGCGGCCTCGACCTAAAGGGCCAAGAAGGAACATGGGTGCTTTATAGCCAGTAGAAGTCTGACACCCCCTTTCGCTCTGCCCAAGAGCGGGAGGGGTTATTTGATGATTTTTCACACACCACGGCTGTCGTACATAGATCTTTGGCAGTCGTTAAAACTAGTCAGTGGCCTGTAAGTGACAATCAGTCTTACGTATGACCCAGTACTAACTGGGTTGTGAAGGTCATAAGGCAGTCGCTCCATGTGCTGGTATTCAACTGCATCAGGTTAGCCTGGCAGCTGATCCCAACACAGTTGGGATCAGCCTGGGTCGATGATTCTGTCAAGAAGAAAAGATGGAGAAAGGTACTACCATTTCATTGAGTAACTTAAACAAGTTAAACATACTGAATTTTTGAACAACAACATTTAAATAATGTTTGGACCTGTTACGTACCTGTTACCATCCTGCCGCGGAAGGCGCTCCGGGCGTCGGGGTCACGTGATGGCTTCCAGCCACCGTAGACGCGGGCCTGTGGACGGTGAGTAATGGGCTAGCTCGCCGTCCGGCCGTCGTCATGACGGCAACAGACCGTGTCGACGGCGCGTTCGTGTTCCACGCGCGCCTCAAAGAGATGTCAGCAAGGAGGGGCCCGCAAGGGCCGACGCCCGTCGGGGCTGCGGATTATCGAAAGAGATGACGTGGCCTCGGCGCAAGGGCGAAGAAGGAACATGGGTTGGTTTTTAGTCAGTAGAAGTCTGAGACTCCCCTTCGCTCTGCCCAAGAGCAGGGGGGGGGGCTATTCGATGATTTTCCGCTCAACAAAACAAAAAAAGGCATTTCGTCCTATAAGTTTTTTTTTAGCATCCGTGGATATAAAAAATAAAACTATGCAAAAATTATAAGTGTCCATAGTAAAAACAAAAAAGACACTTAAAAATCAACCTTCATAGTTCTCTCCCTCCCAACTAACTCTAAACTTTCAAGTACTAATAGTATCTACTAGTCTGGGTTACTAGTAGATACTATTATACTTATAACATTCAAATGTTTATCAAGCATTGTTCCAAGTCAGAAGGCCGAGAATAGTTCCAGGGCGTATCAGAAGGTACTACAGACAAAGTCCTGAAACAATCCGCAACTAACTGAACTTATCCATTACCGGATCGAGCTACATCGATCTGCTTGAAACTGGTTCTGGCCGGTTATCAAACCTGTTTGTGTGGTAGGTACTATTGTAGTTTGTGTTTTTCTGTTCAATGAGCATATGAGGGAATTATTGTTTGGAGAGTGTTGTGTAAATGGCTGTGATTCTATAAGGTCGTTAAAAACATCCATGAATAGTGAACACTTCGTACATTACAGCTTACTTTTTACAGAAAAATTTTGTTGTGAAAAGGGAATCCATATCAACATCTGCCTAGCGTTTCCTCAAGTAAGTTAAGGTCGGTTTACACAACCCAGTTAGTACTAAAGGGAACCATAAAACAAGTTTTTTTTCATCTCGCATTAAAATAGATTTCAAAATCAACAAATATGTGCCATGACATAACATCGCGCCTGTGATCCCCTAAAGCAGCTATGTAAAAAGGAACCTAGCTATTGCTTTCAACCAGGTATAAAACCAGTATCCAAGTCTGCTAATTAGAAATTCCCGTTGGAAAAACTCAATAACACTTTGCCTCACCCGGGCAATCGCCACTAGGCAAACGAGGCAGTTAATCTTTTAATACGAGAATAATTATTAAAAAAAGGTGCCAACAGCAAAACTACGTAGCGCCGATAAGCTTAGAATCTAAATCCTCTATTCACAGCGTCATATATTTTCCGCCTCGCTACGCCTACCATACGGCGCGCGGCGCGAAAACTGTTACAATGATCCTCAAATCTTTTATATACCTACATTTATCTCTCCGTACGAAAATATGTTATTTTTGTTCCGCTAAACAGACGTTTTTGTTATGTTGAGTTTGGAGGTTCTTGTGTGTTGGGATTTGGTGCAGATATTATTGAAGCAGTAAAAACTTCAAAAGAACAATTAAACAGGCTGAGTTTTTCTCACCACTGCTCTCAAAACGGTGAAAGAAAACATTGTGAGGAAACCGACATGTCTTAGAATGAAAAAAACTGAATACTTGTTATTTCTACCAAGCCGCAGTGGACCCGTGTGGTGGATTCCTGGCCCATTCCTTCCCAGCAGTGTCCCAGCAGCGGAATCATTAAAGGATGATTATGCTTTAGGCTATGTTTTCCGGTGTCTAAATAACCACATAATCTCTTAAACATGTCATCAAAAAATAAACAAACAACATATTATTCAATAAATTCAAATCCCGGAACGCTAATTGCATGAACGTCACCCGCCACGCTATTACAGGAGTCTTGGCACAATAATTCAGCCAAGCAACCCCGCGGGTGCTGTTGGCTGATTCTGACAAGTCTTAGTTTACCTAGTGCAATCATGAATTATGTTGTGTTATTTTAGAAGCGATTATTTTAGGGTTGAAATGTGTGATTCATTTTGTTGTGTGTAATTACTATAATAATACACTTCTGGACACATCTATTGGCCCACCTTAGAGTTTAGGTTTCGATGGCCCCTACCGAAATATGATTGCTAGATTGAACAAAAACTGTTGATGCTGTTTTAAACCTGATACATTTTACCATCTTTTTCGATCGTATTGTTTTAAATTTGAATTCAGAATACCATACGACATGGAGCTACGCCTAACAAGTCGGATATGCGCCTTGTTAAAGGCAATTGATTTTTGAATAAAAAACATGTTTTATCAATTATAGGTGTTAACGCTAAATCGTTCATTAAATTCAAATTGGGTTAGAAACTGCACATTTTGGTTGGTAACTTCCTATCCTTATCCCTCTCACCCATTTACTCTATTTTTCTTCCCTTTCGCACCTCAACGACAATGCATAGTTGTCAATTACGCATCAGTTCGTTTCGCATCACCGTTCAAAGTGTATCTAATTATTGGGAAATATACAAAAATCTGTTAATAGACCAAATAATCGTGTGTTCGTGTGTTCATATCAATCATCAGTTTTTGGAGACAATTTGTGATCATTTAGTGGAAGAAAGGGGCGCCCCGAAAAACCAGGCATCAAGAAGATCGACGGTCGAGGTACCTACCATTTTTTCCTATTACTTTCCTACTTGCCAGATTCTTGTGTGTGCCTATATATTCATTTTGCATTGTTTTAATTATAATCTACCATCGCGCATTCATTTTTTTGGTCACTTCGAGCCGTATGTTGTAGATTTTAGGCACGCTAACGAGCGTTACGGTCATAAATAACGCCCGCCATTTTGCTTTGGTTATTAATTACCGGTCGGTCTTTAACTTCTAATAAGTTTCAAGTATAAGTCAATACTTATCTTACCGCGGTACATCTCATTGTCTAATACAATGACCAAGGCAAAAGAGGGTTATGATCGTGAATTTGAAAGAATTCAAGGCAAATTAACAGTTTATTTCGAACATGTTCAATCGATTTATGACATGATGAAAAAACTAGATTTTAGTAATCCAGTTAACATTGAAACATTTCTGGCGGCTAGTTTCACTATCGATGCAATACATCAGAAATATGTAGACGCGTTAGAGGAACGTTGTCGTTATGAAACGTCATTTAGCGATGCAAGTTTGCCTTCATATAAAGCGTTATTGTCGTTTGAACAACTTTATTCGCAAATTAAGTATAAAATACGATTGTTATCACGCGAACAGATTGATGTAAAACCCTCGATTAGTAAGGGTCATGTAGGTACTATGCGATTACCTAGATTAGAAATGCGTACATTTGACGGTGAACATGAAAATTGGCCGCTTTTTTATGAGACATTTCGTGCGGTCGTTCATGACAATCCGGAACTTACCGACGGCGAGAGAATACAATATTTAGTGGGTAGATTACAAGGCAAGGCGTTAGCTATTTGCCAAGGTATATTACCATCTGCCGAAAATTATGAAGTTATTTGGAATGCGTTAATAAATAAGTACAACGATAAACGTTTGTTGGCATCGTCGTATTTAGATAAATTGTTAAATTTACCTACCGTCGCCGTCGACGGTTCGGCGGGCAGTTTGGAAGAATTTGTCGATAGGTTTTCGTCAATTATTTCGGCGTTGCGACAGTTGGAGGTTACAAACTTGGAAGATCTATTGTTCATCCATATTGGTTGCAAGAAAATTAATCTCGAGGCAGTTAAGGCGTTTGAGATGTCGTTAAATGATAAAACACCTACCTGTACCGAGTTTGTAAACTTCATGCGTAAACACGCACAAATATTACAACGCGCTCATAGTGTCACAAACGTAAAATCAAATTCTCAATCTCGAAAAAATGTGGTTTCGACTACCATTCAACCGTCTGGTAAAAACTCGGGGTCACGTACTCATAATAATATTAAGACATTTGTAAATGTGCAGGATCACGGTAAATGTGATATATGTGAGAAAACGGACCACATTAAATTGGTTCAATGCCCTACATTCCTGTCAATGTCTCCTCATAATAGGTTTTCGTTGGTGAAGCGTAATAAATTATGCGTTCTTTGTTTCTCTAATAAACATGCGCTGTCTGATTGCCAATCAACAAACAAGTGTACGACCTGTGCTCGTAGTCATCATACTTTGTTACACTTTAACAATAACGGTACTTCCTCACTAAATAGGAATGATACTAATCAGCATAACGGTGCTTCTGCATTAAATCAGAATACAACCCCGCAGTCTGATAATATAACCGAACGTAAACAATGCGCCTCGTCGTCAGCAGACGAGCGTTTTATAACCGCGCGGCCCGATACACATGGGGACGGTCAGAATGGACGTTGCAGTGCCGCCGACCGCCCCGTTTCTTTGTGTACTGTAGGTGCGTCGTGCGCCGCTGTTAGCACGGCAGATATTAAACCCTCGACTTCAGTCTTATTAGGGACGGCTCAATGTCACGTGACTGATACGATGGGTAATGTGTCAATTGTCCGGGCTATTATTGACAGCGCGTCGCAACGCGATTTTATTACCACCGAATGTTGTAAGCGTTTGAAACTGCCGGTCTATGCGACCGCAAATAAGTTTGTATCGGGTGTCGGTGACGTCACTAACCCGATTGATGGCATCACGTGCCTAACATTCAATTCCCGCCATAACGATGAGGTGAAATTTACCATTCAACCGTTAATTGTCAGTCGTATTACGGATGCACTGCCGGTCTCAAAAATTGATACCAATCAGTTAGATTACTTAAAAGATTTGCCTTTAGCAGATAGTTGTTATAGTTCACCGGCCGCTGTAGACATTATTCTGGGGTCGGATTTGTTCGCACGTATATTGCGCTCGCGCACCGTGGCGCGTTCGCCCGGCGAGCCGGTAGCTATAGAAACTTTGCTCGGTTATATCGTAGTCGGTCAGGCGCCAGTGATTAATCCTGTTTGTAATATTGTTCGTGCGTATTGCACAATAAACGAATCACTTGACAATCGCGTAAATCGGTTCTTTGAATTGGAAGAAGTGCCTAACATTAAAAATACACTTTCTCCTGACGAAAAGGAATGCGAAGCGCTTTATTCAAGTACTACTCGACGCGATGAATTAGGCCGCTTTGTAGTATCCTTACCTTTCAAGCGCGACGCGTCTGCCTTAGGCGATTCCTTAGGTATTGTTAAGCGTAGGTACTTAGCACTAGAGCGCAAGCTGTTGACCGACCCCGCGATTAAAAAGGAATACGATAATGTATTTATTGAGTACTTAGAAAAGGGATATTTGCGTACTGTCGATAATACTGACGCCGACTTTGATAAACCGCATTACATAATACCTCACCATGGCGTGGTGCGCACTGATAAAACTACTTCTCGTCTACGTGTTGTTCTAGACGGAAGTAGCACGACTTCGTCCGGTTTATCACTAAATGATATTTTACATTCCGGACCTAAAGTATTAAATGATTTATTTCAAATATTGCTGCGGTTTCGATTACTGCCCATCGCTATTAGCGCAGATATTAGACAAATGTATTTGCGAATAATTATGAATAATAACGATTTGCGTTTTCAACGATTGTTGTACCGCTTTAACCCTGATGATCCGATTCAAATCTTTGAAATAACTCGCGTTCCATTCGGGTTGTGTTGTAGCCCGTATCTAGCAGTACGATCGGTTCGCCAGTTGGCCAATGATGAGAGCTCTCGTTATCCAGCTGCAGCCAAAGTGGTTGACACGGATATTTACGTGGATGACTTGGCTACTAGCTGCTCTTCGGTTGACCGTGGTGTTGAGCTGTCCTATCAGCTGATTAAATTGTTCGCGGCCGGCGGATTTGAACTTGTAAAATTCTCTAGTAACTCACCTGAGGTCATGGCTAGTATTCCTGCCAATCATCGCGTTTCCGAGGGTGTAGAATTTAGTTCGAGCGATCAATTAAAAATATTGGGCTTACATTGGTTACCGGCTGAAGATGTATTCACGTTTCGCGTAAATATTGAACCTTGCAAATGTACGAAACGTAATGTACTTTCCGTAATTGCCCGTCTATGGGACTTGGTAGGTTTTATTGCACCCGTTACACTTTCGTCAAAATTAATTGTAAAATGTCTTTGGAACGACAACATCGATTGGGATGAGATGCCACCATCTCACATTATTAAATTATGGCAAAACTTTGAATCGGAATTGCCTTTATTGCAAAATATTAAATTGCCGCGTCACGTGGGAGTCACAGATGATTGCGTCATCTCTTTACTGGGGTTCGCGGATGCCTCGGAAAAGGCGTACGGTGGAGTAATTTATATTCACGTGTACTTCCCTCAAAATGGTCATACGTTGGTAAACTTAGTGTGCGCCAAATCGCGAGTCGCACCTTCAAAAACTCTTGTTACTCTCGCTCGATTGGAATTATGCGCGAACTTAATTCTGGCCAAACTAATGCGTCTGGTGATAGATACCTATTCATTACCAGCATGTTCCGTTTATGCGTTTACCGATAGTAAGGTAGCACTCGCGTGGATTCATGCAACGCCCAGCCGATGGCAGACGTTTGTGGCTAATAGGGTTTCTCAGATACAAGAAAATATTGATCCTAAGCATTTTTATCATATTGCCGGAGTAGATAACCCCGCTGACTGTTTAAGTCGCGGTTTAACCCCTGCACAACTACTTGTGCATCCATTATGGTTTAACGGACCGAGGTTTGCTAGTCAGCCTCGTTCCGAATGGCCACTTGACAAAGATTTTACCATTGCAAGTGAAATACCTGAAGCAAAGGTAACTGCGATGACGACAACTGAAGTGTGTCCACCATCACCGCCTATTTTTTATGAGCTCGCTAATCGAGTCTCATCATGGAACAAATTACTCAGAATAGTTATGTATGTCCTTAGATTTATCAAAAAATTACCGTCGAAATTTGAACTATCCCATCTTGAATATGCGGAACTTATTGTCATTAGGAATCTTCAAAGCGTACATTTCACTGATGATATTGCCAAACTTAAGGTAGGTAAAGTCATGCCTCCTGCTTTTCAAAAGCTCCGCGCATTCTTAGACGACGATGGCGTTCTACGCGTGGGTGGCCGTTTGACCAATGCCCCGATTGGGTACGATAGTCAACACCCTATTCTGTTGCCGCGACGCGATCGCATCGTCGACCTTATTATCGACTATTATCACCGTAAAAATTTGCACACTGGACCGCAACTTTTAATGTCTTTACTGCGACAAAAGTACTGGATCTTAGCAGCTCGCGACATAGTACGCAGCAGGGTACACAAATGCAACGTGTGCTTTAGGACGCGACCTGTCAATCAGTTCCCCATAATGGCAAGCCTGCCTGCATGCCGAGTCACAGAAGCCAAGGCATTCTGCCACACAGGCGTCGATTACGCCAGGCCTTTGTCTATTACACTGCATCGCGGTCGGGGCGTTCGAAGCATTAAGGCGTACATTTGCTTGTTTGTATGTCTCGTTACTAAAGCGATCCACCTAGAATTGTCTTCAGATCTTAGCACTGAAGCGTTCATGAATTCGTTTAGACGATTTTTGGCTAGACGCGGGCCAGTGAGTGTCATATACGCCGATAGAGGTACAAATTTCATAGGCGCGAAATCCTATCTTGATAATATATATAACTTAGTCGAGTCAGAAGAGTATCGCGATAAATTCGCGAACGAGTTGCGTGAAAAACGCATTCAATTTAGGTTTAACCCAGCGGCGGCACCGCATTTTGGCGGCATTTGGGAGATTAACGTGAAAGCTGTTAAAAACCATTTATCAAAGATAGTAGGAACTCAGCTTCTCACATTTGAGGAGATGTTGACAGTGCTCACCCAAATAGAGGCGTTGTTAAACTCGCGGCCCCTTTCGGTGTTGAGTAGTGACCCTGCAGAACCTCTAGCTCTCACGCCCGCCCACTTTCTGGTGTTAACACCTCTTAAATCTTTACCTGCGGAAGATCTATCTCGCGAAAATGTCAATCTTATAAGTAGAAAACGCGCAATCGACCATCTTGTCCAATCATTTTGGAAAAGATGGAAGGTCGAATACCTTAACACTCTTCAAGTGCGTAACAAGTGGACGAAGTCTAACACCTCTATCCAACCTGGAACTGTGGTGCTGCTCGAATCAGACAACAGCGCTCCTCTTAATTGGCCTCTTGGAGTGGTAGAACGCACGTTCGAAGGTAAGGACAGTGTCGTGAGAGTTGCGGACGTCCGCACGAAATCAGGTCTCTACCGCAGACCCGTGGTAAAACTTTACCCATTACCTAACCAATAAAAAATATATATATACAGTCCACATTTCTAATTTAGCTGTCGAATAGTTAATAGTTTAATTTAGTTCTTATGTTAAAAGAAAATAAGCTACGAATAATGTAGTAACTTGAATTTTTATATTTTTAATTTTCGAATATTGATGCGTATTGTTTTGCAATGTCATTTATGTACTTATTTAGGGTACGTCGAAGTGACTTAATTTTGAATGTGCCTTGTGTTATTGAAGGCCTTTTGGCCTGTCAAGCCGGGGAAGATATTAACGCTAAATCGTTCATTAAATTCAAATTGGGTTAGAAACTGCACATTTTGGTTGGTAACTTCCTATCCTTATCCCTCTCACCCATTTACTCTATTTTTCTTCCCTTTCGCACCTCAACGACAATGCATAGTTGTCAATTACGCATCAGTTCGTTTCGCATCACCGTTCAAAGTGTATCTAATTATTGGGAAATATACAAAAATGTTGTGATTGTAATCTGAGTTTCTAAATAAATATTGTGGAAATAGCAAAATGAAAAACACGTAGTACGATGGTTGCTATATTTGAACTGCGAAGATCTTTTTACTTGACATTATAAAAACATATTTAAAACCCAACAAAAAGGTTTCACAAATAAGTAGGTTTTACAACATCCGCCCTTAATGGAAATAAAAAGATAAAGTAGTAATGCTAAACATAATGAGATAAAAGAATAAAACATTACTACCAGACTAAACAGAAATACCAAACATATACCGACGAAAAATAAATAAATAGAAAATTATTCTACCTATTTATCATTAAACCCATATTAACAACGCACCTAAGATGAGCTATGCGCCTTAAGGGCTTTGTTAAAACATCGGCTGTCATTTTATCCGTAGGTATAAACTTTATATCTATAAGACCCTCAGTAACCTTTTCACGAATAAAATGATATCTCGTATCAATGTGTTTGGTTCTATTGTGGTGGACTGGATTGAGCACAAGTTTCTGTGCACTCTGACTATCATTGTATAGCAACACCCTATCAGCAAAACCAGTAATGTCACACACTAACCGTCTGAGGAAAATAGCCTCCTTTGCAGCACTGGTCAAGGACATATACTCAGCTTCTGTAGACGATAAGGCTACCGTCGGCTGCTTCTTACACTCCCAGCTAATAGGTCCACCTGCTAGCGTGAAGTAGTAACCAGTGTACGACCGACGGTCATGTACACAGTTCGCCCAGTCAGCATCCGTGTATCCATACAGACGTCTACCGACTTTCCTGTAAGTAATACAGTAATTCATAGTACCTTTCAAATACTGTAACACCCTTTTAGCGGCCAACCAATGCGTCTTATCATAACAGTTATTAAACTGACTTAAATAGCTTGTGGCATAAGCTATATCGGGTCTCGTATTCACAGCTAGGTACATGAGACATCCTATCAAGTTTTGGTAAGGATATTCACCAAGAGATGTTAGATTACCTTTCTCCAACTTGTTATTCTCCAAAGGCGTAGACATCTCCTTGCAATCTTGCATATTAAACCGCTCCAACACTGCCTGGATATAGGTCTTCTGACTGACCACGATTTTATCGTCAACACGGTTAATATTTAAGCCTAAACAATACGATAATTCACCCAAATCTTTAAGCGAGAAAAATTTATTCAAGTCATTTTTGACAGCGTCAAACGAACTTTTTTCTTTGTAAAAGACAATTAGATCGTCAACATAGACTGCAAGTATTATCGTTTCATTACCAAACTTTTTCAAGTAAACACATGATTCCGCAGGTATTCTTGCAAAGCCAATTTTTGATAGAATTTGATGCAATTTGATATTCCAGGCTCGAGCTGCCTGTTTCAAACCATAAATGGATTTTCTGAGCAAACAGACTTTACCTTCTGCCCCATGCTCAGCAAATCCCTCAGGCTGTTGCATGTACACCTCCTCCTCTAAGTCTCCATTGAGGAATGCGGTATCGACATCCATGTGTTGGATCTTTAAATCCATTTCTGCCGCCAATGCTATAAGGGTACGCAGAGATGAATTTCGAACCACAGGGGCAAAAGTCTCGTTATAGTCAGTCCCCCAAACTTGACTAAAACCTTTCGCAACTAGTCGCGCCTTATACTTGACTATTGCACCGTTCGCGTCCCTCTTCATCTTGAACACCCATTTACATGGAATAACCTTTTTATTTGGTTTATCCACTAATGTCCAAGTCTGCTTATTCAATAAGGCATTGTATTCATTCTTCATTGCGGAGATCCAGTTATCTTTATCATCGCTATTAATAGCTTCACGATAACTATTTGGATCATCACACAACAAATCAACACCGTGAGTGCCGTATGAATAATAATCTGGAGGTTTACGTACTCTTTCAGGATACCTTCTCTCTGGACATACATCGTTGGGTTCATCTGAAGGAACCAGAGACAGATCACGATGTTCACCCGAATGTAGAGGCTCCGTGTCAACAATCCCACCAACTTCATCATTCGCGTCCTCAAAATCGTCAACTTTCTCTACCTCCATGTCCACACCTTCTGAAGTAGGTGAAGAAGTAGAAGTAGATGAGATAGAAATCTCTTGTGGCGATGTGGTATCTGAAGAAGTTTGTGAAAAAAGATTAGAGACATTAGGGCTCACAACAATTTCAGGCTGAACAGATTTATCCTTCAATCCTGAAAAATTATTTTCAAAGAACGTAATATCCCTTGACTTAATCAACCTACGAGGGTTTTCCGCGCTACGGAAATAATAACTCCTTGGATCGTCTGAATATCCAACGAAGATATGTTCAGAAGCTTTCATATCTAGCTTAGTTCTCTGGCATGAAGGCACGTGAACTAAAGCTCGGCAACCAAACACCCTTAAATGAGACAGGTCGGGTTTGCTACCACACCACATTTCATATGGCGTCTTACCATCAAGTGCACGATGAGGTGACCTATTCTTTAAATAAACACTGGTCTCAACAGCATCCTGCCAAAAAGCTTTCGACAGAGAGCTCTGTGCCAGCAAGGAACGGGCCTTCTCCACAATACTACGATTGCAACGTTCACTTACCCCATTTTGTTGAGGGCTGTATGGTACAGACGTTTCATGTCGAATCCCTTTAGCCTGCAAATAGTCTGTCAGCTCCTTGTTGACATACTCAGTACCATTGTCTGACCGAAGGGTTCGAATCTTTGTGCCAGTCTGTCTCTCAACAAGTGCTTGGAAAGCACAAAAATACTTCTGAACTTCTGTCTTAGATGACATACAATAAAGTGATATAAAACGTGTATAGTCATCTACAAAAATAATAAAATATTTATTACCTTTAAAAGATTCAGTGGTCAGGGGACCACAAACGTCCGTATGGACCAATTCTAATGGTGACGAAGCCTTCTTATACTTTAACACTTTGAAAGGCTTCCGGGCCTGCTTACCCTCTACACAAGGTACGCATGGTTCTTTGTCAACCTCAGTATACTCCACACCAACAGCTAGATCTTTTTTGAGTAGAACCATACCAATACGGCAGAGATGTCCTAGACGCTTATGCCAAAGCTGAAACTGGGACAAATTAGTGTGAACATTATAAGCTGAAACACCTTGCGGTTTTACTGTACAATCTAAAGTGTACAGTCCACCACAAACAGAACCATGTAAAACAGGATCACTTCTAAAAGAAACATCATTAGAATTATAAAAATTACAGCCATTCTTATCAAAAACAATCGAGAAACCTTTCTCTACTGCCTTTTTGACTGAGAGTAAATTACAATCTAGGCCTGAAACATGTACAACATTAAAAATCTTCTTGAAATGGGTTTTTGTGTCAATGGCAACATCTCCTAAACCCACAGCCGGCAAACTTTTACCATTTGCAACAGTTATCTTCCCATCACAGGGTCGGTAACTATTGAACCATTCAGCATGTGGAGTCATGTGAGTTGACGCACCAGAGTCGATAATCCACTTCTCAGACATCTGAACACTTGGTGCAGACAAAGCCAATTCCGTGACACCATCCAAAGCAAATTCCGTGATACATGCATCCATATTCCCTGAACTAAAAGTAGTCAGTCCCTTATCTTTAGAACAACCTTCTGTAGAACAACTCGCCTTTGCCTTTTTCTCCTTCTTTTTGAGAGGACAATTAGGACTCTTGTGCCCTGGCTTCTTACAACGAAAACAAATAACCTGCTTGTTAGTATGCAACGCAGCCACATCATCTTTAGTCTCCTTCGTCATTTCGCTCAACAACTTAGTCCTTACCAAATCTGTTGTGACTTCAACGCTCCCATTCTCAAGCGCCATTATCAAGGGCTCGTAGCGAGACGTTAGACCTCCCAATATAATAGCTGCTAAAGAACTATCTTCTATGGTTTTGCCAATATCGGCCAGGTCTAGTGCTGTTGTAGTTATTGCCGTTAAGTAAGCTTCTAAATCAGAAAAATCAGATAAGGAGTACCTGTACAACTTTCGTTCCAACGACAGTTTACGACCCAAACTTCGATCCTCGTAGGATTTTATAAGAGCATCCCACGCTTTCTTTGCGGTCTTAGCTGGTCGAACAATCGAAATAGCAGCGCCATCCACAGTAAGACATATTTTAGAAAGAGCCTTTTCATCCTTCCGTACATCGTCGGGCGTCTTTTTCCCTTCGACAACTACTGCGCTTACGGTTTCCCACAATCCTTCATGGATTAACAACATGCGCATTTTAAATTTCCACACAGTGTATCCTTCTCTATTACAAAGTATCGGAATACCATTTATTAGAGACATACCAGAAACTGCAGACGACATCATGTTAACGAGGTATCTAGGTATCTAAAAATTTCACCACCAATCTTCTTTTAAATTCGATCGTAGATAAAATATACAGAGCCTTCGTGCTGATAACGTGTTGTGATTGTAATCTGAGTTTCTAAATAAATATTGTGGAAATAGCAAAATGAAAAACACGTAGTACGATGGTTGCTATATTTGAACTGCGAAGATCTTTTTACTTGACATTATAAAAACATATTTAAAACCCAACAAAAAGGTTTCACAAATAAGTAGGTTTTGTTTCTGTTAATAGACCAAATAATCGTGTGTTCGTGTGTTCATATCAATCATCAGTTTTTGGAGACAATTTGTGATCATTTAGTGGAAGAAAGGGGCGCCCCGAAAAACCAGGCATCAAGAAGATCGACGGTCGAGGTACCTACCATTTTTTCCTATTACTTTCCTACTTGCCAGATTCTTGTGTGTGCCTATATATTCATTTTGCATTGTTTTAATTATAATCTACCATCGCGCATTCAATAGGTTTAATTTAATAACGCGTGTTGCCTCCATGGGCATCTACCACAGCTCTCATACGATTAGGCATAGAGTTTATCAACTGCTCTATGCAATTTTGAGGGATCATCTCCCATTCCTCTTCTATGGCAGTTTTCAACTCCTGCATCGTCTGGGCAACTGGCTGACGACCCCTGACACGTCTTTCTAACTCGTCCCACATGTGCTCAATGGGGTTCATGTCTGGGCTTCTGGCTGGCCAGTCCATAACTGTGATGTTCACATCCCGAAGATATTCCCTGACGATGCCGGCCGCATGGGCTCTTGCATTATCATGCATAAAAAGGAAATTTGGGCCCACATAGTCCGCGTATGGTATCACGTGAGGTTCTAAGCACTCACGAATGTACCTTTCAGCATTTAATGTTGGCAGCCGTGGTCCTGTAACAACCTCAAGTTGAGTTTTGCCGCTCGCGGATATACCGCCCCAGACAGTCCATGAGCCACCGCCATAAGCAACCCTCTCTTCAAAGCAGCATTGTGCGAAACGCTCTCCCTTACGTCGGTAGACCTTCTTCCTTCCATCATTGCCATGTAACACAATTTTAGACTCATCAGAAAAGAGTACACGGCTCCAATCTTGCTGTGTCCAATTTAAATGACTGCGTGCGAAATGAAGGCGCGCTGTTCGGTGGGCTCGCGTTAGTTTGGGCCCATTAGCTGGCTTGTGTGGTACCATATCGCGTTCTTTTAACCTTCTCCGAACAGTTCGAGCGCTCACAGATACTCCGTGGAAGTCGCGAAGTTGGTTTTGTATCTCAATGGAGGTAAGGTGACGATTTCTCAAGCTGGTCGTCACGATGAATCGATCCTGCTTTTCAGTTGTGACCCGAGATCGTGGCCTTCCTTGGCGACGAACAAAGCCGCCAGTCTCTAGGTACCTCCGATAAACATTTCGGACCGCAGATCGACTTAAATTAAGTTGAGCACTCACGTTTCTTTGGCTGTGTCCGGCCTGAATAAGTGCCACAGCTTGGGCAGCGACTTCAGGTGAAGTATCCATAGATTATTGATAGAACCTCACCTTAATGTTAAGAATAAGTAATGTTTGTTGCAAAACCAAAGATATCAATCACTTTTTCAAGAATTAAATCCAAGTAAACCAAGTTTTCTTAGTATTCGATTGTTTGATATCAACAAACAGGCTCCAAATTGTCTTTTGTTTCTTTAAATTCTGTGTTCGAAATTCAAAAAAAGACTATTGAATGAAATTGTGAATGTGCCAGGTTCAAAACTGCATAAAAACTTTTTGCTCGACATAATATAAAATTTTAGCTAGGACCAAACGAAACTGAAAATACAAGGTGGGCCAATAGATGTGTCCAGAAGTGTATGTTAATGTTTAATTCAGATGAATATTATTGTGAAGTATTTCTTCACAATAATTATTTCGGTGTTAAAAAAGGACTAAAGGATAATAACGAAACTGAACTCTATCACTAATGTTCAAGAGTTTATTTACTATGAAATATTAACTACTGGTGGTCACAAAATAATGGCAAGTCCTCCTCATGTTTCTGTTTCAAATAGAATAACCTAAATAGAAAACCCTAAGCAACTATCTGCCTTTATTTTGGCATCTCGTGCGTTGGGCTTTGAAGAGCTTTGCCTAAGTTTCTCAATATGCAATGATCTCTCTCTACTGCTGGACCTGTCATTTCATAACCTGGATACTGTTTTACATGACTGATTGCTATCTTTTTTTTTTTTTTTTTTTTTTGGTGGGTGGAAAATCATCGAATGACCCCCCCCCCGCTCTTGGGCAGAGCGAAGGGGAGTGTCAGACTTCTACTGACTAAAAACCGAACCCATGTTCCTTCTTTGCCCTTGCGCCAAGGCCACGTAATCTAGTACAAATACCGCGGCCCCGACGGGCGTCGGCCCTTGCGGGCCCCTCCTTGCTGACATCGCTTTGAGGCGCGCGTGGAACACGAACGCGCCGCCGACACGGTCTATCTTCACGGCATAAACATTAAACATTCTATCTTTAAAGGCATATACTCATATATATCTTTTTTCTTCTTCACTCTTTGATTACCTATGCTGAGAACTCAACTTTTGGCTGTTTTGAGTCTAAGTTTCTTCCGACCACCTTAATTCTCAACTTTATGACAAGATCAAACATACTGTACCTGTCTTTATTTTGGCATTTCGTGAGTTGTGCTTTGTAGAGTCCTTTGTTCCTAAATCTGCAACAATGTCTCTTTACTGCTGGACTAGTCATTTAAAAAAATGTATACTGTTCAAACTTCAACATGGTTGATTGCTAGCTTCACGGCATTAACATTCTATCATTCTAGTCATACTTATGTTCTCAACGTTGACGACATAATAAATAGCAGCAGTGACTCAACACTGAACAGCGTTTAGGAGACATTCAGTAACATCTGCGATGCACTTAGTCAGTGAGTTAGCCTCACAAACAGTTGTTCAGAGATGTTCAGAACCTAACTCAACACTGGGGCAAGATATGTGAGCATTTTGGACGCCTGATGTTACTTGTGGAAGCCTGAATGGACTTAAATTGCTGTGGTAATATGTTAGATTTGAGGAAAGCTCGTGGAGTTTGAATTTTGTTCTTGTTGGCTAAAATGTGAGTTGAGTTTTGAAAGTAAAACAAATTACGTACCGATTTCATGAACTTTTTACAAAATTTGCAACGTTAGGTTACTTACGTCTTTTTGTGTCATATTTCGTGTACAAAATTTCCTTCCTGTAAAATAATAATTCTGTTCAGTAAGTAAAGGGTCTTTCAACAAGGACGGGTCGATGTTGACAGTTTGTGGCGGCCTCGTTGTTTTGGCGGGATCTGCCAAATTAATTGTTATTTCTTCAGTTACTGATGCCAAATCACCATGACAAGTTACATTGCTCATTGTTCATTTGCTCTATCATATAATATCCATACTTCCATACTAATATTATAAATGCGAAAGTAACTCTGTCTGTCTGTCTGTCTGTCTGTCTGTTACTCTTTCACGCCTAAACGGCTGAACGGATTTTGATGAAATTTGGTACAGACATAGTTTGGAACTTGAGAAAGGACATAGGATAGTTTTTTTTTTTTCGAGATAAACCAAAAATCTGCCGGAAGTCACTATTCCACGCGAACGAAGTCGCGGGCAAAAGCTAGTAGTTTATAAACTTGTAATGACTACTTGTATGACTTGTATGATGTTGTTTGACTGGCCTGTTGGTCTAGTGGTTAGTGACCCTAACTGCTATGCCGGAGGTCGTGGGTTCGATTCCCACCCAGGACAAATGTTTGTGTGATGAGCACGATCATTTGTTCTGTGTCTGGGTGTAATTTATCTATAATATGTATGTATTTAGAAGTATATAAGTATGTTTATCAGTTGTCTAGTACCCATAACACAAGCTCTGCTTAGCTTGGGACTAGATGGCGTTGTGTGATAGTTGTGGAATATTATTATTATTCTCTTTATTTACTTTCCTTACATACTAATTTACATTTTTAAATATTTGTTAAAAAAAGTCTAAAAAACATTTAAAAATATAAAAAAATAGTAGTCCACCGGTGTCGGGAGCAGGGTCCAAGCTACCGGTGGTTAGGGTCCCAGAGACAGGAACCTCCTCACAATACGGGCCGTATCGAGAAGTACTGCCTTCTGAATCAGGCCCTTGATCCAACCGCCAAGCGAAAGTTTTGACAGGTGATCGTCCATGCTTTTTGCTATCAGGCCATTGGCCGTGACGACTATCGGCACAATGATAGCCGAGTTCACATGCCACATATCGACAACCTCGTGTGCTAAGTCCAGATATTTTATTTGCTTCTCTTTCTCAGCTTTCACGAGGTTCTCGTCATGTGGGATGGTAACATCGATTATCATTACGCGGCGCGCTGATCGGTCTATCACCACTATGTCAGGTTTATTGGCAACAATAGTCCTGTCAGTGATGATAGACTGATCCCAGTACAACGTGACATGGTCTTTTTCAAGAACTGGGTCGGGCACATACCTGTAGTACGGAACCTCAGATTCCACAAGTTTATATTTCAAGGCAAGTTGCTGGTGAATAATCCTGGCCACTTGATTGTGCCTGTGCAAGTACTCGCCGTTAGCCAGACGAGAACAACCAGAAATAATATGTCTGATGGACTCACCCGGACGGTGGCATGCCCGACACACGTCAACCGTCCCATCCTTCATAATATATTTCCGGTAGTTATTCGTCAACATAACTTCGTCCATAATTGCACAGACAAAACCTTCAGTTTCCCCAAAGAGGTCGCCGAAACGTAGCCAGGACACGGACGCTAGAAAATCTACATCGGGCCCATGAAGAGCCCGGTAGAAGCGCCCGTGAAGCTCCTTGCTTTGCCACACTTCCTTGCGGTCATCAGCAGTAAGTACCACAGGTTTGCGCCAGTTCTCGTTAGCCATGGACAGTGGGGTGAGTCCCTTGTCCACTGCGACCACATCTCGGTGCATACCCACATCGGCTTTTAAAAAATATTCTCTGAGACTGCACACCTCGCGGTTGTGGAGGGTCTTCGCGTTTAAAAAACCACGACCCCCGCACTTCCGCGGGATGTACAATCTCATGACCGATGATCGTGGGTGATGCATCCGATTTGCGGTCAGCAATGTACGGACTCTCCTATCCAAGGCATCGAGTTCAGTCTGAGTCCATTTGAGTATGCCGAAAGAGTACATTAAAACTGGTATGACCCAACCGTTGAAGGCGCGCACCTTGTTCCCACCTGAAAGAAGGCTATTTAAAACCTTCTTCAGGCGTCCGAAGAAGCGCTCCCTCAACGATTGCTTCATGTCAGCTACGTTAATGCCTAACGCTTCCGATATACCCAAATATTTATAGCTTTCGGATGAGGAGAGGGATCTGAGGTGTATGGAATCCGAGAGCTGAATTCCCTCGGATTCCATAATCTCTCCTCTCTTTACATGCATGACTGCACATTTGTCCACACCAAATTCCATCCTGATGGCGCTACTAAAAGAATCAGTTATTTTTAGTAGCTCCATCAGTCGCAATTTGTTGGGGGCAAACAGTTTCAGATCATCCATGTAAAGAAGGTGAGATATGACCTGACCATCTCTCCTCAACCGGTAGCCTAGACCTGAATCCTCCAGCAATGTGCTAAGAGGATTCAGGGCTAGACAGAACCAAAGCGGGCTCAGACTGTCGCCCTGGAATATTCCCCGTTTAATCCATACAGGTTCATCGTTCCCCTGGATCCGTCGACATCCTGGATATCGAAGGACCGTCTTCCATTGCCCCATACACGACTCAAGGAAGGCGCGTAGAGTTGCATCTATCTTGTACAACTCCAGCATCTTCATCAGCCATGTATGTGGCACCGAGTCGTAGGCCTTCTTATAATCTATCCAACATGTCGACAGATCCTTGCGGGCTCGACGAACCTGTTGGCTAATGGCCATGTCGATGAGGAGTAGCTCCTTAGTACCGCGGGACCCGTTCCTACATCCATTCTGAGAAGCAGACATAATACAATTTTGTTCAATGTGTTTATTAATTTTCGCTCTCAAAATGGATGTAAGAAGTTTATAGACCGTCGACAAACACGTAATCGGTCTATAATTCTTGGGTTCCGCGGGACTACCTGACTTATGGAGCAGGTGGGTAACGCCTGTGGTTAAAAACTGCGGAAGCGACGCAGATTCTAAGGATGACTGGAATTGGGATGCCAGGCAAGTGTGTGAACTGCTGAGCCATTTGAGCCAGAAATTGTGCAGTCCGTCCGGACCAGGTGATTTCCAGTTCGGTAACAGACGAACTGCACTGGCTATATCTAGTGGTGTTATATTGATTGCTTCCATTTCTGGAATAGGTTCACACACTCGCTCGACATCGCGCAACCAGTCAGCCTCAGTATGACAAACGGGTACCGACCAGATGCTGCGCCAGAATGAACTCGTGGCAGCATCATCCGGTCGACACACGTCCGCCATAGTTTGCTCGGGTCGCTCCCAAGCTCGGTATACCCACCTCTCATCGCTCCGGAACATGCGATATTATTATTCTCTTTATTTATTTTTCTTACATACTAATTTACATTTTTAAATATTTGTTAAAAAAGATATCAAAAAACATTTAAAAATATAAAAAGTAGTAGTCCACCGGTGTCGGGAGCAGGGTCCAAGCCACCGGTGGTTAAGGTTCCAGAGACAGGAACCTCCTCACAATACGGGCCGTATCAAGAAGTACTGCCTTCTGAATCAGGCCCTTGATCCAACCGCCAAGCGAAAGTTTTGACAGGTGGTCGTCCATGCTTTTTGCTATCAGGCCATTGGCCGTGACGACTATCGGCACAATGATAGCCGAGTTCACATGCCACATATCGACAACCTCGTGTGCTAAGTCCAGATATTTTATTTGCTTCTCTTTCTCAGCTTTCACGAGGTTCTCGTCATGTGGGATGGTAACATCGATTATCATTACGCGGCGCGCTGATCGGTCCATCACCACTATGTCAGGTTTATTGGCAACAATAGTCCTGTCAGTGATGATAGACTGATCCCAGTACAACGTGACATGGTCGTTTTCGAGAACTGGGTCGGGCACATACCTGTAGTACGGTACCTCAGATTCCACGAGTTTATATTTCAAGGCAAGTTGCTGGTGAATAGTCCTGGCCACTTGATTGTGCCTGTGCAAGTACTCGCCGTTAGCCAGACGAGAACAACCAGAAATAATATGTCTGATGGACTCACCCGGACGGTGGCATGCCCGACACACGTCAACCGTCCCATCCTTCATAATATATTACCGGTAGTTATTCGTCAACATAACTTCGTCCATAATTGCACAGACAAAACCTTCAGTTTCCGCAAAGAGGTCGCCGAAACGTAGCCAGGACACGGACGCTAGAAAATCTACATCGGGCCCATGAAGAGCCCGGTAGAAGCGCCCGTGAAGCTCCTTGCTTTGCCATACTTCCTTGCGGTTTTCAGCAGTAAGTACCACAGGTTTGCGCCAGTTCTCGTAAGCCATGGACAGCGGGGTGAGTCCCTTGTCCACTGCGACCACATCTCGGTGCATACCCACATCGGCCTTTAAAAAATATTCTCTGAGACTGCACACCTCGCGGTTGTGGAGGGGATAAAAAGCATCGACCCCCGCATTTCCACGGGATGTACAGTCTCATGACCGATGATCGTGGGTGATGCATCCGATTTGCGGTTAGCAATGTACGGACTCTCCTATCCAAGGCATCGAGTTCAGTCTGAGTCCATTTGAGTATGCCGAAAGAGTACATTAAAACTGGCATGACCCAACCGTTGAAGGCGCGCACCTTGTTCCCACCTGAAAGAAGGCTATTTAAAACCTTCTTCAGGCGTCCGAAGAAGCGCTCCCTCAACGATTGCTTCATGTCAGCTACGTTAATGCCTAACGCTTCCGGTATACCCAAATATTTATAGCTTTCGGATGAGGAGAGGGATCTGAGGTGTATGGAATCCGAGAGCTGAATTCCCTCGGATTCCATAATCTCTCCTCTCTTTACATGCATGACTGCACATTTGTCCACACCAAATTCCATCCTGATGGCGCTACTAAAAGAATCAGTTATTTTTAGTAGCTCCATCAGTCGCAATTTGTTGGGGGCAAACAGTTTCAGATCATCCATGTAAAGAAGGTGAGATATGACCTGACCATCTCTCCTCAACCGGTAGCCTAAACTTGAATCCTCCAGCAATGTGCTAAGAGGATTCAGGGCTAGACAGAACCATAGCGGGCTCAGACTGTCGCCCTGGAATATTCCCCGTTTAATCCATACAGGTTCATCGTTCCCCTGAATCTGTCGACATCCTGGATATCGAAGGACCGTCTTCCATTGCCTCATACACGACTCCAGGAAGGCGCGTAGAGTTGCATCTATCTTATACAACTCCAGCACCTTCATCAGCCATGTATGTGGCACCGAGTCGTAGGCCTTCTTATAATCTATCCAACATGTCGACAGATCCTTGCGGGCTCGACGAACCTGTTGGCTAATGGCCATGTCGATGAGGAGTAGCTCCTTAGTACCGCGGGACCCGTTCCTACATCCATTCTGAGAAGCAGACATAATACAGTTTTGCTCAATGTGTTTATTAATTTTTGCCCTCAAAATGGATGTAAGAAGTTTATAGACCGTCGATAAACACGTAATCGGTCTATAATTCTTGGGTTCCGCGGGACTACCTGACTTATGGAGCAGGTGGGTAACGCCTGTGGGTAAAAACTGCGGAAGCGACGCAGACTCTAAGGCTGACTGGAATTGAGATGCCAGGCAAGTGTGTGAACTTCTGAGCCATTTGAGCCAGAAATTGTGCAGTCCGTCCGGACCTGGTGATTTCCAGTTCGGTAACTGACGAACTGCACTGGCTATATCTAGTGGTGTTATTAGGATAGTTTCCATTTCTGGGATAGGTTCACACATTCGCTCGATATCACGCAACCAGTCAGCCTCAGTATGACAGACGGGTACTAGATGCTGCGCCAGAATGAACTGGTAGCAGTATCATCTGGGTGACACACGTCCGTCATATTTTGCTCGGGTCGCTCCCAAGTTCGGTATACCCACCTTTCATCGCTCTGGAACATGCGATTCTGCGAGTAACGATCAACCCACCGCTTATACCGCCGAATACGGTTGGCCCATGCATAAACCTTCTGCTTCAGGAAGTCGATGCGCTCTGTGACACGGGACATGTAATCTTGGGGACTGATTTCAGTTCCCGAGAATGCCCGCTTCACAAAGCGCATCACACGTGGTCGTGTATTGCCCTCCCTGAAGCAGTATAGTTTGCCAATGAGCACCCTGGCCCCGTCGATACGACGCTCGATCCTGCGCTGCCAGGTCGGTACGGCTGGTTTTGGTCGACTAGCTAAGTCACAATTTGGGAATTTAACATTAGCTAGTCGACATGCCGCTACAGCCCCACAGTACAAGATCGAGTGTGCATCAACGAGGTCCTCGCTACTCTCGAATATATTCTTGAGCTGCGAGTCCAGGGCACACACCAACGCCCTATTTCGCTTATGCATGGGTAACCGTGGTAATCGGGGCCTAAGTTCGGTAGGAATGGATCGATACTCGCGAAGCGCATTCTCCAGTGCGCTCCTCAATCGGTCGTTGCACTGGCTACTTACCGTAGCAACCCTATCATCTTCCTCTACAGCAACAGTATTGGGCCGCGATGTGGTCGCGTCAATAATAGACGTTGGTACCGCAGTCTGTGCCTGAGTCAAGATGATACGGTTGCTAAGTACCTCTGAGCGCAGCCTATCAAGTGCGGCGTCGTCCAACATGCGATTGCGTTGGATGACACGCACCTGATCTGACAGTCGTTGGCTTGACACGTTGACAGTTGGTTCAAGGTCCTGGAATAGAGACAGCATCCTAGCACGGTACGCAGTGAGGTTAGTTCCCCCCTCTGTAGACCCGTAGTATGCGCGCATGACGTTCTCATTTATTGTTCGAGTCCATTTCATGCGCTGCACACAACCACCGGTAGCGGGGACCCGGCTCGGGGCCGGTTGGCCCCTAGGTCCCAAGCTGGTCGGCGGCCGGCCTCTCCCCTGCCGACGCTCTGGAGATGGTGATGGTGTTCGTGATGTCGTCGGCGGAGAGAAATACTCGTCGCTCGAGCTCGACGCTACTAGGGGTCGCAAACCGGGATCCCGGATACCGAAAATACCGGGATACCGGACCGAAAAGGGTCCTTCACAATACCGGTATTGAATTTTTGAATACCGGGATTTACGATATTTTCGGTATTCATCACAGAACGATGCAAATCGCAAATCACGGCACACCGCCCCCACTTTTCCTGTACTGTACTAGTTCTAACGCGTTGCTGCAAGAAGAATGTTGATTATTACTATTATAATAGAATATGCTTGTTTATTTATTTATTTATTTATTTAAACTTTATGCACAATAGTGATACATAGGCGGACTTAATGCCACAAGGCATTCTCTACCAGTCAACCTTAGGGTCAAACAAGACAACATTGTGGTAGGGTACAAAAAACAATATCAATTACTTTAATAAAAAAATAAAAAAAGTATAGGTATACTTATACTAATACACATATAAAAAATAAAATAAACTAATAAATATTTAAACAAATACCAAACTAAATAACGAAAAACTTGACGACTTATGACTCGACTTATAATAATTAAAAGCTATTTGGTCAGATTTAAATAGTGGCTACGTACTTTCCTTTTAAAAGTGAATTTGCTTTCAGCTTTTTTAATACCAAGGGGTAGCGCGTTCCAGAGTTTTATAGATGATATAGCGTAAGAATTTGATAAAAAACCAGTGCGGTGTGAAGGAATTTGGAGAATGAGATTTTTGGAAGCTCGAAGACTACGACGATGACAACTGCCCAACACCTTGAAATAAGTTTTTAAATAATCGGGAGCACGTGGATCGTTCATAATCGAGAAGAGCATGCAGAGAGATCTGAGGGACCTCCTGAGTCGGATAGGCAGCCATTTAAGCTGAGAACGGAAGGATGAAATATGATCGTATTTACGAAGGCCAAAAACAAAACGAATACAATTATTGAGAAGTCGATCCAATTTATTTAGAAGTTCTTGGGATATATCAGAATAACAAACATCAGCATAGTCAATAATGGGAAGCACAAGGGACTGAACCAAAGTGAGTTTCGTGCTAGATGGGAGAAAATGCTTGAATCTATAGAGAGACCGCAGTGAAAACGTGACTTTCTGACTCACCTGAGCGACGTGTTTTTCCCAACTCAAACTGCTGTCAATGTAAAGACCTAAGTCCTTTACGTGGGGTGACAGAGAAATGACTGAATTCCCGTATATCAGTGGCGCAAGTTGGTTTATGCTCACATTCCTCAAATAGTACGAGCTACCAATGAGCTTGTTATAATTTAAGATTTTACAGATTTAATTAAACGAAGAATATTGATTACTTAATTAATTTTTGTTTAATATGACTTTCATTAGCGCAGGTAGCGATGTTGCAATTTCGATAGGAGGGAGATAATCGTATTCTTTGTTAAAAAGTTGATTTTCTTTTAATTGCTGACTAGTGACTTCCCAAAAAGAAGGAGGTTTCTATATTCGACCGATTTTTGTCGCGATGTCGAGAGACACCGCCAAGACCACACCGAGAGACCGCACTATCCGTCGTGAGGGTTCTCACGCGTATGCTGGCATCCACCGTCGAGCGTTTCTTGCGGAACACCAATTTGGTTAATTCGGACCCATCCCCTCAAGGTGCTCGGCGAGGCGGTTTGCATTTATAATCAAAGAGCTTGCCCACCTCGTCGAGCAGCACAATGGGCCGGTATGCGTACGGCGAGTGCCAGCTTCTAGATGAGGACCACCTTCCCCGTCTTCCAATGAAGCGGAAAAAAGCCTCTCTTTTCAAGCATGCGCTTAAGAACCCCTCCAGTCGGGACCGAAGAGCTTCTGAGGCCAGGCAGGACCCAGTCTTTGCCAGGCAATGGGTCCCGGGGCTGTATTTTTGGCTTTAAGCCTACGTGCCACCACTCTCAGGTCTACCCCAGTCACCTCCTGAATGTCGTCATCGTCTCCTGAGTGGTCCGCTTCCAGCATCGCAGGTGGCGGAGCCATTGGCGGGGGAGGATGCTCCCCTCGCGAATCACCACGTACTCCACGAGGTTAGGCCGGAGACTCTGCGTCAGCTGGGGGGGGCCGGGTGCGGAGTTTATTCCACACCATCATATAAGGGCGCCCTCACGGATATCTGTTGAGAGTCTCCAGCATCACCTCGCGGGCCTGATCCTTGGCCCGCCGACGAGCCTCGAGGAAGGCGGTCTCCGCCGCTCTATTCCCTTCATACAGCTCCGCTTCAATGGCTTCCGCATTCGGAGGACGAATGCGGAGCCTGCGATGCCTGACGTACAGGTGCCGCGCCGCCACACACTGCTCACGCAGGTGTGACAGCTCTCGCGACCACCAGTACACCTGACGCCGGGCACTTCCTGACTGGACTCGGGGCATTGCCATGTCGCATATCTCACACAAGGCCTCCTGGAATCAACCCGCCTCGTCGTTGACGTCCGCAGGCCTGACCGGTAATGGCACCCAAGCCCGCACGATCGAGGCTTTCAGGAGGAGCTCCTGGTACAGCTGCTTCAGCGCCCATCGCGGAACACTCAGGGTCTGTGGGACCGGCGCGCTTGAGAACTGAGCAAAAACCTCAAACCGGAATATACTGGTGGTCGGAGTATGTCTCCACACCCTCCATGACGCGCTAGTCAACGACACGCTGTGACAGAGCTGAGCTGGCTAACGAAATGTCCACCACCGACTCGCCCCGCGTCCGTACAGAACCCCGGTTCAGGATGTCCAGGACTGTTCCCAGAGCCCAGCACTCGACCATCCCACCCCGCACATCCGTGTAACGAGAACCAATCAATGCCAAGAGCTTGACCTGGCCAAGCTCTTGGCATTGAAGTCCCCGAGTACAAGTACGGATGCTTAGTTAATATATTATTATATTTATATATAAAGGATATTACAACTAAAAATAACAAAATTAAAAAACTTTTTTGCAAAAAAACCGTTGAAGTCGGTTTTAAACTTATATCTTTTTAAATTCTCTAATTTACCATATCACTATAGATACTATAAAAGCTTTAACGGAAAGAAAAACTAATAAAACAAATATAATTTCTATAAATGCCGAAAATACCGAAATTACCGGAATCCCGGTATTGTCCTAGACTCAATACCGAAAATACCGGTTTCGGAAAGTGGGACCGGTATTGCGACCCCTAGACGCTACTGCCGCCGCCGGTGACGCAGGTGATCGAAGGTTCGGCGGCGGCGAGGCGGAGCTGAGCGACGAGTCCGGGGATGGTGGGCGTGCGCGTCGTCTAGCTGCAGCTGCTCTCGTAATCATCGTTGTTTCATTATTCCTCGTAAATATTGTTTATTGAGTCTCAGAATTTTTTTGATGTCTGTCATCGTTGTCATTATTAATACTATCTTGCTGTTACTAGTTTAAGTTCTTTTTCGCACCATCTGTACCTTTTTGATCATTATACAATTATTATTATTATTATTTTACACGAGTGAGCAGCATGTCATAATGATACAAAACTTTATTTTCAAAATTAGTGTTCGTTTGGTATTGTTGGTTTTGTCTGTGACTGATGATTTGATGAATCTTAGTTTTTTGTTCTTTATAGCTGAATGCGAGACGCACGGGACCGGTCGATGTGGCGACACTTGGGGGAGGACTAAGTCCTGCAGTTGATGTCTGTCAGCTTAAATGATGATGATCAAGTTTATATTTTTGAAGACTCCTCTTTTCCATTTTTACTCAAAAGCACAAAACTCCTAAGAAAGAAACATTCTGATAAAAGCAGGTTGCTTTGAACTGCTTACGTTTGCACACAGACAGACAGAAACATATAACAGAATATAACAGAATAGAAACATATTACCTACATTGTCTTCCCAGCATCGTTCAAGGATTTACTAGGATCACTTCTAGGGGACGTTTCATGAATTTCTGCTTACACAAGTGAAATAAATAAAGTACGAAAACAAACTGAAAACTATGGAGAGAGATAACCGTTTGGAATCAATGTTTTGAAACACGTACAAGTAATAAATGGCTGAAATTTTCAAGTTGTTTAAGTTTCTTTACAAAGAATACCTGTGACATAGTTTTAGTTTAAAGTCGTTTCGTGCTTTGGTTTTGGTTGCGCCTTTAATTCATTCAATCAGCGAGGGCTGGGAATGCATTCACTCCCTCCGTTCGCGAGTGAACCTAACCCGCGAACGAACGTCATTCTTCCGTACACTGCCGCTGCGACAAGACGCTGTCGTCGCTGCGTCCGCGCCACCGCGCCGCCCGCCATTTTTCGTTCTCACGCGTTATTAAAACTGCAAAACCACCCTCGCTTGCTTGCTAGCAACCCTTCGCATCCATTTCTACCACTCGCAAAACCGGACGCTGGCTACCAAGCATTGTGCACGCTGCCTAAAGTCAAGCTTCCACGAAGAAATCCTCAAGTCCTCGTGGTGCCATCGCCAGGTGAGTGAACTGCTTTTCTTTAGCTCTCGTCTGGTTGGATTGTTTTTACGGCGCACCATATTTTCTCCCGCTCATACTATAACTCGCATATAATCCTCGCATTTTTACCCGCATCGCTTCACCATAATTTTGGTCCATTTCGAGTCGGACTGAGCCAGTATATACCTTTAAAATATTCCCCATCTCGCTATTTAAGTATTCCCTACTATAATTACGCTTATAACTGTGCTTGTTCAAGTAAATTACGTTGTTCATTATACCATTTCAATATCACATTTTTTATAAATTATAACTCGAACAACGGGAGCTTGGGTGACGCAACAAAATGGCGTCGGAAGCAAAGTTGAAAATGATCGTTGCAAAAAAAGAAACTATTTTCGAGAAAATAAATAGCTTATTCAAGATTGCAAAGAAAATAATTCCTTCAAATATTGATACTAGAAGTAAACAAGAATTTCTAGCCGCTTCTTCGAATATCGAAAAGTTATATAATAATTTTAACGATCTTTGTGATCAACATAATACATTATTATTAGAGATAGACCCTGATTATAAAATAAGTTTTAGTAATTGGAGCTCGTTCGAAACATTATTTACAGAAATCCAATATAAACGTAATACCATATTAGAGTCTACCCGCGCTAATGTAGATATTCCCGCTGTGGAATCTTACGTTTGCCGCTTACCGCCATTGGAGTTATTAAGTTTCTCTGGTCAACCGGAAAGTTGGCCACTGTTTTACCAATGCTTCAAAACTAACGTTCATGATAATAAAAAACTAACTGATGATCAGCGTGTACAGTATTTGGTAGGTAAATTAAATGGCAGCGCAAAAAATATATTCGCGGGAATAATTCCCAATGCGTCTAACTATCTTACGATATGGAATTCTTTAGTGACAAAATACCAGGACAAGAGGTTACTTGGGTCTATGTACTTAAATAATATACTTGACATAAAACCTACCTCGGGTTCACCCGGTCAATTAAATGATTTTATTGAAAGAGTTCACTCATCTTGGTCCGCGTTAAGACTGTTAGACATTGGCGATTTATCCGATTTCTTGTTTACTCATCTCGTTTTAAAAAAGTTAGATTCTCAAGTATTACAAAGTTTCGAGTTATCCGCCCGCGAGAAAGATATACCCACAAGTGATGATTTAGTTACTTTCGTACGGCATCACATAAAGGTTCTTGAACGAACAACAGCTGTTCGTCAAACCACGTCACCGCAAAATAATCAGGGGACTAACTTACAAAATAGGTCGCGTTCTTCTGCAACGAAAACTTCGCATAGTTTTGCAGTAACAGAAAATGAAGTTAATAATAATGTACCCACTTGTAAGTTTTGTAAAAAATCTCAACATACTCATTTATACGAGTGTTCAGAATTCAAAAAATTAGATGTAAAAGATCGCTTTAAGTTCATAAAAGAGAATAAAATGTGCATCAATTGTTTTAGTAGTAAACATTCCACCCTTAATTGTGGTTCTACAAATACTTGTAAACACTGTAACAAAAAGCATCATTCATTGTTGCATTTTAATAATCGCGAGACAAGCTCGCAACAATCGCAACCTAGTGTATTGGAACCGTCGCCATTGCCGGGCGCTCGCGCACTGGACAGCAGCCCTCAGTCGGTGTGTATGCATAGCAGCCATGTCGCTCGCGCGTCGCCGGTCGTGACATCTTCGTGTGTCGGGTTGAATGAATGTACTAATTCTAAGAATTCGATCGCGTTGACGTCGCGTAATAATAATATAGATTTATCTTGTGACCAGTTGAAAACGTCAGTTGTTTTACCAACGGCACAAGTTTATGTTCCGATAAATGGAAAACGCTTTGTTATAAGATGTTTAGTGGATAGTGGTTCACAAAACAACCTTATCACTCTCGCATGTTGTAGAAAATTAAAACTAAATATTCAACCGCTTGTTAACTCGTCTTTAAAATCAGTAGGTACGATTTCCACTCCCATTAAGGGTTACGTGTCTCTTACAATACAGTCGCGCGTAAGTGACGCTCAATACGAATTAACCATGTTAGTGATTGATCACATAGCTGATCCGTTGCCAGTTCGCGCGGTACAAAGGTCCGTGATGGATCATTTCATAGGTTTACCGCTCGCAGATGAATGTTGGGACGTACCTGGGAATATAGACGCTATTCTTGGTACGCAAATGTTCGCGTTTGTTTTGCTAGGGAAAAAGGTTATACCAGCATCTACCTCTCAATCAGCTGATTCTGCGATCACCGCTCGCTTCATACCTCATGCTTTAGAAACCACGCTTGGCTATATTGTCATGGGTGAGGTACCTTCTGTCAACCATGACAGTGTAGCCTGGTCCTTCGGCCCGTTAGTAGATAATTTAAATAATTTAATTTTAAAATTCTGGGAAATCGAGGAAGTACCTACTGTTAACAAAAAGGGTCCGGAATATCAAGAATGTGAAGATTTTTATAAATCGACCGTTTCGCGACATTCATGTGGGCGATATATTGTGTCGTTACCTTTTAAAGGTGAACCTAAGTCTTTAGGTAACTCCTTCATTCACGCTCAGCGTAGATTGTCCGCGCTAGAGCGAAAGTTTCATTCGCTTCCCGCTTTACGTCAAGCTTATAACGACGTAATAAATGATTATATAGATAAGGGTTATCTGTCGGAAATACCTTATTCTTTGTCCGCTATAAATGAAGGCTACTTCATCCCGCACCACGCAGTTGTAAGGCCTGAGAAGTCGACAACAAAAACCCGCATTGTTTTAGATGCAAGCGCTAAAACTGATAGCGGCAAGTCGCTCAACGACTTGTTGCATACAGGGCCTAATTTGCAGGCAGACTTATTTTCGCTTTTGCTAAACTTTAGATATTTTAAGGTAGCAATTACAGCTGATATACGTCAAATGTATCTTAGAATTTCATTGTCAGATAAAGATCGTAAATATCAAAAAATATTATATCGCTTTAATGATACCGAGAGTATTCGTATTTTCCAATTTAATTCTGTGGCTTTCGGCCTCCGCTCGAGTCCATTTTTGGCAATGCGTACCGTCCGTCAATTGGCGGAGGATTATCGCGAACGCTTTCCTCTCGCGGCAGATGTTGCCATGAGAGAACTGTACATGGATGATCTAACAACTTCTGTACATTCTGCCGAAGATGGTACTCGTTTAGCTGACGAGCTGCTCGCTTTATTCAAGTTCGGTGGATTTGATCTCGTCAAATGGGCGAGCAACTCATCGGAACTTCTCGCTCACTTGCCGGAGTCGTATCGTGCTGTGATCGAGTTCACAGATGATGATGACACACTGAAGGTTCTAGGTTTAAAATGGATACCTACTTCTGATGTGTTCTCGTTCACTACCGCCGCCGCGACTACGTGTAACACCAAACGTGCTATATTGTCAACTATTGCTCGCCTATTTGACGTGCTCGGGTTCGTCGCACCTGTCATTCTCTACGCAAAACTTCTTATACAAGATCTTTGGCTTTCTAAGGTGGGGTGGGATGAAGAACCCCCGGAACTCATTACTAAATGTTTCGTTAAACTCAAATCAGAATTACCGTTATTAGTTAACTTACAAATACCTCGCCACTTAGGTGTCGCGGCCGGCTGTGTTATAAATTTGCTTGGCTTTGGAGACGCTAGTATGAAGGCTTACGGCTGCGTCTTATACCTGCACGTAACGAACCCTAACGGTAATATATCCATTCATTTAGTATGCGCTAAGTCTAAGGTGGCTCCTCTAAAGACTGTTTCACTGGCAAGGCTTGAATTGTGTGCCTCGCTACTTCTGGCTAAACTTGTCAAACAAGTACATACGGTTTTTGATAATCGCTATCCTATAAAGGATATTTTCGCTTTCAGTGATTCTACGATCGCTCTGTCATGGATTCATTCATCTCCACACCGGTGGCAAGTATTTGTGGCCAACCGTGTGACTGAGATACAGGAAAATCTATCTCCTGACCGCTTTTTTCACATCAATGGGATAGAAAATCCCAGTGATTGTTTATCAAGAGGTTTATTACCCTCGCAACTCATTAATCATCCGCTTTGGTGGTATGGTCCACCTTGGGCTTGCCATCCAACCGCTGAATGGCCAATTGTACCATTCAAACCGTCTTCTGTTGAAGGTTCTATACCTGAAGCAAAGAGCTCTGTTACTCTAACAGTCATTCCTGATTTGGATTCTTCGATACTTCTGGAGCTAGCTCTCAGAGTCTCGTCTTGGAAAAAATTATTACGCATTCTGGTATATATCTTGCGCTTTCTGCGTAAGTTACCTCTCGCTCCGGTAATTCAAGTCTCTGACCTTGAAACCGCTGAACTCGTGATTCTTCGCGAATTGCAAAGCAAACATTTTGCTGATGAAATAAAAAATATTAAAAAGGGTAGATTACCTTCTCCTTCTTTAAGAAAGCTCGATCTGTTTGTTGATGACAACGGATTGCTCCGCGTAGGTGGTCGACTAATAAACGCACATATACCTTATGAAAGTCGGCATCCATTGTTGCTTCCTCGTCGACATCACTTAGTCGATCTACTAATAGATGATTGCCATCGATCCAATTGTCATACCGGTTCACATCTTCTTATGTCTTTATTAAGGCAGCGATATTGGATCATATCCGCTCGGAATATTATTCGACAACGCATACGCCAATGTAACTTCTGTTTTAAGGTTGCGCCCTCTCATCCTACACCCATGATGTCAAGTTTACCCCCTTCGCGGGTGCAAGAAGCTAAGGCCTTTACTCACACTGGCGTTGATTACGCTGGGCCTATAAACATTACTATGACGCGAAGGAGGGGCGTTAAAAGCCAAAAGGCATATATTTGTCTCTTCGTGTGTTTGACTACTAAAGCCATACACATTGAAATTGCCTCAGACTTGAGTTCGGAAACGTTTCTTGACGCTTTCAAGCGTTTCTTGTCTAGGCGAGGGCCAGTATCAGTTCTCTATTCCGATAACGGAACCAATTTCATTGGTGCAAAGCGTCAATTGGACGAGTTATATACTTTCCTTTCTTCTAAAGATACGTCTACCGCATTTCAAACTGAATTGAATAATCGTAAAATAACATGGCGTAATATCCCTGCTCGTGCACCCCACTGGGGAGGCATTTGGGAAAGCAACATAAAATGCATAAAAACTCATCTATATCGTTGCATTGGGCAACAATTACTGTGCTATGAGGAATTGTTGACAGTATTAACTCAAATTGAGAGTGTCTTAAACTCTCGCCCATTGTGTGCGCTGTCGGACCAGCCGCATACAATTATTACTCCTGCGCATTTTCTAAACACAACCCCTTTGCAGTCGTTGCCTGCCTATGAGGTTGACGCATCTGTAAGCCTTCATAACAGGAAAAAACTGTTAGACAGTTTAGTCCAAAGCTATTGGAAAAAATGGCATGTAGATTATTTGCATACACTTCAACTGAGGCAAAAATGGAATACTCCTGATGTACCTATTCAGCCGGGTTTACTTGTTCTCATCCACCAGGATGATTCACCGCCGCTTCGCTGGCCTACCGGAATTATTGAACAAGTATATCCGGGTAAAGATGGAATCGTGCGAGTCGCGTTAGTACGCACTACAGCAGGGATTTTCAAACGCCCCGTCGTTAAGTTGTGTCCCCTTCCTTCGCAATAATTTAAACTTAATTTACCAATTAGCACAGTTATAATTCGTTAATCTTAAGTATGTAATTTAGTAAATCTGTAATTTAATCCACACCCTTTCACCTTTTAAAACTTAAACTTTAAGTCAATCCATTTGACCTCGCTCCGCTTTAATCTAAGATCCTCTCCTTATCCTTTCCGTTTGTTTCGAAAATCCTAAGGATTTCCAAAGGGGGGAGGATGGTTGCGCCTTTAATTCATTCAATCAGCGAGGGCTGGGAATGCATTCACTCCCTCCGTTCGCGAGTGAACCTAACCCGCGAACGAACGTCATTCTTCCGTACACTGCCGCTGCGACAAGACGCTGTCGTCGCTGCGTCCGCGCCACCGCGCCGCCCGCCATTTTTCGTTCTCACGCGTTATTAAAACTGCAAAACCACCCTCGCTTGCTTGCTAGCAACCCTTCGCATCCATTTCTACCACTCGCAAAACCGGACGCTGGCTACCAAGCATTGTGCACGCTGCCTAAAGTCAAGCTTCCACGAAGAAATCCTCAAGTCCTCGTGGTGCCATCGCCAGGTGAGTGAACTGCTTTTCTTTAGCTCTCGTCTGGTTGGATTGTTTTTACGGCGCACCATATTTTCTCCCGCTCATACTATAACTCGCATATAATCCTCGCATTTTTACCCGCATCGCTTCACCAGGTTTTGTTTGTCCAGTAAGATTTATTTACTTGTTTCATAGTTTTCGTTTTAAGCTCTTGGTTACATGGGTAGATAACATTCACAATACTTAATATTTTCGATGCAATGTCTAGTATCGCGAGAACTGATAAGATTATCTGGTGTAGAGACTAAACCTCAAATGCAATTTTTTAAGTCACTGGTTAAAATATTATGATTAATTTTAACCACTAATTTAGAAAAAAATGTAGGTAAGTAACAGATTAATCTAGTTCGTAAGACTGGCAGCGTTCGGGGCTTGGTTTATTTGGGGGTTGTTCGTCGAGGCTGCGGTTAGATAGAAAGAGATACCGCAGCCCCGGACAAAAAGGGCTAACAAGGGACATGGGTGGTTTTAGTCAGTAGAAGTCTGACACTGGAGGAATCATTTAATGATTTCCCAATCCAAAAAAAAGACGCAGCGTGTCAAGTGATAGCTCTTCTTAGAATAATTATAAGTATCAATGAATTAACTAATATGCCTTTCATTGCCGACGATCTGAAGTACTGGTTGGTGTAATAATTATGATATGATCGTACTAACATTTAATTGAAACTTTATAATAAAACTTATTTCATAATGACTAAACATTATGAACAGAATACTATTGGCAATCATCGATCGCGATTCCAAAGAAAAGCATTGAACACATGAACAAAGACATTTTGTCGTACCTGTGTGCTTCATAAATATTAAATCCTAATGCTAAGCGAAATAAATAAGTAAATACCACATTAGGGATTTTGAAATATACAGCTGACGTCGATATTCAATTATTTATAATGCCCAAATGTCATTGGCAAAGAAAAAGAAAACATTTTCTATTTTCTTTTCAACGTTTTGTCTATAACTTAGTGGACTTTTTAATATTTTATAAAAAACTAGCTTATACCCGCGGCTTCCCCCATGTGTATACTAATATAATATAATATTTTTTATACTAAAACTTACTCTATCCATTGGCAAAAACAACATAAAAATCGAAGCAGTAGATTTGAGGTTATCGCGAACACTCGAACAGACAGACAGACAGACTTTGTTTTAAAATATGCAGTGATGTATTAAATTGTATGTCACATCAAAATGTGACCTATAAGGGTAAGATTGTTTTTTCGAGAAATCAAAGAAAATTTCAAATCCGTTGTTTGATGTATCGAATTGTAAGCCTAGCCTCGAAACCTTATCGAGATAAAGGTTAGACGATGTACTTTAGGTACATTTTCTTCGTTTTTTGACATGTATGAACGTGGACGAGGCAAAAGGACTTGGTAAGGATCGTAGCAGATGGCGTTCTGCGTTTCTGCCTACCTACAATAGAAGGCGTGACTTTATGTAAGTATGAATAGCAGCTATAATTAATTCTTCTCTAAAAAAAATAGTCACAGCAGTACCTTTAAAAGATTTCTGCATTCTAAGCACCTTTTATTTTTCTTTTACACTCCCAAGTCGGCAGTACACTGGTACCGTCGACGGATACCTTTTGTGATGCTAAAAGTTGGCTCCAAAGAAAACTTCGCTAGTTTGTGAGGAGTTCAGGAGTTTGTGTAACGCGATCCTCCACGTTTGGTGACTGTTATTTGTTGAGTTCTTTGTAAACATTGTAGATCTTGTAGAAATATCAGTAGGTCAGTGAAGAGACAGTAGTTTTTTTTTAGTAAAATTACAAAGTAGATTGTAAAACGAAGCTTGGTTTCAGGTAAGCTATGTGATGCGGTAAAATAAAATAATAACTGTACAAGAAGGAACTTTATATAAATTCCTGCCCTGCCCTGTTCCATGTACTTATTTTGGGGACGTTGCAACAAGTTTCTTTCTTTCATTCTCCTCTGTCAATCGTCACGTTATAATTTATTTCTTCTTCCTTCTTAGGATTCGTCAGAAATTCCATCACATCTTTTATTTGGTGGTGAACTCCCTCTCCATTTCACATTTACATTCATCACTCACTCAGTACCTTAAATACAACACTGAAAATATTATTTAAAATACTGCTAAATATTATTTTTCTTCGAAACATTAGAATCATCAGACACATTTCAGTGATTCACTCAACTTTGCACGTATTCTAAAAAACCTTACGTTTGAAGCGACCACAGCTTGATCCAATACTTGTGTGGCACATCTTCATACAAAAGTAAGTATCCACGTGTGACTTTGAGACCAGTATTTTATTATATTCCATGACAAAGAAAAGGTTGAATGTAACTTATGAATAATTTATAAGTCTTTACATAGCACAAATCTAATATGACATAAACGAACCAAGAATTTTCGTGAATGAAAATACGTTGGCAATAAAATGTAGTGAATTCTTGATATGGAGCCAAATTTCATTGAATATTGTAGATAAATATTTGGTTTGGGTATTTCATTTAGGCTTCAGTTTTAAACCTTTGCTATTATTAAGTACTGAGATCTTGTTATACCTAGATAAACTGTTTAAATTGGAGAAGCAGAATTACTGAGTTTAATATAATTCACTTTACTACTATTAATAGCATAAACGGGATATTTACAATGTTTGATTTTTGTTTCGAGTTCCCGATATTTCGGCGCTGTTACAAGCACCATGATCACGGATAAACTGATCATCTCAACTGATGTTTATCCGTGATCATGATGCTTGTGATCACGGATAAACTGATCATCTCATCTGATGTTTATCCGTGATCATGGTGCTTGTGATCACGGATAAACTGATCATCTCAACTGATGTTTATCCGTGATCATGGTGCTTGTAACAGCGCCGAAATATCGGGAACTCGAAACAAAAATCAAACATGGTAAATATCCCGTTTATATATTAAGGCGATGACAATAGCTATTGACTTCTGATGTTTCAGTATTTTTGGACACGCCCACAATTTTTCCGATACCCTAGCGCCATACTACCAAGTAAGAAACAAATAGTCCAGGATCCGCGGTCCATTTTTGCACTTGATTACTATCAAGCTAATTTTTTGATGAGACGGCGAGACGCCCAACAATTTCCTGCACGAAACTCTCGAATTCTCGATTGTGGTAAGTAATAGGGGTAGCAGGGATAAAATATGTTGGTTTGATGATTCTCAAAAGTGTTAAGTACAAACACTTTTGAGAATCATCAGCTGGGTTTTTTTTGTTAAATCTGATGATAATTATCTAAATTATTTGAAAAAATATTTGTCCTACAAAATGTATGGTTTGATCAAAGAGTCCCCTTCCTTCCTTCCAATATGTATCGATAACGAAGTCATTAAAAATGATTACTTACCTACTAACTGGGTTTTGGGGATTGGATATTTTCTATTAAACCCACTCTTTTCAAGTTACCTACAAGATTCTAAAAATTATATTAAGTGTTTGGCACTTACTCCACGCACCATCAATATTCCTGTACATCATAAACAACAGGCTAATACACTTTCTGGAGCCACAAATTCCAGAAGAGCAAGCAGGTTTTGTTAAAGGCAAAGACACGCGGGAACAAATTCTGAACGTTCGCCAAATTATAGAGAAAAGCCGGGAATTTAACAGCCCTGTATTGATATGTTTCATAGATTATACCAAAGCATTTGATTGCGTGGAGTGGGGCAAGCTGTGGGGGGTTCTTAAAGACATGGGAACGCCTCAACATCTTATTGACATAGTCCGATACCTCTACCTACACATCAACAACCGCTCTTTCGTCAAAATAGACACCGACTGTTCAAATGCGTTAGGCAGGGATGCATCCTCTCACCTCTGCTCTTCAATATGTATGAAGAGTAATATCATTCAAGACTCTTGAGGGCTGGGACAAGGGGTTTACTGTTGGTGGAAAGTGGATTTCCAATCTGAGGTACACTGATGACACCGTTCTACTTGCTACAACATTTGGCAACATGAAAGAGATACGGCACAGATTGGAAAGTGGCAAAGTAGGGTTTGCAATAAATAGGCAGAAAACCAAGCTTATGGTGGTAGATCGTGCGGGAAAGCTATCGGGCGCCTATAACATCTAAGGCATCTATACTGTGGACAGCTTCGATTAACTGGGCTCCAATATAAGTAATGAAGGTAGCTGCGTCACAGAAATAAAACGGCGGATAGCCATGGCTAAAGATGCTATATTACGCCCCCGGAACATCTGGGAAAAACGTGGTATAAGTTTTAAAACGAAGGCCCGTTTGGTCAGAGCACTAGTTTTCCTGATTTTCCTCCATAGAGTTAATAATAATAATATTTATTTATTTTCAAGCTACTTTGGCCCATAGATAAATACCTTACAGACTAACATACATACGATATAATTGACAGCTTGTGTTAGTAAACAAAACCTTAAAACTATATTAGTATCACTACACTTGCACTACGTCACTGTGCGATCATGTGGCACTTGCCCGCGGAAGCGTCGAAACACCACCCCCTGAAGCCAAAAGTCCTCTTCCAAGACGAGGTGCAGGTAGCATGTCGGTACTCGCACCACAAACGCCTTAAAGTTTAAAAAAAAAAAAAAAAAAAACATTGACGTTGCGGCGCGACTCGAGCAGCTGCACTCTCGCCACGTACTTGATCTTCTGGCGCACGTACTCCACGATGTCCTCCGTCGTAGTGGTGTAATGTAGACGGGAGAGGTACACAGTGTTCGGCTTTGCGGCACGAATTTGCACATTGGGCTCCGATGGAGCCGTGCCGCAGCGGTTCTTGATGGTTCGCTGACGGCGCTTCCTCCTCAACACCGTCACGAAACCATCATCAGCCTGGATCGGTTCCTTTTCAGGCACATGCTTCTCGGAAGGAGCATTTTTCCCCACAAGTTAAGACATGGACAATCCAAACAAGAGTAAGACAGAGGATAGACGCTTTCGAAATGTGGTGTTTTAGGCGGATTCTCCGAATTCCATGGACGGCCAAACGCACAAAATGTGTCTATCCTTTACCAACTCGATATCAAGACTCGATTGTCAACAGTTTGCCTACAGCGTATTTTGTCTTATTTCGGCCACATAATGCAAAGAGGAGATAGCAGCCTTGAAAAGCTGGTCATTGTTGGCAATACCGAAGGCAAGCGACCGCGAGGCCGGTCGCCATTTTACAAATTTGGAAGTGTCTGTCTTCCAAACGATTGGCTTTGAGAAAAAATTGTTTGTGGAACCTCAATGTCATTTTTAAAGACCTGTCTAATGTCTATAGACACCCCACACGTAGGTATAGGTTTAATGAAAAAAAAAAATAGTTTCAGTTCCATGTATGGGGCGACCCCCTAAATCCTTTTTTTTATTTTTGTATAAAAATTGTAAAGCGGTTCACAGAATACATCTACCTACCGAGTTTCAACTGTGTAGTCTCAATAGTTTCCGAATGAAGTGGCTGTGACATACGGGTGGACAGACGGACAAACAGACATGACGAATCTATAAGGGTTCCGTTTTTTGCCATTCGGCTACGGACCCCTAAAAAACAGCTGGTTTGTAGTAATTTTTGATGAGCTCGTTTCAATACATGTTGGATTTAGATAATGATCATCAGATAAAAATAAAATAGTTAGTAATAGATTTTTGAAAATCATCAAATAAATAATTATAATAATATATAATCAATATATATTTTATCCCTGCTGCCCCTATTACCTACCACAATCGAGAGTTTTCGTATAGGGTAATGTTGGCGTCTTATCAAAATGCAGCTGCTCACGGAAAATTAGCTTGATAGTAATCAAGTGAAAAAATGTACCGTGGATCCTGGACTAACATTGTGACGCGGTCAATAATAATTTATAGATGAACGGATAGCTGTCAGTGGGGCGCAAAGTGACATACGTCCGTCTAGCACCGCGCCTAAGCGCTCACTGTCGGATTGCTTAGGTAAGAAAGAGAGCGCGATGACGCAACGCTCGAACTTCTTACAAACCATATAATAATTAATTACATCAAAATAATTTATTAAATAATCAAAAATTAAAAACAACCAAATTTTGTATTTAAATATGATACGTTATTGTTATAAATTTTACGAACGTACGTTGATAATTAATTCAGATATTTTTGTTGGAAGATCATTTTAAGAGGTATGTTTACCATTTTTTTGTATCGAGAAAACTTTTCAGAAACATGTTTTGAAAACAACGAAATTTTCAGAAATATGTTCAAGATTAACATATATTTTTTCCGCCGTGTTAAACTGTATAGATTTGGCTAAAAAGTTGTTCGAGACAAGCCTATTTGGCTCTTGTCATCGTCTTAATAGTAGTGTCAGTGACCATGTCAGTTTAAAAACTTATATAATTCACTTTGTTCGCTATTCATAAAACCATTGATTCAAAAAAACAGTCAAAACTAGGACACAAAATGGGAAACAGTCACACGAATGTATTTTATGATGAGATGACCTCATCATAATTTTAATTTCCGATGCAAAACGTTTAGGTTCAATACTTGGAAACCTATTATTGAAAAATAGATTTCCATTATTACTAGATAGGTATATAATAACATCATGCTTCTAATCTCCGAAGGGTAATGCAGAGGTGAAGCTAATAGTACACTCACATTTAACCAATAATGTTTTTAAGTGACATTTCATAGGAGGGAGTGTATTGCAATCAACCGGGCACAAATCCGGACTCCGAGTCTGCTACTGAGAATTTTCCTCTGATCTGAACTGAACTGATCGCAGAGGGTAATGGCACAGTGGAAATCAAACGCCATTACTAATATTACCGTAATGGCGTTTGATTTCCAGGTTGGGCAAAGTGTTATTGCCTTTTTCCATAAGGAATTTATCAGTAACAGCCACGGAGTCTGGATTTGTGCCCGGTTGATGGCTATAGGCTCACCCTGTTACATGGGACTTAAAAACATAACTGGTGAAATGTGTGTGTATATACTATTAGGTACACCTCTGCCTAACCCTTCGGGGATTACAGGCGTGATGTTATATGTTATGTTTAGTATATTTCTAGAAAATTCCTCGTGTGACTGCTGAGCATGAGGTCCTGGGTTCGATTCCCGGGTCGGGCAAAGTGTTATTGGCTTTTTCCATCAGGAACTTCACAGCAGCAGCCACGGAGTCTCAGTTGATGGTAATATATTGGGATGTTCTATTATACGGGACTTAAGAGGAAATGCGAGTGCTGTCTCTTTCTACTATCGCTGTCTCTCTCCGTCCTCCTGCCCTCAAATTCGTGCGATAAGGACAACTGTAGAAAAAAGTTAGAATTCGAGGTTTGGCTCTCGCCTATTTCCTCCTCCAATATTGAACCAATTTAAAAGATATTTTAGACAATGAATAAGGAGGTTATATACTACGCCGCTATGTTTTTCTTTTTTCGTTAATAGTTGTCAAATTTGTACACTAGGACTCTGTTAACAGCGATCTAAACAAGCAATTTTGAGCATTTTTTGAGGGTTCTAGTGCTTATAAAAATAATTTATCACCAAAAAGGAAAACATAGGGGCATAGAAATAGTTAATATTTATTATTCTGTAAAAAACCATTGCTCTAGGGTCATTAACCAAAAAGAAAACAGGCGAGAGCGTTTGTATGGAGAAAAGACCACTCGCGTTTCCTCTTAAACATAACTGAAGAAATGTAAAACAAAGACGTACACCTCTGCCGATACCTTCGGGGATTGCAGGTGTAATGTTATGTCTGGATATGGCAGAAAATTAAGTGTTACACCGACGCCAAATAGAATGGAGTAAAGGGACCAATACAAACTGAGCTTGAATTTATTTCAAAATATTTCCCGATTTCTCCTTTTATTTATCAACAATTATGATCGTATGAAAAATATAGACAAAACCAAAAAAAAAAATTGAAATAACGGAGTAAGTATTTTTTTTTTAATTTATAAGAAGGATTCTCTTTACTTTAAAAGCAGATAAAATTAAACTTTTTATTAACCTCATCCTCTAATGATTCATAACCAACGAACTCTTAATTTTAGTCCGGCAGGTAACTGAAAATTAAGTAAATACTTCTCATCCTGTAGTTTGAAATTTTGGAGTTCCACGAAGAGATTAATTAAAGTTGGTTAATTAAAGCGCCTATAACATAAATAAAGCCGTATTTTAGTATTAACAGTAGCTACGTTTTTTGTGGAGGTTTTAATGTTGCTATTGTTCATCTTTTAGCTTTGGAATTACCAAAATCTTACTTGCTTTTTGGCATTCGAAATAATTAACCGACTTCCAAAAGTAGGAATGTGTGATGTGTGTGTGTGTGTGTGTGTATGTTCTGCGATATCTTTTCCAAATTTGAATCGACTTCGATAGTTCGTTTTTCATTTGGAAGAATATTCTCAAGGCAAGTCAGCTCGATCTGTATGTATGAGAGTAAAATTTTGAAGAGGAAGAAGAGGTTGGAGGTAATGGGAATTCCCTATCACAAAACTGTCCTATTTAACCCAAAGGTTAACTAGTAGATCACTAACAAGGAGATTTTATTTATTTATTTATTTAATAAAATCTCTAAAATCTCTTAATTAGATCTCTAAAATCTCCTTGTTAGTGATCTACCACTAAAGGTGGTACTAAAACACCAAGACTAACTAAGTGATAGACGACGTCGTATATATACCTAATTCAATCGAATCAAAATGTACTATTTCAAAATTCAAGAGTTTGATCAAACCTGTATCAAAATTTCAAAAACGGATCCAGGTTAAACCTTATCGCCAAATGCACTGCACCTTCACAGATAGCTTCACAAAAGGATATAAGTGTGGCTCATCGGGATTATTGGCAAAACAGAGAGCCGTGTTGACTGAACGGAACCAGTACCTACAAGCACCCTGTATTGTGTTTGTGTTGAGGCGAGGTTGCAGTACTTTGTTTTTATGTACGCACGACCTCGCCCCCCGCCCTGCCGCGCGAGCGATATAATGCCTAAATTTTGACTGTTTTTTGCATCTTGGAGAAAAACTATAATAGTAGATTATTGCATCGAGCACAAAGTAATTTATTATTGCACCGAGTGCCTGATTTAGAGCCTGAGCGTTAGCGAGGGCTCTAATCTAACAGGCACGAGGGCAATATAAATTACTTAAGGCGAGGTGCATAATCTACTTTTCTTTCAACTATTACTTAGAGGAATAGTAGATAAAAGAAACTCATATCAAACAGTTAAAAGATTTTCTATACTTAACACTGTCGGCTTCATTTAGAATGTTTTCCGGAGTTAATGTGTCGCTAAATGATTCCATTTTAATTCGAAGCCGAAGCACTCAAAATCAGATAGTATCACACTTTATCGTTTCCAAAAATATTGTCAAGCAAAATTAACAAAGTTCCAAAGTTCCCCAAAAGTTCCCGCCATATCACTTTTTTAAATTTCTTTCATTTTATAGTAGTTAGCAGCAATCATTTTTTTTAAATTTGGAACAAGTAGGATAGAAACGAATAATACGTACGTAAAAAAAAAAGTATTGATATCGGCTGGCTGAATAGAGCTAATCCATTGAGATTGGCACCGGTGCGATTAAAAAAAATAAACTGTGCAATAATGAAATTTCATACATTTTTATTGCTCTAGAGCATTAAAGACTCGCTTTGTGCTGAGTTTTTAGTGTGATTATGATGAAATTAAAGCATAGTTGGAAGAAAAGAAATTATACAATCTGTTTTCACCATTTACTTCACAATAAAAAGTTCTATCTACTGATATAACTTTCATATCAATTCATGATGAAATGTCTTAGCAGTACACGTTTGAAATTGTGATTTAGAGTCATGTTTGATAAAAAAAAGTATCGAGCCGATCATTCTAAATCGCGTTTCTATCTTTACGATTTACTAGAGAGTATGTTCAATTTTTATGTATTGATTTTTATTTATTATAAAACTCGTATTTAGTTCGATTTTTATAGGTTCAAAAATCATAAAATTACTGCAACCCGGCCTTAAATGTTACAGCACCATGAGGTAGCGTGCCGAACGTTCGAACTTTAGGTACCTATATGAAACGATTGTGTGCAAATTTAATTCAGCCGCTGAGTCAGCGTTTCCGACCATTGACCATGAATGTTTAAACGATTCAACTATATATAAAACTTTGTCTAATGTATAATACTTTTGACTGGCCTGTTGGTCTAGTGGTTAGTGACCCTAACTGCTATGCCGGAGGTCGTGGGTTCGATTCCCACCCAGGACAAATTAATGTTTGTGTGATGAGCACGATCATTTGTTCTGTGTCTGGGTGTAATTTATCTATAATATGTATGTATTTAGAAATATATAAGTATGTTTATCAGTTGTCTAGTACCAATAACACAAGCTCTGCTTAGCTTCTGACTAGATGGCGTTGTGTGATAGTTGTGGAATATTATTATTATTATATTATTATTTTACTTTGTCGGATTTCAACATTCACCTAAATATTTTTTTCGCTAAAATATAACAAAGAGAATTTAAAACATGCACGTAAAAGCGTCGGTATTCTCGATCAGTCTAAGTATAAGCATAGCATAGTAGGTATAGTCAGCCTGTTATCTACTGAGACACCTGCCTCCTCCCTATGAGATTTGGGTTATCCACCACCGTGGTGGATAGCCCACAGCTTCTCGCGGGCCCATTGCGGGTTGGTAGATGTCTTCTTATTGTTTTCTCGAGGATATGCCGGTTTACTCAGGATATTATAATTCATATAATCTCTAATTCTAATAATTCTTATATTATTATAATTCTTATTGTTTGTTTTAAGAGACTTCAGTTTTTCTTTAATCTTTAAATGTGCAGAAAATATTTATTTTTCGTACCCAGGTAAAGTGTTCGTGGAACTTCAATTTACAGATCTATTGTTTTCCAATTTTGGCCAAAATTGAAAATTGTTAAACTTTAAACAAGTTGCCCAATTTCTCCGAACCAAATATTTCACTTTATATTTCTAGAAAAATAGATTGACATCTAGAAAAAAAACTTGAAATAAGGAGAGAAAATAAGAAATAATCAATTTCGCCGCGAAGTCTACCACTGGGAGGAAAGTTTCATTGTTTTATCTTTCAATACAATACTTGTGAGTCTTTTGGGACCAGTGACGTCCTTGATATCAAGTGATTGTGTGTTCTTCGGACTGAGAGAATCTAGAACGCCTTAGGAAATTGCTCTTTTGGAGCGAAATTATTATTAGGAAACTAGTTTCAGGCTCAGGGGGTCTGGCTACCAGCAGATCTTAATAGGATCATAATATGAATTGCGTTAAAATTCGTAAAATGGACCATTCACATTATGATCTGCCATTTTAGACCCCATCATCAAATCATGAAATCATGTAATGTGTAGGTATTGGAAGTGAATCGGTTTTCTGTTTTGGCTGAGTAAAATTTTACTTTAACTATTATAATATACGAAATAATAGGTCTTTACCTACCTATGTAATTGCAGATTCTACAACCGGCATTTTCAGATTTAATTATCTGTGGATTGGCGCGTAATTCGAAATTCAAGTAAATTTTATTCGAAAGACGTGTTAATTTAATTTCAAATTTAGTCATTTGTTTTTTGATAGTTTTTTTTTTGTGACTTTTTGGTAGTTTTTGGCGCCATGGATAAACTACAAATTCGTTCAATTTTCGAATATCAGTTCATACGTGGAAATACCGCTGCGCAAACAACACGAAACATTAACGACGTGTACGGACTTAACACTGCTTGCTTAAACACGGTCCGTTAATGGTTCAATCGCTTTCAATCTGGAAATTTTGAGTCGAAGAACGAGCCTCGCGGTTGGCCGGTTAACATTGTCGACAACGACGAATTGAAGGCGATAGTGGAAGCGGATCCAACTCAATCAAAGGCTGAGCTTACTGCAGGCCTTGGAGTTAGTGTCAAAACAACATTGAGGCACTTGCGTCAAATTGGAAAGATAAAAAAGCTAGATAAGTGCGTGCCACGCGAACTAAGCGACCAACAGCGAGATTTACGCGTCGAAGCATGGATAGCACTACTGAATCGGCATAGAAACGATGAAATTCTTATCAAATTGTTACCTGCGATGAAAAGTGGATCCTGTACGACAACCGTAAGCGTTCGTCTCAGTGGGTGGACCCGGGTACATCACCTAATCAGTGCGCTACAAATAAGATTACTCATAGGAAGATGGTGGTGACTGTCTGGTGGACCCAGTGCCGGACTTGTACACCACAGCTTCTTACCGAATGTCACAACAGTGACGGCAGATGTCTATTGCAAAGAATTGCAAACAATGATGGAGAAGCTCGCAATTCAACAACCAAGACTAGTCAATCGTTCTTCCCCATTGCTTCTCCACGACAACGCGCGAGCTCATACTTCACGAAAGACCATCGCAAAGCTACAAGAGTTACAGCTGGAAGCTCTCCGTCACCCACCGTACTCACCGGACCTTGCCCCAACAGATTTCTACTTTTTTCAAAATTTAGACATTTTTTTAAGTGGTACAAAATTCGACACCCGAGAGGCAGTACAAAACGCTTTCGCTGACTTCATCGCCTCCCGTCCGGCAGACTTCTACAGTAAAGGGATAAACAAACTGCCATCAAAATGGCAAAATTGTATAGATCATTTGGGCCAGTACTTTGATTCGCTGAAATAAAGAAATACCAAAATTTTTATATTTTAAAATTCTCATACAAATCGGCAATTTCATAGGTCAAAGAAATAAGACGAGTAGAAATGTGATATTTTCTGCATAATTACATAGGCCTAGCTATGCCTAGCTACAGTTGAAGTACCTGGAAGGACCCAATCACGTCATCTACAATACTAGTTACGTGCCCAGCTCCTATTCATTTATCAGATAGGTAGTTAAAACATTTAAAAATACATAAAAATAAAGATGAAAAGAGGTAATATAAGTAAGCGCCATCTCTTATCTTATGGTTAGCTAAGGTTCACACACTAGTGTCTTCTAGTGGTTAATAGTATAACTAACAGAGTACACAGTGGAAACTTGTATTCTAGTGTATCTTAATCAAGTCAGATGGCATTTCAGCTGCCACAACCTTGAACATTTTTCTCCAACTGTATCACGGCGTAATACTGGTTTACTTGAGTGTGCTCACGACAATGTCGCTACTCCCTACTAGGTGGCGCTGTCAATGTACACAATTAAATGGAAACAAAAGTTTTTTTGCAACTTATGTTTTTGCCATCAAAGATGAATGGGAAATAACATAAGCGCTGGTAATCTTTATACATGAATCAACGTATGTTCTAAGATCCAACAGGTCAGTTTGAGGGCGCTAACAGCATCGAAATTAGCGAAACCCACATTTTATTTAAGTATTTACTCTAGAATCACATCAAATTTGAAAAATCCAAAACACTATCATGCAAGTAAATAACAGAATCATGAAAAGTGATTTAAAAAATACTACTGGTTATTTACTAGCATGATAGTAGGTATTTTGAATTTTACAAATTTGATGTGATTTTAGAGTAAAAAAATAATCTTAGCCTTAATCTTCTCCAATTTCTACAAATTACCTACCTAAAGTAGGACTATTCAAAATCAAAGAAAACAAAGGTACGAAAATAACTTGATTGAAAAAAAAAAAAAATAAGTGTAAGTAATCCATCCACACTCATATTCGTATCTAGATATTGTTAGCCTCTTCGTACACAAGGCTACTCAAATCTTAGATAACGATTTTAGTCTTCAAGCTACTGCCGCCATACAAATCCATTGAAGTTCGTTCACGAGTCGCGTCGCCGACATTCGGAATTTGTATGGCGGCAGTCGCTTGAAGACTAAAGTCGTTGAGTATCTAAGATTTAAGTAGCCTTGTGTACGTAAGGGCTAATTTGTTGTTGAAAGAGAAATTTTAACAGATACAACATGACCGGGGAAATTAAACCTGGATTGGATACTTCCGTGGTAACACCCAAGGAATCATTTCCGACGTCTACTTCGTTGAGGCTGCTGGTGGGAAATCATCAAATGACTCCTCCCGGTCTAGGCAGAGCAGTAGGGAACTAGGGAGTGCCTGACTTCTACTGACTACAAACCACACAAATTCTTAGCCCTTTGTGTCGAGGCCGCGGATCCCTCCCAAACAACCCGCAGCCCCGACGGGAAGCCACAGGGCCTGCAGTCTCTACACTAATAACAGCGCTACGAATGTCTCTACGTCGTATCGATGTCAAATTTCTATAATAGATTTTCAACCATATTTCAACAGCATAAGATTGAAAACCTATTAGAAAAAGTTTACGATTTTACGACACAGCGACATTCGTAGCGCTGTTATTAGTGTAGAGACTGCTGGGCCAGGCCTGAGCTAGCGTTACAGTTACCTAAATCGTTGCGGGGATGCAGATTTTTTAGGCACTCATAGCGTTTACCTACATCTCAATAGGTAAGTAGAAGGTGATGCAACACCATGAACCCCGTTTTCCTTGCGCAACAGACAACATGCTACCACCTCATAATTCACCACAATTTAAATAAATATGCCACATCAAAGAGTCAATTATCTCAGCCGCCATATCTGCGACTGCTCCGCCTCCCAGCGTCGACCAATGCGCAGGCGACGCAATCTGTACATGGGTAATGACATGCAAAATTACCCCTTTGAGCAAAAAGACCGCGTGCGAAATTATACCACTGTTACTGTTGTGGTGGTGAAATGGTTATGTATTTAGGTTTATATTGCTAGGAAAATTATATTTAATTATTTCTGGAAATACTGACGAATTATTTACTGTGTTTTTAAAGAATACACGGTACTAGTTGCCGATGTGATATTGTCTGAAAAGGTTGGAAAATAACACTTATTTATATTTCTGTAGTGTTACAGGTCGCTTTTAAATAGAGGCCTTTTTCATGTTACGTCTGTGATGCGTTTAAGGCGACATCACCTGCCCGCGACCTTGAGCGCGCGCTTAACTCATCGCCTAAACAAATAAGGTTGAAAATGGCGACGCGTTTGATGCTCGTGACTGCCAAAATGAACGATAGTTCGCAGATTTAATTTATTAAAAAAAAAAATACGCTGTAATGTTAAAATATTTTTACATATGTCTTTAGTTGGTTAAATTTCCTTTCTGATAGTAAAAAAATAAATAACAGTTGTCACTCAAAATATTGAGCATTTCGAGACGAAAAAGTTTTTTCGTGTGATTTTTTTGTGATTTTGTGATTTTTTTTTTTCGAGGTTCTTGATTACTTTTAGAAAATATTTTTGCATAAGTCTTTTACCTATACATTTGACTATACACTGTATTTTTTTTGGAATTGTAATAAGTAGCAATACGGCTAACTCTGCGACGAAAAACAGGTCGTTTTTACGGTTCCCCCGTTGACTGCGTCTTAAGTACCTTTTCACGGACTCTACTGAACAAGATATGGAGTTGATATTGATTGCATTTCAAAATTTATAAACGGTGTTGTACCTACTTAGTAGACGGGATTGAAGATATAAATGGATGTTTTAGTGGTAGATATTTTTATATATCGACTAGAAATGGTTACAATGTATTCAGTACATCATTCAGAGCTCACTGAAATTTTGATTTGAGATCTAACCCTTCCAATTTATACCGCGTCTAGGAATGTGCATCTCTGAAAGGCATAATAACCTGCTAATAAATAGGTCGAGATTATTGGAATTGGCACCTGGAGTGGCGCCTGGTATTTGTTAATGCGACTCTTGGCGTAAGTAGGTGGCGAATACCAGGATATGATTCAGTTTGAACATAATTATAATGATATAGCAAGTCAGATGTATTAGAGTAATACAATAAACATGATAAAAAACTAAACGTGAACTCTATTCAATGTAATTGGCATGACTTGGTAGATTTCTTGAACTCTTGAACTTTGCCTCTGTGAGGTAAACTTTAATTGCAGAAGAATCTGATGAATCTGAGTATCTGATGATCATTTAAACCATTTAGAGATATTATAGCTTCTATCAAGTCATCCTGACAAATAAACACTATACGCTTCGGTACTGATTGCAATTCTGCCCAAAGTTTCTTTGGGTTATGGCCCGCTTTGCTGCTCCATTGACTGATTTATCCCCTACCGAAAAATATATTCAAAAACTTCATCTCACGGTCTGGAGACAGTAGCCTTAAGCTCTAAGGGGTCCTCCTCTCATTAGTCAACAGAAACTAGTCCTCATCTCAGCCTGAGGCAAATTGCTCGGTAATTCTGTCCACAAATGACACGTATCGGTCGGAATGTCATTTTGTAAATTACTGTGCGTTATTATATTTGTGGTAATTGGACGGGGTCACGCAGGGGAAGGAATGTCGGTCGGTAATATTTACGTTTGTCTCATTAGATGTCGCTTTGTGTGTTATTTTCTGGATTTGTTGATTGGACATGGGGCTGGTTTGCAATGTGCTGGGACGGTGGTTAGCATGTTACTTATATTTATTTCAAAAGTTGGGATGGGTCGTTTACTTTTGCTGATTAAGTAAATGTTCCCGCCTTTTTGTGAGATTACGCGCGAATTTAACAGTTACTCCAATTTAACAGTTATTTAATAATGGAGTCGTTTCGTTTATTAAAAATAATCTTATATTTAACTGTGATTGAATAGATCTAAGTGTTGTTCTATTTATCTTCGGGGACGCCAGCAGACACCAGGCTCTTATGTTCCTAGGATTTCCCATCTGAGTAGCTCATACATTGTGCATTCCGCCACAAGGTGGAAACTTGTTTCTTCTGCTTCTCCACATGCTGGGCATATGGGATCTTCCTTTACTTTCATAATCGTCAGGTGTCTATTGAGTCCACAGTGTCCTGTTGCGATCCCTACTGCTTATGTTTTCCCTGCTCATTTTGAGTAGCTTGTGGGATTTCTTTTCATCATATTATATGACTTTAACCTCTCAGATACGGGGGACCGCACTCATTATGACGTAATCCGCCCGACCTTCGAAAAAAAAACGATCGCCGCCGGCGCGCCGAGCGCGCCGGCCGCTTATCTTAATTTTTTGTTGACGTGTTGTTTACAATACACGCTTCGAGTAATGTTTTTATTAAAGCTTATGAGAGACCCTTTCAAGTGATGCCAAGTGTTTGTGTGTGTATTTCGTTTGTAATTTATTATACTTAGCGTTAAATATTGACTCTTGTTGAAATAAACATGATGTGAACTTTAAAAATTATTATTTCGAAAAATATATCGATACTATATATATTTTATGTGTTTTATTGCTGGAAGGGTTCTATTTACGTACGATAAAAAAAAAAAAAACAAATTGATAGTACAAAAATATTAATTTACAGGCATTAGCCAACCAGGATTTATTGCCGACGGTGATTAATTTAATCACTTAAATTAAATAATTTATTACAACTAAACTATTTCACGTAAATTAAAAATATTGCTACTATCTGAAAGATAATTTAATAATGTAACTTACATGTAAGTATTATGCTGATAGGTTTATACAATACAGTAAAATATGGAATTAATTAATTAATTAATTAAATGAAAAAATTGCACTCGACATTTTTTGTTTATTTTTTTTGTGAATTTTGAGTTTTCTAAATACATACGATGTTATTGTTTTCTACAAGAACCGCCCCTATGACGACCCCCTGACCAAGAAATACTCTTTTTATTTAAATTGAATCAATTTTAATTAATTTTTAAAAAATATACTTTTGAACTTCGCGGGCCCCCATTGTTGTTTTTGTTAGGTTAGGTTCAACAACATTTTAAATCTTAACTTTAATTTACTATCTTTTGTATATGTTTTTGCTGAAAACTATTGTCTAGTAAATATCCAATGTGATAACTATTACTTTGGATACGGAACTGGTCTTAAAATTTCATAAATTACGAAAGCATTCTGACAAAATTCTAATACCGTTACAAGCACCCGTAAAATCACTCAGAAGTTAAAATATACTTACGTTTAGGTTAAAATCCGGTTGCACACACATACACTGTATTATAATTAACACTTAATCACTATTTTATTCACAAACACTCACTCAAAACTAATAAATTACTTGAAAATACATTGGAGCATCCGTCAAACCCGCGCGTCATTCATCGGATTTCAAAGACTGACATTCAACTTTTTTTTAAAAAGCGTTCCGGGTTTTCGTTTGACAATGTTTAGCATTCCATAGCAGCTCCCGCTACTTGGCCTTTGGCACAAATTTTGCCAAACGATTTAGAGACATATTTTACGTAAAAATAAGGTTTGAATTTGCTGCGCCCGACCGGGATGATATCGTCCCGGCGGGTCTCAACGGAACTTTCTCACTGGGACGATATCATCCCAGTCGGGTCTGAGAGGAAGATTTTCGATTGTCGACAACCTTCTATTGCATTCCATCTTTGATTTGACTCTCTTGTAGTTATTCTATGGATGATTCTTTTGTTATATTATGTGGGATCGGTAACCTGGGTTCTGGTCCCACAAAGGTTTCATCTGCTCCTTTTCTGGCTAATTCATCTGCTATCTCATTCCCTTCGTCTCCTTGATGACCAGGGACCCATGCATTTATGCGTTGTTACATAATTTAATTCTGAATCAACGTGGCTAATTCAGAATAATATAAGAATTCATAGTGTATTCCCAAAAAAAAATATCAGTGTCTTGATATCGTGTCTTGTCTGTTTTTTAAACATGACAGAAGCTGATGAACACTACTGAAAGTGCCAAACTCGTTGACATACTCAATTTGAATTGTTATCGACCCGCTAAGAAGAGGTGTGGCCTTTATTGAGCGGCCTGAAGTTTGCAAGTTGATGGTGTGATACCCCCGCAGCCCCGTGCCTCGTCGAGCACGTTAAGCACGGTTTTGGGCCACGTTAATGGGCGATGGTCAGTTGTTGCCGAGATTGGCAGCCGTGATCGAAATCCAGGTTAGGAGGACTACACTATGATATTTTATTTTTGTATTAGATGCATTTATTATACATATTAATCTTGTATTCATATTTTTTACTATTTTAGTTATCTTTAACAGGAATTATAATTATAAATAAAGTTATATAAGAAAATAAGACTACAAAAGTGATCACAGACCATGCAAAACATGCCACACTAAAAAACCTAGACATGACTCGCCACAATAAAATAAAAACATAATTAATTGAACGTCACAATTAATAAAACTAAAACCTCCGACAGTGAATATAGCAACAAAAAAGATCATTAGGTACTCAATGAAATCACTTCACTCAACTATGACATGGCCGAAATCTTCAACAATCATTAACTAAACGATTTATTGTCCAATATAACTAGATACTTTGTATTGGAGCTGAGGACCTTGTGGCTTAATACTGCTGGTCGGGACGATCTTTAGGTTGCCGTTACCGGTACCTTTCCCGCTTGCCTGGGTCGTGGATGGCCACTAAAACTAATTTAAAGGACTGGATTGTCATCATCATCATCTGTCTATCAGTCTACATACCCTTTATTAATGGGACGCTGTGTGTTGGCGCAATGTCACACTGAGTAGAAATTCAGCTTATTAGTCCACTATGCAGGGTCACAGTTGTACCACAACTTCCTGACCTCCGTCATCTGTATCCAGTCCGTCCCAAGGTCCCAACGAACCTTTGATGGTGACTGTACACTGTTACCGAGACACTCTGAGGCAGGGTGAGTGTGAGAGTGGACACCATGTGGATGCCAAAGCGAGAAACACCGAGGCTAGACGCGAAACTTGGAATGAGGCAGCAAGAGTGACAGCCAACGTTAAGGTCGTCGACATTAAGAGTCAAACAGCAAAAATCATCACTCCACCTAGCCTCAGGGGATTGAAACCTAGGTCCAGACAAGAGAAACACCAGCAGATCAATAACTATAATATTTGTCTTTCGATAATAGATTCTGAACTTTATCACTAAAGCATTAGGTTTGATGAAGAAATATTTTAGTATCTGTGATGGATAGTTTACATATAGATCACAGACAGAAATTCCGAAACATAAGTGTTTTAAACAAACTCTGGCAATTAGCCAAGAAAAGCCAGACAGAAAATGATTGAGTTTAGATTTTGAGCCTAGATTTTTTTCTTAGCGCTATTAAAAGATTATGAATGTGGGTTCGCGTTACGTTAAAAAGTAACATCAATAAAAATTGTTATTTATCTTACCACTATATTCGCTTGTCGGATTCTGACAGTTGTGGCCTTGCTTCTACTGCGTTTAAAATATCTTTCACGTGTAACGATTTTGAAAAATAACCTTGCTGTTCATTTTAATCACGGGAAAGAATTATAGTCAGCTTGTATTGTTCACTGGCACACAGGATTCTTAGTCGTCATCTGCCTAGCCTTTTCCCAACTATGTTGGGGTCGGCATTCAGTCAAACTGGACGCAGCTGAATACCAGTATTAATTTAATACCTCTACATCCCAGTTAGGATGATCTTCGAAATTGACCACGAGATCATCATCTGCCTAGCCTTTTCCCAATTTGTTGGGGTCGGCTTCCAGTCGAACCGGATGCAGCTGGGTAGGTACCAGTATTTTACATGGAGCGACAGCCTATCTGACCTTTACAACCCAGTTAATACTGGGTAATAAGATACCGTTTGGTATGACTGGTTGTCAGACTTTCAGGTCACTAACTACCTGTAACGACTCCCAAAGATCTATTTAAGGCAGCCGAGGCCAACAGCTTAACGTGGTTTCCGAGGCACGGAAGAAAACTTGGCATGTAATTGGCGGTCACCCATCCACAGACCAACCTAGGTAAGCGTGGTTTAACCTAAAGATCGACCCGAGTGGCAGATATTATTAAACCACGAGCTCCACCAAATTGACCACGAGATAAATACCTACTTATTATTATTGGTACCACTTAGAGTTACGAGAAATGATATTCATCAGTAGAATAATACAGACAATCTAATGAAACAAAGTCATACGACCACACTGCATTTAAGTACTACCTTATTTAAATTGCCACAAAATCAATAGTTTGAATTCTAGCTGAGTCACTAAAACAAACTTCCCTTATTATTTCTAAATGACGTATTGTGAACTGAACAGTTTACAAATATATTGATTTTCTTTCACCATAATTACGAGCTACGATGCCATTGTTACTAAGTTCCTCAGACAGGTCGACGCCAACTGTTGAAAGTGAGGCCAGTTTCCAAGAAACCACTACCTTACTATGAACGTGAAGTTACTATGAACCCGTTTTTTACTGGAACTGTTGGTAATCATTTCTATTGTTACTTTGATTGCGATCGATACAAGTATTTAATGTCGATTGAATAGATAAGTTTTTTGTTTTTTTTTTAGTGTCGCCACCCTGTCTGATGATGTCCAAGGGATTAAATCGGTTTGCTTAATGCCGTGCTTTAGGCATGTCGACAGATCAGGACAGTAACTATTAATAAATATTTTATCCTAAACGAAAGAAGGTGGTGGAGGAAGGTGATGATAAAGAAGATAGCACAAGGAGAACCTATAGAAAAAACAAATTCAAACGTCGAAAAGGAACAGCGTGAGTTTACCCTGGTAAACTCACGCTTTAATTAGTACCTACTCAAAGTACCAACATCTTAAAAAAAAGAGTAGTTAAGACGTAACGGTGAGGAGTTCGTGTAGGCGTTTCGTGTTTTTGTTGGGAACACTTTCATTTTTGTGAAAATTGTTTTTTAAATTATTTTAATCGCTGTCTAGTCTGTTGTGTGCGAGTTTTAAAAAAAGAAAAAGGGAATTAAAAAAAAATGTGATCTAAGTTTGGTGTGACCTTCATAACTGGCTTGAGTCTCGACGAGAAGGAGTCTGCAAAAGGTAATTTCTAGTTTTTTTTTTAAGATTTTTCAAGTTTGGCATAACGTTAAAACATGCGTTGAATGTTGGTTTTAATCTGTAAAATAAAATCTGTTGGTTTAGTTCTTCGAGTGGGCGTGACCGTGGATGGCCATATCCGAAACTACGAAGAATAGGCAAAAAAGCACGTTTAAATTACACTAGGTGATAACAAAATTGATGCCAGGCATTTCAACTCCCAAACGTTCAATTTTAACAGGTTGAAATTTCAAGACTGGAATTTGTTCAAAACGGACATAAAGTAAAAGTTTTATAGCCTAGGAGTAGACCAAACATTTGAAATTATGATATTTAATATTATTATTTATTTACCACTCTCAAAAGACTTCCTCGTACATTTGCCAAAAGTTTAATTAATATTAGATAAGATCTGCGTTCTAATTTTAAGTGGACATAGAACACGTTAAAAATACCACGCCTGTAATCCTCGAAAGGTTAAGTAAATGTGTAATTACATTTATTTCTTAGGGGGTGGGAAATTATCAAATGACCCCACCCGCTCTGAGCATAACGGCCCTACCGTTATTTTACGAGAAGCGATTTTTCGCTCGTTACTTTAAAATGCAGCTTTTGTTGCGGTAGACCAGTCTCTTTCTCTTAGTAAATTAATAAAAAAGCACGAGACGAGCTATCTGCACGCGCCGCGCGACGCCCCGCGTCTCCGTAAACGAACCCTAACTGTCGCTTACCGTTAGGTACTAGGTTTTACCAGTACCGAATGAACTACTTTAGATTCATTCATTCACAGTTTTACCGCATTGCAACTGCAATGAAGATATCTCAGAATGTCATGCATATTCATAAAATGGAACTTTTTTTTTTTTTTTTTGGTGGGTGGAAAATCATCAAATGACCCCCCCCGCTCTTGGGCAGAGCGAAGGGGAGTGTCAGACTTCTACTGATTAAAAACCACTCATGTTCCTTCTTAGCCCTTTGTGTCGAGGCCACGGTAATCCACAGCCCCGACGGGAAGGTGTATCTACCCAAAGTACATCTACTACAATTTCCGTTTCGTTTTTCAGTAGCAGCCACGGAGTCTAGATGTGTGGGCGATTAATGGCAATAGATTTCCTTGTATTACATGAGACTTAAACATAACTGGTGAAATGTGGGTGTAATAAAAGGTACACCTCTGCCTCACCCTTCAGGGATGAGGGTGAGGCAGAGGAATACAGACCTCACGGTCTAGCTTAGGCACCAGTCTCCCACAGTATAATTATTTCTGTTACTTATTTTGTATTGATACCTAACTAATGTACCCTTCAGAGATCACAGGTATAAAGTTATGTTACTACACAAATAGATTCGTTCATAATTTTACGAGTACGGTCAGCATCAGAGGTAGCTTAAAATTTCGGAATTTTAATTATTTCATGTACAGGACTCCAGCTATTATTTTTAACGTTTCAGAAGTTTATTCTTTAAAATATTCCTTACTCTTTAATTACTTGTAAGTAACGAGTAATATCTCCCAAGTTTTTATTAAAAAACCTGCTTTGAAACTTTGAGTAGTGCTAATCTATTTCTGATGCTGACCGTACCAGTTCAGTCTGTCAATTAAAAAAGGCGGTTGATCGATTGAGTTCATCTATCAATAGCTCATCACGATTAGTTCACGCTTCGATTACCAACTGATACAAATTAATTATTTAAGTAGATTCGGTAATTGGCGAGAGCATAAATTAGCACCATATTTCTTTTAAAGTTTTCGGGAGCTACTGGAATATTTTTTTTCTACATTGTGTAGGTAATGATTATCTGTCAAAATTCGTAACGGGACTACATTAGCAAAATAAATTGTAATGAAAATTGAATAACCAACTTGCTAAACAATTATTATGACAGTAAATGCTAGTGAAAACCATATAAAACTTACCTTTATTGAAAAGCATGGTGACTTAAGAAAATCATCATTGTCCTATTTGGGGTCGGCGCCGCATGTCTGTGTCGTCATGTGCTGTCGTCACACAGTTCAGTCATCATTTTATATGACCGTTCTCTACTTTTAAAGCCATCCACATTCATACTCATAATAATTTTCTTATTCATATTGTCATTGGTTACAAGAAAATAAATACTTAATTATTATTAACCCCTTGTATGTCGATTATTATTAGACACTACCTATTAAAAAGTCATTATGTCTCGCGTGGATCTACGTTCCGGCAGACGAAGGGTTAATCAACCCTACAGATCATTACAATTCATATTCATACATCATCATCATCATTCTCCTGCCCATATCCCAATTTTTTTGGAATCGGCGCAACAGGTCAACGTATTCATAGGTTTATTTAATTGGGTTATTGTAGGATAAATAATATGTTTTGTTTTAAATTGGTTCAACAAGTTTTTAACAAGACAGTTAATTAATACATTTGCTTGCCGAGATACAGGATCCGTCCTAGTTCGGCAACAGAGGATTCCATAATTTAAAATGTATACTATAGCCTATCCAGTCATGTAATATGTTATTGTGTAATTTTTGTTGTGAAGTAAATATTATTATTATAATTATAATTCAAACACCTATTGACAGGTACAATTGGCTTTTATACTAAACAGAATAATAGACAACGGATACACCCAATTCTGCTTTCCATAAATCGCGTGAGTCCACCTCTTTAAACTAATGATGACGTCACCAACAGGCTCGCACTTGACCGTTTAATGGAAAGCAGTGTTGAAGGTCGTTCGTGGAGCGATTCTTATCTAACCTAACCTATACACTGTTAGCCTTATTGCATGACTTGGGGTTAATTCGCGTGTGTGATAGTTTTATATTAAGTAGGTGTTACACTTGTAATGATAGGGTAAATAAAAACTGTGGTAACATTCTTAAAACATGTAGGAAGCACTTTTATTAAAACATAAAATTGGATAGGCTTTAAGCTGCTTTAAGACAAATAAAGCCTGCTTTCGAAGTATTTCAAAAGAAAAGCTGGCGGCGCGGCAGTCCGGGCGTCGCCGGTCGCTCCCCGAAAATAAAACTAGAGCAATTATTTTTTCGTTCCTGTATTTCGATTTTTTCCTTAAATTTTTAATATGAAAAATATTTGTAAAATAGGTATGGAAAAACTGTAGGCAAGACAGGATACAAAATTATCTTTTTTTTTAATAGCCTGTACTGCCCCACAGCTGGGCAAAGGCTTCCCCCAATTCCTTCCAAGTGCTCTTTTCCTGAACCACCTCGAACCAGCCCTCGTGGTGCGCGTCCAGATCGTTTCGCCACCTCTTTCTGGGCCGGCCTCGGCGGCGCCGTCCGTCTTCCGGCAACCATCGTGTTGAACTTTTGCCCACGGTCATCGTGCATGCGGCTGACGTGACCCGCCCAATCCCATTTTAGCCTAGCAGCCTTCTTGCCAACGTCCTCTATGCCCGTTTTGGAACTTAGCGTGGTGTTTCGAATTCGATCTTGTCTTTTGACACCCAAAATGCTACGTTCCATTGCCCTTTGGCAAACTCTAAGGCGGAACTTCTGAGTTTCGGTGAGAGACCATGTCAGAGCACCGTAAGTTAGGACGGGCAGAATGCACAACATGTATGCAAAATTATCTACATACTTAAAAATCATTTAAAATTATTTTTTTCTGCCTTGATTTTAATTGAAGTGATATTTTTATTGAATTTCGAAGCATTATTGAAGCACTTGAAAGTCATTCCGGAAAATTACACTTATAATAATGAAATATGTTAATTTTCAGCTTACTTCCTACTTAACCTAACGCTATTACTTGTTACTGTCGCTTACTGTTACTAGGTTTTTCCAGTACCGAATGAACTACTTTAGATTTATTCATTCACAGTTTTACCGCAATGCAACTGCAATGAAGATATCTCAGAATGTCATGCATATTCATAAAATGGAACTCAGGTAGACTTGATATAAATATGTCGCATCCAGGTACATAGGACGCTAGTCAGGAAGTACTAAATGACATACATAGTGTCAAACAGTTGTGGGCACAGAAAGGGATACGGGTAAATGAGAGAAATAACTCCTTTAAATTGTGTACACAGCTATTGTACAGTCAATTACTAACACTACTACTCTGAACTTAAAAGGAAACACAGTGCAGTTCCTAGATAGTATGTGTCGCGACCATGCCCGAACGATCACTGGCTGGCGATCCCCATGGGACTGAGGTCCGTATCCGACACCTACATCCAGACTCCGCACAACGCCAAACAAAGGCGCTTGTGTTTAAATTTAAGTGCATACTCATCAAAGATCCGACACGGCCATCCTGCATGACACACGTCCTCGTGTGTAAACCTGCAATACCAGAGATTCCCATCGCAGGACACCGTTCGGTCATTCTGACTTAACCAAGTTGAACTCTTAAACTTCTCTTGTAACATAATTATCAGTCTTGCTAGATTATCTCATTGTTATGAGACGTCAACCTCAAAATCACATCATTTGTTTACAAGTCTTTTTCGTTACAAACATTACAACTTAGAACAGTCAGCCCAACAAAGTGCAAGTACTCTTTAACTAGAACCAATAAATCTCAAAATCTCTCAATTTCTCAAAAATCAGTCTCTAAAATCGAATTCAAGGAATGGTGGTTGCTCTTACAGCCATCTTTGTGGCTTCCGATAGTTATCCCTGTAACCATCACGACCATTGTCATTCGAGTGACCAGGTCCCGTAACCATCCCTGTGGCTACCTCAGTAGTTATCCCCGTGATCTCTACCAACCAAAGTCATTATAGTGACCAGGCTACGTAACCATCCTTGCGGGGGCTACGCGGTAAACCTCACAGTGACCACTACCGACCATAGTCATCCCAGTGACCAGGTGCCTTAGCCATCCTTTTTGTGGCTACATCAGTAGTCATCTCAGTGACCACTACCGCCCAAATTCATCTTTGTGACTGGGCCCCGTAATCATCCCAGTGATTACAATCGTATAGTCATCCTTATGACCATACACACTCAGCGACCACACCATTACTAGATTTATTTGAAACATCAACACATTTGACTCAGTTTTACGTTAAAGGTACTTGACTTTCCAGCGTTCTCTTAACTCTATTCTGAACGCACCAATAAGACGTTTTTCACCGTAGACTTTTTAGCTTATAGCATTACCATTCAATTATTACTCGCTAACATAAAAAGTAACCTTACTTCGGTTTTATTTCCGTACACGTCCCGGTTCTTTTATGCAATTTTATTGACCTTATCCTCACCTCCCAAGCTACAGCTTTAGGTTGAGGAGATTGAGGTCCGCTTTGTTAATAATGTTCTTAGTGAATATGAATAAGCCACATATTTCATTGCTAATTCACTCTAACCCAGCCATAGCAAACACAATCTTGCATTATTCCCCTTCGAAACAAGAGGCTGGACCCAGACTTAACATTGTCTGGGATGGAGTGTCTATCCCGCACAGTTACTCTCAAAGTATCTTTAAATTTCTCTGGACAGATCATTGACTGTCAGTAACTGTAATAATAAAATAGTAAAAACAGTACTGCATAATTAACATCAAGCAGAAGATGCGAACTTGCTTGTCTCTTATGGCGAGTATCTTTCGGCGACTAGTCTCTTACGGCGACTAGTCTCTTACGGCGACTAATATCTTCAAAGTTGTGTGCTTCGCCGCATGTCTTGCGAACTACTGGTTGCTCTAAACCGGCCTCGGTACAGATGATGTACGCACTGGCAGGAATAGCGCTGCCAGAAGCTCACAGTACAGTGGCAAGCTCTCGCGAAAGAGCCGAAATGTTTTCAGTCACACGACACCCTTTACACTTAAACACCCTTGTATCGCAAAGGCACAAAACAGTTTTCTGAGGAGTGTCATTCACCCCACTCACTGGTGAATAGTCTAAAGATTAAAGTTGCGTAAAGGTAGCTAACTAGCTCCTTGCCTAACCCATTCGTTTCACCGTCTGCTAATCTACCACCTGGAAGCCTTTAAATAGACTCCGGCTCCAGGCTGGTCGCAGCAAGGAAAACCTGAATAATTACTCTGCCATGGAGTTTAATTAAGTTGCTGTTCCACAAATGTGGCACTTAATATTGTATCCTGCATGTCCTATTGTTTGTCCACAACAGGGACCGATGCACACTACCAAAAGCGCCAAATTAGTACCTAGCTCAGTTCCAGGCCAACACAATTCAGACCGCCATCGACACGCTAAGAAGAAGATTTCATTTGATTATTGCTTTTCATTATTTATCAAAACAAAATCACCAATTGAAAACCAACTAAGCCATCTTAGCTGGTAACTTCTAACAATCCTGTTGTTATCATACAGAGCTTATTTTGTGCGCTATTTTTCTATAGTGACTCACAGTTTCTACTTTAGTGTCTACCACACTAATGTCAACAACACAGCCTTGCATTGATGCCACTTAAGTATCACCACTTCATCAATCAAGACATTGTTAGTTCGTTACCGATTCACTAGTGTGAGAACTAATCCAAGATCATTTTATTTGGTAAACCGAATACATTTCTTTTCGTTTCTTTTTAAGCGTTGCCCCACACCAGGAGTCTCTCCTGTATCGTGGGTGCGTCCACAAACATTCAAACCCAGACACTCAAACACCCAGTTCCAGAACAACTATCTGTAGGCCATACAAATATTTGCTCTCTGCGGGGATCGAACCCGCGACACGCAGCACAGCACTCAATCGCTCAACCACTGCGCCAACCGTGCCTTCGGAAATTGATGACTAGTGAGTACGTTGATAAAAATGTTTAGGTCTAAACCTTGCTCTATCGATGCCGACAGCAACTTGGCGTCTTCGACGTAAACAATGACGAAGTCAAGTGCGATTCAGCATAAAGCACTAACAATGGCTCTCTTAAGAGCGCTGTCACAAACTTTGGGCGATTTGCCGAAAATACGTACTTTTACAAGTCCTGGACACGTCTTATTTATAGATAAAGGCATAATATTTCAATGAAAAATTATAAATCTGACTTTGTTTTAGTTTGTGTCCTGATTAGAATTTCGTTTTGAATGTTAATATTTCGAGAAATAGCAATTTTCCGACACCCAATTTCGAGCAAACGTAAAACATCTGGTTTTTCCCTGCTACTTGTGACAAATTGGCAACACAGAAAAATCTGAAAAAAATGTCAAAATACTGGTTATATAGTCCTGAAGTTTTTGTCCTGATTAGAATTGAGATATAAATGGAATCGCAGCAAAAAAAAAAGGATATTCAAAAGCAATACTGAGCTAAAATTTATGCGTTTTAAATATGGTTTAAACATAGGATAAAGATAATATTAACAAAAAAAAAATAGACATACTTATAGTACAACACTTTACCTTCCCTAATTATATTTTTTTGGAATTTTACGCCGTCTCATTTTTTTATTACGATTTTCCAAAATAATGCCTTATTACTAGATGTACGGCCGCCATATGCTCAGTAACGCCTGAGGGCTCGTGGAGGACGGACCTATGTCGCTCGCGCTCCCGCGCGCCTTAGTGTGGGTTACGTATACGAATACAGGTAGACCAGAGGTTGTCAACAGTTTAAACGTAAGTATTCTTGTAATTTATTATGATAAAATAAAATTGTAGTCATGTTCTATGTTGGAAAGGAACGCTTTGCGCAACCTTACTATAAAGTTTATTCGTAAATGATACTTTACTGGTCGATAAAAAATCATAGAAATCTTTATTTTAGAAATAATGGGGAATCTTTCGAATGTTGCATTGAAATATTCACTTTTATGAATCTTTCGAGAAAAAACAAATCCAAGAAGGCGGCTGGGAAAATTTTAGGTGTTTCCGTCATGGGTGTCGTTTTGATGGTTTTTGGGGTCGCTGATTACGAAAATGAAGTCAAAATGAAAATCCAAGATGGCGGCTAGGAAAATTTTTGGTTATTCCGTGATGGGTGTCGGTTTCATGGTTTTTGGGGTCGCTGATTACGAAAATGAGGTCAAAATAAAAATCCAAGATGGCGCTGACGAAAATTTTTGGATTTTTCGTCATGGGTGTCGTTTTCATGGTTTTTGGGGTCGCTGATTACGAAAATGAGGTCGAAATGAAAATCCAAGATGGCGCCGACAAAAATTTTTGTTTTTTCCGTCATGGGTATCGTTTTCATGGTTTTTGGGGTAGCTGATTACGAAAATGAAGTCAAAATGAAAATCCAAGATGGCGCCGACAAAAATTTTTGTTTTTTCCGTCATGGGTATCGTTTTCATGGTTTTTGGGGTCGCTGATTACGAAAATGATGTCAAAATTAAAATCCAAGATGGTGGCTAGGAAAATTTTTGGTGTTTCAGTCATGGGTGTCGTTTTCATGGTTTTTGGGGTCGCTGATTACGAAAATGAGGTCAAAATAAAAATCAAAGATGGCGCCGACAAAAATTTTTGTTTTTTCCGTCATGGGTATCGTTTTCATGGTTTTTGGGGTCGCTGATTACGAAAATGAGGTCAAAATAAAAATCCAAGATGGCGCCGACGAAAATTTTTGGTTCTTCAGTCATGGGTGTCGTTTTCATGGTTTTTGGGGTCGCTGATTACGAAAATGAGGTCAAAATAAAAATCAAAGATGGCGCCGACAAAAATTTTTGTTTTTTCCGTCATGGGTATCGTTTTCATGGTTTTTGGGGTAGCTGATTACGAAAATGAAGTCAAAATGAAAATCCAAGATGGCGCCGACAAAATTTTTTGTTTTTTCCGTCATGGGTATCGTCTTCATGGTTTTTGGGGTAGCTGATTACGAAAATGAAGTCAAAATGAAAATCCAAGATGGCGCTGACAAAAATTTTTGTTTTTTCCGTCATGGTTTTTGGGGTCGCTGATTACGAAAATGAGGTCAAAATTAAAATCCAAGATGGCGGCTAGAATTTTTTTTAGTTTTTCAGTCATAGGTGTTGTTTTCATGGTTTTTTGAGTCGCTGATTACGAAAATGAGGTCAAAATTAAAATCCAAGGTGGCGGCTAGGAAATTTTTTAGTTTTTCAGTCATGGGTGTCGTTTTCATGGTTTTTGGGGTCGCTGATTACGAAAATGAGGTCAGTTGGTCGTCATAGGAGCGGATTTTTAGGAGTTGGAGTATACGCTTAGGGGCACTATGAGCAGCAAAGAAAACACAAAAAAAAAATTTGTTCAAAAAAAATTTCGGGACTTGGTAAATTTTTCTGTTTTTCTTTTTTTTTCAAAAATGCCTCATTTTTTTTTTGTTTCGTGTTGACCTTGACCATATAAATTATTTAGGTTTTGAGAACCATGGTCCTACGACGCACCGTTTCAGAGTTTCGGTCCTACGAATTTTACTTCGTTTCATCTAGAATGCTCTATATTTCCAAAAAGCAAAATTAAAAATTTTGAAAAAACCCACGACTGTTAAAAATTAATTGAAAAAAAGGATAAAATAACATAAAACACCCACCTTAAAAAAACCTAAGAATGTCCGTCGGGGGCTGCCATTAAATGAACTAGTTTTGCAATGTTCAATGTTCAGCACCCGACGGACATTCTTGGGTTTTTTTAAGGTGGGTGTTTTATGTTATTTTATCCTTTTTTTCAATTAATTTTTAACAGTCGTGGGTTTTTTCAAAATTTTTAATTTCGCTTTTTATTTTAAACTTTTTTTTTATTTTTTTTATCTAAAAACATGCACCAATCAAACCTCAACCCATAACTGAAAACTGAATCAAAATCGGACTTGTAGTATTGGAGAAAAATGGCAACTTTGATTTGCACAAAAAATGTTTGCTGCAGTGCCCCCTGGTGGGTTGTCACCGTAACACCTGTCTAAGAACATGCACCAATCAAACGCAAACCCATAACTGAAAACTGAATCAAAATTGGACTTGTAGTTTTGGAGAAAAATGGCAACTTTGATTTGCACAAAAAATTTTTGCTGCAGCGCCCCCTGGTAAGTTGTCACCGTAACACCTATCTAAGAACATGCACCAATCAAACCCGAACCCATAACTGAAAACTGCATCAAAATCGGACTAGCAGTTTTGGAGAAAAATGGCAACATGTGTTTGCACAAACACACAAACAAACAACCTCTCACCCCAAACGCATATACCGTCTCCGTTCCGTCGTGGGTAAAAATGGTAGCTCGGATGAAAACCTTTTCTGGAAAAGAATTGTTGGTCTAGTTAAAAACTATGAGATGGTGTAAAAAAACCGCGACAAAGAGAGAGAAAAGAAATATTTGCAAAATTTTTCGGGGCACAGAACAGTAAAATTTTCAGAAGTTTTTTTTTTCAAGATTTTGGCTATTTTTATTGCAGCATCTTGTTAACCTGGTCCATTGAAACCATTTTAGTTCCGAGACACATGGTCCTACGACGCACCGTTTCCGAGTTATGGTCTTACGAATTTTACTTCGTTTCATCTAGAATGCTCTATATTTCCAAAATGGTAGCTCGGATGAAAACCTTTTCTGGAAAAGAATTGTTGCTCTAGTTAAAAACTATTAGATGGTGTAAAAAAACCGCGACAAAGAGAGAGAAAAGAAATATTTGCAAAATTTTTCGGGGCACAGAACAGTAAAATTTTCAGGTTTTTTTTTTCAAGATTTTGGCTATTTTTATTGCAGCATCTTGTTAACCTGGTCCATTGAAACCATTTTAGTTCCGAGACACATGGTCCTACGACGCACCGTTTCCGAGTTATGGTCTTACGAATTTTACTTCGTTTCATCTAGAATGCTCTATATTTCCAAAATGGTAGCTCGGATGAAAACCTTTTCTGGAAAAGAATTGTTGCTCTAGTCAAAAACTATGAGATGGTGTAAAAAAACCGCGACAAAGAGAGAGAAAAGAAATATTTGCAAAATTTTTCTGTCGGTCGATTTTTCACCTTGACACACGAGACTCATGGTCCTACGACGCACCGACGGAAAATTCGTAGGACCATAACTCGGAAACGGTGCGTCGTAGGACCATAATGTGTCTCGGAGCTTAAATGGTTTCTATGGACCAGGTTAATAAGAAAAATAGCCGAAATACTGAAAAAAAAAAAAACTTCTGAAAATTTTACTAAATTCTGTGCCCCTAAGGATACACACGGTCAAAAGATCGACCGACACTTAAAAAAATTAAAAAAAAAAATTCTCTCTCATTTGTCGCGGTTTTTTTATATCATCTCATAGTTGTCGACTAGAACAACAATTCTTTTCCTGAAAAAGTTTTCATCCGAGCTGCCATTTTGGAAATATAGAGCATTCTAGATGTAACGAAGTAAAATTCGTAGGACCATAACTATGAAACGGTTTGTCGTAGGACCATGGTTCGCAGAACCTAAATAATTTCTATGGTCAAGGACAACACGACACAAAAAAAAAAATGAGGCGTTTTTGAAAAAAAAAAAACAGGAAAGGGGAATGCCTGAAAAATGCTTGAAATAGACAGAAACTACTAACAGTCCTTAATTCTATTTAGAATAAATTAGGTATAATGAAATAATTCTCAAGTTTGTATACCTAGGGAGAAAATATAACGATCTTTAAAATATTTAACTTGATATCCGTCCCATTCCTTCTTGTTTTATCATGGAGGTCAGTGTTTATTTGACATGAGTAATCGACATTCAGCCAAACAGGAATCGTCAAATGATCTTTAACGAACTATTTTATAGAATTATTGCACAGTTATCATTCATTTAATATAATTCGTCCTATTTATACCGTAAATCTAATTAAAATAATATATGCATGTCAATTAATTAAAATCAAATTATTTTCAAAATAGAAAACGTATCGTAGGCTGTATGCATCATAATGTCCTTTGCCTTAGTGACACTGACATTACTGCATTTAATTTTTTCGATTGTTGATTTGATCGATTCATGGTTTTGCATTTGCGACTTGAGTTACTAGTATATTGCTTTTTAGGATATTTAACGACGACTTTGGCCATTTTTTAAGGATTTTGATTTTACTTCTGTACACGTTACCCATTTTTGAACACGGACTTAGATTGAATGCTGTTTTGTTGTATAATTATTGCATATTAATCCTTAACCTTGGCTTAACCTATATTTTAGAAAAAAATATTGGAACTGGCTTCTACCTAGTTTTTTGATAATGATTGAATTTGTAATGGATTCCCTACGATTTATAGTGCAATTTGGCGTATATTTCATTGTTGTCCATTTCAAGCATTTTTTTGTGTGGCTGATGGGCAATTCCCTTTAGCAAGTCCCGAAAATTATTTTAAACTAATTTTTTTTCTTGTTTTCTTTGCTGCTCATAGTGCCCCTAAGCGTATACTCCAACTCCTAAAAAAAAACCGCCCCTATGACGACCCACTGACCTCATTTTGACCTCATTTTCGTAATCAGCGACCCCAAAAACCATGAAAACGACACCCATGACGGAAAAACTAAAAATTTTCGTCCGCGCCATCTTGGATTTTCATTTTGACCTCATTTTCGTAATCAGCGACCCCAAAAGCCATGAGAACGACACCCATGACGGAAAAACCAAAAATTTTCGTGGCGCCATCTTGGATTTTCATTTTGACCTCATTTTCGTAATCAGCGACCCCAAAAACCATGAAAACGACACCCATGACGGAAAAACCAAAAATTTTCGGCGGCGCCATCTTGGATTTTCATTTTGACCTCATTTTCGTAATCAGCGACCCCAAAAACCATGAAAACGATACCCATGACGGAAAAAACAAATTTTTTTCGGCGCCATCTTGGATTTTTATTTTGACCTCATTTTCGTAATCAGCGACCCCAAAAACCATGAAAACGATACCCATGACAGAAAAACCAAAAATTTTCGTCGGCGCCATCTTGGATTTTCATTTTGACCTCATTTTCGTAATCAGCGACCCCATAAACCATAAAAACGACACCCATGACGGAAAAGCCAAAAATTTTCGTCGGCGCCATCTTTGATTTTTATTTTGACCTCATTTTCGTAATCAGCTACCCCAAAAACCATGAAAACGATACCCATGACGGAAAAATCAAAAATTTTCGTCGGCGCCATCTTGGATTTTCATTTTGACCTCATTTTCGTAATCAGCTGCCCCAAAAACCATGAAAACGACACCCATGACGGAAAAAACAAATTTTTGTCGGCGCCATCTTGGATTTTTATTTTGACCTCATTTTCGTAATCAGCGACCCCAAAAACCATGAAAACGATACCCATGACGGAAAAAACAAAAATTTTTGTCGGCGCCATCTTGGATTTTTATTTTGGCCTCATTTTCGTAATCAGCGACCCCAAAAACCATGAAAACGATACCCATGACGGAAAAGCCAAAAATTTTCATCGGCGCCATCTTTGATTTTTATTTTGACCTCATTTTTGTAATCACCGACCCCAAAAACCATGAAAACGACACCCATGACAGAAAAGCCAAAAAATTTCGTCGGCGCCATCTTTGATTTTTATTTTGACCTCATTTTCGTAATCAGCGACCCCGAAAACCATATAAACGACACCCATGATGGAAAACTAAAAAAAATTCTATGTTACTTATATTTGTATTTCATTATCACACACATAAAATAAAACATTCCATAACTTGTATTTTTTCCCAATTCAATTCTAAGTAAACCGCAGTGAAACGTGTTACGCACCTCTGCCTCTGCACGTGTGTGTATGAAGAAGCGTACATCACGCACACAGGCGCAAGAACCGTCAGTCGCCGCTCGTTTCGAAGTTACTCGAGTTTGTAATAGCGCTCTTAAATTCGGTGATCGCGTTACACAGTCCCGAATTGTTATGATTCGGCACTCATGTTGCTTATCCTGTGTTAGGAAAGCTAAGAGTAATCGGTCTCTACATTACAGACTTTAATGACACCGCTTCAATAATCAAGCTTTGTAAAGCTTTGTTAAGATTGAGATTCAAGTTCTCAATTTAGTCTTAAGAAACAATGAACATTGGTTGTTTTCATGACCAATCATTATATTGTATCACACTATGACATTAATGACTTTACATTAGTGATATTATGCTCACAATTAAATCTGTTCTGTGAATTTTACAAGTCACAATAAAGCTTTCTGCCCAAAGCACTAAACTAAACTATGTTTCATGATTTCATTAGTCAACACTTCACATCTGAGTAGTCTTTTAGTTGGATGGATGGATAGGATTTGCCGTGATATAGTATGAAGACTAAATCACAATCTTATTAGAGCGATACACGGTTTGCTCTTCGGAGCTCAACTCGTTACATCCATCCTGTAGGTACACCAGTAGGTACGCCATAATTATTATGCTACTGCTAGTTTCAAGCTCCAAACAGTTGGATACTCGTTGCTTTACTGTAACCGTTGTTAACCTTATCTCATGTTTAGCTAGCATTACGTTTGAATTCATTGAATTTAACCGAGGAGGAGTTCATGGTTAAACAATCACAGCCACACGGGTGGAACCTCAAGCTATGTTATCCGCCTAGATCGGTCCATAGATGTGCGACCATCCATCACCCAGCAATCCTTTTCCGCGCTAAGAAAAACTCGCCAAGCCGCCAGTCCCGACTGGCTCCAGCAGACCCCCGACAGCCGTCACTGGCAGTCAGTGGCAGTCAGTGGCTCGACAGTCTGACAACCCATTCCCCCAAGGGGTACCACATCACCCAGCACCAAGCGGGCTACAGTGGCCAGACAAGCTCCCGCCACAGGCACAACACCGGCTCTCAGCCGCACCGGCCGCACCGACCGGATACCAACCCCACACAGTTGGGAACAGGCTACGCAAATGACGACTTTTAAGTTTATTAGTGTCCTCTGATTTTTTCATATCCGAAATACTTTAATTTCAATCATTCGGAAAACATCGACACCTACTCTCTACGTCTCGCACTGACGTCGTATCTCCATTGGTACGTTTTTCGCTTTCATCGGAAAAGCACGTAAAATTAAACTTAACGGTCACAATGCCCAAAGGGGCACACAGAGGTGCTAAGCACACCCATCTTTTACTAAAACCATCAATACAGCGTTCCGCTACCTTAAGAACCTTCGAGATTCTCAATTTCAGTTCAAGTATGTTTCTGTTTACATTTACAACTCGGTAGTCATGGTTAAAATATCTTTCAGTTGGGATACATGAACCAAACATAAACCGTGTAAACACAAATTAATCATTCTAGCACATCAATCACAAATTCGAATTCACATTTCGACTCAGAAATCGATCCCAGAACCCCACACTCCGCAGCTGCCCCTGCGACCACGAGCTCAACTGGTAGATCGCAGTTGCACATTAGTTTTCAACATTCGTTGCAGTAAGTTGCATTATCACATCACGCCTGAAACAACAAGGGTCAGGCAGAGATGCACCCAACAGTACACAATCCAACCTGGGAATCGATCCCAGGATCGTCAAACAGTCGCGCTCGCGACCGCGATAACCCAACGGGCTAATAAGATCACAATAAAACATGATCACAACAACCAAGTGAAGTAGCAAGAGGTCTTTTCAAAACAACTCTCTTCACTCGCTTATAAAATGATAACGACTCACCGGATATAACACCTTTACTCGTTCTCACTTACACACTCTGTTTCACGTGTCTAACCAGACAGGCATCATGACGGTGGATAGTCACCTCATGGTATCCAAACCCTCATCATCACAGAACTGTGCATCGTGCACATCGGTCTAAGGGAATCGAACCCAACGAATCAAAACAACAGCTCGGCCAGCTGTTTGGTGCGCGAATAGCTATCAAAGCAACTAGCACTGTTTATTGAACAGTTCACGCAATTGTCTATACACACAGTTTTCACTTTCAGGAGATTTCTCAACCCGCTCGTATCCCACTTCTGATGTCGCATCCAGGTACATAGGACGCTAGTCAGGAAGTACTAAATGACATACATAGTGTCAAACAGTTGTGGGCACAGAAAGGGATACGGGTAAATGAGAGAAATAACTCCTTTAAATTGTGTACACAGCTATTGTACAGTCAATTACTAACACTACTACTCTGAACTTAAAAGGAAACACAGTGCAGTTCCTAGATAGTATGTGTCGCGACCATGCCCGAACGATCACTGGCTGGCGATCCCCATGGGACTGAGGTCCGTATCCGACACCTACATCCAGACTCCGCACAACGCCAAACAAAGGCGCTTGTGTTTAAATTTAAGTGCATACTCATCAAAGATCCGACAAATAAATCACTTGATTGACGGTGTTTCGCCTATCATAGGTGGGTAAATGCAGTGATACGAGTAGGTATTTATACGTATCTAAGCACTTCAAATATTATCTAGTAAGTATAATTATATTATCTTATCTTAGTTCCAATCTTGACATTTCAATTCATCAATAACACATACTGCGTAATAAGAGGAAGATGCACATCGGCTTTGTAGACCAGGGCCGATGCCTTCAAAAATGGTAAAAAATGAAAAAAAATTACAGTAGGATGAAACCCATTAGAAAAGGAGGGGAATATGATCAAAATGAAAGGAAAAATAAATTACGGTCGATCCGAGTTCGGGAAGTGGGGGTGGGGGGGGGGGGGGGTTTAAGGGGGGAAAGCGGTTTATCTCGATTTCCGGCAAAACTACAAGTCCTATGGAAAAAAGTTAAATGGCAAAGTTGTAGGTAATAAAAAGATCTACAACTTTTGCAATTGCAATTATTTCACATAACCTCATAATTTAGGTGAAAAATTCAAAAAACCAAGTTTTTGGTTTTTAATTTTTATCTTTTACAAAAAACAATTTTTATTATTTTTTATACATCATCAGAAAGAAGAGATTATAAGGTACACAACGCCCACCGACTTTTAAAAAAAGCAGATATTTTGACGTCAGAATTTTCGATTGAAAATATGGCTGATTTTTCGATATTAAGTCAATAATAAGGTGAAAAATAAATATTTTTTATCAAAAAAAATACCGTGTATTAAGGGCATAAAAATGTAAATTTTCACTAAATTTCGTGAAACAAAAATGTTTTTTTTTGTAAAAGTTAAAAACCAAAAACTTGGTTTTTTGAATTTTTCACCTAAATTTTGAGGTTATGTGAAAAAGTTGCAATTGCAAAAGTTGCAGATCTTTTTATTACCTACAACTTTGCCATTTAACTTTTTTCCATAGGACTTGCAGTTTTGCCGGAAATCGAGATAAACCGCTCTCCCCCCTTAAAACCCCCCTCAGCCCCACTTCCCGAACTTGGATCGACCGTAATTTTTTTTTTCCTTTCATTTTGATCATATTCCCCTCCTTTTCTAATGGGTTTCATCCTACTGTAATTTTTTTTGGTTTCAAAAATTATCGACCCTGGTCTATTGGTCTCATAACTATGAGCAAGGACGGTTATCTGTCCTTGCTCATACTTTCGCTTGGCGATTGGATCAAGAGCCTGTTTCAGAAGACAGTACCTACCTACTCCTCGATATCGATATAGCCCGCATTGTGATGACTTTTATATCTTTTTTTAGGAAATATGAAATAATAATAATAAATTTATTTCTCTCATAATTATAAATCATACAAATTGAAATAGTCACTACATAGAGACTGGTGTCCGTTTTAGGTAGAACCCAGATTCCAGTAAAATAATTGTATCACCAGGCTAACCCTCCGTCGGAAATTTCTCCTATGACATAATTATAATAGTAAATGAATTTTAGTAATTAAATTAAGGATTTAAAATTACCTATTACATTAAAATCTATCAAACAACAAACAAATCTAAACAAAAATAAATTAAACAACAGAAAAATCTATTTGCACAAAAAAATAAATTTCAAACGAAAAACCTTATAATTATCATGTTAACGAAAAAAAAGGCGGGTTATCATTTCAAACCTACAAGCCATCAGTTTCTAACATGATATGAAACTGGCCACTCAACAGCTAAAAAATAAATTCCTAAAATGGAATAGGAAGCTCAAATTCAAGGAACTATTAAGTACTATATTTCAAAAATAAAATGAAGAATGTATAAATACGAAACAGCTATAGGACTTCTAGCAAGACAAGTTCAAGTTCAGGTTATTCATCATATTCACATAGTTCAAGGAAAATACGCCAATAATTCCTACAAGAATATTTGTTGATTAGGCAAGAGGACACTATTATGTATGTTGGCATCTAATTGCTTCAGTGTGTCATAGGAAATCACCTTTATTTTGCGGTTTACTTCTGTCCTGTGAGGCTGAAGTTCAAATGTCAAGGAAATGTTTTCAAAAAGGTGGTGGGTTACCTCATTCTTAGGTAAGTCATTGCGGTTGACATGAGGCCATTGAGATCATCATTATATCCAAAATAAATATTAGGAACATTATGGTTCGCATTATTGAATTTTCGAATAGATTGGCACATACTGCCAATTGCCTGGCTGAGCTGTAGTTTATCATGCTAGTTAAAGTACACACCTCAACACGGTCTAGGGATATTTCATACTCAATTAAATAACTCGAAAAGTACTGGCCGCATTGGAATCTTTAATACACCGATTTGTTTGTAATTTATCTCAGACTAATTCCAAATTCAAATTTTTGAAAATTCTTTTGTTTCGGTGGCATAAAAATGTCTTGATGTATAGGAGAGGGAATTTTCATTTGTGCGAAATTTAGAAAACAATACGAATTACGTTTAGTTACAGTTTTTTTTCATTTTTAAACGAAAGATAAAGTTAAAATTGAGGTATTGTAGCCATGCAACGCCGGCATTTGACGAGGGCGGAGATGTTACGAGCTGTGGGAATGCTGGAAGCTGGATCTGTTCAGCGTAATGTTGCTGAGGCCATAGGGACCCATCAAAATGTAATTTCAAGATTGTGGACACGCTATCGTGCCACAGGTGAAGTAGTGGAGAGGCACCGGGGGCCAAGTCGCATCATTACCCCCAGACAAGACCGATTTTTGCAAATTACTGCGCGAGCTCAACCAAATGCAACGGCGACTCAATTGGTCCAAAGGCTGCGAGTGGAACACCAAGTGCTTGTGAGTGACCAAACTGTAAGAAGGCGACTGCATGAAAGCAATCTACGCTCTCGTAGACCACTCCGGGTCCCACCTTTACGGAGAGGCAATCGTGGACGACGATTAGAATGGGTTCGGAACCACGTGGACTGGGGCCGTGAGCAATGGTCCAATGTGCTGTTCACGGATGAATCCAGGTTCGGCTTCCATCCAGATTCACGAAGGACGCGTGTTTGGCGAGTTCCTGGACGATGGAGCCGTCTCCAGAACCCTCAGGAAGTTCACCCATACCAAGGAGGAACAATTATGGTTTGGGCAGGAATTCGTCTTGGAGGACGGACGGATCACGTTTGGGTGCGGGGCAATATGACGGCAGAACGATATGTCCAACAGGTGCTGGGGCCCGTAATCTTGCCCCACAGAACACAAATGGGGCAAGATTTCCTGTTCATGCACGACAATGCCCGGGCACACACGGCGAGAACGGTAGCAGCTTGGTTACATACACATAATGTTAGGGCCTTAGACTGGCCTGCTCAATCGCCAGATCTAAATCACATTGAGCATGCGTGGGATATGCTGCAAAGAAGAGCTCTGAAGGAAGTTCCTGAAAATTTGGCTACAGAAGATCAACTTTTTGCGCACCTCAGAAGGACATGGGACAATATTCCGCAGCAAGACATTGACAACCTTGTTCTGAGCATGCCGAATCGTTGCCGATGTGTTATGAACATCATGGGCGCTTTCTCAGACTACTAACTTAAAGTTTATAAACACAAATTAAATGATTATTCTATTTTTTTCAGTTTTTACTCACAAATTAAAAGTTAATTCATATACGGTTTCCGTCTATGCTTCATTTTTTTTTCCATAAAATCCTGAAATTTTAATCAGTACCTTAACCATTATTAAAAAATGGTAGAATATTAAATAACGCATATTTTAAATATATACATGTCATATAAATAATTAACACATTGATAGTAATTCGCTTTTTTAAAAATATCCCTAGACCGTGTTGATGTGTGTATTATTAATTAGAATAGTAATAAAGTACGAAGACGAATAGTTATTAAAATCGTGAATTTAATATTAAAAATAAAATAAACAACCGGACTTAAATATCACAGTCACTCGACCGGTTTAAAAAAACTAAACAAAAAATGACAATCGATATTCAAATGAGAATGCCAATAAAATCGATTACATTCGATTCTTTTACATGCAAATTATTCCTCTTATTTTTTTTACACTACATAGTAGTAGCGACAACCTTGCATTCAGCCTTGTAAGGCCTCTGCTTTGTCTTATTATCACCTCTGTACCGACTTGCCAGACTTGATACTTGATAGACCGACTTCTTTTTAACCGACTTCTAAAAAAAGAAGGAGGTTCTCAATTTGGATGTTTATATTTTTTTATGTTTGTTCGGGCATAACTCCGTCACTTGCAAACCGATTTGAAAAATTATTTTTTTGTTGGAAAGGGTATACTTCCCAAATGGTCCCATATTTTTTTTATCGAAATCGGACAAGCGGTTTTTGAAAACTCAACAAAACTCAAAAAAAAACTAGATTGTCCACATTAGGACCCATGAACATATGTGAACCACTAAAAAGTGAAAAATAAAAACTTTTTAACAAAAAATAAAACCGACTTAAAAAAAAAACACAAAATAGTGAAAAATAAACTTTATAAGAAAAATCAGTATCTGAAGTCGGTGGCAAAAAATGAAATCAAACAAACAAAAGTCACCGACTTCAGAAACTGATTTTTCTTCTAAAGTTTATTTTTCCCGACTGCGGCGAAGCCCAGAAGGAGGGTTATGTGTTTGACGTGTAGGTATGTAAGTATGTATGTATGTCCGTTCCTTTGTTCCCTCATAACTCATAAATTGATGAACCGATTTGAATGAAATATACGTCATTAGATTCGTCTTGATGGCGTGAGTGTTATAGGCTACATTAAAATTAAAAAACAAAGAAAAATTGCGGATTTTGGGGGCCAAATCGAGGAGCTCAATTTTTTTTTCCAATACCATGGAGTAGGGTATCAAAATAAAGGGTTTTAAAAGGAGATTACAAAAATATATAACACTTATATGTTTAAAAGAAATTCAAAGTGAGAAATCCAACGAAAGAACAAAGAAAAGAACTAAAAAGTTGAAAATTAAAAAAGTAGTTAAAAAACTAAAAAACCCGACTGAAAAAACTGAAGAGCAAAAAACAAGCACATTTTAAATTAAACAAAACTTGGAAGCAGACGGGGTTCATTTGAATATTAAATTATGATAATGAAATTAATTATGGTAATGAAAAGAAAAAATGAAAATAGAATGGACCTAGCCTGCTTCCAAGTTTTGTTTAATTTAAAATGTGCTTGTTTTTTGCTTTTCAGTTTTTTCAGTCGGGTTTTTTTTAGTTTTTTTTACTATTTTGTGTTTTTAGAAAAAATATTACGTATTGAATTTATCCTAAAATGTACTGCAGGCATGTGTCTTAATTATTAGGTTCATACGTACACTCTTTAAATATCTATAAGTATTCGCTTCATGTTTTAAATTATATCCGTCCCTGCTAACTTAAGTTAATTAAACCCATTTCTTTTCCAACGATATATTATTATAATTGCGAGCATTATACAAATATATATTCACAAATAAAATTCGCTATACGCGGACGAGTACGGATATATTTTGATAACCACAAATTGAACCTATATTGACTTTTGACACGTAATTTTGTATTAACGTCGTTAGCCTTGATCTTTTGTTGGACTGAACGGTCTTGACATTGTTTAGGGTAAGGGAGGGTATTGCCGGTCAGGTGACAATACCGGTCACCACACTATACTTCAAAATACTTTGTTTACGCGAACTCACACATGCATAAAGGGTGGCGTGATCGTGCCCCGCTCCAAGGCACTGCACCCCGCTCAGTTCCGACCGCGCGTCGCCGAGAGTAAGATCTGTGTGTGTTTCGCGCCATTTTCTTATAAGTTTTTGGCCGCAAAACATAAGGGGTGAGTATCATATTATTCCGATTTTATTAATTGTCTATAATATTTTCTACCAATCAGTTATCTGACTATCTATTACATTGTAGATTTCAAGCTATTGGTGACAAGTTTTTTGTAAAATTATTAGTAACCTCAAAAGAGCACGGGTGGCCAATGCCGGTCACCTCTGACCGGTAAAGAAAATAAAGGAGGTGCCAAAAGAAATACAAGAAAAAAGACGACAGCGAAAAGACCAGCTAAAGCTTCTATAAAAAAGGTGAAAAAAAGAGTTCTTCAAGAAAGCAATAATGAAAGTTCGTCGGATTCCGAAATCGAAAACGTGATGATGATGACATCGACGTCGAAGATCTACAAAATAAGTGTATGCTATGCAACGATTATGGCCGGAACAATGAACTTTGGTACAGGTGTTCAGTGTGGACGTTGGGCTTATGCTGATTGCTCGGACTGTAATTTAGCCGAAGGTTACGTGTGCGATTTATGTCGCTAAAAGCCTGACTGGTATTGTCATCCTGCTGACCGGTATTACCCTCCATATCGGGCAATGGCGGTCAAAGACACTTTTTTTTCAAATGTTTATTATTTCATATTTTTAATTAATATTGATATCATAGCTTGTAATTATCCTTTATTAATAGTCAAAGTTATGTTTGCGTAATACCTACTAAATAAAAAATTGATTTTACACTCATTTATGATTCATTTTGCTTAGGTGACCGGCAATACCCTTCCTTACCCTACATTCCCTGGAATCAACTTCACACAATAACGTTGTGTAACTTTTATAAATATAGTCTGTGAGTTCAACGCACACATTAGCTAGTGTGATATTTTCATCTAGAGACGAGGCTTTAAAAATAGATGCCTAGCTTTTTCACAAACAAATTCCTCTATAAGAATTTCTGTCTTAAAAGCGTGTATATTGTTTCAATAATCGTATGGTAACTAAGTACTAGGTACTGGTACCTACCTTAGAACGAACAGTTCACAAATCTATATTTGAAGCATTTCCCACATACTTTGGCGAAAATAAAGCAGGAGTTCCAAGAATTGGCACTATAAAAATAATTGGTTATTTATACAGGACAGCAACCAAACTTGTTTGATAGTTGGTTGCCATGCAGTATGGTTGTTAGAACAAGCAAAACTTGTCGGACGGTACCAATTTAAATGTTACCATAGATTTCTGTTGAGCAGATCTTAGAAAACCGGACTGCGGTTATAATAACAATTATTTCGACACAATTATTATTCGAATATATTTTTTTAAATATGTAGCAACTTCAGTAATTTTTTTACTATTATTTTTAATTGTTCAGCAGCCAAGTGACTTTCTGTTATCAGGCTATTACTCGGTCAGTATTACTACCGTTACGTAACTGTTTAGGTAAGGAAATTAAGTTGTTCTCTGTAGAATGCATACTTTATAGGTAAACACAACGGGAACAATGCAAATTGTAATTACAAGAAACCAAATGACACATGAAACAAATAAATAATTACGAAGGCAACGATCTAGGTATGCTTGGACAAACCGCGGATCAAAATTACTACGTCACTCTATACGGTGTATATTAACGACCGCGGAACGCTTCGAACCTGTGTTTTATTCACTATAGGTTGACTATAGTCGGTCAGACGAAAATAAATGACGTATAGTGTGGGTGCCACAAGCCGGTAGTATTGGAGCGAAAGCCCAGACTGCTTCTCGTTTGCATTACGCAACAATCTGTATAACAAAACTACAAACAGAGCTACAATAAGACTGGTTTTGGCGCCTATTTTCGCTACTATTGTGGTCGGTCATTAAGATTACGGACGTGTGAGTGTAAAATTAATACGCCTATGTTAGTTCAGCGGCGATAACAAAACGCGGACGACGTGTTTTGAAATTTCGATTCGGAAAACCCGCTTCTCGCGCGCGAAGTGATAACAATTTCGAATTTTGACATTTTGAATTCCATTTTCGAGTTTGACAGTTGTAGTGTTGTTGTGAATGCGTTTTAGTGAGAGGTTGATTTTTAACCTCCACAGTGTGAAACTGGATCTAGATACGGTGAATGGAACTTCTTATCAGTGTTACGAAACAGTGATAAGGATTTGTGAAAGTATTTAAACTACACGCGTAAGATTTTGTACTTTATAAACTAAGTGTTTTGAAATCGATATCGCTAATCCGACATTTGAATAATACATAAAGGAAGGAACACGCTACGCCCTGCTATATGCTAGTTCAATAAGCCAGTTAAATAGTTTTAATTGTGCGTGTAATTTGAAAGTGAACCGTTTGCATCGAAATCATCGGTGATTGATTTTAAACGGTAAGAAACTTGTTTATTATAATATTAGGAATCAGAAGTGAAATACGTGAACAAAATAAACAATGTTTAATATCTTTTGAATTACACTTTTACAAAAATATCAAGACAAACATTTTAAACAATAATCAAATAGAAATAGCACTAGCAAATGGAATAATCAGTACACGAGCAAAAACATAAACCAAAATTAGCGAAGCACACGATAATAGTCGGGTAGCAAGTCCTTTCCGAGCGCCGTCCAAGCAAAAAGTGACCGCTGCACCGCCGCTCGCCTCGTTTTATGAACTTCTGTCGGTAGCCGTACGTCGACCGGATGCAAACCGCACGGCTACTGGCTGATGGCGTGACTTTGAGCCAACACGGCCTCTCCTGACGCTCTGACGTCCTCGTCAGCTTCCAACAAGGCGGCTGAGTCTTCGCTGTCTCCTTGATAGCGCGTCTCACAACGCCAGTGGGGCGTGCTGGACAGTGGAGTGCCACGCACAACTGCGCCTGTAGGGCGCGCTGGCACCGTGGAGTGCCGCACAGACCTGCGCCTGTGGGGCGCGCTGGCACTGTGGAGTGCCGCACACAACTGCGCCTGGGGGGCGCGCTGGCACCGTGGAGTGCCACGCACAACTGCGCCTGTAGGGCGCGCTGGCACCGTGGAGTGCCGCACACAACTGCGCCTGTGGGGCGCGCTGGCACTGTGGAGTGCCGCACACAACTGCGCCTGTAGTAGGGATGGGTCTTTAATTAATAAGCTGCTAAATTAACACTGCTAATTTTTTTTTTTTTGTGTCAACACCTGTTAAATAAGTTCTGATATAGCTGTTAAATCTAGCAGTCACAACTGACAGTGACAAGTTCCGTTTCTATTGAATTGGTTTCAACACGAGTTATTTAGCAACTAGCGAGCGGGTTGATTTAACTCACCGCTAAGTGCTAACTGCTGAATTCGGAAATATTACATTTAAAGAGAGTTAAATAAAGACTGATCTTCGTTACGAAGGTTTACGCGGGATAAGATAAAAAGATTAGAAGAAAATTACAAATACAAAAATAACAGACATGAAAAAAAGAAATCGTTGTAAATAAATTGATTCTCATTACAAATACGCCAACAGAAAAAGTTAACAGTCCTAAGCCTGTGAAAAATATGAAGGAAATGAGAATTAATTATGTTAAAAATCTGTCTGTGACTAAATTTAACAGTTGCTAAAAATAACTGCTAATTTTAAGTGTTAATTATTTTTAGCATTAGCATTTAGCAGTGTTATTATTTTTTAACGCTTAAGCCCATCTCTAGCCTGTAGGGCGCGCTAGCACCGTGGAGTGCCGCACACAACTGCGCCTGTAGGGCGCGCTGGCACCGTGGAGTGACGCGCTTAACACGTCAGTAGCGCGCTGGCAGTCTGGAGCTACGCGCTTAACACGACAGTAGCGCGCTGGCAGCCTGGAGCTACGCGCTGTACACGCCAGTAGGGCGCGCAGTCGGCCTGCAGCGACGCGCTCGGCCTGCAGCGAGGCGCTGGCCTTCAGCGAGGCGCTCGGCCTGCAGCGAGGCGCTCGGCCTGCAGCGAGGCGCTCGGCAACGTCAGAAGGCGCGCAGTCGCCTTGCAGCGACGCGCTCAGCAACGCCAGAAGGGCGCGCAGTCGCCTTGCAGCGACGCGCTCAGCAACGCCAGAAGGGCGCGCAGTCGCCTTGCAGCGACGCGCTCAGCAACGCCAGAAGGGCGCGCAGTCGCCTTGCAGCGACGCGCTCAGCAACGCCAGAAGGCGCGCTCGGCAACGCCAGTAGGGCGCGCAGTCGCCTTGCAGCGACGCGCTCAGCAACGCCAGAAGGGCGCGCAGTCGCCTTGCAGCGACGCGCTCAGCAACGCCAGAAGGGCGCGCAGTCGCCTTGCAGCGACGCGCTCAGCAACGCCAGAAGGGCGCGCAGTCGCCTTGCAGCGACGCGCTCAGCAACGCCAGTAAGGCGCGCTGGCACCCTGCAGTGACGTGCACGTTCACGGCGTCATTGTGGCAAAGCCCTGGCAACCACTGCTAAGGCCAAGCAGCGTTGCGTTGCGTCCATCCTTGTGTAATGGTTACTCTGCAAACAAAAACAAACAAGTTTACAACAGAATTTTGTTCCGCTCGATCAGTCCTGACCAAACTTTAGTTCCATTGGGTGGCACCAAATTCGACTCTCATTAATTAAATCAAATGTACTGGAAATTATCGAAAATACAACACTACTTTGACTCAACTACCTTGAGTCATATACCATAGTCGTTCACACCAACCTTAAAAATTCTATTGCAACAAAAACTGCTGAAATCATCGAGTAAAACCTTTAACACCAAGGCTCTCTAACCGAGTAGTACAACAAGAGAGTAATCTCATTCATTAAGGAACATTCAAGTCGAGAATCAAATTCAAAGAAACATTCACCAAACAAAACTTGTCAGACAAGAATACCAATAGGCACATATTGATGTACGAGTATAAGCACATTGTTAGCATATCACACATACTTCTTCCACAACACTGTAGGCATAGGCTCCAAGTTTGCATACCCCTCAGTGGCTGTTGACATCACAGACTTCCACACACACTGTAGGCATAGGCTCTAAGTTTGCATACCCCTCAGTGGCTGTTGACATAGGCACATTGTTAGCATATCACACAGACTTCCACACACACTGTAGGCATAGGCTCCAAGTTTGCATACCCCTCAGTGGCTGTTGACATAGGCACATTGTTAGCGTATCACACAGACTTTCACACAGACTTTCACACACGCAGCTGAGGTCACGCGCTTGACCAAACCACACGTTCATAAGTAATGGTTACTATGCAAAGAGACAAAACCTGACCAAACATCTACGACAGAACCTGACCAAACATCCATTAGGTCCTACTCTCGTTGATAAAATCAAACGCGGCTAAACTGGAAATTATCGAAAATACAACAATCAACTACCCTGGGTCATGTACCATTGTCGTTTACCTAAATCAATCTTAAAAACATTATTGCGTCAAAAAAATGCCAGGTTCACAAAAATCATCGAGTAAAACTACAGATCTCTAACTGACTAGTAAACAAGTCTATCTCCCGTGTGTATCACTATTTGACTTAACACTACGGTCTTTCCAGACCCTGACCTCAACCAGAGCTAAACGCACAACATACAACAAACACACCCACTGTCTACTCGAGTTTCCTCAAAAACCTTCAATTTTAATCGGACTACGACTACACAATAATTACTGGTACTGTCTAACACAATACAGCCGATAGAATCTCTTGGCTTGCAACCACAACTTTACTTAATCAAAATCCTTATAAACATCAACTGATACGTAACTCATTGGCATCTTTCTTAGCCTATCATGTGTATTATAAAGCAACTTCTATAATAAAGCAAAACTTATCAGACTTTACAGTGCACCTGTATACCTACGGCCTACGTCTTCACACGAAAACAAGTCAACTAATCATATTGCGTAGGGGTTTGCATTTACGCAGACCATGATTATTCGAGTTTGATGTGCCAACAACTGCACTTTTTGGTTTCAAATATACGGAAAACAAGACTTTTGACTGTATTTTGTTTTGTTCATAATTGCGGCTTTTATTTGAGCATCAGATACATAGATAACAGAAACAACAGGAGATATGGCAAGGAGGCGTGGTTCATGCGAACTCATGTGGCCGCGACGCGGCCTGATGCCACTTTCAATAATGAGTCGAATGTCAACTTGCGACGTCTTCACTGCTCGTGATTTTTTACAAAATGCCGCGTTGTTCAGTGAATGTTTGTGAAAATAATAGCTGTATTGTGAATTACACGAAATATGGTATCTCATTTCACACATAAGTACTATAACACTAATGTTTTTCATATTAAATTCATTAAAACATTACTTCCGTGATACGAGAAACATGATGAAAAACCAAATCAATTGTTTTCAATAAGAACAAAAACCATTGCTTGCTTAGTACAAATCGACCAGTGAGTTGGCTGATCGAATAGCGCAATGGATAGGTGTTTTACTAATGCTCTCACTCACACAATATTTTCGAAAAGCGGGTGCTGTCAGTTTTTGAGAGCTAGAGATGTGATGTTTGTGGTTGTCGATATTTTATACGATGATCCTGCTTAGTACGACTATGCATGATACAATTAATTATTTTAGACACAATTTGTTACTATACAGTAAGGAACTGCGTATTTTATAGCATTACTGAGAGTTGTCGTAAATGTAGATAAGAAAAACCAATATTCTTTACTACTACTTAAAATAATTATGTATTGACTAATCCTTACTATTATCCTTACTAATATTATATATTATGTGAAAGTAACTGTCTGTCTGTCTGACTGTCGAGCTTTCACGGCAAAGCTACTGAACCGATTTAAATGAAATTTGGTACACATATAATAATATATAGCCTGAGAAAGGATATAGCCTACTTTTTATTGCGAAAACATCCACGCGGAAAAAAACCGCGGGTATCAGCTAGTAAAATATAAATTTACAAACAACAAAAGTTAATATAGATACAAATCACAACGCTTGTATTATTACGCTTTCTTATTATTGTAAACAATACGGAAAATAGAATGTAGGTACTTTTTATTGCTTACTATTGACAATAAATAAGTAATATTCATTGATTACTCGAGTTATCTTTGACTAAATCAGTAGCTAATGGGAATATAGGTAACTAGGAACTTTAGCATTCGGGCATTAAATAACCGATAAAATGTAAAAAAGTATTGTATGAAAAGTGTGTATTTTATCGTTTTTTATTTATTTTATTTTCAGTACCCCATAAAAGCTTTAGTAGGTAGAAGAATAAATAGAAGAATCGATAACTTTTTGATTTAGTCAATCACTAGTGTCGACGTAAAACAAAATGTACTATGTAAATTGTACGGTGCATGGTAAATACACGCTGTGTGTGAAGGGATAAGGTTTATAATTGATTGTGTAGTACGTGATGTTTTAAGAAATGCGGGTGTTTGCGCGACAGCGTATATCTATTGTTTTTACTGCTCCACGTGTGTGAACTGACGACACAGGTTCCTATACATTTTCGGCTAAAGGGCATATCTCCTGTTGTTTCTGTTATCTATGATCAGATATCACAAATCACAACGTTGCCTCACACCAGGAATTTCTCCTGTATCGTGGGTACCTTCACAAATATTTAAACTAACATACACAAGTACCCGACTTAAAAAAAAAACTATCTGTAGGTCATACTTGTATTCATAACGTCATTATAGCACAGTGACCATATCGACTTCACGCGGACACAATGACCGAAATTCGTGTTTAAAATGAGTCCACGTGCTGTTATTGGTCAACCAATCGTTAAGCGACGTATTAGCACCACCATGTAAATAACCACCAATGCGTCCGAGGCATTGCCAATCACCCCAGTGACCTTATAAACACACACATAACATCACGCCTGCAATCCCCGAAGGGTTAGGCAAAGGTACCCAGTATACCCACATTTCGCCAGTTATGTTAAGACAAAGCTTAACCATGTAATAGGGGTGAGCCCATTGTCACCAACAGGGCACAAATCCAGAAAATAACACTTTGCCCGACCCGGGAATCGAACCCAGAACCTTCATGCTCATAGTCGCGCTTAAGACTACTAAACCAACGAAATATTAAAATGGTTCGATCTTACTTGTATCAGGAACGAAAGTAAACCAATCCTGTCCGGAGCGTCGCCTCAACCGCGAGAGCGGTTACACAGGACTTCGCGTCCTCACGCGGCTCCTACGACGATCTCGTTCGCGCTTGGAACGGCGATCGGATCCCGAAACTTGCTATACGTGACCTTCCACTCCACTTATGGTGGCTACGAGATCGCTTAGAACGCAAGGCACTAGTTTTTGAACGCGAACAACTCGATCTATCCATTGCCAACTACTACCCGCTTTTATCTAAAATTAAAAGCCTGAAAACTAGTTTTTAACTTGTGGGCGAAAAGAATCTTTATCCCACTTCTGATATTAGGAATCAGAAGTGAAATACGTGAACAAAATAAACAATGTTTAATATCTTTTGAATTACACTTTTACAAAAATATCAAGACAAACATTTTAAACAATAATCAAATAGAAATAGCACTAGCAAATGGAATAATCAGTACACGAGCAAAAACATAAACCAAAATTAGCGAAGCACACGATAATAGTCGGGTAGCAAGTCCTTTCCGAGCGCCGTCCAAGCAAAAAGTGACCGCTGCACCGCCGCTCGCCTCGTTTTATGAACTTCTGTCGGTAGCCGTACGTCGACCGGATGCAAACCGCACGGCTACTGGCTGATGGCGTGACTTTGAGCCAACAATAATAATATGTACTACTGATGATAGTTACGCACGGATTGTATACATACATGAATAAGTTATCGCTTTATCTGTAGCTACTAGGTTCTCACGTTTTGCACGTAAAATATGTTGCATAAAGTGATGTGTCTGGCTTCCTTATCTACAACAGCTGCTAATGTGCCGACTGACTTGGGTCTGATTGAGTATGTGGGTCAAATTAAGTATTAATTTGATGGATGTCTTGCAAGTAGCAGTAATATCATCTGCAAGATTGAGTTTTCTACGAAATTATTTCGGGACTTCCACTGTGTCCAGCAAACACTTGATGGGAAAATTGAAGTCCGATTTTTTTTTCATTGGAGGGTATGAATAACAAGATGTTTGAAGGGCAAGATTTCACTGTCCTGTCATAGCTAAACTTTAATTATTATTTATTTTGTCTTATTTTACTTCCAACACCTTCCGCTGGATGTGAGACGCACGGGACCGGTCAATGTGGCGACACTTAGGGGAAGCCTATGTCCAGCAGTGGACGTCTTTCGGCTGAAATGATGACGATGATGATGACTTCCAACACTGTGCGACTTCTTCTTCGCGATACTACAATACCTGTCTGTGTACCTTCTTCTTAGCGTTTCCTAATCCTGATGGTAGAAAGTTCTACTGGAATAATAATTTGTCTCCTTCTTACCAATACATGCCGCGATAACTTCCACTATTGGAAATATTGAAATGACAGTACTATTTAAATTTGACGGTCCCTTACGGGATATCTTCCGTGATTATCCATAATTACGTGCTCCCGATAGTTCTACTCTCTTGCAAACGCCATGATTGCGGGAAGACAAAGTCATCATCAACGAAATATATCCCGTGACAGTATAAGTTTAGTTAAAAGATGTGAAGGTTTAAAACAATGAATTCTTGACCTTAACAGTTTGTTACTTTTAAGGAAAAAGATTCAATTTTCCTTAAACTTTCTCTGTGGTCACCGAGAAATTCTCTCTCTTTTTTATTAACGTATTAAATACGCTGTCTTGATAGTGGAGTTTGGTAGTCATTTCGTAACTTAAATATAATTATGTTTCGACGATATATTCCAAACATTGAATAAATACTATTTAAATCTAGATTTTGAACGGAAAAACATTAAATTAAACATTTGTTTTAAAAAGTACCTACAGTTAAATCAACAAAAAAAAAAAAAACAATTTTTTCCCCGAATGATTGAATCATTATTTCAATTCCAACTATTTTCAAATCACGCAAACCAGTATCTTTTTAATTGCCCTGCATTATCAATTTCACCAGAATACATTATAGTATACAGTGAGTAATTTATTATAATTACTCCAGTGTTGATGAGGTCAAACTCCAATTCAGTTGTCAACAGTAGGTCACGAAACTTGAGTTGTCAAGAATACCTACATCATTATAATAATAATAATATTCCACAACTATCACACAACGCCATCTAGTCCCAAGCTAAGCAGAGCTTGTGTTATGGGTACTAGACAACTGATAAACATACTTATATATTTCTAAATACATACATATCTATACTAATATTATAAAGCTAAAGAGTTTGTTTGTTTGTTTGATTGTTTGTTTGTTTGTTTGTTTGAACGCGGTAAACTCAGGAACTGCTGGTTGGAATTGAAAAATTCTTTTTGTGTTAGATAGTCCATAACCAAACAAACAAACAAACAAACTCTTTAAGTTTGTTTGTTTGTTTGATTGTTTGTTTGTTTGTTTGTTTGTTTGAACGCGGTAAACTCAGGAACTGCTGGTTGGAATTGAAAAATTCTTTTTGTGTTAGATAGTCCATTTATCGAGGAAGGCTTTAGGCTATATAACATCACGCTATGGCTAATAGGAGCGGAGCATAAATGAAAAATGTTACAAAAACGGGAAAAGGTATTTCCTTTTTGAGAGCTTCCGCTGCGTGCGCTGCAAAAACGGTTTAAGTTACGCAAATATTATGTATGAAGGAATTGTTCCTCTTTAAAAGTTCTAAAATAAAGTCCGCGACAGCATATATCTATCTTTTAAGATTGACTCACTGTAACCTTTTTTTACTGTTAAACTGTTAGGTTAAAAATAATTATTTTTTGCGAAGCTTATTTAATCCATATGGTATTAATCTATATCCAATTAAATGTGTTTGTTAGAACGACAATTTAACATAGAATATTTGTGCCCTTTACTCTTTAAAGTTTAAACAAATATCTTAGAAGATATCGCAATGTAAAAATATCCGCGCGGCAAAATAATTCGCGCGTCGCAATCTCAATTTATGTACGGGGGATTCAAATTCAAAATATTTACTGCATCATTATGTTTACAAGTACAGAGTGTTATAATAGTATATTTTTAACAGTAAGAGATACCTATAGTAATTCACACTTTAATATAATCTAAGCTAATCTAAACCATCTAATCTAAACTATTTTAAAGAGGAAAGATAAGATTTTTTGTTTGTTACGATTTAGCTTAATTTATGTCGGATAGTCGAGAAAGGTTATAGCTATATTTATGTGACGCAGACGAAGTTGCGTGGGTCAGCTAGTTATAGATAAATTACACCCAGACACAGAACAAATGATCGTGCTCATCACACAAACATTTGTCCTGGGTGGGAATCGAACCCACGACCTCCGGCATAGCAGTTAGGGTCACTAACCACTAGACCAACAGGCCAGTCAAAATTATGACATTATAATGTCCTCTTCTGATAATAATTTGATTTTGGGAAAACTGCGATTCTTCTTGTCATTAAGGCTTGTGGCTAAATATTATAATGTGTGGCTAACATGCTCGAAGGGTTCACGTTAGCGGATAGATTATATTATGTTTCTTGCGACTTACCTACAGGTCATGGTCAGACTGAACTTATGTTAAACAAAATAATTATGACTAACAACCGTACCATCAATCAATGACTATTTCGTGCTAAAGCTAATATAAAGGGTTAAATGAATTTGCCAGTGGGTTAGATACCGCTCTGCCCAGAGCGAAAAAAGGAGGGGTAACTTACAGGGATGTATTGATTATTTAGTAACCGACCCATAGTCACACTAAACTACCACACCAGTGTGACTATGGTTCATTTTATTTATCCGTAGTCACACTGGTGTGACTACGGATAATTTAACCTGATCCGTAGTCACACCCGGATGAATAACCAAAATTATAGGCTGTTGCTAGTCGTCCGCTAAGTGGATGAATCACCGTCTCGCGACAGTATCCTTTATGGGCGGCATGGGCACCGGGCCGTAGGCCGACGAAGGAGGCCGGCGGAGGCCCGGCACTTCGGGGACAGAAGATATTAGTGTTATTTAATATGCGAGCGAAGCGAGCGCGCGTCATGGAGTACATGCGTTGCATGTATGAGTGACGTGACCAAAAGCTACGATACTGGTGTGAATACGGTTCAGCCGTAGTCACACCAGTGTGACTACGGATCTGGTTCAATTATCCATAGTCATACTAGTGTGACTACGGATCAGCCGTAGTCACACCAGTGTGACTACGGATAAATATAATTAACCATAGTCACACTGGTGTGGTAGTTTAGTGTGACTATGGGTCGGTCATGGATTATTTTAATGACCAGAACTCTGCAATGCCATATTATGCGGTCTTGAATCATTTTTTAATCAACACGCCACCAGACACTGGTCTGCAATTTCCAAAAAAAATAGAAATTTTGAAATTTGCAGGCTAGCTTTATTTTTGCTTTTTTTTTTGGCGGGTCCCATTTACTGGCTTCGTGCGTCTCGCATAAATAAAGCGAATCTCCGCAACCTTCACCTGGTCACCGAGCCACCTAGTGGGAAGCCTTCCAAAGCAACGTCTTCCGGTACATAGGCGCGCCACTCCAGAACTTTCCGGCCCCATCACCCATCCGTTCTGCGTATGAGCATCTACCCTGCCCACTGCCAATTCAGTTCATAGTCTAAGAAAAGTTAAGTTGATCTAAAAATATCTTATTGTATAACTAGTTTCTGTGGTATGTAGCACCCAGCCAGTCGCTTCATATAAAGTACCTACTGCTTACTGGTATATACTTTTTGCATCCAGGTAGACTGGAAGTCGACCCCAGTATGTCGACGAAGACGTAAGATGATGACGACATTCATTGATCATTATAATTCTTCAGCTTCTTCACCGGAGCATCCGCCTGTAATGTAACAGTTCAAGAGTCAATTAGGTACAGACATACCTAAGTCATCATCTCAGAGCAGTGGTGGCCCAGTGGTGGCGGCCCCGACTTACGAACAGTTGGTCGTGGGTTCGAACCCAGGCAGGCGCATTACTTTGTGTAATTTGTTTCATCACCACTGCTCTCAAAACGGTGTAGGAAAACATCGTGAGGAAACCGGCATGTCTTAGAACCAAAAATTCGAAGATATGCGACATCTACCAATCCGCACTGGGCCCGCGTGGTGGATTATAATAGCCCATCCCTGTCCAAGAGAGGAGTCCTGAGTCCCTGCAGTGGGAACAATTATAGGCTGATGATGATAACTCATCATCTATCTACCTAGTCTATGTAGGGGTCGGCTTGCAGTCTAACCGGATGCAGCTGATTACCAGTACTTTATATGGAGCGACTTATCTGACCTCTTCAACCCAGTTAGTAACATGATATAGGTACCTTGATAAGATTGGTTGTCAGACTTTCTGGCCACTCAGGGATCAACGGCATAACGTACTTTCTGGGGCAAAGTACGGAATGTACTTATATAATTTATTTATTTTTATTTATTTATTTATTTATAACCAACTTATAGGTACTAACAGGAACACCACACATATAAGTTATAGGTTGAACAAAACTTACAAAAAAAAAAAAAAACACAAAAGAAAAGAAATAATAATTAATGGTCACCCATTCACAGACCTAGGCAAGTGCAGCTAACTCTCTCTCCTTCCTAAAATGGGTAATGCTCGAAACTGATCTGTTAAATTGGTATTACAGGCCAATGCTCCAAGTGTGGAAGCGCCCTAATAATAATAATTATGGAAAAATACTTGTACTACGATTTTTCTCGTAAAATATACATACCTATACTCGTATTTGTTTGTGGGTTTTTTGAAACGCTACTGATAAAAATATTCCATAATAAAAACAAAAGACAATCTGCATACCTAATTACAGCACTGATGTTACTTTTTAAACTGACGTGGTCACCAACATTATCACTAAATCAGAAAAAGGGATCTTCCCCAAATATTCGGAAAGAAAATAAGCAAAATATAGTTTATTGGTATAAACGGAGATCATTAATTTTCAAAGTAGCGTAGATAAATCTTTATTTTTTTCGCGTCTGGACCAGATTTGATTTAGCCGTCATGTATCACTAACACGCAGAAATCATGCAGCGTAGCGAACAATGCTAATATTCATCTCCGAAGAGTCAATGATCTTCAATGAGATTATTACTTGTATGGTTTAGTGGTCGCAAGCGCGACTGCTGAGCATGAGGTCCTGGGTTCGATTCCCGGGTCGGTAAAAGTTTTAATGGGATTTTCCATCACGAATAAATGCAATCCAATTGACCAATTGTTGCTGCAATTCCTGAGAATTGGACCCAGGTTGATGGCAGTAAGCTCGCCCCCTATTATCTACATGGAACAGAAACAAATCTGTCGAAATGTCGGTAATAGGTGTACTATCATGTTCTGCTAAAATTACAGGATTGTATCAATAATCAAAAATCGAAGAAACTCAAGTAAACGACGTTAGATAATAGCTGAAATAATGAGGGCCCTTTCCGGCTTCGCCCTTATCCGGCTGTAATAATACGGTATGCTAAGAACTTATTACAGAATAGTTTGAAGGAAAATGCATTATTTTTCATAGGTGCAGGTGGCAACTAAATTGCTGATAAAATTACGCTTGTTATTCGGCATTATCAAATACAAAAAAGTACCAATTTGTTCGTTAATTTTATCAGGAAGTTGGTAAAAATAATGGCAATAATATCAGTATTATCGACCAAGCCCTCGCGTTATCGACCAAGCCTTTGAATTAAAAAAGACCGGTCAAGTAAGTTACTGACTACGTACAGTGAAGGGTTCCGTAGTTGGGATTAATATTTGTTCATGGGTGTTTTTATCTCATAGTATTTCTCTGTAAAAGAAAGGATATTACTACTACGGGTATCGAAAACATACATATAAAATATTTTTGTATAAGTCATTTTCTTTTGAATTATGGTATCCAACTTTAACACTCCTGCACTGCATTGTTTTTTTTTTCATTCCTGTAACCTACCTACTTAAATGTATTTTTACATTGTTTAGCAGTGCACATAATACAACTTTTCCTCCCTTTCATTGTTATTGTTACAATTAAATAGTCTTTGAGTAAAATGTTTGTGGGCAACCCAACTAGAGACAGACAGACGGACATGTGAAATTAATAACTCTGCGCACATTACACAGACTAGACACTGAATCTGGCTTATAGTAAGAGCGGGTCTCCACCATAGCGGAGACTAGTGGAGCGGAGAGGAGATGTGCCAAATTCGACCAATCACAGGATGCTCGAAAGACCAGATGTACAGTCGAACAAGCTAATAAGTAGGTATACAGGGTAGAAATCTTTATAATTATAGAACACTGAAAATATTGATTGTAATTTTGTTTTATCAAGTGTTTCGCATTAAGCGACTGATGTCGAACGCTGTATCCTAAACCGCTGTAAGATAAATCTATCTGTATAATCTTGAAAGTAAATACAAGTTAGCTGGCTGTATACTTATTAGCTTGTTCGACTGTACCTTAATTTTAACTAATGTGATTGGTCGATTTCTGCACATCTCCTCTCCACTCCACTCGTCTCCGCTCTGGTGGAGTCCCGGCCTATAAAGCATTGGACTGTGAGCACCACATCTTATTTTGTACGGTAGAATCATCAAATTTATTACTCGAAACACGCGCGGGGGTGCACGGAGAGGATTTCCGAGGTCAACAAAATATATCCTTAGAAAAACGCACGGTCCAAACCATTTAGCGCTGCTTATACAATTTTTCAATACAGTCATACATAACTTGCACCTGCGCGTTTATTAGCGGACGTCCAAAGGAACCCTGGATCCGGAGGGTTTTTGCCATTTGGCTACGAAACTCTGAAAAGATCTGCACGCAACAATTACCATTGCGCACCCGCATTTAAGATACACAATCAATTTTTCATCGAGTCATCGATATGGTTTCCCAGAATAGCCGATGGAAACATTCTTAGAACCGCCAAACTCAATGCTTGTGTTTAATATAAAAGTTCACGCGCCTCTGAAGAAGGATGTATTTGAAGAGTTGGCGCGGGCGCTCATCATAGACTCATAGTTACTTTTTTTTCTGAAGTGAATAACTCGAGTGACTTGTTACGTTAATTCGCTGGAGTACTGTGAAAGGTATGTCGCATATTTCGGTTTTATTCTTGGAGAAAATTATGAACTTTCATAATTCAAACTTCATGGTTTTGTAATTTTTTAACTCGGATGAGAACCTTCGTTGAATTATATAGTACATGCAGCGTATATACTGCACAATTCAAGAAAGCTATAATAGCAGCTATTTGGTAATTTTGTAGTACAGTTTTACTTTGTGTATAAACATTTTTGGCACAGAAAAAGAGAAAAGGCATAAAACGAGAGAATAATTTAATATTCTTTTTTGGGCATTTTATGATAAATTCTTCAAATTAGCAACTCTATTTGTGGTGGTTCAAACTTCGTTTGAAATGCTGTTAGAATAAAGTCCTAATCAGCTTGCACTACAAAGCGATTGTTAGGTACGTCTTTCGCTGCGGCCGAATAGTGCGAAATTAGTGATATTTTGCGATTTACAAAAAAATACTATTGATTGGACTAAAAAAGTAAAACACTATTTTAGTATGTTGCTTGTAGAATTTTTTGGCAAAAAAATCAGAACGATGACATGTATTTTAGTATGGTAGAGGTATCTTCGTGATTTTTTTTCTATCGAGCAAAGTTAGTTGTATTAGGTATGTTTTCACAACACTATGTTACTACCATACCTAATTATATCCTGAAGAATATCATATATTTTTCTGATTTTGTTTACTGCAGTGAATCATATACTTTTACGCATTATAAAACTTGCGTTTTACGTCTGTTAGCCGCTTAAACTGGAATATTTTACTAGATATGGGTTTTTCAAACCCCAATTTCCTCCTATTGCCATAATTCACAGGTTTATTTTAGTCATCTTTTTCACGACTTGCGTCACTCCTTTCGAATGCATGACCGTTAATTAAGTACATTTATAACTATTTTAGCACAGAACCACGAAAGTCATAAAACGAGAGAATAATTTAATGTAGGTAGTTGTTTAGGAATGTTATGATAACTTCGCTACGTGGAAATTTTAATTAGGTATGGGTTTTTCAAACCCCAATTTCCTCCTATGGCCATAATCTACAGGTTTATTTTCGTCCGATAAAATTATTTCCAAAACTTGCGTCACTCCTTTCGAATGCATGACCATGTTATTTATATTTATGTAGGTTAGTGAACTGACTCACAAATTACCATGCGCTTCAAAACTTGAAGTGTAAATAGAGCTAAAGTTGAGGAACTATAAACTTGACAATGTACCTAAAATCAGTACCTACTTAATAAACTCTGATATTATACATGTACTAGTTCGCGTACGAGATAGGTCATGACAAATTATCGTTAGGATCAGCGTTTTTTAACATGTGGTCGGTGTGGTCCATGGACCCCTGGAGGTCCGTGAGTATATAATATTACCGTGGTATAGGGGTCCTAGGAAACATTTACTGAACTACGAAATGCATTCACAAAAAAACAACACTAAACCTTTTAATCGGCAGCTGATTCGATAGGCACAGCTTGTCAACTTAGGAAGAGTTTTTGCTGCATCTCTACGTACATAAGGAACAATGAATGAGTACCTAGTTAAGTTATCTTGAACACAATGGGTTTTTTAAACAATCATTACATAGTACAAACTTAAGTAGCGATTTGTTATTTACGTTTGGTTTTCCTTAATCATGATCATGTCTTAAGTAGCTACTTCTAGTTTTAAATATGCGTGTATTTGTAGGCGGTAGTATTAGGTACCTAATGGGGGGCTCATAGCTAAATAACAGCCGCGTAGATCTTAGTTCAAGGTTAAGCTTCAGTTGCCTTGGTCAGTTCGTGTGTGTTTCTAAATCGTGACTTTAGTAAGTAGTCAAATTATTTTGTATGAAAAATTAAAACGTTTATTCTTTGATAGGGTTTCATTCATACATTAGAGTAAAAAAATACATTTATAGTACAATATATCGGCGTTCGAGTTCATCAGAAAGCACTTATTATTATGAGATTAAACGAACTTACCTGTAAGTGAAGTTCTATCTCAATTATACGAAGCTCCTTGTCCGAGACGGTTTAACAGTGTAGTCCACGACTTGTGCTCCGGCGTCGCCACAATATTTAAAGCTCCCATCAAAACAAAAAACTCTTCGTATTTCCGGACGAACCTGTCAACTTCATTTCGTTTAAAGCACATTTCATGAACAACAAAGGTATGCTAGGGAGGGTATCAATAACATTGGGAGGGAGTCCCGTCTCGGACAAGGAGCTTCGTATAATTGAGATAGAACTTCACTTACAGGTAAGTTCGTTTAATCTCATAATTATACTCTCTCCTTGTCCGAGACGGTTTAACAGTGTAGATGTTTAAAGTTAAGTTGTGAATGAAAGGCTGTTGTAATCAAAGAAAAATAATTGTTATTTGGGATTACAAACATTATAAGTATCATAAAGAATGAATACATGACTCACAAAAATAATATTAGTTACTAGGTTCTATTTACAGTACTGCAAACCGCATTGCTGAAAGCTAGGGGGTCTTCTGTTACTGGTCGATTATAAAATCTAGCGAAAGTTGAGGATGTCCCTGACCATCCTGCAGTCTTTCTAATGAGATCTATGCTAAGGCCAGCCCTACTTGCCGCTGAAGTAGAAGCATGCCTGGTGCTGTGTGCAGTAAATAGAGAAGTATCTAAACCTGCCTCACTCAATGTCATTTTGATCCATCTACTTAGAGATTGAGAAGAGGCCCTATGGTATGGTTTTTTGTATGTAATTAGGTTATCTATTTCTTTTCTAATATTTTTAGTAGCATTTAAATAAGACCTTATTGTCTGTACAGGGCAAACTTCAAGTTTACTAGTATAGCATTTTAAATGTAAACAGGGTTGAAGTGAACTTTTACTTGAAGTTTTAATGTTATCAGGTACTTTTATTTGTACTCCGTCGGTTAAAAATTTAATATTTTTAATTTTTAATAATGATAGTGTTTGAACTCTATGCCCTGATGTTAATGCCAGAATTGTTACAAGTTTTCTTGTTAAAATATCTAATGATAGAGTCTCATTTGGATACTTGGATGCTAAATAATTCAACACCATACCCGGATCCCAAGTGACACTATATTTCGGGTTGGGAGGCTTCAGCCTGAATATCCCTTTGAAAAACCTTTTTAATCTGTCATCTGAAGTAATTTTTGGTCCCATTAAAACAGAGAGAGCAGATCTAGTGGTATTTAATGAACCGTATGACATTCCCTTATGAAAGTTTTCACTAAGAAATTTTAATACAAAAGGTATAGATCCTTGATAAGGTTCAATGTTATGAGTGTTACAGAACTTCCACCATGACTTAAGAGAACAGTTGTATTGTTTGATTGTGTTGTTTGAAAGGGAATTTAACATTATCTCAAGAGCAGAGTTCGGAGTTCCACGCCTTACAAATGCTTCGCTGATAGTAGCCCTGCAGCCAGGGTAAGATGCTTGTGCAGGGGATGGGGTTCTCTGTAAGGGGAAGTCAAAAGAAATTTGTTAGGTGGGAAAATAAGTAAATCTTTGACTAGAAGTGGTTCAATAAGCGGAAACCACGGCTGAGAAGGCCAATAGGGGAAGACTAAAATGCCTACAGCTCTGTCTGTTATTATTTTATTGACACATTTTAAAATTAGAGAAAAAGGTGGGAAAGCATAAAAGAAAAAAAAAAATCCAGTCCAAAGTGAATGCATCAACTGCTATAGCTTCTGGGTCTCTCCTCCATGAAACAAATCTTTCACATTTACTATTTATTCTAGACGCGAATAGATCAATTTCAGGCTCCCCTAAGGTTTCTCTGATTTTATCAAAACATTTCAGAGATAACTCCCATTCAATATTTAATTTCCTAGACTCAGCATCTGCTTCGAAATTGTCTTTAGTATTAATATATGATGCGAAAATCCAAATGTTTCTTTTCTCACACCACTGCCATAGCTCTCTTGTAATATCATTAAGATGTTTAAACTGAACACCTTATTAATATAAGCTACAGCTGTTGTATTATCCACTCTGAGTAATATTTCACACTTTTTAAGATCCTTAGCAAAGCACTGAAGCCCTAGAAAAGCAGCCTTTAATTCTAAATAGTTTATGTGAAACTCCAACTCTCTGGAAGACCAAGACCCCGAAGCCTTTTTTCCTTCACAGACAGCACCCCAGCCAGTACGAGATGCATCAGTATGAATTTCCAGTTGGAATGTGTACTGTTTAATTAAGTTCTTCTTGTTTATATTTTCTATCCACCATTGTAACTCGGGATAAATATTTTTTATATTAAACATTTTTCCTCATAACTTTCATTGGAATCTTGCAATGCTAAGTACTTTTCTCTTTCTACCAACTTTGTGTATACCCAGCCGTAAGGAACAGCAGGACATAGGTATTGAAGTTAGGGAACCTATGAGTTGGGAAAATTCTCTGATTTTACAAACACTTTTTAATTTGAAGCTGTGCAACTTTTTAAGAATGGAAATTTGTTTTTCTTTAGGTACTGAAATTGATAGATCCTTGGAATCTAGAGTAAATCCTAAATAATCACATACTTGACTAGGATTTAAAATACTTTTTTCATAATTTACAAAAAATCCTAAGTTCTGAAATAATTTGCACGCTGAGTAAACGTTTTGAACACATGCATGTTTGCAATTGTTAATGTATAAACTGTCATCTAAATAATATGTCATTATTATATCTTTGTCTCTTAGGTATGTAACAATGGGTTTCATAATTTTAGTGAATACTAATGGAGCAGTGCATAATCCAAAGGGTAAGCAATTGAATTGGTATAATTTGCCTTCAAAGTTAAATCTAAGATATTTTTTGGAATGGTCAGAAATGGGGATAGAGAAATAAGCATCTTTTAAATCAATTTTAGTCATGAAGCTATTTCTTGAAATTAGCTTGCAAGCTGTTCTATAATCCTCTAATTTTAAATGTTGGGTGTTTATGTACTTATTGAGGCCTTTTAAATTAAGTATAAACCTGTATGCCCCATTTGGTTTAGGTATAACAAAAATTGGGGATACATATTGATTATTTGTATATGAACATTCGGAAATTGCACCTAATGACAAAAGTTTCTTAATTTCTTCTTGAATAACTAGTCTATCATTTGCTGACCAGTTTTGCACATGGGCTTCATTTGGAGGTGGAACAGAAGCAAAAGGTATTTTGTAGCCATTAATCCACTGCAAGATAGTTGGATCATTTGTAATTTTTGTCCAGTTCAAATTAAAAAACCTAGTTTTGCCTGCATGTACCTCTAATTGTAACGCTGTTTGCGTGGTGGAGACCGCTTCCTCTGCTGTATCGGCCTCTTCTTGTATGGTCTCGGGTACTGCTTTGCTGGCTGGCGGTGCTGGTGCTGGTACTGCCCGCTGCGAGGTTTTTGTTGAGACGGCAGCGGGCTTCTGAAGTTTTTCTGTTTTTCTTTTATCTGAGCTCCAGTTCTCTGAATTGTTTGAGCCAATTTTATTTTTTCAGAACAGGCACTTCCGAATAGCATCTCGTCTGGCTTTTCGTTTTTAATGGCATCTTTGACCAGTGTACTGGTGCCTGCGAGTGCAAAGTACCTTCTTGACATCAAATCTTGGTGGTATATGTCTGTAGTAATTTTTGCTGCATCACTGAGGTGTTCTATTAATTGCTTCGAGTTAAAGTTTCCCTTCATGACACTTGTCATAGCTTTTCCTATGGCTGTTAAAACTTTTCCAGTTTGCTTTTGCCTTATTACAAGCCTATTGTCTCTTTTTATGGAGATTTCAGACATGATTGCCTTGATTTCAGGATTTAAGGAAGGTGCTGTTGTATTGAAATTTTCTGGGTCAGGATACTTTTTAGTGATTTCTTCTCTGGTTTCCTTTTTTAAACCTTCTCTCATAATGTTTTTCCATCTTGATGCTAACTGTGGATGTATTGGCTCACTTGTCTCATTGGTATCTGCACCTTCAGGACCCAAGGCCAGGAGAAGTTCTTCAGCCACTTCTTCATCGTCTGGAATTTTAATAAGCAGTGTAAGCCAAAAAAATAAATAGACCCCAGCCAAATACATGTATTTTTGTTAAAATGAAAAGTTAAATATACTACTACTTATGTCTATCCTCTATGTGATAGCGCTCAAGTTTATTAGATGGTCTATCCTCTGAGTGATAGCTCTGAAGTGTAACAATAAATAATGCAAAATAGTATGTCTATCCTCTGCATGTGATAGCTCACTATTTAACTCTAGTAATGTCTACCCTCTATAGTGGTAGCTCTTAGGCCAATCTTTTTGGTGTAGTGAATAGATACCCATCTTTCAACCACCCATGCGTTTGAAGCTAAATACCTATTTGAATATTAGGTAGGTATGATTATGTACCTGAGATCGCCAAAGGCGTGTCCACGTTTGATGTTGTGGGTTCCATGGAGACGGCCCTCTCTCTAGGAGGGGAATCCGCTGGTGTAACGCATCCATCCTCATTCGTTTCTTCATTCTTCTTCAAGCGTTTCTGCAATTTCTTCAGTTGCCGTCTGATTTTTTCAGCTTCTTCTTCTTTATTTTTCCGTTTTCCCATTATAAATAAGTTTTCACACGCGATTTAACGTTATTTGAAACGAAGCGACAAAAGAAAAGAGAAACTTGTCGAAACGTGTCTGTTAAAGTTGAAAATTTCAAAGAGAAGTTTTCACTTTGACACTGATTGACAGAAAAAACGCGCGATAGCATATCCGGTTCCGATTTTGAACGTAAAGGAACAGCAAAATTAATAAACATGAACATAACTTTGTTTCATAAACTGATTCTATACTAGACCTAATTATCTAGTATTTATCTTCGCATTTTTTATACATATTAATAACTTACCGGAATTGCCAACAAATGTAATTGTTTTTGTTGGAAATAATGATGACACGAACGTTCACCCCACTTACCAAATACACTTTTTGCGACTTTTTCTCCTTGGAATACTATTTTACACAGATGTAAAGTTGAATAGGCTAATTTAATCACTGTAAAAATCATTGTTATTACTAAAACTTACTTAATTACACAAAAAAAAACTATTTATAGTTGCGGAGGCGTAGTGACAACGCCGTGCACAAAAACCGTAATGAAGTTGACAGGTTCGTCCGGAAATACGAAGAGTTTTTTGTTTTGATGGGAGCTTTAAATATTGTGGCGACGCCGGAGCACAAGTCGTGGACTACACTGTTAAACCGTCTCGGACAAGGAGAGAGTATAATATATGTAGTTACTCGTTGGTCCCATTTGTCATTTGTACTTATATCTTTTACAATTTTTGCGGGTAGTTCGAAACCTGATAAGCGCTCGGGAGCCCACGACAGATTTTTTGTCGGGCCGATTTCAATTTTCTTACCAAAAAAAGCGGACACTGATTTTTTTACGAACTTTAAATTAGTTTAAATCGGTCACATAATTATAATAAGTCTGTCGTGGGCGGGAGCGCTAAACTGGTAGCCAACGCTGTCAGGCAGGGTAACACGACATTGTTATCCTGTGTGGAGGTCAGATACCTATGCCGTTACATTTTAAAGCTGTAGTAAGAAGCATTAGGTAGTTTGTTACCATTAATTTTATTTCGAGTTAAATGGGATATTTTAACGATAATTTCAAATATTAGGTACATAATTCCATCTAATATGTCGAGCTAAACAATTTAAAGCTATTAATTAGAAAACGAGTTAGGATTATTAAAGCAGACGAATATACCTATATTAATAACCAACATTTTTATGCCAGATTTTATATTCATTTATTTAGTCTCAAGTTAGGAAGGCAGTCAAAATTGTTTTACATATATTTGGGCAACGTCTATGTGTGTCTTGACACGGTAATATTATCATACAGTAGTTCGACTTCATACAAACGGACGAAGCGCGAGCTATGCCTACGCGCCTCGATTAAGGGATGCGCCTGGGATGCAGACAGTCGCGACTGTGCCGCAGTGACGAGCGGACGGTATGTTGTTTTTTAACAATAAATGCGCGATGTTTTCTCTAAAAATAAGACAAGTAATAACTAAAATGCAATACTCTTCCTGAACTGTCGTGTGTAGATGTGGGTATTTTAGGATTTTAAAGATCAACTAATTAATGAGCAAATAAATTATATTTAAACAAAACTTTTCAGAATACAATTGATTAATTTAACAAAAATAAGTAAATAATCTGTCTCCAAAAATAATTAAGCTAACAAGAATGACCGTTCCGTCGCACGGTCCGCAAGCAAAAGAGGCCGGGCGCACAGTCCGCACCGCCACGCCAGCCCGTCTCCTCCCCACCACGCTCAGCCGTCATGGTTCGATGCCGACGCCACGGCGTGGTCCGATGCTGACGTCACGGCTAGCTAAGGCGGCGAGCGGCTTCGCTCCACGAAGTTGCCAACACGGCCATTCTGCAAGGCGCATGTCCCAGGCGCCCCACGATGCTAGGTAAAACACTGAAACAAAAGCAAAACAAACATCAGAACTAGTTTTCTTAATCTACAAGTATGAATCACAAGCCATTGGCTTAGCTTTTGAACCATCAGCAAATGCCTACTCTATTGCCGCTAGGTCAACCGTTCTTAAAGGGACTATGCCACACTTAAGAGTCTTGGTTTTCCTAGAGCTTACCACTTGGAATCACTTGCATTTAAAGAGCATTGCGCTACACTTAAACGTACCAAGTTGTTTTCCAAGCTTTATTCACATTTGCTGGTGTTTCTCTCCTTGCAAGAATTAAGGTAAGTACAAGTGTTTTATCTAGCCTCGCAAGTAAAATATAAGCAATAGCAATACTGTATGTGAGACTGTGTAACCACTGTATGTAATTTCATCATTTGCTATAACATTACAAAGCAGTGTATTTATTAATTATTTACAGCAGACAAGAAGGTGCAGTACCTACCTTTAAAACTATAACTTGCCAACACGGACCATAATGTTAATAGCTTATTCCAATTTCCAGTCATCTATTTGTATCCAATACTTCATATTTTCAGCAGCTGCAACGCCATTGTACGGTTTACTGCTCCTTTCAGAACCCCTTAAGTCTGTTACCTCATATCTGTCATTACCCAGAACCTTTTTTACTCTAAATGGTCCTTTGAAGGTAGGCAGGAGTTTCCTGCTTCGACCATCGTTGCTCTGACTTTGTATTCTGATCAATACTAAATCTCCTTCTTCGTAAATCTTGGCCTTTGACCGAGTTTTATCAAACCTTTGTTTTTGTGATATTGCACTGGCTTTAATATTTTTATCTACCTTTTCTCGCAACTCCGTTACGTTGACTAGCGTTTCATCATCAAGCTCTGGGTCTACATTGTCATTATCAACGCGCAAGCGATATCCTAATAAAACCTCACTAGGTACGGCATTAATAGTTCTGTGAATTGTACTGTTTAAACCTTGCTGTATTATTTTAACATATTGATCCCACCTATCTTCAGTAGTATCTGCCCCAATAGTTTTTAATGATTCTAGAATTGTCTTATTAAATCTCTCTACCTGTCCATTTGAGCGAGGCATACCCGTTGCCACAATATGCGCGCGAATATTTTTGCTCTTACAGTATTCTTTATACATGTTGGAAGTAAAACACGACCCTGAATCGGAAATAATTCGTTTTGGATTACCGAAAATTTTAGTTATATTTTCTAATTCATTTATGAGATCGGATGTTTTTGTAGACTTTACTGCACAGATAAACACAAACTTAGTGAATGCGTCTACTAAAACTAGTAAGTATATATTGCCGTTTTGTGTTTTAACGAACGGACCTAAGTGGTCCGCGTGCAAAGTGTGAAAAGGCTGCGCGTATTTTGGTAACGGGTATAACTCTCCTTCCTTAGCACCTCCCTTATTTTTATAATAAATGCAATTCAAACAGTTTTTGATGTATTTTTTTATTATGTGACGCATACGAGAAAACCAATATTTGTAACCTATTCTCTCAAACGTTTTATCGACAGAAAAATGGCCCAGGTCATCATGGTTGTATCTTATTATTTGCCATATACAACTTTTTGGTACGACCCATCGTCGCCCTTGGGCTGTTCTTCTATACACTTTTCCACCTAACAGTTCATAAGTGTCAAAAATGTTTTTATTTTCATCTATTTCACCGGATTCTAACACAGTTTTAATTTTCACAATATCAGGGTCTTGCATTTGTACAGAAAGTAACCAGTCTCCTTCGGTTATTGATAATATTATTTCCCTTTCCGACCTCTCACCTGAGGGAACGGGATTTCGACTCAAGGCATCCACATGTTGCATACGTGTACCTTCTCTATGCTTTATTTCGTACATGAACTCTTGAGTCGAAAGAACCCATCGTGCGATCCGGGGAATAATATTTTTTTTAGTCAACGCGTACCTGACCGCGTTACAATCTGTGATAACGGTGAAAGGTGAACCAATTAAATAAAGACGAAATTTTTGGAGTGAACTTACGATTGCTAGCAGTTCCAACTCAAATGAATGGTATTTCTTTTCGTCCTCAGTTGTCTGACGGCTATAATAATACACAGGTTTTTCACCCTCATCAGCAACTTGAACAAGAATACCCGCAACGCCATCTCGACTAGCGTCCGTATATAAAACGGTTTCTTTATTTGGATCAAAAATAGCTAATACACTATCTGATGTTAGTTTTGTTTTTAATATTTGGAACGCTTGATCATGCACGGAATCCCAATACCAAGGAACATCTTTTTTTAATAATTTAGTAAGAGGGGCAGAAATTATAGCGCAGTTTTTAATAAATTTGCGAAAATAATTAATTAGTCCCAAAAACTGTCGCAACTGATGGACAGTTTTCGGTACGGGAAATTTCTTAACGGCTTCCACTTTGGTTTCATTAGGCATTACGCAGTTTTGTTTTATTCTATATCCGAGAAACTCTATTTCAGTTTTAAGGAAATGACATTTTTTTAAATTTAAAGTTAGACCATTATTTCTAAATATTTGTAAAATGTTTTCCAAGAGCTTTAAATTTTCCTCAATAGTTTGTGTCATAAGATAAACGTCATCTAAATATACAATGACGTTCTCAAACCTTAAGTTACCTAATACCTTATTCATCATTTGTTGAAAACAAGATGGTGCGTTAGCCAAACCAAATGGAAGCCGAAGAAATTCATAATGGCCGTCTTCGGTAATGAATGCCGTTTTCTCTATGGACTGTGAGCTCATAATAATTTGGTAGTACCCACTTTTTAGATCAAGACTTGTGAAATATTTATAACCCTGTAGTCTATCTATAAGATCCTCTATTCGGGGCATTGGGTACTTGTCCTTTATTGTTATTTTATTTAACGCGCGGTAATCAATACAGAGTCTTTTCTCGCCATTCTTTTTGTTCACAAGCAGAGCGGGACTCGCGTAAGGGGATTTACTTTCTCGAATTATTTTGTTATCGACTAATTCCTGCACCATATCTCGAATAATCTTTCTATCTGCATGAGAGGCTCGAAAAGGTCTGCACTGCACCGGTCGTGAGTCTGTCAGTGTAATAACCATCTCGTGGTTATTCACTTTCCCTAACTCTTTTATGTCTGACGCGATACACTGTTTATATTGTCTAAATAAATAAATCAATTCATTTAAGTGAGTGTCAGTATCGATCTTAGTCTCATGTATAGCGTCACAAAATTCACTGAGCGATTGCGCATAGTCAAACTTGAATGAATTACCTACACGTGAATATATTAAATCATTTCGCTCCGTTATGTTACGGCCAATTAGTATATCACAACCTACTAATTCATCAATGACGTAAAAATCCACACCAGTTAAAGACACGCAGTCAATTTTTATATTTAGAGTGACTTTTCGAGTGACCGGTTTAGAATTATGCCTAGAAAACCCTTGTAACAAAACTGGCGAGGGTAGAACACTGGTTTGAAGCGAATATTTTTCCACCACCAATTCAGAAATTAAGGAACAACTGCTTCCCGTATCAATAAATGCCTCGTGGGAAAAGTGATCAATGTTTACAATTTTTACAAATTTATTTCGCGGATCAGAGGTGTGGATCAATTTGGTTTCCTCAGTTTCTGGTTTGATTAATCCTGTACTCTTCTTACTACGGCAAACGGCCTCAACATGGCCTTTCTTTTTACAGAAATTACATTTAATGAGATCACACTGATTCCTTTTATGATTTCCACCGCAAGTGTAACATTTAATATTATTAGGTTTTTGAATATGTGTTGAACCGGTTTGATTACTTTCATGCGCACTACGAGAATTGGCAAAATTATTTAAAGAGGTAACGTTCGTGGACGGCTGGCTAGAGTTATTCGTTTGATCCACTGTTTTATGTTGGTTTTCACGTGTACTACCCGAACTGGTTTGTTTTGAGTTTTTGCCTTTGTAGGTACGACCATGAAGGTAACTAGCTAAATCATGGCAAGATTTAAAATTACTCGCCTCAATAGATGCTCCTATATTGCTGTCGCCTATGCTCCCGACAATTATAGATATAATATCTTGCTCAGTAAAGTTTAAAGATAATCGATCAACTTTACATTTAATATCAAAATAAAATTCGTATAGTGACTGGTTTTCTACTGGTTTTTTATTAACGATTTCTTTTAATAATTCAAACATATTACGGCGGGTTTGAAAACTATTAGCTAGACGCTGATTCCAATCACTCCATTTCCATTTAGGCCACTGACTATCAGTACGCAACAACGAGTCATACCAGACTTTGCCAGAGCCTTTCAACTTATTAAGAGCTTGATAACGTATCGTTTCGTCGGTCCAATCAAACGTTGTCGCATAGGATTGTATAATATTAAGCCATGCATTTATATCATCATGTAATGGGTCAAACTCCGGTATAATATTGTTTAAGGTACTCACAGCTTTGGCATCTTTATGACGCGATACCTTTGACTTCCTTCTGGGTGGAGGTGACGGCGTTCTGGAGCTTGTACTCGTTGTGCTACTGCTACTTGACGATTGTGCTCGCCTGCGATAGCGCCTGCGTTTGCCCATGACGCGTGGGTGCCACTTCTGATAATAACTAAAATGCAATACTCTTCCTGAACTGTCGTGTGTAGATGTGGGTATTTTAGGATTTTAAAGATCAACTAATTAATGAGCAAATAAATTATATTTAAACAAAACTTTTCAGAATACAATTGATTAATTTAACAAAAATAAGTAAATAATCTGTCTCCAAAAATAATTAAGCTAACAAGAATGACCGTTCCGTCGCACGGTCCGCAAGCAAAAGAGGCCGGGCGCACAGTCCGCACCGCCACGCCAGCCCGTCTCCTCCCCACCACGCTCAGCCGTCATGGTTCGATGCCGACGCCACGGCGTGGTCCGATGCTGACGTCACGGCTAGCTAAGGCGGCGAGCGGCTTCGCTCCACGAAGTTGCCAACACAAGTACATTTAATTTACATTTTTTGTGTTGTTTCTGGTTTTATGAATTCGTTAATAACTAACTTTTTTTTAATTACCTGGAAACTTTGAAAGATAAGACTATAACATAATTTCACTTACTAGTAGGTAGGCTTATAATGTGTGTCTTTTTAATGGATAAGTATTTCTTTGTAAGTCCCGAAAAAAAAACGTGGTTTTTTAATTAAATCTATCAATCAAAAAACAACACGCATGTTTATTGAACACTTTCTATTCAATTCACAAAGTATTTTATTTGTTTTAAAAAGTATATTTACGATCACAAAACTAAATGGAAACACAAAATAAGCACATGTAATTAAAATACTGGAGGCGGGCAGCCCTTACGCATGTTTACGTACCGCGCGGCTGTAGGCATTTATTTCAAGGACACGGCCGAGTCACACTACTGTACATATTTATACTGTGGTCTTGAGTTTGTTGAAACAGGTTTTGGATAATGAAAATGGTGCAAGTAGTAGATTTTATCTTTAAGGCGACATTAGCTGCCCGCGACCTTGAGCGCGCGTTTAACTCATCGCCTAAACAAATAAGGTTGAAAATGGCGATGCGTTTGATGCTCGTGACTGCCAAAATGAACGATAGTTCGCAGATTTAGTTTATTTAAAAAAAAAATACGCTGTAATGTTAAAATATTTTTACATATGTCTTTAGTTGGTTAAATTTCCTTTCTGATAGTAAAAAAATAAATAACAGTTGTCACTCAAAATATTGAGCATTTCGAGACGAAAAAGTTTTTTCGTGTGATTTTTTTGTGATTTTGTGATTTTTTTTTTCGAGGTTCTTGATTACTTTTAGAAAATATTTTTGCATAAGTCTTTTACCTATACATTTGACTATACACTGTATTTTTTTTGGAATTGTAATAAGTAGCAATACGGCTAACTCTGCGACGAAAAACAGGTCGTTTTTACGGTTCCCCCGTTAACTGCGCCTTAAAATAAACGCCTTTTACAATGCATAATTGCATACAGATAAAAAAGATAGCAAAATACTATCTGCGTTTTATCTTACTTACACGTTTAACTGTTAGTCTGGGATTTATTTATTAATTTAAAAACACAACCAGCGGTTGTGTTTTCTTTCTTTAAAATAAATAGGACTTCTTCAAATGACATAGCTCCGAGCTCCTTGAGTATCGATATAAATGTAGAATTTCACCGAATAGACAACAATAGATAAAAGAAGTGATGAAATGAATGAGTAGATAAAGGACCATTTTTACGAAAAAAAAAATTGAGGATTAAATGTATGATGTTATGTTTATTAAGAACATATATTATTATTTAGAGAGCAGATTATTATTTGGTGGCCCAGTGGTGGCGGCCCCGACTTACGAACAGTTGGTCGTGGGTTCGAACCCAGGCAGGCGCATTACTTTGTGTAATTTATTTCATCACCACTGCTCTCAAAACGGTGAAGGAAAACATCGTGAGGAAACCGGCATGTCTTAGAACCAAAAATTCGAAGATATGCGACATCTACCAATCCGCACTGGGCCCGCGTGGTGGATTATAGCCCATCCCTCTCCTAGAGAGGAGGCCTGAGTCCCTGCAGTGGGAACCATTATAGGCTGATGATGATGATGATGATTATTATTACCTATTTACTTTTTAAACTGTTAAAGTATTATTTGTAAGAAACTTACAAATTGATGATCATATAGGTACTTAGGTATCGATATCTACTACCATTCGTGTCCCTGAATGTTGATAGCTATCTGATTTTTATTTGCCGGTCACTAACAATATTTTATAAAATAATAATAATAAATGTAGTTCATACCGATGACAAAACCCACAAACCAGCTCCTTTTAAATAACTGTTAGGTACACCTTCAAAGATATGTGCACAATTGCTACTCGACATAATTATTACAATAAGTGGAACTAATAATCAGTCATACGTTAAATAAGCATGTACCTACGTAGTCACCACGATGAAGTAGGAAGTAGGGTTGTACTTTTTGAATCGATTCGTATCTCAACTATCCGATATTTCTACGCTTTACTTGGATCGATTCTCCAAGTATCGAATTGTCTGCTGGGGGGGTCGCACAGTCCATCTTATTAATACCTACTTATATTTCACGTCCTGCAATTAAGTTCCTGTTAAATTAGTTGGCTGATCATTTCATACAAACTGTATTTCATTTTTGAATGTATAATATTATAACCACGGCATAACGTGGTTTCCGAAGCACGTAGAGGAGTTCCTCTACGTGCTTCGGAAACCACGTTATGCCGAAAAAAAAAAAACAAAGTAAAGAAAGAGAGAGAGTGAGTAAAGTGAATTTCATACCATACCGAGTTCGGTATGGTATGAAATTCACTTTTATCGATCCAAAAAAATCGTGTATGGCATCAATTGTATCGATACCTACTGTAAAGTATCGAATCGGATCGTGTATCACTACTACCCATAGATAACAGAAACAACAGCTACTACCTATATAATAATATGTTAGTATAGCGGGTAGGTATTCGTACCTAAGCACAATACTTACTAACACTCGTCTTTACAATATTCTTATCTGTATCTTCACGATTACTTTAATGATTACCTGTTCAAATAAGGTTTATGTAGCAAGTGGTGCTGTCCTTCACGATAAATGGGTTTTCATTGCCATGTAAGATAAACCGAGTAATGAGCATGTTTTGTAGCAGTTTTTCATTTATTACGGAATATTATGAAATATTAAACTGAAGAGCAGTGGTGGCTCAGTGGTGGCGGCCCCGACTTACGAACAGTTGGTCGTGGGTTCGAACCCAGGCAGGCGCATTACTTTGTGTAATTTATTTCATCACCACTGCTCTCAAAACGGTGAAGGAAAACATCGTGAGGAAACCGGCATGTCTTAGAACCAAAGATTCGAGGATATGCGACATCTGGTTCTCTATTGTGTCACCTAACTTTTTTATCCATAATTTAAAATGCCATAACTTTTTTGTCCTAATCATCATTTGTCCGAATGATAACTTACCCGAACTAAATATCACATAATATCACATGCTATAAAATTGAAATCCCTAAATATAATATGTCCTAAATCCATTTGTCATAAATATTACCATCAATAATATACGAAAGACATAAAATCGTTTTCCATAAAAGTTTTAAGTCCTAAATTAAAATAACATAATGTTTATTTATCATAATAATATTATTAGAACAAAGTACTTATAACAAAGCTTTTGGTCACGTCACTCATACATGCAACGCATGTTGTACTCCATGACGCGCGCTCGCTTCGCTCGCATATTACATAACACTATTGTCTTCTGTCCCCGAAGTGCCGGACCTCCGCCGGCCTCCTTCGTCGGCCTACGGCCCGGTGCCCATGCCGCCCATAAAGGATACTGTCGCGAGACGGTGATTCATCCACTTAGCGGACGACTAGCAACATCCTATAATTTTGGTTATTCATCCGGCTAATCGGACGACTAATTAATTTTATTCATCCGCTAATCGGACGACTAGACACTTCGAATTTTTTTTAGGACTATAAAATTTATTATAAACGAACATTCGGAATAATACACATTAGGTAAAGCAATAGTTAGGACATATTAATTTAGGTCATGTAAAATTAGGAGATTCAATTATTATAGTAATCGATATTATGACAGAATACTTTTAGAACTAAAGATAATTATGTTAAACAAAATTTCGGCAATTTGAACATTATGGTTAATGAAGTTTATGGCAAACGTGTTATGGATAATGATTTTCGGACAAACAATTTTAGGAGAAGTAAGGGAGTACCGCGACATCTACCAATCCGCACTGGGCCCGCGTGGTGGATTATAAATAGCCCACCCCTCTCCTAGAGAGGAGGCCTGAGTCCCTGCAGTGGGAACAAATAAAGGCTGATGATGATGATGATTAAACTGAAGGAATTACTATGTGGTGTATTGGGATCACGGTTGTAAAAAGTGAGCAACATTTTCATGAGTAGAAAATCTTTCGAAATGCACGAAATTATTTTTCACAATACTTAATAGTGACATGAACAAAGTAATTTTTTGCTTTCGTTTTTTTAAACAAATATAAAGGTTAAAATAGTCGCTATTAAATAATAAGCTTAGTAAATAATAAGGTAGTTCAAAATTCAGAACAGTCACTCTATTAGGTACTACCGCTAAATTTGCCAGACAGGTTTCAAAATCAAGACACTATTAATAGCAGTTGTCAAGAAGATTTTTACAAATGATAGTTAGCCTTCTAGCCTATACAAAAATTGAGCTAACGACCCTGAGTGAATCAAACGAAACACTTCACTATCCGAAAATATCCAGACAAGCTCTTGATTTGAGCTATATGGACAAAAGAAGATCTCTGGTTGAATTCCTTACGCCGGATTCCTAGTTTGTTTGTCTTGGAACCAAATGCAATTCTGTTAGGCTAGGTGTTCGAGTGCAGAAGCTATTTTTTAGTTACATTAAGAGACCGTGGTTTTTTAAAGGTATTGATTGAAACTGACACTGAAACGAGCGATTACTTTGGAACTTTGACCTCCAATATCTACTATTTATAAGGTTCCCAGTTAAGATCCAAAATAAAAAATATCGCAATGAAGGGGAGAACCAGTGTGTTTCGTCTTCGTAAGGGTATTTTTACAACTTCTCTACTTTTTTTTTATTAAGAACTGAATGGAACCGTAACGGAGTCTCTGTAATGTGCTAAGATCTATTACGGTAACCTCATTTGTTCCAAAATGAATACACGTGCTTACAAGATCATCATTAGAACTACCTACTCACATCAAATAGGAAGAATACTTGAAGGTCTCTCCTTTTAAGTGCCGAACTCCAATATTGAAGTAACGCTGCATAAATTAGACACATTGTGTGGAATGAGTAACCGAGCACATTGAAATCTATTAGTGTTCGAGTTTGCATACAAATTATCGAACATAAGTAATTGTTTAAGAGTTGACATGTTTTACCAGCTGGGTCACTCACCTGGCTTAACATTATCTAGGTGGTAGTAGTATATTAGTACCTATCATCTTTTTCTGACACGTGTAAATGATAATAGGTAGGTATTCATTGAGTAGGTAAATAATATATTCAAAAACGGACACTTTAATTTAAAACATTCAAGTCCAGTTCTGTAACTTGACTAGACGGGCCTTGTTCAAACTTAGGATTAGGATAATAATCGCGATGACGCCAATATTTTTTATTCCTGTTGTTTGTATGATGACCTTAACGTTTTGTGTGCCGATAGATTTTTTGCATATTAAAATTATGTAAACACATCAATTGTGCCTTGTAGCTTTGAACGTAAAATACCAAACCCCTTCGGCATTTTGACCAAGGTTCCCAACTTCCCACCTTAGACCTGGTTTCCGTGTAACTCATTGAAAACTCTTCCGCAGATCATGCTGCCTATCTACAGAAGTATTTGTATAGGTGTAAGTGACATTTTAGTCAACTATGACCTAGGGTTGAGTGGCCTTGTATTTCAATGTCCCCAAAGAGATCGGGGTGCGAAAATCTGAATGCGACGGTTGCGTCTAACAGTCGCAATCATATTTGTGTTTGGTGAATCAGAAGGTGTGGTCGTGCCGTCAGACGCCATCCTCCACTTCTCGAATTTCTTGAGTAAATAATTGTAATGAATAGCGACAATCTAGTAAAACTGGTTCTTAGCAAAATTACATTTTTTTTCCTTATATTTTATCTAAGGCCAAGTCAGCCTCATTGACAGTAAATTTATTATTTAATTTTATTAAGAAGTTATCTTACTTCTTTAAATAAATTATTCTTATTTGACTTATCGTTTCAAAATAACAAAAAATAAATTACTATTTGTAGTTTCTGACAACCGATGCCTTCCTTATAGGAATAGTGATAATAATAAATGGCTATTCTAATCCGTTAAAAATACTTATGTTTACCAATTATGTGTTATTTGACGGCACCATGAGGTAGATTATCTGATCTCAATTTGGTAAGGAACTCATTATTACATAAGTAAATAACCTATCATCATATATTTAAGGGGGCATCAAAAAAAAAAAAAAAAACCAGATTTTGATCGCGCCAGGACTCAGCCGAACCTTATCTCGGGCCCATGGGAGACAGGTCTCAGAACAGCTGCCGTCCTAACGGGATCAAATAGACGCGATACGCGCCTCCGAACAATATTACAATTTCTGAACTTAAAGCTACCCTTACCTCATTTCTTCGAGCCGGTCTCACTTCCTTGACCCCTCGCAAGTTGTGTAACTGTGTATGTGTATAATGAGTGTATATGACCTTGCGATGGTTTGCTGGTAGTTCCGGACGATTCTTCCACGTCGCTGCAAGCCACGCCGTTAAGGCGACATTAGCTGCCCGCGACCTTGAGCGCGCGTTTAACTCATCGCCTAAACAAATAAGGTTGAAAATGGCGATGCGTTTGATGCTCGTGACTGCCAAAATGAACGATAGTTCGCAGATTTAGTTTATTTAAAAAAAAAATACGCTGTAATGTTAAAATATTTTTACATATGTCTTTAGTTGGTTAAATTTCCTTTCTGATAGTAAAAAAATAAATAACAGTTGTCACTCAAAATATTGAGCATTTCGAGACGAAAAAGTTTTTTCGTGTGATTTTTTTGTGATTTTGTGATTTTTTTTTTCGAGGTTCTTGATTACTTTTAGAAAATATTTTTGCATAAGTCTTTTACCTATACATTTGACTATACACTGTATTTTTTTTGGAATTGTAATAAGTAGCAATACGGCTAACTCTGCGACGAAAAACAGGTCGTTTTTACGGTTCCCCCGTTAACTGCGCCTTAACGCGAGCCACCACACTCACTCCGTATTAGTCTAACCACAAAAGCCTCGGTGCTTTCCCAATAGCACTCCCGTGACAAGGCAAACCAATGATATTATCAATAACCCGTTCGACATTCACAGCGTCGCTAACCGTACTGCTTAACTAGTATAATTGGGTGCCGCGAAATGACTCCACAAGTCGATTTAATCAATGCGCGTGCGCTTTCACCCGTTCTATGGCTACTATAATACTCGTTCAACGCCCAGCGCGACTCAATACGAACTACTATTCACGCCGAGCCCAGCGCTCGACCTCTACCTCCGCCCCTTCGCCTCTGTCGCACCGAGGCGGAGAAAATCAAAAATCTGAAGGTAGATTATAAACAATCACCCCCCCCGGACCGACCCGTTGTCGGTCCGCTCAAACTCCCGGGAGTCGAGATAAAGTTGAAACTGCCCGTCTAAGGATCGAGTCCCTCACCTGGACGTCTGCGATCCTTGGAAACCCATCCTTGCCCGTAATCAGGTTAACAATGCGCCCCCGTCGCCAACACAACGGTGATAGGTTAGCATCCTTAACCAGAACGAGGTCTCCAACGCAGGGTGGGGTCGTCCTGTCCGTCCACTTAACGCGTTGCTGTAGAATATGCAAATACTCCAGCGACCATCGCTTCCAAAAATTTTGGCTCATTTGCCGTAACATCTGATACCGTGACAACCGGTACAACTTGACATCAGTATACGGATATTCCGGCAAGGCGTTAAGTGGTTGGCCAATCAAAAAATGACCTGGGGTCATGGCCTCAAGGTCATTCGGGTCAGCGCTCAACGGGCACAAAGGTCGCGAGTTTAAGACCGCCTCAATTCTGCAAAACACCGTTGACAACTCCTCAAAGGTGAGAATCGTTGAGCCGATGACCCGATACAAGTGAGTCTTGGAAGACTTGACTACTGCCTCGAAAATTCCACCCCAGTGGGGGCATCCAGGTGGACTAAAATACCACGAAATGCCCTGACTGGCGAGGCCCGTGCCAATCTCTCGCTCATTCTGACTTAAAAACAATACAATTTCCTTTAAGCACCGGTCGGCGCCCTTGAAGTTGGTACCACAGTCCGACCGAATCAGTGACGGTACTCCCCGTCTAGAAACAAATCGATCTAACGCCGCCAGAAAGGCCTCCGTAGAGAGATCGGCCACCAATTCCAAATGAACGGCCTTGGTCGCCAGACACACGAAGACACACAGATATGCCTTAACCGACTTCGCGTTGCGAAGGTGCGATGTCTTGACCATGAAAGGCCCCGCGAAATCTGTCCCTACGCCAGCAAATGGCCGAGCCTCCGTGACTCGATCGGCCGGGAGATCTCCCATTTGTGGCTGCATTGTGGCTGCCTTGAGTCGGTAACAAGGCAAGCAACGAAACACAACGCTCCGTATGATTCTGCGGGCCGATAAAATCCAAAATTCACGCTGCAAAATGCCCAGAAGGGTGTTACAGCCTGCGTGTGAATTCTTGGTGTGACGGTCCCTAACCAACAACTCCACCAAAGCTTCTGAATGAAGCACTTTCCCATGAACGTGACCGGCGCGATCCAACCGGTTGGATCGAACGTTCGTGCGATAGTCGAAAGGACCGATCGCGTGGTCCAGGTCTTCGACAGCAACTCGGCCTCACAACTGTATGTGAAGGCATCCTGACTCGGTCGATACTGGACCCCTAAAATGGCCAACGCATGAAGATTCTCCGAATCCTCAAACAAATGCGGGTCTTGTTGATACTCAGTTGGCAGTCCTGCCAGTACCTCTGGGCAGTTCGACAGCCATTTCCTGAGTTCATAGCCACCGGAGGCCATGAGCGCCACCAATTCATCCCTTAAGATGAGCGCCTGCTCAATACTGTCTGAGCCCGTACAAATGTCGTCTACATAGACGTCCCTATCAATGACAGCAGCCGCGCGGGGAAAGCGGAGCCGTTCTTGATCAGCCAGTTCTCGTAGCGTACGCATGGCTACATATGGGCTGGGCTTTAATCCGTACGTGTTTGTGTTGAGCTCGTACGTGACCATCGGTTCTTCTGGGCTCTCTCGCCACAATATCAGCTGGAACCGACGGTCGTCTGGATGAATCTCAGTTTGACGAAACATCATCCGTACGTCCGTAACGAAGACAACCTGGTGTCTCCTGAAGTCCGTGAGAATGTCTGCAATGTCTCTGGTCAGCTTAGGACCAGCATGGAGACATTGATTCAGGGACACCCCGCTAGACGTCTCCGCGCTCCCGTCGAACACGACCCTAATCTTTGAGTCAGGTGTCTTCAAAACAGCATGATGAGGCAACACATAATGCTCCTCATGACGATAGTCAACCCTGGACACCGACATGTGACCCAACGTCAGGTATTCGCGCATGAACTCCACATACTTCTGTCGGAAGTTGGAGTCCCGCTTCATGCGCCTTTCCATTGCCACTAACCGCTTTTCTGCCAGACTCCATGAGCTCCCCAGCGGAGGTCGAGTTGACAGAAATGGCAACCTTGTCATAAATCTACCCGATGGGAGGCGCACCGTGTTAAATCGATAGAATGTTTCGCACTCCTCATCACGTGGGTTATTTCTAAGAGCGGTGGGTGGCTCTTCCGTTGCCCAGAACCGTTGCAGGACGTCGGATAACACGCTGCCATAATATATGGAGCTATAATCCGTTGAGTGCTGTGGTTCCCGTACTGGGCCCAATAACGCGTAACCACCTGCGGTACGCATGGCCACAACCCCGTTTGGTTGCAGCTCCCGTTTGCCGCTTCGGAGCAGCTTCCCGAGGACGTCAGACCCAAGCAAGACGTCCACCCGTCCGGGGATCGCGAAGTGGGGATCGGCTAACTCCAATCCATTGGTCAACCCTTTTACCGCAGACGGTAACCGAGTCTGAGGGAGGACCCCAACCACTTCGTCCAAAACGATCGCCGTGGCATTCACCCGCGTGACCGATGCCGTGTCACCCATCTCGAACAGGAATGTCGTCTGACCCCTGAGGTGAGGCACCCGATTGCCACCTATACCTACGGCGCCATCCCGTGATGGCTCTAATGTAAGGCCCAGCTTTTTCACTAAACAGCTGGACACAATACAACCTTGTGCCCCTGAATCTAACAGTGCTCGCACGTGCACCGGCTGTCCGTCAGTACCCCTGACAGTAATCCTAGCCGTCGGTAATAATACCGTTACTGTCGGGGTGGGCACCACTGACGAACAGGCTGCTAGTTGCTAATAGGAGGCACCTCCCTCCTCCCCTGCCGGAGGGGGAGTAAATACTGTCCCAGTATACGGGTCCCAACCCGGGTAGTAACCCTCCCGACCCATCGGTGACATCCGTGCCGGTCGGAAGTAGCCTACTGGCATCCTTCCGAACGGTGGCGGGCGCGCCGTCAGCCGAGGGCGTTCTGCGAGAGGCGGGGAGAAGCGACTACTCGGGGGTGGCAACATGCCCCCCAACGCATTCGAGTACGCCGCGTAACCCGTCTGTACTACCTCCGGGCCCCTGCCCGAGTCTCGGTGCCTATCCCCCCCCCGCGGGGAAGACGACGGTATCGGGTTGTGCTCTGGATCAGCCCTTGGCCCACCCCCCCGAGGGGGCGGCGACCGCTGATTCCTGGCCGACCCACCCCCCCTAGGGGGGGGTGACCGACCACCCGAATCTGGCTTAGGAGAGGGGGGGTGACCTCCCGGCGAGGCTCCGTGCACCTCCCTACTCTCCGCCAGGCATAGCAACTCGTGATGGGCTCCTCCGCAGGTTCCACAGTTAGTGGTCCTGTGGCACTCACGTACAAAGTGAGTCCCCAAGCAGCGGAAGCACAAATAGCGCTGCTTGACCACCCCTCTTCGTCTATGCACCCGCTGCGCCTTAAAGTCCGCGCATGCGGCGAGACCGTGCCCTTCCTTCCGACAGAAGGCGCACACTTCCGATTGGAGGGCGTGGTATTTCTTCCCCCCCCGACGGGGCTCAACCGGCTTGGGCCCGCTCGTACGTCGGGTTGACGGAGGAGGGTGCGACGTGGATGCCCCTTGGCAATCCGCCCGCCGGCACTCGCCTTCTAAAAACACCCTCAAGTCATCGTAACTTGGGAGGTGGTCCGTCGATTCGCCACCATGTGACTGCTCAAAGCGCGCCACCACGTCGATCGGCAACTTCCGTAAAACCCTATTGACGATGATATATTTATTGTCCCCTAACGACAACTTAAGTCGATCTAACGTGTTCACCGCAACCGTGACCGGATTAAGGATTTTCGCCCTTATTTCGTACACGTTAGACACCTTCGGGATTTCAAAAATCTTATCGATGAGGCCATCAACTATTAATCGCCGATTATCATATCGGTCGATTAATAGGCCCCATGCCGTCTCATAACTGGCGTCCGTAATCTCCAGGTGGGTCAAGATGTCGTGCGGCTCACCGTTAAGCCTACCCATTAATTGAGCCATCTTGTAGGCGGGCGAGAGATCCGTACGCGAATGCACGACACTATTAAAAATATCGCGGAATCGCGGCCAATCGGCATACTCGCCGCTAAACTCGGGTACATGTACTGGTGGCAACGGCGCCTGAATTCCTACGCCTGCTGGCCGACATGATTCCCTGACGTCACCCATGCGCGATCGCTCAATGTCGGCCGCCGCCTGGATTATGCTCATGGACATTTCCCCACACTGGTCCACATTGCCCCGTACCACCTGAGCATCCTTGTCCACCGACGACAGATTCGTCGATTCGAGACATGCTAAATACTCAGCGTGACACTTTAACACGGCGTCATATCGTTCGTCAACTTGCCGAGCGCGTGACAATAACGCATCTTCACGATCGGTGCGACCTACCAACGTAACAACCGATGAAAACCATCTCAATTCAGCTTCGATTCTGGCTGCGATAGTTTTCGTTACTGACGGAGCCATAGTACCAACTTCAATACGCGATTATGCAATAATAAATAACAATAACCAAAAAAAAATAACAATTATTGTATCCGGAACTAACAATAATAATATATTCGTTGAGTGAATAAATCTACGACGCTATGCCAACTCTTGAACTTATTCCTCTACGTGCTCTAGAGGTTATTCCTCTATGTCTCAAATGTTGACAATCATAACACGATTTGTGATGAGGTTATATTTGTGCGTAACCGAACGTAAATAACAAATTATTTTATCAACGAATATTCACATTCCATTTATGTACTTATTATTAATAATTCCAAACTCAACTTGAGGTGTACACTGGTATGTAGGTCAATGTACTACTACCTACAAGTTGAATTTGTACATGAACACAATTTTTACAAAGTAAATTGGTACCAAGTACCTACTAATTTTTACAAAGTGGGTTTAAATAAACCAAGCTCTGCTACCAGATTTTGATCGCGCCAGGACTCAGCCGAACCTTATCTCGGGCCCATGGGAGACAGGTCTCAGAACAGCTGCCGTCCTAACGGGATCAAATAGACGCGATACGCGCCTCCGAACAATATTACAATTTCTGAACTTAAAGCTACCCTTACCTCATTTCTTCGAGCCGGTCTCACTTCCTTGACCCCTCGCAAGTTGTGTAACTGTGTATGTGTATAATGAGTGTATATGACCTTGCGATGGTTTGCTGGTAGTTCCGGACGATTCTTCCACGTCGCTGCAAGCCACGCCGTTAACGCGAGCCACCACACTCACTCCGTATTAGTCTAACCACAAAAGCCTCGGTGCTTTCCCAATAGCACTCCCGTGACAAGGCAAACCAATGATATTATCAATAACCCGTTCGACATTCACAGCGTCGCTAACCGTACTGCTTAACTAGTATAATTGGGTGCCGCGAAATGACTCCACAAGTCGATTTAATCAATGCGCGTGCGCTTTCACCCGTTCTATGGCTACTATAATACTCGTTCAACGCCCAGCGCGACTCAATACGAACTACTATTCACGCCGAGCCCAGCGCTCGACCTCTACCTCCGCCCCTTCGCCTCTGTCGCACCGAGGCGGAGAAAATCAAAAATCTGAAGGTAGATTATAAACAAAGGTTAAAAACTAACGAATGATTTAAAAATGTAGGTGTGTTGCCTCACAAAGTTCATAGATATAAATGAGCCGAGCTAAATCCTCAGCTTAGAACGACACCAATGAGAGCGAACGCGATCTGCATCTCAGAGATTTAGGAATGTTTCCTGACTAAACAAAATATGATGCTCTTCAGTCCGTCAGTTTGATTATCGAAAATTAATATTGGATACCTACGTGTTTTTGTTTTATCAAATTAATAAACAAATGATGTACTTAGATAAAACGCGTCTAAGATCAAGAGCGGGGGCTTGAAACGTCACTACGTGGTAAAAAATGTAGTCCGATGTGACGTCACGCGAGTTTTCGAAGCACTGGATCGTCTTCAGTTTTTGTTTACGTGAAAAAAGAAAAACTATGTGTCCAATGTTTTTTGGAAATCTATCTGACGAACTAATTATTTTTTTTTGTCTACTACCCTATTGACCACTGTTCTGTGCCATCGACACACACATTCAGCACTTGAACGCAGCGTTGTTTATATTGGTGGAACTGGAATTAGTCGAAGGAAGATCCTATGACAATGATAGGTCATGTAACAAGTGTTCTGTTGGCTGCTTATGAAGATTGTTTATTAACAAGGAAATACGACTGACAATTTAAGTTCTTCTCTGAATGAAACATTAATAGACTGGTCATTCATTGATTGTGGGAAGGTGTGGAAGTTTTGGGCCTATAAATAAATAATAAGAAAAATAATACGTAATAGACTCATGTTAGCTGTGTTAGACCGCACATGCTGTCGACCTGGGTAGGTACCTAGGTAACAACCTAGGTCTGTATTTCCAGTTAGATTTTATTGAAGGAATAAAAATGACAAAACATATTATATAATACTAGCTGATGCCCGCGGCTTCACCCGCGTGGATGTCGTTCAAATTATATACTAAAACCTTCCTCTTGAATCACTCTATCTATTAAAAAAAACCGCATCAAAATCCGTTGCGTAGTTTTAAAGATTTAAGCATACAGACAAACAAACAGACAAAAATAGCGACTTTGTTTTATACTATGTAAGGATGGATAAGTAATAATTATTTATTTTTACTTATTTATTTATATAAGCATGAAAGCTAAAAGCTCGACAACAACGTACTTACCTACGCAAAAATCGAAACAGCCAATACGGCTATACATTATTAGAAAAGGTAGATAATTATTTTCTATTGACATGAGTCAAGCCACGGCTGAAATTAATCATCCTGGAAAAACCCATTAAAGCCTATCTTAACAAAACTCTGGCAGTTACTAGTGTACTCTGTAGGTGATTGCTAAAATTAAAATGAGTTTCGCTACCTGTGGCATCACTATCGTGCCGAAAGTTTGCTACTTTAAGTTTTGCTATTCGCTGGTAGATGTCGCTAGTGAGCGACTGAGATTATGCTTAATCAAGATTTTTTGTTCAACTTTGATTATCCATTAATAATAAATTAATAACATAAAAAATGGTTTTGCTTCATATTTAATTTAGTGTCATATTTCTGATATCACGTATTTCAAACGTTTTCGTTGAGATTTAGCTACTCACTGCTAGATGTCACTACGTATTCCTATTTTTTGTTTTGAGGTAATTGTAGGTAGATGTCGCTACTAACTCGCAAAATGGAAATGAACTTTTTCAAGTGGACCCTGTTGAATGTTGTTTGAACAAATAGTTTTCTAAATCTTAATAAAGGTAGAATTGTCGCTAGTTTTGGTCACGAGTTTTAAATAGTGTTTTACCAATATTGCTTTTTTTAAATTGTTAATATTTAGTATTATTTTATCTTAAACATGAGTTTTATATTTGTGCTGTGCCGTACAAGGTCCGTTCCTACCTAATAAATTGTACCTTATAACCTTAGCTTTCAGCATATTTGTATGAACTTCACAGTTTCACACTTGGATTGCTAATAAATACCTATGTGAATACAATTATTTAGAACGAAGTTTACACAACTTATTTATTTTTTATTTTGTAATGTAAATTAAATTAAATTTTGTGATGATAAAACTTTAATTTTTTTACACTATTCTATTCACACTATATTACCTACACGACATTCGGATAGGTAGTTACTACTTATTTATATAATACCTACCTAATTGGAAGCAGCAATGGGTCGACCGACTTACTTACCTAGATACCTACAACCTCTCTAGGTAAACCTATGAATATCTTAATGCAATGGAAATGAGAAAGCTTTTCTGTTATCTCTATAACCTTAATTATTTATCATTATCGTAACGCAAGGGGGCCAGGGGAACACCATACCATAAAAGATCAATGCGTCAAATTCTCAAAAAGATTCCACAACCCAGTCAATGGGATTCTAAGTTCTCAGTATCCAATGCGTGACGGAATCGTAATCAAGATGTTGAACTACTTAGTTAATACCGTAAAACCCCGCGGGCGGCGCCCTTGTAGCCGTGACGTTTCGATTCCGCGGAAAATGACGCCGCGGTCTTATGATACGTACCGCATGACGTGGTACGATGACGTAGACCGCCGATTATACGGTATACTACGATTATGCGGTTACGTTACATAATTTTGTAGCTTTATTTATAAGCTTGAATGTTTGGGTCGGATTTTCGAATTGATTTCGGAGTTTTGATTTCATTGATGATGCGATTTTTTTTGTAACAATTCTTTGTTTATTTTTTTGGGAATATGAAAAACTGTGACTCTTTTAATTATGGGATTTAAATTATGGGACTCTGATTGGGATAACTTAACCTGTGTAAACATTTTTTTTTTTCTATTACAAAAAATACGCCTTCGACATTATCTAATAAATATGCATAGGTAGTAAATAGGTCATCAACATTTATTTTTATCTTAATTAAATCTCTAATTATTATCCTATCTATGAATATGATGATGAGTGGTTTATTAATAGCATAAAGGTCAATGCCCGAGAGATATAAATAAGGATAATTGTATGAATGGTATAAAAATAAACCAACTACGTATAATTCAACTTCTTTCCTTCCTCAATATGACATTATTACTGCATTCAATAGTATTACTAGGAATTTAATTTGAAGGCTAGAGAAAGTAGTAAAAATAAAGGACCATTGGGAATACCGAAAAAATCCAAAATCTGTTGGTTTAATCCGGTATTTTTTTGTTTAACGCACTTTATCGGTGGAAAAATCCCTTCCACCTTTGGAGATTAAGATAAACGGTTCATTACCTATGTTTTACTTATTTAAGGTAAATGATTATTATTTATCAGCATTTATTTCCAAAGGTCATTAGTTTGTAGAACTTTGACAGTCGTTAAAGGTGATCGGTGACTCGAAAATCTAACATCCAGTCTTACCAAGATGTAGGTACAGTCGAACAAGCTAATAATAATAATAATATAATAAATATTTATTGCCACAAGATTCAAGTACATTGCACTTTAAACAGATTTAAGTTTTGGTTTGTGTTTTGGTTTTAATAAGTAGGTATACAGGGTAGAGATCTTTTTAATTCTATAAAACTGAAAATATTGATTGTAATTTTGTTTTATCAAGTGTTTCGGATTAAGCCAATGATGTCAAACGCCATATTGTTTGACACCAGTCTCTAACTGTATCTGTATAAGCTTAAAAGTAAATACAAGTTAGCTGGCAGTATACTTATTAGCTTGTTCGACTGTACCATATTACCCATAGTAATTGTTACACCTTGGTAAGACTGGTTGTTAAGTTGTGGAGGTCGGATAGGCGGTCGCTTCATATAATATACCTACTGGTTTTCAGCTGCATCCGGTAAGACTGGAAACCGACCGATTTCCACAGGAAAATGTGGATGAAACTTAGGTACAATATTTCATGAGTGTTTCATTCGGGGTAGTACCTATACATCTAATTAGTGGTTGTGCATGGGAAAATATTGTATGATGGAATCCGCATGCTATACAAAATTTAAAGGAATTGGCATGACTGTGCATTTTAAGTTTATAAAAACCCAGTCCCCTCACTGGGAACTAAAGACTTCAAAAAATCACCGTCCCTTATGATTATTCCCTGAGAAGTATGAATGTAAGGGTCTTTCGTCGTTTCGCACCACGAGCGGTTCGGACCGCGGTGTGAAACGCAGAAGAGCTCTTAAAAACCGGCCAAGTGCGAGTCGGACTCGCGCACCGAGGGTTCCGTAAAAAAAATATATTTTGTGATGTAACTAAAAATTTATGGTTTTCGTAATTTTTCCTTTATCTATGCTATAAGACGTTGCTTCGTACCAAATTTCAAGATTCTGAGTTCACGGGAAGCACCCTGTAGGTTTTGATTCCCTTGCAAGTGTCGAAAATTTGCGGCATAAACGGCTGTATCTTTTGATTGCGTTGGCTTAGAAGTTTGATTTTTTCACAGCTTCAAGGGACAGTAGACCTGAGTAATTGATATAAATTTCTGCTTCATACCTCCACGCGTTCCTGAGAAAAAGGGTCTTGACAGACGGACGGACGGACGGACAGACGGACAACAAAGTGATCCTATATATAAGGGTTCCGTTTTTTCCTTTTGAGGTACGGAACCCTAAAAATGGGCTGTTTCGCACCACGGCGGTTCTTGGAGCGCCGAGTGGTGTGAATCGGTAGAAATTATAGCATGTGATCACGGCAGTAATGGGCCCAAAGGGCTTGCTAAGATAGGATCCCCACTTCACCAGTAATATTTAAGTTACATGGAATCTGGGGCGAGTCTATTGCCATCGACTAGGCACAAATCTCGAGTCAGGAATCCACCAGGAATGCCTCAATGACTGATCACTGAGAAGTTTCTATTGGACAAACTTCGTTACACTTGGTCAAACCTGAGAATCTATCCCAGGACCACTTGGGCCATATATAGTTACCGATCTCTGTTGATTAAAATAAATTATTCTCTTCTAAATGAACGAAGCATTCAACCAGTAATGGAAAAAATATAAATTGATACGAAGGCTGTCTAGGCTAACGACCGTGAGTCACGTGTGATTACTGTTCATATAATATGCATTAAGATTTGCATCAGTGAGTAAAATCGAACGGAATCTTACGTTCGACGGGTTTCCCTTAAACCCCGTGGAATTCTTCTTCGCTTGTAATATTCCTGATGGGGCGTTTTTGAGTAATCGATGATGGTTTCAAAAAGCCGGATATTGTGGTTACCGGAACTTATTATAATCAGTGACATGCTCACATAAATCAGTGGCAGGAAAAGCCGTAACATGAGGCATGAGGGAAAGAAATAAACATAGAAAACGTAGTGTGGAAACCGATTGTGTCATCTCTTTCACCTGAAAATTGGTTGTGCATATTCTATGGCGATTACATTTTATAAGGTAGATATGTTGACATTCATACATTCAAACATAACCTCAACAATCATACAACTTATGATTTTGTAAATAATACACCCACTTTTTTACCGTTCAGATATTTTAAATGTAAAATCGTTTTCCATTCCACAAATCTATCCAAACTCAACTAAGTACTGTAAATTTATTTTCGCTGTTCTCAAACACATAAATAATCAATTTAAAAACAAATATTAAAACCATTATTTAATTATAATAAAATATTTATATCTTATTTATTTTTTATTATAATTTTCTTTACCAATTTCGAGAAACTTGTTGCATCGTAGTTATTTATAATCCTGACTTGATAGCTGTTGTTTACTTCTCCTGAATGGCCTGATATAAATTCTTAGATTACATTGACATTTAAATAGGCTAACGGAAAGAAAATGAGAAAAATACTTTCAGAAATTCAGAAGTTGTGTAAACTTTTAACCGACTTCAACTAACAACAAGACGAGGTTATCGTTCTCATTTTTGATGTTCGGGAATACATAGTTTCCATATTAGTTACATTTTCATGGAAGGTAAACTAAGTACTACCTAATTAGTCGTTAATTAATGGGACCTAAGTACGGATGAGCGAGTTTTCAGTTATCTATTTATTTTACAACTGAAGTCCATAAAATCATTGTGAATCATACAGGGAAATATTTGTTAATGAATGAAGATGTTACTACTGTTTCATATATTCAACGTTTATGGCGTGTACCTTAGTCATTTGCAAGTCATTCTGATGAATGATGGTTTGTGATGGCATTGCTCTATTAACCTATGCCCTGTTACATGGTAATTGAAGTCCTGGAACTATTTTGTAAAGGTTCCATACGACGTCATAGCATTTCGTGACGAATTTCAGAACCTAGATGTGGAAATTTTATGGTTTTTAGAAAAATAAACGTTAAGAAAGTTTGAGAATAAGCTACTTTGTGTTTTTTTTTTTTTGGTGAGATTCTTAAGAACAACTATTTATCTATTACTTGCAAAACACCTGAAATTCGTCATTCAACCACAGTGAAATTATATTTTAACATTTATGTCTTATTCTTCTGTCTTTCCTCATTCTTCTCTGTCTTAGCCAATTTTAGAATTAAGCAAGGAGGGCAAAGTGTTTTTTTTTTTTTCATTTTGCTAGGATTTTTTCAGTTACGGCTAGGTGGTAGAGGTTGGATAGTCAGTCGCTCCATGTTAAGGGTAAACAAGCCAACGGCACGAACTAGTTGGTGGGCGGGGCTAAAATGCATGCTATTTCACCCGACATCACGAGCGAAATGCATAGAGCGAAAGAGACACAACTAAAACGGGCGCGCGATTGTTTCTATGCAGACCTTTGGTATATTTGGTTTCATGAAAAATCTATTGAATGTATCTGTTCAAAATCAAATTATTTAAATTTTTTAATAACTAATCTATGTCCGTATGGTTTCACTTTTTTCTTTTTCATACTATATACGTTACTTATTTACGCCCAAAGATGAGTTAAATTAGTGCTAAAATATGAAAGTTTTGACGTTCATAACTTCCAAATCAATATTTTTTTTCCAATTCTGCTTCCATACAGACCTAGATAATCATAAGACCAGTTGATACAATTTTTAATTTTGAACCTACACCGTCAAACAGAGGAGTAATCACTTTCGTAAGTTTGTATGGAAGAATGACTGGCTTGTTCAACCTTAAATGCTGGTATTCAGCCGAATCCGGTAAAACTATGTAGAAGCTGATCCCAACATATTTGGCAAAAAGCAGATGACGATCTCAGTTGCAAACATGGAGTCTGCAATGCAATAGGCTCAACCCCTATTCCATGGAACTTAAACATAACAGGAAAAATGTGACTGTGATGCCAGGCGTGATGTTATGTTATGTTGTAAATGATCAGTAATTTTGAAGTCTACTGACTGGAGTGATGAGTTATAACACAATATCATTGTCTTTGCACTAATCGACGCCTAAAATATAGGCGTCGATTAGTGCAGATGTTATTATTATTATTATTACATTATTCATGTCAGATGCCTTATAGTTTTTAAGTTTTGAAGTGACGTGAAATCCTTCACTATAATACACGATTGCAAAAATTTTCTCTCTATTTAATTTACCACATTTGATTCGTCTAAATTCCTCACCATTTCAATTTGCTTTACTCCTTCTATATAATAATAATTAGTGCACCTCTACATACCAAAAACTGTATATAACTTTCATGAAATAAACATTGATAATATCCATCTCATATTTGGAAGCTTTTATTTCAAGACCTGCAATAAACTGGTGACCCCGACGTGATATTATCAGACGTTGACTATAATGCCTTATCACCGTATCAATTGAATAACCAACTTGACAGGAAACTTGCTCATATTTGTTTTGTTAGTTAGTATTGTTATAAGTTACTAGGTAAATATTAGGTCAATTTAATTGTTGAATAATAATTATTCATTACCTACACAAAAGTTGTTTGATTTTAAAAATTGTATTTGAGGACGTATATAAGTACTAAGAAATTAGAAAACTTGGAAACAAGATTGAAGAACACGACGAGTTTATTTTATACTACATTGGAGAAACGCCTGGATTGTATGGAGTCGGATTTATTGTCAAAAAACATCTAAAACTATACATCATAAGCTTCACAGGACTATCAGAAAGAGTAGCGTTGTTAAGGATGAATATCAATAACTTTAAATTAAGTATCATTCAAGTCTACGCTCCAACGGAGGCGTCGAGCGACGAGGTGTTGGAATTTTTCTACAGTACTGTCGACAAAGCTATACAACTCTCAGATAACAATATCATAGTCATGGGAGATTTTAACGCCAAAATAGGACAAACCAATCCTAATGAAACCGCTACTGGCAACCACGGCTACGGAGATAGAAACAGTAGAGGAGATAGACTCATTGATTTTGCGCACGAGAATAATCTGTCTATCATGAACACCTTCTTCAAAAAAAATAGTAAGCAAAGATGGACTTGGAGATCTCCTAATGGCAAAGTAAAAAACGAAATAGACTATATCTTGACAAATTTACACAAAAACATATGCAATATACAGTCTTTAAACATCACTTACCCCTCGGATCATAGACCTGTGAGAGCGACACTTAACATTCTTCCCATAACAAAAAGTCGGGGTATGTTCGGCCAATGCTCCAGATCCCAATTAAAAAAAGAAGAAGAAATACAAGCCTACAAACAAACGCTGAAAAGTTGCACAACAGACTTACTTGCGAACTGGAGAGACGAGGACACCGTTCAAAATCACTACGATAATATTATAAACGCAATAGACACCAGCCTAAAAAAAGCTTACGAGGTTTCACCCAGTACAAATCCAGGGGGAAACCAGACACTATCAGCACGCACAAAGAAGTTAATTTGCAGAAGACAAGAATTACAAAAGACCAAACCAAAATCAAGAGCCATGAAAAATGAACTAAAAGCACTCTACAAACTCATTAGTAAATGTATCTACTTAGACTACAAGGCGCACCGCACAAGAACCTTCGAAAAACACCTTAATACCACAAACAGTGTCAAGAAGGCATACAAAGAACTGAGAACACATAAACTATGGATTGAAGAGTTGAAAGACAAAACAAAAAATACCCAAAATAGATCAGAAATACTGAAAATAGCAACAAAATTCTATAAGAAACTATACAGCACACCGAGCCAATATAGATACGAACTACCGGACACAAATAGAGGAGAGACGAGAGCAAGCATAGAAGATTCTGAAGTGATTAAAGGGATTAAAACACTAAAAACAGAGAAAAGCCCAGGCCCCGACGGTATCACCAATGAAATCATAACAACCGGTTGTGAGTTCCTAGCAAAACCTCTAACTCTGCTGTTTAATCAGATACTGAACAGCTCAGATACACCTCGTCAATGGTCAGAGTCAAACATTATATTGCTTTACAAAAAAGGAGACCCTAATAGCATAAACAACTACAGACCGATAAGCCTACTACCTTCACTATATAAACTGTTCTCCTCAATAATCGAGAAAAAGATAAAAGAAAGCACAGAAAAATACCAACCTATAGAACAGGCCGGCTTTAGAAGAAATTTTTCAACAGTGGATCACATACACTCGCTAGAGATGCTGATAGAAAAATACCAAGAGTTCAAGAGACCACTCTATATTGCCTTTATCGACTACCAAAAAGCATTTGACTCTCTGTTCCATTCGTCAATTTGGGATACGCTACTCTCTCAAGAAGTACCACTAGACTACATAAAAATCATAAAACACATCTATGATAACAGTACTAGTAGAGTGAAGCTGGAGACTACAGGACCACCCATACAAATAGGCCGAGGTGTACGGCAGGGAGACCCACTCTCGCCAACTATCTTCATAGCGGTGCTACAGGCCATCATTGGCAAACTAAATTGGGAAAAAGTTGGCATAAATATAAATGGACGCTACTTGAGTCATTTGAGATTTGCTGACGACATAGTCCTGCTCTCAGAAAATACAAACCAACTACAAGAAATGATAAACGATCTTTACCAAGAAAGTCGTAAAGTGGGCTTGGAAATTAACCTAACAAAAAGTAATGTCATGACGAACCACACTGAAAGACCAATATACCTGGAAAAATCACCCCTAACATATGTAAACGCCTACATTTACCTGGGAAAGCAAATTTCATTTAGCCAAGGAAATAACGAACAAGAAGTAGAGAGAAGAGCCAACATCACATGGAAAAAGTTCTGGAGCTTCAAAGAGATACTCAAAAGTAAAATGACCATACGAATGAAAACGAAAGTCATGAACACCTGCCTACTGCCCTCATTAACATACGCCTGCCAAACTTGGAAATTTACCAGAAAAGTAAAAAACAAAATTATATCCAGCCAAAGGAGTATGGAGAGGAGCATTATGAAAATAAGGAAAATCCAAAAGATTCGCCACACTCATATAAGACAGAAAACCCAAGCCATTGACGCTCTCAATTACTCACAAAAGCTCAAATGGCGATGGGCTGGTCACGTAGCGAGGCTAAGCGATAATAGATGGACAAGAGAGACAACACAATGGACAGGCCCACTAGGACAGAGAAAGAGAGGAAGACCAAATGCACGCTGGGTAGACGATATTACAAAAGTAGCAGGTACTCATTGGTTACGAGCGGCAGAGAATAGAGAGCACTGGTCTTCTCTGGAGGAGGCCTTTACCTTTCATGGAGAGGGTTCTTGCTAAAAAACATTAAATTAATTATTAATTACTACATTATTAGAAACTACAAAAATGAAATGGATTTGAATATATTATTATTACATTCTAAATATTTGCTTATCATAATCACATTAATTTTAATTTATTTATTTTAATTTATTCATTTCAAATCTATTCTTTATGCACACTGTAAATGAAATTGTACTATGGAATGCAAGAAATAAAAGGCTTTTTATTTTATTTTTATTTTATTTATAAGTACTAACTCAACAGAAAGATTCTTCCAATTTTTTTTAGATTTTTCGCGTGTACTGTGTGGTGCCTGCAATAGTGATGTTTCTACTTTGTCTGTCAGTTTGACAACAAATCTGCCAGTGTCTGGACAAAATTAATCACCGTATTTCATCAAAATACAAAACTTATCTTCCAGTCTTCCACCATCTGCCTAACCTTTTCCTAAACTAAATAATTATGTTGGGGTTGGTTTACTGTCTAGCCGAATGCAGCAATGTCCAGTAATTTGCATGAAGAAACTGACTATCTGACATAATTACGATAACCCTTAATAAGACTGGATGTCAAAATTTCGCCTTCTGACTATTCTAAACGACTGTTAAAAATCTACAATTGACAGCCGAACCAACGGTTGACATTATCAAAATCAGAAATTCAGAACTATTGCATTTAAAATAATATTTTTTTTAATATCATTTAAAACAAAAATGTCCTATCGCCATATGAAAACCAAATATTTCCACAAGTGAAAACATATTGAAAACGATATGATGAGGTTTTGTTGCAGCTGAATAGGCCGGTGGTTTCCATTAATTAATTAATTGTATGACGTACTACCATACTACTTACTATACCTACGTAATGACATACATACCTATACGTGTTCAAAGTTCATTCATAAAGTTGAATGAGATTCTTCTCAAAACTGATATTACTTACTTAGTCATTCTATGTTTTCTGGTATTTAGTTTCAAGGTTTTAACTTTTTAAGGCAGTAGGTCAAAGGATCATCAAAATACGGGTAATTGTAGAGTAATATTTATTGTGTTAACACAACAACAATGACAGAAACCAATAAGAAGGAACTTAAACGTTTTCTAGGTACGGCGACCTGGTACAGACGTTTCGTTCCCAACTTCAGTACTATAGCTGGTCCCTTAAACAAATTAACATCAACAAAGAAGGGTACCCCACCTTTCAAATGGACCACGGAGGCCGACGCCGCTTTCCAGAAATTGAAGGAAAGTCTAGTGTCAGCTCCAGTCTTATCATGTCCAGATTACAATAAACCGTTTGAGGTGCATACGGATGCAAGCGATTTTGGCCTTGGAGCAATGCTCACCCAAACAATTGATGGAAAGGAACATCCAATCGCCTACATGAGTAAGTCATTGACCGGGGCTGAGAAAAATTACAGCATAACCGAACGCGAGACGCTGGCCGTCGTAACCGCCCTAGAATATTGGCGTTGTTACATCGAAAATGGTCAACAGTTCACTGTTTATACTGACCACAGCGCGCTCAAGTGGTTTCTCTCTATAAGCTTCTCTCCGGGTCGACGCGACCACCTGTCGGCCTACACCCCTGGCATCCAGCGTGGCACCTCGCTGCGGTCATCGCCACGCCAGCTATCAGGGCAGTAACGTGCACCTCACGAGTGGAACGCAATAGGGTGCGCCATAAACCTACCCACACCCATAGTTGGTGATTTATTTTATTAAATTATATTTTATGTTGACAAGTTTCGTGGTCTTATTTTTATAACCTGCGCCACGCAAACCTTTTCTGTCACATTGGCAAACAATAATCTTAAGATAAACCTTGGGAAAACCAATATTCTGCATTTTGCCCAAAGATCATCCATACCAAATGTAAATGTCCATTATTGTAACGCCAACATAGATAAAGTGAATATGACTAAATTTCTTGGAATAACTATTGACGGCAAATTAGATTGGAAAGCGCATACGGAAGCATTAAGCAAAAAAATTAGTAATTCCGCTTATGCATTGTATAAATTAGCCCCCATCTTAAATGTAAATGCGTTGCTAACGGCTTATCACGGCTTAGTGTCCTCTAACTTAAGATATGGACTCATTTTTTGGGGAAATTCAGTAAATAAGGGTATGATTTTCAAAACACAAAAGAGATGCCTGAGGGCTATGTTTGGACTTCATATTACAGAGAGCTGCAAACCATTTTTTAAAGAATACAAAATATTAACTCTTCCGTCAATGTACATTTTGGAGACCATTATGTTCGTCAAATCGAACCCACACTTATTCCCCTTAGTGTCAGATAAAGTTGTTCGAAATAGACGCGACAACACTAAGCTATGTATTCCGAGATCCAAGACGACACTAATGCGGAAAAGTATATTCTGTATGGCGCCAATTATGTTCAATAAGTTGCCAAAACATTGGAGGGAATACAATACCGACAAATTAAAAAATAAATTAAAAGGCCTTTTATTAGAGAAAGCTTACTATAGCACTGACGAATTCTTATCTGACAATTTAATTTGACTTGTTTATTGACATCCTAATTTTATTAATACCCGATTTGACATTTGATTTTTTTTTTTTTATTTCTATTGTATTATTATGATGAGCATATGACATTGTTTTATTGTATTTGTACCGTCTAATTTCAAGTAATGCTCTAATTTAAATGATTAATTATAAATGTGTTTAATGGGCAATTTTAAAATTAATATGCTGTCTAGCGTCCTGCTTCTCTTATTTGTACGCCATTTAGGCAAAACATGACTGTCTGCTTTATTATTGATGTAACATCTTGCATGCCATGTGTTGTGTATACTCATGTTTTGAACAAATAAATTATCTTTATCTTTTTATCTTTATCTTTAAGAATTTTCTGAAAACTTTACATGGTTTCTAAGAGCTACGACATGATCGCAATCAAAGTTTTTTGAACAGGTATGGTCACTAACACTGATAGCGGGATATTTACCATGTTTACTATTCGTTTTGAGTTCCCATTATTGCAACAAATTGAAAACATGGTAAATAACGGTTTTCAGTATTGATTGTAACTTCAAAATACGACACATTTGTGGAACTTTAAGTATTTTTGAACATTTTTTTATCGAGCTATGTTATAGATTGAATTGAATAAGTATACTTTATTGCACATCAAAATTGATATGTCGCAGGTTTTTCATAAAATTAGGTTTTTGATCAAAAACCTAGGTTTTTCATCAAAAACCGGCAGATGACACATTTTAAACTCAATTTCATCATAAACCTGTAACAATCCAGACTAGTTCAGATTTTTGATCAAAAACCTGAACTAGTTTGGGTTTATGATAAAGTTCTTGTCAAAACATATGTCGCAGGTTTTTCATAAAATTAGGTTTTTGATCAAAAACCTAGGTTTTTCATCAAAAACCGGAAGATGACACATTTTATATCCTTTATGGGCGGCATGGGCACCGGGCCGTAGGCCGACGAAGGAGGCCGGCGGAGGCCCGGCACTTTGGGGACAGAAGATATTAGTGTTATATAATAGGCGAGCGAAGCGAGCGCGCGTCACGGAGTACTACTGGGATTTGTTCAATTCACTAGATTTGTTTAGGGAAATGATAAAACCGTGTTGTTATTTTATCTTCCTCCGTGGTTTGATCAAATCCCTTAGGTTTTTGATCAAAAACCTAATTTTATCATATCCCTGCGACAGATACACATTTATTTCTATGAGTAATTCTAGTGAAATGTGTTATTTTGCTTAGTGGTGTACCTACTACTAATAAAGATAGTACCTACACAATACTTAAATTCTCCGATTTTTTCAACTATGTTGCTAGCTTCCAATCTAACCTCACCTTACCTAACCAGATGTAACTACAAGTAGGTTGTGGTAAAATATTGCATGACTACAATTGGAAATAACAATAAATTACAATAGGAAATATAAACAAACAACTTCATTTAATTAAATGGGATGAGGAAAACATCGTCAATATAATCAGTTTATAATGAATGGAGTCATTCATGCTCTTTACGTTTTATTTTACGTTGTTTGATTTCATAATAAGAACTATTCATTAGCGTATATGTGGTTTTAAAACTATGTCGGTTATTAGGATTACATGGATCAAAGATATTTAAATGATAGAATTAGGTATTCATTTTTCCGGAAAAAACACCAAAATGCGATATCACTAAAACACTCAGAAGATAAAAAACTGACTTTTAATTTAGTTAAATATTTGTAGGCTCAATTATTGTTCAAAACATTTTCCTTAATAAATGTTAGTAAACAAAAGCAGAAAATAGCCAACATTGAAACAATCATTTTTTTCAAAAGTGTTATACTTTTGAAAAAATGATTGTCGATAAGATAAATAAATTCACATAATAAAAAATTAAAAAAAAAACAACAACAAAATACAAGCGAAGGTAAACTCTGTACATACCATAACATCAAGCCTGTAATCTCCAAAGGGTTAGGCATAGGTGTATCTAATAATACACCCATATGCCCCCAGTATGTTAACCCTAAAATTAATCATAATCCACGTAATCAGTGATTTCATCAGGGAAACCCAGTGAAATCACAAAAATCAGTAAAGTAGCTACTTAGTAATGCGTCATAGCATCATCATAATTATGTTTAATTGTTCAAACAACCGTGACGGTACAATGAGCTACTTACTCGTATGGTGATGTATCGCGAATCGTATCGCAACGTTGGGTTTCCCATATCATAGTAATACTAGTTCATTCAGGATGCCACTGAAACTATGAATGGGTGAGGTTTTCAGAAGCATGCGTCAAGTTACGAATCATTGGTACGGTATGGTGATTGATCATTCACAAATCGTGTAGTGTCCCTATAATTGGTGTAAAAGTACCCTTGAAAAATACATATTTTAATGTTAACTTTCCTGTATTCAAAGTACCTACCTACATACTTACTTTAAATATCCCCTCGACTGTGACGGTGAAGGGTCCGTTTGTAAATTGTACAATATTGCTATTATTTGTAGTAATCTTCTTCTAATATATAAAATTCTCGTGTCACAGTTTTCGTTGCCATACTCCTCCGAAACGGCTTGACCGATTTTGATGAAATTTTTTGTGCTTATCCGGTATCTATGAGAATCGGCCAACATCTATTTTTCATCCCCCTATTTTTTTTTATATGGCAAAACAACGTTTGCCGGGTCAGCTAGTAATATATAATAATATTACTATTGCTATCTGTCTGCTATGTTTTGTGAAGAAAGATTTAGAAGATAATAAAATTCAATCAACTTATTATTTTCATTATTTAAGCAAGAACACATTCTGATGATATTATTTCGTAAAATAAGAACGATAAACAGTGTATAGGTTACTCTGTATAACCATTCCTTACCTTATTATCTGACGTGTTAGGCTGTAAATATTTTACTGTAATTTTAAATTATTCATTCAAAACTCATGTATAATACCAATGAAATGCCACAAATGGTATCGCCACGTGCTGCATTATAATGTCACTCAATTCTATTTGTTTATTTTCCTTATTATCATAATATTCACTTGGAGGTTATGTATGAATTTTGCTAATGCTTTTCAACACGTTTTTTTCTCTCAGTACTCTCAACGAAAACATAAATTAAACTTACTTATACATTTTTAAACTGACATGGTCACTAACATTTAAACTTGTAACGAAATATTTAAATACTAGCTTTTGCCCGCGACTTCGTTCGCGTGGAATAGTGACTTCCGGCAGATTTTTGGTTTATCTCGCGAAAAAAAAAAAAAAAGTATCCTATGTCCTTTCTCAAGTTCCAAACTATGTCTGTACCAAACACACAAATCGGTTCAGTAGTTTAGGCGTGAAGCAAAGACAGACAGACAGAGTTACTTTCGCATTTATAATATTAGTTAGGATTCCAATAAAAAAATAAATGGAATATATTCTGTATCGAATTAACAGTCAACAGTTGGATGTAGACCTCTCTTTCTTACTTCAGAATTACACCAGTTTCGTCTCCAGGTTCATTCTGTCGGTCCCATAACCTATCATACCTATTGCCCAAGAACATTATCTTCCTCGTCAATTTCTACCTTTTATGTTGGGGTAGGCTTTCACGTAATGACCATGGAAGGTGCACTAGTTCAAGTGCATGTGTGGGATGGGAACACCGGGTTAGTTTTAACATAGAGTTTGACAGACCCGCCTGCTCACCCCAGGACATCCATGAAGATTTTCTAACCCAGTAAAAAAAGGCATCCATGTGATGGATGTCCATCTGGACATCCATCCACAGACGGACATCGGCAAGCGTTGCCTAACATTGGTCATCGACCGCACTATGGTAAACACTAACAGACGGTGGTTCCAAAGTCCGTTTCTCTGACTCAGGTGACTTGACTCATTCATTCATCTCCTGATTCTGAATGAGAACGTCGCGTCGGCCGGTTTGTAACGCGATATTTTTTGACGGCACTACTGAAATAGAATATTTGCAGATTTTATATAATAAATTACGTTTTCGGATATTTAAATTTAACTAAAGATAGTGTTTCGAGGTGCGGTCAAAAAAGGTTGTTATGAAAAGGAAATGCTTCGATTTATAGGGTCTGTTTCGCAGTGCACAAGCCATATCCAATGGATGAATATGATAACAGAAGTACAGAAGTATTGATAAAAAAATAATGTTAATGATAATTATTATTGAATATGAATGATTGATGTTTAGTGGAGTGCCGTAAGATTTATACCTCGGAATCCAGGACCGGTCAATGAATCTTCATTAAAACTTTTGGACTGCATTGTTAAAAGCCTAAATAAAAAAGTTTAAAAAAAAAATTGTGCGCTCGTCATTTTTTTATTTTTTATTACTACAATGTACTGAAAAACTAGCTTGTGCCAGCGGGTTAACCCACTACAATTCGAAAATTATTCCACGGGAAGATAAAATCGGGATAAAAACTATCCTATGTGTTAATCCAGGTTATAAACTATATGTATACCAAATTTTATCCAAATCCGTTCAGTAGTTTTTGTGTGAAAGAGTAAGAAACATACACCACAAACTTTAGTACTAGTAGTATTAGTGTGAAGTGTGATGTGATCAGGGCACGCTATGACAGTGGCGGTAAGTCCCCTCTTTGAGTAGTGGCTGGAAAGGCGCCGCGGCGCCCTCACCTTCCGTCTGACGCAGGTCCTCACCGGACAGGTTGCTTCGGGAGGTACATGCACCGAATCAGGCGGGAGGAGACGACCGGATGTCGCCATTGTGAGGATCGGCCGGAGGACACGGTGGAGCACACTGTGGAGGTCTGCCCCACTTGGGCGGAGCCCCGCCGTGTCCTCGTAGCGGCGATCGGCGGCAGCGACCTCTCGCGTCCCTCCCTGGAGCAAACCATGGTCCGAGGCGAGGAGTAATGGGACGCCGTCGCCTCCTTCTGCAAAGCAGTGATGCTAGCGAAGGAGGTGGCGGAACGTGTGAGGGTGAGAACCTTTCGACCTAGCCGTCGCGAGAGACGCTCCGGGCTTCGGGGGCCACGTGATGGCTTCTGGCCACCGTAGACGCGGGCCTGTGGACGGTGAGTAATGGGCTAGCTCGCCGTCTGTCGACGACAGGCCGTGTCGATGGCGCGTTCGAGTTCCACGCGCGCCTCGAAGAGATGTCAGCAACATAGGAGGGGCCCGCCAGGGCTGCAAATTGGACACAAAGATACAGCGGCCTCGACATAAAAGGCTAAGAAGGAACATGGGTGGTTTTTTGTCAGTAGAAGTCTGACACTCCCTTTCGCTCTGCCCAAGAGCTGGAGGGGTTATTGGTGACTTTCCAACCACCCAAAAAAAAAAATAGTGTGATGTGATGAGAGGGACAAGAGAAAAAAATGTTTAAAGCTAATAAATAATACTTGTCGCAAAAAATAACGAGTTATAACAAAAAAAAAATGTTAAAAAAATGCAAAAGTTTGTGAGTGTGTAATAATGTTTGTTACTTCTTCACGTCTGAACGGCTGAAGCGATTTTATTAAAATTTGGTATGGAGTTAGCTGACACCTTGTATTAACACATAGGATAGTTTTTAACCCGATTTTATCTTCCCGTGGGATAATTTTGGAGTTGTAGCGGATGAAGCCGCTGGCAACAGCTAGTAATATTATAGAGGCGAAAGTTTGTGAGGGTGTATGTTTCTCTCTCTTCACTCTTCTCTCGCAAAAAATACTGAACGGATTTGGATAAAATTTTGGTGTACAGATAGTTCATAACCTGGATTAACACAAAGGATAGTTTTTATCCCGATTTTATCTTCCCGTGGAATAATTTTCGAGTTGTAGTGGGTTAAGCCGCTGGCACAAGCTAGTTTTCCAGTATACTGTAGTAATAAAAAAAAAATGATGAGCGCGCAATTTTTTTTTTTTACTTTTTTATTTAGGCTTTTAACAATGCAGTCCAAAACTTTTTATGAAGATTCATTGACCGGTCCTGGATTCCGAGGTTTTACAATATTTACGTCTTACGGCACTCCACTAGTTATAATAATTTAATAATGATTCTAATTTCATGATAATTTGGTAATTTGACACAAATATTGGAAGGAAATAATTTGCACGCTTGCATGCAGGCAGTATACATTGACTTTTGGGACATAATATGATCTATCCTTGTTATTTTTATGTATTTTCTTGCATTTTTTTATTTTTTATTTTTTTTATTTTAACACGGCATGTCATAACATCACGCCTTGTAATCCCCAAAGGGTTAGGCAGAGGTGTAAAAAAAAGCCTAAAAGTACGAGGCGAGCCTATTCATCATCATCAGCCTATTGATGTTCCCACTGCTGGGACACAGGCCTCCACTCTTTGAGAGGGAATGGGCTGTTATCTACCACACGGGTAGATGAGCCTATTGCCAGAGCACAAATCCAGACGCCGTGGAAATTCTTGAAAAATCCAATAACTCTTTGCCCGACCCTCATGCTCAGCTGAGTCGCGCTTGCGATCAGAAGTCCAACGATGTAATCTAAAAATGAATTACATTTGTTAAGGTAAAATAAAACTACAATATTGTTGTTATGATACAAATATTAATGTTGTGATATGTGTCAGCTACCGTTAAACTGGTTATTAATTACATAACGATGTTATAAAGCGATGAGGATGATTAAACATTTTATAACTTAATCATGAGGAAAAAATACCTTTTCCGGTTCATTATTCAAATAAATTGATAAGTAATCATTTGCAGTTTAAAAACTCAAGTTAAATAATGCTTAGTTGTAAAGGTAAATAATAATTATGTTAAATCTAATCTGTATAATCTAATTGTCATTGTAACATAGTCCTAATTAATTGATCCGCTAATAATTATTGAATTTTAATTTAATTCTAGTCGTAACAGTCGATTTACACAGTTAACACATCATGAACGTGTTATATCAGAGAGCCAGAGACTATCCCACTTCTGATGTTAGGAAGTGTATGTAAATCTATATGTATATGTATTAATATCCACCAATTAATAAACTTTGAGTGTCAGGATGATTACTAGTTATTTACTGTGTTCGAATGTCTCTTTATAAAGGTGTGTTGGGAATAGGGGTTTTATAAAGTAAAAGCACAAAAGACAAGACTATTCATTTTATTTCTTTTGGTCTTGTCAACTACCTCAAACTCGATTCCATTCGCTAGGTTCCTAGTCTTCGTGGAGAAGAATGGACAAGAAACTCCACGGGAACATATTTTAAAGTATTATGCAAAGACAACCTGGCATTGTCTTGGACTGTCTCAAGTTACAGCAATTTATCAGTTTACACAACAATCAATATAACCCATATTATAGTACATATTTCTAACACATAGTTATCAGTAATATTCATAGCATAACATCAATTAACTTACATGAACATTGTAGGTAGATCCTTAGGACAATACACATAGGTTACAGCTTGCTACACTTGGTAGTCTTGATTCATTAGACACATTATGAATATAACACTCTGGGTACAGATCCAGATATTACTCGTATTTAACTAGCTAACTCCTGTTCCCGAATTGCCGGTCCTTTCACTTTTATAACCGTCCAATCTTAAAAAGTTAATCAACGACTACCGCCATAATACACCAATGGCAAATGGTTATACATTATAGCTAAATAACTAATAACGTAAATGATAATTAGGAAATCCTATGTAGTGAAACTATTTTAAAACGTCTTAAGTTAATTTAGCAATATAGTATGTTTTTATTTGTAATCTTTATGACTATCTGATAAAATATGAATATCAACCGATAGTTCAGAGAATTGATTGAAACTACTTAATTTATTAAAATTGCAAGATAAAATGTAGGGAACATTTTAAGTATCTTTTAATAATAAATATATAATTTATTGGCAATTTATAATAAATAAACATATAACTTGACTGAACTATTCAAATACTACAATAGTAATTATTGTGGGTCGGAAACTAAGTCTTTTAAGCCACAATAAAAGCTACTTCTTTAAAATACGTCGGTATATAATAGATCATTAGAATAATGTAAATTAGGTTTATTTGAAATTAGAACCTTTGTTTTTAAGATATTTACGATAATTATTAAATCAACAATATACTTGACGCAACTTCGCCCTACGTCATTGTCACTTGACATCTGACAGCTGACGTTGCTACGTTATTTTGGTCTGAATCAAGGAAATCTCAATTTTATATACTTGAACAATTAAAAACAGTGCTAAAAATTACAAAAATAATTGTACTCTTACTATATACTCTTTCAAGCACAACCTTCGCTTTCGTCAATTTTGATAGTAAACAAGATCTTACTTTGGTGGAGACCCATCAGGTGGAGGCCCATCAGGTGGAGGAGCTGGCGATCAAACCAACACCACAAGTAAGTTTAATAACAGCGTGGCGACAGCGACATCTATCTCAATCGGAATCGCAAAGAATTGCCCGACATAGTAAGTCGGGATTTTCTATATGAGCTAATGTCGCGGATAACTCTGATAGCGCGATGTAGGATTTGCTATTAGTTCTCATATGTTGCGATGGATTTCTCTGTCGCCACAACAGTTTTTGTAGTTTATATCAATGCTGGATGGTTTCCTCGCAAAGAGATTTAAGACATAATACAGAGCGGGCATTGGGACATTTTTCAAACAAATATTTTCATCTTGAGCGTCTGCAGCGCCATCTAGCCGTTAATAAAAAAACTCATGTGTCTGTACTGTACCTGGCTATTGACCATGCCCTGCGTTAACGTTACGTATTAAGAAGTTTGAAACTACAATAAAATTCTAATACGATCTAAATAGATAAGATTGAATCATATAACGAGGGTAGAATTTTTTAATTTCTCGAAACCCATGTATGGGTCGGTCGGTCTAACTGGGTTAATCAAACAAGATCTTAAAAGTTAGAATGTAACTACATTATATACAAAGCCTAATTATTGTCTAGTCTAATAGATAAGTTTAAAAAATTTTAGGTGAACTACAAGTTATACTATTTAAAGATATGAGAGATGTATTATTATCGGCCATGAGAAATTGTCACATTTATAAAAAACTCGTCACTCGCCAGGATGGACCTTCACATTAGGCTTACGCCTTAACCGGACGACAGACGCCGTAAACTAGCCACTTAGGGCTTAACCGTGCACCATATTACATGGGCTAACCACTCGACTGACGTCGAGACTCGATAGGCAGACTCGGCTGCACTACAAATATCCACAATAGCTTTCCGTTCATAGCTTATTGCTTCAACACCAGACGGCTCGGGTATCAATGGCGCCTCGGCGGTAATCACCAACATTACACACTTGTACCATAATGTACTATTATATGTTTGTGAACGCACCCACAATACAGGAGAAAATCCTAGTGGCGAAAAGTGGATGTATCTACTATAATTAATGGGTACACCTCTGCTTAACCGTTCCTTGAATTACAGGTGTGAGTTTCTCAATTTCAACGTACAATATGTCGACGTGAAAACGGCACGCAAATCTCCTAAGATGAAGTCATGACTTGCAAAGGTGACAAATATTTATGTAATTTGTGACTAACTGTAGAAACAAGGGGCTCGTGTGGAAACTACATACTACGTTTAATTGCATACTAGTTTGTTAGTATTACGTCTTCGCTCAAAATATGCTGCATTTGTAACCTTTTTGCAGGATCTTCGTGGAAGCCTTTTTGTCATGAAGTAAAATCCCGTAACCGAGAACCTCGTATATAACTTTATAAAGGAGGATGACTTTTCTGCTTAAAACCAAACTGAAAAACTAAGTATGGGATTATTTTTTCTAGTGGTTGCTTTTATCTACTGGTTGTAGAAGGGCTCGTTGCTAAATAATAACAGCCGCACGGGTTGACCTTGAAGGTTAAGCGGTCCTTGCCGAGGTTGGCCCGTGGATGGGTGACCATCATTACATACCGAGATTATTCCGTGCGGAAAGCACGTTAAGCCGTTAGCACCAGCCGTCTTTTGCAGATCTTTGACAGTCTTTACGTGTAGTTAGAAGCCGAAAGTTTAACATCCAATCTTACCAAGAAAAAAACATCCATCCAGTATTAACAAGTTACTGGGTTGTGAAGGTCAGATAGGAGACCTCAATAGAAACACAAAAAAATTATAAAGCTCCTGGACCGGACCATATAACCAATGAGATGATGAAAGCTACATTGCCAGAATCAACGAAAAAACATACTTGTTCAATCTTATCCTGAATACAGAATCCATACCTTCACAGTGGACAATAAGTACTATTACTCATCTTTAAAAAAGGAGATAGATCAGAAATAGGAAATTATCGCCCAATAAGTCTCATGTCAAACATATTATAGGTAAGGTGTTCTCAAAAATAATACTAAAACGTATCACCAAAAAACTTGAAGAACAACAACCAAGAGAACAGGCAGGATTTCGATCGGGATTCGCAACAATAGACCACATACATGTGGTAAAACAGCTCATCGAAAAATGTCAAGAATATCACTACCCGCTTTAAATGGTATTTGTGTACTATAACAAAGCATTTGACTGCCTGGAACATGAGTACATTTGGAAAGCCCTGAAAAACCAAGGAATAGAAAATAAATATACAGGGTGTCCCGTAAATAATGGATCAAACGTAACGGGTAGGTAGCTTACCTAATTTCCAACAACTAATTTAAATATTAAAAAAAAAACCGTTACAGTAACCAAGATATTTCTTTTTTTCGAATTTTACCATTTTCCAGAATTAAGTTTTTTTAATGCTGTTGCTGCAAATGCTGACATTTTTAGGTATGATTTTTATCTAACATTTCTGAATAGCTTACTAATGTTATAAGATACCATTTTTTTGAATACCGTTTTATTTGCCTTAGAAAAAAAATCTTGAGTTGAAAAGTTTTTTCTTTACGATGTTAGGACCAAAATTGAAAAATTTCTCCTGTGAAAAAAATGTATGACACCGAAGACGACCATTATTTTAAAAACTTGTACATTTAATAAGGTTTGCATCCTTATCGTTACAAAGATATTGCTATGAATGTGATGAAGAAGACAGAAAATAAATTAAATTTTTCCAATTCACAGGGGAGTGAGGCAGGGAGACCCACTCTCACCAAAGCTTTTTTCATCCGTGCTAGAAGAAGTCATCAGGAAAATGGAATGGGACAACATGGGGATTAATTTAAATGGAACACATTTAAATCACTTGAGGTTCGCAGATGATATCATACTCATATCAGATAACCCGGAAAGTCTTAAAAACATGCTTCAAGATTTGTCATGCGAAAGCAAAAAAGTGGGACTAACAATTAACAAAACGAAGACCAAGATAATAACAAACGAAACCCAAATGAATATCACAGTGGACGAGGAGGAAATAGAATATGTCAATTCCTGTATATACTTGGGACAACTTATTGCATTCAGCAACCAAATGGACTCGGAAATAGAAAGACGGGTAGCCAATGCCTGGAAGAGATTTTGGTCGCTCAAAGAGGTACTAAAAGGTAATCATTATCATATTGCAATAAAACGGAAAGTATACAACACATGCATATTACCAATTCTAACCTATGGGTGCCAGACCTGGGCAAATACACACAAACAAAACCAAAAACTTATAACATGCCAAAGAGCAATAGAGACGAGTATACTGGGCTACACAAAAAGTGACAGAAAAAGAGCTGTAGATCTAAGGAAAATCACCAAAATCGAAGATGTATTAAAAACTCGAAGACTCAAATGGAGGTGGGTAAGGCCACATAATGAGAGAGCAGAGAAATAAATGGACAAAAGCTATAACAGATTGGACCCCTAGATGCCAAACAAAGAGGAAACGTGGAAGGCAAAGAAAACGTTGGTCTGATGAAATAAAAAGGCATGCGGGTCCATTATGGCCAAGATTAACTCAAATAAGAGCAGAGTGGAAAGAGCTGGAGGAGACCTTCGTGTCGCAAAACGCCGACGCCCAATCTAATGATGACATTGATAATAATTGCAATTGTAATACGAATTAATTTAATGTGAATGCTAATTTAAAATTTAATGAATTTAATAATAATTGCAATTAATTGTGATTGAATACGTAATTTAATTTAATAATGATAATGAATTTAATGATAATGTAAATGAAATGTTGCATGCTATGTAAATCAAGTTAATTTAATTGCATGTAAAATATGAAATCTTTTAAATTATGTGTATTGTGTTGGCAATAAAGGCTTAATAAATAATAAACGAGTGCTTAGAAGCCGAAAGTTTAACATCCAATCTTACCAAGGAAAAATCATCCATCCAGTATTAACAAGTTACTGGGTTGTGAAGGTCAGATAGGAGACCTCATCTTTGACAGTCTTTACGAGTAGTTAGAAGCCGAAAGCTTAACATCCAATCTTACCAAGGAAAAATCATCCATCCAGTATTAACAAGTTACTGGGTTGTGAAGGTCAGATAGGAGACCTCATCTTTGACAGTCTTTACGAGTAGTTAGAAGCCGAAAGCTTAACATCCAATCTTACCAAGGAAAAATCATCCATCCAGTATTAACAAGTTACTGGGTTGTGAAGGTCAGATAGGAGACCTCATCTTTGACAGTCTTTACGAGTGGTTAGAAGCCGAAAGTTTAACATCCAATCTTACCAAGGAAAAATCATCCATCCAGTATTAACAAGTTACTGGGTTGTGAAGGTCAGATAGGAGACCTCATCTTTGACAGTCTTTACGAGTAGTTAGAAGCCGAAAGCTTAACATCCAATCTTACCAAGGAAAAATCATCCATCCAGTATTAACAAGTTACTGGGTTGTGAAGGTCAGATAGGAGACCTCATCTTTGACAGTCTTTACGAGTAGTTAGAAGCCGAAAGTTTAACATCCAATCTTACCAAGGAAAAATCATCCATCTAGTATTAACAAGTTACTGGGTTGTGAAGGTCAGATAGGAGACCTCCTTTCACTTCGGATTTTATATGAAGTTATCGCTATATATAAAATATAAAATACAGTTACTAAGCTGTTAAGCTGCTACTAAGCCGTTTTCTATCATTGCTATTCGCAAAAACTTAAAATATCCATAATTACTGTATACTGATCATACCGTATTCGCGTGCAGAACCACTAAAACATCCCACGCAACCATACAAATATCATCCAAAGATGCGTAACCTCTGACACGGACCTAAAAACGAATCAATTAACAAGAATTCGATGACTGACTAACAAAGCAACGAAAAGTCCTATTTTCGTCGTGATATTTAAACCACAGCAAAATGTATTTTATTTCCTATTCCGGTTAGTCGTAGTTACTATGACGGAGAAACGACGTCATGAATGACCGCAGTCTTAATATCGTGACAAAGCAAAAAGGCGCAGGGCCTGTACCCATAGATCTATCTGAGAATAAACTTCGAACGATCTCGTCATGGGTTTGCGTTCTACTTTATTCAGATTAACTCACATAATTCCTATGCAACTGTTAATGAGAAATCTGATTCACAGAATCCTAAAATGTAAGACTATTGTTAACTTTACTTTGCTATAAGGAAAACGTAATATTTTAATCTGTTGCCATAGTGTTACTGCAGTAAAGAAATGTAAATTAAAGGTCTTTAGAAAAGGAGTGATTAGACTTCTGGTTGAGAAAGGGGATACAATATTACTTTTATACAAAAATAATAGGAACTTCCTATTACTATCCCACTGCTGGACAAAGGCGTCTTCTCATACAGAGAAGGCACGAGCATTGATCACCGCGCTTCCTCAAAAGTATACTCAAGACGAAGTCCAGATTTCCTTACGTTGTTTTTTATTTCACCGATTGAGATCAAATATATAATTTATGTTAAAATAAAATGGCAAGAGAACTTTGTCCGTGCCCATCATGATGGTACTAATACAATATTATAAAGACACATCCATAGGTTGGCCATCTTCAAGAATAATTAAAACTGATATAATTATTTCATCCACTGCTCTTACTATACTACTAACTTACACTGCACTATAGGATCCGATCATTACATCATTAAACCCATCTGATAAAGCGGCCGGAACAGTCATAGCCTTCCCAGTGAGAGCTTTCTAACAAGTGTCATTAGTAAAACATGCAATAAGTAAAAGGCGACTTTATCACCTTTCCTGATTCATCACAAGCTGCGTCAATGTAGACTTTCGACCGCAAACCGTTTAGATGAGCCCCTTCTCAGGGTACAAGAATGTCCAAAATTACTCAGACCAGGGAATTTCCAAAAGTCGCAAAAAATATTTTGAGAGCAACTCATAAAGCCTTATTAGACCCAGAACTTTGACTAACTTTATTTGCACGTACACACAACTAAATATCAAGATATGCAGTTCCAGTATAACCTTAACTGACATCGATATAGGTTTTCATTTCAATGACAGGTCAGCGTTAACTGGTTGGTGAAGCTTAATAAGTCAACATGTGTACACAAATTTTCCAAGTAGTAAGAGAACAATTTTGAAAGGTTATGAAAGTTCGTTCAACATTCTTTCATAATTCGGGTACTTTTTTCTCTCAGGGTTTTCCTTGTTCCCTTTTAAGGTCGTGTCCTTCACAATACCCCGTAACTACACTTGGAAAGTTTATAGAAATGTGAAACGACATTGTCAAGGAAACAATTATGTGTAATTACAATTAAACTGTCACTATAAACAGTATAAACTATAAACCATTATTGTGTTCAGAAATAGATTATAAGCAAGCTCTGGGATTTTCTTTAGCGTCGAGTGTACTTTCGACCTTGGTGTATTGTCAATTTGCACTTTGTGGTACAGGACTTATCACTTAGTCTACATCAAATTTCAGGGTCTTGCATGCAAGTGAAGTGCAAAGTATCGTCTTCCTTATTTCATTTGTCATTTTGATGAATTTCGTGGTTCACTGTTTTTCATACCTGTAACGAAAAAATTGGAGAGTTTTCTTGCAGCTTCGATTATTTTAAATCCTTTGAAAGACCTACCTCTTACTACATCGTCTCGAAAATACACCACATTTGGTTCAAATTCAGTATCTTATTAGTAGGTAGTAGCTAAATGAAACCGGTAAAACAAGAGGAAGATAATTAGGCCCTTTACAATTTTCGCGCTTGTGCCAGAAGATCATTGATCGTCCAAAACTCAAGAGTGTCCGAATACATACGTGCAATAACCCACGTGGAGTTCGCGTGTGCTTCTAGCTTCTATACATCGTTTCATAACATTCCGCATAACATACGGTGAATCATTAGAAAGTGACCTTCACATTCGCCACGCGGCCGAACAAACAGACAAAAACAAATAATTATAACATTGGCACGCGTGACTCAGTCCTGATCTGATCTGATCTGAATACGGTTCCATTGGCACAGGCTTTAATTGGTTTAACAATGATATCATTAGACAAGCATTTACGATGATATGAACTAAATAAATATGTCGCCACTGTAGACACTGCGCTGCATTCCTAGATATTCCGTCTCCTTTGTACTACTAGCCTTAAAACGCAGATTTAATGATAGATTTTTCTGCACATGTCCGCATGTCAAGTACAGTTTTAGATCCGACGTAGGAGTTAATCATATCAGGGCAGCGACGGTTTTATTCTGGTTGAATAAATAATTTGAAAGGTACACCTCAGTCTAAAAGTGTGTTTTTACATCACGATATTACGGGGAAAGTGTAACAGTAATAAGTAGCCTTCTGGCTTAGAATAGGGCGGGCGCCCACGACTTGATGCAGGAGTAGAAACCGCTATGAGGAATTTATGTACACATCCCCGTGAGGTTGTGGGTTCAAATCCGAGCAAGTAGCAATGCGACAATTTCAATTCATTTAATATACTTTCTAATTTTATCTTGGACATCGCAAACATCGGTGAAGGAAAACATCGTGAGAAAACCTGGAAAAAATTTAAGTCTGAAGTTACCAACTCGTCTTGAGCTTTGAGAAGAAGTCTTTACCCATAAGAAATGAAATGAAATGAACTTTATTCGCTAGAATTGTAGTACAGTCTTGATGGTCAGGTTTTGTAAGAGCAGCTCACACAATTCGCTAAAACTAGCATGCAAAATTAAATAGGCACTTAATACAATAAAAGTGAATTTATTAATTGGTAACAATTGGTATGTTGTAAAATTAAGAATGTCAGAGGGGGCAACAATAGGTTGGTATTATTAATTATAATCGTTGTTTTTTCGCTAAGATCTGACATTCACCTCTGTGATGACAACACTATTTACCCTTAGTTAGATTGAAATCATTCATGAACATGAAATTACAAAATCAAACGAGCGTTTCAGTCTTTAACCATTTTTTTTTAAAGTAAGCTTCCAGTATTGGCAAAATGCAATGCAGTAGTACTCATGTTGTGAAATTTTTAGTAACTCAAATTCCGTATCAATGATAGGGTTAATGCGCTAAATGTTCACTGAAGTATTTACTACTGCTTTGATGGTGCAATTATAACTGCGACTGTCTCGTTGGTCTCAGAAGCCGCCACGGGGTCTGGATTTGTGCCAGGTTGAAGGGAATAGGCTTGCCCCCTATTACATGGGACTTAAATATAACTGGCGATATGTAGGCACTTTTTCACTCTGCCTAACCCTTCGGGGATTACAGGCGTGATATTATGTTGTAACTAAGTAATATTCTGAGATCATCGCGCAGCGAGAGACGCCTATCCCAAATGTAGCGTACACCCGACGATGCTGAGCTAAAACAGTTGAGCAAAGGCTTCGCCATTCTCCTTCCAAACTTCTCTATCTTGTGCGATATCTGCCCCTTTTTGCCCCGTAAACAAGATCAGGGTGCTTACTCTGGAATATAATTCCGATAGATCGACATTGGTCAAACGTCAGTTGGTTGAGTTAAACGTCAGGGATTGGCTAGACTCAGTGAGTCCAGCCAATTCCTGACGTTTGACTGACAATTCCAATGTCGGTCTATCGGAATTATATTCGAGAGTAAGCACACAGATCGTCACACCAACTTCGCCGCGGTCTACCTCGACGGCGATTGTCTCCATCATGGCGTCCAGTAATTAACGATCTTAGCCCACCTCTCTGGGTGTAGGGGCATTCGAACTTGGTAGAATTAAAAAAAATAGTTACTTCTTTTCACGAAATTACAGTCAATTATATTTCTTCTACATGTGCAAGTGCAAGGCGTCTAGTCTACGATAGAGCAATAGACTTCGCTATTCATTTGCGTATGCTTCAATTGACGGTAGTGGCCCCTTGTTTTAGTAGACTCGCTTCTTTGCAGTGAGAAAGATTGCTACAACAGAACCGCTTTGCGAGTTAATCTGCTATAGTTAAGGATCTTCTCATGGAATTCCCACTGATGAGACACAGGCCATGGTCCACGACGCGTGCCTATTATAGTGTGGGTGGATAAAAAACGCTGGAAATGATTAAAAAAATCGAGGACAGGATCTTATTAAATGAGTAGATGAGACATTGGTTTTCAAGGAACATTTGGATCATTTAAATCCATGGTACATCCTAGTTCCGCGATGTTTTCATGGGAACACCATATATATGTTCGTTTCTCTCCAGTCACGACCAATGCGTCATTTGGACCAATTTTGATGACGTACTACCAAAAAATTCGACCAACTTTTTAACCTTTTATTGTCTACCGGGGATTTCAGTTCAGATACATATCTCTATAGTTTTCATGGAACGGAACTGAATGGAATAGCTTCGTGATTTCTGAACGAAGGTTTTGCGTCATTGGTTTTTTTTTATTTAGGGTCCCCATATCGTGAGTTTTCGATATGTACTCGTACGGTGACGTCATTGTTAGTACGTTGCGCGCAGTAATGTCTGGTCACGGTTTGCGAATTATTTTATTGTTAACCTAAGCGGATATGTTATCGATTTTTTGTAAACTTTGATAAAAGCAAAAATTCCCGCTTTTTGCTTTTTTGCGTTCATTGGAAAATCGATTCATGACGTTGCATAGTTATATTATAACCTAACAGGAAGTGTATGCGACAATTTACACGTAAAAATGCATTCAGTTTTTTATAACAACATACATGGCTCGATAACCACAGAATTTTCCAAGGCATTTATTTTACTGATTATTAGAAAATAGATACCATACTCTGGTTTCCATTTTCTAGTACTCAGTATATATTTTATTTAATGCCTTATTAAATAATAATTAAAAACCTATCGACATTTTCTTAATACGTCTTTGTTCCTCTGATAAGTCAATACTGTTGTATGTGTTGTAAAAATAACTGTTTATCTATTGTTATATTATCTATAGACACCACTATCTGTATATAGACACCACTATTTATAGATACTACCATTCTGAGGTGTGTTCAGGTGTGTTAGGATTGTATTTGACCTTTGTTCTTGTCATTGATTAGTTCGATATCTGACGAATATAGAAACTACTATTCGCGAAGCTTTCCATTTTTAACATTTTTTTTCCCTATAAATAAATGCATCAGTATTCTGCTAAACAGAAGCCTGTTAATAGTTTCCTAATGAGAAGAAATTGTTGAGTAGACAATGTTAAATCGTTTTGTGCCTTTCTAGTCTGCTCTGTCCCAGTCTTAGGGTCTGTTCACACAGACTGGCTTGGTTAATTAATTAAGTTAATTTAATTTACATGTAAAAGTAAATTTTAATATAACAAATAATTAATTAAAAGTCTGTTTTAAACGTGATAATAAATCTGCTCTCCCCTCAGAGACGTTCTGTGTGAGCGGACCCATAGTCAAAGGCTGTCTTCGATTTCTCGTAAACCCGCGCGTCCTCCCTCCAAATCTGACGGTACCTGTCTAGTTTGTCCTACCATCTGCTTCGTGGCCGTTAAACCATTATAATTTTTTTTTATTATTATTTATTATAAATATGTATTTTAAATTAATATTAAATATATAAAGTAATATATTATAATATTTAAAATAAATATTGTATTGTACTTGCTTTAAGTATAAGTTTTGTTTAGACTGAAATTGCCAAATAATAAGTAAGTACCTATACATCATTTTTCAGAATTTAGCAATTTTGGGGTTTAGTTTAAAAACAGAAAAAATCAGCTTCTTCATTATTTACATTTGCATAAATCAACAAATGCATTTTTTTTATGAATTAGTTCTTTAGTAAAAGTTGTCCATGTTGTTGATGTAGATTTATGATAAGATTTTCCACACAACGGGAGTATTTGTTACAGGCTTTAGTGAAAATATGCGACTTCTTGCAACAGGAAGTGACGCTGGTTAGCATATATTTCTACATCAGTAACGACCCTACGTATTTCTAATTAGTAAACCACACTAATACTTTTTTCCTTCACAATACGCCCACCTCGGCCAATTCCTCGAGAAATGTCCATCATTTTCATTTATAAAGTTCTATTAATTAAATAGGCCTTTGCTCAGCAGTGGGACACAAAGTAGGCTATAAAAAAAAAATAAAAAAAAAAATTAAGTAGGAATGTATAAATACAGTGAACACAATGAAATCGCTAGAAGCATTACGTTTTTCTAAGGAATTTTATCTAAATCAAACATTGATGAGAGCAAATTCTAATTTAGATAATAACATGCTATCATTATTATTGTAAATATGATTTTACAGAAATTATGAAACAATTGGTAATATCTTCTTCTGAACTTATAAAATCACAAATATTCATAGGTAATTCATATCATAGTTCATCTACATTCTACCTAGCCTTTGCTAGGGTTAGATCTCAATAGACGATTTCCATCACCGACCGAAGAATAAAGCTCGTAACATGCCGCAGTTTTGCTGAACCATGAACCTCTCTGAATAAAATGCTGAAAATTTAATCCCTAAGCTAACGGTGATTAAAGATTACAGTTTGGGTTTCTACGTAAAAAACACCATGACTTCATTTCTAGATAATCTAAAAAATAGCCAAAAATGTATATCTTATGACGTCAGAAATCCTATAGGAGTGTTAGTAAACAGAGCCGTGTGCCAGACGTTTTTCTGTTTACAATACTTTATAAGGCGTTAACTTAGATAACTGTCCGTACTATATATACCTACATACATACGTATGTGTGTATGTGTGTGCGAACAGCGAAAGTCCAGCGGATTCGACTCACGGAACTATGGTGCTTATTTACGTCATATCCGATGCTCTTGCGTACGCGGCCTTATTTAGTGATGTATGATTCCATAGATACGAGTATCGGTATGTATTATACATTCATAGAAGATAGTGAGGTTCATACTTTTTAAATTATGAATTGGCCTCAGGAATTGGCACTGGCGCCGTCGGATTCACGAGTTTGGAATGCAGTTATGAATGGAATGGAGGTTCCCGAAAAAAAGTGTTTTTATTGCTTGTTTACTCACAAAATATTACAGTGTTTGCCAAGTCCACAAAAAAAATGTGTATTTACATAAAACAATTTCAGATTTTTGCTTTCCAGCTTAGTCACAAAAAACAAACATCGATGTATTGAAATTCACAAAGATTTTATGAAATATACTAAATGGAATGCTCCTGCGCAATAGATAAACAGACGAAGAGCGACTTGACCCAACACTTGCCAAATAGAAATGAACACGTCACCAAATTATTTAATAGAAAATTTTATTATATTATATTTGCAAGTTCACGCGATGACAAATGTACGGCGCGTGCCGTGATCTCTATAGTTTAATATCATTTGTTTGCGCAAAAATGACTCACACGCATACATTTTTGCCATATTTTCAGACCAACGATTCCGAAGTCGTGAATCAATAGGATTTTGATCTCGCCGCATTTGGCACATATTTGTGATTTAATAGGCTATATTCAATAATTTTAGTAAATTGTACCCTGTCTGTTACTTCTTACTCATCTAATAGTTACGCGGCACATTTAATAGGGACCAGTCGTAGAAGGATATAACTTTAAAGTAGGTCCTGAATTAGCTTTTTGTCACAAGCACCAGCTGTTTTAAAAAAGTCAAAGCTATTTGTGCACTTCCGTTCCAACAAAATTATTAGCAGAATATTTTCCCCCATTAACAAATCAAATAGCTATTCTCATTCAGAAGTTCAATGCTCCATATCGAACGTTAGCGCCTCGATAACAACCGCACTCAAGGTCCTCATTCATTGAGCGATACGTCAAGTTCATTGATAATTTGCGCTAGTGTGGGTACGTTACGTACACGCACGCGGTTCAGTGTACGAGTTGCGTCGCGTATACGCGATTGCACCCATGTGTGCGATAGAAACGTGCGCATGCGTACATTTCTATATTAATTTCTAGCGTTCCTGTTAATGTGTGCGTGTACGCATGCCTGTTGGTGACAGGACGCTCAACAATAGCCGGAATAGGAAGCGACAACGGCAAAATGGGCGTGCAGACAGGCTCCCCAGACAAGATCCGTAAGCAGGTTCTTGCCACTGGACTCAGTTTTTGTTGATTAATTCGTTAATTGAATAAGAACAATGCTGAGTCAAAAAACGGCTTTACGCATAAAGCACACTGTGCTCTGATTGCTTAAAGAGTTTTAAGTCATCGGAAATCCTGGTTCATACTAGTTCATCACGCGCGCGGGAACTGATCGACGATCGTATCGAAGACGACATTGATTTGCCTAATGATCGATTGTTTCAGTGTTTTGTATTTGCATTGAGTTTGAATTAAATGTTGCAGGATATTATGTTTAGTTGTCGCAATGCACGTGAACATTGCATTGACTTTTAAAGTCTTTGTAAGTGATTGTTGAGTTTAGGTTTATAAGTCTAAATTCTAGGTCTTCTGAAACACCAAAAATATCAATATCATCATGATCTGCCTAGCCTTTTACCATCGTTGTTGATGTTGGTTTTCAGTTCAACCGGATACCTACCAGTCGAGATATCTGGTATAAATATGAGTTAACAATATATGGAGCGACTGCTTATTTGCCTTCCACAACCCAGTCACTACATTGGGTATCGTATTGACTGCCTGGATAGAGTTTCGGGCCACCTAAACGACTGTCAGAAATTTATAAATGACAGCTAATACGAACGGCATAACGTACTTTCCTAAGCACGGAGGAAACTCTGTAATACAGGCCATAACCTATACCTTTAGTGAATAAACAATTGCATGCAATATCGTACTGCACTTTGCCTACCCCAACCAATGTCTGCTAAACACAACGTGGCGATAAGTGTTGTCGCCGTGATACTGCCGGACTTTGTACAGGATCGGATAATAGCTTGATATAAAAACAATATATTTAATGTCATTGACACACTACAGTGTGTACCTGTTTTCAGTTACTGAATCAGTAGGCAAGTCTGTTTGCATGAATTTCGTAAATTCTCGATATATTTTGCATTGCAGTTCGGCCAGTTAAAAGTATCGATACTGGAAATATGAAATAACGTAAGGGACATTTTGTCGAAAATGAGTTATATATATCGTTGGTTTCAGATTTTTTTGCTCTATCGATTGGTATATTTAAAATCTCGATATCTTGAAAAAAATGTCCTTTACATCACATATTTTCCGTAGGCCTAGACCATTTTTTTTCTAGAAACTGGCTGTATAAGACATTTAATATTTCTTTTTTTATAAAAAATAATGTAAGTCTCTTTACTCACAGTATTTGGTATTTACATTAAATCAAAATCGAGTACATTTTACAACATGTCACATAAGTTATTCCATAATTTGAGATGTTTTATTTATTGTCTCATACATTAGTGTTCCCTGAGAAGGTACAAATACCATTGTCCCTTACATTAAATTGTGACTAAACTATCATAATTTAGACTGGCCTGTTGGTCTAGTAGTTAGTGACCCTAACTGCTATGCCGGAGGTCGTGGGTTCGATTCCCACCCAGGACAAATGTTTGTGTGATGAGCACGATCATTTGTTCTGTGTCTGGGTGTAATTTATCTATAATATGTACCTATGTATTTAGAAATATATAAGTATGTTTATCAGTTGTCTAGTACCCATAACACAAGTTCTGCTTAGCTTGGGACTAGATGGCGTTGTGCGATAGTTGTGGAATATAAAAAAAAAAAATTATATTGACCCTTTTTTTTGTTTGGTGGGTGGAAAATCATCAAATGACCCCCCCCCCCCCCCCCGCTCTTGGGCAGAGCGAACGGGAGTGTCAGACTTCTACTGACTAAAACTCGAACCCATTTTCCTTCTTTGCCCTTGCGCCGAGGCCACGTCATCTCGTTCTATAATCCGCGGCCCCGATGGGCGTTGGCCCTTGCGGGCCCCTCCTTGCTGACAACTCTTTGAGCCGCGCGTGGAACACTCTGGCGCCGCCGACACGGTCTGTTGCCGTCATGACGACGGCCGGACGGCGAGCTAGCCCATTACTCACCGTCCACAGGCCCGCGTCTACGGTGGCCGGAAGCCATCACGTGGCCCCCGACGCCCGGAGCGCCTTCCGCGGCGCCTGGGACGTTGAAAGGTTCTCTCCCTCTCTCGTTCCGCCACCTCCTTCGCTAGCATCACTGCTTCGCAGAAGGAGGCAACGGCGTCCCATTCCTCCTCGTCCCGGACCATGGCTTGTACCAGGGCCGGGCGCGAGAGGTCGCCGCCGCCGATCGCCGCTACGATAACCCGGCGGGGCTCCGCCCAAGCAGGGCACAACTCCACAGTGTGCTCCACCGTGTCCTCCGGTCGACCCTCGCAGTGGAAGCATCCGGGCGTTTCCTCCCGACTGATTCGGTACAGGTACCTTCCGAAACACCCGTGTCCGGTGAGGACCTGCATCAGACGGAAGGTGAGGGCGCCGTGGCTCCTCTCTAGCCACTCCTCAAAGAGGGGACTTACCGCCACTATCGTGGCGTGCCCTGCACGGGGTTGCGACAGTCGCTGTCTCCATGCCGCCATGAGATCGCACCGGAGGTCTGTCCGCCGCGCAGCAATGTGCCGCGGCATCAGAGTGACCCCCCGGTGTAGCGCCTCCGCGCGCCACTCATGCAGACGCGCGAGGACTATCGCCTCCAGATCCCAGGGCGGCAATCTGGCAAGGAGATTCGCCACGTCGCAGGAGATCGTGCGGTACCCGCGGACTAGCCTTACGGCCATGACCTTTTGAGGCGCGTTCTGGTAGTGGACGGCCCGCTTCCTCACGGCACGTGCCCACACCGGGGCCCCGTAAAGGGCCATGGACCGCACGATCCCCGCATACAGCCTACGGCAGGAGGCGTTTGGCCCCCCCAGATTGGGCAATTGAGCCACCTAAAGGCAGCCGCGGCCCGCTCCAGTCTGGGAGCTAAACGTCGGAATTACTCCACGAAGTTCCACCGCCTGTCGAGGACGAGTCCGAGGTACTTTAAAGTACACTCGATGCCGATGGAAACCCCTCCCACCGATAGCTCGGATCCAGACGGTGGCACATTCCCACGCCCATAGAAGCACATGGCCTCGGAATTGTGAAGTGCCACCTCGAGACCCAGCTACCGGATCCTCTCCACGACTGTTTCAACCCCGCGTGTCATTTTCGTGGCCGCCGCCTCGTGCGATTCCCCCCGTGCCAGCACCAGCGTATCGTCCGCGTAGCAGACGACGCTGACGCCGTCAGGGAGGTCGGCACGCAGCACCCAGTCGTAAACGATGTTCCACAGGGGCGGCCCCAGAACCGAACCCTGTGGAACACCGCACGACTTCTCTCGCCGGTTCCATTGTCCGTTTTGACCAGGATAGATGACCGTCCTGTCGTTCAAGTAGTCCCCGACTACACGACGAAGGTAGGCCGGCGGCACCCGGTGATACCGAAGTGCCTCCCTGAGCGCACAAATAAAAGTTTTGATCTATTTTATTCGTTTTATTTTATCCCTATGAGTCAGCAAGTAGTTTAAAACTGTATGGTGCAGGCATAGTAGGTCACGAATGTATAAAATTCATTTTTTTATAAGCATTAACATTATAGAGTGTACCATTATGAGACCTTTACTTTGAAAAACTCTAAATGTTTATTTCCTAAAGTGTCCCATACATCAATGCCGTTTATTTATATCTAAAATTTTGTAAACGTATATCCCTCGTATTCATTATTATTTAACGTAAGGGACATGCTATCTTTGAAACTGTAGGCTTTATTGATTTTTTACTATCTTAGCTTCAAAGAGTGAAGAAATCTAAGAAACTTTGTCCTAGACACTTTTTACATAAAACATATAGTTAAAAAATTATTGCCAGTTTTGTAGAAAAAATATCTTATTTTTGCTCTCCTGAAAACCTTAGTTTTGTCCCTTACGTTATTTCATATTTCCAGTATCGGTATGCGCTTCGGCAATGTGGAAATTGGAACAAGCAAGGACAAGATCGATTATAGAGCTATTGAAGTTGTACAGCCATTGGAGTGCTAAACTGTTTCGTAATGCCTAATGGAGCCATTTAGTCTTTATCACTAATGAGAATTTTTGATTAAAACAGTGCTTTTGAAACTTTAAAATTATTGAATTTTAAGACAGCATGCATTTTTTTACAAATTAAATTAAATCTAGAAACGAGCATAAACTACAATTAAGTGCATCTAATACTACGTATATAATTAGGATTATTTTAGCAATACCTATTCACCGGTGCCAGGCACCAAATAGTGTTTTGATTTGAATATGACGTCAATTACTGCTGTCACTGCTGCGTCCGATACATCCGAGATAGCTCATCTGGAAATGAAAAACAGATCATGTTCCTTTATTTACTATATACATACATAATCACATGTTTTAAGCGTGAACATGTTGTTTTCTGGTATACTATGAGTAGGTAAGTACTCGTATATTGTAGTACTGCTAGAGCTGAGAGTAGGCCAATAGGTTACTGACGCGAATGGAAAGGACACGATATCGCATATCGTGTCCAATGGAATTTCTCATACCCCTATAAAAATATAGGGATATTTAAATTCTTCCTTACTTCTATTATTTATAAGATAGTTGTGCAAAGTCTTCCTTACTTTTATTATATAAAAGATTGTTGTACAAAATTCTTCCTTACTTTTATTACACAAAAGATTGTTGTGCAAACCGAATTTGTCCGGTGTCTGTGAGAATAAATTGATAGATAAATCATACATCAAAATGATAGGGGGGTTGTCTTAGCATGTTGTGTGAATTTTTATGGAGCATATCGCCTTGACATAATAACATCACGACAACGACGACATTGAAAAATGTGCAGCCATAACAGAAATATGATTTTTAAGTTACATTATCGGGCTCGTCTGTTAAAATAAAGCTATAGTTATCTGGTAGATAAGTATGCTTCGTGCATAAGAGCTTAAAGCTCGATGATAAAATACATGTCTTGGCTTGCGGATGTGTAATAAGTACCTTAATAAATTTTGAATTATTTATGTTCTCATTGAAGTATCTACTTTTAACACAGTCAATAATAGACAAAAGCATAATTACTCCCTCTTGATTTAATAAGTAATAATAACATACATACCTACGTTTTTTGTCATTTTTTACCAACACGTTTTGTCGTTCATGGTTCATCACATGTCATTTTTTGCGACTTAAATATGTAAAAAATATTATTGTTTTTTCTTTTTTCTTTCATGTCTCATAGTAACAATTATTTGTTGTGACCTTCTCTTGTTCCTCATGATCGTGTCTGCAATATGACAGGTTGTAATTTCGATATTACTGACCAATACTACAAGAGCCCCATCGTGCATAATTGATGAAATATATGCGACCTTATAACATGCTCACATAAGGTGGAATATCCCTAAACTCCTATGACGGAGGCAATTTGGTCGGGGATCTAAGTCCAGTGGTTGTATGTTCAAAAAGATCTAGGTCACGAAAACCATTGCTTGCAGCCCCCAGGCCTAAACATCGGACCTAAATACTAAATTATCGTCAAATGCAGACTAATCATTAGTTGAGGATGCAAAAAATTATTTAAAATATAAAATTGACTGTAGATTTTTAAATGCGGCACTGTCTTGTGTAGTCATGAGTATTTTGTTTAATATTTTTGTTCTTATTTTCAGGTTGAACGGTGCGGCTTCTAAGGCGCCGTAATCTAAAGGTAAGAAGTTTTTTTCCATATATTCTTTTTATTTTTGTCTGCAAACTCAATAAGCTTGAGTACCAAAGCTAAACTTTATTATAATATTTTTTTATAATTATCATATTCCACGGCAGAGTCTGCATTGACTATTGCTTGCTCTCGTAACACAAACGATAATCTGATATCATCAACGCATTGCATCAACGCATGAAATTAAGATTAATAATTAAGTCTAAACGATCTGTTTTGAATCAGACAGACATTCGAAAAATTAAAAAAAAAAACATTACTTACGTAAAAAAGTTTAAGTCTTCTCTAATAAAGTTTCAGCAAGCAATGCAACCTTTTTGCTGAACAATTTTTTTTTCTGATTTAAATCGGTTTGCGGCCATCTAGTTTGTCTATGGACTAAATCAAACTGACATAACACGCTGACTTTATTTGCTTTCACATCACTGTAAATGTGAAATTTCGAATTTGATTTTTAATATTTTTCGTCAATCTATTTTTGAAGAAATTATTTATTTATGTGAGGTCATGGTAAAATATCATGTGTTATAAATTGTCATCGGAAACAGTGGACTTTGGATCTTTGGTTAGGTGCGCCGGGAAGATCGTTGTGTTGTCATCATGTTGAACGAATGGTTTCAGCGAAGAATAAAAGAAGTTTACATAGAGCTTTTTCAGGTATTTTCGTGATTATTTATATTATACACATTCCAATACACAATTAATACATTTTTAAATATTCCTATATTATTATAATCTAATATGAAAAACATAAAAAAATCAAATATAAAAAAATGTAGCCCACTGGCATCGGAAACAGGGTCAAAGTTACCGGTAGTCTGCGGTCTCGAGAGCGACAATACGCACCGTATCCAGAAGTACTGCTTTCTGATTCTAAATTAAGCGTGATAATAATTTTATTAATACAGTTTGTAATTTAGAGATTATTTCATTGTTTCACAAGATTCTTAGCAGGAAACAAAGATAGCGTATTAGATCGGGCAGCTTATAAAAACGGAAAGTTTTATCAGTTACTGCTTTTCCTTTTTAATTTTATCAGGACAGAAAGAACGAATTGTAGTAGTTGCTTTAAAGTCAGAATGCATTTTGGTATATTACGGTTTTATGTATTTGAAATAGATTCTTCTCAGGATTTGAGAAATATTTTATCAATCAATTACACCATACTTGTTTAAAGTTGCGTTGCGAAAACTCGTTTAATCAGTCGTTCTAAATGTCAATCCAACTACATTTTAATGTAGGTATGTACATATACAATTAGATGTGGATGGATGGAGAGGGAGAGGAAGACCAAAGAAAAGATGGATGGAGTGTGTGAGGAGTGATATGAAGGAAAAAGGAATAAATGATAACGTGACGACTAACAGCTAGGGCGGAGTGGAAGAGAAGATCGTGTTGCGCCGACCCCGGAGTGAGGAGATCGTGTTGCGCCGACCCCAAGTGACATGGCATAAGGGCAGGAAGATGATGATGATATACAATTAGAAATGAGAACTTTAATCAGTCGTCATCTTTCTCCTGCCCTTATCCCAATTTGTACGGGATCAGTACAGCATGGTTTTTTCTTTCATATTTCTATATTATTCGTCATTTTGACACCTACTTTCTAGCCACCAACCTTCACACAGGTACATCCATTATATTTAGGTAGTAATTTGTATGATAAAATAATTTTACAACTCTTTAAAACTCACACAATTTCTCCAAGCCATTTAATTGAGTACTAATTAATATTAACATCACAATTCAGCTTCAGCCGGTCACCCGGGTATTTTCCCGAGCCGGTACCGTTACAGTAATGACACCACACATGTCGACAAGCGAGCCAACCGATGGGTATTTTCACACAGCTCTGCTATCTGAGAGCATAGAGTAGGATACCGGTGACAGAGGCTGCATTTATTTTAAAACTTAATAGCCTTGTGTTGCCCCACAAACGATGGAACACTTGATATCGTGTTCTGCCTGTCCAATTACTTGCACATCACTGGAGCTGATGGACGGAACTGAAAATGCCAAACTCGTCGCTTAATTTTGAGCTGACTCAGTTTAAATATTGTCATCGACACGCTAAGAAGAAGAAGATAGCTTTATAAGTCCAAGTGTTAGGCAAAGACAATCCCCGTATCCTTCCAGAGACTCTTATTTTATGCCACCTCGAATCAGCCTTTTTCAGGGCACATTTAAACAAATAAATAGTATAACTTTAAAAGGATGAAAAAAAAGAGATTCTGGCTAAAAGTGACAGCTGCACGAACTGTTCTTCTTGGTTCAACAACTCTTGCCGAAATCGATTTATGGATAGATGACCATTCGTATTTTACCGAGATCCCTCTGTGAGGAGCCTGAAAATCTAAACTTAATACATAAGCGATTACAATGTTTTTTTTAGAACTTTCAGTTAATTTTCAAGTTAGTGTTTCAGAAAAATTCGGAAAACCAATTACAATTTTTAGCTGTGAAAACTTTGGAAAAGTCAGTCAAATAAACTCACTGTTGCTTGCTTGGAATTTAAATAGCTGTAACTAGCGCGGCATTTGTTTTATTTTCAGTTTTTTTAAATAACTGCTCAAAGCTTTAAAAATCGTTTTCCAGTACAAGGTTTTTCCGACCGTCCTAACTTCCCCGTATTCAGTAAAGCTTGAATTAGTAGCAGTAGGTAGTTTTTTTTTTTCAATTTATTTGAAGCTGGTGCAACATGGACTCTTTTTCCCTGCTTCTCTATCACGAGTATTAGGCAGTCACCTCGATTTTACCATATTTGAATAAACTACTTATTCATTAGATAGTTATCTTTTGCGACAACACATCCCAACCATATAAGTCATACTACGAAGGCAATCCACAGGCCCTATCACGACAAATGAGCCGTTTCAGCTCTATTTAAATATCACAAACAATTTATTAATAAACTAATTTATTTGTATCCCGAATCTTCTAACAATGGTCAATAAAGCAGCTCACATACATATTGACTATATTTTGCTCCTATGAATATTAATATAAAGTGCACATTTCCTCGAATACCGGCTAGAAACGGAAATCGGTTTGTTTGCTAAGGCTTAAAATTAGGTGATTTGCTTCGTGTTTTCCGCTGGGAGGATGAAACAACATTTTGTTAACAGTTTCCTGTATCTTTATTATAGGTAATCTTACAAATGAGGTGTTTTATTGATAAAAGTTAAAGTGTTAGTGCTAAATGTAAATGGCTAGTCAGAACTTCGGCAAAAACTACATAAGTTTTTTTTCGGTCAGAAGTGGATGTTGGTGGCTTTCTGAGACTTACAAATAACTCAATACTTTTTTTTTAGCGTGTCGTTCTCCACTGCTGGACTAAAGCCTCCCCAATAGCTTTTCACTTTTATCTCCGGCCAATCTCGCACAAAAGCTTCTAAACCGTCTCGCCAGAGTTTTCCAGACCTCCCTTGGCGATATTTAAGTTTTCGGTGACCTTCAGACACACACATTTACACACAGAACAATGTCTTTTGTTTAAAACTTTAGTAGTAGGTAAAATAATGCACCTTGTGCTGTCTGTATCTTAACTCATCTTTAATAACAGCAAAAAGAAGATCATTCCCACTCTAGTTTTTACCACCATAATGACCTTCGATTTTAATTGTCCAGCTAATTACGACATAATTTGACGATGGTAAAGTAATGTTTTAATTGTACACCCTTCTCTTTATATTTCTTGCCAATTAGGATTTAATTATTATATCATCTGTGCTTATACAGTTAGTAAACTTGTTGAGAAGAGCTTATTGATCGAATAGTTTTAAAACTTAAAGAAATGGCGTGATGATGGTAGTATGGCGCTTATCTGGACCATCGCGTGCATCCCGGGGAACAAAGGTTCCCGAACGGGCATTGTTTTCGCACAGTTCAAGATTTAAAATTCGAAAATGGATGGCAAAAAGAGCGGAGAGGGGCCAACCGCCGCGGTGTGCCCACCCAGTCGGCGGCGGTACCGGCTCGCTACATCGCTCCACCGCGGTCGTTGGCGAATACCGCCAATTCCTGCGCCATTCCTCTCCCTAGCCCACAAGACTTATAATCAACGCCGACCCCCTTTCAATCTCCACTTTATACCCCCAAGCTTTAAACCCAAATTCCCTTGCGAACGTTTCGACTAATTTTCCAGCAGAGATAATGATTAAATTGTTTCGGCATGTCAAATCAAACGAAATTATGCTGTTATATCTTGTTTAATAGCGGTACGCTTATATTTGTGTAGTACATACCTACGTGGATACCCCCAAGTGAGATTTCTCCTTTAATGGATTCTTTAAAAATATTTTCTTCTGTTAAAAATATTTACGGGAATTTTCATTCTTATTCCTACTTAAAACGGTACTGTAAATATCTGTAAGAGAGAGGGAACAGCTCAAAGTAATTTTAAGGCAGCAGAGCTTTAATTGGTACTGAAGTATCACAAATGTTTCAATTAAAGGCTACGCTTGTAAACTTGGTCATTTACACAGAGCAATTAAATATTCAGTAGGTTGGCGAAAGTTTCCACCAAGTCGTGTTTTGAGACAGTAAATTTTAATATTGTCTGTGTAAACCAGCCTTTAATCACCATAAACTCTTTAGATACCAACAAAACTTCTATGAACGTCCAACGTCGTGTTACAATGATTTACAGCAGGGCTATTAAACCGTTCTATTATCACAACATACTATTGTAATTTTACATCACACCTATGTCATTTTCTATAAGACATAGTTTTCTGTGTCACTGGGTGAATAGCACTTCAAGGCCGCCAAAAGAATACGTGACGCTGAGAAGGTTCTCCACACAAAAACTTGATTCATTCGCGGTCCTGATTATGGATCATTGGCTCAAGAGTTCGTTGTGCTAAAATTAGTTTATCACACCTGACTCATGTAGGTACTTACATAATTAGATACCAATATAAATATGTAGATGTCATGCAATCTAAAATGTTTAAAAATATCCTCGTGTTTTCATAACATGTCGTAAAAATTAAGATGACCGATGATTTTTTAACCCCAAAAATCGCACGTGCCATTATCGTACCAATAGTGACTTAATATTATGTTAATAAAATGAGTCATACAATTGAAGATAAAAATGAATTATTAATGAGCAGTTAATCAGAAAGGTAAATATTCCCGCGCCACTGTAATAATACGAGTAAAATAACTCATCACCTGTATGGTAAATCAGTAATGACGATTGCTTATTGAGTAGTTCCATGTATATGATCGTAAGAACAATTACCTCATACCCACAACCATGACGATTCTTAAGATTCGCCAAGCAGGGAAACACCAGACTATATCCTGCATAATCATGAGCGAGTGACTAATAAACTCTTTACATTAAAACTTTTTAAGGCACGACCTCTAAATTGAGCAATACCCAGCCTCCATTTTGACGTCACTATTAGCAATTGTTGTGCCAATATAGACGGAGTGTAGTAAGTATCATCGCCGTGTACGTAATACATTGCGACTTGAGCGTTCGAGATTTCAATGAAGAATCAAGTCTTACGCGCAATGTGTTCGAAGGAGATCGATAGTATCAATGTATTGGTATTGCTACGGTACGTGACACACCGAGCGTAGTAACAGGTTATGTTATAATAGTTCATTGAGATGCGGATTCCGGCCGCTGAGTCATTCACTTGACCTCATAACGATATTTATTTATTTTCACCTCGGAATTATTGCAATTGATTGTGTGGTTGCCTATCTCTTCCTAATAAATTGTTTGACACTCAGAGATCATTTTTTTTATCTTAAAATTTATGTTTTTATAATTAAAACAGGCCATGTTATTGTTAGTTTTTATGATGAAGTTATAACTGAAACAATCTATAATACCTCCATTGGTTGCAAACATATAAACAAGTCGCGTACATTTATTATTGAAAAGGATGTGCTTGAATATAAACCTATCAATTCGTAGTAAATTATTGCGTGAAAGTAAATAATGATTCAATAAAAGTAAAAACCAACGCACAATAATCAAGCTAGCTAGTCCGGTTTGAGTAAAATCGAATAATGTGCGTACTACGAGCAAGCAAGTTGTATCACAAGGTGAACGAAGCTTGCATAATTGTGGCGTCCGTCCCAATTACATTGAAATTTCCATAATCCGCGTTGCTTTGGTTTCACAAGTTCATTATCACGGATCCTCTCACAACTTACACCACGTCGTGCAATACTGTGAAAGCATTTTTTAACTACCAAAAATTTATTTTTGTAACTGTAAATGGGAAATTTTGACGAGTCACTGATAGTCACCATCATTTCTCCACTTTTCGCAAACAGTGTGATCTGACGAAAAATAGTGTTTTTTTGCGTGTGGGATGAAAGACGTGCCCAAAAGCCTTGAAATTGCCGCTCAACCTTAACCATGACATTATCGCCGCATGTCGTAACAAGTTAGACATCTTAATTTGTGTTTCATTTTTTCCTTCATCTCTAGCACCGGAAAAGGGGGCGTATTGTTGACGCACTATTTATCACACACAAACATCCCATGATACGTCTATTCAGGCCGTTACAAAACGAAATTTCACGGCTCTCCTCTGTTGCAAGTTTAATTGTGTTGCTTACGAACTGCGTTCATTGTGCGCGTGCCTTTATAGAGCCGCCGCGGACGCTAAACAATGTCACAATTGTGAAATTTTAAGGCAGTCGCACGCTAGTTTTTGTCACTTTAGGACCTCCTCAGAGCGGTCCGAGATCTACTACCGTTAAGATGAAAACAAAACTTTAAGATGGCACCTTTAAAATGGGTCTGAGTTGACAATACAATTATTTATTGCGTCATATATAACGTAGTGAAAGTTGCACGAGTTATTGTCTCTATTGGTTCGTTAACGGTAAAACAAAACGATTCGGCAACGGGACAAAGGTTTCGTCCTTGTACAGAAGTCGGCTATTTTACAAGCCAATAAACAGTTTGCGAAATTTTAATGGCCGTTTTATGGTCTTTATATTTATGGAACGCAATGGAACGCGTTTTAAATTTCACGGTTCGTCCTCGTTATAAGTTATTTTTCCAGACGTATATTTCAAATACTACAATTTGAATATCGGTTAAATCTTAATCTGAATTAAATTCGAATCGGGTTTTATTTAAACACTATCGACATTAATGTCGCAGTCAGACTGTCGTAGCTACCTTGTAGCAATAAAAACAAAACTTCTAACATTATAATTATACTAATAATGACAACCGGGAATCCTCATCAGCTTCTTTAAACACCTCAATGATATAGATAGCAATACCAATTATCAGTCAGTATCCTTTGAAAAAACGCGCCTTTTATGCTAGTTTTGCGTGAAATCCTGCCACAGCAGGTATTCCCATCCTTCACCTTTACAAATACGTTCATATTGTTCTTCGTCACTTGAAGCTTCTTTTAACTGTTTGCATTATTCCATGCACAAATTGAGTCATCAACACTTATAATTGCAAAAAGGATTTCGATGGAAGTAAAATGACTTTTAAAACACTATCCAATAGAATAGGGTTGTGTTTACTCAATTACCACCAACAGCCCGACTTCACCCACTGCCGAATTTTGCCGAAAATTTAATCATTTAATTTATCTTTTAAAAAGAGATTAGCACAAAGAGTTTCATAGGCATCCCGTAAATACTTCCTTCACACTGATTTTATGAGCTATTCTAGTCAATCAATTCTAAAGCTCCTTGAAGTGATATTGTCAATAGGTATAGGCCTCTTTTTACGTATGCCAAGCTCCCTTGTACCAAGCTCCGCGTTTTTCTGCCAGCCTAAGGACATTTCTCTTTCTGGTCCTTGGACGCCACTCGGTCTCAGTTTTACTCGCTACCACTGCGCCTGGATAGGTGTCCTGCCCAGCTCTATATTATACAATAACGAAGTCCTTCGTACGTCTCCGGGGTTCAACGTTTGGAACTGGGTCAATTAAATTAGGGATTATTTATTATAGACAATTCATCATCATCATCATTTCAGCCAAAAGACGTCCACTGCTGAACATAGGCCTCCCCCAGGCGTCGCCACATTGACCGGTCCCGTGCGTCTCTCATCCAGCGGTTTCCTGCAACCTTGACCAGGTCATCGGTCCACCTAGTGGGAGGCCTTCCAGCGCAACGTCTTCCGGTTCGCGGTCGCCATTCCAGAACTTTTCGGCCCCATCGGCCATCCGTTCTGCGAGCAATGTGCCCTGCCCATTGCCACTTAAGTCTGGCGATTCTTCGGGCTACGTCGGTAACCTTGGTTCTCAAGCGGATGTCCTCATTTCTGATTCGATCACGCAAGGAAACTCCGAGCATAGCCCTCTCCATTGCCCTTTGGGTGACTTTGAGCTTTCTGATGAGGCCCATTGTGAGCGACCACGTTTCGGTCCCGTATGTAATCACTGGCAACACACATTGGTCATAGACTTTCGTCTTGAGACACTGGGGTAAGTTGGACGAGAAGATACCGCGCAACTTCCCGAACGCTGCCCAGCCGAGTCGGATTCGACGATTGACCTCTTTCTCGAAGTTAGATCTACCCAACTGGACCGTTTGTCCCAGGTAGACATAATCGTCCACAACTTCGAGCGTAGAATCTCCGATCTTGATAGGAGTGGGTGTTACATGAACATTCAACATAACCTTGGTTTTGTCCATGTTCATTTTAAGACCCACTCTTTCGGAAGCTCTACTGAGGTCATCGAGCATTGCACTGAGGTCTTCCATGGTCTCAGCCATGACCACTATATCGTCGGCAAACCGAAGGTGAGTGATGTACTCGCCGTTGACGTTGATGCCAAGTCCTCTCCAATCCAGAACCTTGAAGATATCCTCCAATGCAGCGGTGAACAGTTTCGGAGATATGACGTCTCCCTGTCTCACACCGCGCTGCAGAAGGATAGGTTCCGAGGTCTGGTCCTGAAGTCGGACTGACATGGTGGCGTTTTTGTACAAACACTTCAACACCTCGATGTACCGGTAGTCGATTTGGCACCGTTGGAGAGACTGCAGCACAGCCCAAGTCTCGATCGAATCGAAGGCTTTCTCGTAGTCCACAAACGCTAAACAGAGAGGCAGGTTATACTCTTCGGTCTTCTGTATAACCTGCCGCAGCGTATGTATGTGGTCTACGGTACTGAAGCCTTTTCGGAATCCGGCTTGTTCGGGAGGTTGGAAATCGTCAAACCTGCGTGCGAGACGATTCGTGATGACTCTTGAAAACAACTTGTAGACATGGCTTAGAAGTGAGATGGGCCTATAGTTCTTCAACCGGGCATTGTCACCCTTTTTGAAGAAGAGCACCACCACACCCCTGCACCAAGCCTGTGGCGTTTTCCCCTCGAGTATGACGGAATCAAACAGCTTCTGTAGGGCCTTAAGGACCGGTTTTCCACCCGCCTTCAGAAGTTCGGCCGTAATTCCGTCATCACCCGGCGCCTTGTTGTTTTTAAGCTGTTTCAGAGCCATCCTAATCTCGTACAGGCTGACATCCGGGATGTCTTCGGTATAGTGTCGGGTCAATCTAGCTCTGGGGTCTTTCGCTAGATTTTCGACGGGTTGATTAGTTGACGTGTACAGCTGCCCATAAAAACTCTCGATCTCCCTCAGAATTTCCGGTTTGGCGGAGACGATCCTGCCATCGTCGGTCTTCAGTTTCGTGAGCTGGCTTTGCCCAATAGCCAGATCTCTTGCAAATACCTTGGAGCCTTTGTTCCTTTCAATTGCGTCTTTAATACGCTCGGTATTTAATAGAGTAACAGAGTACTTCGCAGAGTATTGCAGAAGATTTTATAAAGGGAACGTTTTATAAAAAATAAAAAAAAATATATATATATTTCGAATAGTGCAACATATTTTTTTTTTTTTCAAATAGCTAAAATGTTTGCTACGTCTTCTCAAATGAAATCTACGCATTCTCTACGTTCGTAGCACATAAGCTACGATTTTACGAAATAAAATTACGTAGTACTTTGGTAAATATTTTTGTTAATTTTCGAAACTCTTATTTCGTCTCTGTTAAACAGATTGGGTTTATACGTGTGGTTTCTTTCCGAAAAAGTTAATTTCTTATAAAATTAGTTGACTCATGATAATTAAATGACGTTAATATACTGCAGGAATGCAGCCAAAAGCGGAAGATTTGTAAAGCATTTTTATGTTCATAGCACAATCAACTACAAAATTTAAATAGAATAAGTGTCAAGCAATTAAGTTTATATAATTAAGTAATTATCCAAGTGCATACCGTATAATCGTACGTTACGAGAACATTTTTCCTGCATTTATCTTTTGATTTTCTAAGGTGTAGGTTTTTCCCTGACGATGTATTCCCGAAAAATATTCCAAGTAAAATATTGGTTAATCAAAAACAAATAAGAATAAGAATAATTTATTGTTCCAGAAATTAAATTCGTTACATTGATTCCTGAAACTCACACTAGGATTCCGTGTGTCGTGAGTTCCAGGCTCATTCGTGAGTTCCAGGCTCGTTCAAATAGTGGCTCGTTTTATAAATCATGACGTAACTGATAGCATGAACGTCAAGATATCCTTATCTTTCCCAGTCATGATTTAACACCAGGATCCCGTAGGCAGTTCGCCTTATTGATCTATGGGGGAAACCCTCCTACACAGGACGTCTAGTAACTAGTATTACAGCATAAAAAAAACATTTCATCAATACTGGGCAAACGCAACTATTAGCTCAAATTCTCATAACATAAGCATAGTGCGTCATTAGCGTCATACATTGTGATGTAGTTTAGTTTTCCGTAATCGTGAGTTATTCTTGTTATTCCTACTCAAAATAGCTTTGACCATAACTCGGGATAACATTACCGCCCTTATGACAGTATTTTTGCAAGATCATTCGACTTTGGTTCATAGTAATACGCTTACGTATGAAGTGACGAACGAAATTCGCTTGGGATGAGGTATGGCCCGAATATGTCACGTATGCAAAGCAGATTGCTTCTAAGATGGACTTTGCTTTGGACCTTGTATTCGAATTCATCATCTGTATAGCCTTTACCCAACTTTGTTGGGTAAGCTACTAATCTAGTCTATACAACTTTGTCATTTTTTGTATTATGTAGTTTATCAATTGCCCAGTTAAATGGTTGTGAAGGTAAGACTTCACGACCATTTAACTGGGCAACACAATAACCCTTAATTAGACTGGTTGTCGCTTGTTGATCTTTTGACTACAAGTAAACCTGGTACTAGAATTTATTGCATATAAACTTACTTTCTTTGCCTCATCATCAGTCTATAATGTTCCCACTACAGGGACTCAGGCCTTCTCTCTAGGGATGGGCTATATATAATCCACCACGCATGCCTAGTGCGGATTGGTAGATGTTCCATTTCTTAATTTTTTTTGGTTCTAAGACATGCCGATTTCCTCACGATGTTTTCCTCCGTTTTGAGAGCTTTTTTGTCTACCTCATACTGTTATGTGTAAAAATATTGAACAACATATAACTAATGTCATTTAATTCTCTGAATGTTTCGAACCAATTTCTTGAATAAATTATACTCACTTTAGTATGTATTCCCTTACTAAGCTGTATAAAGACAGAATCACAATAAGGAAAATAAAGTTATAGGTTAGTAGTGCGTTGCGTAAATATTTTTGAAAAAAGTAGCTTAGTCGGAAAAATGTTACAGATCACAAATTTTCCTTGATGATTTGATGACATAAATGGATAATAAGTTTTTATTATGTAAACAAAACTATAATTGATACCTACAAGTTAATAGCAGTAATCATACTTTAATAGGTGCCAGTGACTCAACCGGTTAACTTGATTTTTAACCTAATACGTTATCGAGTGCATTCCACTTTGGTATGAGCATTTCCGGAATATTTTCAACGCAAACATTACGGGTAAAAGTATATTGACAGATATTTTCTAAGAACGGTCTTACAGTTTATGCAGAAAATGTTATCTCATTTATTACGTCCTTATTTACCGTATCATTGTTTCATCTTATCTGCATACGCAAATGGCTTAGATTTTTATTATTTCTAAAAAGTATGATTTTCAAATCCCACCTGCTTGTAGAAAACATTTTAGGCGCCATAGTCACTGAAAATGTGAGAGGGGTGTTTTCAAAGTTAGAAAAGAAAGAAAGAGAAATGCCACTTTCTGCGTCATTTTCATCCCACGGCCCTCTGTCTAGCTTTCCCTAAAGCCAAGAATATATTCATCAGTCATTTAGACTAAAATGGCTATAAGATTTTTTATTGAATTTACGGTGTTATGTAAAAAATAAGGGCTAAGAAAATCTGAGGTCTTGAAAAGTAAGAAATTAATCAATTTGATACAGCATTTTTTATTGTAGTTTTGAAATCCATCTTCTATCATACTTTGGAATACCTAGTTACCTACGTCATATTTGAGGTTTGAGGTTAAAAGTCTTTCTCAGAAATTTTATCTTATTGGCTACCAAAATCACGCCATCAATTCGCGAAATTCGAAGATAAAAAATTACTAGAAGCGAACATGCCAGACAGCACGACTCCATGTTCTTATCAGCAGACATTGCTAGCTCCTACATAATATGCCCGTGATATCAACAGGAAACTCCGCGCTGATTTGGCACAGGTGTGCTCACTTTACACGGAACTCGTCATGTCATATCCTGTAACCGAAAACTAGATCCGTTGATCATTGTATGGTTTACGTGGTCGGTTGGTTGGACCTTATTGTAATGTGGATGGTGTCATGAGTCATGCGTTAGGCGGTGATGGGTTTTACTTGGACTGTCTTAATTGGAAAGATATTGCATAGCGTCATCCCGGATTCTGTAATGTCTTGTACTTTTCCTACGACCTTTGGTTGGTGTGTTACACATACCATGCTACTCTGGGCCATGGAATATTATTCCTTTCTGGAATTCTTTCAAACGTTCCATTGGAATGTAATTTACAATCATTGTTAATACACAGAAGCCAATTTAACACGCTTTTTAGTAATGACTATTTAAAACCCATTAGGAAGGACAGGTCGCTACTGGACATTAAACAAAGAAAGTTGGGAATATATTTAACAATTATTAAATTGCCAAAGTACCCACTAATCATTTGCGAGAACCTCGTTAGATTGTACAAATTGCCCGATTAAAAAAACTCTTTTTAACTTTACAATATTAATTAACTAATTATTTTGCGTTTGATCTATTGCAAAGGACTAATTATGAATTACCGGTGGGAACATGTTACCTAATTTAAATGGGTTGTAAAAATTTAGGAGAATTACAAGAAACACTTGAGCAATTGCAAAAAATCCGTGCGACAAAATTTTATGTTGGGTTCGACGTTGGTTGTCGAAAAAGGATCGAAAATATGACGCACTTCACATTTACTATTAAATGAAAAGTAAAAACCTTATGAAAGTGGAAAGAATTGGACACCTGAGCTGCATACTCTGTACAAATTACAATGACTCATAACAAGTAATGAATAAAACAGTAATATTTGCCATACCGCGAGTTTTCCTTTACAGGAAAAGTTTGAAAATTCCTATCGATATTTACTTGATATCCCTGATGAGATCTGACTCAACTGAAATTCAATGAGTAACTACGAAGTATGGCGCGGGTGAGTCAAGATGAAACGCTGGAGAAAATTTTCATTGATGCCAAGTAAAACTTGACCTTGATGGAAACCAATAATAAATGACTAAATCTTAGTACCTAATCGGATTGTTTCATATATGTATATTTATGAACATTAAGAGTTTTCCCGCGGGAAAAATATAACAACGCTTTCCTTATTCATTTTCATTAGTACAATTTAAAAAAATGCCGGCGAAAAATTTAATAGAGTCAGGCGAAGCTTTAGAAAAATGTAGAGGAAAGAAATCGGTGTTTATCTTGAGTTGAATGACTTCGATGATATAATAATACGTAAACTATTATATTATCATTTAATCGTTCTACGATCTTACGGCGAGCGTGCTATATTATCATATAAGCATTTGTTTTTACTATTAATAAACACAGAACATCAGTTGTTTAATAAATAAGCAAAATATTTAATAAACGCAAGCATAAAATTTCAAGAAACGATTTTTTTAAAAAGGTCATCTGAAGTTGATTCTATATAAATCAATCCGGATAATATAAAAAGTAATCAAACGACTAACGTGTTTTTAATAATTAGGTTATCAAGTGTTGTGATGAATTAAAATGTTCTACGTGGTCGTGTTGTTATCTACTATTGTTATTTTTATATTCATTTGTACGGGTATTATTTCGTGATTATTTTATCACGTCAGCGTTATGACGTCAAGATTGTTCCTCGCAGTTACCCCGTGACCCCAATTAAGATATTTTTGGGGTTTACACAACTGTTGAGATGACTCATAAATAGAAAAATATTGATCAATGTCAGAAAATACTGTCACTAATATTAGCCAAAGCTGAAAGTACAGACAAAATACAAATCACATAAATACACCATGAATGAAACTAATTACATAGTTTCTCTTAATAGAACGATTCCAATAATATATTCCGTAACACCGTTTCGCCCTTTAGGAATAGACAGGAATGGTCACCATAGCTATGTTTATTACTCACTGTTAAAATATTTTTAATAAGTCCTAACTGATTTCGGACTTTCGAATCATCAGATGGTACATAAAAATGGAAATACAATAAAAGTCAACCCTTATCTACCGGGACGCGATCCAAGCGGATCCCTAGGCATACATAATAGTAGTGCAGCTGGGTGGGATCGGACCCCGCCTCCCTTCGCTGCCGCCCACCATTGGCTGCGACGCGCCGACATGGGAGAAACCCACCTCGATACGTTCTGGCGTGCCCCACTGCCTTAAACACGTGGCTCGGTGTACACTACCTTTATCTTACGCGCGTTCACACAAATTTATTTAGTCTCTCACACGACACGACGCGTGCGACATCGTAGCTTTTTGGGGAATGTCAAGTGCGATCTTCTGTAATGGATCACAGTAGTAAACCAGCGTGTCCGTTATATTGTAATAATACAGGCACTGTTATAGTAAGACTGAAGATGGAAGTGAACACCAGTTGTTGCAAGCGTGAGGAGTGTCCGGCGTCCGGGTGTCCGGACCTGGTGCATAGGCCGTCCGGATGTGAACAATGTACTAGGACTAGATTAATTAGCCAATATTATAGTGACTGTGATAGTGATGTTGTGTTTAAATGTCGTCCATATAGATCGAGTGCAGCCAGAAGTAGTAAGCAATACTTTATTTTTTTATTTTATAACAATTATTTTAAGTGCTTTATATTTTTGCATGACATTAAAAAAAAAAATCAAGTCATGCAAAATTATTTGGCATACTTTTTTCTAAACTTACTGTCAGAAATATTTAGTAACCGGAATCGAACTTTATAGTAATAAAAATAATTAATTAAGAGCCATTAAAAAAATTCAAAAGCATGTTATCGTCCGTCATACATTCTTAAGAATATTTACGAAAATAAAAGTTTTTAATTTTTCCATCCTTGTACAAAATTAAGTAAACTTAGTTTTAATAATAAACCACTGAATGTTTACTTGTACTTGTGGAAGTAATAAACTGTCATCCGAACCAGTGCTTAATAATAACTCTTTGATACAAACTTCATAAGACAATGAAAGCTCACAGAGCGTAATAACAATAGGACAGGTAGAGTCCCGCGGCGATAAATAGTCCTTATCATAATAAAAGCTAGCCATAGAGTAAGCATTATTTATTTATAAACTAAGTATCCGGTCCGTACGAACGCACGCTTATTCTCACATCCTCGTCGCATTGTCGGACTGTCATGTCGGTACTGCCTCGTCCACCGAGGTAATAGAGATTACAATTTCATTACGCGCAAAAACTTGGCTCAGTCTCCCTTTACAATGTTAAACACGAAGATCAGAGCTAACTAACTAGGCTTAAACTGTAATTAAAGTAACGTACTGTTACCGGAATGACATATCTGACTAAATGTTTCTATCCTTTAAGAGCCGGACAGTTACGTCCAAGCCGCGCGCAGAGGGCTATTTCGTAATTAGTACTATCGCTTGGTCGCTCTCTATATAGGGGCCAAGAAATGATTTAAGTGTCGTGCAATAAAAAACCTATGCCTATTAGATTACTTGCAGGGAACATTTAGCTCCTCTTTTTGTGATCGGTTTGTGTTCTTTCGTTGCTTTTGTATGCATATTACGACTTCATGTCATAACAAAATGAAAAAGTCTTAATAACTGTTCTTGAATGTAAACCTTCATTACACAAATTAAAAGTAAATACAAAGAGTATTCATTAAGAGTGAGCTAATTGACAGGGCAGGAAAGGTTCTTAACATTGTACGTGTTGCGGTTCTATTTATACAATGTTGATGACTTGTACTTCTAATAAATCTTACTGCATTTACGAGAAGTTGGTAAATCCGTCCGGAACTACATTTTTATACACGAGTGCATAATAGGTTTTTCATGAAGGTTGTTCATTTGTTCCAACTTTTGCTTGAATAACAGGTACTAAATAAATAAATTAAATATACAATCAAGATTTCAGCTGTTTCAAAGTTATAGAATTCCCCAAAATATTTTTTCCAAAAATGACGGCAATATCAGAAACCAAATTAACTGCCAGTAATTTAGAAAATTAAAGATGGGTAATTAAAGTATTCAGGACGATTCCCATCAAGTGACGTGCTTAAATCACGACACAGCTTTTCCAATAAGGAAAATCAATTTGAAGAAGAAAACGCATTCAATTAGGTACGATTATAATGAACATTACATCATGAATATGATATAATCACTATGATGTATTAGACTAGACTCCGTCATCGTTAAGACTTTTGACTATCCAAATTATATTTAATGAGTAAGAATGTCAATAAAAAGTATATCCTGGCTGTAAACGGTGACGTTATTTGCCTTTAGGTGAATCTAAACTAATTGATGTTCTCTAAGCTGTCAAATTATGTTTACTAATAGATTGATGTAATCAGTTTAATTCGCTTCTTTGTTAAAAAAAAATCTAATTGATAAATAATCCAAGAAATTGAAGTCATTTTAATTTAGACTTAAAACGTTTTAGCTTCAGAATAAATACAAAATTAAACAAAAAAATCAAAACAAACTGCAATCATGGAGCTTATACAACCAACACGGATTTTATCTACGTCAGTACATAAAAAAACAAACTCACCATGTTTTGCCCCTAGCCCTAAAGAAAAAAAGTATAAAACAAAAGTGAATTATCCCTTAATGATACAATATAGAGTAAATTGTTTTACTGCCGGTAACCGCAAAGATATCCAAATGATTAAATAACGATTATTCTTGATACGATGGCGGAAAATATTATCAATTACAGCTGCATAATTGTTTGCTCTGAATTATCCCGGAAGTTGCACCGAACTATTACAAGTTTATCACAGATTTTTCGAGGTATCGAAATCAAGATAATATCAAATTAAATATTTTTGAATTGCGGTTCAAATAAAGGTACTTTCGTGCATGTCATTTAAAATGATTTTAAAAAATCCGTTCATAAAGTAGCAACAAGTTATTATACACATGTATTCAATAACATTAGCTTCTAACAATGTATACTTAACCGCAACACACCTCAATGTTTTTCATGTCCTAGGGCTTATCCATAAGAAAGCTATGTCATAATAATTAAAGCAAAGTACACGCACTAAGCTCGATTTCATGAACTATGTCCGCATCATTAAGGCTGCGATCCAGTCACTCATTAGCAACATTTTCACATAAAACGTTGTTCATTTACGCAGAGTAAGGCAGCCGCGTCAATTATAAACAGTTATTTCAGTGAGACGGGAACCTCATAATTGCAGTGTTTAGCTGTCACTCATTTAGTGAGAGATGTCGATCCTAAGCTAAGACGTGCTTAATTAACTCTTTTTACAGCACAATACATATAATACAGGCCCTTACCGGTCCACCGATAAGGACTGAAATTACACCGCTGTAAATACTTTACAAGATATTCCATTTAGGGTCGACCGATAAAAAACAGTTACGAAAAATACATAATGTCAGTTTGTTACCTTATTAAAATTAATTCAAGAAAAATTTGCGCTTGTTTCGTTAATTTCGAACGGACGGGGTCGATCAACGATCTTCTTCGCGACGCTATTACCATTTAGAGCGATTTTCAGGTAATGAAGAGTGGTATCACCGCGTATCTTGTGATACGCGCCGCCACGCGCATCTCTGAGCGATAATCGCCCTTATTATGCGCAGTCAAATTTTACGAGCGCATCGGTTGTTAGCCGGCTACTAACAAAATGATGAACGGACTCAAATTAAACCTCTATTATAGCTAAAACATGACGCCTTTTTCTATTTAATGTCACGAGGACGGGTATCAGTAATCCCGTTAATGATCTAGCGCTGCAACCCCATCGCGCATGCGCTCCACTCTCAAGTAAATAACACAGATATTCGAAAAAGATAACCCGTCAAATTATACTGACGGGCATTTTGTAACGAGCCGCTAAGATGATGCCCGCGACTCTCATCCCAATTTTTTTACCGCATTTATAACAATAATAATCAGAATTTACATAATGATTGCGCAGGCGCCTGCGACGTCCGGTGCGCACAACGCCGCGGCGAACTTTTCTCGGTTTTCGAGCCGAAATTCTAGTTAGCGGGCGCGCGATTTCTTTTTAAAAAGGTTAACAAGATGGTCTCGTTTGGGTCGTTTTTCTGCCGCGAAGCCTTCTTTTGTGAACGGGCGAGCTGTTAAAAAATAAACGAAGTCTTTGTTTCTCGGGTAGTCGGTCCGACCTCCGACGCGGTCCCTACTTTTTTATGCCCCCTTATAACCTGTGTATTACCTACGTGTAGGTATCTACGGTTTTTATGGTCGCCCGGTCAGTTCTTCAATGGGCTAAGGAATTCGATCGAGTCTCATTGTTCATCTCAAATATCTCCACGTATAGGTGGTTGGGGATATAAAGAGGATATCAATTACTCGCCGTCCCTTTAGAAAAAAAAACATTCATTTGTTTTAATTATAGTTAAGTACCATATCTGAAAATCAAGGCAGCTTCTGACATCGGATACAAAATATTTTCTTCTTTTTTCTCTCCCGGATTGCTTTTTTCATCAATGTATGTACTGTTTAACCAAAAACCTTTCGTTTCCCTTACTGTCAAGATTCAAATATTTAATTAGCTTTATATTTTTATCTCCATCTCATGGTTACTCAGTGAAAATATTTGTCTCACAGTGACTCTACATCTTTTACGAGCTGACCTGTTGTTTTTTTGTACATGAACTTTTGACGGCGGTCTCGCGGTTGCTTTTGACCGGAGCACTAATAAAATGTTATGATCGTGTGTTTAACGCGTGTTGTGTGTGTCGGACCTTCCTTTTGACATGATCGTTATTGCCCGACTCCACCTTTGCGGGCGCCTTTTGTAACCCAATTGGTACAACATTATTATCGTGTCAATTAGAGGGCAATATAACCTACAACTAAATCACAGCTAGTTAATACGGATTGCATATTTAATGAGTGGGGTTTGTTTATGCAATTTTTTCGTTTATGTTTCGTGCGGAGATAGTACGTTCGTCTTTGTTACGTGGAGGGGGTAATCGGTATCAGTTCACAGGGTCTAGTTAAATAATAAGCCGCTCAGCGCCCTATAACTATAATTTTCTTTTATTTGTCCGCGGGGCCCGCGCCTCTCGAGCGAAACCTCAAGCGCTAACGAGATGATGAAAAAATCACACGCACACACATTTGTGCTAATTGTGTGAGTGTATTGATGAATCTGCATTTAAATCCTTTTGATCGTGCGACGGTTTGTCGTTCAGAATATTAATGACTCCCGGTTAAACGTTTGAGAGCTTTTGATTTGAGCGCTTGATCGAGTTTAAACGCGCGCAAAAAAGTAAAATTGCAGAAAATCACGAGTAAGACACAACATATTTATTTACAATCCTTGAAAACTATTGCCGCCTTAATCATGGACATTTGCCAAAAATGAAAAAAAAGTAATTGGTCAAACATTTATAACGATCTACGTACAGTTCGAATATTATAGTATCATCGCAAACAACAGCGAGATCTTTACCTACGTTAGTCACTAACCACCAGACATAACACTTGTGATTCACACCTTGAGTCAAAACACTGAAAAAATAAATAACATTCTATGAGAGTGAGTCGGTGCAACTTTGATATTGAGTCGATTTATTCCTTCTGACATAATTTAGCTTTGAGTTTATATACCCTTGATTGATCCTAGGGATTTGATAAAACTGATTTAATGTCAATACTGATTTTCTACTGTCGGTCTGCTTTAGATGCAGTCTCGCTGCAGTTTTTTCGTAACTTTGGATAATCTAACTTCCTTGTCGGTACCAGTAAAGGATCAAGCTAAATATGCATTAGAGACCTCTTTCTATAAAAACTGTAAATGGTCGCGAATACTAAATGTTAAAACGTCTTTAGTAATTGATTTTAATTAAGAAATATAATCACGAATGTAGGTGTTCATTAGTGCAACTGCAAAGGCATTCCTGCATCGCTTTCATTTTCCTCAAGATATCAATTAAGTCATAATTTCTCGACATTAAGCACAATGTCGAAGATCACCGCGTGATTCATACAAACAGATAAACAATGGGAGACCTGATTAATTTCATTTAATTAATTGCTGAGCAAAGTCAACTCATTATCTGTTATAACGAGCAAATTGTTTTATCTTCGTCAGACGTCAGGGGAATGCGTTGTTGTTGATTTGACATCATAATGGTTTTTTAACACGTAATGGTTTATCAGTATACGTAATTGAATGCTATCAGCTGTCAGAATAGGGTTGAACTTAATTTATATTGTCATTATTATTGGACAGGCTATCATTTCTTTCTTTGCCACGGCTAGCTAGTCGCAGTATCCGCTGTTAGCACCTCGATCTGTCCAATGACATTTCCGATGACAGCCTATAATAATTCATATCAACACAACTCCTAACATGAACATTATTAAAATGATCGCGTTTGAAAAAATCTTACTAACAATATCCAATTATTCAAATAAATTTGCAAATTCATTTTTTTTGGGTATATGGGACAGGTGATACACGTTAACTTTACATTCAAATAAAAAATTATGTCAATCACACATCAAATTATTTCCTTTAACGTGGATAATATTATTCCATTTTAACGAGTAAAACGAATGTCAAGTCAATAAATACTTCTTCGTAAGCGATGGACACCTTCTGCTGGTGACAGTTGTTAGTTTCAATTAATATTTCTTTATCATTTAATTCGAAAATAACTGTCATTTACATACCGCCCGTGACATAATATTCAATTAAGTAAATACATGCGACATGCTAAGAGGAGCAATTATTTTTGCCATAGACAACAGCAAGACGCGGTCAGCGTGGGTAACAATAATTCGATTAAAATTTATCGATTAATGAGTTCGATGGAGTAACCGATCTGAAGAATGTGAGTCCGATTACCGCGCCACCGTTAAATAGAGCCGCATTAGTGATTCACACAGGTTCACTGGACAATTAGCAAAGGCTGTCCACCTCTGGGCCGCGATGTATTTATTCATCGGATGTTCATCGATTACCATAATCGATACCATCGCGCGTGCCGCATACGGAACAAGTGGCTCTTGAGCGTTTTCATTAAATGAGATGCATTGAAAAATACGAGAGCTTTCATTCAGAAATTAATATGAATCACTACGATGCATTGCCAGGATTTCAATTTGAAGAAACGGTTGCTCGTTTTACTTGCATGGCAGCTTCAGTGCCAATTTATAAAGTGAATATATAATTAATTGAAATGATACAGTTTCCGTTTCTTTCAATATGTAAAATCGAAACATGCACTCTGATTATTTTAATACACGTTTAAGTCAATGGACTGAAAACATCGAAACAAAAGGAATCTTTTACCATGACCTCTACAAAAATCCCGCTTCACAATTTAACTGTGACCGCAAATTTTCAAAATTTTATTTTTGCCTGAATATCGATACTAATCCATGTTCTTTACCCAGGATACGTCAACGTCTGTGCGGCGGTGTGCCTGCTACTGTTGGTGTGCGGTCTGTCACCGAGGTCGTCGGCGGCGCCACACCGGAGCCGAGCCAGCATGGAGCGGGAGCGACGTGACGCGGACGAGGAGAACAGCCTCTGGGCCAACCCATGCGATTATACAGATTATCACGTAAGTCTTATAGATATAGATCGTTTAAGTTCAGTGAAGGAATGACGAAGAAAAAGCTGCTGATAGTGTAGATGGACAAGCAATGTTTGATGATTATAATAATACGTAAGAACGTACAAAAGTGCAGCAAGCAGTCTTTAAATTAATAGATGTAGAAACTTAAAGTTCAGCGAAGAAAAAGCTCATAGTTTTCTTAACAACCTGTAACGGAATCCATCAACAATTGCATGAAAAGCTTAATTGAAAAATGTGTCTTGAATTTATTTAAAAAAAGGCATTATTCAGAAACATAAACTGCAGCTTTAGGTAATGATAAAGATAGATTACCCAGTAAGTGTTTTGTATTCATGTCAAATTTTTGCGGTTAGCTTAAGTGACCGCATAATGATGAATGGCCGCAAACTCTAACAGAAAAAAAAATAGTAGCAAAAGTGTTAGTTGTTAAGGAAATAGTTGTATATTGTATCTAACAAAATCTTTTTATTTACAGTCAAAACCAAACTACTCACCAGATCAAGAAAAGAAGGCCGCGGAGAATCTCGTCAACCAAGCAAAAAACACTTTCACATCAACCGCGAGTTACAAGGAAACATTTGTAAGTACAGAAACACTATTAGTCTCAAAGCTAAATTCGTTAACTCCTTTTGGCAAATCTTAAATGTGGCAGTGTAGTAATGTTGAAGTCGTCTGTAAAGTTTTCGATCTCAGTGAGCCAGAAGAGAACGCTGATAATTTGGACTTAAGTAACATCTCTGTAATACTCTTCATTCCCTTCAACCCTGTAGTCATCAACACATTAGGGGATCGTCAGGCAAACTTTAGCTTCTATAGTAGTTTCATCATTCAGTATCTAAATTAACCATTAATTATTAATTATTGTCGGCATAAATATCGTTAGACAATTTTCAGAGTATAAAACAAAGTACAAAAGCGCGAGTTCTGGCTTCGAAGGCCTTTCTTCGCTTTCATTCATTGATTGTGCACGAGGCGATCGCGTAGTATTCGCGGCCACATCTATATGCCCGCCGCGTCGCTCTAAATGAACGGACGGAGCTTGCGGTCGACCAATACCAATAAAACTTAAGCCTAACGTCGACGCATGCCTTTAGCGTTTGTATCTACGCAGATATTATTGATTTATGTATGAGAGTCTGTAAGAGGTGCTATAGTATTCCGTTGACGTCCTCGTAAACCCTGCAAATGGTTAGCACTGATTGTGATTTTTCGTACTTCCTCTTTTGAATGATTGGGATTTAATGCAAAGTCGATGATCCTAATTTATTGTAAATATTTGAACGGTTGTTTTATCGTTTCTAATGTCATAAACATTCGGACTCGAAAAAAGTTCACCGCAACTAAAAATTTAAATTGAATTTGTTAAGGTCTTTTGCCAAAAAGTTTCAAGCTAAATTTGACCCATTAAAGATTCACGGCGTGCACGTTTTTAGCGCGGTTTTCTCACCGTGGGCAGGCGCGGGCGCAGGCGTGGTGGACAGATTGCATCGGCCGGGCGCCGTTTCGCGTCTCTATACGTCCGGCCGACCGCTTCCTCCCTTTTAATTATAATTTCGCACTGCATTTCTGTGACGCCATGTCGGTATCGACAACCTTGTCGATAAAATGCTTTATAAACAGCACACGTCACATCAAATAACAATATATAACTGATCAAATCGCATGCAATGATCAAATGCCTTCTCTGTACGCTAAAATTACACACTCGCGAGCTCGACTTTATGCTCATAAATGCAATGCAGTTTTATTACAAACCAGCTTATGTTAAAAACAAAACACCTATGTAGCTTATCAGATGGTAATATTGTCGCACAAGAATCGCAGACAATTCAACCTACATTCAAGAATTCATAAAACATTCACGAATTATTAGAAACAAACGTTTAGCATGTTAATACAACGATTCATATGACGGCTCTATCATTCCAATCCTAGGAATATAATAATTTCCGAATCGGAAGTAAGGTGGGCCGATCAACGAGAAATAATGTGATGTCGAAGTCGCGCCTCGAATCATTTATGGTTGACTCTTTACCAACGTACTCAGTACACCCTCGATAACCGAAGGGAACTCGTATACATTTCGGCGATTGTTGTCAATATAATCAATTTATTGAGAGTTGGGCAGTCAATGGTAGCGGAACAGTGGAAGCGTTTATGTCGAATGTGTCCAGTTATCGAGTGTGATGTTCGCGTATGAAGTATGGTGGCATTGTAATAGGCTCGACGGTCGTAACGACGGCGACGTCCTGTCCGCTGCCTCCTCGTAAAACGACATTATCGACTCACAGTAGCCGGAACGAGGTACAGGACGGTGCGCGTACGCGTCGAATACTGATTGCGCATTAGTATTGCGCGACACACCTGCCCGACGATTTTTTCTGTCTCTCCCCTTAATGTCGGTCATTCGTTACTAATGTATCATATTTATTGCGATTTACACGCAAATCGTGGCGATGAACCGCCATTGTTGCTAGATGACAAGGACGTCTAATTTTTATGTTTGCGCTCCATTTTCAACAAAAACTTTACCCCTATCGAAATTTTCGATCTCGTCTTGTTAATATTAGTCATCATCCCATTAAAGCAAGATAAACGTCTAAGTTGCGTCTGAGAGACAATGTATCCTAAATAAATCAGGCTGCTACATCTGTCGTCAAGCCCATTCCGTATAAATAATAACTGGCCGCGTTGTACTAAGAACGCAATAACAAATTCAACGAACTCTACCGGTACTGTGTGACTCGCCACTGGCCACCGTGTGAATGTGTCATAACACTCGTGCTTTTGACTACACCGGTGTCATATTATCGCATCACATTTTCGACACTGGAATTCAACTCGCTTCCTTAAAAAAGTGCTCGTAAACTTTTGAAAGTAATTACGATAACAAATGAGTGGTGTATTCGCGATGTAACCCGATCGGCGATTGCGATCGGCTCGCGGCATGCCGCACGGCTCTCGGCACTCGTGTGCATCTGCTCGCTTATCTTTGCAATAGCGACGCTATATAAACATTGAATTACATAGCACATACATACAATATGTATGTACGTACATAGTACGATAGCGTTGTTCACACGGGCGACAGGCTGTCTGCGGCGTTGGGTGCGTACGTGTGCCGTAAATATATCAATGTCTGCGCTTGTGTGGGTGCATGTTTATTTGATAAGCTTCCGATGTTTCGAGCTAGGCATTCGGATGCTAAGTCGTCAAATTTCTTAGTTCATGCCCACCCACGACAAATGCAAAGCGCTGAATCTGTCAAATTGTTCCCTGATTTTTTTTTACTCAGCTTCAAATCATGGGACAATATTTGCAGTCTCAATTATATCCAAATCCGTGTTGAAATAAGATTTAAATAATCAGATCACTCTGTATCCTATCAGTTTAGTTCTTATTACATCTTTATATTAAACAACAAGATTTAAAATTCCTTAACCATCTTCAGCTAAACGTATAAAGCTGCCAAGATATTTCGCAATAACTGAATTTGCATCATTTTCCTCGGCAGTCGTAACGAACGAACACATTATAAATGTTGGAAATACATAATATTCATAATAGTAGCATATTAAGTAGATACACCTCAGTTTAGACGCAAGCTCTACACTACTAGTAGGTAATGATTCGGATATGGTGCGATGGACCGGACGCACACCTGTGCATTTAGTGTGCCAGCGACGACATAGCACATTCCACCTCAGGACGATAGCATTACTTAAACATTCTCCGCTTCTTGTTTTGTTTTATCTTCTGCACTACTTTCATACGCCGACGATACATTTGCATTCAAATTTTATTTTTTGAAATTTTAAAGGTCTGTAAACTCTAATTTTCCTGCCAATTACTTGCCACTTCGGCAACGGATAATATCTCCGCTTTGACTCCATTCATACACCGCGGCGCGGTTTATGTCCAAAGAAATAATCGTAAATTTATTTCATTGCGCGTATTATCAGCGAATTTTATATGAACGGTATCTCAATATCAATGAAGCAAATTAATATTTGGACAAAGTTTTCTGATCCTCACCGATAACCAGTTGCACAACTATATTTTTGGTGTTTTGCAGGATTTTGCAAAGTTTTAATTAGCCCTTATTGTTGTCCAACAATATTTTTATCCTATGTGGGATATTTAACTACAACGCGTTACATCTGCCAGTTCTTCCCTGTTTGTTTGGCGTGTCAAAGCTTTTTGGACTCTACGTTTAATAGTACAGGAGCAGTTTTTGTTAGTTCCGCCTTCGTGACGTGTGGTATAGACATAGTGTCAAATTTTAATGTCGAAACGGTATTGTTACGTGAAATGTCATCGGCGTCGGCCGCAAACCTCCAGTTTCGATCTCATCTTTCATGCGACCTTCGCTTGTCAATTGTTCGATAATCATATGCGTTAGTTTCGAGTATTAATGTGCACTAAATATCAAATTTTATCGAACCTGATGCAATCAAATTGAGACTTTATGACTCGCACTGAAGCTACAAGAGCTATTTGTCAATTATAACACAACAAATCCTGACTATTAATATCGATAACGTGTAGTCTTTATTTATGATTATCTAATTGAAAGATGGAGTCTTGAAATAAAGAGATGGCAGTTAGTAGCGCATGCAGGTCCAGTGATACTTGATCTATTAACTTGAAAAAGTGTCACTAGTTCATAGGTCTTGTTTTTATGGTTTAATTCTCCTGAGCGCAGTAAACGTTCTCAGTTCTAAGAACATTTTGCAACTAGGTATCGCGTATATCAACGTGGGTGTTTTAAATTCGTTTGCTTATATTTTTGTTTTCGGTATACACACAACTTTTGGAATTTCTTCAATTCTTTACAATTCTTGGTACATTTTAATATTATTATTTTTTTATATTACAACATCAAAAGAGTAGAACAAAGTCCAAATTCAAAATTGAAATGGCACTCAGCTCAAATAATCAACGCCGGATGTTACAAACACAATAATTATACAATTATACATTCCTTATCCAGATATTCACCAAATAGTACTCAAAAACGTTTTATCTAGCTATCCTATACTCAGTCTGTTCTCGACTGGCCACTGCAGAGCTCTCCCCACTTGAACCACATTTATACCATCAATCCAGGAAACCGCTCGGACTCACCGTCCGCTCAATCTTCCATTTCCATGAAAGTCAATCAACTTATTGTATTAACTCAATCTATTTCCATCTTTCATAGAATGGAACTGTTCTCAATAGCGTTGATTCACGATGATCCTTACTTGTCTCATTTAGCCGTGAAAACTACGCGTCATTCTGTAGTTTAATGACATTAGTGTCTTGTGTTGTTTACCTTGTCGGTAATTTATTAGTACTGTGCTTTTAGCTACTGTAAAAGTCCTTGATCTTAGTAGAAGAGATTTAGGTATTATAGATTGTCCACTAATTCTTATTTTACATCCACTTCATTTACATTTACTAAATTTATATTTTCGTCATCTTGTTTTCCACTTTACATTACTAATGATACGTTTTGATTTTGTTTCAGGCGTTGAAACTTCATAGTTTTCCCAGTTTCGACGAACTTCTTGAATTTTGGAAAGCAACTGAATACCTCCCTAAGACAGTGCTGCCTAAGGAGAAAGTCCTCAACCAGGATATGAAAGATAGCGATATCCCGTCAGAGGTAAGCATCGAATTCACATGTTTGCATTTTTTTTTAAGTTTGAACTTTCTTGTGTCAAATAAAATATAATAAGGTTAGTCTATTTGTACTTTAAAATTATTGAGGCTTGACAATGCGCTCATACAGCCTTAGGAAATGTTCAGAAACCATTTAGTTTTTGATAATACGGACGTTGCCAGATTGACGTTTCCTAAACGAAAACAATCACCGAAGGGCGGCGAATTCGCTGATGCCAAAAACGTGCATCCGTATGAGTTTTTCAATCGATTTCAAAGAATCGACATCGTCGGTGGCGCTCATTGTTGTCGGTCGGCTATCGCTTACGTGAGAACACAATGCTTTCGCAATACTAACAATCGAAAATGTAATCGAATTTACGATGATTATCGCAATTACGATTGTCCTTATCTTAGTTTTAGTAAATTCGGCAATAAGCACTTGGCAACTTTTGATTGCAACAATAAATTTGCAACCAAAAGGGCTAACTTGGAAAAGATGAAATGATATTTCGTCACATAGGATCCAAGCTAACTGTATGTCACAATGTAATTGATTATCTTAAAGCATGTGTACTAAGTCCTTTCTTTCTTGTTCACAGGCAGATATGGATGAGGTATTACCGAGGTTGTACAAGGGGCTGAAGAAGATAGTTGCAGGACTGCATTTCTTCATAAACGAGGAATTGAACCCTGAAATAATATCGGACGCGAGCCTGAAGGATAACTTTAACGTGACGATGAACAATGTGCGAGCTGTACTTTGCTACTTTAATGTAAGTACCTATACCACATCTTTATAAAAGTAATTTAAATTCTATAACTTTGAGACAAACCCAAAAAAGAAACTTTTAATATAATTTAATAGAAACAATTTTCTTTCTTAAGTGTTCAAAACAAATGCTTTTCTGAAATCAATAAATATAATCATAATTATTGTTTAGAGTTTCCGTGTCTCAAAAATGTCCTCATTATTCTGTCCTCTATGTAATACTTTTTGTTGAAATGTTGCTAACCCAATCGTTTCTTTTTTGCAGGAAATCATGAACATTCGCAATCTGAAAATAGAGAAGCTTCCAGTCTCTGAAATCCCCAACATGAAGGAGGACATGGGCGTTTCCTTATACAGAGACACTCTGAACTACTTGGAGTACCTTACGCAGGTGTTCACGAAACTGTACAACTTGCCAAAGTGATCGCGTGTCATTGATGAGACTCGAAAGAAACTGTACACCCCATGTAACTTTTGGCTGTCTACTTAATCTTGGTGCTAGTAGCACGAGGCGAAGCAGTACTCTTCAGTATTAGTAAGCCCCAAGACAATACTCCTTCGAGGTAAATTATTTACATCCTCTGGCTGTTAATTAGCGAATTAATGTATAGAAAAAAACTGTCTTTGCCATTACATTGCCATTTTGGTCTAGAACGAATTAGTTCCTTTTTTGTAAATAGTGACGAATTTAAAATGTATTATTTATTGTCTGCTGATTAACATTCTAAATTTCCCGATTATCCTAGTCAAGGTCTTATTTATTTCTCGCTTAACTCCACTTAGTTTCAATTTCTTTATTATTTGTATTATTTAATTTAGATTTTAGTATTAGTCTTCATTCCAGCATTTGGACTGTTGTGAAATTGTTGAGTTGGAATATGAATGCGTAAAACGGTGTAACTTAACAGTTTCTTTTCTGCTGATGTCGATAATAATTTAATGATCTACATTATGACATGGTAGCTTGAGGCTGAGACGAATAATTTTAATTGTACATTATATTCCTACTTTCCTTAGTATTACTTGACTCTTTGTTAACTATTTATATGTTACAGAAATCCAATGAAATATGACTAGCTTTAATAGAGCTGTTAATTATATTATTGTAAAAATACAGAGCCAGTGTATTTATAACTTAATCATTATTTGTATAGTTCAAATAGTACCTATTTATAACTGCGGCACAAACATATGTTTGTGGAATTAAATTATTATTACATTTATTGCAACGTTTTTTATTTTAATTTTTTTCATGAAACCTTTCCCACCAAATTGCTACATTATCAGATAGATACAATATATAACTTCATTTACAAGACAAGCATTATTATGTATGAACCATGAAAAACATTCTCATATTACTGAAAGAAAATCAAGGGACAGTAGACCTGAGTAATTGATATAAATTTCAGCTTCATACCTCCACGCGTTCCTGAGAAAAAGGGTCTTGACAGACGGACGGACGGACGGACAGACGGACAACAAAGTGATCCTATAAGGGTTCCGTTTTTTCCTTTTGAGGTACGGAACCCTAAAAATCAAAGAGAAATATGTATTTCACGCATATTGCTACTAGACAGCGACTTAGTTCCACGCACATCAATGAAAACAACATCACATACTCGTAATATCCCATAAAAAGCTCTAAAACAAATATTTCATTAAAATATTACTAAGCCGCAGTCACGGATCACGCATGTTCCCATGGCTCGGGACTGGAAACAATTTCATATCTTTACACAAGGTATTCACAACACCCGCCATATTTGCATTGGTGACTTGGTCTCGACAAATTAGTACGACCAAGACGATGGGACCTGAAAAATAATAAAAAACTTGCCGCACAACACTACCACTACTCCCTACCTACCACACTCAACTTTGTTCCAAAGCAATATAGTTCAAAGTTGCTTAATTTGTTGTATCAAATGTGCATGTTTGTTTGTGTTGTGTAACACGTCCCGCTACTGATCACAAAGCGAACTGTCAAACGGCTCCCGCCATATTTGTTTAATCTGTTGTGACGACAACGTTATAAGTCGTCAAAAAACCGCGGGTGTTATATTTAGAGTCGTCGGATCATACGAAAGCTTTTTTTTATTATTAAGCTTGATGATATAAATAAACTTAGGTAATTGTACCTGATTAGTAAAAACAGATCTAATATAATTATAAGGTGGGTTGATTGACGGTGATTGCTCACCCTAAATAGATTTTAATGAGAACAGATATGGGTGTATTTCACGCTAATTGCTCTGGGTAAAGGCGATCGATTAGTAACAGCTTATTAGCATTACATTTAACTTACTATAGCTTAGACAGGCAGGTAGACCACTATTTTTTAAAGAGAATGGTAGAGACTATGTAAATAGACTGATGAAAAACGAGCATAATTTACTACAACTACTGCAAAACATAACATCACGCCGGGTTAGGGAGAGGAGAACCCACATTTCGCCAGTTAGGTTTAAGCCCAAAGTACTAACACAGGGGGTGAGCCTCCCGTCGGGGCTGTGGACCCCGTCGGGGCTGTGGATTATCGAAAGGTTAACGTGGCTCCGACACAAGGGCGAAGAAGGAACATGGGTATGGTTTTTAGTCAGTAGAAGTCTGACACTCCCCTTCGCTCTGCCCAAGAGCGGGGGGGGGGTTATTCGATGTTTTTCCACCCACCAAAAAAAAAAGGGGGTGAGCCTATTGTTATCAATTGGACATAAAGCCAGACTCCGTGGCAGCTACTGAGAAATTCCTGATAGAAAAATTAAATAACACCTTGCCCGACCCGGGAATCAAATCCAACTAAAGCAAAACTGGTGGCAACATCAATAGTTTCCCTCCAAGCGGCTATCTGACCACTAAGCAACATTCCGTACACTATGGTCGTAGATAGCACACTCGTGTAAATGTGAAACACATATTTACACATTAACAACTGAAGCTCATTGAGAATGACCTACCGGTTGACTACTATTTTTCATGTTTTTTTTAAAGAAAATATTGAAAACTGCAGCAAAAGGATCGTTGCAGGTGGCATACTGTTGTTTCTGCCTACCTTCATGGGAAAAAGGCGTGAGTGTATGTAACACTGGCGAAGCAAAACTGGCGGCAATATCAATAGCTTCCCTCCAAGCGGTTATCTGACCGCGGTCAGAGCAACATTCCGTCCACAATGGTCGTGGATAACGCGCTCGTGTAAATGTGAAACACATATTTACACATTAACAACCGAAGCTCATTGAGAATGACCTACCACATTGTGTATAGAGTTGGGTCACAATTTATTTCGGTAAATAATTGTTTGAACAATCTTGATTGGTAGGATTATGAGTGGGTTCTGTAATCCTTTGTAGGGACAACTTTTTTGAAATAAAAACTAAAGTAACTAAATAATTTATTTATTTATTTATTTATTTAACAATTTATGTACACACAGAAGACATCACAGGAAATTAACATAAACTAATAATTGAGTACAAAGGTACTGCTTATTTCTTTAGAAATTTCTGCCAGCAGACCTGCTAAAGGAGAAATGATGAAGAAATGTAGACGATAGTGTGTGACGATAGTGTGTGTGAATAATCTTCTGCGTGATGTATTTAAATTAAGGCGCTAACAGCAAGAATTACTTATTAACGCCAAAAGTGGCCACTTTTATCTTTAACGCAGTAATTATCTTAATTTATGAAATCTAGAATCATGAAAAGTGATTTTAAAAATACTACAGGTTATTTACTAGCATGATAGTGTTTTGGATTTTTCGATGTGATTTTAGAATAAAAGAAATAAGATGTGGGTGGCGCTAGTTTCGGTGCTGTTAGCGCCTTAAATTTTATACCAAGAACTTTATTTTTCTGCTACTAGTGATCTCAAAGTCTTATTCACTTTCGACAAATGACCGACTAATGCTCGTTTTCATTAACAATAAGCGACGTTAAAACCAATGCCTAAATAAAAGCACACTGTTATATTTTCAGTGCTTTTTACGCAGAACTATTTGCAATCCTTCTTTGGAAAGTCTAGTGATACCCATGAGCATACAAGAGAATAAACAAGCCCTTACAAAGCGTGCTATCTTTTCTGCAACTTCTTTCAGCAGTACTACACAGTGTATAGATCTAACATATTGCTTTATAAATTTTCTACCAGTCAACTTTTGGGCGATGCGGAGCAAAACAGCGGTAGATGTGAATCTGAACATTGAGGAATCAATCCAGTCAAGTTGTTCAGTAACTTTACCAATTCAGTGTAGAAAGGGTAGGAAAGTTCTCTGAAAGAAAAGATAAAGGGAAAAGCAGAGCATGCGCTAGAGCTTAAGATATCATGTAATTACTCCAAATTGCCACTTTGTTCTTCAAATGTTTTGAGAGTTTTTGAGTTGGTTGTAGACCAACTCAAAAACTCTCAAAACATTTATGAGGAATATTTACTAGTTATAGGCACTTTTGAATATTTAAAAGCAAGAAGTTGAAGCTACAGTCCAGCCACAGGCAAAATAACTGTGACAGGACTGTAGTTGACAGAACGATCTGTCAATTCTCTATTCTATAGCAATACAACTTGATATAAACCTCTTTTAAAGAGACGGCAGCAAAGCCTGCGCAACAGCGTAAGACATCAAGCACACTGAAAAAAATCGTTTTCAAACAAGCGAACAAGTATCTTAGTTGAGTGACTATTGTTTCCGTTACATAAGAACTGATTTGCATTAATTATTGTCACTTAATTAATGGAACTAAAATAACTTGATTGAACCACTCTTGTTTATTTTAGACAAGTAACTTAGTATATCCTAACATGAAAATTGATTGTTAAAACAAACATTACAATTAGTTGAAGTGACTAATAAAATGTGTTGAAACAAACAAGATCATTTAATTACTCTTATTAAGACATATTGATCAAGCTAACCTAGGATTCTAGGTTAATTCAAACAAGAATGGTTCAATTCAAACATGAAGTAATGGTAGATTCAAACATTATTGAGTCAAACTAAACATGACTAATTGTAGATCCAAACAAGAGAATCGAGGCGAGCGAGCGAGTCTCAACTTCTCAAGTCAGTGCGAGTGCGCAAGTCAAACTACGTGGACGGTGTGTCACAGTGTCAGTGTGTGTCAGTGTTGTGTTCTTCTACTTCTTCAGTTCTTTCTTCTTAGTGTTTTGAACGCATTGTAATTTGTACTTATGGACGAAGTAGCGGACCTGTTGAGGATCTGGGAGCTCCCAGAGCTTATTCCTATATTTCTGCGTAAGTATACCTACCTCCTATACCTATTTAAGCACCTGTCTTAGAGGGCCGAGTCCCACCGGAATGGCAGCGGCCCCGGCAGCGTCGCCACTGGCGGCCTCCAGACCCCACGCGAAAAATGCTGCGCTCGCCGCTCAGTGTTGCGGACTTCAAAGAGTACATACAGTTTATTATGCGGACTTGCGGCGAAGGTGAGGAGCCGCCCGCGGTGCCGCGAGCGGCCTCTCGTCGCCGCTGGCAGAAGCAGAACTGCGACGAGGGTGAGAGGACCGCGTGCTTGCGTCACCGCGAGCGGCCTCGCAACCTTTTCAAGCCATACTGGTCTTTAAGTTTATTATTATTTCACACTGAAAGTGCTCGCCGCGGTGCTGCCGGCCGCGGCCGCTGCCATTCCGGTGGCCCATAAGTAATATTTTATATTTTAATATCGACCCGCCAAGTTTTGCACGCATCTATGTAGGTAAATAGTTATCTAGGTAGGCACAGTGTACTACGGGACTGGGGACCTGTACATACAGGTCAGTGATTAGGGGGGTACCTTGAGTAGTTGAGATTTAGGCTGGTTTTCCTGTTGCGCGTACCGTTTTGGCGCTGACACCATTTAACTAGCCGCCAGTGTTGAAACGGCTAGGCAGTTAATTAAATGATTAATTCGAACGGTTGGCTGCGACCTATACCTATGCTCCAATTAAAACTGATTATGATGATGATGTTAATTATTCTTTTAGTCTATTTTATTTGGATAAATGTGCAAGCATACATTTATAGATATAAAAATAAGGAGAGGACAGACAGACTCAAAATAATGATGATGTAACTAAGTGGTCTCTTAGTTTAGTTTAGTTTAGTTTAACGGGGCTTTTATCCGCACTTAGCCTCTTGATTGGGCCATTGTGCGTGATGTTTTAAGAATACCTACTCCAACCAACATAGGTCGTCCCAGAATTTCAGCAGCCTTGCCAGACTGCTGCAGGCTTCCGGGAGAGTTAATGGGGATCGTAGAGTTTGTGCCCGGTGATCTGCTACGCTCCTGCACTCTAGGAGTACGTGCCGTGGCGTTTCTTCCGCTTCCATGCATCCTCTGCACAGTGGGCTGTCTGTTACACCTATGTTATGTAGATGTTTGTTTAGGGAACAGTGACCCGTTAAAATTCCTATGATTTTACGGAGTTTGTCCCTTTTAAGTTTGATGAGATTGCGACTAAACTTCATTGATGCCTCCGGAACTGCATCTTTTGTTTGCCTGCATCCTTCACTGTTTCTCCATTCGGTGAGGTGCTTTTCTGTGGTTCTTGAACGCAGCCATGTTTTTATTTGGGCCTGAGGTATGGGCAGTAGTGGTTCCGGTCCAAATACTATATTGCTTGAGCCTCTCTTGGCCAGCTCATCTGCTGCGTCATTACCCAGCGAGTTGCTATGTCCTTTTATCCATTGCAGGGTTACACTATTTGTGGTTGCAATGGATTGGAGTGCATTGTGGCATTCCAGTATTAGGACAGAGGTAATTGTATTGTTTTTTAGGGCTTGAAGCACCGATGCACTGTCTGAGATGATCTTTATTTTAAGATCACTGACGTCTCTGGCTGCAACTGCTTGTGCCGCTCTGGTGATACCGATACATTCGGCTTGGAAGATTGTGTTTAATTTATCTAGGGTATTTGATATTGAAATGTTTAGATCATTCGAGAAGACGCCGGCTCCAGTACCGTGTGAGGTCTTGGAGCCGTCCGTATATATCCTAACTTCATTGATGCCAGAGCTATCTACTGCTTCTGCAGTGAGTTGGATGTCGTAACTTCTATCGAACACATGGTGGCATGAAGCTTTATCCATGGGCGCCTCAAGGAGTGGTATTTCCTTCAGAATCCCATGCAAAACTTTTGAGTGTGTTGTTTCTGTATTTACTTTCCACAGTCCGTTTGATCTTAGTCTTAAAGCGGTTGCCTGAGCTTCCTCCTGTATGACCAGATCCAGAGGTCTTAAATTTAAAAGATACTCTAACGCTGCTGATGGAGTTGTTCTCATGCATCCAGTAGCTGCTACACTAGCTAAGCGTTGCAGACTCTGGAGTTTCGTTTTCACCGTGGTCAGCTGAGTTCTGGGCCACCATACAACTGATCCGTAGGTAATAGAAGGTCTGATAACTGATGTGTATAGCCAGAGTGTGATCTTTGGGTTAAGACCCCATCTCTTACCAACTAGTCTTCTACACTGATTAAAAGCTATACAGGCCTTCTTTGTTTTAGCCTCTAGGTGACTCGCCCAGTTCAATTTGTTATCAAGAATTATGCCCAGATATTTCACTTGCGTTGATAGGGAGAGTCTTGTGTTGAAAAGCTTTGGTAGTTGTAATTCTGGTAACTTCCTTTTGTTGGTAAAAAGGATAAGTTCTGTTTTCTTGGGGTTTACTGAAAGTTCGTGTTCTTCACACCATTCCTCTACTATCTGCAGAGCAGAGCGCATCACTTTGCATAGCATATCTTCAGCATTCCCGTTTATCATTATAGCCAGGTCGTCTGCATAACCAATAGTAGTGTATCCTCTGTCATTCAGTTTCTTTATGAGGCTGTCCACTACTATGTTCCAGAGAAGTGGAGATAGAACGCCTCCTTGGGGGCATCCTCTTACTACCTTGGCTCTTGTGGTAGTATTTCCCACTATCTGAACCGCCCTTTTGCTGACCAGTTCAGTGATCCAGTTTCTTATTACTGGTTTTACACTAAATTTTTGCAGGGCGTGGTTAATGCTGTTGTGTATTGTTTTGTCAAAAGCTCCTTCGATGTCTATGAAGGCAGCAAGTGTTGAGTTTTTATTTGTTATAGCCGTTTCTATTTTGTGCACTACCATGTGTAATGCCGACTCTGTTGATCTGCCTTTCCTGTACGCATGTTGTTGGGGATGCAGTGGTTTGCTTTTTAAAGCTCCATCCCGTAAGTGTCGATCTACCAGTCTTTCCAGTGTTTTCAGAAGAAAAGATGTTAGACTGATGGGCCTGAAAGATTTGGCTTGTGTGTAGTCCTCTTTTCCTGGTTTAGGTAGGAAGACTACTTTTGCCTCTCTCCAAAGTGTGGGGATATATTTGAAAGCTATACAGGCCCGGTAGATTGGTATTAGGTGCTTGGTTACCTGTTTTAGTTGCCATTGTAGTAGGGCCGGGAATATTCCGTCCAGCCCTGCGGATTTGAAAGGCTTGAAACTCCTTAGAGCCCATTCTATTCTATCCGCGGTTACGAGCTTTTTGGCCACATCCCATTCGCTGGTTGTTGGTGCGCTGTGGTGGTCAGTAGGCCATTCTGAGTCGGATGTGATTTGGCATCCGGGAAAATGGGTCTCCAGCAGTACTGCGCTGGTTTCCTCGTCCGAGGTTGTATAGGTGCCGTCGTCTTTTTTAAGGGAGCCCAAAAGGTTGAGATCACCCTTAGCAAGAACTTTCTTAATTCTTCCGGCTTGGTTTGTTGAGTTTATACTACTACAGAAATTACGCCAGGCCTCTGTCCTTCGATACCTGATCCGTTTTTTGTAGTGTTTCTGCGCTGTTTTATACTTGTCCCAGTCCTCGGTGGTCCTGGAATTTTTCGCTTGGTTGAAGAGTTTCCTAAGGCCCTTGCGCAATCTCTCTAGTTCTGGCCCCCACCATGAACTCTTATCAAGGCTTTTAGGAGTTATAATTGGACATGCCAGTTCGTATCCGCTCAAAAGAGTGTCGGTTAAGAACTGTACGCCGCGTTCTATATCGTTCGTACTGAGTAATTCATCAGGTGTTCGTGCATCACTTAGTGCCTCGTTTGTTAAATTGGTATACCTAGCTATATCTGTTTTTCGGGGGTTACGATATGGAACAGGGTTTGTTATCTTATGCCGTAAATTGAAACACACTCGGCGGTGATCTGCGAACGATGGTTCGCTCGACACGTGCCATCCCTCAACAAGATTTGCCGCCGCGTGTGTAGCTAGAGTAATATCTATAATAGTTTGGTACCTAGAGCTTACAAAAGTGGGTTCCGCACCCCTATTCATAATGTTTAGGTTTGTTTGGAATAAAAATTCGGTTAGTAACTCACCCCTTCTGTTTGCATTCTTACTTCCCCATAGCGGATGATGTGCGTTGCAGTCAGCCGAGATGATGAGTTCCCAGTTCGATGCCTCGCAGTGCCGCACCAGTTCGACGAGTTCACTTGGTGGAATGTCACCGTCGCTCGGCATGTACACTGAGGCCAGGACTAGGATGGTTTGTGTTTCTGTCACAAGTTTCACAGCGGTGAGATCTCTGGAACAGAATTGGTTAAGCAGTGTGGCTGCTATGGTTTTGGGAATATAAATACAGGTTCTAGGTTTGTCAACTACCGTGTTCAGCATTAACTTACCACCGATGTTGTTTAGACCGCAGATTCTGTTGTTTCTTATCCAGGGTTCCTGGATAAGGGCGACGGTCTCGTTGTTTGCCTCCAGCACTCTGCGTAAGGTCGCCGCCGCTATTTGTTTATGCTGGAGGTTGGTCTGTATGACGTTAAGGGTAGAGCTATGGGCTGAGCAGGACATCTTCGTCGCTGGTGTGCCCGCCGCTCTGCGACGACGAGTTCAGGTCTCCCCCGCTCGTACCCTGTCGGGGAGCCGAGGTGGACGGCGTCGAGGCTGTTGCCCCACTCGTCGCTGCTGGTTCGTCTTTCGCCGTAGTCGCCTCGTCCGGTGTGAAAAAGCGGATGTACCCACTTCCCGACATGTGTGCTACACGTCGGTCCCGGTTGAGGATTACCTGTTTTTGGTCTTCGGGGATGCCCAGGGTCAGGTGGACTACCTTCTCCCCGTCTTCTGGTTCTTCGGGTTTGTCATCCACCGTCATGCCGTACAGCTGCCAGGACTCGACTTTGTACCACGGGTTCTGGGCGCTAAGGACCCTGTGCAGTGTAGCAGTCTCCGTGATACGGGTGTGGATGAGAAGCCCTGCCTTTATCTTCTTCTTCATCTCTGATTGGCTAATGACAGCCAGAGTGGTGTCAGGAATAGGTGATGGAATGTTTTTTACTGACCTTGTTAGCCAGCTGAGAGCGTTTGCGTCCTCACACCACATCGCTAGGGCCCCGTCCATGAGGAAAGGGCGACCGCGGAAAGATGGGGCCGGCATGCTCGGAGACTGCAGAGACAGAGCGGCTTGCAGAATACTGGCATCAATAGCCACCTGCAGCTGCTTGGCCTGGCTGGTCGAGAGGTCCCTAGGTGGGACGGTAACAACTGCTACCATCAGATGCGATTGTGTCGCATCCGCGTAACTTACCGTCCGCTTCGCTCCGGTTTTCGCGCGCTTGGCATCCCCTCTAGGAGTCTGGGTTTCATCAAGGCGAGGACGCTTCGAAGAAGCGTGCCCGTCCAGACTTACCCCTCCCCCAGACTGTTCCTGCTCAGGAGCAGTGGGAGCCGCCGCAGCTGGCCGCCGTGCGCGATGACCCCTCCGGCTGCGCCTCATTTTCTGCTGACCAGACGGTGGTGGTGGTGGTGGTGGTGGTGGTGGGTTCTGGGACTCCGTTCCCTCGGGTGCCGTTTTCGGTGCCTTCGGGTCGGACTGATCGGGCTCGCGCCGCGTTTTCGTGGCTGCAGTCACCGTCACAGTAGGAGCGGATTTAGGGTGGGGTAAGGGTTGGGGCTTTGGAGCTTCCCTTCCTGTGCGCCGGTTGTGGCGACTCCATTCGGGTAGGCCCTTCTGCCCTTTGGTATTTTCTTGCTGCACACGCGAGCTCCTTTTAGAGGGTCGCTTATGTGCAGCAACATTTGACCATTGTGACGTGGTGTTGGTGTCACGCGGTATGGCCTCTGCGAGGCCCGACAAGTCAAGACTTGAGCAATTTTTGTCCCCCCCAGAATACGTGGGACAGACTGAGCTAGGCTCAGTGAAGGATTCTCCACTGCCTGAGGCAGCGGTACCTTCCTGGGGTAATATTTTTTTAAAATGTGCCTCCATCTTATGGTTTGGGCATAGGTATTAAAAACCAAAACTCACACTTACCTGCCCTTGATGAGTGTGGTACCGCTTTCTGAGGGTATTTAGTGCCCCAAGGCCAGGTGGGCCCGAAATGTGGTTATGCGCCGCCACTGTTCGGCTCAGCCAGTTGGTTCGGTTTTAAGGCGCCAAAGGTTCGCCTGTCGCTCTTTGTATTTTGCTGCTGTGATCCCGAGGTAGGTGGTAATGTACGGGGACTCGTTGCAGACCACAGCATTGCCCGGGGAGGACGACCCACACTGATGTAGGTGTGGGCCCATCAATAGGCCGAGGCGTCAGCCTAGAGACGGCGTGGACGTATACAAAGAACTTGTCGGTGTGCGCCTGATAGCCTCGACTCCGCACTCTCGAGGCGTGCGCTGCTGGTATTCTTAGCATTTTGTCGGAGTGTATTTCCTGGCTGAAAGAATACACCCCACTAAGACCTACACCAACCTCCCCCCCAAAGTGGTGGTAAGTGGTCTCTTATTCGGGTTGTATGTTTCTTACTCAGCCCTCATAGCTCATAGGTAGTAGCTCTGCCTTCAGTGCTGGAGGGCGTGGGTACGGTCCCCACTGAGGACAAATATAATTTGTGTGGTGAACATAGATTTTGTATTCTGTCTGGGTGCTTTTTTTTGTCATCACGAAATGGCACTTACTTAAAATTATCCGTTGCTGTTACGACTTTATAATAACTATACCTCTATTATAGTTGTAATTAGGTGAATTCTATAAAATAAATAATATTCAATTTCAATAAATTTTCAATATTAAGTTTAACTAACAGTTAAATAATGTACTTACAAAAAAAATATAATGTATCATATCAGCTATCTGGTTCCCGTACTACAAGCTCTGCTTAGTTTGGGGCTAGATAGTGTTGTGTGGATTATCCACAGTACCTATTTATTTACTCGTACGATCACTTTCCGATAGGTTTCAAGTTCCAAGAATACCGTCAACATTAATGTTTTTGTATTTTCTTTCAGGCTCTTGAAAAACTGTTAAAAGAAACAATATTAGCTAAACAGATTCTACGACTCCACAATAATCATGCAATCAGAGGAGAAATCTACGGACGGGCCCTCCATTGCGTAAATGCGCTGAAGAAGAATTACATTTTTTGCAAAATAATTCAAACCTTTGTAAAACAAAGACTCTATCAAAGGTATCCTGGGTCAATATGTCTACTACACGGTGTGTTAGCGGCAGTATTTTAGTATATTCTAGTAGTTCAGATGAACTTTTGCCTGCAATTTTAAAGTTAACCATTTATATTTGTATGATGCAGGACAATTAATTTTGATGGGAAAACTACTGAAAACTGTTGTTTTCGACATGCATCTGCTTGCATATGAAGTAGAAACAATGACCATAGAAAAAAATATTGCCATATTTCATAAGTCCTTAGTATCACCTATAGGTACCCTGCAATATAAATATATTAAGTAATGCCAAAAAAATGGTAACTTTGCGTTGCTCTTTGTAATTAAGGGGAAGACAACCGTCAATGAACTTCTCTTTGACCTTTTGAAAGATATAAAAACACTGAAATTATTTATCGAAAATCGCGAGCAACCATCTTGTGTGCAATCCGATTGCACAGTTTTCCAAAAAAAAATTGATCCTAGCACATTTTCCTACTTTAAAGTTATAACAACTGGTTTTCGTACTTGGGAAAACTTTTAAGTAGAAAAACGTGCTAGGATCATATATTTTTTTCATAAAACTGTGTGCAATCTGATTGTACCCAAAATAGGTTGCTCGCTATTTTCTATAAATAAGTTCAGTGTTTTTAAATCTTTCAAAAAGTCAAAGTGTGCGAGCGAGAAGTACATTGACGGTGGTATTCCCCTTAAGATTAGGTAGAAGTGTTTATGAAAAATCGCAATCAACAAAGTTCTCTAAGGTTTTGGAGTAAAATTAAGTTTTTGGTAAGAAAAGTTGTCCTTTTTTTTGTTTAGATGAAAAATATTATTTTTGCTGAACCTTGTGCGATGTGATCGCACACAACTTGGTTGACTGCGAATACACAGATTTTATATCTTAAAAAAGTTTGAAAAGTGCGAGCGAGATGTGGTTTTATGATGGTCAGCCTCTTAATGATTGTGATTTGAAATATTTTTCCTAAAACGTCTTAAATTTTTAAGGTACTCGTACTTACTTAAAAAAGTTTAATAAAAAAAATTGTATTATTATTTACTTGTTGTTTATTTTCTAATCTATTCTATTCCACCATTTCTAAAAAAGGGTAGGTAACTAACCTTTTTATTAGTTTTGTATAGACTCGTTCAAATATTCTACTTATTCAGGTCGATTGATTACTTTGTTCTAGTTATCAGCTGGGAACTGCTCACTGTTCAGAGCAGCTGGTCTGCATTGGGCACCATAGTTTACACTCTTAAGGCTGGGTTCAAATAAAAAAACACACGTGTTTATTATTTGAAGGCAGCCATAAGAGTGAAAACTATGGTGCCCAATGCAGACCAGCTGCTCTGAACCAGCCAGCACCTGATCAAGGAGGTAACTACAACAAAGTAATCGTAATTGACCTGAATAAGCAGACTTGTTTGACTATATATTATGACTCTAATACGTATTAAACAAGACGTATGGCTAGTTCAACATACGATCTTATTAGAATGAACCATGATACATGGCTGTTACAACATATACTTTTGCATGAATTAAACAAGATAAGTAGCCAGTACAACACACACGGTTGTTAGAATTAAACAAGAAGAAAGCTTAAAACTACCTTGTGGCATTGTTGATTTAATCAAGATGCATGGCTATTGTGACGTATACTCTTATATAAATCGAACAAGTTAAATAGCTAGTACAACACACATAAAGCTTACATCAACCCTAAAGCATAGTTGAATCCACCAAGTTGCATGGCTATTATAACATAACTATGTTCGAGTCAAACAAGTTACTTATCTAGTATGACACATACAGTTGTTCAAATTAAACAAGATGAATGGCTTAGAAATACTAACCTACTGAACTACCTTGTCAATTGTTTGGATTAAACAATAATTATGGCTACTGCAAACTAGACTGGTATTTAAAATAAACAAGATAGATAACAGATCCACACATTATGAATTGGTTAAAGGGAATCATTGAGTTAGTAGGCTCAAATGGAAACAAGATCTAGGTTGAATAGAACACTAATATTGTTTGATTCAAATTATTATTTTTTTCAGTGCAATTACTCCAACCGCAAGTTAAACATGAAAACATCACCGCATCCAGTTGATCTCTAAAAAAGGCACAAAATATTTTCACCTTCGTTTAACGATCTGCCGTCGGCGTCCACAATGGCGTTTAGGGCGCACCGAACGGGCATGCACGCTTTATCTCGCTCACGTTCCCTTGTTTTATTTATTAGAAAGATTTATTATTTACCACAGGGCTCACACACGATGTGTCACGAATCTTGGACGAAAAAACGAGGCTATGGTAATGTGTACCTCCACGTGACTATCTCCATTTTGATCGCCCAACTTACTTCATAATTAACTTCGTAAGCGAATGTTCATTTCCTGTATTTGTTTAATTGATACGTTTTCTTTGTTCTTGTGTGTTCTGCTGGATGTTTAAATTAATTTGCAGCTGAAGGTGGAAGAAAGGTATTGAGTTCATGCCACACAGGTTGTGGAAAGCTCGCAGTTCAACTCGAAAAAATATTTACCTTGGGAGACCTTTTTCTATGATCGGCTTCTTCTGAAATACTCACGAAAAGTGGTGGAAAACTTTATTCATAATGGTTTCGACAAAATATCTTTTCCAGTTTCCTAAAATTTTCCAGGGAAAATCCACGATGAGCAGCCAATGTAAGGATATTTGCTCAAATTTGAATTTTTACTTGTCTAAAGTCTAAACTAATAAAAACTGACATAATCAGCTACAACAAAAAGTAGAATCCTTGATCCATAAATCAACACGGATGTCCATCAAACAAATTCTTAACCATGATCACTGCACCACAAAATATGATAAAACAAAGTGATCGGCTGCTCCTAGCATGACTTCATCGATTCTGAAATACCCAGCCATTATAATCGAATGAACTAAAATATATAGCAAATAGGATCGAGATTGGAATCGCACTTGACCTACGTAAAACCACAGGTCTGCCGTGACCGAGTAGGAGTAAACAGAAAACAAAAGACGACCAACAGTCCATGTTTGACATGATCTGTGTATTTTGCAAGCCCTTAAGTAAACGTACAGCTTGACAGTGTTACGTCAAAGGAAAATAAAGGATTATGCACTTTCATGGCTGGTTGGTTATGTGTGCTAAAGGGTTGGCATGCTTGCTGGTTATTAATACTTCATTAAAATGCACGTAATATATCACTTTTTGTTCTTTTCTTGTGTTACTTTCAATTGCTGTTTCAAGAATTTAAAGTTGGAATGTACAGCATGTTAAAACCCTCACACCACGTACATTCGAGGTTAGTTGTGACTGCTTTCAGAAGTGCTGGATAAACAGTTTTGGGGCGGTGAGTCTCTCTGGTGAGAGATGCGAACGATAAAAATAAAAAAGTCCCCAAGCCAATAGAAGCAAAATCACGAAGACGATGATTGATACATTAAAGTCTGATTCACCACAAACCAAACGGACCTATCAATTTTATTTACTCGTCAAGTCGTTCATCAAGAAGATCATAAACTGAAACTCAAGACCAACAGTTCTTCGTAAAACCTAATTCGTCTCAAGACACAAACGTATCAAACTCAGACGGGATTGGAGACAAGTGATTGCAAGCAATTATCTTTTCGTCTCCTAAGGTCATACACGTTCCGCTTAAGAAAGATATGACCTCGTACTACCTAAGATGCAAAAGGGCATAAGTTTATGGATTTCCATATTGACTTATGCCGTATTATCTCAAGTGCGACAACGCTCTCAAAACTATGACCGGAAGCGAGGCGCATGCCTTTCTTCAGGCGTTCGCAATCGTTGGTTACATTTTCTTTGTAACTTTGTATCACAGTCGAAATGATTTCAATGTGTTGATCGACAAAACATAAGAACCCTTTCATCTTAGATAACCCCATATAATCGTAATTTAGTCCAAAAGAAACTTTTCTTGATTAATTATTGTTTTCCCTGTTTTTAAATGCGTAAAAGTTTCAGGTATTTTTTTTATTTTCAGAGATATTATCTTGTAGGCAAGATAATATTTTATACTTATTCGGAATAGCACACATTGTTACCAATACTCAAATCAATAAATAAGTTTATATTAAACAGGAAAAAAACTATATTGTGGTTTGGAAAGCGCAAGTTATAGTTTTAATTGGCAACGTTTGAATATTTCAGAATATAAATAACAACAAAGTTTTGTAATTGTAAAACTGTGTTGGATTGTCAGCCCCTGACTATGATGCAGTACTGTGGCAACATTTATTGAGTTTAATTACCGCAACACCTTACTTCATTCACGTCGTATTTGCACGTTTTTTGCGAATAATATATTATTTTGAATAATGTTGAAAATAACAAACCTAGCCACTATTAAATATCTTTGATCAAAATAGTACTTTTTGTCCACTGCTGGGCATAAATCTCCCCCAACTGCTAACGACCAAATTTACATTTCTTTTTGTTTTAATTTAATTTTTTTATTCAAGTTTGAATATTTACTAGAAAAATTCATACTTTTCTCATGAAATTATGAATAAGAATCGGTATTAAATGCATTTTTGTTTATCTACAAAATTATTATAAACAGGTACTTCGAAATACTGCAAGTATACTCTTTCTACATAGATAAAAGTATTGCGTGCGCAGATAGTTAGCTTAATGATAAACAACTTGCGTTCATAGTTTCATACTTACGCATCCTTATTGATATAATTATTTATTATGACCGGAAGTCTTAGTAGTAGCTAACACCGTAATATTTCTCACCAATCTAACTAAGAAGATGTGTTAGCTGATGAAATAAATAAACTTAGTGCTAAATCAAGTCTCGTGTCATGTCATCATCATCATCAACAGCCTATTAATGTTCCCACTGCTTGGACAAAGGCCTTCTCTCTTTGCGGGAGTCTCGTGTACATTAAAATTATTAGACGTTAGTATCCATAATTAAAATAAAACAACTATCAAGGTAATTTCAAGAACTCAAAATTGAATTTAATGATCATTAAATTCTAATTAAATAGGTATTTAACATATCAAATTTTTCTTCGCATCTCTTATTACTGCAGCTTGCTTAAAAGACAGCATGCATTTCCACAGAGGCAATTTTACTTTTCATTTCAGGTCACTACACCATGTCATTTTAAACACTTATAAACACGTCCTTATAATATTAGATATAGTAGAAGTACCTATAAATAATTATTATTTATGATTTCAAACACTACTCAATTCTCAATTCAACACTCAAAGAAAATGCTCTCAACACCAAACCCGTCAAATAAGGAACATTGCATGTTCTAAACGTTGATAAAACGAGATGCTGATTACCGCAAGGAGGGATGTGTCTATTAGCCTAGACGGACTACTTTCTATTTTAAACTCGTCTTAACATACCTAGGCAATACATTTAGTTAATGATTCTTAAGGCATGCAAGGAGTTTTTTCTGCTGTTTGTCAACATTGTATACGAGTACCTTACGAGTGGCAAGTCTACCAATTGCGTAGTTTTAAACTAAAAGAGGTTTTAGTTAGCAGACTTTTTTGAATGAAGATGGCTTTATTTATTATGTAAAGGGAAATAGAAAATACTTAAGTGTGTCGAGTTTGAGTAAAAGGTTATCTTGTTGCATAAGTGCTGGTCTTTAAGGGACTTATAAAAGTGGCGTAATAGCTTAGAAGTAAAGTACACAGTTTGATAACAAACATGAGATTTTCTATCAGGGATTTCTCGGTGTCAGTCACGGAGTCTGAATTTGTGCCCGGTTGATGGCAATAGGCTCGCCCCCTATTACATGGGACTTAAACATAACTGACAAACTGTGAGTATACTTTTAGATACAATTCTACTTAACCTTTCGGGTATTACAGGCGTGATGTTATGTTATACATTGAAACAAAACTAAACTTTTTGAAATAAAAAAATAACTTATTTTGCAAAGAATCGTTAAATAGGTACCTATTCAATCAAACTCAACATTGTTAGTACAAGCTCAACAAACCGAATCGCCTTCAACCACTTAACCACAATGACATTCAAACATTATCATTACAGCATGACTAACTAAGTACCAACAATAAATCCATTAAGAGCTGCTCTAATTTCGGCACGAGTCCGGAAATACGGAGATTCCTTACTACCGGACATATTTGTATCGGAGGCTGCGAGCAGTTCTCACGCCGTGACATGACACTGATGGCTATTGAATCATGCCGTCGCCACTCTCTTCGAGATATTGCACAAAAATATAGCGAACTGATCGTGGCCTAGAATTGCTGGGGAAATTCTCAACGGAGGTTTTTGTGATGTAAAGCCTTCAGGTTGTGTTCTAAACTAGTTGGGTTTTCCAAACAGGGAAGAACTGTCCTAGTATACTTATAAGTATGAAACCATCCCATTTTAACTTTACTCTTCGATTTAGTGTTGTGAGTTGTGACTCTAATCGAAAAGTAAAGAAGGTTACAGATTTGACGATTTAGTCAATCGGAAAAGTTAACTGTGTTAATCGATTTACAATTGATGTTGATTTCATCGATGTGAATCGCATTGTTTCACGTGTTCGTCGCATTTGTAATTCGACCGAATCAAACAATTCTCAATTTTTTACGTCAACTCAAGTCTCTTTACAGGAATCCTTTAATTAACCATGACGTTGAGGACATTAAATGATGAGTAAGAAAAATTGAACCCACGTATACGTATGAAAAATACTTGTATTAGTCTAAGAACAAATGACGCTATAATAAGGCGAAAATGAACATCATAATGTCTTATAAGGTATACTACGAAAAGCCATTGGGTTTTTTAGAGATAAGTACAGCGTACACGATTGTTTGAAAAAAAAAAGGTCTTTTAAATAGGCGTGTCATTTGATTACGTAAGTTCGATATTTCTTTCCAGGAACTGATTTGTGAGGATGTGAAAAAACTTAGCTCGCAACAGTCGTGTCACATAATTGACTACCAGATGGTTACCTTGCAATACAAACAGTATCAAGTACGATTAAACTACTGACGCATACATCTAAGAATGGATTTCACCAACAAGTTTCATTCATAAAAAAGCAATGAGAAAATTAAGACGGGACAAACCTAGAATGTATATTAGGTATACCTATTGTTCTTCGGTTTCTGCCTACCCCTATGGGAAACGGCATGATGCATGTATATGGGATAATTTGCATCAATGAAACTGGACACAATCAGCACATTTAAACGGCGTTCAAGAGCTGTCGGTATTATATATTAACTTTGATTATGACACCAACAACTCTTCATTTTCCTTATTACTTTTTCATTCAAAAGTTTCGCCAATATCCCTTACTCATTTTACACCGCATCGTGAATTCAGTTTAATTAAACCACAATCTGTGGTTAAATCATTTTAACATTTAAAAAAAAAAACCCGAATCCTACACGTAGGTAATTACTAGTAACATTATACCTTTATAATTGACCGGTGTTTTTTATCAGTTGCGTAAATCATAATAAAATTGCAAAACATCTTGGTGTTTCCCAAATTTCTTTCATCATTGTAATCTAGTTCCGATACGCCAAGGTTACAACCAAATGAATGGAGTCCATTTAAACGTGATTCATGCTAAGCAAGTGGAACGCGGGCTGCAAAACTGATGAGTAACGAGATAGACGTTCTTAATAACTGTTTGAGATACAAAATGTACTCGGTCTGGGACCATACATGCAGACAAGACTGTGAACTCCAGACAGAAGGTTTGTTTCTCTATTAAGTATACGCAATATGTGACTACATGGACCAAAAGTCTATCTTAGTGTAATTTAGGCAGACAATACTGAAAAGAAAATGATTCATTTTATTTAATTAGATAGGTACTCATCATCATCATCAGCCTATAATTGTTCCCACTGCAGGGACTCAGGCCTCCTCTCTAGGAGAGGGATGGGCTATCCACCACGCGGGCCCAGAGCGCATTGGTAGATAATTGCTAATAATCAATTAGATACTGAAACGAAAGTAATAATAAAGCTAGGTACGATAAATTCAATAAATAATAATAATATTTTTATTGACATACTGAAACAAATTATACAAGTCTATATTTGAAACCCTTACTCCTGTGCTAGATGAGAGTTGCATTGCAGGAGTCAGCAGTGTAAGTTGCAGCAAAATCGAAAAAAAACATTTAGACGATGATCTACAATAATCAAATTATCGATCGACGAAAATTTAAAATCTTTGCCAGTCTGCAAACACCTTTAGACGTTTCCGGTTTACAAACGATATTGACGAGTACGTGGGTTGTTAGAATAAGATCTTCTGTAGCAATTTGTTGTGTCTTATCTTCCATTACTACTGATTCATGCGCTTCCAAAATTTATTCCCGGATTCGGAAGCAGATGTGAAAATGACTAGGCGCCTGAAAAATGACGTTTTTCCTTAAGAGACAACTAATTTTATGCGGTTTGGGTTCAATTGACTAAACCAGTTGTTACCACAATCCTTAATTTAATTTGTTTGCGAAGTTAGTCATTCATTGTACCTATTGGCAGTCACTATTGTTTAGTTGTAGTTCGTCAGCTGTATTGAAAGGACAGTTCAGTGTACCCGTATTATGCTTGTCACTTGTTTTTAAGGTAACTGTGATATTGTTTTGGCTACAACAAAAGATGCCTTAGAGCGCCAAGGCTAAGGTATTCAATTCACTGGAGCTCCCGTTGAGTAAATTATTTAATATTTACTCAATCAGGCAGGAGTACTGAAATGGATAGTCAACTTATCTTGCCAAAAATTACAAAACAAGCAACTGAAGTTGCTCTCATAGAGTAAAATTTAGAAAAAGTAATTGAAAAACTTAATCAGAGACATCATTATTAACTTTTAAAATCTTTAGGTGGTGCACAGTAGGTGCATTCGAGTTTGGGTCCAAAGACCACCTCTGACTAACTGACCGGATGATGGTAATGACTAGACTTTGAGCCCGTTAAAACCCCATGGCCAAAATACTGCAAAAAAAATTACAAGGAAACCTTGATTCGTCATTCCATAGGTAGTGCTGATCGCTCACATTCCTTCTCCATACACCATAAACTTCCCGTGTTCCACACACTGAACATAATGATTCATAAATAATGCCATTATGAGTCACACAAGATGTTCACCTGTACCTTTACAGATCGCATTGTCAATTGGATTTTATACCTAGTGAAATAAGGGTATTATCACACTAGCGCATTCGCGGTGAGCACGAGCACGAGTGCATGACGCGTGTCCTCGGTATACGTGAACGTTATAACCTCGTATTTTGAATAAATCAACAGTGCAGTGTTAGTGCTGAAAGTTAACACAGGAGCTCAGAGTCCTTACTCGTTATGATTACAATTGATTATATCATTTCACTAAGGACTTCATAAACAATAATACGTCAAAATAATGCATTCAATTCACCTACATACACATCTTTGCGACAGAGCGTTACATTTACGCGACCGCATTAATAACACCTTTGTCAAAACAAGCACGACCCAAGACATTAAGGTCACCGTACAAACAATTGAACATCATCAAATTGCCCTTTCGCCAATCATGGCCGCCGCAAATCCATTCGCGCGTACATTTTCGCGTCATCGCTAGTGTAATCAGGCCCTAAAGTCTAGGATACGCAGACATATAACAGTAGTGTGATTCAGTGTATGCAAATACGTTGCTCAGCCGGGCCGTAGCCCATTGACTCGGTTGTTTGCTGAATGAGTGAGTAGCGTAGTGTTTGTTGGCTTGTTGTGCAATGCCATGCTAATTTTGTATGTTTATGTCATGTATTTTTGGATTATGTTCGAGTATGAGCGTATCGCGTGTTTGTAGAGTCAACTGAATGACTGTCTGAAAGTATATTGATTTATGCGTGATCGTTAAATTATAAATTAAGTAATCATTATCACATTCACCATGGACAACACAATTCATATTTAAACAAGAGGTCAAACTTTTCAGACGTCAGGGTCGTGTTTCTGAAAAGTTTTTCTATCCATTCAATTTTGTTCCATTGATCAATGCTCACTTAACATACATCAAATTTCATTGAAAGCTCTCAATATGCTCCCGTCCGGGCTGCGGTTTGTTCGAAAGAGATAACGTAGCCTCGGCACAAAGGGCTAAGAAGGAACATGCGAGATTTTTAGAGGTCTGACACCCTACCGTTCTGCCAAGAGCGGGACCCACCCTCCAAAAACAAAAGTAATTAATATGCTTTGATGTGGTGGGTGTGTCAGGCTTGGTTAATTACAATTTATCCACAGATTAAATGAACATAAAATCACCCCTGTAATCCACCAAAGGTTAGGGAGAGGTAGACTTAATAGTACCTACACCTACATTTTCGTGACTACTACGAGTACAGAAAAATTAGAGAAATGATTAATCATGTGTAATTAGTAAGTCACATACCCATTACGTAATACGATTACAAAAACCCAAATCCTCAAATATAACACCTTTTAAAAACAGCTTCAACGTTGACAAAAGGACTCTAAAGGACAACGCCTGGCAGTGAGAAGAGAAAATAAATAAATAGTGCGCGACAAGGTTCCCATAGCGGCGGCCACAGTTTGTTCAGTCCGCGATAATTGACTCGTAATATTATGTCTCGTGTGAATACGTTGTTTCTTCAAGCTGAGGTTTATGGAGAAGAATATCGGTTGTTTTGTCTGTATGAAAGAAGATAAAATTGAAGAAGGATAGATAGGAACTCGTGGCTAAATCATAACAGCGACCCGGGCTGAACTAGGAAATCCTCCATGGCTCGGAAAGCACGTTAAACCGTTGGTCCCGGCTATCATTTGATCTTTGACAGTCGTTACAAGTAGTCAGTAGCCTGACAGTCTGTCAACCAATATAACTAAAGAATATCATGACATTACACAGTACTAACTGGGTTATGAAGGTAAGCTAGGCTGTAGAGTAGAGTGGAAACTAAATTGTTTACATGAATTCTTTTCCACATTATATCCAGTGAACATGCTGGTAGTCAAGACTTCATTGATTTGAGATTTTCTTGTTGATTTATGAGTCCTTTGAGTGGAAATTATTGACCTTAACTTTTTCTGGGCCAAACAGTTTTCAGGTATTTTGCGTTTACTGTTTCAATTTCCTCAAAAATCAAATATATACTTTTTATTATAAACCTAGTTCCAAGTCAAAATAATGTAAAACAGCCACCACGCGAGTAAAACCGCGTTCTCAAACTAGTATCCTCCACATTCAGCCATGTTTGTTCGGCGTCGATGACTGTTGTGTTAGGCTGCCGTGTGCTATTTCTGTGTTACCGATTTTTTCTATGTTTATCTTCGTTTGGCACATTTAAGACGGAAGACCACCGACTAACGCCGCTGTAGTGCTGTTTTAACTTGATCCGATGATCAGTCACTATTTTAATGACTGTTGCACCTATTTTTTGTTCAGAATATTATTTCCCAGCAGGCGTTGCGTTGGAAGGCCTCCCACTAGGTGGACCGATGACCTGGTCAAGGTTGCAGGAACTCGCTGGATGAGAGACGCACGGGACCGGTCAATGTGGCGACGCCTGGGGGAGGCCTATGTCCAGCAGTGGACGTCTTTTGGCTGAAATGATGATTATTTCCCATATTAAAGTTGGGTTGCTTTATTGCGCACCATTTTTCTTAACCTCTATTTCAGCCCCCGAAATGAGTGACAATAAAATTAAACAATTATTGGGGAATCGTAGATCAGATGGGCTGTCGCTCTATGTACAATACTGATTTTCGACTGCATCCGGTAAAACTGACCCCAACATAGTTGGGAAAAGGCTCGGTAGATGATGAAAATTAAACAATTCATGTGAAGAGTTCTTAATGGTTCACGTTGGGATAATAGGAGTCTTACGAACGTGTAGGTACTCACTTAGGCCTCGGCCTCGAATTATGCGGGCAGCGGGGCGGCGGCGGCGGCGGCGCGGCTTGTATGGAGTGCACCGCTCGTTGCCCGCTCCCGCGCCGCTGTTTTCCGAGAACTGGTCCATTTGATTGTACGCATAAGATCCTGCCGCTCCCGCGCCGCCGCCGCCGCCACCCCGCTGCCCGCAAAATTCGAGGCTGAGGCCTAAAACTTTGTTCTCGGGAAGCATCCTTATCGCTTATTTGATCTGCAATTTCATGGGGGATATTGCCATCTTCTTTGCTTTCTTCGGTTTTTAAACCTCAATCAAGATCGTATTTAGAAAATATAATCCATTGCTAAAGCGCCTATTAATTGTATTTATGGGTACAAACTCACATATTCAGTTAGTGCTATTTCTCATTCCAATCCAATTATTCAATATTTTTCACAATCATGTGAAAGTATTTTAAAATTACTAAATTACAATAAAAACCGCAAGTGAGTGAATCCGGATGGTAATACGATATTATAACTATGATGTTCTCATTGTTAGGACAAATACAGATCGACGGCTAAATGATCTGTTTGTATGTATCGAGTTACGTGTGCGCACCGCCTTATGAATGAAATGTACCGGAAAAGTGGGCTTCCATATTTTGTAGTATATTAGTTTGTAATGAGGTAATTGATATTTTATATTTTTAATACGTTAGAAACGTATTAAAAATATAAAATAAATGGTTGTATTTTTTTCTGTCTGTCTACTCTGATGGGCAAAGGCCTCCGCCATGACTTTCCAATTTTTTTTACAATTTTCCTTCTCCAGCAAATCTGATAAGAATGAGTCCAGATCGTCACGAAAGCATTTCTTGGGCCTGCTACCTATATAATATGTACTTATTTAACATTAAATTAATTATTTGTTAAAGTTTTTTTTTTTATTAACGCATCCTTTCTTTGCTTTAATGAAAGGTTAGCTTTTTTCTAAAACAAACGAATGATCTAAACCTCAATTAATACAATTCCAAAAGGAATTTTATCAAACATACAGTCATTAACTTTAAAAATGTCTTTAACCTTTTCAAACATTCTAATAACCACAAAACTAGAGGACCCGATCCTTAATCACTTAAAAACAAAAAAGTCTCGATCCCAGTTTATCGTATCATATCTAACATCAATGTATAACAAATACACGTCCAAACATCCGAGGGCACCGCAAAACACTACCCTGGGAGGAATGTCGCGTAGGTCAAATAAAAGAATTCGGTCCTTTAACAATAACATAATCGGATGCGCCGGCGCCGCAGCGGCGATCGCTTAGCACAATGCCACGAAAAATATTATAAAAGACATACCTATAGACGTGTGAAATCATGGCGACACCGAACACACAAAAAAAAAGTTATCGAAAAAATATTCAAAAGTTTTCGTTCGAGAACTGTTTTTTTTTTCTTTTGATCGGCGATTAATTTTATATTGATTGGACGTTTTACGCTTGTTAGAAAGATTTTTATAAGTGGCCTGATAGTGGCGCTTTTTAAGTTTCGAATGTGGAGCAATATCACGCACTAATAAAGCAATTTGAGGCATCCTTTTGAGCTATAAAAGATTTTATTGGAAAAGTTAAATATTGTTACACAATATCGTTATGCGAATTTGCATAAATTAAAAGTTCGAAACTTTTTTACAGAAAAGACACCGACATTGTATGTGACTGTTCCATAGCAATAATTTAAAGCTTGTCAACTACTTTGTTTTAAAGTATCTAATGAACAGGTAATAAAAAATTCTATGATTTATAAATCAAAATTTAATAAGTGGTGCGACCATTTATTACTGTTATTAGATAACTGAACACCTTTTCAAAAACCAATGCCACCATTTTCACGCTTTCTCATCAAATCTAAAAAAAACTTTCGTTCGAAGAACCCAAACAAATTAACAGAGTCATAATTTAAAAAGTTTATCAACAAACGCACCGCTAAAACTGACCACCGTAACGAAAATGGCGATTCAAGAGACGAACCGTTCTAAAATTAATTGGACATAATTAATAAAGCGTCTAAAACAAACTCCTCCCAGCCTTCCGACCGATCTTGCATGTTAGATTATTTTATTTCTTTTTACCAGGATAAAACTACCACCCAAAAAATATTACCAAACCTTTGTTTTAACTCCATAAGGTTGTATTTTCAATGGCTGGTGTGGCAATTGACGGTAAATATAAATTTATCACGGTGTGTATCTAAGGCTTTTTTGTTACAGCATTCCATACAAAACGTGTGTTGTAAAGAGCCCCCGACGATACCACCCATTCATGAGGACAGTGGTGACCTATTGAGATTTGAGACCGATAGCTATTGTGGACATGACTCGGTCTCATTAATAAGTACCTTATTTTGCGTGAATATAATATTTGACCTTCAATATCTGGAGCTGGAAAAGCGCTTCCGGAAAACAGTTTTCCGATGATTCTCAGATGTGTTATGCAAATATATACAAAGTTTTCAGTAAATCATTGTCATAAAATTTTATTTGTTTGTAATGGGAAAGACTACCTAAATAATAACAAAAGACCTTTTGAAACTGTGAAAATAAATAAGAAAATGTCTAAATTCACGAATGCTAAAAATTTCTTTCGGCTGCGGAAACACTTGGCAGCCCGTATAAAACTTGAAAAAAACTTTCAAAATAAGAAATATAACTACACTCTTAAACAAAGCTCTGTCTTATCCCCCTTACTCCTTTCGCGCAGAGGCCCACACGCGCGTCTCATGCAGCCTCTTGTAAACTCGACTTTGGGCTTGAACGACACTTGGTTCTTTTGTTGCGTGTCCTTGACGAAACAAATTTACGATAGCACCTCGGGCGCACATAATGAGCGTCAGCAGAGCTATTAACACCTTTTGGTGCTCAATGAAGATGTTAGGAAATCGCACGAAAGAATGGGGGCGAGAAAATTTGGGTAGAACAATAGATTTAGGAGACGAGAAGACGCTTAGATTACATTTTTCTTTTTCTTTTTGTCGTTAAGAAAAATGTCACAGATTATATTTACTTGTTCTTCAATATAATATATTAATATTTTTTATTTATTTGTTTTTTTTTTTTATGGGCTGCAAAATAGTTTTTCGCTGCTCTATATTTCATGTGCCACTGTCTCTGAGTCTGTCTCTACTTCTGCGCATGCAAGGCATACTTTACCTGGGCATCTAAAACGGCCACTTTAGCAGATCATAATATGAATTGCGTTAAAAATCGTAAAATTAACCATTCATAATAGAAATTGCGTCTTTGACTATTTTACGATTTTTAACGCAATTCATATTATTTTCCTATTATGATCTATTTTCCTAAATTGTCACAAAAGCAGTTACTATTATGAAAGGTGCATTTTACGATTTTTAACGCAATTCTTAATAAGATCTGCCAAAGTGGCCGTTTTAGAACCCCTGATGACGATGAACTTTACTGGCTATATAAGCTAAACAAGCTTGGATAAAAGTGATATTTAGACTCTATTTGAGTCTGAATATCCCTTTGATAAAATTGGTCTTCGATATTTTTATTAATACACAAGTTCTATTATAAACGAAAATTTTTATCAATTTCGACATCAAATTAAGCATGATATTGACAATGATTTGGAAGTGTCAAACGGGCTCTTAATATAAATAAAAAAGCCACAAACACACCACAGATCTGCATTAGTTCAGCACATCTAAGCGTATAATTAGCAAATACTCCAACAACAAACCGTCAACATCAGCCAACTCCCCTGACAATAAATCCTCTAACATTTATGATTTTTAAAACATTTTCAACATTCGAACGAACGCGAAAAAAAATAACAATTTATGGTCTCTTCACCCCCGCTGTAACCATTCAAAGCCCAATAATTGTATATTCTTTTACAGTAGTGTGCCGTTTATTTTGTATGGCCGATGAAGGCCGCAAAAAAAGCATTCAACTAAAATCACAGGCGCCTTTAATCACCGCTATTGAGATCTATCCCGGGATCAAAGCTGTAGCGGCGCCATAACGAAATAGGCTCTCAAAATATTGACATAAGGTTCAATTTACATGCACGATTGGTCACGCTTTTTTGCTCAGCAGCGGATGCTCGTGTCAAACGCTTTAGTATTTTGAGTTTGTTTTGAAAATTCTTTTATCTGATGTATTTGCTGTATCTATTGTTGGTGGTGCTTCATCTGCTACGGGGGCGATTTGTTGAGGGGGCGGTATGCTTGCTGAAAATGCTTACTGGCAATAATTTAGACGTCAAATAAGGTTTTTGTGCGGTTCGGGTGACGTGGCGATCATTTCAGTTTTATTTATGACTTTGGCAGGATATCGCACAATATGCGGAGGAATTCGCGGCGGCTTTGATGCCGATGTGGCGAGGCGCGTTGGTGGCATTTCCGTTATTGTATAAAGGCTCTTTTATAGGTAAAATGGTAATGCGAGAAAACTTTTGGCAAACAATACTTGCTTGTGTAAGTTGACGTGTAATGGTGTGAATATTAATGATATTTGTTTTGATGTATGATTTGTGTTGCATCTTAATATTTTAGTATTAATATTGTCGTTGTTACAAACATATTAGTACAGCTACCATTAGTTCGGACGAAGCGCGTAAACGCATGCTTTCTTTTCGTGCGTAGAAAAGACTTCAACGAGCGCGTGTGCTTTGCTTTTACTGAAAATTGACACAATTTAATTTATCGAAAAATATTTTAAAATTGATTTTTATAGCCTCAAAGCAATTATAGTAACAATTTGACCAGTTTTTCTCTACCTTATACAGAATAAGGTAGAAAAAATAATCATCTAATTATACAACTCTACCAAATTTATAATATCCTCTCAACTGTCCAAATGGTCACGTGACCCAAAAAATTTTTTAATTATGGAACTAAATAATAGTAGAAAAAAAATGTTACGGCAGCATTTTTTTCTAATATAATGTAATTATGAAGTTCTATAGTTTAATTCCTTTAAACAAAAATCTTTCATAAGTACTAATAACACTAACATAGCATAATTATAATCACAGTCTGTTACTACTACCACTAATAAGTTATGGAAATAACGTAACGTATAGGTCTAAAATTAGGTTTTTTTTTCTTATAAGCTATCTATTAAATTCATAAGCATCTGGTAATCACCTCAACACCCATATGTCACAAAGTGATTTAATCTCATTACTGTGCACGTATAGGCAGGGTGCACACTGCACACGAACAATTGGCGACGCGCGACTGGGCAGCTGTCGGGCACAAGCGTCCGACAGGTGTGCATGCCGCTTTATAGTTTTATACGACAGATTTGGGATCTTTAAGACCCGATCTGGTAATTTTCGGGCGTGATTTTATCGTTTGATGTGGTGGTACATGTTGAAAGGAGGTTTAGATTTTCACCTCTTCTGAAACTGCTTAGCTTTGGCCTCTATGAAAAAGAGTACTATACTTGAGATTGAGAGTATGGTTATCAACTTATTAAGCTAATTGCTCATTTATTGCGAGCTGATCATGCAGAAAAAATAAAAAAGGATTTATTATTGGAGACATCATGTATTACGAAAAATGTTACGCAGTTTCATGAGGCCCTGGGTACGATTTTCAAGTACAAAGACAAGTCGGACAAAGTGTTATTGGAGTTCTTCATCAGGAATTTATCAGTGGCAACTTGGTCGATGATAATAGGCTTGCCGATTTGTCCCCGCATTACATGGGCCTTATTATAGACAATATAAACTGTATCACGTGGCCTCGCTTTGTATACAATGAGATATCCACATAATCTGGTTTAATATAGCTTGATTGTTGGTCCTGCGTACTAGTAACACTTCGCCCTTCGGGGATAAAAGCGTGATGTGATTTTATGTGTCATAGTATTAAATGCTTTATTGTTACTTCAAAAGAAGTCGTAAAAATTAATCAATATCTAACCGACGTTTCCTTCCTCCAATGACAAATATCCGTTTCCATGCTTTATCGAAACATACTTGGGAAAAGCCATTACAGCTCTTAACTTTATCAGCATTTATGTAGGTAATAAAATCTCATTTACTGCATAATAATCACAGTATCGGGTTTCAATAAGAGCCTATGCTTTTATTGAAACCCAAAATAATAATATATTCAATATTTTCAATATAATATAGACACCATCAGACATGGTTATATAAAAGAACCTGCAAAAAAAAAACTGCTAGTTCCTTTGATTAATTGCCATTTGATAATTAAGTATCTCAATATCACACAAAAGTGTCCAAGCACAAGTCAAGCGATATATTTTATGCTTACTCTTTCTCACTTCCCACGAAACCAATTTTAGCAGTCTTTCCGCATAGACTAATAATCATAAAACCACAAAACAAAAGAGCATCTCTCAAAAATATCATGTTACTCCGCCGATAAAACCCCTGTCCAAATATTTAGTATCATAAAACCAATTCAGATATAATATATAGTTTAATCGGCACACCGCATTTGTATTCATATAGAATATAAGTTATAAAAAGATTATGGTCGTCATTTTAACTTCTTTTGTTAAAAATTAAAAGGCGAGCGCTCGTTTAAGGCACACGTCACGTATGAACACGTTATAAACTATGCCTTCAATAAATTAAAAGTGTGCGTTTAATGTTAGATATCATTTATACGACGAGGCGGTAAAAAAGGCAACAACCTTGCCCCGAGATTCCTGTAGCACACCTTTAGAACTTGAACTTAAAACTTTAAGCGAAATAGAAAATTTCTACGACTCCCGCCAAATACTCAATCAGCCACATAATTTAATATATTTACATATGAAAAAGCATCGCCAATAAAATACAAAAATCGATTCCGATACACCGTAAAAAGGACATCAAAATCAATTTACGACGCGACACGAAATAACTCTCAGCGGTCATAACAGAGGGTGCTATTTGAGAAAAATGCATCATAATCCTAAACGCCACTTGTCATACGAACTCTATAATATTATGACAATAAAAAAGTATTCATTGAGACAATAGTGAGGGTTTGAGCCCACAATAAATTCTGACGCGGTCCATTTATCACGCAAGATAATCATCGAGGAGCTTAAACCGTGCACACGGGACGAAATACTTTAGAGGTTTATTCACCCACTTCTGTCAAATTTATACGGCTAATTAAGTTGTTTGGGCTGGAATTTCTAATCTTTATAATCGCTTGTAAGTGATGTTATTACTTAATTATATTTGTTAGATGTCACAGTGATGATACTTAAGTCCTTTGCAGGAAATGCAAATTAATTAAAAAATTATCATCCCTTATAATTACAACACACACAATCATTGGAATACCTACATGCATAATTATATACCCATACAACTAATTTGAATAAATAATCTCCCCCTCGCTTTAAAACCCCTACGTGTGACCCCAACAATTGGCTCAACAAATCGAGTACAATGTTCGCCGCCGTAGCGTCAACCAATCAGCGACTCGCGCTTCAACGCGCGGCCCCTTTCACACGGGGCGATCTCCATTTAGTTTACACCAAATTATTCGATCTACTATCGTTATACGAATATGTTTATTTATGGTCCATGTATCGTACCACAGCCGTTTTTATTGGCAGTAAAGTATGAAATTGTGCATTAGGAAGCCTTTCACATCGGAGTTTCATATCAGCGGAGGACATAACTCGAGATTTAGTTTTAACTGGTGTTTTGTGTCGGACCGACATGTTCCGACATGATGTTTTTATGGAAACGTATGTTATTGCGTGAGCTCGGTTCGTTCGGTTTATAGCTTTTCGCCACTTTGTGTTCAAAAGTATGTTGTGAAAAATGTATTTTAAAATGGGTTAGAGCTACATATTTATATTTTGTTGTAGTGACCTTTTTTTGTGTAACCGCAACTTACATGCATATGCGGAAGTGAAAGTTTGTCTTCTTTATGGAATAGTCATAGTAATAAGTCTAGGTACATTAATGTAATAAATTACTTTAAATGTTAAGTCTATAATAATTATCAGCACCAATTTCATTTAATTATTATATTAAATTAGCGTGGTTTCTGCAACTGGAGCTTGTGGTTAATGTATTAATTAGTCTAAATTATCCCATTTAGTATCCTTGCTACGTTTAATTTACCCTACCGTCTAATAAATCAATTACCTAACGACCAAAAATAATAGATGCACATACCACCCATATAGTCCAATAATAATTATTCAAATCTATTCAACACTTCCTACTTCAATTAAACTCGTATCACGTAATCCAATGGTTCATAAATTCATAAAGTACAACTAGACAACATTAAACGTAATATAATACCACTATGACCACCGGTCATTTAAAAAAATGAACATTTTATAATCTTACAACTCTATCGTGGCGTTATTAAATAATAACTGTACCTTTTTGTCTCACTATGAGGCGAATAACAGATTTTATGCTTAACATAACATCACGCCTGTTTTGCTCTAAAGATTAGGCAGAGGTCTATCTAATAGTACTCCCTCATTTTTAGCCAGTAATATATTTTTAAGTCCCACGTAATTTGGGGTAAGTCAATTGCTATCATCAGGGCACAAATCCAGACTCCGTGGCTGCAACTTAGAAATTCCTGATGGAAAAACTCAGTAACACTTTTCCTGCCCGGGAAACGAACCAAAGACTTCATGCTCAGAAGTCGTGTTTGCGACCACTCGATCAACGAGGCAGTCTGGTGACTGTTTTTTTTTTTTTGCAAAAGCAGATCAATCGTCATAAATGTGAGTTGGCAATTTTAGATAGGTAGGTACTAAGAATAATATAAGCGTAGCTTTTCTCATAATGTGTTATTTTCTATAACAGTAATTATGTCTAAGATTGAAATAGCCCACATTTTATATCAAGTTGTACGATGGTTGGTCTATAAGTATTAAGTACTTGCCTGGCTCAGTCCCGTGCAATATTCTTGAATATTAGACCCATAACCGTTAAAATGCGATGTCGATATAGCGCTACTTAGGTACCTAACATTCATCAATTCATGTAGAAAGGAATTGGAATCCGTCGTGATACTAGTACACGTAGCTTTTTGACCCCCGTCCGAAAATCTAGCTTAAACATAATCGAGTTTTAAGAAAAAAAGATTTGATAGAAAAGATAATTACAACTTATTTGCTAATGTCCAGCTTATGAAATGGTAACCCTAACTACATCACTGAACGCTATTCCCTCTTCTTAATGACGCACTACAGACAGGTTTGTGATAAAATGTCCTCAGATCAGAACCAGTTGGCTGATAATAAACTCTCCCACAGCCATCTTGACCTTAGATTATCTATTTATAGCCTAGTTTTTGTCTACCGACATTTTTTTACGGACTACCTTTGTTCGACGTATGGGGTCAATGATGGCAGCTCTATTTTTGGTTCCGATTCGGGTGAAAATGGATTCATTTATAGTAATTCTGAAGGAATTGTCTTCTCATTATTAATAGATTCATGTAAGTATAGTCTGTAAGAACATAGCAACCTACAATTTTGCAAAATGTTAATGTTGAGCATGCTGCAGTGTCTCACCAAAATCACACACAAACTTTATTTTATTTCTAAAACTCTTAGAAAATTTTGTTTTCCCACCAATCACTGCTGACTAGCACTCTTATGTCGCTATACATAAGAATAGACATATATGTAGATCATTAGTATACATCATAAAATACATAACTTACGCCTCCAATAAATTGCCGTAACACACAAAGCTTGCCGCTCTAATTTCGCCAAAAGCAGACACCGCTAATATCTCAATTTCGAGAATGGACCTACGTCTGAGGGCAAACACACCGCCCATTAGACCCCACCGGTCCAGCTGCTCACGAATCGTCACTTAATTGCACTACCTAAGTGCAATAAATTAATTACGTGACAACAAAACTGTGAGAAGGTCCACAGGAGACGCAGCAAGGTAGCCCCCCGTTGTGCGAAGACCTCACGAGAACACAGTGTCGCATCACACCGCTTTGTCCACCTAAATTCGCCTTCCCTTTTCGCCTGTCGAGTTTGTGAGCAACAAAAAAGAGATGAGCAATCGTCGGCGAAGCCTTTGCTCCTCGCTCATCATTTTTCACGTCTCATTCAATAACTCGATGCATAGTCGCCGAGATAGTGATCGAGTTTTGAAATATTTCGATGGGAGAGCGTTACATTCCCAAGGATATGGTGTTACTTTGCGTGCGGAATGTTTGTACCTACTTGTATTGTGCTGCACTGGCGACTTGGCGAGCTTATGACGGAACGGACGGTTGGTATGAGGTTTGTTGTATGTTCAGTTAAGTATTCGGAGTGGTACTGGAAAAGTGTGGAACTATATTTATTTAAAACATTGACAATTAAATGAGGTACCAAACCGATTTATGTTCAGTTATTTGTTTTTAACCTGAAATACGTAAATTGTATCTGATAGTAATACCATTTCTGTGAAAAGTCAAGTACCTATACACCCACATACAATTAAATTGCAAGCCAAAGTCAATCGTATAAGCAGACTTATTAAGCAAAATAACTGTATTTCTATGTTCAATTGCCGTGCGAAATGAAAACTATTTATTGAATTTTCCTAAGGTAAGGGATACTGTATTGTATTTATAAAACAAACACAATAAGGACTGTGTACTGATCTACATCCTTAGGTAAATCATGCCTTGAACAAGCTGGAAATACGCAAGGACGAAGAACATTGTTCAGAATGTCAGCATCACAAAACGGATCTCACGTTTACATAAAGACGACCACAACTAGTGTAACCACCATGTAACCACTATTGAACAAGTGAAATAAATCGGAAAATCCATTTACCACATCTAAATCGTTCAATGAAAGTACCGAAACAATTCTATTTGCATCACTGAACACGTTTATAACGCGTTCAGAAGCGTCAAGGCGTTGCAAGTCCCGTATAATGTAATTTAATTCTATGCAGCTTACAAACCCTTTGCAACAAAGAACCCCAGAACACTTTGTTTGCTATTGTCGGCTACTTTACAGATTACATTCATTGTAATACATAATATATGATCAAACGAACTTGCAAGTGAAGTTCGATCTTTATTATGATGAGTTGCTTCATTTGAAGATATGATTATAACAATGTAGTTTCCTTACTTACTTGGTAACTTCGCACATAGTTTAAAGATTTTTAATTTTTAAAACGGTTATGTGACGTAGGTCCGGTATGTCTGTGCCTCTGTGTTGACACTGACGTTTAGCTCATTTTTTGGAGTCAATTTATTGGTCTGATACAAAACTTTCCCTTTATCTGGGAAATGACAAGTGTCAGGGAGGGAGGGAGATCATATCTTCAAATGAAGCAACTCATCATAATAAAGATCGAACTTCACTTGCAAGTTCGTTTGATCATATATTATAATTCGTTGCTTCATTTTTCAGATATGATTATAACAATGTAGATGTTAAGAGTCAGAAAGTTTTGGACTGGAAAAAGAAATAAACAACAACATTATGAATATTATCGTTTTATTTATCAATAAATCAGTCTTATACATCTTCTTAATTGTAAAGGTATTATTACCTATTAACTTAACAGAGATCTCATTAATGATCATAAGAAATTCGAGTAATCACAATTAGTCTTCTGATGGTAAGCAGACAGACCTGGCAAATTCGCCTTCGTTTATAATAGACCTGTTATAAAAACGAGCAAATGAATTTGATGAATTAGTCCACCCTGCGGTTTTACGAATAGTTTCAATATTTACGCCGGCCAAGTTCGCGGTCGACGTGGCTGCATGTCGTGTGCTATGTGCACCGAATATACCGATATCTATGCCGCTCTCAGACAGCACGTGTTTGATCCATCTGCTGATGGTTTGTGTGGTAGCGGCTTTGTATGGACGTTTGTACGCGCGTACGTCAACAACAGATTGCATGTAGTACTCTCAGGTCTTATATTTTTAGTGATAGAAATATAGTCTGAGAGAACTGTAGCAGGGCAAATGGAAGTATTTTCCCTGAAATATGGTAGGAACAAGACGGGTTGGTCCCTACCTGGTGCGGACGTCTTGATGATGTCCGTTATTACAATTTTTATTCCAGTATCGGAGAAACTTATGTTTTCGAGTTTAATTAAAGAAAGTGTTTGTACCCTGTGAGCCGTGCAGATTGCTAAAAGAATTACAAGTTTTTTAGTGATTTTTTCTAGAGGCAGCTCTTTATTAGGGAACCAAGTTGAAATCAAATTTAAAACCAGTTGGGGATTCCAAGTGGTGGAGTATTTCGGTCTTAAAGGTTTTAATTTAAACGCACCTTTAAGGAGACGCTTAATAGATTCGTCTGAGCCAATATTATTGCCTATAAGGGCTGACAAAGCAGACCGATGAGAATTTAGGCTACCATACGCACACCCGTTATTAAATTGTAACGTTAAGAATGAGAGTACAGAAGATATCGGAGGGCAGAAAGCATTCGTGTTGTTTACCGTACAGTATTGCCACCAGAGCTTCAGTGAGGTGTTGTATTGGTTAATAGTACTGTTGGAAAAGGATGATAGCATCAGTGTAGCCGAGTCTGCACAGGCACCCCGTCTCATGTAAGCTTGCCGGAGAGCCTCGCGACACCCAGGGTAAGGTTCTTGTGTAGTGGGTGGCATTCTCTGAAATGAGATTGCAGAAGGTATTTATTGGGGTTTAAATAAACAATTTCGGATACTATAAGAGTTTGTAATAATGGGAACCAAGGTTGTGATGGCCAGTTAGGATATACTAATATGCCACATGCATTATCATCAATGATTTTTCTAAGACACTTAATATTAGGGAAAATGGTGGGAAAGCGTAAAAGTAATAAGTGTTCCAATCTAATGTAAATGCATCGACTGATGCTGCATCGGGGTCTTGTCTCCATGAGACAAATCTAGTACACTTAGCGTTATCGCGAGACGCGAATAAATCTATTTCGGGTTGGCCAAAATATTTTATAATATCCTGGAAGGCATCATTGGACAGAGACCATTCCGTATCCGGATTAACTATTCTAGACGCGGCGTCGGCATGATTTTCCTTAGTATTTACATATGACGCATAAACCCAAAGGTCACGCTGCTCACACCATTTCCAAAGAGACCTGGCCAAGTCGTTTAAGTGGGGGTATTGAATGCCCCCCATACGATTCACGTAACTGATTGCAGTCGTATTGTCCATGCGAAGTAATACTGCACAGTTGGTTAGCTCGCTGGTAAATGACTTTAATCCTAAAAAGGCTGCCATTAGCTCTAAATAGTTAATATGGCATTCCTTTTCTGATGACTTCCATTTACCATGTACTTGGGAGTTCTTGCAAACAGAACCCCAACCTGATCTTGACGCATCTGTATATATTTCGATTTCGAAATTAGGCTGTCGCATAAAGTTGCGAGTTGTATCGATATTTGACAGCCACCAGTACAAATCTTCTAATACAATATTAGGTAGCTTAATTTTGGCATCATAATTATTGTTATGTTTTAGTAGCGCAAGGTATTTTTGTCGCTCCAAAATCTTTGTGTACAACCAAGCGTACTTAACGGCCGGGCAAGCTGCGACTAGCATACCGATAAAACGAGCTAATTCGCGAATTGAACATGAATGTAGTTTTGTAAACTTAGTAACCAACTCGGCAATATTACGTCGCTTTTCAGCTGGCAATTCAATATTAAGACTTCTTGTATCATAAAAAAACCTAAATACTTGCATGATTGTCGCGGTTTTATCATACTTTTGTCGTAATTGACAACGAAACCTAAGGACTCGAGTAGTTGTAAAGTTTCGTTAACATTATTGAGACACTTGTCGTAAGTGTCTCCTATACATAAGATGTCGTCTAGATAGCATACTGACTGGAAACCGCGATGTCTGAGGTAAGTTATAACTTCTTTCATAATCTTAGTAAATACCCGCGGAGCTACGGATAAACCGAACGGCATGCAATTAAAAGTAAAGGTTTTAGTTTCCAACGAATTATTGGGCTTAAATTGAAATTTTAAGTATTTACGGTCAGCATGCCTAATGGCTAATAGGAAATACGCATCTTTCAAGTCGATAGTGGCTAGGTATCCATTGCGTGGTATCAGTTTGCATGCTGTTCGGTAATCCTCCATTTTAAAGTGTTCGCTACTAATTAGCTTATTTAAGGATTTCAAATTTAATATGAACCGGTTTTCGCCGTTAGGTTTCTTAGTGAGAAATATTTTAGATATAAATTGATCTTTAGTAACATTACACTCTGAGATGGCCCCTAATGATTTTAGTTTATTGATGGCTTTCATCATGTCTGACTTTTCTGTATAGGATAGGTTATTTTTTGGTACTACTGACTGACTTACAGGCATAAGAAAAAGTATTGGATATCCATTTTTTAACCAATCAAGAATAACATTATTGTTGGTTATTTTTAACCAGCGGTCGTAAAAGTGGGTAAGTCTACCCGCATGTACCTGTATTAACGGTGACTCTGAGCAGGCGTCCGCGGCTTGTCCTGCGACGCAAGGCGTTGAGTCTGAGTTGATGGCGTGTATGGGCGGCGATTCCCTGCTGTCGCCGGCCTCCTGTATGCACCCCGCCCCCCCCTGTTCGCCGGGTATCGAGGAGGCGGGTTCCAGTTTCCCTGGTAAGCCGGGCGAGTGTTAGGCTGTTGAGGTGGTTTAGGCACCTTCGCAGTCTTCTTGATGGAAAGGCCTTGTTTTTCAATGGCCTTGGCGGCTTTAATTTTCTCGGATAAGGATGAGCCAAACAGTGATTCATCCCTTTCGGACTCATTTATTATATTTAAAAAAGCCTTGTCCAAACTCGGAGTGATTAACTTCACTCGAGTCTGCGTTGCCGAATAATGTGAGTCACATAGTAGGCGGCAACCATTGCTTAAATGTTTCATGGCTTGCACCTTGTTATCGGACTTAAGCAGCAGATCCATGCCTCTGTTGACGGCAGTGATGCCGGCACCTAGTTGCTGTTGAGACGCTGCAAGTGTCTTGTCACGATTACGCACCATGTCAGGTACCGCAGCTGAGATTTCTGCGTTCAATTTTGGCGCTTGTAGAAACCTACAGTTGTCTGGAGCAAGGTACTCTTTTAGGAGCCCATCTTTGCTTTCCTTAGGCATACCCTTCCTCAGCAAAGGAAGCCACAATTGCGATAAATTACCGTGAATGTTGTCGCCATAGTCAGGTGAGTCTGACGTGGATTCGCCGAGAGCTGACAGTAGATCAGGATCTAGTTCAGGTTGGTCTGCGATGGAGGAGGTTTCCTCTTCAGGACAGGGTGCCACAGGCTGACCATCTTGTTGGTCGGGGTTATCACCGGGTTCCGGTTCCACAGCTTGTGAAACGGGTAGATCGGATATTGGTTCCGTAAAATGGTCCTTATTGTTAGCCAGGGCCTCGACGGCATCTTCGTTACCTGTAATTACGATTTGCAATTAAGGTTGTGAAGATAATAATTTGAAGGTAGTGTGAAAATAAAGTTGAAAAATTTTGCACGTTAACGGTACATCTACTTAAGATTGTACGTATTTATGTGCATGTTTGTCATCGTTGGAGACTCGCAGTCAACCCCGATGCGTTAATATGTATTAACTTTCATTTAGTTTTGAAAATATGTCAAAGTTATTGACTCGCAGTCAATCCCAAAGCATAAACAAAACGGTTAATTAGTTTCACTTTTAGAACACTCACTAATGAATGCATATTAGCTTACCTTCGTCATCTGATGAGGATATCTGTAACGGTCTAATTCTCCGTCGATGTTTTTCTTTTTCCTCTAGTTTGCGAATTTTCTTAGCGTAGTGCTCAATTCTCGATTGCGCGCTCCTTTTCGGCATGTTGCTTGAAGGGCGCGTGCGATAGTTACCGCGCACGAAAAAGGAATGAGCTAAACGTCAGTGTCAACACAGAGGCACAGACATACCGGACCTACGTCACATAACCGTTTTAAAAATTAAAAATCTTTAAACTATGTGCGAAGTTACCAAGTAAGTAAGGAAACTACATTGTTATAATCATATCTGAAAAATGAAGCAACGAATTATAATAGTTAGGGAGCAGGTACAGTTATATTCATTGAGTGGTCTTGCACAGATGTTTATCAGTAAAACAATGTTGTAAGTTTTGCAAACTGACAGTTTTTTGAGGTTTCCCTTATCTGTGTATCTTGGGAGTTTGTCGCTTTGAGCCGCCGCGGTTTGCACCTATTTGTTGAAACGAGTGTTATCTTACAGATTAAGGATGTTGGGTTTTGGTGTTAAATGTTCTGGAGCTGTGGGCGTGTGAATGGTTTAGTGAATGACCAGCTAATGACGACATAGATCAGTATCTTTGATTGTTTTTCGAAGATGTTTTTTGTGAATCTGTGGACTTAAACGTGTTGATTAGTTCGACTCGTGGGACTAGATGAGGTAATTTAGTCCGGAGCAGAACAGGTGAATACCTGTAGATACGTGTAGCGACTACCAAAGTTAAGGCAGTAGTAGAATAAAGCAAAATTATGGGAGTTTAAACTAAACAAGTCTGTATCGTAGAACTCCAGTTTCCAGGATATATTGTCTACGTGACTATATAATTATATGTGTGGTATGTAATTGTGCGTGTCTTGAAGGTGTACTGCAGACAATATTAGTATTTCACTCATAATGTAAAACTAAAATAAATTATACTCAAAATTTCAAAACCTTTGAAATGTATTTTGAAAATTATTTATTTTATTTTTATAGAAACGTTGCCCCACACTAGGAATTTCCCCGTATCGTGGGTGCGTTTACAAACATTTAAACTCACATACACAGAACACCCAGTACCCGAAACAACTATCTGTAGGCCATACAAATATTTTTTCCGTGCGGGGATCGAACCCGCGACACGTAGCGTAGCAGTCCAATCGCCAAAATTGATGACGAGAGATTTTAAATATAGGTATAAGTTATTATTTTATTAGCTGAGCTCCGATCTGAAACCATAACCACCAAAAACATCTATGCAAAATTGGCGGCCTATGTAATTTACTAAAAATAAAATAAATCCCAATAGCGTGATCTTGTTAACGTCACGGAAACCGCAAATCACGTTCAAAAATTAAAAACAATTCGCCGATGTGCGTCATTATTCAACAATAAGTAATGCGTGATATTTAAGAAAGAATCGTCACTCAAAATAATTGCTTGATGAATGATCTTCGACTCAGCATTGATCATTTGTCTTCAGTCAAATTTTTACAAGTCGTTAAAGCTCTACACCTCTTTTTAATACAACATTACCGTCCGTTTTTAATTTTCGTAGTTTTTAGGATTCCGTACCTCAAATGAAAAAAAAAAAATATTTTTATATAATAATTTTAAGATACACACTTTTATAGATTTTTAAGAAAATAGATCCCCTTAACACCGAAACTACAGAAACTAAAATTTTGAAATAAAACAGAGATTAGTTCACTACTTACCTACTTATATATTACAGAAAAACCTATAAGAAGTCTGTCGTGCTAAAATAACATGGAAAATCTCTCAATATTATGCGTACAAACTTACATTTGCAAACGGAATGTTAGGTTAAGTTAATGTTAAGTTTGGTCGATGGTACGGAACACTTCATGTGCAAGTCCGACTTGCACTTGGCCAGTTTTTACAACATTAGGTAATTAATAGATAAATGCTTTATTATTTTATTATATTGGTAACTAGTTTCTGGCCATGGCATTGCCTTATTGTCGCTTAAAATAATTATTTTAATATCTAAATTTCTTCATTTTTTTCTGACCATAAATAATGTCATTTCTAAAGTAAGTTCATTTTTAAGTAATAACTAATCTCAATGACCTGTGGCGTTTATGAACGCAACCATAAGCGCTGGCAACACCAGGCATGATAGTCTGTGGCCGACCGGGTTTTTCACAGACAGACAGAGAAGAAAGTATTATTGTGTGTTATGATTAGAAAAGTTTCCAAATTACATTCTTCCAATACTCTACGCTTGACTTTCATTTTCGTTCAGTGCGAAACAAAAGGGAACGAACGGTATATTCCTGCGTTCCCAAAGTGGTGACCCCGACGTGATTGTGACTTTACATCTCGCGAAGCGAACGCCTGTGACTTCTGTACATGAGATCCAAAGCTCCATACTACGGACATTGCCGCCTAAAAAAACGAGCTACACCGGACAACGAGAATATTGTTTTTCATGTCATCAGTGTCAGTTCCCGTTTCCCGCATTCCAGCCGTTTTCCAGAGTACGTTCGTCAATTAAGTGACGACAAGTGTCATTGCAAAGGCCGTGTATTCCCGTTCGTCCCCTCGACTTCGTCCCCCGAGGGGGACGAACGGGAATTCGTTATTTATTTTCCCGATGGTCCCTCAAAATTTTTTGGGGGGACGAATGGGAATAATTTATTAATTCTTTTTTGGGTCTATTGCTCCCACTAAATAATATAAGACTGGTGGTTTTAATTGGTAAAAAAACAAAATTGAAATAAAAATCAGTCATTTATTAAGGAATAAAAATCACAGAATCAACTTTGCAATAACTCGCAATATTTTTATATATAATATTTTTTTAATTATGAATAAAATTCTCCTTATAACTAAAAATTATGATTTAAAAATCTGTGTATACAGATTACAATAAAAAAAGTCTGTATTATATTACAATTAAACACTACAAACAGACTTTTTACCATTCAGGTTGTTTCCTTTTGAAATATAAGTCACTATTTTTCGTAGAGTTGCTTATAATGGTGGCAAGATTTTACGTTTTACGTTATGTAAGTGATTAGAAAAGTTTACTCATTATTTTAACACATAAATAGGGTCAGTAAATTATCACACTTTCAAAAGCAAAATTAAATAAAATACCTAAAATATCACGAAATCAAGATAAAAATAACAAAAAAAACTTATCGTACTAATTTTTAAAAAGTCACATTTGCTTATATGTATAGGTATACGGTGTCACATTTTTGTGTTACATATTGTATAAGGAATCAGAACAGGTTACACATTAATTTTACATATAAATAGCGTCAATTAGCACAATTTCAAAATCAAAATAAAAAACATATACAAAATCAAAGTGAAAAAACATGAACACAAAACATCATAGAGGGTAACAACAATAAAAAATTCACAAGTATTGAAGAAAGTAGTCGAGGTCATAACAGTAGGCAGTAATAATTATTGCACACAAAGCCTAGAGATTACATCAACGTACACAACCATCGAGCACTTTACTTATTATGATTAATACCTACGTAAGTTTTTCTAAAAAATGTCCTACAGTTATTTCTGAATTAAGAAGTTGCATTTGGCAATCCATAATATATTGGTCTGTCAAGATTGAATGTAGCTTACGCCGTTTTGGATTTTGTTTTGCTTTCACGCTGTATAAGTTAGAGTCTTGATGTAACACCGTAAGCAATTTTAAAATATTAGGTTTTTTTTTGCCTATGGCACTATTTAATTTAAAATGCCACCCTTCGGCAAAGTTATTAGTACGGTGTCGTTTTCCAAAACTGCACCACACTTTTACGAAATTCGATTGAAGCCACTGCGATAGCATGTATTGCCGAAATTTTTCACTTTGGCTATCACCGGGGCTTTCGCTAGCGATATAAAACCAGCCTTCAAAAATACGTTCCTCTGGTAATAATGGAAGCACCGCACTTAGGGCTACTTGACGTCTTAAAGTTTTATTTTTTGTTAGATTTAATTCACGGCCTTTCCTCCAAATAGCATTATTAAAATGGTAATAACAGCCGTACATTATTAGCATAAATTAATAAGACATGAGACAATATAGTATTGACTATAAACAATCTAATAATATTTGTAACTTACAAAAATGTAGGTACTTACATCAGTAGTTTTCCGCAGAACTCGTGTCGAATATACATATATTATTACATTAACACCCGTGCACTTTCATTGTTTTGTCAACACTAACCCGACCGGTCTAATTTAAGGATAGGAAAGGGAGAGAATGTCAGGTAAACCAATAGGATTTACGCAAATAACACAATGTTATCGGCACTCTTTTGTTAACTACCAGAATCGCCGGCGCTTCCCGTCAGAGTTGCTATATTTAGTGTAGGTAAACATAATGAAACAATGATAAACTTAGGATACGTTTTATAATTCATAAAAAAATAGAGAAGAATTTTGTAAAATAATTGGAGATTAAACGAACTTACCTGAAGTGAAGTTCTATCCAAATTATACGAGTTGCTTCGTCCGAAGAGATTAGGATAACATTGTAGTAATACGTCTAGGTACCGCCTTTCACCCACTAAGTTTGAATTTTTATTTTTTATTTTTGTGGGTACTTTGTCTTCCTTATAGTTATGCCTACTCATTTAGTTGAGAGCCTGGAACCTTTTAAATTTAATATTTCACATAAGTATGGGTTTATAGGGTTGGGAGGGAACTAATCTCTTGGGACGAAGCAACTCGTATAATTTGGATAGAACTTCACTTCAGGTAAGTTCATTTAATCTCCAATTATACTTCGTTGCTTCGTCCTTTGAGATTAGGATAACATTGTAGATTTTGAAAGATGGTGAAATATTAATCACGGAATTTTTATTTAGTTACATGTAATTTCATGTTGAATCAAACATTAAATTATTGTTTTCTTGTAACTAAAGTATAGTTTTCTTTAATTAGGGGTAGATAAATAAAGTAAGTTACTAATTTAAGTAATTAAATCTAACATCAATGAGAGGTTGGGATTAATAAGATAAATTTATCAGTTTGTTAACATTGAACATTTGTATGAAAATGATTGAACGTATCTAGTGAAAACATTGGAGCTGCCACTCCACCCAGCTGCTTTTCGTATCGTGTCTGGTGAAGTGGGCAGAAAATATTGACGTGTCAATTCCGTTTATTGATAATAAAATCTTTTATCCACCGAATGATGGTATTTGTGTATATTTGTGTTATTTAAAACAAAAAGCTAATGGTCTGCACCATGTGTGCAGTTACAAGTATGAGCAAAGTTACGACCATTTCTGTTAAACTTAAATTATTATTTTGACACCATTTCGATAGGAACTCTAAAAGTTTTGACGAATTCAAAGCGATAATATATTTTGAGGCTGGAGGACGAAGAACTGTTATTGAATTTCAACAGCGTTGAATAGCATAGCAACGTGTTCATCAGACCTTAATACTCCTATGTATTTTAATATTGTGAGTTTTACAAAAGTTAACTCAAACGTCGAATTGTAACATCGTAACATCATTGACTTTTCATATTATAAAGAATAGCTATCATAATTTTTAAAGATGACTCTTCTATTTCGTAACTTTCATGCAATCAACGTGATCAGCTCGGGGACACTGTTGGAAATAGATAAAAACATTTTATCAGAGGGTCTAAACTGAACTAATTCTGAACAGAGAAGTTTTTGTTAAAGTGGAGACCAGGGTTGTGTTGGTCAAAATGGAACCACAACAATACCCTCTACCTGTTAGTATCATGTATATATTAGTTTTCTTAATACTTCTAATATAACCGCAAAAGATGAAAATGCTTAGTTAAAACAAAGTTTTTATCCAGTTTATAGTCAAATCGTTTACAGTGAATGCTCCTGGGTCTCTATCCCATGAGACGAACTTAGCACATTTGTTATTCAACATTGATCCGAAAAGATTAATTTTTGTTGCCCAAAGGCTCCATAGAATCTATTCAAAAGCATGATCTTAAATGGTCTATCGGTATCGGAGTGGTATCGAAGCCAATACAAATATACCACGAGTTTAACATCACTGCGATAAACATTTTGTGATTTAGTTAAATGTAGATAGGTACCTATCTTACTCCACCCATGAGGTTGATTTACGAAATAGCAGTTGTTTGGTCAACGCGTAACAAATAACACATGACGAATTCTTGTCCAGTTCGTAATTACCGTGGTAAATACCAAGAAAGCAGCCAGGAATTCTAGACAATTAATAATATATTTGTCAGACTCTGTGTTACTCCACTGGCCACTGACAGTCTCCTCACCGCATGCTGCCCCCCCCCCCTTTTTTTTTTTTTTTTGCTAGCGTGAAAATATTCTTAGACATTAGCAGTCTTGCCTAATGGGATCGACTGCGGTATCAATACATTTTAACCACCAGGTAAAATCGTCCTGCAAATACCTACTGTGGTAATGACGTATGTGGCTATCGTAATTACTTGTTTTACATAATGTAAGGTATCTGCATCTTTCGATCTGCTTGGTGTAAAGCCAACCGAACTGAATCGCGATTCAGGGTGAAGTGAGGAGGCCTACCAAGCGGGCAAAATGTCTTATTTTAGAACGAGATTTCAATTTAAACCATTGTAACTCTTTGTTAATTAAATTTCGTTTTTCTTTAGGTAGGCTAACATGAAAACCTCTTGTATCTGTCACAAAACCAAGGTATTTGCAAACATTACTTGGAATCATTCAAAAACTTCTTTTAATGTTTATTAGGGATCCTAAGAACTCCAAAATATGTTTTGTTTTTTTTAAAATATTATCAAATCGCAATCTTGATAATTATTAGAAATGTCATCGAAGTAGATACCTAGATGACAAAATTAAATAGCCTAATGATTTCAGTAAACAAATTACTGGTTCACATAAGTGAACACAAATGGGGCTGTTTAAAAACCAAACGGTAATAGGTAGGTACATAAAATTAATGCATTTTTCCCCTGTACCTATTCGTAGGTACCTTTTGTACATCGGTTGTATAGGTACGAGAAAATACACATCCTTTTATTCAGGGGTGGGCTTAGATCTTCATTTTTTATGAAATATTCTGTTATGATTACTTATGATGTACTTGTTTTGTTTAAGACATTATGTTTTATATAAATCCGTTTTTTTTTTTTTTTTTTTAATTGGGTTTTTTAATCAGGAAATAACTAGAAAGAATTAAAATGTCCTTCACATGGTTCTCAATGTGAAATGGCTTTATTACTGTGAATAAGATCAGTGATGGCCACCTTGTATTTTAAGGACTCAGATGAAGCTAACGCAGATAAACTTGGTTCGTGTAACTTTGGATAGGCAGGTTTTGTAAACGGTATCTTGTAACCTCTTATCCAGGATAATACAATATGGTCATTGGTATCAATAATTGTCATTGGTCATAAAAGTAGGATAACCGACCTGCGGAACGTACCTACCTACCGGGTCTAGCGCCGCGGGGCTTGGTGCTGCTGCACAGATTGCAGGCGCGGCGCGGGTGATGTCCTCCGCGCCGCGCTGTTGGGAACGGAGGCGTCCGGTTTAGGTCTCTGCGCTGGTGCAGGTCCTGGTTTTGATATACTTAGCTTTTGCAGCTTTTATAAGTATCGGTCAGATGTTCACCAAATAGAAAATTATAGATTTTGTATTAATTCCTTGAGTTTTTTGAACAAATAAAACTACGGCGTGTCATGGACTCACTGTGTTGTGAGTTCATCAGTACCTACAGTAAATCAGTCGACCGGCTTCAATTAGTAATTTTACTACCGACTGAATGAAAAGCTTAAAGTGAAGGCATCGCTCACTTACAAGATATACCTACTTACTTGCTGGGACCTGCACCTTTTTGTTGTTTTTATTAACTTCGAAGCAGCAATATTTGTGCATGTTTGTGGAACAAGATGCTTTTCAAACAGTTTTTTTTTTTTTTTTTTTTGTCATTCTTTGTCAAGCCTGTCGTTGCAATGTGTTCCCATAGTCTTTTTTTTTTTTTTTTTTTTTTGTTTGATGGAGTTTCGCCCAAGAGAATCAAAATCTCTTCGTCCAGCTCAATTTGCGTTACATTAACAGGTATATAGTTCCGACTGCATTGCCTGTACCTACTGCGTCTGTAGTAGGGATATCATGTATGTACCTATCGTCGAGGTAGACGTACCCAGATGTGGCTCATCTGAGTCAATTATCGCCAATGACACGACATCAGCTTGACTTCCATTTCAGCGGGAATATAAATGGATCAAATGTAGGTATCAAATAGAAAAAAACCGTTTAAAAACAGCGCGGCGATAGTCTTCATAACTATCCACAACACCAAGTTTATAATCCATCAAGTGATTACATTTTGTAGTGTATGTGAATATGATCACTACGACCAGTGCTCCTAGTAGGATATAAGTAGTGGTTTTAGAGCGGCGATAGTCCTTAAAACTATCCACAACACTATGTTTTTGTCCGTACGGAAATAAAACGGAACTATTATTAAGTAGGTCATTAAATAATGTGAAGGTAACATTCCTTTCAAATGTACACAATCACTATGTAACCAATGTTTTGCATGGAAATCCAAATTTATTCTTAGGATGTAGGTACTCAACACTGTGTTGGTCCGTACGGATATTAAATGCAATTATGTATTATTAATTAACTCATTAACTATTGTGAAGGTAACATTCCTTTCAAATGTACACAATCACCATGTAACCAATGTATTGGGAATCCAAAATTATCCATAAGATGTAGGTACACAGCCTGTTGTTTCTGTTATCTATGTACACAACACTATAATGTTGGTCCGTAGGTACGGATAAAATTGCAATTATTAATAATTAAGCCATTAATTAATGTGAAGGTAACATTCCTTTCAAATGTACACAATCACTATGACTGTAACCAATGTAATGGGAATCCAAATTAATCCATAACATGAGGTACACAACACTATGTGTTAGTCCGTAAAGCTGTACGGATATAAAATGCAATTATTATTAAGTAGGTCATTAAATAATGTGAAGGTAACATTCCTTTCAAATGTACACAATCACTAAAATATGACCAATAAATTGGGAATCCAAAATTATGTGAAGGTAACATCCCCATAAGATGCACACAACACTATTTAAGATATTTTTATGACATCATGTCAGATTGTGATACGGATATAGTCCGAAAAACTATTCACAATATCTTCAGTTTGTAAAAAGAACACTTCAGCTTACCTTCATGGTCCGAGAGTAATGGCGCCATAATAATATTCGTTGACGAGGACACTCGGAACTATTTGAAACACACGACTGACTGTCGCGTTTAATAAGTTACTTTTTGAGTTTTCGAATCTTCTTTCTTCAAATCACTGCCGTCGTTTATTGTGACTATATTTTGGCATCTATTTTGTATGTCCAAATAAAAGGAAGAAAATAATGTGGTGATCGGCGACGCACTAAAACGCGAATGAGTAGGCATAACTATAAGGAAGACAAAGTACCCACAAAAATAAAAAATAAAAATTCAAACTTAGTGGGTGAAAGGCGGTACCTAGACGTATTACTACAATGTTATCCTAATCTCAAAGGACGAAGCAACGAAGTATAATGATTAAATCTAACGAAGAAACTAATTTAAAAGTAAACTACGAAACATCGAATAAACATATTTTCTGCACAAATCTTTTTAGTGGGACGAATGGCACTAATCGAAGAACATATTCCCATTCGTCCTCTCTTGAATTAGGATTGGGACGATCGGGAACAAATTAAATATTAATTTTGTAAATTCCCGTTCGTCCCCCTCGGGGGACGAAGTCGAGGGGACGAACGGGAATACACGGCAAAGGCATGTGAAATTGTGGAAACATTGTGAATTCATCTATACCTACCGACAAGTAACTAAACTCGTTTATTGGAAAATCGTTATCATACGAAGACTACGAAGTGCATCGAACGCCATCTGTCGTTAATCGACGAAATAAATACCGTTCCAGTGACAGCCGACATTGACATCAACCGACGTTCCGGTCCACGCAAGTACCACTTGAATATTAGTTGGACATTCTCGTGATAGCTACCAAAAATACAGTGATACAATTATATATTTTCATTTTATTATATAGATAATTATAAATAGCTAGTAAACACAATAACATTTCACTTTACTTGCACTTGTATTTCTTGTGTTTACATACTGTTTTCTTATTGTAACTTTTTAAACTGCAATGTATATAATATATATAATACATGCATGTACTAATATGACAAAGGTTGGGATATTATGCATTGAATGCTGATAATGTCTGTTTAACTGTTTCTACAATTATTTTTGTTTGTCTGCATCTGCGTACTTAATTTTTGTTTTTAAATTTTTGTGTTTATTTTTTGGTTTGCACATTTTTGTTATTTTTTATGCTCATATGGTACTTATATTAACCCTCACCACTTACCCACGGTTAGAATAACTATCCCTAGCTCGGTGTTTTGTGTGGTTTTTGGATTTCTGCAGGTTTTATTATAATTTTGAGTTTCCTCACTATGTCTGATGAACTCCAAGCACGTTTAAATATGCTTGAGGCTGAAAACATTGCCCTGCGCGCACAGCATGAACAAGCTAGCACTCAGTCTAAGCCGGAGATAGCTGCCGCCATGTGTAAGGTAGCGGTAAAGCTGCCACCATTTTGGTCTGACAGAGTTGCTGTATGGTTTGCACAAGCCGAAGCCCAATTTCTATTGGCTGGCATAAATACTGATGTCACCAAATACAGTTATGTTCTCAGTCAAATCGATCACAAGGTAGCTGGGGAAATCGAAGATATAGTAATCAACCCACCGGCAGAAGGAAAATATCAGACACTCAAAGAAACATTAATTAAACGGTTTTCTATATCTGAAGAACAGCGGGTAAGACGGTTGTTAGGTGATGAGGAGCTTGGAGACAGAAAACCATCCCAGTTCCTCCGTCATCTTAGGTCCATTGCTGGGAACACCCTGTCAGATGACAACATCTTGCGCCAGCTTTGGGTTCGCCGATTGCCTCAGCATGCACAAGGTATCCTGGCAGCCCAGGCCGATCTCACTCTAGATAGGATAGCCAACATTGCCGATAAAATTGTTGAAGCTCAGCCAAGCCAGGCAAACGTTTTTGCTGCTACAGGTACACCTACACTAAATAGTCTCTTAGAGCGGATAGACGAGTTAGGCAATCAGATTGCTGCTCTGAGATCTGATCGCTCCAGATCTCAAAACCGCAGCAGGCAGTCCTCGCGCAACAGTACTCCTGACCGGACTGAAAAACGCTGCTGGTACCATCGAAAATATGGTACTAGCGCCAGAAAATGCATCTCGCCCTGTAATTGGCTCGCGGAAAACCCAAAGAGCAGTCAGTAGCGGCGGCGACTGATTGCGAAAACAATCAACTCAGCCGTCGCCTCTTCGTAACTGATCAAGTCTCTAAGCGACAATTTTTAATTGATACTGGTTCAGACCTTTGCTGTTACCCCCACCGTTGGCTTTCTAATCGAAGGAAACCTACCGATTATGATCTCTGCGCTGCTAACGGTAGTAGCATACAGACATTCGGAACAATAACATTGACACTCAACTTTCGTCTCCGTCGTAATTTCACCTGGACATTCATTGTCGCCGACGTCAATAGTGCGATTATTGGCTCTGACTTTTTAGCATATTATCACCTGCTTCCAGATTGTCGCACTAAGCGGCTAATAGATGGCGTCACCAACCTTTCAAAGTCAAAGTCAAAGTCAAAGATCTTTATTGTGAGACAGTGGTTACAGGGTTGTTTTGTGTTTATTTTATAAGTGCGGTTGCACTGCTCTACCATGTTAGGCATACAATAGTTTGAAATAATTTGTGCAATTTATATAATATTAATTCAAAGAGACATTTCAATTGAAGTAGTAGAAAATAATATTGAAAAAATAATATTGAAAAAAATAATATTTTGCATCAAAACATAAAAACAGTTTGGCACTCAACTCGTCACGAATCTGTCTGACAAAAATTCATGTATGGTATAATATGGTCTATTTACTAAGAAATCATTTAATTTTTTCTTAAAAAGATTAATGTTTTCAATTTCTCTTAATTGCTTAGGAAGTTTATTATAAATTCTTGAAGACATTCCGAAAAAACTTACATAGTAGGGCTGTTTTTGAGGGCATGTTATTTACTACTTTGTCGGCATGTCGACGGGAGTGCAGGTTACCAAACTTTTCCCTATTGGTTTTTACGAATACAGCGATCTCATAGATATAGAGGGCAGGAAGGGTTAAAATCTTAAGCTTTTTAAAAAATGGCATACAGCTATCTGGGGCACGTATGCCACAAATAGCTCTAAGACATTTCTTTTGCGCCCTAAAAGCGAGTTCCCTGTCTGTAGCATTTCCCCAATAAATTAGTCCATATCTAAGCGTAGACGTTACATAAGCATGATAGGCGGTTAGTACTGCTGCTTTATTTACAATCTTAGATAGTCTATATAAAGCGTAGGAAAATTTATTTAGTTTTTTACACACCGTGTCAATTTGCGTTCTCCATGACATATTTTTGTCAATCCATAGTCCTAAGAATTTGATGGTATCTGTTTCGTCTATTTTTTTCATTTCATAATTTACATTTAATGTCAAAGGGGTTTTTCTTTGGGAATAACTTACTATTTTTGTTTTATCTAAATTAATTATGAGATTATTACATGTCAACCAATTTATAATGTCATTCAAAGTATTATTTATGTCATTTTCAAATGTATTGATGTCAGTCGGAGAAAATACAGCAGTGCTATCATCAGCAAAAAGGACTAATGGAATTTTCACGGCTCTTGGTAAATCATTTATATAAATAAGGAAAAGCAAGGGACCCAAAACACTTTCTTGTGGCACGCCATATGTGACATCTCTTGGGTTTGACAAATACTGCACTTCAGTTTTCGTCGCAAAAGAAAGCTTATTTATTTGAGTTACTTGTGATCTCTGGCTTAAGTACGATTTTATCAAGTCTAGAGCATTACCCCGTATGCCGTATTTATACAGTTTCCTCAGCAGTAATTTGTGATCCACATGGTCGAATGCTTTGGACATGTCCATATACATAGCCGTTACTGGTGTCCTATTGTTCATATTTTTGTAAATCCTAATAAGAAGGTCGTAGATGGCCATATTGATAGTCTTGCTTTTACGAAATCCGTTTTGTTCACTGGCAAAAAGATTAAATTTTTCAAAATAGTTATAAATGCTGTTGTAGATTACTTTTTCAATGATTTTGGAAAAAATAGGGATTAAAGCTATTGGCCTGTAGCAAGAGATATCCTCCTTTTTACCCTTTTTGAATAAAGGCTTGATTATTGAGACCTTTAGCTTACTGGGAAATTTTCCGTGTTGTATACATAGATTGATCAAGTAGCTTAGAACCGGACTAATGGATAGTGCGACGTACTTTATAATTGACGTAGATATGTTATCGTATCCAGTACTGTGTGTATTTTTTAAAGATTTTATGATTTGTAATATGTCATTTGGAATTGTTGGACTTATGAATAAGGAATTATAATTATTATCAATCAATGTCAGCGTTTTATTATGGTGTGATGTCAAATTATTCAATGTTGAAGGGTTTGTAGGTTTAACAAGATTAACAAAGTAGGTATTAAAAGCTTCAGCAATTTGTTGCGGATCCGTTATAGATTTGCCATTTTGATTTATTCGTACAATGTCTTCTTTAGGAATATTATGTTTTGTGGAGTTGATTATCTTCCAAGTTGTTTTAGTTTTATTATTGGATTGTTTTATACTGTAGTCATTTTGCGATTTTTGAGTCAAGTTAATTATTCGCTTCAGCCTTGAAGAATATTTTTTGAATTTATTATGATCCATTTTATTAGACGTTTTTCGATACATCCATAACAATTCTCTTTTCCGTCGGCAGCATTTGGCTATGCCCTTTGAAATCCATGTAGGTCTTTTGGTTGGTGTATTTTTTATTCTTTTATCAGGAAAGCAAAGACTATAAAATAATTGAAAGTAATCAAAAAATTTATTAAAAGCTATTTCTGCATCGTTTTCGCCAAATACGTCAGAAAACGTGAGACTTTCTATGCATTGCTTAAATTTTTCTTTATTGCTGTTACTAAAATCTCTTCTAAAGGTATACCATTTCTGCCCTTGCCTCCACCGCGACGTCAGAACAACCCAGTGTCAAAGCTGTAGCCCCTTTGAACTCTGCTTTCGCACAAGTGCTAGCAGAGTTCCCAGAAATCACTCACCCTCCCGGTCTCCCTAGGATTATTAAGCACGATACTGCACATTACATCAAGACAACGGATGGGCCTCCTGTTTCTTGCCGCCCTCGTCGCCTAGCACCTCAAAAATTGAATTCAGCTAAAAAGGAATTTGAGGAAATGGTTTTGTCCGGCACAGCACGACCATCCAAAAGCGCGTGGTCGTCCCCTTTGCACATGACATTAAAGAAAGACAACACTTGGCGTCCTTGTGGTGACTACCGCGCGCTTAACGCCCGAACTGTGCCGGATAGGTATCCAGTCAGGCACATTAATGACTTTGCTCACAACCTCACTGGCGCTAAAATTTTCAGCACTATAGACCTTGTGAAGGCGTACCATCAGATTCCGGTATCAGAGGATGATATCCCAAAAACGGCCATCATTACCCCGTTTGGCCTCTTCGAGTTCCCGTTTATGACCTTCGGTCTTCGCAACGCTGGCCAGACCTTCCAGCGGTTTATCGACGAGGTCACACGGGGTCTTGATTTCTGTTTTCCATATGTGGACGACATCCTCGTCCATTCCACAGATGTGGCTCTGCATTGTGAGCATTTGCGAATCCTCTTCGGACGCTTACGGGACTATGGAGTTGTGATAAATCCTTCCAAGTGTGTATTTGGTGCACGGGAGGTAACATTTCTAGGCTATCACATTAGTCCCGAGGGCACTCAACCTCCTCGGGATCGTGTCCAAGCCATTCTCGAATTTCCACCCCCTAAAACTGTCCAGGGTGTGCGTCGGTTTCTCGGAATGCTAAATTATTATCGTAGATTCCTTCCTAAGGCCGCGTTGTTCCAGGCTCCTTTAATAAAAGCGGTTATTGCTACGAAAGGTAAGGGTGCGAAACCATTTATATGGTCCCCCGAACTCCTAGAACAACTAGAAGCCTGCAAAAAGAGTTTAGCGACCGCTACACTACTGCATCACCCGGTACACGGTGCCCCTCTTGGACTGTTTACCGATGCTTCCAGTGTCCACATCGGGTCCTGCCTTCAACAAGAAATCGGGGGCAAGTGGGTACCTCTCGCTTTCTTTAGCAAAAAGCTGACCGACCAACAAACACAGTGGCCCGCTTATTATCGCGAGTTGTTAGCAGTATATGAAAGCGTGCAGCATTTCCGCCACATTCTCGAAGTTCAGCATGTAACCATTTTTACCGACCACAAGCCACTGCTCTACGCCTTCATACAGCGCCGGGAGAAACTGCCACCTGCTCAGTTGAATCAGTTGTCTTTTATTAGCCAGTTTACCACAGAAATTAAGTACATTAAGGGAGAGGACAATATTGTCGCAGACGCGATGTCGCGCGTCGACGCGATCGCTCTTGACCAGGATTGGCAGATGCTTGCAAAATCACAGGAGGTAGACCAGGAGTTAGCCAATTTATGTCAGCAAGGCTCTAGCCTGCAGTTTACAAAGGTCAACATTCCCGGAACTGACATTCTTATCACCTGTGATAAGTCGACCGGCAAGCCTCGCCCATACTTGACCCCTTCCTTCCGTAAAGCAACATTCGACAAACTTCATAACTTAAGTCACCCTGGTGCACGAGCCACTACCCGTCTCGTTACTGAACGTTATGTTTGGCCGTCAATCAACAAGGACTGCAAACAGTGGGCTCGACAATGCATAGCATGTCAGCGCGCTAAGGTATCGCGCCATAATTCGTCCCCACTTGGCAATTTCGCCCTACCGCCAGGTCGTTTCAAACATGTACACATAGACATCATAGGCCCCTTGCCGATTTGCAACGACTACCGGTACTGTTTGACTGCCATCGATAGAGTGACTAAATGGCCCGAAGTATGGCCAATGCGTTCGATCACCGCAGAAGAAGTAGCAGAAACCCTAACACGGGAGTGGATAGCCCGATTCGGGGTGCCTTCAGTCATTACAACAGACCAAGGAACTCAGTTCGAGTCCGACCTGTTCCGCCGACTGATGACACAATTCGCCACCACGAAAACCAGAACGACAGCTTACCATCCCTGCGCCAACGGCATGATCGAGCGCGTCCATCGCCAGCTTAATGCTGCCCTCATGTGCCACCAGGACTCATGGGTGCGCGCCTTGCCGTTTGTCCTTCTCGGTATGCGGTCAGCTTTCAAGGAAGACTTGAAAGCCACAGCTGCTGAAATGGTGTACGGGGAACCTCTTCGATTGCCCGGTGAATTGCTCGTAGCTTCTGATGAGCCACATAATTTCTATGACCCAGCAGATTTCGTCGTACAACTTCGACATAAAATGTCGACTGTGCGACCCATCCCGGCATCTCGGCATACACAACCATCTATATTTATATTTAAAGATCTTTCTTCAGCGACGCATGTATTCCTTAGGGATGATTCCGTTAGACGACCGTTACAGCCACCATATACCGGCCCGTACCGAATAATGGATCGTGCCAGTGATGGGAAAACTATTACACTGGAAATCAACCACAAAACCGTGACCGTTAGTGTAGATCGAGTAAAACCGGCACACATAGATCACACGATACCTACCGCAAATGGGTATCCTAAGAAGTCCTCAGAACCTACGGCAGACACGACTGTTGACCTCCCTAAGAAACCTATAGAACCTGCAAAATCCAGGGACATCAACCCAACGGCCCCAAAACTGCCGTATACCACTCGTTCCGGTAGACGAGTTAAGTTTAAGGATCTCTCCGATTTCGAATAACCGGTTCATCCTTCTCCGTGGGGGGGTGGTGTGGCGTTTATGAACGCAACCATAAGCGCTGGCAACACCAGGCACGATAGTCTGTGGCCGACCGGGTTTTTCACAGACAGACAGAGAAGAAAGTATTATTGTGTGTTATGATTAGAAAAGTTTCCAAATTACATTCTTCCAATACTCTACGCTTGACTTTCATTTTCGTTCAGTGCGAAACAAAAGGGAACGAACGGTATATTCCTGCGTTCCCAAAGACCTTTTAATTTTAAAGTTGACACATAAGAGGGAAAATGGGCTTTGAATTCTCCATTCAAATGTATTCTTTTTTTTCTACCTGATTAATGCCTCTACAACAATATTTCTGACTGGCGTAAACAGGTCGCGGTTGTGAGCAAGAAAGTCACCGGAACGTTGCGGTCTCTCTGTCCTTTGAGAAATGTACTCCCAGCTCACATCAAGACAATGCTTGTTCAGTCTCCAATCTGCCTCATTATTGACTTTGGTGATAATAATATGTGCTACTATGGCCGGAATGCAGATCTCCTCAATAAACTTGACCGACTTCTAAATAACTGCATTCGATTTGTCTTCAATCTTCGCAAGTTCGATCATGTGTCTGTACAGCAATCGCTACTAAAGTGGTTACATATCCGAGATCGCAGAGCGTTGAGGGCTTTGACAACCCTGTTTTCCCTTCTCCACAAGCCCACTTCCCCTTCTTATCTTTGTTCAGGCGGTCTTCTTCTGTAATGAACTCCCTCAGGATATCAGGTCAGTAAACAGTCAGTTCACGTTCAAAATGAAAGCTCGCGAGCACATTCACGAGAAGTTGGCAGCTTCGTCTCAGAACTAAGCTGATATTGTTTTTATTGTGTACCTTTCAAAACTTTATTTAGATAATTATGTATATATAAAATATATGAAGTTTATAAAGTATTTATTCTTATATGTTAGGTTAGGTATACCTATATATTTTCTAATTTTTGTTTCTGTTTTGCACCTCTGTGTAATGTCTCTCCATCAACCTAGGTGAAAAATGCCCAAAGCACTAAGTCCGCTTTTATACGGTTTTATTACTTGTGCATAAAGTTTTAATAAATAAAAATATAAATAAATATTTTTTTTAATAAAATTAAGTTGTACCTACTGCAGACACGACCATATCTTTTTCTTACATTTTGCAACACTGTTACATGTTCTGGAAGGCATAATTATATACACCTCTTTGATTTTTTTTTAAATCACGTCAATGATTACCATAATTATGTTGCTATACTTAAAAGAGAGAAATATCTCACAAAATACCAATTTCTACTTATTTTCATCCATCACTTATCATTCTGAAGTCATCATTATACCAATCTCCATGGGAGAGCAAAGTTCTACAGCAGAACGAATCTTTGATGACTAAAATTCACACATAAACATGTTTGCTGAAATATGAAAATTAGGGCGGCTTCGTAAGGCTTTAATCCGTAAAGAAATCCACCCACATCCGGTGGCGCTTGGGAATATTTAATAATGTGAAGTTAACGAATGGTTTATAATCCCGCGGTTAGACATGAAAAGGCGCCGGCGATTTAGAGCTTTGTGCAGGGCTGGATTTAGGACGTGAGATTGGCACTTTCTTTCCTTCAAAGCAGAACTTGAGAAATTGAAGATGACCATTTTTTTATTGCTATTGTTAGACATTTTTGTAAAAACAATTGCAAAGATTTGGCAAAATTGTACCTTCAAATTAATTTATCTAATGTTAAATAAATATATCCGGACGTAAGTTGGTACACTCACACTTTTACTTATGTAGCTACACTCTGTTATACCTATACCATAAGTGTTTAATAATGAGTTGGTAGCGTAGGCAATATTTTTTTAAATTTCAAACATTTAAATGTATAAATATTGCTGTACTACACAAATCCGTCTCTGCCCGTTTACGGTGAGATAAGTCGTAAATCCTCCGCTGTTTAGTGGCTTGTTATGGTAACAGATTATATGCTGTTGTGTTGGCCAAACATAATGTTAATTTTATGATGTTTAGGGTTCCTTACCTCAAAAGAAAAAAACGGAACCCTTATAGGATCGCTCGTGTGTCTGTCTGTCTGTCCGACCATTCCCCCCCCCACTTATCTCCGAAACTACTGAGCCTAAAATTCTGAAAAAAATACAGAAATTAGTTCAACACGTATAGAATACAGGAAAACCTATAAGAATCATGGTACGGAACCCTTGATGTGTAAGTCCGACTTGCACTTGGCCAGTTTTTTACATAAATACATCTTTAGTAGTAACTAATAGCACCTATTTCTATTTTTACACTTATATTTTTTTTTTTTGTTTTTTTTTTATATTATTTAGCACACATGTACTTTAATAAAATATCAGTTTCCCCCTCTATAAAGCTTCAAATTCTAATTCACAGTCAGTAAATTCCACTCCTTAATTACATCCCCATATCTTACCTAAACCAATGAATAAAAAGTCTGCAAACCCAAGTCCATCCCTGCACCCACTGAGAAGTTTTAGTGCCTTGTTGAGACCACAGATAATAATTTGCTGTTGCCCAATCTCATGAATGGACTCGCCCACACCCTTCCCTTATCGGTAGCTTGTTTTATCACTTTGCTAATTTGTTAGTTTTCAATGTAAAGATTATTGGAACATTTGTAATTATCACTCTTAGATTAGATAACGTTTTAATGGGATGGTTTTTTGGGACAGATAGAGTTGTCTTAACTTCGGTAATGAGGGTAAGATTTATAGTGTTAAAAGCTCTTATTTTAAATTGGTTTTATTTTTGGAGTCAATTATTTTGTTGAGCTTTTAAATGTCTTGTCCTTTTTGAGTGCAGTACTTAGGTACTTATTTTCGTGAAGTGCAAATTCGTGCTAATTAAAAATTAAAATCGGAGTCCATCGTGTCTGAATAATGTGAAACTTATAGGTAAAGTTCATGGAAATTGGATCAGAAAAACTTGAAAATAAACATAAAGTGTAATAAATATAATTACTTACCTACACTTTAGTCAACAAAATAAACATTATTATTAATTTGGATAATAAATTCCATAATAACTTTTCGCTTTTATTTTATTTAATTAAGTTTAGCACTATTGTAAGTAAACACTGCTTTGAATTTCAAATAAACCCATAACTCCTAATGAATCAATAGCAACATCGACCTCGCCATCTAGCGGCGAGTAGCGAGACTAGCAGAAGTTTTATCTATAAATCAATAATCGTCAAACTAAAAGGACTAATAACGTCTAATGTTTATTCAGATATTATTAAACTTGCCACTAAAATATAATTTCTAAGATAATTCTGTGGAAAATCAGTGTTTCATGAAAACCCAATAACGCCAGTTTACGTAATTGCATAATAGATGGCGCTACTGTACAACAATTATCATGTCCATAACAATCGATTGGCTTACCGTTTATTTACTTGGAGTAATAAGTTCCTCATTTTAACGGAGATAATATAATATTAATGATCAGCTTAGCTCATACTGATTGACCTTTGAACTACAGTTAAAATTATTACAGCTCTTAAAGCTGTGTTGGTTGATAGAGAGATACAAATTTTAACTCTAAAATATTAAAATATATTCGATTAAATCGAATCCTGTCTGTATCACTTAATTTTGCCATTCAAATCAAAATTATGTATCAATTAAGCGAAATCAGAAACTCGATATTCATTAAAATTAACGAAGCTAACATTAAGCCTTAGATTTAGCAACGATAGCATCAATCTTCAAAAATGGCCATCCAAATCCCGTATTCAGGACTAAAGCCTAATTTAAAACGGTTCCTACAGAATCCACAGATGTCTATCACCAACAAAAGGGAACGCCGAATATACTGTCATTTCTACCATTTAGCTTTTGTTTTTTCGTAAAACAACAAGTTCGAAAATGATCATTTATCTCCAATCGGCACCCTGTTCTCGTTCGACGCGAAGGTTAACACCGATTCATTAAAAAAAGGAAGTCTGGACCCCCAAAAGACTGAAAAAAGACTATAAGGAGGGGAAAAAAGACTACAGTTGGTTACCGAACGGCGCCTAGCGGGTGCCGCGGCGGCGTCTGTGAATGTAAGATGTTTTATAACAAACGATCAGGACGATGTTCGGTTGTAAATTAAATATTGGGCTATAAAGAACCGACATTCTTTTGTGATTTCGTTTGGCGCAAAATTATGATAGCCGTGGTTCACGGTGATCTTTAAGCCTGCCGCAATGTAAAAGGGTGGAGCTCAATTTTTTCAAGGTTTATTGTAAAACCTATTTAGAAGTTTCATCGGTGCCAAAACATCTGAGAAGTTTCATCAATCAGAAAGTTGAAGTTCCAATAAAAAACAAAGAAAGTTATTATAATTATATTATATGCTCCATCTAGTCTTATTCTGTAGAATGTCTATATAAAGATAACTTTCATGTACCTACAATATTCAAGATTAAAAATCTAAATTAAGAAGATTACACAAGAAGGTATTCCATGTACCTAGACCCATAAATTATTATACGGCTCATGTCTTATACAAATGTTACTTCTGTACTCCTTGGTTGTTAACTTTTATTAATTGGTTTTCAAGCAATTATAAAGAAAACACAATACCACAAATGCTTAGCTTATCATGTACCTATCTAAATATAAATTGATTAGGTTTTAAAGAATATTCCTGATATAATTCTGTTTTATCTCAATCAAAAATGCCCTCTAAACAGCCTCACGACCACTCTCCAACCCTCAAACTAAAACAATCGTAAAGTATAAAAGCACATTTAGATGTTTGAGCTGATATTCGTTGGCGTGTAGTTTTGTTGCGCGCGCGTCGCTCGCTTGCACCTAATTTATACGCGTCGACTCCGACGCGATGCGCTATTGCGTCCACGACACTTTTGTATATGTTTACATATTCAAATTTACATGTTTTAAGCAAATGTTCAAAAGGTTTTAGTTTAAGATGAACATGTGACGAGGTTTATGATAGTAATTAGACTCAAATTGGACATACTTGTCGCAGTAATGATGAAGATCTAACATGTGTATATGTTATTTAATACGTCGAATACTAATAAAATGTAATGCCGGTTGCGGACTTTAAGGTACTGGAAAACATTTTAATCCATGGTACATTGTCCCTACTTAGATAAGTAATAGCAGAAGTCGTCTTTTGACAGGTTCTTGAATTAAGTGATTTTCATAACTTTACGTTACAAAAAACTAAGTAAAGTAGTTAGTCAGTAGTAGTAAGACTTTATTCGATACCAAATAAGAATAGATGTTAAAAAATATTTTGATTCACTGTAATTTTACACTTCATTAGAAATCTCTTGAATGCCTACTACCTAAGTTGTTGACTAAACACAAATAAAGAATAATTGGTTTAGACGGTAATACCTAAAGTATTCGATATTCTAGAAAAAGATTTTTTCGGGGAACAACCAATTTTCCTTATTCGGTTGTGTAAAATAAATAATACATCATTCTGGGATTGCCTTACCGCATTATTATAATCAGTAAACATCTAATCTAATAACTATAATCTATTAAGACTTCAAATTTTATGCCTCATTTAGTTTCGGTAATCCGAGATCTAATTTTAATCCATAAAGACTTTATTGATAAAGCTGACCACAAACTAATTTCCGAACACAGATCACAGATAGCTAAAGTTTAAACAAACTTAATCAAAAATATTTGTAAAACAACCAATTTTACCTCATTCAGGTTTCAAAAATAAACGCCAGGTTTATCAGCAATCTAAAGGGTCCATTCATAAGTTGGCCACAGATGTCTATCAACAACACACGGGATGCGGTCACAATAATATGTCAGAGTTAAACACTTGACCACGACCTTCACGTTCAAGCGATACACGTGTTGCGACGGCAACTGCGGACAACTTTTTTTAAACATGTTTTTTACAATGAAAACAAGTTAGATTAATGTTCTAAAATTTAAGGTGTATACAAAGTTTCTTATCCGTGCTATTAACCGTTGAGAAATTCTCTTGTGATAAGGCGATCCTGGCTGCGGAATCAATTTTATGTCAAAAATGTATTGTTACTCGAACCAAAGGTGTACGCAAACAGCTCAATCGGTTCGGGGGCACTGGTTTGGTCAAATCTTTCAAAAAAATAGTTGAAAGATTTGACCAAGTTAACTTTATGGATCCAAGTTAAGCTATCTGATCTAATGAGGTAAAAATAATTAATTAAATAATTTATGTTGTGTGACTTGGCCGTTGAACATTCTTTATACGTTAGTGAGTACAAGTCAATTTTGCTTACACGTAATGTTATTAATATATCTGTTGTAACTACCGGCCAAGTCACACAACATTAACTATAATAATAAAGAAATCGCAATAGACCTTAGACTTGGCTCGACTTTGTCTAGATTTCATTACTTTTTAGAGATAAACAAGCAGCTCCATCGAGACTTGGCTAGTTTTTTACAGAATGTTTTTGTTGGGATTTCACTTCTTTATGTAGAAACGTGAGCGGACGGCATATTGATTTATTTTATTAGATTTTCTTATTTAAAACAATTTATTTTGTACTTAGTAGTTTTTTTTATTTTTTATTTTCGATTATTCTACTTTTTATAGTTTTTCCTTTATGTGGCCATTAAACCCTCACTCTGTACCAAATTTCAGCTCCCTGAGTTTATGGGAAGTACTAGTTCTATTTTGATGATCATGAGTGAGTGAGTGTCATAAATGCGAAACTTTGCTTTCGCTTAACTTCGGAACTAAATGACCCACAGACTTGAAACTTTTTATATTAAGTGTGATTTTATAGCTTACTGGATGACAAAAATTTCAGCGTTCTGGTCTTATCCAGAGGTTCTCAAATAGGGGCCTGAAAATGCGGCGAAATGGTTCCAGTAAAGGATGGTACGGTAGTGTTTGCTTCGCGCTCGACTCGGCGGGGGCACTGCCGTGCCCCCCGATTAAGAAATTATTCGTAACGAGCTATTCCGACGGTACGGCGTGAAGGACCTGCAGTGAAACACGCGCGTGTCGTATCGACTGAGGTCGTGAAAGTAACGGAAAGCTCCAGGCAACATGTATGAGACATCACCGTGATTCTTTCTCAAGTCTCACCCGAGCTCATAGAAATCTTTTATGGATATAATATATCACAAAGTCGATTGGCGTCAGTGTGGGAGAGTCCTTAATTAATATTTCGCCCGGTTATCGTTTGAGGAATGCGCGACTGACGTGAAGACATGATGGGCGGAGGTTTCTTCAAGTTAGTTTGAATTAGGCTGTATTTGTAGTTTTTTTTTTTTTTTTTTTTTTTCCTTATCCTAGTGTACATCAAAATGATGGACCCTAATCTTATTACAATCTAGCCTTGTATATAGACTAATAAGTAATTTAATTCTAACTTAAACTGTTAAAAATATTGTCTTTACGTACTAAGAATGTGTCCATTGGCACTTTTCTTATTGTCTCTATTAAGGCGAATACACTTTTTCTTGTATTTTTTTGGTAACACTTGTGTTACATTACACTATTCACTTACACTAGCACTAAACACTAACTCGAACGGTTTCGTTCTTTTTAGTCTTCTCACTATGTTTGTGTGATCGAGAAGCTGGATCGCCTCAACGTTCACATGCTTATGAAGTCTCTTGTCGTGAGCTTCTGCAGATTTTTGAATCACTTTATCGATGAACTCAATGTTTAGGTCCCGATGGAGGTCATCATTTCGTACGTACCAGGGTGCATTAACAATTTCCCGTAGTACTTTGTTCTGGAATCGTTGAATGATTAATGCATTTGTCTGTTTGGTGCAGCCCCACAGCTGAATACCATAAGTCCAAATTGGCATCAGGACTTGTCTGTATAGTAACAGTTTGTTCTGTACGGACAACACGGAGTTTCTTCCAAGCAGCCAATACATTTTTTTGAACCGTAGCTCGAGTTCATCTTTTTTCTTCTTCACGTGAGTTTTCCAGCGTAGCTTTGCATCAAGGGTCATACCGAGATACTTGGCTGTATTCTCATAAGGTATTTGGTTGTTATTAATATAAACTGGAAAATACTGTGGTTTTTTGTTGGTAAAGTCTATATGTACAGATTTGGATTCATTTAATTTAATCCTCCATTTTTTGGTCCAGTCATAAACTTGATTAACAGCCATTTGAACCTTTTCCACTGCTTCTTCGTGGCTGTTTCCAACGGCCATTATGGCTGTATCATCAGCAAAGGTCCCAATGGTATTGTTTTCGGATTCAGGTATATCACAAGTGTATAGCAGGTACAGGACCGGACCTAATACACTTCCTTGCGGTACGCCAGCTTTTATTGGTTTAAGTTCAGAATAATAATCTTCTTGCCTTATTCTAAAGACTCTGTTTAAAATGTAATTTTCCAATATATCTGCAAACGGTTTCGGAAGCAGGCTCTTCAGTTTATGAATAAGGCCTTCATGCCAAACTTTGTCAAATGCTTGGGCTACGTCTAGAAAAACGGTAGAACAAACTTGCTTGTTTTCCAACGCGTTTTCTATTACGTTTGTGATTCTGTGCACTTGATCGATCGTCGAGTGTTTTTCTCGAAAACCAAACTGGTATTTGTAGTGATGTCATCCGTCTGGACTGATGATGTCATGTTCACGAGCATGGGAGAGGAAAATATTATGTAAAACTTCAACAATGGAGAAAATGAAAGAGTGTTCGGTCAAGAAACTCTATCATTAAACTAATATGGGGATGAAAATATGGAATTTCACCAGATTGTTCTGGCATTTCACTAACCATTAAAAGCAGACGTCTCTTAACTATCCAAGCTTGTGACTCTGTCGAAAACCGAAACAAAAACCTTTGCTAAATCCAAATATATCATAAATCATCATCATCTGTCTAGCCTTTTCCCAACTATGTTGGAGTCGGCTTCTGAATACCATAATGAGTACATGGAGTGAATAGCCTATCTGACCTCCCAAACCCAGTTTGTACTGGGTAATACATACCCTTGGTAAGACTGGTTGGCGACGACCACTTATATAAATTTAATCAAAAGCTCACTCACCACTTACAATGTCACTACGGGATCTATATTTAGAATACTAGTCAATATCGATCACACTTATAAATAATGTTACGATCGTTTAAGCTTATATTAAAATGGTCGCGAGTGTTCACGATTCTCATTTTCCATTGACAGCAAAACGATAAATGTTGAGACCACCGCGATCTCTGACGACGTAACGACGCCGTCGATTATACTAATATACACGTTTAAAGAATGTTATGTTTGTCTGTTTGTTTGTTGAGGACTATCTACGTTCAGATTTCAGACGTCACGACGTTTTCACTGTATTGGCTTTACATGCCGGTCGAGAAATACCGCTCAGGCATGCAGGTTTCCTCACAATGGTTTCCATCACCAAAGCAAATCCTACAATATTTTGTATGAACACGAAAATCAGAGCTCTTGAGTTCGAACTATATAGATCTAAAATTTGACAGTTTGGCTGATCACACCCTAGGATGTTACTGCTTACTTTACGACTCACTTTTAGTGAGTTGTGGTTCAATCTTCATCAGATATCGAAAAATAGGACTGTCAAAAAGAGTGGTGTTAGCGCTAACTTACTGACCGGCTTATCCTTCTATTATGGTTTGAATTACTTTTACAAAGCTCTTACCTAAAGAGACCTCGAAAAAGAATCTAAGAAGGCGACCAATTTTTCACTGGACATAGTCACGGTCAAAACCAAGTCTACCATAAAAGTACAATTTAACAAAAATGCAATATGCACTCACAAACAAAGATGCGTTAACGCGTGTTCTCATTTTTTTGTAACATCATTATTCAGGCCGTAATGTCATGCGAACGAATGCAAGTGCAATAAAATCACTTCACATCGCGTTTATCATTAGAATCAATTATTTCTCCATTTACGCGTTCGTATGGCGGCGAGCCCTCAATGTTGCTCATTTCGTGTGGACATGATCGCTTTTTATACGTTATTAAGAATTCTCGAGTCGAACGCAAAATATTAACATTAAACACCTTTAAATTATGGGTGCCAGTAGTAATGGTCATAAAATGTTCGCAGTCATAAAAGGCACCGCGTGTATGTCAAGAATTCGTTCACAGTCTTCAATGTTTTCGAATTTTGACCAAATAGAATTATGATTTTATGTTAATTTTGTTTCGTTTAAATTTTCCAATTAGTAGACATTAAAATTCCTGTGTGATACAATTTTTGATAATTAAAATTGTTATGATGTAATGTTTTGGATTTATTTAAGTACATTGTCGTCAAATAGTTGCTCGAGTTGAGAAAGAAATTCTTTAATTGCTTTTGTATCTGATTGAACCAAGTAATTATTCAATACGCTGTTATTCCTATACATCTTAGCCATCATTTTATGAATAAAACTAAGAGCAAATTTGGAACGTGAACCGAGTACCGTATTTGAAACGCGTTTTAAAACTGTTCGCGTCAATAGCAACGTCTGTTCTATAGCAATGGTGGCCCTAATATCACTTTGAATGCAGTTCAAATGTACTGATTGGGTTAAATTTGAGGGTTCATAGACGGCTCTGAACTCAAATGAATGTGTGGCTCCACATGCAATGACTCACCTTCCATCTTGCGCTACATGCCCTGATACCTGCGCACATGACGATCTTATGACTGCTTTCGCGAGTTAGCTGAATTTCGGGTCAAACAGTTTTAATGAAAATTTGACGCGTTAAGAAGAAGTGTTTAATTTCAGAGGTGGCTTTCTTCCTGAGCCTATAAACTTTTTGCACAAGTAAACTATAATTACCAATACCATCTCTGTCTGCTAAAAAAGAACATTGAAACAAAAGAATCTACCTGCATTGAGATGGAAATATAAGGGCGTTAACACACTTACATGCTACACATTAAGGTGTGAGTCAAATTAGACCGGTGTGCCGCAATTAGGGCGATTACAGGCGACATCTGAACATCCTGTCGACAGGATGCATGTGGGCGGAAGGTATTGCCAGACTGAAGTGGGCTTTTTATTATTTAAGTAATAATGTTCACCTAGTCCATCATGTTATAGTATTTTTTGTTTTGTGACATGCGCAATATGGTTAAAAATGGATGTGGCCCAGGAGTTGGTTACGAATATGGTGGCTTCAGTGGCGTCCATAAGCTTCTGGTAAAAAGCAAACTAAAGGACACCCACGGTATCAACATCAAGAGTCAAGAGGAGTGATGAATCTCCACCCGAGCACCTTTTTTGCATCGGCCAAAGGGTCCAGCCTATTAAAATATGACTTCCAGGTTACACTATCTGATCTCCACAGCCTTATTAGTACCTAGTATTCACTGGGTTGTGGGGATCAGATAGACAGTCGCTCCATATAAAATACTGATATTCAGCTGCATCCGGTTAGACTGGAAGCCAACCCCGAGATAGTTGGGAAAAGGCTAGGCAGATACTGATGATGTTAGACAGGTGGGCGATTTTCTGCAGGTGGAACAAATGGGTCTCAGCACAGCTTTAGTCTTTCAATGTAACGAACCATTTTGATATTTTTTGCAAAACCAATGACATAATAATGTTAGTACTTTACTCACTGCTTCTGGCAACACTGTAGGTAGGTTCAGGACAACTACCTCATCTCAGTGTCATAAAACTTTAAAACGAATTTTAGTACAGCTGTAAAGGTGTACGGTTTCACATAACTAAAAATGTACACGTAAAAATGTCAGCAGATTATATTTGAATTAGGGTGTCATAGAGCTCAGTCAATATGTGGTCATGCGGATGCCTGACTCATATGGACACCGGCTTTACAATGTATGCCATTTTGCAACTTTGGGGTTGGTAAATATTTATATAGATATTTTTACTTGGAATTTAATTTTCTTTTTAGTGTGCTTAGTGCTTATATAACCAAAGTTTTTATGCTACCCGTAAGCCTCTGAATTAACTTCCTGGAGTTTAATGAAAACACAGAAGTTGGTATAACGTGAAAACAACGACGTTGACCTGTGAAAGCCAAGTAAATAGAGAAAACGGTCACTTAAAAAATATACGGGTTTTGCCATGTTTCTTTTTCTATTTACTTGAAAGCCACACTATCGATGTTCGAGCGGTTTTTAAAATGTAACACTATTCTGCGCATTAAAAGTAATAATATACTGCACCTATTTCGTCTGATACCTTTTAATGCCCGAACGATCAAAAGAATTCCTAAGCACTCAAACTAGCAATAATCAATAGTATACAATTATGTCATTCAAAAACAAATTATAATAAATGGCAGCACACACATTAAGGAACGAGTCTTAAAAACTCAAGCATAATTATACTTTTCAACATTACATTACCCCCGTAGGCGAAAGAGATCGTCTAAAACCAAACCATAACTTTCGTCCTTCAACAAAAGTAGGTAGACGGGTCATCGTCCGAATTAGCATCGGTTAATCGTACTGAGGAGAGAAAGTGTGTAGGAATTAATTACTATTTGCACAGTTTGCAACGAGCAACAACAAAAATAATAAACAATGTCATCGGGTCGCGAGTGGGCGCTGCTTTCGTTATCCGCTGGCGACCTATTCATGGAGACGAATGTGAAACTGCGAGTAGCCTCTAGTCTTTGTAATGGTACACACGGCGACACAATAAGCTATGCATTACTAGTATCTCACATGACCACGCTTTGTATCGATTTACCGCTCAATGAGAAATCCGGATACTGGATGTCGCCGTGAGTACCTATGTAAGTTAGACTGATAAGTAACCCTCTTGGCCCAAAATACCACTGTGGTAGCAAGGTTGACTGCTCAGCAGGATGCGTTGGCACAATTCTTGAAGTGGGTTTTAAATAATTTGGTGTATTTCTGGTCTAGCTTCGGAAGGTCAGAATGGTGACTTTTCTAATTGCTGAAGAACGAGGTTAGCACAGTAGGGATTAAACAACAGGGGTGTCATTTCTCACCCACTCGATGTCAGCTATGTACAGTGTACAGTCAGTGCACAGTTTTATATGACCCCTCTTCTTACACCACTTGCTCTCTTCTTCTTTAAACGTGGGGTCAGTTAATGCTGGTTACTGACTGTACCTAGTTCAATAAATTCAGATTATTTTTGCGTAAGTAATAGTGCTCTGACACAAAATAACTTTATCAGTGTCCTACTAGCTCGCAGCTTGAGATTTGAATTGTTGTGTAAAGCCTCGTCCCACACTCCTGGTCTACACTTACTCAGTTGGAGTTCGTTCTGCCACAAGACTGCAAATATTATTCTGTTTTTTGTAGTTCAAGAAATTGTTATTAACTTAGAAGTAGGAATTAACCTGATCATGTTTGTATAATTTGACAACAGATTTTCTTGGTTTTCTTATAGAGAAACATGGTATGTATCCAAATGATATTGCCTCGAATCAAGAGCCACATTGCATCCATCTTATAAGGTACGAAACAAACTATACAATGTCTGGTGACAAAGGAAGATCATATTTGGGCATAATAACAAATTACCTACGTGTGTAAAGAGCCAATCAATTTTCAAATAACAAGAAGCAATGAAGTAGCCAACAGGCAATGCGATCGTTATGTTAACGGATTACGTTGACAGGCCGTATATAAGTCGAGGAGCAAGCGCTGACGCTGCTCGCTGGCTATAAAAACACGGCATTCGTACGCCATCATGGAATCCGTCGGCTAATCTTTGAAGCGCGCTCGCTCGCAAATCACAAATCCACTCGAAGATTAACATCCATTATTTTGCATATTATTGACATTTACTACCACACTTTATTTATACGCGTCCAGAGTTATTTGGGAAGTATTTTTTTATCAACATAAAAATGTTTGTAGGAAACAAAAAGAGATTCATATTTATGGTTGGGCCGATGTATGTCAATGCGAAAATTTATTTGTTGAGAGCTGATTTAGCTGTGGATGCTTTCCGTTTGATATACGTGCTTTGTGTCCTGCTCTTATACGGATAATGAGCAATACTTTAAAAGATCGTAAGATAAGTAGTGTTAAGTTTTGGAGCTCCAAATGTGTATAATGAGTTCGAGCAATCTTGTTTTCTGAAATTGTCGGTGGTTGATCGTCGGCCGGTCGTTTATTGTCGTTATGATGATACGGCCGCTGCCACTTGCGGTTTTATAGCGCTTAAAAGAGTTTAGAAGTGATGAAATTCGAGAATAATATCACTTTGAAGAGTGTGGGGAAGGCAGTTTGGCTCGTGTGACTAATATAAGGATTCTTTGACGTGAATCGAGATATAATTAAACTGACTGTGCCTTTTTATTTAGCGCTAATTGAAGTTAAATACTCAGTTTTCAGGTTCTTTTATGTTTTAGGACTGCACCTTTTTAGCACTGTTTAAATTCACACCAAACTTGAGCCACTCATGCATGACGTCAACAATTTAAATACAATCGATTACAGAACATTGTGAAACTAAGGGGGCGTCTACTTGTTTCTCTATTGTCAATCAACTCTAAAGTCCTTTTAGATCCTTATAAATAATTTTCAGGTGAAGAAACTACACGTATTATATATGTGGCTGACCACATATATAATACGTGTAGGTATCACCTGAACCTTGCTGAATAACATAGTACCTATCACCTTTCAGAATAGCCTTTGCAGCAAGAGACGATTCCTAACTGAAGAATTGCCACAACTTTTATTTGTCTATATAAATAAACCATTATTCTATTACCGATTCCAATATCCTCGAAATTGTAACAAGCAGAATTTGGTACACAACGTGTTTATTTATGAAATAAAATGATAATTGAAAAATAATTCATGGGCCAGTTGAATTTGATAATGGTCTCATTCATACTACAATACAGCTAGACTAATGGGTTACAAACAATACCTTGTATACCAGAATCAGATACGTTATTTTTTCAGAAGGCATACCCAGTATACCGATAGATGATTGCCCAAAGCTAGAGAAAAAGTAAGGCTGCAGAACATGCAGGTAATAAAATCCACGAATGGTCATCAAATCTAACAGGTTGTTGTAACGCCTACGTGTGATCAGGAATCCTTAATTGACTTTTACTACTTGCCAGTGTAATGAAAAACTGAACAAATAGTTAATTTTATTATTGCACTATGTTTTATGGTTTACAGATAAAATTTACATTTAGGTAGTACATAATAATTATAACGGTATATTTTTAGAGCCTAAAACTAAAAACCATATTAACTAAAATATATTATTAAAAGAAGTCCCTTTAGGCAAGGTTCCGAAGATACTGGCAGCGTTCCCCCTTTGAATAGCTAGACTAATTCTTTGTCAGAGGTAGCTGCCAGCTCTTCGGTCTCCTGTGACGTCGACCAACCTTTTCGAAATTTCCTTTTAAAAAAGCCTTATAGTTAATTAATGTGGACAATAAAACTTGAACCAACTGTGGAACTGTCATTTTAGGCACGTGATGCGGAGGAATGAGAAATAATATTTTGTGAGGAAAGCTTTGAACATGACTGTGGATGGGTATTTAAGAGTAGAGGAATACCAAAGAAATGATGGATGAACTGTGATGATATGGTAAGGAAGAAGACGACATGTTGCATCGACCCCTGATTTGAGATACGCGTAAGGGCAAAAAAATGGTGATGATAAATAATTTTTGGCGGTGAATCGGTGAAACAGTTTTAGTTTTTTCAGTATTCTACTAGACTCACTAATGAGAGTGCCTTTTTCCAACTATGTTGAGGTCGTTTTCCAGTCTAACCGGATGCAGCTGAATACCAGTATTTTACATGAATGACTGCCTATCTAACCTCCACAACACAGTTAGTACTGGGTAATACGATAACCCTTGCTAAGACTGGTTGTCAGACTTTCGGCCACTGACTACCTGTTACGACTCTCAAAATTTACAAATCACATCCGTAACCAACGGCTCACAACGTGCACTATAAACTCGGTATGTAAGGCGCAGTCACGGACCAACCAAGGCAAGCGCAGCGTAACCCGGTGATCGACCCAAGCGGCTGTTTTGTTTATTCGATTAACTCAACCAACCTCGTCCCTGCTCTGTGTAATTTTACATTCATTAAAAAAATTGTAAGTTGCACTTATTTGCATTTTCTGAAGGCTGTGGTACTGCACATTTTCACAAGCATAGGATAAGCGCAGCGTATAGGTACAGTTGAGGTCTCTTAATTTTATTAAGAGGGTGTGGACTTAAAGCAGCTTCTATGTTATGGAATTATTATTTAATAATTAATTTACAAATATTACCTGATTACAAAAGTAGGTATATTTATGTTAACGTCGAGCTACCTACGCTACAGGAATTTTATTTGGTATTAACTTCCAGTTCCCACAAAACTTTCCGATGATCTATTCGTGATACGACAAATAAATACATAATCGAATGAAGTCAATTAAGCAAGATCCTAATTAATACACTCCTTAATAACTATTTATGGTCGTCTATAAAACTAATTAATTCTTCGATGTAGACGTAAATCAATATTTAATATAAGCATTATGACCGTTCTCATCAACATTAGGTGATAACTAAATGATTGCCGAATTGAAAATACTTTTTCAACTTTCGGTACTGACCCGAGGATTGAAAATTCATCAGACGTCTTTTTATTTAAATTTCAATTTAGGTGTTGCCTACTGTTTGTGAAAACGGGTATTCCTATCGAATGTCTGATTTAGTTCGGATGACATCACTTGGAAACTGGTGGCAAGTGAAAGTTAATTAAATGGATATTTAATTATGTGTCTCGTCCATATCTTAATCCTCCAACTAGTAGGCGACGAATTAGGCATGTTATCTTCGTAATTATGAATCGGTTTCTTCTTGCGTTACTACTTACAAATAGTTTGCATATCGACGACACCCAACTGGAAAGCGTCTGTCAGTGTATTTAGTATTTTGGTTTAGGCTTGGGCTAGGTAGATTTTCAGACGAGGAATTAAGTTTAGCTGTGTTAAGCCGATAGTGGACAGCGGGAAAAAATCAGATTATATATCAGCCTATATAAATAGTTTTGAGCTAGGTGTAAAAGTACCTTTCATGATTAATCTACGTACAACCTCCTGTATATCTAAAATAATGTATAAAATCAGAAATTATCAAGTTTCATCGCAATCTAAAATCGTGTAAATTGTTTAATATTAACAACAATATTCCGATAAATTAGGTCAAAAATATTTCATAAATTACATCACGCGAGCAAAGACAAAAGCAAAACTATAGAATGCAATAAACTATGTGGGTAAGTCAACATTCACTCCTAATGGTATATCTACGTATCAAAAACGGTTTTATATAACCGTATTAAACAGGATTAACCGTTTTATGGTCATAATCCTAAAAGAACTGATTATAAAATAATATATTTTCCACGCTGATTTGGGATTACGAGAATTAATTTAAGTTGGTAACATGGTTTCTTGCGCGTATCATCATAAAATAAGATCGAATTATTTTCTCTAATAAAAACTTCGAATCAATTTTGCAAGCAGTGCGATGGGAACCACCCAGCGAAAATGTTCACTCAATATAGGTTATTGAGTGAACCTTTTCGCTGGGTGGTTCGCTGCCCTGGAACAGTGGGCTAGAATGAAACTTCTTCTTCTACTGTGTCGATGGTAATCTAAATTTGGCCCAGAACTGAACAACGAGCTTGGCACCTTCAGTAGCGTCCACCCGTTCCTGAAATTAGTAAACAACAGGAAGGACACAGGATATCATATTATTAAGAAGTGTCCCATATTTTTTGGAACAACTCCATAATATTTACAATTCAGAGCGGAGTTATCAATGAATAGTCTGAGCAGGTTCAGAATTAAGTTAAATGGCTTGAATTGAAGAGTTCACCAACTGACTGCTGACGATTTATAATCTAACTAATGACTCGAATTAGCAAGTCTATCTGACTGCTAATGAAGATTCAAAATCTAAGCAGCTTTGTTTTCTTCTGATTCTTCCTTTTTTTGTTTGAATTAGTTTTGAACTCTTCATTATTAGTAACTTTAGTAGTACGAGCCACAAGAGTTATTAATAATGAAAAGTGGGTCGTTACAGGGCTGCACGGAACTTTTGGCACTAGATTAAGATTGTCAGGAGGACGCTGTAGGCAAATTATTCCTGTTTTTAATATTATTGAAAAGGATAAGTTTGTTACGATTTTGACCACACACCGAATGTTTCATAAATATACCTACCTACCTACCTGCCTACTTATTAACACCTAACTCTCCACCGTTACCTATCTCATTTCCCACCAAACGTCAACATCCAAAGAGCCATTACACACAATCCGACGTAAACGAAGCTAAGTGTGTTGGATAACATTCGCGACAATCGCAGCGACTCCGCCCACGCGGCGCGGTTACCGTTTATTGGCTCCCCGGCCGAGGGTTCCGTACTAAATGATACTATTCCATTTTTACAACTGTACCGCCATGATGTTATAGGCTGGAGTCTCGTCTTGTGATGGGCTGTTGTTTTAAAGACTTCGGTTGATGGATTGATGTGGTATGTAATCTTCTTGTGTGGGTCTTTTTGCGTTGGTCATGGGAAGGATTGAGTTTCTATTTAGAACTGAATACTTTCTCCATGTTATGTTACTGCTGCATTGGGCAGGCGTGGTGGACTAAAGCAGTGGGAAAATTATCAACAGGCTAATTATGTTTTGTAGCTCCCCGTTTATGACATTCTTCAAATCATGATGATCACATTACATTTTTTTTTTATACTTGTAGAAATACGAAACGACCAATATCCCCAAATTTACTACCTCACCAATCCTAAATCACTTTAAACTTTCCGATAGCTTCACCAAAAACACGGTTTCAATTAATTCCGCCAATATTTATAACTCACATTAAAATTAAGGAGCTCCAAATTTTTATCGATATGCTCTCATTCGGTCCCATTTGCCCTCCGACCCGTTACCTGTACCGTTCATTATCCGATCTTTATTTGAATATTTTGAATGCAGTAACGGTCGCACCTTATGCGGGACAATTAAAATGTGACGCATCTCGATTCGGCGATTCGCTGACTCGATGCATCGATGTCATCTCGACTCGAGAACAGTAACTCGATTTACGATGTGTATTTTTGATGTGCAATGAATTGATTTGTTAAAAAGGCGTAGGTAGTGGGACTCATTGTTGCGGAATAAAATTTTCTAATGTAGCACGTCTTATTGAATTGCGTAAATTGCATTGATAAAGGTGAGAACACCTTGCGCCAGTTGCGTAAGAAATTTTGAGCTATAAATTGAACTCAAGTCCTGGCTACTTTTATGACGTTTTCACACCGTTACGTAGATTAGCAGGGATTACAATAAATTACGATCTTTCCATACCTGATTTGATAATCTCTTTCTTTCATAAATCATTGTGATTCGTTAACTGTTTCCTTAAATATGAGCCGTGTCTTGATGATGGCAGATGATGATTAATAAACAAATCAAAGTTAACGGCATACAATGCACCTCACAAGCATTAAAAGTAAAAGGGTCGTTCACATTAACGTGTTCGCCATCCCGTTACATTCGCACCGGTTGCATCATTCGCGCTAATCGAAAATTCTTAACATGTTATCTTAAATTTCAAGCCTCTCACCAAAATGAATCATGTCCCAAAATAAGGCACCGATAATCGAACTTCAATTTTGCATGCCCCTGTACAAAGAAAGCACTTTTACTTTTTTATTAAATTCGGTTTTCTCACGGCACTACGTGAGTCACGTTGCTCTCTTGCTTTTCGTCGTGTGTTGGGCCCCTTAATTATGACGTCATAACCGCGGCCCGCGGCTGCGGCTGCGCTTTTGTTCTCTTTTCAAATTTCAATTTTTAATTTATTCGCTGACACAGAGGCTGTATATCTTGGTTTTGTCTTTTATGCCAGTTAAGTTGGCGATGTTTATAAAACTGTTTGTTTATTTATTTACTATAGACCGCCCAGGGTTATTTTCGGTCCTACTAAATTGTAAGATTTATTGATTAAAACTTGAATTGAGGAAGAAATATATTTCTAATGTTGCAAGCATCATGATAACGGTTTATTTTCCTTTACTATCTTGTGCCGTCCAAATTTTGGGCAAAGGCCTCCCCTATGTCTTGCCATGAGCTCTTTTCAGGTACCTCCTCGAACCAACCCTCGTAGTACGCGTCTAGATCGTCTCTTTATCTCTTTCTGGGCCGGCCTCGGATGAACTGCAGTTATTACGGATGGGTGTGTAAGAGCAGACAAGTCGATCTACCCTCTTTCTTGAATGTTTTACGCGCGAGTTACCGCTACCGCTGTCACTCACAACTCGATTCTGTTCCCGACACACGAAACTCACTGTGTTCGCTCGTGAACTTTTTCTGCACTTTTTCGGTGTTCTCGATGGTTTCTTTTACCAGCCAGATATATAGTGGCGTTCTGTCGAGATGACCTGAGAATTATGTATCTCAATCTAGTGATCAACGGTTCTAATTTCAAAAGATAATGTCGATGATAGTCACTATCACTACATACTTATTATAAAACAAAGTCCTCCGCCGTGTATGTCTGTCTGTCTGTCTGTTCGCGATAAACTCAAAAACTGTTGCACCGATTTATATGTTGTTTTCACGAATGGATAGAGGGGTTTTCGATGAAGGTTTTAGTATATAAATAAATAGACGCGGCCGAAGCTGCGGGTATCAGCTAGTATAGAATAACTTAATAATATGTGTATACAATACACGTCATGTTCTATAAATAGACAGCATTATCTAAGAGTGGTATAAAATTGTTGAAGAAAGGATGGTGCATGCACGTAACTAGTCCATTGTCAGTGGGAGCAGTACCCGGCGATAAGATTAAAATATTAAGTTCTCAACGGCCTCAATGGTCAGTACAACAGTGAAATATTTTGCGCTCCTTTACACTGTAGCCACAATAGAAGACCGCTTTACCTTCTACCTACTGCGAGGCTGTAGAGTGACCAACATTCTGTGGAGCAATTCGGGACTGAATATTTTTTACACTAGATACAGGGTGGAAGGCATACCGACGTACAAATGTTAACCACGCGTACCACATTTTGACTGTGTTATTTTGTAAAAGAGTTGTTATATTTAAATAACTGAAGAAAACATGTTTGGGGCGTTTTGGAATGATTTACTCTTCCTGCACCCTGTAGTTTATAAAGGTCCACTGCACCAAAGGTTCTTTTCATTGACGTGACGTCAAGAACTAAGCATTTACTTTATCAGCTTAAATGCCATTATCGTTTCCACAGCTGGGACACTGGCCGCCTTCTACTATTTCTCCACCACCCCTTTCTCCATAGAAAGACAATATACATTATTATTTATACATCATACATTTCCCGCATAATTAAATCCCTAATCAGGACAGTCTTAAAGAACATCCAACACAAGGACCCCATACGGTTCCCAGTTGATGTCATGAATGGAATATTCAAGGCGTTATAAATAAATATAACTGTCGTACGCGGTCCGCGGTGTAAAGAAAGTGCTCCCGCGCAGCCTGCTCGTAAACCCCAGTTACATCTCAATAAATATATCCTCAGTAGTGGTTATCGTTTTGCAAATTGAACTCGAAATGATAACTTTTATTGTTATGTTAGTGGGGTAAATGGTAATAGCAATGTGGTGACTGTGAATTGTGTGGATAACTAGATATAGCCTGTTAACAAAAGGAGTCGTTATTCGCTGGTTGAAAGCTGTTGGAAGGTAAAAGATCACGTAGGCCTAATCGTGTAATAATTTGAAATTTATAATCACTTTGCATCGCTGGTATAATGGTCGCAAGCGCGTCTGCTGTACATGATTTCCTGGGTTTGATCACCAGGTCGGGCTAGGTGTTATTGTGTTTTTCTATCAGGAATTATCCAGTAGCATCCACGGAGGCTGGATACGTGCCCGGTAGATGGTAATAGGCTCGCCTCCTGTTACATAGGACTTAGACAAAATTGGTTAATATGTGGGTATACCTCTGCTTAACCCTTCAGATTTGATCAGGAATATCCAGGAGATCTTCAATATTGAAAATCGCGTTATGGAACCCGAACGGAGTTGGGCAGTACACAAAGCAAGGTGCAGGTGATGGCAGCTGAAGTAAAGATGTGACCGAGAGGCGTCCAAGGGCTGGAAACGAAAGGCACTGAAACGAGCAGTTTGTCATTCCATAGGTACGCTTCAGAAACAGACAGTAAACTTTCGAAGTCTCTTAAAACTTAACAGATAGAGGTATTTTAACTGTTGTAGGTCCACTCAACAATAAAATCTTAAATCCAACAATAAACTTCATTACCTATGAACCTAAACCTACTTGAATTTACAAATCATTGACTTATAGACTGAAATAATTAAACTATAAATTATAAATGCTTTGCAATGACTATATAAACACCTACTTCCCTATTTAATTTTACTATCATGTTCCATTTAGTACGGTATTATAATAATTGATTTTCTGTGCAATATTAATTTTATCAGGCAAGCAGTCGTAAACACCGAATCCGATGGATGTAATAAAACTTATCGGGTCTGTATATTTTAGTGGAAATTTAACGTTTTCATATTTTACACCCACGTAGATCTATAAAACGTTGTGAGCAAAGATACACTAGTATTTAGAGTTTATTGTTGCAAAACTTATTTAGAAAGGTGTATGTACTTTTAACCAAAAGGGGTTCGTGTAAAAGGAACAGCAAGAAAAAAGAAAATTAACAAACATATTATAATTACTAACCTAGTTTAAGAAATCTACTAATACTTTGAATTGTAAACATCTTTTATACCGAAATAAATAAAGCTTTATTATTATTATGTACTTTATGATGGCGGTTTTAATTAGTCGATCAATGTTACTTCTAACATACTTTGAAAATATCGTTTAGTGAAAATATTTTTCTGACTTGAACTTTTGCACAAACTTTTTAACAAGTCTTTCAAGGCAAATAAATAACAATGATCTAAGTTGGTATGAATGTTTAACCAGCTGAAATTTTGCACAGAGGTTCCCTTTATAACGTAGACAAGGCATAAGGAAGGATTTTTCGAAAGTCAACCCCTAAGGGAGTTAAATAGGGGATGAAAGTTTGTATGGAAAATAGTCATTTTCACGCGGGCGAAGCCGCAGGCAAAAGCTAGTACTTAATAAGGAAGGTACTTAACTAAGTTAAATTTTTCTTGGGTTTTTTTTTTTGCATTGGGCAGGTCTGTGCTAATTTGTATGTTGATTAAAATATGTTTCGCGACCGTAACAAATATCATCAATTATTTAATCTCATTGAATGACTTTTTCATGAAATAGTTCAGAAAAGCAAAATAAGATCATTATGCTTAAGCGAATATGTAAAACTAAATTCCTATCAGGGACAAGCAAACCTATAAAATCCTATTAAACCATTCCCACATCACGCCTTTCCAAGCGCTTCTTTGACACCGCGGTCAAACATAGGAATCCGTTAATCGCATCGGCCGCCCGATACGATCCATCGCGTATAAGTATGATCCGCCGTCCGCGGCATACTCTTGTCACACCCGACGATCCCATCACCATCATTCAAGAAAGTAGTAGGGAAACCAGTACTCTTAGAAAGAACAGATACAGATACCCGTCTTTCCGACCGCGCCGCCGTGGTCCGTCGTCGCGAAACCGCGTTTCAAGCCCCCCCCGACCCTTGCTAGAGCCAGCCCGCGATGCTGTGCCAGTAGTTTTAAACCAGCCCCTAATTAATTTAACTCAGATCCAGCCTGTCCCCTTGCTGCCCTCTACCAGTGACGTCCTAAGCCGAGGTCCGTACCCCACAGGGGGTGCCCTTAGCGATTAGTCACTTAGTTTATAAGTTATTTGCCCCTGGCTGGAGGCCTTAGACTCAAGGCATCCACAGGGAATTGACCGGTTAAGCAGAAGCCAGTCTCCTAGACTGAACTGCGAGATGCCATATCGAAAAAAAAAAAAAAAAAAACCCACATCACGAGAGGCATAAACCAAGATGCTACTGTTTTGTAATTGGAGTCCAGTCGCGTTCAGTGTGCAAAGGCGTTGATTTCGCAACTAGTAAGTTATGGCCGTAAGTCCGGTGATACGTCGCGTCGCCTGTAAGTTATGGCCAGACGGGTTTCATTCAGGCGTCCCATTCATGTAGACCTGGCTTTAGTTTGTGTAACAATGACTTGCTGGTTACTATGTTAGCTTCGGTATTGGTGGGGCAAAAAACTGCTCTGTTTAAACCTGTTTGTAGGTTGTTATGTGCTGACTAAAGTCTAGGATTCTTTTACTGTATGGGTAGTTGACAAAAAAACATTAATAGACCGTCAGATAAACTTCCAAAAAATATTGAACACATTTTTTTTCTTTTTTCACGTAAACAATTAATGAAGACGTTAAAGGGCTTCGAAAAATCTTGTGACTTCATAGTTCGGTATAGTTTTTACCAGAAAGTGACGTCAAAAGCCTCTCATGATCTTTGACACGTTTTTTCTTCGTTAACTTGTATTAATTTGATAAAACAAAAAACACGTATCCAATATTTTTCGATATCTAACTGACGGACTAAACAGGATCATATTTTTTTTATTCAGTCAAGTACCCTATTGAGGACAATGTGAAAAAATGGCCAAAGTTCGTCATGAACGGTGAAGAATAACATCGTGAGGAAACCAGCATGCTGGAGAAATATTTCTCGATGGAATGTAAAGCCAAGTCAGAGTCAGAGACAGTGGGTGGAATAAACACTCTGACACCAGATTAGGCACAAATCACACAATAAATAAAAAGTCTGCAGAATTCAAGGGTTGGGACTCTGACAAATAGGGGATCGGACAAAAAAAAACTAATTAGTACGTCAGATAGATTTCCAAAAATATTATCCACGTATTTTTTTTTTTTTCACGTAAACAAAAAATTATGACGATACAGTGCTTCGAAAACTCGTGTGACGTCATATTATGATAGTACATTTTGTAACTTCAATTGACGTTTCAAGCCCCACTCCATGATCTTTGACGCGCTTTATCTTCGTCAATTTTTATTGTTTTGATAAAACAAAAAACACTATCCAATATTTTTCGATAATCTAACTGACGGACTAAATAGAATCAATTTTTTTTTGAGTCAGTCCGATCCCCAATCTGCATTGATGACCCTGTTTTTAACCGACTTCAAAAAAAGGAGGAGGTTATCAATTCGAGTGTTTTTTTTTTTTTTTTAATGTTTGTTCGCTCATAACTTGCGACTGGGTGAACTGATTTTCTTGATTCTTTTTTCATTTGAAATCTGGTGCTTCCCGTGTGGTCCCATTGTCACCATTTCAATATCTGATGATGGGATCTTGTAGAAATCGGGGGAACTCTTCAATAAATAACAGCAGATTAACCGATTGTTGCTATAGCATATCTAAGCATTGTTTACGCCATCACACAACATGACACATGATCGTGACAGTGGTCGATCAGCTCCTTCCTGCGATTTCCCATATTGTTAACTTTTCCCTTTACTCCGGTGCATTCCCGTCCATGTGGCGAAAAGCCCATGTTCGACCACTGCCTAAAGTTCCTAATCCCACTCTTCTTAGCCATTTTCGTCCAATTTCCATCCTTCCCTTTCTATCCAAAGTTCTCGAGGCTTGTGTACACAAACAATTCTCCAACTTTGTCCACAAAAACTCCCTAATCAGTCAATTCCAATCCGGGTTCAGGCCCGGGCACAGTACCGTTTCCACTCTCCTTAAAGTGACTGATGATATAAGGCGGGGAATGGAGGACACTAAAGTTACGGTTTTGGTGTTAATCGATTTCTCGAATGCCTTTAATACCGTCAGTCACGAAGTCCTTTTATCCATCCTCTCCTATCGCATGGTTTCTCCCGAGGTTCTGGTATGGTTTACTTCCTATCTTCGGGGACGTCAACAGTCAGTGCTTGCTGGTGATTCTAACTCCGGCTGGTGTGATCTGGATGCTGGCGTCCCTCAAGGCGGCATTTTATCCCCACTTTTGTTCTCTACCTTTATAGATCTCATAACTGCCGAACTTCAGTGTGCGTATCATCTTTACGCTGACGACTTACAGCTTTACTGTCAGGCGGGTGTTGACGGCTTATCTGGTGCGATCGAGGAGCTAAACCGGGATTTACGAGCTGTTAAGGACTGGTCTGATCGTTTCGGGGTGGCGGTTAATCCTGCCAAATGTCAGGCCATCATTATTGGGAGCCCCCATAGTTTGAGGAGGCTGAACAGTTTGACGGTCCCACCGGTTACCTTTGACGGCACAGTGATCCCGTTTAGCTCTGACGTCAAGGATCTAGGTTTGCATGTTGACACTTGCCTTGACTGGCGTAAGCAGGTTGCGATTGTGAGCAAGAAAGTCACCGGAACGTTGCGGTCTCTCTATCGATTGAGAAATATTCTCCCAGCGCACATCAAGGCAATGCTTGTACAGTCCCTAATCTTCCCCATTATTGACTATGGTGATATGTGCTACTATGACCTGAATGCAGATCTCCTCAATAAACTTGACCGACTTCTTAATAACTGTATTCGATTCGTTTTCAATCTTCGCAAGTATGATCATGTGTCAGAGCATCGATCGCTTCTGAAATGGTTACCTATACGGCAGCGCAGAGCGTTGAGAGCTTTGACAACCCTGTTTTCTCTTCTTCACAAGCCCACTTCCCCTTCTTATCTGACTTCTCTTTGTCAATATTTATGCACTGCGCACAGCAAGACTCTTCGTTCCGCCAATAATCGCCTTCTACGTTGTCCTTCTCATCGCTCTGGCTTTATAAAGTCTTCCTTCTTTGTCCAGGCGGTATTCCTTTGGAATGACCTCCCTCAGAATATTAGGACGGTTAACAGTCGGTTCATTTTCAAAATAAAAGCTCGTGAACACATTCACAAGAAGTTGGCAGATTCGTCTCAAAATTAAGTTGTTATAGTTTTCCTTGCCTATCTTTCAAAACTTTATATATTTTATGTATGTATATAATTATGTATGTATTTATTCTTATAATTTAGGTATATATCTTTTCTATTACGTTTTTTTTCTGTTTTGCACCTACTATGTATTGTCTCTGCATCACCCTAAGGTAGACTGGTAGAAAATGCCCAAGGCATTAAGTCCGCCTTTGTACGATTTTGTTGTGCATAAAGTTTTAATAAATAAAAATAAATAAAAATAATATCACGCCTGTACTCACTACAAAGGTGATGAAGAACTTCGGAGATAGGCAACGGAACTCCTCAATTAATGATAGCAAATGGACTGGGATTGCTGAAATCTCATGACTGTCTATTGTTTACACCAGTTCATAACATAACATCACGCCGGTACGTTGTGAAGGGGTAAGCACATGTGAACCACTAAAAAGTGAAAAATAAAAACTTTTTTACAAAAAATAAAACCGACTTCGACAAAAATAAAACACAAAAAAGTGAAAAATAAAAAATCAGCTTCAGAAGTCGGTGGCAAAAACATGAAATCAAACAAACAAAAGTCACCGACTTCAGAAGCAGATTTTTTATTTTTCACTTTTTTGTGTTTTATTTTTGTCGAAGTCGGTTTTATTTTTTGTAATATTCTCCATAATTAATTTTAGTCTAAGGTAAAATAACTTATTTTGGAACCCAAAAACGCATTAATAATAATCTTTATCTACCCATTAATTAATTCGTACAAGTTAATAAAGATCTATAAAGTCATGCATCTAATAGAAAGTTGTTCATCAACAGTGAGGTCAATCCAATTATGATATCCTTTAATTAGAAAAGTGATCACCCACGCATGTAGACCACGATGTAGATTGCTAAGATACTTTAGTGACGTTCACCGAGAAAACGCTACCTATATTATAAGAAATTGAAATATCAAATCCAACATTACTTTTCCGGATGAGTTAAGTACTTACAGGTTTTTGTGAGCAATTTTGTGGAAATAAAATGGCTGATAAGTAAGTAAATGGTCTTCTTTCTTTTTATGCGTATCATCAAATAACCGCTCCCGCTCTGTGTGGACCAGAAGGGATTGTTAGACTTGTACTGACTAAAACCAACCCATCTTCCTTCTTAGCCCTTTGTATTCCGCAGTCCAGGCAGGAAATAAATGTAATGGTCTTCTGTATTGAGAAACAACAGGCCGTATCTCGTACGTAGGTAGTAAAAGCACGTCCACAGAACATCTCAATAAGATAATCTCAAGTCAGAGTCGATCCTGAGTACTTGTAACACAGCCTTCCATTTTAGAGCGATCTCACCAAAGCGTAGGTGATCATAAATCGAATCTCATATAATACGAGTATTACATTTCGCGCCACCATTGTCTATCCTTACTCGAGACGCCATTATTCTGATACCAGCTGTAAAACTTTATTTCTTTACGGATCTTTATTATTTTACACTTGAAATCTTTGCTTTGTGATTCGATAGTCCGAGGTGGTCGCTGTGTTGGCGCACTAAAAAACGATATATTGTAGCAAAATGGTGAGTAATCGAATCATATTTATGGGCACCTACAACAATAATAATGTCACTGGACATTTTTATAATAAATTGTCTTTATTCCTTTTTGTAACTCTTCCTGTTTTATGCCAAAACAGTGTTCGAGGTTTTCATGTCCGAGTATTTAAATGAAACAGTATGGGAATAAAGGTGAACACGAATGTTCAGATATGTCGTAAAGTCAGTGCCCGATCCACGTGAGGAGATAGTGCGGCGACGGGTCCCGAGATTGTTGATTTAAGCCCTTTGTTTTAGGGCTATGGGAAAGTACAAGATGTACAAATATGAAATAAAACAATTTGTATTTGTGTACGAGTGCATTTTTGTTAGATTTTACATTGTTGTGCTGATATGGGTAAGAAGAATGTTTAATAAGGAAAGTACAAAATTGTTTTCAATGGAATGAAAAAAAAAATAGGTAACCTTGCAATGCCCCTTCCAAATATTAGATAAAGTCTGAGAAGATAAGTAGGTCCTAAGTACTACGTTGAAATTCTCACGTACACAGTGTTCAATGTCAACCACCCTATCGCTTTTAGGCATAGGTAAGTGTAGTCTTCCTCAAATGACTCAACGACATATATACGTCACGGTATACGTTAGTAAACATACAATTATTATTATGAATTACATACTTTATTTATTTTTATAGAGTCAATGTAACTTATTGTAGTTCATAGAGATGGAAGTAGCTTTTCGTTGATACGTAGCCTAACAAACATCGTATTTACTTTCATTTTCACTTTTTTGCAGTTATTTATTAAATTATATGATTTATCAGAAGGTATAATAATTATTATTGAAGAAATAAATACTTATCTAAAGTGCTGGTTGCAGAAAGATTTTATTCCTTGGGCAACTTACTTACACATAGACTAGACAAAAAATGAGCTCTAATAACGAACACTGTCTTATTGATCCTACAATTTAAAACAATGAAAAACGAAACGATAGGAGAAGCGTTACAGCTGCCACACACGCACATAAATATACAATCACAATCATTCAAGCTACGAAAACTGGTGTGATGAACTTGACACCTGTAAGAAAAGCAAAACAGAGCGACGAGCTGCAAAAAATGAGAAGCGTAAGGACAATCATCTGCCTAATCTTTTCCCAACTGGGTCAGCTTCCAGCCTAACCAGTTGCAGTTGAACACCAGTATTTAAGGTGAAGCGACTGCCTATCTGACCTCCATAACTCAGTTAGTACTAGGTAATACGATATCCTTTGGTAAGACTGTTAGTCAGTTTTAGGTCACGGACTACGTGTGATGACTATCAAAGAATTAACTATATGAGTAAATAATGAACTCACTTATTTCAGATAATTATAATCAACAACAATAGTTTTATCACATAAAACACATTACGATAACCAAGCCTCTTAGGTAATTACCTAAGAGAAATTTGGTTAAGAGAACAGATGGGCCATAATTATGACCCATCTATTCTCTTCAATATAATGTCACTTTAACATTAAATTTCATATCCATTAAATAGTCTTATTTAGTTTCATTATGGGCAATAGTTATTCCGTGGCACGAACATTATTATTATTTTACAAAGATTCCTGGTTATAATAACTCTTAAAGCCATGAAGCAATTCAATTATACAGTAAAAGGTCAGATTCGTTAATAATTATTTGTTGTTAATCTTTGTAATGGGATAGAGTAGATTAAAGGAAAATCTAATTATAAGTGATTCTGATAAAAGCACGAGTGAGATTCGTGAAGCGTTCGTGAAATCTATCTGACGTAAAAATAATTCATTTATTTATTTTTTGACTTTCTGAGATTTAAATCATATTAAGGCTTAGTAGGCGACTAAGGTTTGTTTGTTTGTTTCAGCTGTCATTTGTCAAAAATCAATTCAAGCATTTGTTTCAAGTGGACCAGTTGCAGGCACTTTTGAATTGTCGAAACAATGCAATGTACTAACTAGCCCATTCCAAAACGTAGATCTCTATAGAAAATAAAGGGACAAGAAAATACACGCACACTCTTCTAAATCAGAATATTATTACAAAACCAACCAAGGTTTTGTAAGTAGTAATTAAGTTAAAATTATATTTATAATTTCACATAACATAACGTTTGTAATCCCTGACGGGTTAGCCAGAAATGTATTTAATAGTACACCCACATTTCGCTAGTTACGTAAGTAACATGTAATAGAGGCGAGGCAATTGCCATCAAACGAGCACAAATCCAGACCATCAGAGAATCAGTGAAATTCCTGTTTGCAAAATCCAATAATATCCATTTACCCGATTCGACAATAGAACCAAGGACCACAAGACCAATCTATATCTTCTATATATTTATGTATATCTATATAAATAAAAAGAGAAGTCCTGACTGACTGACTCATCAACGCCCAGCCCAAACCCTTGGACCTAGAAAGCTGAAATTTTGCACAGACGTTCCCTTTATAATGTAGACAAGGAATAAGGAAGGATTTTTCGAAATTCAACCCCTACGGGAGTTAAATAGGGGTTGAAAGTTTGTATGGAAAATCGTCATTTTTGTAGTTAAAACGACATCCACGTGGGCGAATCCGTGGGCAACAGCTAGTGATAAATGAACACTTTCATAATTGTATCTTGAACACTGTGTATTCAAACTTTTCAAAACTCCTCTCAACCAATATTATATTTTGCACTCTCTCAAAGTCAAAACTACACCAAAACCTTTACCTGACCTAGTCTACTCCACAATTCATGCACCAACTTATCTACCATAATAATAATTCATGTAGCTGGGCCCATTCGGTTGCTGTAAAACCGTCCGGGTACCGTACGGCCGGCAGTGACGTCAGTCGTGGGTGCCGGATACCACCCACATGAGATACACGGCTACAACTTCCGGTTACAATATGAAATCTGGGAGAAAATTATCCTAACCTCGGAATATTGAGAGCGTTTTTTAGGATTGGTTTGGAGGGTGACCATGATTTGATAGGGAAGTCTCAAGCAGCGTTTTGAAGATTTACCATGTAGCCATCCCTGTCATGCGTTGAAGCTTTAAATGTGTATCCAGTAACGACAAAACATAACAAGAACCTTCACTACTTATGAGAGCCTTAATGATGAGCTATGTTTAACAAATAAATGATTCTGATTCTAATAAGTTTTAATAAAAGTAGGAAATCTGAACAAGTGTTATAGAGAAATAAGCTCAGGCAAACCTTACATAGATTTGAAGCGAATATATATTTAGCTTCCATAAACTAAACTGATTCAAGACAACCATTCAACACAAAGGCCACTTCAATAGTTCTTCATTCATGACTTCTCCCAGACTCTCAATAGAACCTTTCTCCATCAGTTTGAACATTAAATTCCAAGCCCTATTAACAACATACTAAAGACTAAAATCCAAACGCTTATCCCTACAGAAGCATGGTAGTACCATAAAAAGGACAGGAAGCAAAAGGCTTCATATTTCATCTGAAATACGTTTACTATCACGACAGTGTCACAGTAGTGAGCAATTACAATAGCAAAACGTACTAAATCGTTGCCACCTGTTCTCACCGTGATATTGTTAATCATTTTCTTCCGATGATGGCAAAAGACGAAAAGGAGCTCAAGAACTAGCAATTTAAGGTTCTGTTTCAAATGAAGGTAATTTGAATATTGATGAAACAGGAAAATGTATTTTATATGCTCGATGATTGAGTCCCGTTTGGTTAAAAGTTTGCTTCACAAAATGCGATGTAGGATAGCTGCCCACGCGCTTTCATTCGTAGGAAATTCATATCTTTGTTTTGTAATGAAATTGTTAGTATATTTCTTTAAATAAACGATGTTTGAGAGGGCCAGTAGTCTATGGTGGCCGGGTGGTCTACTCAACGATTATTGGACCAAGAAGTTTTTATTATCGTTTGATCGTGTGTTACTCCTTGTTATTTCTTTATTTAGGTGGCATATGATATTATCTGTTTGGATTAATACTGATTTAAGTGCGTACGTGACAGGCTTTTCAATGAAATCGGAAGTATTGGGTTCCATAGCTAATAATAATTGCGTCATCGTTGCGTCGTTTGTTCTCAGGTACTTATGCTTTGTGCTATAGAAACTTTCACATCTTCTTTAGGACACGACTTAAAGTAACTTGTCCAAAGTTTGATAATTACTTGTGTCATTAGTTCATTCTTCTTACTGTCTCGGTGGTAAGGAGCTCCTGGGTTTGATTCCCGGGCTGCTATCAGGGTTTTATCAGAAGCAGCCCAGTTACCGTCTGAATTCGTGCTCGGTTGTAGATTCGCCTTCTATGACTTGGTCTTAGACATAACTGACAAAATGTGGGTTGGGTAGACTTCATAGATACACCTTTTCTGAACCCTCAGGGAATGGCAAGGCGTGATGTAGGTAATGTTATGTTATTTCCCTAATTAATGTCACAATAATTATGTTCATTCGATGTGGGTGATAAAGTAAATGATGTGAGTAAATTATGATGACACCCTATGATAATAATATTCATTGCAAACTTAACACGTACCATTAATCATTAAAATAATCCGCACACAATACAATTTAGCATACTGTATTCAACACTTCTCAAGTCAAGTAGGCGGGAAGTACAACTACGTAACGTTAACATTAGTAAAACCTCAATCCACTAATTCAATTATCATTTTTAACAAAGCACAAGTATTGAAGAAAGCTTGGGAGTTTCTTGTTCAAACATCGCTTGCACTTAATTCGTCCCGTTACGAAGAGTACTAGGCTGACAGAAATTAGAAGCAGCGTCTGTCCACTGCGTTTGACGCACACTGCCTGCATTCTAATTTGTTTGCATAAACTTAGAACAAAAGCCTGGAGACTGTAGAGGCTTGGATCTTAATGTTCTGGATAGGAAATTATTTAATATAATTGTTTTTAACGTTTTGACAAAAAATACCAAGCAAACGTCAGAGGTCGTTTTGAAAAAATAAATAACACTCATTACTTTCAAACAAAATATTTTTATTTGATACCAATAAAGTAGCTTTGGGTTGTTCGTTCACAGTTTGAATAATAATTACTCTACTTAATAACATTAATTAATACCACATGTTAAAACCCAATGCCTAAAAATTAACCTTTATCAAACTGACTCATGTAAGATATTTGACTCACCCATTAAAATAAATAAAACGTTATATAAATCACCCAGCAATAAACATCTAATTAGGATAAAACGCTGATTTATTTATACTTTAAAATAAAAGATCTGCGCACCCGCATCCATAAGCTTACACGAAAATATACGATAACAGAAAATAAACTTTATTAATCTCATTTGCATTCTACATTATCATTTGTAACAAGTATTGATTCAAATTTACAAAAAGACTGCGTTTTGCCAAAACGACTCTTAAGAGTTTCAGTTAGTGAATTAGCATTTACAGATGTATATCAAGTTTTAAAAATAAAACTGTAAAAAAGTCGACCCGTGTAAATGCACTGGACAAGATAAGAACAGAAAAGGAAACTAATGGTTTTATTTTAGAGATTTATTGAATGCCAATACTGTTACTCATTTAAATTCTAAATGGAACGTTTATAACGTGCAAGTGTATGAGGATACTGAGGAGAATTTAATTCATTGTTAGAGTTTTGATTATATTATTCATATCTCAAATTTTTCGAATTCATGAACGTATTTTATAATTATCACTAGATACAGTGAAGAAAATCATCATGAAGAAACCAACAAAGCCAAGTCTGAGGCCGATGCACGACATAAAAACGCCGACACCAATCTTGTCACTAACCATAATAATATGATAAAAACGAAGATACTTATACTAATTGAAAAAATCGTTTACTGCACTCTCGGCCCCTCGATCCCTTATACATAAACCGCCTTATTCATAAAAATAGTTAAGAGTTGTTTAACTTAAGCTTGGTTTATCTCGCATGCCGTCACTTTCATTTGAATATTATTGAAGTGAGACGGCATGCGAGATAGACCAAGCTTAAGTTAAACAACTCTTAACTATTTTTATGAATAAGGCGGTTAGTGTCTAGTTGCCTAGAATTTGGGGTGAATTTGTCATAAACACTCTTCAACATGACATGCTGTCCCTTGGTTTACGTCTTATGTGCACATTCTACATTAAACTATTCTACTTTATTAGTATATTTTCCTATCCACATTTCAGAGATCCAAGGACCATCCTACACACAAACCTGGAGATGTTCCCGAGTTCTCTACAGCTTCAAGTGTGCTTATAATTTCGGATCACGATGTTATCTCCTTGAGAAATATTGTTGCTGTACAAACACCTTCAAAAGAGAAGTTGAGACGTTATTACTTTGCTACTTTAAAATAAGTTGCTTTTAATACGCTTCAAGTCACGTGAAATCTTACATTTAGTTATGTTTGAATTTAATTATTTTGCACAATGATGATAATATCAATATTATTAATTTTTTATTATTGATGCTATTAAAAAGAAATAAAATATTTGAATTTGAATACAAAACTAAGTTGTAAATTGATCTAATCAAGAGTTAGAAACAACCAGTCAGAAATTTTATGAATGCAGTTATGTTTTAACTGCCCTTTCTCAGGCTGTTAGATCTTTCTATGGAAACGTCTCCATTGGAAGATCTAACAGAGTCCAACTGAATGGTGGTGGTCATCAACTACAAATATTATATCTCCTTACCTTTTACGAGGTGGACCAGCTCAGCAGTAGGTACGCCAGCAGTGGCTACGTGGGTCGACCACATAGTATAATCAATTCGACTACGTGAACTTTTTTCTCCAGTTGGTTCGATGGCGAATAATCCTCAACCAACATTTGTTTCTTCTGTCAACGACGCGGTTTTCCCACTAACTAACTAATAACAAAACAACAGCAACACAAGTGCTATACCCCATTCGTTACCTACCTTCTCCTGAGGTGCGTGTCAATGTTTCAGCACAACCAGAAATCAAACAGCTTTGCCGCTGAGATCATAAACCACGCTTCAACGTCATAACGCTTACCCATATTTGAAGTTAGTAAAATTAAACTCAACATTGTCACGTACAAGACCAAACTGTAAACGATACATAGATAGGTTACAAGTAAGCTGTACCGTTACATAATGCAGTAAGACAAAATTGCTGAATGCTATTGAACAATTTGGCAAGGATCAAAGTCTAGCTAGAATATGGTGTCTGTTGTGTAGAATGGGAGCTTTTTCTTTTACTGATACAAAAGCTTGGCTTTGTATTTCATTAATTTGTTATATACAAATAAGCAGATATTTAGTTTAAAAAACTATGTTGAAAATAGATGTTTTGTGCCCGGTAGATGGCTAGTGCTCGTCCCCTATTACATTTGACTTAAACATAACTGGTGAAGTGCGGGTGTACTATTAAGTACTGCTTTTCCTAACCCTTCGGGGATAACAGGCGTGATGTTATATTATGTTTAACTAGCTTTTGCCAGCGGCTTCGCCCGCGTGAAAATGACGATTTTCCATACAAACTTTCATCCCCTATTTAACTCCTTTAAGGGTTGAATTTCGAAAAATCCTTCCTTGTTCCTTGTCTACATTATAAAGGGAACCTCTGTGCAAAATTTCAGCTTTCTAGGTCCAAGGGTTTGGGCTGGGCGTTGATGAGTCAGTCAGTCAGTCAGGACTTCTCTTTTTATTTATATAGTATTTTTTTTTGTTTTGGTGCGCTTTATGTTATTGTAAGTTCAATTTGAGCATTCTCTAAATTTCCCAACGATGCATGGCTACTCAAAAGTACCAGTTACAACCTGAACTCTTGAATTGATGAGACAAACTGCCTGATAAATCCCAGAAAAACTACACCAGATTTTTGGTCCAGCTCCTGGACTGCTTGTTTCTACTTGTATATAGGGTTAGCCCTATACAGAAATAGATTCAATCTTAGATAGAAAAAGATGAAAACCGAGAGACGTAATTTTATTAAAGTACCTGCAATTTTAATGTAAGAGAAAAGTTTTTTATTATAAATTATGTTGTTAAAATTCACCATTAAGCCCCATTTTCTAAAAGTGTTTGAAAGTTGTAAGTATTGAAACAACCATTTACATCAGAATTAAATTCAAAGCATTGTCAAAGTTTATCTGACAAGGAAAAGCAACCAACATTTAGGCTACAGTTAAAGGAGCTTTTATACCGTTTACGAAAATGCAAGGTACCGTTTTTCTGCCAAATGGTATTAGGTTTATAATGTAGAAAACGGAAAGCCTATTCCTTAATGCAGAGGTCTCAACCGAGTTTTTCCAACAAACCATAAACAAAATAACCACTTCAGGTCTTGAGGATGTCGTAGTTTTTTGCCTTGGCAATCAGAATCAGTTCTCTGATTTGATCAAAATCATAGGAGTGGTAGTAGGTATGTCAAACTAAGTAACCGTAGCTCAAGAACTAATAAGACTTTTATTTCCAAAAATAGTCTTACTAAGGGATAGCGTTTTACAAAGCACTAACTAGGTTGTGGAGGTCATTAGGCAACTGCCTAGTTAGTGCCTGGTATTCAACTGCATCCGGCAAGACAGGAAATAAAGTTGGGAAATGCTAAGCATGATATAGTGCATAGTAGGTAAAACATTCCCCAGTTGTAAACGCCCCTTTACAGTATAATTTACACGAACTGAATAAATTGTCTCGTGTGATATCTCACAAAGGGCGAGGCTAGGTGTTTCTAAATGTCAATCAGCGTATATCTTTTGTTTGCAAAGAGCTATGCGTCGACCACTGAACCTACCTACCTATTAGGTACGAATAAATCATTTCGACACAATTAATGGTTTATTGTCACCGAGTAGTTGCTTTAATTGCTTGGTACAATTTTGTTTTGATAATGAATTACAAGAGTCAGCTTGTAATTGTGTGGTTGTGGATTTATGTACAGATATGTGTGCCAAGTGGAACGAGGGTGTGTTTCGTCGTCAGTCTATGATTGAGTGCTGGAATGTTGAAGATAAACCATTGCTGTTTACTCGATTGCTTTGGTGGTTTCGTTTGAGGTAGTTCTCAAAGGGCATGCATTAAATTAATCAATAAACATAACATCATTCACAACGAATGTTCTTTTTTGCAGGACTGAATTTAAATGGGCGGCAGTGATCAGCTGACTAATCTTGTTTTTGGTTTTCGAAGCTTAAGAGCTGAACTGCCAATGGAGAATCAACTTTAGGAAAGGACTTTCAAGGCTTGAGAGTCTGGCGAAAAATTTTGTTATCATTTTTGGATTGAAATGCTTACACAGATCAAGAGATCAAAACATTTTATATGATTCATGAAACAAGGAAATCTTATGTTAACTTTCCGTGAAATTATCAAACATCTCTTACCAGTATCTCCAAGTAACTTATTAACATTCAAACCCACAATCCACTCAGATTTTAAATCGAACTAAGCAGACAAGATGACGTTAACCAGAAGAAAATCTCGTTGCATAACACACGCACGGAAACCGTTTGAATAGCGCACGCTCGTGCGCATACCAAGCTGCGCACAAAAACGCTCAGATATGCGCAGCGCAACGAAGATCGGAACTTAGTGGAATAGTTTTTGAAAGAGATAGATTTATGGTGCAGTTTTGTTTCTAGAAATGTAACTAATATTTGCTAATATTTACCGTAACTTTCGAATTTCCATTTGTGTAATAAATTTTCTTAGTAACAGTGTCTTGTGTTGTAGTACAAAGAGTGTGGTTGACCGGAAAATTCAACATTTTGTGACGGTAGAACCATATTTTGTGGTAGAAACTAGAAGCGATATTCATTATCTTCCTTAAACTTTGGTTTATCTGTGTTTTCTTTTCTTTTTTATGTGTGCCTTTAAACGTTGTGATCTGCTGGAAAATAATAGAGAATGATCCAGTTTCTCTATAATGCACGTTTTTGTCGCACAAAACATTATACTACCCTGCTTTAACTGTGAACTGAACAATCGTTTTTTTTTTATGTTAGAGCACCAAGTCGCCTACAGGACCAGTTTAGCTGAAGTACGCCTTATTTTATATTTGTTTTACTACACTTTTATTTAATTTTGTATTATTATTTGGTCCTGTGCGAGTCAAATACATATTGTTTCTATTAACAAAGGGGTTAGAGTGTTGAACCTGAAAGTTTTCAGGTTTGTAGAAACTATCAAATAAACCCAATCACATATTCTATCAGTGTGTACGACACCTAAGTCCTAGTTTCATTAATTAATGATGATTTAGAACCTAGTTCCCCATTAATATGTAAGTTAAAAGTTGATTGAGTCATTTGTCCGAGTTATTAGTCAAGTATAATGTGCATTATGTCACCTTTATAATCAGTCATTGTTATCAGTTTCTGAATATAATAGCAGAATAGTTGTAAAGTGCATACGTAGTTTGTTCACGTTTTGCGTTGGCGATGAACAATATGCGGGTAACCTTGCCAAATAGTTTTGGTATTTACTTTTTGTTTTTGTGTACCTATTGGAGGTACCGTTATTTTCCTTAGAAGACAATAATACAATTGACAATAATAAAAAGTCGATATTATGTTTTTTTTTTTTTTCTGGGAACTCTTCGCCGGTTGTTTTATGCTTTTGGTATATATTTTTGGTTATGCGTATGTATTTAAACTAAAATTATAATCATTTTAGGAACAGCCGTAACGTCTACTGACCAGCACTATAAACAAGATAGTTTCCAACACTGTTAATTCTAGCTCTCAGGAGTTACAGTAGTTCGAAAATAGGGTAAAGTAAAAAAAAACTTTTTTATGTATTACATATGTACTTACGATCCACGCCGGTTTCGCACGAGTGCAATTTTCTATCAACAGCCACCTCCGATAGGTTGTTGCTGATCGTCGTCGTTCAACTTACCCCAGTGTCTCAAGACGAAAGTCTATGACCAATGTGTGTTGCCAGTGATTACATACGGGACCGAAACGTGGTCGCTCACAATGGGCCTCATCAGAAAGCTCAAAGTCACCCGAAGGGCAATGGAGAGGGCTATGCTCGGAGTTTCCTTGCGTGATCGAATCAGAAATGAGGACATCCGCTTGAGAACCAAGGTTACCGACGTAGCCCGAAGAATCGCCAGACTTAAGTGGCAATGGGCAGGGCACATTGCTCACAGAACGGATGGCCGATGGGGCCGAAAAGTTCTGGAATGGCGACCGCGAACCGGAAGACGTTGCGCTGGAAGGCCTCCCACTAGGTGGACCGATGACCTGGTCAAGGTTGCAGGAAACCGCTGGATGAGAGACGCACGGGACCGGTCAATGTGGCGACGCCTGGGGGAGGCCTATGTTCAGCAGTGGACGTCTTTTGGCTGAAATGATGATGATGATGATGAATGATGATCGTCGTCGACAGTATCTATTCTATGTTTCAAGCTGGAATCAGCCATTTTATTCACATAATTTTGTTGGAATTTGAATAATTCTGTAATGGCATGATTTTTTCCGACACCTTCAACAATTATCATATTTTAGCTAATCGGCCCATTCTTAATCTTCTGCGTTTCACACCGCGGTCCGAACCGCTCGTGGTGCGAAACGACGAAAGACCCATTTAAACGAAGTCTCACCTAAACCTTTCTCATGAATCACTCCGTTCATGGGGTGAATCCGAATAAATATCTGCTTTTTGGTTTTTGAGGTTATCGCGAACCCAAGACCATTATGCTCAACAGTCGCGCTTGGATCCACTCGACCAAAGAAGCAGTCTGTTTTCCTTTATTTTGTTTATCTTAGAGAAAAAACAGTAGGTAGTATTAATTAATCCTTTTAGACACTGTGTTAGTAATAAATAAGCGCCTTAACGAACTACTAAGACAAATGCGTCGACGTAAGCCTTAAAGTGTTCAAACCACATACAGGTCGTTTAAATTTGTCTACAGCAGTAAGTCACGATCGTGATCACGAAATTGAGGTGCAATTCAGAATAATATTAAACTATGATATACAGTGCAAGTGCGCGCCCAATTTGGGCCGAATCAATAGTTGACATTATCCGTCGTAGCCATATCTAGAGTCATTAATTTTATTAGTCCTAGCTAGATAGTAAAAGTTACCCACCAATGGATTAAGACATTTCATTGGTATAGATTATTTATTATACAGAGCCATTTTGCGTTATTATTAAAACGATTACCACAAAATAAAACCTTAGTCAAAACAAAAAAATCAAAACAATAAACAGTAATAACGCTTTCAATAGCAACTATGATAGAAAGTGTGTTTCGACACGTAATATGGACTCATAGCCTCAACATTTTTGCAGATTACCCTAGATCAAGAAAAAATATTAAAAAATCTACCTTCGAATATCGTTCTTTTTTAGCATTGTTAATTTTACTTTATTTTACTAACATAGTGATAAGTTAATGATTAACAATATTGTAATAGGTACCGTTCCGATACTCGTTCCAATGAACGCTTATTTATGTGACCAGTGTTTCTCATCCAAGTGAATAATTGTATTCTGTTTTTGAGAAATAAATGTCTTAAACCTTAAACCATAACTTGCGTCAACACTTGCGCACGTTTCATCCTCTGGTCCACAAAACGCAGTGACTTGTAATACGCTCTGCTTGACTTCCTTCACTTTTATTCTCCTCAGTCACTATACTCGTACGATGCGTTCAGCTCGTAGTCAAGTGGCTATGATGAGGTCACCTGGATACCCAAGTCGATACGTCCTTGAATTTTTAATTGATAGCATAAATACAACGGGTCATCCTAGACCACAGAGCACAGAGCAGCGGTGGCCCAGTGGTGGCGGCCCCGACTTACGAGCAGTAAGTCGTGGGTTCGAACCCAGGCAGGCAAATTATTAATAAATAATTAGTAATTTATTTCATCGGCACAGCTCTCAAAACGGTGAAGGAAATCATCGTGAGGAAACCGGCATGTCCTAGAACCAAAAATTCGAAGACATGTGACATCTACCAATCCGCACTGGGCCCGCGTGGTAGACTATAGCCCATTCCCTCTCATATAGAGGAGACCTGTCCCAGCAGTGGGAACATTACAGGCTGATGATGACGATGATGATAATCCTAGACCACCGGTCTTCGTTTTCTTTATTTTCCTCCTGCGATCTTCTGTAAAGTCCGCCACGACGCGACGCCTTGTAAGTGCAAGATGAAAAGGAGAGCAAATATAGCCATAGTTTTCCACGTCCATTTCACACGGGATAAGATTACTTTAGTTCTACTTGTAGTTGTTGTAGTGAGGTTCTTCAGAAAGGACAGGTGCGTAGTACTCGCAATCGCCCGTGCATGTATTACAACCAGTATGTAAGGATCGTAAATGGTGGCGTTGTTTGGTTTCTGCTTACCCCATGGGAAAAAAGGCGTGTGTTAACGTACATACATATTATTATGTTGGTTTACTCCATAGGCACTCCCAAAAAACCGTTTTGTATTCAATCCATGTAAACAATGTCGATAAGATTCGAACAATTGTTTTTATTGTCTCACATTTGCGGTTTACCAGACATTTGACTTCCAAGTATCATTTGTTTTACCTGTTATCAATTTGAATATGATTGAGACAGAATAAGAATTTAATACAAATTCTATGGAATGAGGTCAACAAACCTCTAACATGGTGACTTTGAGGATAACCGTGTTTTCTAGAAAAGACTATTTATTCTCGATCATCAGGCATTTCATGATTTCTCCATTTTGTACCAAAGTTCAAAATAGTTCATAACATCCCATCCCTCATCAGAGGGCTTTTGCCTAACAATTTGTTATAAGTTATGTTGATATAGCATATTACTCAGTCCTTTCAGGCCCATTTGCATAATTGCATAAACTAATTGTATAATCAACCTATTTTGATCTCACTTCTGGTTCACTGGGCCGTAGTTCAACACGCGGGTTCCACGGGGTACCAGTTCGTGGATGTCACATCTTCGATTTCTTGGTTCTGGTTCTCTTAAACTTAGCACTACTGATTATTACAAATATGTTAATAGATTTGAGACTGAATAACATCACAGCATTTCTTGTCTTTATAAACATTGCTGACAGCTTTACCTGTGACTTTACCTTCATAAAAGTTTACGTTATTTCTATTCAGTAATTCATATAGTAGTATTTACCATACCCAACCTATTTAAATACTGATGTCATGACTAGCCTAGAGCCTTCGATCAATATCACTGATACGCTAACGACAGGCGGCGACATTCTCTACCACTGCCATTTCAAGTCTTAATTACTGAATTCGCATTTCTGGTCTAGCTTTGTTTAACTAAACCTACGTAACTGACTACGTTTCATTGTTACGTGATACTTTTGGCTAGATATTAAGGCAAAATTTACTTTTTAGCTTTGCCGTTAAAGCTCAAAGTTGATATTTCTAGATCTGCGTCGTTAATCTAGTTGTTGCAAGGTCGGCTGCTGTGCAAGAGGTCCCAGGAAGGATTTTCGGGCAACGTGTTATTGAGTTTTTCCATCAGATTTTTTTCTGTAGCAGTCACGGAGTCCGGATTTGTTTCCAGCTAGATAAAAGCACACAGTTCGGTGTTCAATGCTAATGCAGTTTAGCACTGCAAATCGTGGAAAACATATTATTTAGACAATAAATGAATCCCTGAAGTTTTCTGATATTAGTGATCTTCTTTAATTAGTTAGTCCCTAACTACACGGTGTCAGGTTTTATGACGCCCATGGGCCTCTGACTTGGCCTTACATGCCATTAAGAAATATCACTCAAGCATCAGGCATGCTGGTCTCCTCACGATTTTTTCCTTTACAAATGCAAGTGGTAATTAATCAATACGCACATGAATCCGAAAAATCAGAGGTGCGTGTGTTGGGTTTGAATTTGAGACCTATGACTTGGCATCCCAACGGTCACACCACTAGGCTATCACTGCTTATATTAGTGACTAGCTTTTGCCAGCGGGCGTCGCCCGCGTGAAAATGTCGATTTTTCATACAACCTTTCATCCCCTATGTAACTCCCTTAGGGGTTGAATTTCGAAAAATCCTTTCTCATTCCTTGTCTACATTATAGAGGGAACCTCTGTGCAAGATTTCATCTTTCTAGGTTCAAGGGTTTGGGCTGGGCGTTGATGAGTCAGTTAGTCAGTCAGGACTTCTCTTTATACTATACGAGTATAAAGCTAAATTACCACTCACTGACTCACTCACTGACTGATTGACATAATTGTTCTCCCAGATGGTGGATGGGGAGGTGGGTATATTTTGACAGATTCGTAAACAATCAACTCTCATGACTATGGGAAAAGTCCCAAACCCCCCCTTTTCCCCCCCCTTCTCCCCCCTCCCTGTCGTATCTCGGAAACTAAGAGACCGGTTTTTTTTTTTTTTTACCGATTCGTATAGAGGAGGCTCGGTAAAGTAAAAGTCATTTTTCAAAGTGGCCCCCCTTGCCCTCCTTCTCCCCCCCTTTAGGCGGATCTCGAAAGTTAAGAGACATGGAACGATTTTTTTTTTCAGATTCATTTAGAGGGGCCTTTTCGTTAATCGAAATCATTTTTCGAGACTCCCCCCCTCACCCCCCCCCCTTCACCCCCCCCTTTTTTTTTTTTTTTTCTTACATAAAACTATTGAGGGGCGTTGAAATTTGTATACCCTCCCCTCCCCTCCCCAACCTCCCCTAAAATTAAAAGGGCTGTAACTTCATAACGGTTAGAGATAGCCATTAGGTGTTTGAACAAATATTATAGTAGGCGTCGAAACCTGTCCGGTGGTGGTACAGCGGCAAAGCGAAGGGGGGAGCGGGCGAGCGAAGCGAGCCGGCGACCCCCGTAGCGTAGGGATAATGTCATGATAGCTTTCCGGTGGTAGGTAGGTCCTGAGTGGAGCGAACCTGCGAGACCGAGTGGAGCGAAGGGGGGAGGTGGCGAGCGAAGCGAGCCGGCGACCTCCTTAGCGTAACGAAGGTTGAGTGGGTGAAGCGTAACTCAGGGGCGACGACAAGCAAACTTTAGGGTAATGTTCTTTTAGTGGTAGTAGGAGGTAGTAGGTAGGTAGTAGTAGGTAGGTGTAGGTAGGTAGTAGGTAGGTAGTAGGTAGGTGTAGGTAGGTGGGTAGGTGTAGGTAGGTGTAGGTAGGTGTAGGTAGGTAGTAGGTAGTTGTAGGTAGGTAGTATTGGAACATTTTTTTTTTCAGATTCATTGAGAGGTGCAATGCGTTAGTCGAAATCACTTTTCAAAGCTCCCCCTCTCCCCCCCTTCACGCCTCGCGAGCTGCGCGCAGCTCGCGCACCCACGCAAATACTAGTTATACTATATACCTAAAGCTTAATTACCACTCACTCACTCACTGACTAGTGACTGACAGAATTGATCTCCCAGATGGTGGATGGGGAGGTGGGTATATTTTAACAGATTCGTAAACAAGTCACTCTCGTGAGTATGGGAAAAGTCCGAAACCCCCCCTTTTCCCCCCCCTTCTCCCCCCTTCCTATCGTATCTCGGAAACAAAGAGACTTGAAGTGTTTTTTTTTAGGGATTCGTATAGAGGAGGCTTGAGGAAGTAAAAACCATTTTGAAAATTTGACCCCCTTGCCCCCCTCCATCCCCCCCCTTTCGGATCTCGGAAGTTAAGAGACTTGGAACATTTTTTTTTTCAGATTCATTGAGAGGGGCCTTTGCGTTAATCGAAATCATTTTTCGAGACTCCCCCCCTCACCCCCCCTTCAACCCCCCCCCCCTTTTTCACTTTTTTTTTTTTTTTTTTTTCTTACATAAAACTATTGAGGGGCGTTGAAACCTGTCCGGTGGTGGTACAGCGGCAAAGCGAAGGGATAATGTCATGATAGCTTTCCGGTGGTAGGTAGGTCCTGAGTGGAGCGAACCTGCGAGACCGAGTGGAGCGAAGGGGGGAGGTGGCGAGCGAAGCGAGCCGGCGACCTCCTTAGCGTAACGAAGGTTGAGTGGGTGAAGCGTAACTCAGGGGCGACGACAAGCAAACTTTAGGGTAATGTTCTTTTAGTGGTAGTAGGAGGTAGTAGGTAGGTGGTAGGTAGTAGGTATGTGTAGGTAGGTGTAGGTAGGTAGGTGTAGGTAGGTAGGTGTAGGTTGGTAGTAGGTAGGTGTAGGTAGGTGTAGGTAGGTGTAGGTAGGTAGTAGGTAGGTGTAGGTAGGTAGTAGGTAGGTGTAGGTAGGTAGTAGGTAGGTGTAGGTAGGTAGTAGGCAGGTGTAGGTAAGCAGACCCGCGAGCTGCGCGCAGCGAGCGCAGCCACGCAAATACTAGTTTATTTATATAGATGAAACGGGCAGTAACCTTACTTCTTTATACATCCTTAAAGAAGTTTTGGTACGACCTATTTTCGACAGGATCTGGCAATAAATCTTAGTGCGTCACACAGTCAGAATCATGCGGAGCTCATTTTTATTCCAATCCCAAGACAAGACCAGTCATGGGATGAATTAATGAGCTAATAAGTTAATCCAAACAGGTATAATTCACATTTACATAATACGTGCACGTTCAGTTTTGATCTCATTAACAATTTATTAGCTTTAATGATATTATGACAAGTTTAACTGGTAAAACAATAAATTATCGCAAAGTTCATAGCCTAGCCTAGTATGGCTAATAAACAAAATTATATTATGGTACTTACGTATTTCAGACCGCATTACTGTCTGGTATTATCACTGAAATGTAATATTTTGAAACATTTTAAATTCTAGCTAGGAAATACGGTAGCTAATCAATTCCAAAACGCCCATAAATGGAAGATCAAGAAGTTCTCAAAGGATACAAAAAGGTCATCATGATAAGATGATAAATCAATAAAAGATCAATTAACATTTCCCATTCTCAACTCTAGCAAATTATCGCCGGCACGAGCGTAAGAAATAATATCTTAGTTTTATAGACAGACTGACAAGTGGAATACCTCAAGTCTACACGTAGTACATCTTATTATTCCTTTTTTGGCACATGCATACTCCTTGGTTCTAAGATCCCAGGCTCGAACTGATGACCTTTGTCCGTCAATTAAACGAAGTTATTGAGACATAGGAGACGTTAACGCGTATTTAGCAATTCTTATTAATCACCAAGTCTTATTTAGCTTATGAAGCTGTTTGTTTATGCATTTTCAATATGCCTTGAGAACTAAGGCCCTCGCCCGTTTCCGAACTAGGTACGTTGTGATCGACTTCCAGTCTTACCGGATGCAGCTGAATACAAGTACTTTAGATAGAGTGACTGCCTATCTGACTAATATGATGTCTCCATAGAAGACTTTCAGGCTGCTGACTACTTGAAATCTACAAGAGATCCCGGGACCAACGGCTTAACGTGTTTTCCGAGGCAGAAGGGAAACACGGTCCGTCAAATGGCCCGCTTGCACCACTTGTCATTAAATAATTTTAATAAGAAATATCGTTCTGTTTCTGTCAATATGTGTAAAGATGAAGACAAAATGGTGGTTTAAATACGTGTAACGTTGAACGCGTTTAGCTATTTGTGGTGCAAGTGGACCTTAAAGTTTAACTCAATTATTCAACGAACTTAGATGCCTGGGTTCGGTCCCATTAATTTAATTACAAACTACGCAACATTTATTTAATTTGTTTCCATAATGTTGTGCAGCATAATGTTGTTTCCATAATGTTGTGTCGATGTTATAATATCAAACAAGCATATACTTATTTTTGTTATCTTACTGATGGTGAAGATATTCCTGTAAAAGACTTGGAGCACTTCTTCATCGCTAGTTCTGATAAAAACCACCCCATCATCTACCCAGCCTTTTCCCAACTATATTGGAGAGGGCTTCCAGTCTAATCGGATGCAGCTGAATACCAATATTTGACATGGAGCGACTGGCTATCTGACCTCCATGACCCATTTAATACTAGGTAATACTATACCCTTTGGTATATACCCTTTGGTAAGACTGGTTGTCAGACTTTCAGGTCACTGACTACCTGTAACGACTTCCAAAGATCACAGAGGCACGGAACAACCAAGGCAAGCAGGGATAGCATAAAGATCGACAACATTGGCAGTTATTAGGTAGGTAGGTTATTATTAAGTCACCGCTTAAAACCGCCTCATTCTACTAAAAACAGGTAAATTTTATCCCACCCGGCGATAAGCGCACTAACTCAAACAAATAAATCTAATTCGTGACCCCTTATCAAATAATCAAGTTTATCTAACAACCTGAATAGATACTAATATTGAAATTAGTCCTAATTAGCTATTGTATTACAACACAAATGGCCTCATATTTTAGACAACGCTATTAAATCTGTCCTTAATACGCGAATATTATTTACTATCAAATAAACTACGATTAAGAATCATAACCAAGGCTTTTAGTCGCTATTGTAAAAAGGATCATAAACATTACTCTAATCAAACATTAATCTAAGTACGCATTGGGGTCGAATGAGGTAACTTATACTCATTTAGAATTTTCTGGATTCGACAAATTAAGATGGTTGATATAATATCTTGAATAGAAGATATTTTTCGCCGAGACCATGATAATGATATATCTTGAGTAGCTTGCACAATTTCGAAAAAATATTTCATTGTTTTGTTTACAATCTGTATCATCGTTATATAGCCAGATACATTACATTTTCTTTTTATTGTAAAAGTATCGTAAACTAGAAACTTTAGCTAGGGAAGGTAAGGGTCATCAAATAATGTTATTAAATGACATCCTCTGTATGCGAATTTGCTATGGCGCATCCAGATCCAGTCACCCTGTATATCCATACACTTTATTGGTATCCCTTGAAACTCAAATATATATATTTATTTAAACTTCATGTACCATAGTGGTACATAGGCTAACTTAATGCCACAAGGCATTCTATATATATATGTGTCATAAGGAAAGACAGTTTACTTAGCATAGTCATTGTTCGTCAAAGAATCAGCATTGCCACCCCATGTGGCAATGCCGCAAGCCTTTGGGGCACTTTCCGTTCACACAGATGCTGAGGAATTTTAAGATGGTCGATGGGCATCTGAAAATGCTCTTTTGTTGAAATTGTTTTAGTTACCCTTGTGATACTTACATTTTTTTTTCTTTATTATATAAATATATTTTATCATTATAGGCCACACTTGCCACACACATTATTTGTATTTCATCTCATCGAATTTAGTCTCAAAATTGCTCTCGAATAAGTCCCAGTTATGCATAAGACTCGAATTAATTGTCTAGACCGCAAGTTCACAGCGACGAAGGGCACATTTAAATTTCGAATTTGCATTCTCAGACTAGGCTGTCGATATAAATGGTTGGTCAATGACGTCACCAGTGATGTAATATGATTCACGCCGATTGTATCTGAACTGACCAAGGACGTCTGACAGATCGTGTTTATATAGAGGCTAATATAATATAGCACATGCTTGTTAGGCTTGTCTTTTGTTTTATCAAATTTTAGATTGGAGATTCGGTAGATTAGTGCTTATGTTCACCTGGGGTGAGGGGTTTTATTTTCTTTTAGGTGAAAAGAAGAAAAATAATGTTATGTTAACGTCTTACTGGCCGATTGGTTGATCACCCCTTAGGTATTATTTCGTAAGATTACTAAAGCAAAAGGTAAGAAAATACCCATATACCATATATTATCCATAGACCTATTGAAATAGTGACAGTTCAATATCTTTTGACGAAGCCAGAAAATCAACGAAGTTTTCGCACCTAATCAGATGAAATCACCACAACCAACACCCAGCACCTATGTATTAGATGCAGGGACGCATCTGAATTTATCCTTACTTTATTTTTTACTTGCCTCACAGTCACGTTTTTATTTAACTGACTATGAGTAACTAACATACATTCAAGCATATTCCACAAAAAAAAAACAATAAATTAGCAGCTGTAAAAACAATATCAATCAAATCAATCAACGAAGAGCATCTTAAATCGATGACAAATAATGTCATTGACCCCAGGTAATGACACGTCTGATCTTTAAACACAAACGTTCCAAATTCGGAATTAGGTACTGCAGCTACCATAGACTTATACAGAGTTTGTTTGTTGCAAAGCTCACGTTCTTATACTTAGACCAACATATCTGTGCAGGCGGCAAAACACTGAACTAAAATAAATGTACCAAGTTTGATAGGTATATCGTTGCATTTTTTCTTGACAAGCAGCGCTACCCCGTACTGCAAACTTAAACTGGTCTTACTGTAGGACATTTTGTAAGCATAGACAAGTATTTAGGTAGGGCGTCGGATGTATTTGGCAGGAATAATAGTTTTGATAAATTGGTTTTGATTTTATCTGTGGTAGTCATCGAGTCTAAGATTGAATGTACGAGAGGTGTTTGAGGAGGCATTGTTTCGCTAATACATATGTACCTAGGTACAGATTGGAGATATGATGTGAAGATAATTTAATGATGAGTCTTCAAAGCGCTATTATTTTGGGATTACTAAAGTATTGATTTTAGATGGGTCAAAATTTTGACGAATTGCATATTTTTATTTTATTTATTTATTTTACTATTTATGTACACACAATCTAGACAACACAGGAAAACAACATAATATAACATTAGAGTACAAAGGTACTGTTTTTCTGGTTGTAGTCTCAAGACTACAAAAACTAATATTTTTAATAATTAAGATGAATGTGAAAATTGAATGATAATCTAACATCACGCTTGTAATCTACGAATGTTTAGGTAGAGGTGTATCTAATACTACCACCCACATTTCGACAGCAATGTTTAAAATTTCGCCTCGCCTTGAACGCCTCCTATTTATTACAGGAGGCGTCCAATCCTGACTCCGTGCTATTGATATGATTGTGGCAGAAAAACCCAACAACACTTTGCCGAACTCGGGAATCGAATTCAGGACCTCATGCTCAACAGATACGGTAAAAACTGAACGATGACGGCTATAATGCGACATTCTTTGACATGTGTAATTTCAAAACAAAATGAAACTTGCAAATATTTCGCTCACACTTTAAATGATTGCGTACACATACAAGTTCATACAACAAAGCAATATGCATGAGAATTGTGAAGTAAACATTTGATTTGTAACCCAGTCTCACATTCCTGTGCTGTTTGCGTCTGTCCCGAGGCAGATAGTTAAGGAAGCAACATCTAAACCGCGGATATTGTACTGTGGGAGGGAAGGACAAAGAAAAACAAGGTAAAAAAAAACTTTTTCATTCCATCTATTCGAAAAGTACGACTTGGTTCGCCTTTAAGTGCACCCAAAGGTGGTGTTTTCTCTAGGAAACTTTTAGCGGGCAGTAACGAGAATTTTATTTATAACTAGCTGTGCCCGCGACTTCGTTCGCGTGGTTGTCGAAAACTAAAATGCGTCGCTTAGACAAAAGTACATTAAATCATTGCTCTGCGTTAACTTACTGACGCTTTAGAAAATAAGAATAGGGTAATGCAAAGCACTGACTATGTCTAAAATTAAAGTTAGATGTATGGATGTTTGTTAATCAACCCTGTCAGAATGGCCGAACGGATCTTGATGAAATTTGAAACAGAGTAGAAGACTGACACTCCTTTCCGCTCTGCCCAGAGCGGGAAGGGTTCTACTGACTTAAAAAACCACCAATGTTCCTTCAAAGCCCTTGTGCCGAGGGAGCGGTATCTCTTTCGAACAACCCGCAGCCCCGACGGGACCCGCAGCCCTGACGGGTGGTTAAGGTAGCCTGACTTGAGTCTAACAAAATTTGCACTTTATAGCTTAATATTTCACAAACGAATCCCTTGATCCGAAGTGTTTGAGCAAACTCACAATCTTTTTCAAAGACCTATCTAACGTCACCCCACACTATGGACTTCGCAAGAAAAACATCCCCTCTTTTAAGTGTATCTTATAAAACTATTTTTTGCGGGATTTTATTTTACGGCGTAACTCATCTGTATATTCATGCTAACTTACAGCTTCCTAGTACTACGCTAGTATTATATTATCTGTGACCGCGGTAAATGAACAACGCCATCTATCGAAGACGAAGATAAACTGCTAAAATTGAATGCATGGAAAGCGATCAATCACACTATAGGGTTTAGGCTATGTAGACTTTGAAAGCAGCGTCATTTAGACTACCTATCTACAGAGTACGTATAGCTATCATAACTTTTTTAAAGTTATCTTTTGAAGGCATTTATTAATAAGTACCATATTCGTTTAATAGATGTCGCTGCATGTCTCATTCATGATCATTTGAGAAGTTCTTCTTGAAAACTATAAATTCAAATATCTTTTGATAGAGAGCACCGATTAAGATGAAACAAAGACTAAGTAATACCCCAAGTTACGCACAATATTTATATATAAAAGTTACCAACATTAGTTTCGTAAATTTCATGTGATGCTTAGTCATCGAAACAGACAAACAGATAAACAGACAAACAGATAAACAGACAAACAGACAAAAATTCCAAAAATGCTCAAAATGAGTTCTGTTGGTTATACTATAACACCCTGACAATTTTTTTTTTTAATATTTTCAATGTACAAAAAAATTTTGTCTACAGATTTATTATATGTATAGAATAGATTTTTTAATTTGGAACATCTTAGTGTTCAGCGCCAAAAAATCGAACGCAAATATTGTTTGAATAAAGACTGGCTGGTACGACTGCCATAGTCGCACCGCCGCGCCGCGCCGCGCCGTTTGGCTTATAAAAAAAGAAATCAAATTAAAAACGCCTGAACTACAGCCCGCGTTTTCGTAAAATTTTACGAATTGCTAGAAATTCATGGTTTTGTTTTGAAAAATGAATTCTTCAAGTGACAGTGGAAATGCAAGAGGCGTCAAGAATTTTTCAGAATCTGTGATTTTGGCCTATTTCCAGTACTTAGCCAAAACTAAACAACCTTCCACTCTTTGGAGTACCTACTCAATGCTAAAATCAACAGTCAGTTCTAATAACTGGACACATTCGTAATTAATAGCGTATCTGAAGAGGATGTCTAATGGATTTAAACGTGTCGTTACTCTATGTTTTTTTAACCGTCTTCAAAAAAGGAGGAGGTTCTATGTTCGTGTGTATGTATTTTTTTTTATGTATGTTACATGATTTCTCCCCCATTTTTCGTTTATGTGTGTTCACGAATAACTTCGTCGTTTGTGATGCAATTTTGATGATTCTTTTTTTATTGGAAAGGAGGTATTTCAAGGATGGTACCATGATATGGAAACTAGGACCTGGTGATGGGATCCCAGAGAAGTCGAGGGAACACTCAAATTTCATAGACACGTATTACGTGTTTCGTGCTTTTTCTGACGCTATTCAAGTATTCGCATCTAGCAGTCATCACTTCATGTTGATGAGCTGATAATGGAAGGTACTACTCCTCAACGGTTAAGAGTTTTTTAAGGGGCCTCATATTTTATTGTAATATCATTGTTTAATAAAAAACTTTTTTTGCAAAAAAAAACAACCGACTTCAAAAACACCAAAAAGAGAAAAATAAACTTCAGAAGAAAAATCAGCTTCTGAAGTCGGTGACATTTGTTGTTTGATTTTATTTTTTTGCCACCGACTTCAGAAGCCGATTTTTCTTCTGAAGTTTATTTTTCTCTTTTTGGTGTATTTGAAGTAGGTTGTTTTTTTGCAAAAAAAGTTTTTTATTAAACAATGATATTACAATAAAATATGAGGCCCCTTTTATTTTCTCATAGAGAGTAATGAAAAGTTGAGTGTATCACTCGGGTGCAAAATATATTTTGGACTCGGGCGACGTACTTTGAATCCCTCGCTAAGTTCAGGATTCTACTAAAGAATCCCTCGCTACTTTCAGGATTCTACTCTAGAATCACTTCGCTCTGGATTCAAAAAAGCGCCCTCGCCGTAAAAATATTATTTTGCTCCCATAAGATAGTCGTACAAAAGCTGATTTTTCTTCTTTTTAAAAAAAAAAAAAAAGCGTAGACTCTACACGTCCGTGTTCCTTTTAAGTCTATGGGATTTGCAGTAGGACAAACGGATCTTAGAAGTTCAAAACAGATATTTATAAATCGCCCCAACTAGGTACAGCTAATACCTATTGGCACTAGCAATTATTAAAGTTTTATTGCCATTAATAAACTTAATCGAGTGCAATCACAATAACTATTAATAAATGAGTGATTAGCAGTTTATTACATTCTTAGTGCAGATAGTACAAAGATTTAAATTAAACAGATTTGTTTGACTTATCATGAAACTTTATTGTCATTCAATCTAAAATATTAATAAAATTACGGTCCATTTGGGCACAAGTATAGTGGTTTTGTTTGCATAAAACTCACAATTATCAATTTTAAGAATAAATTGCGTATTCAGGTACCGTGACATTGAAGTTATAATTCTATTTAAAAAAAAGTTAAAATGTATTTTCACAGCTTGTCAATTGGCGGTTGACATCTTTTTAAATCAAATATTCCGCAGAGAGACGACATTAATTAAGAAGAAGTCGTTTTTTTTTCATATTTATATTGTTGAAGCAATCCGTAATTTATTTAAAAGTGTGAGCTTAATAATTACGAATAGGTACTTAATATACCAAACGTAAATATATAATGATATAACGGCATATACAATAAAATTATTTGTTAATAAAATTATGTACACCAGCTCGAACATTTACGTACATTAAAGGTAATAAAATCCGATTCCATTTACGTAAAGTGCTAATCTCTTTGACATAATATGGCATAAAATAATTATATCTCTGTCTGTCGGCTTAACCTTATTATATTATTTTTTCTTACTACGTTTTAATTTACTATTTCCCCAGGAGCATCTCCCCCCAGGCTGCGGGTTGTTCGAAAGAGATACCGCGGCCTCGACACAAAGGGCTACGAAGGAACATGGGTGGTTTTTAGTCAGTAGAAGTCTGACACTCCCTACCACTCTGCCCAGAGCGGCAGGAGTCATTTGATGATCCCGACCTCCAAAAAAAATCAATTTCCCCTCACCCAACCTCTCCCACCTCTGACGTAAGCGTTTTAAAACTGGTACCTACCTAAGAATATTAATCATAATAATTTTATAGTCTTTGCCTCCTTTGCCTGATTAAAGAATAGTCTGCTAAAGACTAGACATCATTGGTGACTTTTTAGAATTCTCATTTTCCGACTAGCATCGTATTATGAGATGTACCTATGGGTTTAGAGATACCCTTGACTAAGCCAAAAAACGCTTCTTCTCTCCGTCATTGTGACCAGGTTTTAGTTATAGGCAAAGAACTGACCACAACCTGGAACATACCTGTTACCTATTTTCTGAGATTTTTTGGTAAATGTTTTTAATGTTTTAATTTTACTGAGGTATTTAACTCCCTAAATTGGGCCGTGTTCCACGCTCTTCATCGCTGCCATATCGACTCCCGCTACGTGGATGTGCTGCGGGAACTATATATATGTTATGGACCAAGTGATAAATTGGGCAGTATACATAATGCCCGGTCATTATGAAAAATGCCCAATATGAAAGATTGAATATAGAATTGATAATAATTATTCAAATAATCAAATTGACTGGGCATTATACATATTGCCCATCACCTTTTGGGCAGAGTAATACAAACACATTTAATTACTATTTTTTTATTGTTATTGTCATTTAACTTAAAATAAACTAAATATTAAACAACTTAAATAATCGGTTTGTAGGGTACCGAACACGTAACTAGGAAAACTTGGATGCAAGAGCGAGCGAAGCGAGCTCGGGACTTGGGGCACCCCGACACGGACAGGTTAGGTTAGAAGGGGATGGCGGGGTCGATTGAGCGAGCGAAGCGAGCGAATAGACCCCGCCATCCCCTTCGTGGTTATTTTTTTTTAAAACCACAAAAACAATAGCGCTTGAAGTCCGCCGCACAAGCCGCACGCTGAATGGCGGTCTCTGATTGGTCAAAGCGTGTCACGCCACGCGTACTTCCCTCCCCGCCCTCGCACCGCGTCAAATATAGCTTTATTATCAAATTGCCCAATTGTCATGTAGCAATATAATAATGACCGTGCAATGTGATAAATAATGACGTTAAGATAGTAATTAATCACTTAGCCCGATAAAGCTAGACATTATTCATAATGCTCGTGCATTATTAACATGAAGCACATAACCAGTGGAGAAAGTATGGGCACGTTTTTGTTCTAAATCAAAGTCACTAATATACTGCGGGGGGAGAGGTACGTTTCGGACTCTGTGATTGGTTGACGAACTGACAACCAAATGACAACTCATTCTCTAGGGATTCCAAAAAAGTAATTGAAAAAGTATCGATATCGATAATTGTTTGACTTATTAGTATTATAACGATTTGTTTGCAATAGAGAGATTACGGGTTCGATTTTGAAATAAAACACGTAATTATTAAACTTAGAAGACTGTATTTAAAAAAATATAATATATTTACTGGTTTTTAAAATGGATTAGTTTTGAATATGTTTTTCTTATATAATCCTTTGAATTTGTATTATTTTTCGTATTATATGTCAGTCGAGTATCAATATATTTTTTTGCTACACATGAAGCTAAATCAATTAAATGGTTAGTCGATTCTACGTCAAATTGGTGAAAAAAAAGTAAAAGGACCTCAAATTAGTTCAAATTAATTTTGTGTGTTAAGATCATGATATCACGGGGGTAGCAAAGGGGGGTTAAAATTTCGGTCATTTTTTGCCTAGGACGATCCGTTTTCAAGATATTATTTGTGGGTCTACCTTTTTTCGCAGAATTTTTTATACCCGAATTTTGTTTTGCATAACAGTGGATGGCAGAAACTTCATTTCGCAGAAAATCATTTGGCATACACTCATTTACCATACATTCAAAACGCATAATTTTGTAAGTCAGAATCATCTTTGAGCATAAACTTCATTTCCAGAACCATCATTTCGCCGAAAATTCATAATCAGAATCGTCTTTCGGCACGCATTTCATTTCACACATACGTGTAACATGCAATAATAATAATTATTATTATCAGCTCACCCCGGCTAAAATTTCTAGCTGAGAACATTAAATGTTGGTATGTCAAAAATAATAATTATTATTTTTAATAATAATAATGACGTCACCCATACATGCAACGCATGTACTCCATGACGCGCGCTCGCTTCGCTCGCATATTAAATAACACTAATATCTTCTGTCCCCGAAGTGCCGGGCCTCCGCCGGCCTCCTTCGTCGGCCTACGGCCCGGTGCCCATGCCGCCCATAAAGAATACTTTCGCGAGACGGTCTTTATACCTAAAAATCTACCAAATAAAATTCTGCCATCTAAAAAGTATGCCATTGAAAATTCGGATATTTAAACATTCTGCGAAATGAGTATTCTATTAAATAATTGTTCTGCCATAAACACATTCGTTCAAAGAAGAATATGCCAAGTGTGGTATGCCAAATTAATTTCGGAGCATCAAGTTTCTGCCAGATAGATGGTACCCATTATTTGTATTTAACTTATTTTGGTACAATAATTTAAAACGGACCATGTAGGACCATGCTTATCGGACCCTAAATGGTGTATATGGCGCAGGTTAACCCGATACTGCAATAAAATTGGTAATAAAAAAATGAAGCCCTCGTTCCATAGCTAGGCTACACAATCCAACCAAATTTTTTTATCCCTATCGTGTCAGTTTTTTCATAGGCCTTTGCCTCCGTTTTTCTGCACGCACGCAACCAGCAACCAGCAATTGCAAGCAATTGGTTGCCAGCAATGTGTTCACATGCCGATGCGCGTATTGGCCACCTTTACTCCAAAACTAAAATTGATAACGTCTGTTCCATACCTACACTGGCCTATATAAAAACGTTTAAAAAAACATATTTTTCTAGGATTGCAATGATTCAAATAGATTCCAAGCAACGCGTCTAAATTTTGTGTAAAAGGCAGGCAGAGATATCATACTGAAAAAAGTTCCTAAATAAGTGGTCATTTTTTTTTTTTTTTTTTTTTTTTTTTTTTTTTTATACGCGTGGGTAATCCGACTTCGTACGCCAGTGAAATGTATGGAGCTAGTAAAACAACCTTGTTAGCCGTGAGCTGGTTTATTACTGACAAGTAAAGAAAGGGAGCGCGCGTCGCAGCGCGCGCTAAGTAGATAGGTAGCTACTTATACATACATATATATCATTTACACTTAATTTTTTTACTGTTATGTACAAGTTTATGCCAGTATTATACACATTTGCGAGTAAAACCAAGGGAATAAGCATACTTGAAAATATAGCAATAATGAAACTAAAAAATGTAAGGTATTTTAAGAACTTATATTTTAAATTATATCGATACCATAAACCGTCGCGATACTGCGAACTCGAACATCACTATCATGAAAGAAAGAGACCACTGCATTAGTGCAAGTCAGTGTACCAGAAAGAGACAGCAATTATATGATTCTTTTTTCATTGTTTTGATCAAATTGAATAGAAAACCACATAACTGTGCAATGTTATCCCATCTTTTGTGTAACTTGAAGTTGTAGTACACTTTCCACACCATTTAATTGCACAACTAGGCATTATTTTTCGTAATAAATGCTTTCAAAACGGGAGCGCGTGACGTTCGTGCGTTAGCCTACAATTTTTGCGACTGAGCAAAATTTCGCCGCGTACGCTTGATATAGCGTGTGTTTGGCGCCCGCGGTAGCCCCCGCACGCGCTCTCCACTGGTTATTTTGCTCCATGATTATTAATAATGCCCGCATTAATCACCTGGTCCATAACATATACACCTCGGCCACTCTACAGGTTCGCATGCATACCCTATCCAAACCCGTACAGATCAAGCGGGGAGTGCGACAGGGTGACACCATTTCACCAAAACTTTTCACAGCAGTCCTTGAAGATATCATGAAATGCCTATATTGGGACAGTTGCGGTGTTAATATAAATGGTGCCTACCTGTCGCACTTAAGATTTGCAGACGACATCGTTTTATTCGCTGAAAACTTCGAGGATCTACAGACTATGCTTCAAGACCTACATGAGGCCTCTTCCAAAGTAGGACTTAGGATGAATATGGCCAAGACGAAGATTATGGCAAATATCAACAGCTCTTCAATTTCTTCTGTCAAAGTTGAAAATGAAGAGTTGGAGATAGTTGATCAGTATGTCTATCTTGGTCATATTCTTTCCTTTGGCAAAGAACATCAGCAAAAGGAGATATCCCGAAGAATACAGCTTGGGTGGGCGGCGTTTAGTAAATTGGACGACATTTTAAAATCAGCCAGAATTCCGCTATGTTTGAAGTCCCGTCTCTATAACCAGTGTGTTCTGCCCACAATGACATACGGTGCTGAAACATGGACGCTCACGCAGGAAGCTGTGTACAGATTGAGAGTGGCACAGAGAGCCATGGAGCGTTCCATGCTCGGCATAAAACTAGTAGATCGAGTTCCTAACGTCGAAATCCGAAGACGTACAAAGGTTTTCGATATTGGGAATCGCGTTACGGAACTCAAATGGAGTTGGGCAGGACACCTAGAAAGGCGCAGTGATGACAGGTGGACTAAGGCTGTCACCGAGTGGCGTCCAAGAACTGGCAAAAGAAATGTGGGTCGTCCGGCGGCGAGATGGGCAGACGACATAATTGCCATCGGGGGCAAAACCTGGATGAGGCTAGCACAGGACCGTGGAGAATGGCACATGAAAAGAGAGGCCTATACCCAGCAGTGGGTGAGTTCGGGCTGTGGATGATGATGATGATTTAACTCGATTATTTACTTTATATTTAATGCCTCGATCAGCACAATGTTTTAGATGCAATACATTAAACCTATCGTAAAACGTGGTATTTCACCACCAAAAAAAAAGTTGATTCCGAGCAATAATATTCGCATATAGTAGTAACTCAACCGTCGTTGTCTAGCCGTCTACGTCGACAGCTACGTTTCCACGTGGTATGTAATACGAACGATATCGTCAAATTGAAAGTATCTCAAAGCAGGTTGTACCTATATCTGACACACGAAGTAGTATTTCATTTCCTAAGTCCTCAAGAATACAAGCTCAAGCTTCGCATTTATGGCTAAGCTTGGCTTATATCTGGAGGCAACGTAGGTGGGATATTCAAACCCTCAAAGCATCATTTGAAGTCATGTTTTATGATAGGATCAGATAAGGATACAATGGTGAACATGTTAAACTAGATTTAGACCCATGAAGGAGTCTCTATTCAAAAGAAGGAACATGAAACCTGGATAAAAATTGTTCATCTCTGATCTCTGATCTGAAGACATGCATTTTTAGGGGCCTGAAAACGCTACTGACTTACTTTATTTAACTTAAAAAACGACTTCAAAAACAATACAAGAACAAACAATTCAAGAAAAATAAACGTATAATTTTGAAGGAATTTTCTTTCAACACCTAACTGTTGAGGATTTGTACCATCCATCATCAGTGCATCCACATGAGATTATGATTATCAGACGCAAATACTTAACAGCTTCAGAAAATATGTGAAAAATGTAATCAGTGCCTATAAAATTTGAGGGTTGTCCTTGATTTCTCAGGGATTCCATCATCAGATCCTGACTTGGTGACAATGGAATCACCTCGGGAGTATACCCTTTGGAACACAACAAGAAATTTGAAAGGCAGTCCAGAATTGACAGAGATATGCGTGGACATAAAAAAAATACATAAACACGAATAGAGATACTCCCCTTTTTTGGAAGTGGGTTAAAAAGGCCTTGTGCTACAAAAGTCAACGAGCACAGCAGACATATAGGAGACAAAGTTATTATTAGTTTCCTTCATCCGGGAAAACATAAGAATAGCACCAGTGGCTTACTAATTGGGTGTTTGTAAACGCACCCACGATACAGGAGAAATTCCTAGTGTGGGGCAACGGTTTTAAAAAAAGAAGAAGAAGAAGAATTGTAATTATAACTAGAGCTTAAAGAGGGTCAAAAAGGTCATCCTACCCATACACATACAATTGAACGCACAGTTACTATACAAGTACGGGGTCAGCATCGCCTGAACTCGAACGGTCTGAGATTCTTTCTATAAAACTCTATACTGTGACTTGAATTAAAACCACTGTACCAGTATTGTCTAAGATTGGAATCAGGCTAGTGACATCCCCAATTCACCTCATTCGGTTTGAAAAATTCTTACACTGGCGGAATGCTATGACCATAGGGGTATGTTTTTGATGAGGAGTAAGTCGCAGGCAGAACATTATAATAAACAGTTTTAAGTTAGTAAGCTTTTAATAAAAAGGTAAAACTATAATCAGGTGTATCGATCAATATTCAAAGTTTCGTGTCTGCTCTGTATTTTTCTCCTGAGTAGGCGACCTTGGCTGCAGAATCAAGTCGTGTCTGTCATAAAAGTGTACTGTCACCAGAACCAAAGATATTATGCAAAATTTCAGCTCAATCGGTGGGGGGTAACTGGTTTGAAATTCGGTTGCAAGATTCGATCAATACATACTGACTAATCAATTAACTAATCAACTAACTATCCAACTAACGTACAAGGCAAAATATAAAAGCTTATAAATATGTCTGTGAAGTTATACTTATCCTTTACTGAAAACCCAGCAGGCCAACAGCCAGAGAAGTTTGTAAAGGTCAAAGCCTTATCGGGTCCGTGCGAAATACGCACAAGTAACACTGCAAGGTGTCTAGTTCAAATATTCATTATGTAAATGACATAATATCCACTTTATCAAAGTAGTATTTAATCTAAATTTGTAATCACAATCAGACCCGCAGGCAGTAACAAATACGGCTTATATTGCAAGTGTCAATGTTCCGTTCTCCCTATAAATCAGGATAGTAAATCAATAGTTGCAATTAAGGGAAAATAAATATTTATTAGTACTATTTATTGAATACCTTTTATTGAAATGAGATTGATGAAGATATGTCACGTCGTATATCCAGAAGAGTGTGGCAGAGAGGTACTCATTAATGCAGCTAGATATCATCAGTTATGTTTAAATCCCATGTAACAGGGGACGAGTTTACTGCCGTCCACTGGGCACATAGCTAGGCTCAAGGGCTGCTGCAGAGGTCGCAAGCGCGACTGTTAAGCATGAGGTCCTGGATTCGATTCCTGATCAACCAAAGTAATCACGTAATCTGGATTTGTGCCTGGGTAATGGCAACAAGCTCGCCCCTACAACATGGGAATAAAACATAAATGTCTAAATGTGGGTGTACTATTACACTTCTACCTAACACCTGATTAAGTACAAGTGTGATGAATGTGCTATGTTATGAATATCCAGATGAATCACCATTTGTCTAGTTTAGATGGATATACAGTTGTCGGTCATAATCATAAACGATTGTTCTTAAATATTGACCATAAATGTATCACTCCTGTAGTCAATAGTGTGGACATCAGGGGGTCTAAAATTATATATGACAGGATTGTGGGGTACCAAGTTGTGGGCGTGTTGGTACAGAAATAAATAAATCTTGTATGATTCGTTTCTTTCTTATTATCACAGATGCGCAGAACTGTGTCGTTCGAAAGACATACCGCGGACTTGATACTGTAACATTAAAGGGAATAGTTACAAGAATTTATTATTAACGGGCCTACTTAATGGAACTAGGGTAAAGAAGAGAGTCAGGGAAGCTGATGAATGAAAGATGAAGGATGATATGTAGAAAAGGCGGCCCTCACAGCAGTAGTTGTGGCCGAGGGGCGTCAGGCTTCGGTCTTCAGCAGAGGAGGCGGAGGCCGTCAAAGGTGGCCCTCTCGGCTGTAGTAGTGGCCGAGGGACGTCAGGCTTCAGGGCCGGAAGACGTCAGTTTGAAGAGCCGGTGACTTGACTCGCGCCGTAATATTTTAGTTGTTAGGCCTTTTCAGCTCCAAACGTAGACTAAAACTTCCACCATCTGGCTCCAGTATTTATGGGCAGATGACTGTCATTTACACAATTTGAAAAGAAATTCTAAAACATCATAAAGTGAAAAATATTTAAAATTTATAGAAAAACAAATAACATTAAGACAAAAAGTATGCTTTGCCTCAAGGAAATAAGTATGAAGCTACCTACGGAGGATGAATGCTTAAATTTTCAGGTTAACAAGGTCCAAAAATGTACCTAAGTAAAAATACCCGTGATAAAGACACACATTACAACACAAAGGGCTAAGAAGGAACATGGGTGGTTTTTAGTCAGTAGAAGTCTGACACTCTCTACCTCTCTGCCCGGAGCGGGAGGAGTCGTTTGATGAGTTCCCACGCCATAAAAAAAAGGGTAGAGTTGAAGTCCACGATGAAACGAGCTTACCCAGAAGAAGCCTATTTACTCGCGACTTAAATAAATTGGTGAACTAAAAGGTAAGGTAACTCAAGCAAAATTTTTCCAAGGTTTTTTAAAAGTTTCCAGCATACAAAGTCCTAATCTAAGTCTAATGTTATTAGTAGTAATAAAAACATAGTAAGTCTCATCTTTCTTCAGAAAAAAATCAGTCACAAACTAAAACATGCGATTTTTAAAGATCTTATAACTGGATCACACTTAAACACCTAATACACCGATTGCACGATTGCACGGCCATAGTTAGTAGGTACAGCAGTAACAAGACAAATATGTTTTGGCCTTTACACACAAAATATAATATACCTAGTACCGGAGTTAATTTATGTTTAAAACATAATATTTATGTCTATTTACGTAAAGTCTGCGTCGTTTCCGCGACAATGTTTGAGATAAGCCGAAAATGTATTCGTTAACGGGGTGTGGAGTGGGTTAGGCCGCCATTTAATATAGTGAGCCTATTTCGCACTTCGGACGGAAACGGAACGCATTGCAAATGCATGGACATTAGGGGCTTATCTTGTTGCATAGCCAGCCTCAAATTCATGGGCTTTTACGTTACTGCACGATTTTGGGCTGACAAACTCCCCAGACACACAATTTGGAACTTTAACTTTTTATCTATAAGGTTCATTGTTGAAAAGGTTGTTATGTCTTTTTGTTTTTGCATGTTAAGTCACGAAACTCACGAATAGACTAATGAGCAAATAGGAAGTGTGATCGTTAACTGTCGTTCTGCTATAAACTGCCGGACGTCTTATAGGCTGTAACTTACACCTCATTATTGGATGTCTCTTGTTATTAATAGTAATCGTCATTTATAGTGTCTATTATTATCTATTATTATCTATATAAATAAAAAGAGAAGTCCTGACTGACTGACTGACTGACTCATCAACGCCCAGCCCAAACCCTTGGACCCAGAAAGCTGAAATTTTGCTCAGAGGTTCCCTTTATAATGTAGACAAGGAATAAGGAAGGATTTTTCGAAATTCAACCCCTAGGGGAGTTAAATAGGGGATGAAAGTTTGTAAGGAAAATCGACATTTTCACGCGGGCGAAGCCGCTGGCAAAAGCTAGTTAATATAGTAAACATCAACAAATAAACTTGATTCGCAAATTTTGCCTCGTTGAGCAAGTGGTCGCTAGCATGACTGCTATGCATAGGTTCGATTCCCTGGTCGGGCAAAGTATTATTCGGTTTTTCCATCAGGAATTTCCCATTAGCAGCCGAGTCCGGAGAGCCCGTTTGATATCAATAGGCTCGTCTCGTATTACATGGGACTTAAACTTCAAGTGGCAAAATGTGGGTGAACTAACGGTTGCACTTCTGCCTAACCATTCGGGGACTATAGGCGTGATGTTTTGTTGCAAAGTCCTAGATCAAATTCTATCCTAAAGGCACAAATTCATGAAAAAAACGTCAAAGACCTATGACGAAATCAAAGAACTAAAGCCAGTGCAAGCTTCAGTAAATAATAATATGTGCTTAAGGCCAACTAATCAAACTCATTAGGAACGTTTGCTTAGTTGAAACACAACAGCTTAATAATTTTAAAGCTGTAAAACCCATATTGTTTTTTGTCATCAGGTTTTAAATAAGGACCGGAATACTAACATTGAATTACTTAAAACATGGAAATGTTCTATTCCTGCCTTTTTCGAATATAATGGATTTCAGTGTCTATCGTCAGGTCAGCATTCCGTTCCATGGGATAATGGGAGTCTTACAAACACTGCATCTTCCGATATGCACATTACTTGGTGGGAGACTTTTGTTTGATGAAGATGATGAAAGTTCAAAGGTACGGGCACGAGCGCACGGTGTAAACTAAAGGTAAACTAAGTAAACACGTCGCTTTGAAAATTTTATAATACTGATTTCGCACATATTTTTATAATTTTAAGATTTTTTTCATGTCCTATAATGCTGCTGATTATGTTTGTTGTAAAACAATTAAACTAAAATTCTACATGTTAAATTCATGCTAGGGCCTCTGTTGTTCCTTAATTTTATCTTTTTTTGTTTTAAGAAGTAAGAAAAACATTGCCAGGGGTATATTGCTCCCGTCGGGGCCGCGGATTTTTGTACTAGATAACGTGGCCTCGGCGCAAGGGCAAAGAAGGAACATGGGTTCGGTTTTTAGTCAGTAGAAGTCTGACACTCCCCTTCGCTCTGCCCAAGAGCGGGGGTCATTTGATGATTTTCCACCCACCAAAAAAAAAAAAGGGGTATATTGCTAGACAACAAAAAGCATTGCTTGGCAAACGGTTTAGTGAATGGAAAATGATATCATCACCACACAAATGTACAGTTGAATGCCTCGTGATATAACACAGCAATGGCTGCTAGACGCAGTGTCAACGCCAAGAATGCGAAATTTTGTCTGGTGAATGGCAAATAGCTCGTCCTACATAGCTAAATGTTGCTGTACACAAGTATTCTTAGGTACTAACCTAGACACTGTGTATCCATTTGCACTAACACTGGGTTCTTCACCAACTCGACACAGGAAAAAATGCCTAAATGAATCGGACTCTCGGAATGTCAACTCTCTGTGTTGAGCCGAGCAATGCAAATGTTGGTGATACTTGGTGTTTATGACAACGGTGATAAGACTAAAATTAGATATTGTAAGAAATCACCTTCCTACCACTACTTCTACCGCCTACAATACCAAAACTTTCTGGATCTCATAAAGCATTCAAGCTCTTGAAAGTAATTCTATATGATTACTTATAAAAGGAGAGCCGTGGTGGCCCAGTGGTGGCGGCCCCGACTTACGAACAGTGAGTCGTGGGTTCGAACCCCGTCAGGCACATTACTTTGTGTAATTTATTTCATCACCACTGTTCTCAAAACGGTGAAGGAAAACATCGTGAGGAAACCGACATGTTTTAGAACCAAAAAATTCGAAGATATGTGACATCTACTAATCCGCACTGGGCCCGCGTGGTAGATTGTAGCCCATCCCTCTCCTAGAGAGGAGGCCTGAGTCCCTGCAGTGGGAACATTATAGGCTGATGATGACTTATAAAAGAAGTAATGTAGGTACTTAGTTTCACTTTTATTTGAAAAAATGCCTAAATGAATCGGACTCTCGGAACGTCAACTCTCTGTGTTGAGCCGAGCAATGCAAATGTTGGTGACACTTGATGTTTATGACAACGGTGTTAGACCATAATAATAGATATTGTAAGAAATCCTACCACTACTTCTACTTCCTACAATACCAAAATTTTCTGGATCTCATAAAGCATTCAAACTCTTGAAAGTAATTCTATATGATTACTTCTAAAAAAGAAGTAATGTAAGTACTTAGTTTCCCTTTTATTTAAAATCAACTACATAAAAGTGATATCAAATGGAAACTCGACCTCACAACTAGTAGCCGCAAGTTAATCATAATCAAAACAAATTGAATGCGGCACTCGCAAAAACGTATTATAGACTTCTTGATTGGAGGCTTAATCGTCAAGCTACATTGCTCCGATCTGACGTCACCAGCCGACCAGACTCACAGGTGCCGATACCATACTCTCATTTACATTCTTGTCACTTTCCACCGAACAACCAAAATCAAACTTTAAATTTTGAACAGCAAAGTCCAAAATTAAATGATCGCAAAGCTGTTTAAGACGCTTTAGATTTCGAAGATCAGCGTATTGACGAAACACTTGGACAGTTTCGTTTAGATTAATGGTCATATGATATGGGTATTGACGAACGCCAAATAACATAGGTAGTAACAATGGTATAATGATTCACTACACAAAACATGTGTGGACGCCCACTATAAATCAGCAAAACTATGTTGTAGAACGGTAAAAAAGTCAATGAGAAATCAATTATGTGATCGATTATATTCATGAGTTTCTAGCATTAGTATGAGGTTACTACTGTATCTGTTTGCAACGGTACTGATCAGATACCGCTGATCTCCATTCGCGACCGCAGGGCATATGCATACGACGACTTTTTGCTGCGACACAGTCGTGCATGCGACCGCGTGAATCGCAGTATATGGTCAAATGATAAAGTGGCTAGACAAATCGATGATAATTCACAACCTAAATAAAACAGTTGCGGTAATATCACAAGTGTTTAAATATAAATTTAAAAGTACTAAAGTTTAGATTCAGTTTAGTCTTTTCCAATTCAAGAGACTTCTAGAAATAAATATTGCCAACTTTACAAATTAACATTGTCAACTTGTTCTTCAATATCTTTTTCGTGAGAATAAGAAAAATGGTCAGCATGCTAATCTGCAATTAAGGTGGTATATGAAACTTGAACACCTCTCTGACTACGCCACTCCTTGAAAAGCTCATAAACGAATGAATTTTCAATTACCGGTCAGCATTGTCGCATGTTGCCTCAAAACCAGCAGTGAAAGGGTGTTTCTTGCGCCTACGACCATACGCTTACACATTTCCCATTAATTCTACCTCCTTAAGCATCTAACTAACACTTGCCAACATATATCGTATTGCTAGTTCAATTAACGTTGGCACATTAGTATTATTTATTGGCTATAACGATTAAGCTTAAAGGGCAAGTGGCATGTTAGCAACTAAATGGATGTTAACAAATTCTAGTCGCACAATTATTCTTTAGAGTAAGAAAGTAGCTCCGGTGAGCGATGAAGGTGTCAATTGTGTAAGATTACTTGTAGTATGTATGAGAAACCATACGTTAAGTGTTATTAAAATCGCATTTACATTTATGAGTAAAAGATGGCCGGTGCATTCCTTTACGGCAACATTGATAGTGAACGGGACAAAGTATTCTGCTATATGATCACGGTTAAACAAAACCTCCATTCAACTTTCTAAGGTGGAAATAGGTATACTGATTCCTGACAATAAAAAAACAGTGAAGAAAAGACTGAAAGTCAAGAAAGAACATAACATAACATTGAAAGAGCTGTGGATTTTGTGAGTAATAAATAAATAAATAACGATAGGAAAGGAATATGTAATATTTATATGGATTTATTTATTTTGAGGACATAATGTTCCAGCTTTATATATTTTATATTTTATTTATTCAATAAATAAAATATGTTCAAAGCAGGAACACATCTACCTACCTAACTGGTCTTGTACAAACCTCACGAGTTCGAACCTCAGTATAAACCTCATGGTTCAATAAGAACTTTTTAAAACTAATCAATAAACACTTATTAAGACAGATTCACCTGTGTTTGTACCGTCTGAGGCCAATGCAGCAGACTAAATAATAAACCCATAAATATATTCACACTACATGATCACAGAGCCACGTGTAAGAAACAATAAACGTAAAATCCTATTTCAAAGTTATGATGATCCAAACAAAAACGTACGCTGCGAAGCTGAGTATTTGTATGTTCAAGAAAATGTTATAGCTAGTACTAGAGCTTTCCATAAAAACACTGAAAAGCCAATAAACAAGGCGAGTGCCTAACAAATAATAGAAATGGTGTAATTTTGGAACTAAACAGGTGTTCTCGTGTCTTATTTGTTAGACCTAGTTTTTGAACACTGTTTTAAGCTTTCACGGTTCATAACTATATTTAAAATGTCACTTACGGGATATCTAATATCGGGAACTCAAAACAAATAAAAATGACGGAAGATATCCCGTAAGTGACATTTTAAACCTAGTTTTTGGTTTTATAAAATGACTGAATCAAGTTTATATTTAACTCTGAATTTTAAATTATGATTCTGTCTTTGTTATCTTCAAATGATTGACAGAAGCAGAACGATTATACGCATTCGTAATTGGCAAATCAAGTGGGCCTTAATACTGGAAGATCAGATCTTCCTCAAATTTTAAGGCGACCTACATACTCGAGGTAACCTATTTTAGGTTACCTCAGGTGAATGAGTTTCACAGACATCCTTCACGTGTAGTTGATGGCAATGGAAAAGTGGCTCAATGGCGAACATATTTTCGGTGTCAAAAGTTTCAGAGAAAACAAACGAAGAGAATGTGTGGTGACGATAGATTTGTTGTTTCTCAGTTAACAGGTGAGGTTGCGTGTGATTCGCTCAGGCCCGTTCACATGGCGTTGATTAGTCCGATATTTTACTAAATGATTTTGGGATCACATAATAGTGTTATGCTGCATTTGTTTTTAACCGTATGAAGAGTAGGTTGTTGTCGTGTTATCACCATCATTTTCTTTTGCTTGTCTCATGTATTTTGGAGTTTTTTGTATTTGGTTTTTTTGTTTCATATCTATCTATATTTTCTCTTTCTCCATCTCCATTTTCAACGTTGTTGTGTAATCTCAACTTCTTACCTTAAATAATATCGTACTGGATAGTGTCTCGTGAACGGTTCAGTGTTACATCGTAGGCAGGTTCTTGCTGCTAATAGTTTTCTCTTTAATTGGTCTTCTCGCTAGTATCGGTTGATTGCTGCGGAGTAGGTCGGCGATTACGGCTGATGTTTTGGTTTCCTGTATCATTTCTACTAATGTGTCTGTTACTTTAGATTTAGAAATGAGCCTATTGGGACGACTCACAAATGTAATAACTATTCACAAAGTAGATTCTGTACTATAATTTTATATGTATTAGAATCGTTCAAATTGGTTTTGGGGTTTTCGATCAAGAATTTTTCAGTAGCAGCCGCGGAGTCAGGATTTGTGGCCAGCTCATAGCAATAGGCTCGCCCTCTATTACATTGAACTTTAACATAACTGGGGTGTGTACTTAGGTACCTACACTTTTGACTAAGCCTGTAAAAAAACGTGTTGCATCGAATCCTTAACATGGGATAAAAGTGCAGGAACATGATGAATTTGTTTTGTTGATGATTAAAAATATCTTTTCACCTGAACAGAACGTTGGCGCCACAGATATTCTGAACCATCAATACAATTTCGACAAAACTCCAGGTGTATTCCACGAATCTATATGAATAGATCTTCCCACGACCTTTCTTGTTTCTCGTCTTTTGGCCGTTACATCACAATCAATTCAAACCCAACATTCTTGAACATTCCATTATTTCTACCTTACCACTTGCGGAGTCAACTAAGTAGTAGAATAACTTGGTTCACGCTTTGTAATTTTTTTATTACCTTCCTCATGATTCTTCAGTCATCGAAAGACATCAATCGCTGGATGTAGGCGTCCCCCAGACGTCACCACATTGACAGGTCTCGTGTTCACCAGGTCATCCTTCAATCATTACTAAGAATTTGTGAATTCGTGAATCTAAATTATTTTTCTTATTTCAGAGTGCGTTCACAAGAACTAGGATAATATTGGGCAAAAATTCAAACTTTGAGACAGCGAGCCTTACAGCTAGAATAATAGAGACTTCAAACAATTCAGTTCTACTCCTGCGCCGCTTACTGCAGTAGCGTTGTGAGCATTATAACTCGTTTCGTCAGGAGCCCGAGAGATCGGGACGCTCAAATACTCACGCGTACGTACTTACATGTGTGTACGTACTTACCCATAGTCTCGTAATTTTACCCGGCGGCCACATTTTCCTTTAGTACCCACTACTAATTGGCGACTCGTGTCTGAGAGCTAAGGACTTTATGGCGGATTTACTTGGAGATGATAATCAGAAAAAAAAACATTATATTGTCTAGTCTGATGACGGAGCCAACTCTGTGAAATTGACGTCGGTAAATTAGCTGTGGTAGCTTTTATAGCAGGTTACTCTAGAAAACGTCCTCAATATAGGGTTAGGCAGAGGTGTACCTATAGCACACTTACTAATTTTTTTCTGTCCCATGTAATAGGGGACGCGCCTATTGCCATCAACTTTACACATCAGGGGGCACGGTAGTGCCCCCGCCAAGTCGAGCGCGAAGCAAACACTGCCGTACCATCCTTTACTGGAACCATTTCGGCGCATTTTCAGGCCCCTATTTGAGAACCTCTAGATACGACCAGAACGCTGATGAAATTTTCGTCATCCAGTAAGCTATAAAATCACACTTCAAATACAAAATTTCAAGTCTGTAGGTCATTTAGTTCTGAAGATAAGCGAAAGCAAAGTTTCGCATTTATGACAATCACTCACTCATTCACTCACTCACTCATGATCATCAGAATAGAACTAGTACTTCCCATAAACTCAGAAAGCTGAAATTTGGTACAAGAGTTAGGGTTTAATGGCCACATAAAGGCAATTCTATAAAAACTAGGATAATCGAAGATCTGGAGTACCTGGTGACCCTTTTTTTTTTTTTTTTTTTGGTGACCCCCCCCGCTCTTGGGCAGAGCGAAGGGGAGTGTCAGACTTCTACTGACTAAAAACCGAACCCATGTTCCTTCTTTGCCCTAAAAAGTAATGAAATCTAGACCAAGTCGTACCAAGTCTAAGGTTCCTTACTGCGATTTCTTTATTATTATAGTCAATATTGTGTGACTTGGCCGTTGAAGGGTACACAAGGGTACAAAACCAGGTGCTCCATGACACCATTGCACCAATCTGTCGCCAGAACCGCTACCCATTGACGATGGAAATTTGCCAATACCAGTATGGGTTATTATTTCGCTTAACAAACATAGGTAGTTACAACAGATATAACATTACGTGTAAACAAAATTGACTTATACCCTAAGTGGGTACAAGTAATGTGCGTATAAAGAATGTTCAACGGCCAAGTCACACAACATTTACTATAATAATAAAGATATCGCAGAAAGAAACCTTAGGCTTGGCACGACTTTGTCTAGATTTCATTACTTTTTAGAGATAAACAAGCAGCTCCAACGAGACTTGGCTAGTTTTTTACAGAATGTTTTTGGTGGGATATTACTTACCTGATTTTGCTCATGCTCAGCAATCGCGGTTGCGACTTGCGACCCCTAGACCAACGAGGTAGTCATTAACGATGATTTATTGAAAATAATACAAAAGCTCAAAGCCAAAAACTAAATTGTTTAGAGAGCTTTAGTTATTCCACCTGCATATTTCATGTATATCTAAGCGTTTAACAAGAGATACCAGACGTTAGCAGACACAACAACGCACTATTTTAGAGTACCTATTTAAAAACATCCTGTTATGATGTATCCCAACTGTGGCCATGATCCGCTTACCCGTTCAGAGCATCAACTTTGTGTAGTTTTCAGTAACCTCAGTGGCATTCCTGTTCCGTTTCATGCCATCCTTCATAACATGCAACTTTGGTCCATCAACATTGTTGACACTTAATGATGAATAGGAATCAAGACATTGAGATGAAATATTTTGAGCCTTTTTTTTGGTGGGTGGAAAATCATCAAATGACCCCCTCCCCCCCCCCCCCCCCCGCTCTTGGGCAGAGCGAAGGGGAGTGTCAGACTTCTACTAACAAAAACCGAACCCATGTTCCTTCTTTGCCCTTGTGCCGAGGCAACGTCATCTCGTTCTATAATCCGCGGCACCGACGGGCAATATTTTGAGCCTTCAGACAAGTTTCAAACAACTTAACGTAAATAAAACAAGATACTGTTAGTAACGAATTTAGTGGGGTAAACTATCCATCATCATCATCATTCTCATTTGGTGTCGGCGCTGCATGTCTCATCATCAGCCTATATTGTTCCCACTGCAGGGACTCAGGCCTCCTCTCTAGGAGAGGGATGGGCTATAATCCACCACGTGGGCTCAGTGCGTATTGGTAGATGTCGCATATCTTCGAATTTTTGGTTCTAAGATATGCCGGTTTCCTCACGATGTTTTCCTTCACCGTTTTGAGAGCTGTGGTGATGAAATAAATTTCACAAAGTAATGCGCCTGCCTGGGTTCGAACCCACGACCTACGGTTCGTAAGTCGGGGCCGCCACCACTGGGCCACCACTGCTCTCTGCTGCATGTCTACTTCCATACTTTTCTATTACTCCTCATCTCATCAGACACCTCATTTCTTGCCATGGCATCCTTAACACAGTCCATTCATCTTTGGTCTTCCTCTACACTTCTACAGTAACTCTTAGACCCAAAACAACAACATAACAATATTCATACTCAAAACTTTCCTCACGACATTATCCTCATTAGGAAAAAGTTGGTTTTATTTTTTAATGGATATTAAAAAATAAAACCAACTTCAAAAAAAAAACACAAAAAAGTGAAAAATAAACTTTAGAAGAAAAATCAGTTTCTGAAGTCGGTGACTTTTGTTCGTTTGATTTAATTTTTTTGCCACCGACTTCAGAAACAGATTTTTCTTTTATATTACCTATATGACGTATATTATTTTTCACTTTTTAGTGGTTCACATGTTCAGGGGTCATACTGTGGACAATGTGGTTTTCTTTGTGAGTTTTGTTGATTTTTCAAAAACCGCTTTTCCGATTTCGATAAAAAAAATATGGGACCATTTGGAAAGAATAGCCTTTCCAACAAAAATAGTAGATTTTACAACAAGTGCACAAAACGAACCATTTTTATCCGAGACTTTTAGCAGCCCGCAGCCGAAGACGAGGGCTGATAGTAATGTCGAGGATAAAAATGGTTTTGTGGACGAGTTTTAAACTCTGCTTTTCACTTCGAAGGCGAGGAAATAAAACAGTAGTATAACATATTTCTATAATTAAAAATCAAAGTAAAATTTGTACTTACAGTTTTGAATACTGAAGGAAATTGTTTTTTTTTTAATCTTACGAAATTGATATTAATCTTGCAGACCTATACAGCCTACTATTAAATTAATTTTGTAACAATAAAATCATTAATTAATTAAATAACTTACCGTACTTGAATTTAAATTTTAATATCTTTTAAGTCTTAAAAACACATAAGGCAAATAAATTAAAGTAATTATTATAAAATAACAAATTCTATCAATTAACTTCTTATTGTATTTGGCTGTATGGCTCATTTTCTTTGCCTTAATAAAGATACATTTATGAGTAGATACGTTAATGCCCTTGTGCACAAAATTCGATTTTGTGCAGCCTATATCCTGCACAAATAAGCACTTTCAGAGCATGAGAAGTGAAAAAAAATTTTTCAAATCAAACAAACATAAAAAATAAAAATATATATAAGGTCCCATTTAAATAGGTGGACAAATTTTAACACAGCGTTCAGTACGTCTAACCAAACATATCCCATTAAAAAAAACACTGATTAAAGTGAGTTTTTTGTACGTAAAATATTGGGTAACTAACACTTTTAGTGTATTTTCGCTACCTGTTTTATTTTCTTCTAGGTATCTGATGCGTTTCTCTAATTTTTTTTTTTTACCATTGTCCTTATTTTGGTGGTCTGAATGATTCCTAAAATTTTGTCCACCTATTTTAATGGGACCTTATATTAACATCCGAATTGAGAACCTCCTGCTTTTTTTAGAAGTCAGTTAAAAATGAATAGCATTTGGTATTAAATTAAAATTTAAGATGCTTCGAACACAACTTCACTTCGTTTGTAAAAAAAAATGTGTTTGGTTGCACCAGCTCTCAGTAATTCGCAATAACATCTCGAAGCTTGCAAGAAATGCAAGTCGAAACTTAACCGACAACTGGGCAGGTACAACTGGGTACCGACATGTAATTTGTCAAGCAATTTAAATAATACGCATGATTATATATCTATTAAAGGCATAAGACGTGTTGATATTGAGCTAATGAGACGAACTCAGTAATGGACGGTTTGTTCGATATCGGTCGGATTCATTAAATACTTCAGGGTAAGCGAAAGTTTTTGAATGGAAAGGTCAGGATTTTCTTTTGTGAAAGTCATTGAAGGTTGAGATTGTTTAATTATATCATTAAACGGGGTAATTGTTTGTAATTAGTAAAATATGGCATGTGGACCATGTGTGGTTGCGATTAAAGAGAGAATTGTCGAATTCAATTAAGTTTCATACGATGTTGATTTGATAATTAATTACAGTAGTGGTAAGATTAACGAAGGGCTTTTGAAGCACAAACAATTCAATAATTTTACGTCCATTGAATCTTTGAATTAAATTTTGAACTTCAAAATCCAGAGTATTAAAAATAAAAACTTTAGAGCAAGAACGGAAAAAAAAATGTTTCCCACGTCTGGCATTACAAGCGAAACTCCGTCGAAGCCGATACGTGTTTATGTCGGCTCGTAATTGACTTGTCGTGTCAAATTACCGTTTATTAGTTGTTACGATATCGCCACCGTGCCTTATTATTTTGTCCGACACTGTATTTATTTGCATCTGGTTGTCACTACACTGTTACATAGTGTACCTGCGTTCACACGTCGTACGATACTTGATAGATTTTCAATAGCTATAGAGGTTTAGACTTTATTTGCATTGGAGTGTAAATGTCACTGTATGTTCAGTGCGGCAACTTTGTCATAATTGTGTGCCTACTAAATAAAATGAACAGCATTTACATAAATTAAATTTCTTTTATTTCAAGCCGCTAACGTTCTTTGTTGAAATCATGGCGCGAAGCATTCTAAGTACCGGCCAACGGAGAAGAAAAAGTTATGAATTATAAGCAGCTATTTTGCGTCTAACTAGACAACACCTAAGCTTCAAAACAGGTAATGCTTTGAACTGTCAACTAGTTTTAAGGTCTTACTTGTCACCCACGTAAACTAGTGCATATTCACGGAGCATTTCAGCATGACTCATATGTTAATAGTTCCACTTCCAGTACTCAATTTCAAACTATTCATTTCAATCAGACCACTATAGGCACTTTTGAATGTCAGAAAAACAAAAAAAAACGAAGCTACTGTCACAGTCACAAAGCAATCAAACTTGTCAAAGCACTGTAGTTGCCCATCCCAAAGCGAAATATCTCTATGGCAAGAAACTCTATGGACACTCTTTTACTATAAAATGACTTTCCATGCTATACCAGAATCTGTATAAAAAATATACCAAAGCTCACCGTGACAAAACAGACAACGAACTTTACCCACACGTGCTTACTTTAAATAGCCGTTATAGAAAAGAAGAATGGCAAAAAACGTGTGACCAATTCACACACAAACATGGGGTTTTCGTCAAATAATCCGTTTAGTAGATAATTCTGTGGAACTAATTCTCAATTGGACTGATAGAGATGTCGGCTATAATAGATTGACAGCAGAACTAATTTGAGAAGTTAGTCGTCAACGTGGCTACAAATCCGGGAGTAACAATCTGTTGCGGACGTTGTTATACCAAAATGACGCATTGGTAGTTTTAATCCAATCAATTGTTCCTGTTTGTTTTAATTTGAGTAGTTGAATGGTTTGAATGAATTTCATCAATTTTTAAACAACAATTTATAACTTAAAAAAAAGAGCATAAAGTTTCTTAATTTAACATTCTTTGGACGGTAAATTCGTCCAAAGAATGTTAGATTATAAAAGTACTTATCATATTGTTAGATACGTCATACTAGTTCTATGTACTGCTCCACTTCAGCGTAATCACGTCCTAGGTAAGTTGTCGCACCTGCCACCGGTGGGTTTCCCCTCAATCGGTACATTGGCGACGGATCAACTTATTTCATTATGTACCAAATGGTCTGCTATATTGGGTTTTTGATGAAGGATGTCCGGCCTACAATTCAATGTGCTGATTTTCGCACTATTGTTACCATTTCTTATCTAACATCTATTAATAGAAACAGATTTATTTTCGGTGTTCCGTTTCCGGTATTAGTCCCGCAATATTGTAATCGGAGATTGACTGTTTTCGAATATCCGTATAATGTAAGTCAAATATTTTCCGTAGTAAAACTTTTTCAGTTACATCATGCGCTTTTTAAGATGTTTTAAAGATGGTTTATTATTCCATCATAAAAGTCTACATGTTTGGAAAATACATCTCTTAAACGTCTTAAACATCATAATCTTCTAAAAATAGTCACCGTTTCACACCAGTTTAACCAACAACCATTTAGTTAGAAAACTTGTAACTGCGACGATTATGATTTTATTTGCGTATTTTTAACCACAAGCCTATGTTCATTCACAAATAGTCCTTTCTGCTGACTCACTTGAAACAGATATGACCATACACGGCCATTAAGGATGGGATGCGATGAGACATAGCCGCGGAATGGGTGCTTAAGAAAATGGACTTTTAATATCGCGAACATTATACTCGTTTTAAAACACGTAAAGAAACATTAGCTGTACATGAGAATGTGGACCGATGTGCCGATGATGACTTCTGAATTTGTAAATGTGGTAAAAGACGAAAAGAGACCTTTTATTAAGAAGTGCTTTTATATGTTTATGGACGATGATTTCTGGGTTAAAGTAATGGTTATGTATGAATGATATGTCGCAAGAAAATATAATAACAGGAGGACGAAAGCTATAATTGAAAGCTATCGTAGAGTTGATGACGTAAACTAATTGAAAAACTGATCTGGGTTTACTAAATGGTGTATATGACTGGTACAAAAGATAATAGCTGTTAATTTACACCAGCTGGAAATGATGATCAGTTTGAAGAGACTTTTGTGAGACCGTGAAACTTTTGTGTATAATATTTTCAGCACACATAATAGAGCAGAGGAAGACAAAAAAACGATGGAAAGGAGGTGTCTCATGAGATGACAAGCAAACAGAGAAGTATTGAAGAAGACGATAAGCTGTGCCGACCCCGAATGAATTGATTGGGATAACGGCAAATGAATGATGATGATTGTAACCATACATCACGTTCAGAGGCGGACTTACTGCTAATAACATTGTCTACAAGACAACCTTTAGATGATGTATACTCCATTTACTATAAGATTAGAATTTTAAGTTGACCGTTTTTACAGTCCGTTCAACCGATTTTGACTTCTATACCGTAGGCATAAGGATGGCATTAAAAGCAAAAAGAATGTTACAATACCGACTGTTTACTGCAGCTGCATTTTGTCTTGCTGTCAACGTAATAGAGTTCACAATCGGTTGAACGGACTGTAAAAACGGTTAACTTTAAATTCTTATCTTATAGTAAATGGAGTTTAGATGAAAGTATTGTTTATTTCGTTTAATACGTAGGTACGCAAATAACTATATATACGAATACATTAAAATTACTTGATAACAAAATTTTGTGATCCAGGGTTAATGTGGACCACTGGTCGTTGGTGCTGTCCAGCTCGTCCCGCCATCTACTACGAGGTCTACCGCGTCGCCTTCTGGCTGTGTCAGGGTTCCACAACGTGGTTATTTGGGGACCACAGTAGACATACGCATGAAATCATGCATGGCATACGGCAAACGGCCATGTCTGCCGTATATATACGTCTATAATTATATAGCCCAGTCCCACTTCAGCTTAGCGGCTTTTTGAGCAACGTCAGTGAATAGGGGATCGGACTGGGTCAAAATAATATGATTCTGTATAGTCCGTCAGTTAAATTATCGAAAAATATTGAATACGGTTTTTTTTTTTTATCAAATCAATGAAAAATGACGAAGATAAAACGCGTCAAAGATCTTGGAGTGGGGCTTGAAACGTCACTTGTGTCGTCAAAATGTACAATCATTTGACGTCACACGAGTTTTCGAAGCACTGTATCGTCTTCATTTTAAGTTTACGTGAAAAAAGAAAAAATACGTGTCGAATAATTTTTGGAAATCTATCTGACGGACTAATTAGTTTTTTTTGTCCGATCCCCTATTGTGTTTTGGAGCGCAGTGTAGTGTTGCGTATACGGTCGATTAGTTTAACGCCTAGGATACTACGCTCCATTGCACGTTAGCAAACCTTGAGCTTGAACTTTTGAATGTTTGTCAAAGACCAAGTCAATATAAATATTTTTTTGTTGATGGAAAGAAAGTCACAAGTGATGCAATATTGGTCACCTAATTGTAGGATGATGTAATAAAATAACCTACATCTAATGGGGCTAGCAATGGCTAAGTTGGTAATCCGTCACGTACTTGCTTTACTAACCTATTTCAGAGCAATTTGATTTGGTGTCGATAATTTTATCGATCAATCAAACTTTACTTTTTTCTGTCACAGAATATAATATGAATACGACTGACCACCACAACCTAGGTAAGGTTGTGGAGGTCAGATAGGCAGACGCTCCATGTAAAATACTGGTATTCAGCATCCGGTTAGATTAGAAGCCAACCCCAACACGGTTGGGAAAAGGCTAGGCAGATGATGATATTATTATTATTAAATAAATAAATTATACCTACTACGAATAGGTCCGTACGTTACAGTTAGGGTAGTGTGATGGTGAGTGACTAAAATTCAGAAACGTAAAACATCTTTGCAACAGGAACTCTAGTATATATTATATAGTCATATAGGAAGCTAAATCGGTACGTCTTTAAGTTTATACATTCAAAAAATCTATACCTATTTATTAATATAAACAGTTACTGTTGTTCATCTTACACTAAGGATAGTCAACTTAATATTCAGGCTGAGTCATCGAATTTAAAGATATACAACAAAAACATTAAACATAATTATGTTTGATAGCACTCAAATCATTTTATGGCTATAATAACGTTAATTAAAATGTATGAATAAAGCTTTTAAATGACCAAACTTAAAAAACGAAGCGATGACTTCCGTAAATTATTGGGCACAGGTGCCAGAAAATGATCATTATGTATTGTGATATTGCGAATACTCGTTATTGAAACGCAAATTATGGTCTATGCAATTTGATACATTTATTTTGTGATTATAATTATTGCTTAGACTCACGGTAGAAAACGATTGCAGTTGTTTTGATAGCTACTGCCGGTGTCTAATAGCCGTATCTATAGTCAAGTCAAAGTAATTACTTGGACTTAAGTAATTACTTATGTAATGGGCAAGAATTTAAACGAAGTTAGAACCGTCAATGAAAGCAAACCTAAGAATTCTAACCTTTGATAGTTCCAACATCAAGGAATTACTAAAATACATAGAAAAAATCGTATCTTAATTATTGACATTTACTTAAGTAATCACAATTCTTACTCAACCTACCTACTCTTGACTATAAATACGGATGTTAGAACTCGGGTAGGAAAGTTCTCGGGTAGGAAGGTTCTCGAGTGGCGACCACGAACCGGAAGACGCAGCGTTGGTAGGCCTCCCACCAGGTGGACCGACGACATCGTGAGAGTCGTGGGCAACCGGTGGATACAAACGGCAGGCTGCCGATCGTAATGGCGTTCTATGGGGGAGGCCTTTGTCCAGCAGTGGATGTCTTATGGCTGGTGATGTACATAACCTATATTAAAAACATGAAAGTGTGTAAACACGATTTATTAAAAACACCTACACTTACATTATGGTAAACTACGTATCGTACGTAACGAAATTAGAATATCAAAATACATTAACTGGCATCTTTGTTGGTGAATATGCTTGAGCAAGTCGGAATTCTACTTTAAAGTCATTCACAAGCCAAACAGGAATAAAATACCTGACAAATCCATTACACAATACACAGAATTAAACAGCTTGCGAAAATAATAAATGTACGCTCTTAAGTTTCTTACGACATGGCAAGTTAACACGTTTTACAAATCACTATATTTTCTGTCTCCTCTTTCCCTGAGACTTTAACTGGCAGTAAAACAAAGTGAGCCTAGAAGCTGTTTGAACTGACGAAGCTACGGTGTCATATGTCTTTGTTTGAGGGATCAAATGTTAGAAGGCTTTAGAAAGGAGGATTATTTAGCCTTGGTGCCTGATGGACTTTGGTTGATAGAGATGATTTTCAGTTGTTAGAGACATGCAGTCAATCATAAAGATTGAAATGGATCTGATTATGAAGTGACGCGATGTTACTTGAAAACAAATAAAACTTAAACAGTTCGAATATGGACCATAAAGATGGTCAAGTTATTACCTACGTAGCTACCTGGTTTCATTAAACTTTTATGTAGACGAATGTCTTTGGCACATAAACAGTTAGACGTCTTAGTAAGACAAAGACAAATTAAACAAGGCACTCACACAGTTTCATTTCAAGTAATTTAATTCGCAACAGACCAAGTAAAATAATACAACACTCACCCGGAACATATGAAAGAAAATAGGGTGATGGTTGTCAGGGCCGGGAGAAAAGGAAAATGTATTGCGCGGACCCTAATTAAAATAGGACAAGAGCAGGAAGATAAAAACGATGAAAATCTACCGAAGCAAAATAAGACACAACATGGCTAATTTTTAAACGGTTTTTTAATTAAACGGTTTTACTTAGCTCACCCCGTTTGTTTTATTTATTATTCTTGGGTCAAATTTAGTAATTCAAATTTCACCCTCTTCCTGTCAACCAATTAATCTGAAATTTTGTATACACTTTGGATTTTGGTGACAATACAATTATTTAAGCAGCCTTTCCTCAATTCAAGTCTTCTGAGTGAAACCAGAAATATTGACTTATGGCAAAATGTGGAGTTTATTCTCACAGTTAAATTGATTTATGCCTGACCGTTTGCATTAGGTCGTGGCACCCGGTGCTATTAATAGCAGCCTTTCAAAATATATGCTAATGCGATTGATAAAGGAGACAATAGGGACAAACGACTGGCGTTTATGCCTTGTAGTACATCGAAATATAGACACGATTTGTCTCATGAACCGTTTTCAAAGGTGATATTTAAATATCAATTACTATATAGCTTAAGTGCCAATATAGCTTACACATACAATATCCACTAGCTATTTCCAGAGAGGCCACCTCTCCAATATTTAAATAAAAAAGAGGATTAACGCATCTTCTACCTGAAGGACCACATCTCTTTGTAAACTGCTTTCAATGCTCATCGTCATCATCATTTCAGCCAAAAGACGTCTACTGCTGGACATAGGCCGCCCCCCAGGTGTCGCCACATTGACCGGTCCCGTGCGTCTCTCATCCAGCGGGTCCCCGCAACCTCGAAATGCTCGTTCCTTCTGTATTCTCTAAAACTACCCTTCAGATAAGAGCAGCGGTGGCCCAGTGGTGTTGGCCCCGACTTACGAACAGTAGGTCGTGGGTTCGAACCCAGGCAGGCGCATTACTTTGTGTAATTTATTTCATCACCGCTGCTCTCAAAACGGTGAAGAAAAACATCGTGAGGAAACCGGCATGTCTTAGAACCAAAAATTCGAAGACATGTGACATCTGCCAATCCGCACTGGGCCCGCGTGGTGGATTATATAGCCCATCCCTCTCCTAGAGAGGAGGCCTGAGTCCCTGCAGTGGGAACATTATAAATAATAAATAAATAAATAAAATAAAATCTTTTTAATTCAGACATATTTGGTCCATAAATTTGTTAGTAGCGACTTAAAAACTATGTTACATTTGAAAAATAGGAGATTACATCATAGAATTAAAACTTTACATTTAAAAAATTTGCATTAAAAAAATTAAAAAAAATGACTTTGCCTTTAGATGCATACATACTAACATAAGTATACAAAATTAAAACTTTACATTAAAATAATTACATTTCACATTACAAAATCAAAATTAAAATCAAAATCAAAATCAAAATCAAAATCAAAATTAAAATTAAAATCAAAATTAAAATCAAAATTAAAATTAAAATCAAAATTAAAATCAAATATAAATCAAAATTAAAATTAAATCACATTATACCAAATTAAATCAACTTAAGTCAAATTACAATAAAATTATAATTAAAATTAAATTACTTCAGAATCAGATTAATTTAGGTATTTGCCCTGCGCTGGGGTTCCGGGCACACGCACTTGTGCTTGAACCCAGTGCCCCAGAAGGGGGCTGTCCAGTTTGTGACTGAGCACGTTCAGTATGGTGTTGGGGCTCCCACGCGTACGGAACATCAGCGAAGCGATGCGACGCCGCAGCACAGTGTGGAAGCCGTCTGTATGCGCGTGTGCAAACATCGCAGACGCACTAGAATTATAGGCTGATGATGACCCTTCAGATTATTCTAGCTGTTTTGAATTTATGATTATTTATTGGAAAGCCATTCGTTAGAGTTAGGGCATTTGTTAGTAGTTCATCTTGATACCTCGAATATTTTCAATTCTTCGCCACTGAAGAATTTTCTTGATTAGAGAGACTTTATTATGCATAGTCAGTCTCAGTCAATAAGAAAGAAAAACTTTCTTCTTCTTTTTCGTGTAGTTGGAACGACAGTTTATATTTCATTTAGAACTAAGCCATTTCACCGAGTCCGTGGTAGTACAGAAGTCAGTAAAACATTTTTTTATATAGGAAGCTGGTTGAACACAGTAAGTTTATCCAAACTAAATAACTTTTCATCTAATTTTCATCCACAATTACACCCAAACCTCTTTCAAGACAAACCAAACAATCTAAAACCGATGCGCAAACGCATCAATAGCGTTCAATTGCGTCGCTTAGTTTGTCCTCAGTTAATAGGCATACGTGAAGCGCATTGTTTGCGCAGTATCGCCGCCTGCCTATCGTGTCACGTGACCATCTGACCAATGACCAGCTGACCTTTACGACAGGTTCACCAATGTACGTGTCTCTACAAGTTTATGTCACTTTTGGTTGTGACATTATTGAAAAGTGCGGATTGGCAGGTGTCTTTGTGTGTTTAAGTTAGGGCGATGCTATATTTCTTCTTATGCGAACTACGAGAGCTAGCTATAAATAAAGGCATGCGTGAAAACGTTACTGTGATATATTTCAGAAAGACTCATAATTTTGATGAGAATCTGTTTGGCTGATGTTTTAGAATACATAGGATGATAAAATAAACCATTATAATCAGTGTCTCTTCAGTGTAACTTCATAATAATAAATTATTTTTTCAAATAACAAAAGATAATAAATATTGTGAAAAACACTACTCTTTCATTCAATGAAGTTTTTCAAAACTGAACACTGGTACGAAAGACTTGCCACGCAGTATCTGCAGTACCCACAGTCTTTTAAAATAAAATGTTAAACATGATAATATTTTGTGAATGGACCGTTTATTTATTTTACTTATTCTTTACGGAAGATCACAAGTTTACCTAAGCGTCTTGTTATTTGTTCCGAGTAAATGATTTGTTATAAAACAACCTTAGTTTAAACAAATAGTTTTTGTAACTAACGTACCTAGATTGATATTGTACTTTTAAGCTTTTCGCCGTCTACGGCGCGGGCGGCGGCGTATAAAAATACGCTGTGGCGTACAGTGTTATACGAAAGGCTCTGTTTTTCGTAGTTTTCTTTTATAAACATTATTTTGGAGGTCAGCAAGGCAGTCGCTCCATGTAATCCTGGCATTTACCTGCGTTCAGTTAGACTGGAAACTGATCTCAACATATGTTGGGAAAAGGCTAGGGACATGATGACACCGGTTTTTTGGGTCAGGACTAGCACATTATGGAATAACAAAGTCAACCCGAAACAGGTATTACACATGTCTTGATTATTCAGATTTCATTCGACTCGGGTCGATCAGAATCTCCCAACACTGATTAATATTTCAGTCGAATTGGACAATTCGACTTAGCCGAACTGTTTTTTTCGAACGTAAGTACGAGTATATCTCCTCAACTTAAGTATGGTCGAAATTGTATTCGATTTCACCACCCGGCTATGGCTGAATCTTGCGATTCAAACAAGTGTTTAACACTCCTTACGTTATCAACCTATAAATAAATTGTGTCTTTTAATCAATGTGAAAGAATAAATTGATTCGGGCCCTAGCGTCGGCGTACCAGCGGTTTTAGAACCAAACAGCTTGGTCATCATCATTCATCATTTCAGCCAAAAGACGTCCACTGCTGGACATAGGCCTCCCCCAGGTGTCGCCACATTGACCGGTCCCGTGCGTCTCTCATCCAGCGGGTTCCTGCAACCTTGACCAGGTCATCGGTCCACCTAGCTTGGTACGTGACGATAATAAAAGACCAGACGGCATGACGTTGGTGCCTTGGAAGGTGGGTAGGTCTTTAGGTGTGGGACGCAACCCGTGTGGACACCCGTGCGCCTTCACATGTTGCATGGGCTATTCGGGTGCTGAGACCTTCAAGCTGCACTTTTGAGTCGTTTGGTTGGGTTCGAAACGCTCGGGCTCGCTCGAGCACGCATCTCCTTTTTGAAGAAGTCTCTCGCCGGGCCGACTGGTCGACTGCGTTATCAGAGGGCTGGCTCTTTCTTTGGCCAAAGAATTAGCATTGCCATTCAACACAACAATATTATACGAGACATCTAAGCACGTTTCCAGAGGAAAGCGATGCGGAAGAATACATCGACGCATAGAACCTCTTGTTTTTGAAAATCTAGTCTTGGTTGGTACATGTCAGTTGTACCTTACTACATGATGCCACTTTCTATAGGTACCTAGGTCTAACTTTTTAAACTTTCGATGTTCTCTGTTTCTCTTGCTTTTTTGTGTTGCCAATCCTGGTCCGTCTGTCAAGAACATGACTATATTACACTAAATATATCAGTGTCATTTCTATTTACAAATAACTTCTGTCTTATTAATTACTCAATGAATACAAAAATAACTATTTCTCCCCTATATTTGCTTCTAATTATATCGAAGTGCGAAAAATAACCACCAATGCCTTGCATATAGAGCCTCCTTTCTTAGAAATGCCGCTAATTGTAATATTAGATGATACCTACACATAGGAGGCCTATGTCCAGCAGTGGACGTCTTTTGGCTGAAATGATGATGATGATGACCTACACATGGTTGAAAAAGTTGCCAGTAACATACGACTTTCAATGGTATTCCTGCCTCAAAAGTCCTGTGGGTAGGGGTTTATAATAGAAGTTGTGGTTTGCGTCGTAACCTCGTTAGTACCCATTTCGAATGCCTAGATATGGTTGCTATTATCGAATTTAAACTCTCGGGTGTTGAACTGTGCGGTGAAAATACAACAGAGCGCTTTTAGTTAGCGCTTAGTAGATTCAGTATGGTTTCGGGGTTTTTACACGAGACTGTAATTTTATGAAGAGACTTTTTAATGATGAATTTACCCCAACCTATGTCTGATGGCCGTTCTTAGGGCTTTCATCTTCCCTAGGTAAGTCGGCATGTGTTTCATACTTAGGTATGTTGATTTCGCGCAATAGGTACCTCCAACATTTAAAAATGAACTCATAGCCAACAGCCATTTTTTTAATCTTTTATATTAAAATAACAGCATGCCTATAATCCCCGAAGGGTTAGGCAGAAGTGTACTTAGTACACCTACATTTCGCGAGTTATGTTAAAACCCCATATAATAGGAGGCGAACCTATTGCTATCAACCGGGCACAACTCCTGACTGCGATATATGCTTTAAAAATTTACCTTTTTAAACTGCCACGTTGCGCTGACCCCAAATAAATTGGGATAGGGGCAGGAGAATGATGATGATGAAACGGCCATTCTAATCGATTAATAATTGATAAAATATAACATTAAAAAACCAGGACGATCCGTTATTAATTTGTACAAAAAATCGTGACAAGTGGTCTTACGCGTGCCAAATGTTTTTTTTTTGCGTTTTTTATTGTCTGTCGATATAACTTCCCACTATGTTTTCATTGACAGTGACATTTCCTAATTGGATTGTTAAACATAATAATTAGCGGTCGATCAATAGTTTTAAAGTCCTGTTATGAGACCAATTATTAACTACTGTTAAAATTAATAGTCATGTAATTTTTAGTACACTACGGTCTTTGACAGTCGTAACGGGTATTTGTTCTAATAGACTGAAAATTAAAAAAGGAGTCTTAACATGAAGTATCATGGGTTAGGTAAGGTAAAGTGTATTGTGAATGGCGCACTACCGTTAGAGGCGCACTACCGTGAAAGGCGCACTGTCGTGGAAGGTGCATTATCGTGAAAGGTGTAGGTACCAGTTCCCATGATCCACGGTGCAAGGCAACACAGGGGTGGTTTTCAGTTAGTTTATAAATGGTATTCAATTGCATCCGGTTAGACCTAAGCCCGACCCCAACCCAATACCAATTTGATAGAAAAAGCTTATGCAGATGATACCCTTGGAATTAATTCCGTTGTGACGTCATCATTTCTAGAAGCAACATGTAATGTGCTGTCATAAGTGTATCAAGTTGAATAATTTTACATTTTGATTGCTCGCCGATTAAGTTTTTTCTTGATTGATGATCGTATCACAATTCACGCGTCTGACCACATCGAGTTAAAAAAATCTACAAGGATTTCTGTTTGAAGATAAAAGATATTTTACGCTTAAAGATAGAGTTCAAAAGCTTTAAAAAACAAACACACAAAACATCGGATTATTTTAGAGCACATTATCATCTATATTGTTTGTAAACCACAAAAGAATGCCGCCACTATTAAGATTACATTGCATTCCTTTACACCAACTTGCATTTATTAAATTACTTTGTCTCAATAATTCACCAAGAAATCTGGGCTGAACGTAAATAATTTATACAAAAAACATTTCAATATGTTTGTGCAAACATAACTTATCACCAACCATGACTAGTTGCTGGCGCCAGCGAAGTAAGAATGATGCCATCAATTCCTATCATATCTATGAAATATGTATTTACTTTAGTTATTTATAGGAAACGTATCGAAACTCTCACAAAAAATACATACGTATTTACTTTATTGCACAGATGTTTCAAATTTAATATTTCCGGCTACAATGCGTTAGGTGTAAGTTAGGGAGACATTAATGAAGTTCCAACTTCTCCAATTGGCCCTGACGTAAGCGTTTCACTTTGCAGCCATTTAAAAAATACCTTATTACGACAGTTACGACAATGACTACATCATCAGAGGAAAAAAATAAGTAAAAATTTGGGTACAGCAAATAAATACCAGTGACGCGTGTCCATTGTGCATTTCGGAGTCAGTTGTTGACTATCAAATATATCAATTTGCGGATAATTCTGGGTAAAAATACGAACGGGCGTCAATGATAGACAAACGTTGATTGTTAGCACCTATTGCTTATTGTGATAAGATAATCTTATTATGAGAATTACAGCGAAACGTCTGCAGATAAGTATGTTTGATGACACTCACGTCAGAAGCGGTGCGCCATTATTTGTACATAGCTATTACGTATATCCGAACAACATGCCTTTCATTCATTGATTTACAATCAGTTGGTATAAAAATAACTACAGATATATTTAGTGATAAAGTTATTAGTGTAGATCGCGCTATCGTAAATAGCGTACTGACGGATTTGAATCATTTTACGGAAACGGCTGGAGTGGTCGACGTAACGTGGAGTAATGTTTGATGGATTTAATAATCTGTATTGATTGATTGTTGAATCGTTCTTGACATTCTTTGATATCATAGTGAAATATGAATCTATTGTGGAATCTGTTTTTTTTTGTTTTGATCTGATTCTTATACATGAGAAGGCATAGTTTTTCTTAACTACTAAGAAGGTTGGTCAGCTTTCAAAAAACAAAGTTTGATTCTAATGGACAATTAGCCGTAAACAAGACATGTTGAAGGAATTATCAATAGAACAATGAGGGTGTTTTTCAAACCTTCTCGATTTATGTGAATTTTAAAGACGCTGCTTCTATCCTTAAACTATTTTATACAGGGGTAAAGAGACATCACATTATTCTGAACACATAGAAGTAGATAATAGTAAACTTGGATGGAATGGAAACGCCGTCAATTTTCTTTCACTATGACACTCATCACAAAGTGGTGCGTGGGTTAAACGAAGAACTGAATGTCAAAGTTACATATCTCTAAACTAATACCTTCTAAACTAACACACCAAAGCCATACATGTATTCAGCACATCATTCTGAACACATAGAAGTAGATAATAGTAAACCTGGGTGGAATGGAAACGCCGTCAATTTTCTTTCACTATGACACTCATCACAAAGTGGTGCGTGGGTTAAACGATTAACTGAATGTCAAAGTTACATCTCTAAACTAATACCTTCTAAACTAACACACCAAAGCCATACATGTATTCAGCACATCATTCTGAACACATAGAAGTAGATAATAGTAAACCTGGGTGGAATGGAAACGCCGTCAATTTTCTTTCACTATGACACTCATCACAAAGTGGTGCGTGGGTTAAACGATTAACTGAATGTCAAAGTTACATTGGGCAAAACCTGCCGAAATTTATCCAAAGAGCACAAATAGTTATTGAAAATGGGGTGCAACTATAAACTTTGTCATATTTTACGGTTTTGGCTATAGTTTAAGAGAGTTTAATTATTTAATTTTACATTTTAAATTTGTATTGTGTCTTATAGCATCGTATTGGATGTATTCTGTGATGTTGCTATAAGTAGTGGTAAATAAATAAATAAATAAATACATCTCTAAACTAATACCTTAATGTTTTTAAATTAGAAATAAATGTTTATCAATAGAAACTCAATGAAAATAATTAAGATAACCAACTGCCGTCAGATCAAGATCGCCAGTACAAATTCGATTGAACCGTGATCTACATCTAGATAAGATCTCTGCTACATCATGAACTGGTACAATTGACGGCATGGGTTTCCCCATTGTGCTTCACTGTTCGCACATCTCAGGGTATTAGTTCATATCCGTCTATAAATTAATTTGTTTCGGTAAGTGTTGTTTTTATGCTACCGGGAGCTACTTGATGAGACGTCACACTGTGTTTGAATCTAACGTTGTTACTGTCTTTTTGTTAAACAAATGTGTTATTTAAATTTTTTCAATGTTTTCTTGTTTGTCTAGACGGTCATTTCAAGACAATAATATTGACTTATACGTAAATGTCTTGTCTGTATACGCATATTTATTACGCTGACAAAATGTGTTAATCTATCCTGCAAATTGTGGTTTTGTTTGCACACTTTTTACAAAAATAATCTTATGTCTATTTTCTTTCTCACGTTTTCTACCTTATATATGAACCAGCTTTTGCAACAGTCAATTAACTATCCTCTTTCAACAAAACGGTAATCTCTGTTCATAACTAGTAAGTCAACACACTAAAATGTACGTTATTTACGCAAACCATTATCGAACCTTATGAATCAATCACATCAAACAATTCGTCTTTAACCTCATTTCTGTGCGAATGATGATCGTTACACAAATATTGGCTCCAAACTTGGCAAAAAAGGGTTTATTTGTTGTGTTTCTCAGTATCAAGCCCCCGTGTCTATTTGTCAAATATTTGGCATACACCGGGCCCGGCGTAGTCGCACACTTGGGCAAGCGAATTGCGTCACAGCAAGTACTTTGACGCATGCGCGCCTCGCCTACCGAAGTGCGAACAAAATATCAATCTGGGACCAACACGTTAGCTGTCTGGTCCTTTCAATAATTCTAGGAATTCCGTCGGTCGTGACGGCACTATTTATAGAAAAAAATATAGATTCGTGATTTTTATAGAATTGTTAAGTTATTTATAACAGTCTGTTGGATTATAAGTGAACTAACTGAATGTCAACAAAGGATGTTAACGTAAACAAACACACCACCATCAACATAACTAACAGTTTTATTTTCAACAAACTTCAACGAAAATATGTATGTACAACACCTATCAGATACCTACAACATGAACTGCTTTAATCTAGGCACCAATTAACACTAACCAAACTCCACTAATTAAATGCAAACTACCGAACATTACCATTGAAACAAAGCCATTTAACCAATATTACGGTAACAAACAGAAAGCACCAAAAGCCAACACAATGGGTGCACAGTGTTACGCAACGGTAGCCAAGATTAACATCTAATGTGGGCAGTGGCGTCGGCGACACATCACTTGAACACCACACAGGTAGGCTGGATAGGCACTGCCGTAGTGAAGGAAACTGCAGAAGATAAGTTTATCTAACAGAGGATCTAAGAAATGACAGTTGAGTAAAGGTTGTGACTAGAAAAGGGAATATAGAAGAAGATTAAGATGGAGGTACTTACGGAAGAACTGGAGCGATACAGTAAGGTACTGACCCCAAATAAATTGAAATAATAGAAAGAATGGTATTGGCAGAAAAATAACCAGGGAACCCTTTTTGTGTTCCCTGCTAAATCCATGAAAAGTATTATTGTATTAGTTGACATAATCTATAACGCTAAGCAAAACAGTTGCACTTTGCGATCCAAAATGAGCCGTGCAGTTGAAACTCGTCTTTTATTGGGAAAATTTAAAAGTCTGAGTACTCTGGTTACAGACTCTTTAGATCGGCTGACGGGCTTTTAGTTATTACATATTGCTTAATTTTTTATTGCTTATTTCGTATTGCTTGCTTGAAACGTTGACTACTTTCTTCATATAAAATTACTTATTTAATGTTAACCTTTGGCCCTTCCCTGATTTGTGGCATTATCCTTTACTACGACATCATGTTTCCATAACACCCACGGTCTACAATAATAAACTATGATCCTCAAAGCCTATGATGTTCTAGTATTTATTTGAGTATGACGTGTTTACTGCATTACGGCCTGCAGTTCAGGGACTGACCCTAGCTGCTCGAAGCTAGTTTATGCCATGGTTATCCACTTATCTCAAGTTTTATCCTTAACATTCCCCTTACTTTTCCTGTTCCTGTCCTGTTTACGACTCTCCAGTAACCAGTGATGTTTTATAATTTTACACTAAATAGGTTTGCGTTTGGCCGCGACTCACCTTTGACGAGATGATGCCGATGATAGGGTAGAGTACGCTTGCCTAGAAGATCACGCTGCTCTCTACGACTAGGTACCAGACGCAGTCACATGAATGAGTATCAATTACGGCCTGATAGTGAGTTAAGCTACTATTCCGGCCTACCCTTACTCAGTGACTTAAATATAACTGGTGAAATACAGGAATGTAGGGTAGGTACACCTGTTATGTACGTTACCCTCCTCGGGTTACCGGTGAGTTGTTATGTGATATTGAAAATTCAAAGGATGTCGAAGATTGAAGTTTATGTCAGGTGTAAACCCACGTGGTTTTGATAAAACTCAAGATAAAGCTCAGCATCTCATCGAGATTGACAAAAACATATTCGACGATACGATCATTTCAACATTCATCAATGCACATTAAATTGAAGAGCTCCTACATGATATTAATGCATGAATGAGTAAATATGTGTGTAATAGACTCAACACTTAATAATATATAAGTGTCACTACACAAATAGTTACACGTATGAAGTATTTGTTTAGTTACAATCGTACTATTGTATTGTACCTAAGCTAAGTGTTAATATCCTTTACGTAATGAGATTAGGCATTTCCTTTCCGGAACTAGCTCTAGTGCTAGAATATGCGTTCGTCATTTGTTTACAATAGCATTCTTCACTTGGAAATAGTTTAAGTCGTACGTTGATTTTGCTTCTTCAGAAATTGAAAATATTTTAAGCCTTACGTCGATTTTACCTCTTCAGGAATTGATAATAGTTTAAGACTTACGTTGATTTTACCTCTTCAGGAATTGAAAATAGTTTATAACTTACATCGATGTGTTCGATTATAATTGCTGTATATTTGCTGAAGAGATCGATGTAAGTTTTAAACTATTTTCAATTCCTGAAGAAGTAAAATCGACGTCACCATTTCAGCCGAAAGACTTCCACTGCTGGACATAGGCCACTGCTGGAAAATCGACGTAAGTATTTTCAATTCCTGAAGAGGCACTTCATTTCATCACATCACATTACATTATAATCGAACACAAAAGAAATCAGCTTTTCTATACATGTCAACCGTATATTTTTTCTTAATTACCGATGAAAACTTTCGATGTGCAATGTGGGATCAGAATAAAGTACTATTACAGGCATTGGTGCATCTTCGCACGCCCAACAAGCACCATTCATTGTCAGACCCGCTGCTGTGCAGTGTTAAGTACACTAGATGATTTTTTTTAAAGATTGGGATCTGTAAAATTCATTAGACCTTATTGTTGAAACGACGAATTAAAGACTCCCAGCTACTACATCATGAGCTTGCAGAGCATAACCACCACACTGGCATGAGTTATATTAAGGCGGGGTTGCAGTAATTTTAAGATTTTTGAACCTATAAAAATCGAACTAAATACGAGTTTTTTAATAAATAAAAATCATTACATAAAAATTGAACACACTCTCTAGTAAATCGTAAAGATAGAAACGCGATTTAGAATGATCGGCTCGATACTTTTTTTTATCAAACATGACTCTAAATCACAATTTCAAACGTGTACTGCTAAGACATTTCATCATGAATTTATATGAAAGTTATATCAGTAGATAGAACTTTTTATTCTGAAGTAAATGGTGAAAACAGATTGTATAATTTCTTTATAGTTTTTCTCCAAGAAGCAAAAAACAGTCAAAATTTAGGCATTATATCGCTCGCGCGGCAGGGCGGGGGGCGAGGTCGTGCGTACATAAAAACAAAGTACTGCAACCTCGCCTTAACAAGGAGATATTCCTCAATTAAAGGTTTACAACAAATTAAAAGAGGGTTTTTTCTGGAGCACCAATGTTACATTCAGCCTTGGTGCTCGAGAAAACACCATAATTATAGTCTTTATAGAATGCTGCACTGCATTCTGTAATGCAAAAAAAAATTATTATTAAATAACCTAAATACCAAAGCTATTAAGCGACCTTTGTGTTGTTTAACACTATCAACATGAATAAGAAGAGTTTGTAAGGAACTATTTTCACATTCTTTTGCTATTTATCTAAAAATAGCTTCTTCTTTACTTATTAAATAAACAAATAATGAATCACGTTAAACGTTCAGGGTGCATTTACTAAAGAACTGATGACGTACTGATTAACCTTGTTCTGTTTGTATATGATTATAAGAAGTGCAAACAGATTTTATCAATGCATTACTACATAAACTCATAGCCAGGGGAACCCCTTGCCTACTGCAGACCTTTCTGATGCCTCTGTTATAAACATGTGTGCAAATAGATAGGTAATGACGTCAAAAACGGAGTAAAAAAGGTTTTCCCCCATGTGACCTTACTCAATGATGATGATATCCCTCGAGAACGTTTTAAATTGGGGATGTAACTTTGCATTAGTATAATAATTTTTGGAATCAAATCAGTAAGTTTCCCCTAATGTTACCCCTACACCCAACATTTTACTAAAATACGGGTAGATTTTTCTATGTCCACTTTCCTTTCTACAAATCCCGTAACTTTTTAATTCGTTTAGGTTACTTTTAATTTTTTTTTAAATAAATAAATTCAAAGTTTCGATAGAGGTATCCCTTAATTACGCCGACATTTTGTCAATTATGTGTAAGTCTCACGTAATAGGGGGTGAGCATATTTATAACAGTTTAGATTCCGGGGTGGTACCGAAAAAATCCTGATAGGAAACTCAACAACAGCTTGACTGGCCTGCAACATAAACATCCACGCCCCATAGACGAACACATTTTTTTAGCAACCCTGTTTTTAATATTTCTCTCAGCCTATAACTTAAAAAGTTCAGTACAGTTGCTGTTGGTCTTTAAGTGGCACTGTGTGTGTTTACTGCAGTGGGCGTGGACCGTGGTAGCGCCGTCCATCTTCCGGTGAGTAACTGTCTCCAGTAAGCTATTGAACGAGGGAATTCTTAGAGCTGTTAATATGGTGTTAAACGAAATTAAAACTTAAGACATTGCTTAGGCCTTGTAGGCTCGTAGCAGTCGCAGATATAGTAAAAAATATAATGAATTGTTTACAAAAAGATGCGTTGTACCCATAGCAACACATTTCCAGTATAGCCCCATGTTGTATAGATTTTCCGTCCAATGAGACGTCTGTAAAAACTGGATCTGTATAGCTTGACTGGTCTTTGTGCGTACATTGAGCAGTGGCTACAGAAGGACGGGAACGTCGTGAGGTAGAAAGAGTATGCATTTGGCATTCCATCTAGCCCTCATAATAAAAACCAGAGGTTCGCCTTCATAACTACAGAAGGTAAACCATTATGAGATTTAAAATCGAATCAAAAGCTTCGCAACTACTAAATAATTTTCCCCGTAAAATAAAACAATGGACGCACGTCAAACCAACCGTTGCCACTCTTCACACCAAAATGAATCTATTGTATTTATTTTAAAAGCTTATGATTGTGTAACGATTGACAGAAGAAAATGAAAGAAAAGAACGTGTTGCGCCGACCCCAAATAAAGGTCAAGGGCAGGAAGATGATGAAGATTTATTTTCAAAGTTTTAACTCTCTTGTCACACTAATTCCTACAAAAACACACTAAGAACAGCTCCACAACATATTTAAGCTCCGAGTAATAGTCCATTCATTCGTTCGGACAAATCGAATCGCTCCTGACGGCCGCTTCCCTTCATTCAATAACCGTCCACTGAATGACGTTCAGCATTCGAGAGTACATAAAGTGAATACAATCGCGCATACCAAGAGACGCAATGAAAATAAATGGGACTCTCCATAGCTGGGTGTGCCTACTTTGTTTTGGTACTGGTTTTGAAAGCTCGAGATAGATATTTGCGAAGTGGGTAAAATCGGTTGATGTTTCTGGGTGTCTTTTAATATGACAATAGTTTTTTTTTTATTGTTAAATGGCTTGCCCTTGACTTCAATCTTGCCCTAAGGGAAGAGATGAGGTCGACGATGGAACGAGCTTACCCAGAAGAAACCTATTTACTCGCGACTTAAATAGATTAGGGTTGTGAACTCGGAAAAACCGACGCAGGCAGGGAGTTCCACTCCTTACTCCAATAATAAATTCTTAGACGTCTTTATTTATATTTTGACATGACATTTCATAACATCATCGTAATCCCCGCAATTAGGCAGAGGTGTACCCATTACACCCACAATTTAGCAGTTATGTTCAGGTCCCATGTAATAACGGCGATGCTATTGCCATCAACCGTGCACAAATCCAGACTCCGTCTCTGCTACTAAGAATTGCTCTACCTGAGAATCGAACCAGGATCTCATGACACACCGATCACACACATGATCTCAACGCATACCGACCAACCGCTAAAACTATCCTCATGGACTTGTCCAAATGGAAATTGAAAAAATTGAAAAAACTGAAAAAATTTAATTGTTATTTCAATAAAATAATTGAAATACAAAATATTTACATTAATGCCTTAAAGCACAACAACACCATACACTAATAACTTTATCCTACACTAAGTATTTAAGGGTGGCCAATTCGACAATTATGTTGCAATATCCATCCATATATGATTTAGTATAATGCCCATCAATGATCATAAAGGTAGAATAATACCATAACGATCAGTTACCTGTAGCCGACTATAACTGCTTGTAGAGAATATTACCAAATTCATTTATTGAACTGCAAACGATTAGATTATGCCAACAAAAACTGCATCTGACGACTAAAAATACGCAAAAAAAAAAGGAAAAGTGATGACTCACAAAGACGACATTTGATACACCTCCAACAAAATTAACATAAACATAACATATTTCATTGATTAACACTTTTGACCCCAGTTTAACACTTTCAAACAGAATCGAAAGTAAAAACAAAGCTATTGCTTAAAACAAATGTCGCATCATAATTTACCGTCAGTTTCTATCAATAATTACATTATTTGCGTCTCCCACTCGCGCCATATTTGTCATAAGCAATAGGCTTCAATAATAAACATTATCTAGCTGACATAAAAGTAGATAGTATTTTCACCGACTGGAAATGCAGATTTTATCATCATAATTCAATATTCACAAAAAGCTGGCACCCTCTAGAAAGCGTTAATTTGGGGCCATCAGACCAGCAGGTGTTTAGGCGTATAGAACATTAATGCATGTAAATAACAGTTTTAGTGAACCTCTCAGCGCTCAACTCATCGGTAACTTGAATATTTAACACCAGTTTTGGGCATTTAATCCTGTTAGATATCCATTTTTCATCCAAAGCAAGCGCTTGACATTCAGGAAAAGCAGAAAATGTGGTCCATTTTAACTTCTTTTCAAGATCACCAATGAACTCAGCGGCTTAACAAAAAAATTGTGACAAACGACATGAGTGGTTTTAAAAATATGTTACAGGCAAACGAATAGAAGCAGGCAGGAAAAGAAACAAACGCCTTGCAACAGTCTGAAGAGATGACGAAGTCGAAGTTGTTTTTTCAAAGGAATCCTATACTTAGCAGTGTCAAATGTGAACTGAGAGAGGCTGGGAAGATATTAAGTGATTGTTAACCCACCAAATTGACCATGCTTTAATTTGTGTTGCTATTCTGTTGCAGCAACTTAGAACCATTCAACCAGTATCCTCAAAACGCTGATTTTCCAGCCCAATCCTGTTCGGAGGGGACTAGTTGTAAACGTCAAGTAAGTTTACGCGGGCAAACCGGCCGTAAATCTACGGGGCGAGTAATAGAGCCGATACCACACTACGGTATTGCATTTCATGAAGTTTGCGAAATATTCTGTCCACGTATTATCTTCGGGTATCAAAGTAATGTATTTTACGAGGTTTTTACTGTTTTATGGCGACTGTGACGAGTGGTGGAGTTCATAAAATAATGTTGTCTATTTTTATTTATGCATAATTATTTTTTATTTTTATATTCTCCAAGCCAATGGTTAAGGCTAGGCAGAGATAGTTCTCCAAAGACATTCCATATTGCCAACAAAAAGTCATTGAGTGCTAGAGCGTCTTAACGATAGTATCAGTTAATAATGCACATACACTCAAATAAAAGAGTGTCTTTCCGGTTCGCTGAGTTTATTTAAAAGACAATGCACACTTAAGCATAATTTTTGCAAGGCCTGCCTACTATAATTACAATTATGTAGTTTTATCATTGATAACAGACATTTCATACCTTCCATTCATAACAAACTACTCCACATATGAATCACAACATTCGCATGACAAAATCATACATTTCATACATTGATGTTGTAAGAAAGTTAGGCCATTCAGTGTGGGCTGCAGGCTAATATAAATAAAGTTTTACAGCTGCAAGCCGTGTTTAGAGGCCATTATCCTGTGCAATTATCTCTCATTTAACACCATTTAGAAGCGGGTCATTGAATAGAACAGTGTAGACCGATGGTGAGAGTTTTAGTTATATCCTGTTGATGGGACATTCATTTACGAATGATAGAGCCATTTCGATCTACATGCATCTGATCATATACGCACAATTCGTTCGTTAATATGCAGTGTACCTACTACCTTAAATAAGCTCTGCTAAAGGCCTAAGCCCAAAAGCAAAATTAAAAATTTTGAAAAAACCCACGACTGTTAAAAAAAAATTAATTTTTGCTTTTTATTTTAAACTTTTTTTAAACTTTTTACTTTTTTTTCATTTCTTTTTATGTAAAAACATGCACCAATCAAACTTAAACCCATAACTGAAAACTGAATCAAAATCGGACTTGTAGTTTTGGAGAAAAATGGCAACTTTGATTTGCATTAAAAATGTTTGCTGCAGCGCCCCCTGGTGGGTTGTCACCGTAACACCTATCTAAGAACATGCACCAATCAAACCCGAACCCATAACTGAAAACTGAATCAAAATCGGACTTGTAGTTTTGGAGAAAAATGGCAACTTTGATTTGCACAAAAAATGTTTGCTGCAGCGCCCCCTGGTGAGTTGTTACCGTAACACCTATCTAAGAACATGCACCAATCAAACCCGAACCCATAACTGAAAACTGCATCAAAATCGGACTAGTAGTTTTGGAGAAAAATGGCAACATGTGTTTGCACAAACACACAAACAAACAAACAACCTCTCACCCCAAATGCATATACCGTCTCCGTTCCGTCGTGGGTAAAAAGAAAAAGAGACTTGGGTTATCAAATGCGAAAAGTTTCAGAGATTGGAGTGTTCATAAAAACAAGCTCTTTAAGTTTGTTAAGTAGTAGTAGAACTCGGGTTCGACCCCAGGGCGGTCAAAGTGCTAGAAAGCTAGCTTTTTATTTTTCAGGAGGTCTCAATACCTGTCTTTGGAATTGTGCCTCACCACGCGGGTTTCCAGTGCGGATTGGTAAATGTCACTTCGATTTTTTTAGTTCTAAGACATGTCGGTTTACTCACAATGATTTCCTTCACCGTTTGGGAACAGTTGTGCAATGATGAAATAAATTACACTAAGGTCCGTATTACAGAACGAAACTCAAGTCCAGTTTGATCTTAAATCGCCCAATCATAGTTTAAACATAGAATCTGTACTTGAGGATCAGTCTTATTCCAGAACAGCAATCAAACTACATTCAGCTGAATCGAGGTTTTGTTTGTAATAAAATATAAACTTCAATTCGACAATTTGACACTGACAAGGAAATCTCTGCTCAAGCGGGGTGTCGACCACACTTGCGTGATCATAGATCAATCTCTACTTAAACCATAATCTACAACTGAGTAATGATCTAGAATAAAGCTATACTCGGCTGAACTACAATCAATGAATCTATGCTTGAGGAACGTTCTAAAATCAAAACTCGACATAAAACTAGTTTTAAACAGAGATCAGTGCTTGAGTTTCGTTCTGTAATACGGACCTAAGTAATGCACCTGACTGGGTTCGTAATTCGGGGCCGCCATGCACCACTGGGCCACCACTGCTCCCGATAGATACACTTCTACCTAACTCTTCGTGAATGACTGGCATGATGATTACTTCTGGAATTTGATGATAATACCTAGACCTAGTTTAACATTCTAAAGACATAAATGACTTACATGCACTAAGGATGAAGTACTAACAAGTAAAATATTAATTTAATTCTAAACGGACGTCAGTCAATAAATAATATTCGCAACAAAGGCATAATTATGTAATTTAAGTTGACAAGCATAAAGAAACAACGTCTTTAGTGCTTCACCACAAAACATTCATTAAAATAACTTGGTATTTATCTGTACAAGACTATAATATAGACAACGTTTCATTCAATAGTTATACTTCTTACTAAATCGTTATATTTTCTTAATTTTCTTTCTCACCATCATTTTCCTGCCCTTGTCCATTCTGCTTGGGGTCGGCGAAACACGTTTTCTTCTTCAATTCTCCGCTGTAAGACGTCACATCATTTACATTACATTTTTTGATAAAATAATAAATGAATAGACATGAGGAAGTCTGAAAGTGGCGCCGGTGACTGAAAAGCTGTGTGGTAATCGGGTTATCATGGTAAGAATATGTGCTAAAGAAAGAAGGAATCATGCTACATCGACCCCAAAATTAATTGAGATAAAGACAGGAGAATGGTGATGACACTTTTAGTCAGATTTTTCATTTCCACTATAATTTTTCATCATCATCGCGTCGAGCATGAAAATGAATCTCATAAAAAACCTTCGATTAACATTTAAACCAAAATATTAGCCAGCGTAAAATACTAAAGAAATTACCGCAAAATAAACCAATAGTACTTGATGCTCATAGAATGACAGTCTTTAAACCAAATGTAGCTATTTTATAGTACAATGACTAATATAACTTGCCATCTTCGAACTTTTAAAGCGTCGTAAACGATCAAAAGGCTATATACATAGGAGAAAATGAAAAACTAGTGTCCGGGTAAAGGGAACATCCCGTGTGTACTTGGATATTCAAATGGTAATATTATGAGCTTGCTTTGTACAACAACCTTTATAATTGAGCTTACTTGGTCGCTTAAGATGTAAAGTTGATGCTTTGAAAGATATTTCAAAGGACTGAGATTTCCTTTTCTCGTTTCATTCTTTGAGATGTGTTAATATATTGCTATGCTTACTATATTAGATTTTTAGAGAAAGCAATGTTTCATCATGAAAGGTCAGAATTAGTGCAAATAAGATTAATGGGACTGACTAGGAAATTTATAGGTTTTTTTTTGTTTTGATATTATAATAGGTTCACTTTAACTTAGGTTTGATGAACCAACAAATAGGTATCATAAACTATCATCTATATAAATAAAATGGCTGACTCATCAACGCCCAGACCAAACCCTTGAACCTAGAATGCTGAAATTTTGCTTTTTTTTCCTATAATGTAGACAAGGAATTATAATAATGATGGACTTTTTGAAATTCAAGGAGTTAACGCGGGCCAAAGCAGGTATCATACATAGAGAGAATAATATTGTCTTAAGGACATCAATATCACTGATGTCCAGTGGAAGAAAGCAGTGAAGTTATTTTTTATTCAAATGACTTTAAAACGATAAAATATGTTTATAAGTGATTGCTTATAATTGCGCATTGGCAATCTTTGGAGCGAATCCTTGGCGGGACCTAGACTTTTCAGCAGTGAAAATTCTTGGACTAAAATGACGATGATCACTAAAACAATTTTGATTATTTCACCTTAACTTACAAAACTGCACAATACAATCATTCCGCGTGCCTATTTGCTATGTGTGGTAACACTACCTATTTTAGGCACGTACCCCTGATTCACCTGCCAGTGTGGTGGGCGACAATCACGCTGATGATGATGACGGTAGTAAGTAGGAAGGTCATGGTGATTACTCAGCACTGTTTCCTTCCTGCAACATGGGAAACACGTTTATATACTATTGCTATGTTTAGGTAAAATGGGAAATACCTGACTATTCAGGTAGGTATGTGTAATATTATTATAATAATGTCGTCAGTAGTGATAATTATAATGCTTGAAACATGTCATTGTAATATTGTGTACATACGAGTTTACATGAATCAGCCTGAATGACTACTGTCTGAAGGCTTGGCGATATTGATGAAACCGATGACTGACCGACTGATGTGTTGGTTACATCAGCGACATCTTCTGGTGTGGCAGATGATAATGGGTGGTTATTATCTGTTCTATTTAGTTCGGTTTAATTTTCAAAATTAAGATTGACAAAATTCAATACTTGAAGATCAAGGGCGATCAAGGCTGAAAAATAATGATTGTAAATAACAGCTTATGTTTAAGGCTAGATGCATGTAAAATATAGCCATGTAAACGTGTTATTTTTTGTTATTAGTCCTTGTTAGAATAGTTTTATTCATTTTTAAGGCATATAAGAGCCTTATTGCTTATGTATTAACGTAAGAACCACTTTTATTTACCTTTTGTTTACTGTTTAGTGCATTTTAGTGCCTAACACATAAGATTTCAGTGTATAACTTGCTATGTACATCTAAAACATAGATAATCAATACATGTAACCTAGATATATGAAATTTTGATATTGTATGTCCAACTACAACCTAATATGTACTAGATTTTACTATTTCCAAGTATGTAACTCGTTATTTCAATTTGTGTCTTATATAATAAATAATGCTGCACTCAATACATATACACACACACATGTGTAACATGAATAGGTGCCTCTCATGGGCCAATTAAAGTTGTCTCATTTGCCCACTGCCGCAAGTAGCGCTAATGTGCAAAAAGTATAAATAGGGCCCAGCCAAAAATCTTGGTTCACTATTCGTTCGCCGCTGCATAGAAGACAACTTAAATAAGAAGAATCGCTGCTCCTACACTCTACATACACGCACACTCCACACGACTTTGTTTAAACTGAAGAATTCGTCTTTTATTTATCTCCACCTGAAGAAATACAGTCCTAATGCTGAGAAAAAGTTAGGCACAGTTCCCCGCTGAAAAAGTCTGCGCCTTTCAATATTGTGTACATACGAGTTTACATGAATCAGCCTGAATGACTACTGTCTGAAGGCTTGGCGATATTGATGAAACCGATGACTGACCGACTGATGTGTTGGTTACATCAGCGACATCTTCTGGTGTGGCAGATGATAATGGGTGGTTATTATCTTCGTTCGTTCTATTTAGTTCGGTTTAATTTTCAAAATTAAGATTGACAAAATTCAATACTTGAAGATCCAGGGCGATCAAGGCTGAAAAATAATGATTTTAAATGTATTATTGCTATTATTATTTCAGAAAGAAATGGCCAAAATTTACATAGTATTAAACAAAGTAGCTCCTGCTGTTTGTACGCTCAGATATTTTAAAATTGATCAACAGATTTTAATGCAGTTTTCCGCAATAGATAGAGTAATTCCAGAGGATGGTTTATATCTCCATTGCACCCGTACGAAACCAGGATGGGTTGCTAGTACACTATAAAACAGAATCATCAGTGACTAGATACAGGCTCATGAAAATATATTGCAGGAAAATGACGTTACAAAACAAATCTGTCAAGAGTTTTAATCACAACCCTAAACATTGGATTAAACGTATCAAAGGCGGATTACACAACGTTTCTCTTACTAATCCGTTAATCCGTACAGTCATTTACAAAAGCATAATGCCAAAAAAATGCCAAGAATGTCTTAAAGCTTAATCCAAAGAAAACTATTCGAAGTATGTAGTATCGTGAGTGTCTCCCCCGCATGGAGGTGAGCACACCCTGAAAGATTTATCAGTCGAGACACAAATGATGACGTAATACATGAACGTCATCTGAAATTTCGTTATACAGCGTGATTCATTTGAGTTTGGTGAGCGAGTGTGCGATTATGTGACCTCGGACCTTGTCAGGGCTGTCGCGACGGTTTGGCTATGGTTGTGGGTTGAAGAAATGCGTGACTAGCTTTCAGTATTTATTTGATGAATTAAACTTTTTTATTAATTATGATTAATTATAGATATTTTTTACATAAGTTGGCACTTTTGAAACCCAGCGTGACGATCTGGAGTCGTTCGTAACGGATCGGTCGGAGAAGGCAAATTTTAAACAAAAATAAAAAGCTAGATAATATAATTAGTCATGTACGAGTATTATTGACATTTTTTCTTTTATTTTACGTACCTCCCGATAGTTTTCCTTATTTCACGACACATTGTTTCTAAAGGAAAAAAAAAAACAAAATTAAACCAACAACTACCTAATTTTAAACTTATGATAACCCTGGTTTTCACGGCGGTGTCAAATGACGCCCTTACATAATAGAGTCATAGACACGTCATGGTTAACTTTACCGGTCGAATCACGAATTTATAGAAATTAGTAAAAGTTTACTATATTTTGCACGCGAAACTTTTTTGGCGTTTAATGACAGATTTTATGAAACATAAAAGTGACCAAATTGATTTTGATTACATGAAATTATAGCACTTAAAGACGCATACAATTTGGTACAATAATGAGTACCCGGACTTTACGCCCACTATGTGTAAGGAAATGTAATTTTGTTTCCCAAAATAATTACCATAATAATCACGGATTTTAAACAGGATAAGAAATAGGATTTGAGATTAATGAATGGGAAATTCTGTCAATATTGTTTATAATAAATGTGTTGACATTATTTTCTATGCCATATTGAGTGGAACTTCCGATAATTATGATTAACGTATTGCCCGAGACAATGCATGTAATTATTTATTTATTTATTTGCTCTCATGCACATCACACACTTTACAGTACTGTCGGTTTTTGTACATGAACCCTGTCAGGGCACTGCAAAGCACAATGCTGGTTAATTAGTCGAATAATAAATAACCCGTGCACACAAATAGAGACACCTCTGAATTATATTAATATAAACCAAATATATAGGTATTAAAGGAAATCATGAATAAGAATATTCTGTGCTTTGGAAACACGTGGGCATTCTAGACCCATTAGGATTTCCTATAGCACATAGCCGATCCCGATCTTCTTGTCAGTTGCATGTTACACTGTTGTAGGAGTAGCTTTGCCCTAGTAGCAATTGCCGTTGGCTTCCATACGCCAACAGTTGGGAATGTATTGGCAGACGGTTAGTTATTTCGCCAACCCAAACTTAAAATAGGCCCATTGTCATAAACATGCACTATTTGCCCTACGAAGAGCCAACGACGGGCCTGCGTTACTATTCTTACTGTTGGGTGATTTTTGTAGGGATTTATGTTATTAAAACAACATTGGGCCAACTAACGACGGGCCTGCTGCTTCTATTGCTACTGTTGGGAGATTTTTGTAGGGATTTAAGTTATGATAACAACATCGGTCCAACTTAGATACCCTTCAATGGCCCTGTTACTTGCTGCTCCTACGGGGTGGTTCGGGGTGCGCGGGGGGCGGGCGGCGGCACTCGTCCGCCCGCCATTTTGCAGTTTGTTATTTCATTTGTGCGGTGCCGGGTGCGCTTGCGGCTGCGGAGTATTTGTTTTATTTATATATATAAAATATTAGCCTGACAGGCAGTGATAAAAATGTTTAAAGTTGTGGAATTTGACGATGAAGATGGTTACGGTGGGGAACTCGGTGTGGTGCGTGAAAACTGGATGACGCCACGGAAGACGCATTGCATGTTAAAACTGCAATAATATTCAACAAATGCCTTAGCAGTAACGAGGCTCCAACTAAGATAACATGGACATTATGTCCTGTAAAACGTTTATTTTACGAAACGGGTAAGTTTTTCATAAGTAGGTATTTATCTACTTAGAACCCGTGCGAATTACCTTGAGACCTGGGACTAAGATGCTATTATTTATGAAATACTATCTTATTTTGTTCTTAATAAATCTCGTGCAAATCTCTAGCTAAAAAAAATACTAGGTAGGTACGACGCATCATTTTGCACAACATACCTACCTAAATTGAAATTGAATTATCGGCCCGGTCTCAAGTTAATTCGCACATAACCTAACAAAAAATTGTCTATAATTTATCCTTACTGGCATTGCATGTATTTGTTGTTTTACTATAATGGGTTGTGTTGTGTTTGTTGCAGATAAACTACATAACCTACATTGGTGGGAACAAAACTGGTCCTATCACAAGAAGAATCCTTGAACGAATCTTTGACAACAACTTAGCTGCAAAGTGTAACTTTGTAAAAGTAGGTAGGTACTCTATCAATGTATCATAGTAGGTACGGTGTGTATCGTTTTACTGCAGAGCTACCGTCTCCAAATTGTGTAAAATTTGTCTTCATTTTGTCAATAACATAATACCTATAACAATAAATAAATATTCAATTATCATAATTTGTATTTCATTTAATTTCAGTTAATTAACACAAAGTATAATAGGTCAACGCAGACGACACAACGTCCTCTCGTGTACTCACGTCAAAGTGCAAAAGAGGGACGACTGTTTGGTGGGTGACTTTTGTATGTCGTCGTCTGGGTTGGCCTATTAGGGCTGGTTTCAGAGCGACGCGTCTTGCCAGCGCCGGCCGCACGCACGTCGCTGCACATGAACCTTATCGGCTTTAAAATAAGGTTGGTTTTTCAAAACATCGCAAAAACCAAACTTATAAAGTTCATGAAGAGAAGCTGATAAAGTTCATGTTCAGCGACACGCGTACGGCCGGCGCTGGCGAGACGCGTCGCTATGAAACCAGCTATAGAACCAACAAACATACAACCGCTTGCCTACATGTATTATGTGTCGTTGGGCCTACCCGTAACACGTTTTCCTCGGGCCTCCGTAGGGCAATGCACGTTGGCCCTATCGCAAGTTGGGCCTTCGTAGGCAAATCCACGTAGGCCATCAGTTTTGGGCCCAACCCGCAAACTGCCCGCCAATTGTATGCATTTGCCAACTAACCAGAGGTATGTGGCCCAACTAAATGCCAACAAAAAATGCTACTAGGGTGATTTACTTGCTTTGCGTTTTGAGTAGCACCCTGAATTTCTGACAAATCTTTTCATAAAACCCTTAACGGGATAGTAATTGATACCAATCACTTCATTTAAAATGACTGATTTGCATTGTCAACTCATTCAACTGAAAGACGGCCTTAAAAGCAAAAACGGGCAACGCTAATGATGTTCCCGACGCCATGTTATTGCGATTGCGAATTGAAGATATATTAAATAAAATATATTATTATAAATGATGACAGTTGGTAATTCTCATCTTAGTCAAAGATACAACGCCCTAGCTATAAATTACACACCTGTCAATAACTCTACGATGCCTCGCTATTGGTCGGCGGTAAAACAATTAAAGTCTCCGTAGTAAATTACACACAATAAATTGTATTAAACTCGTATGTTTTACAGAAAGAGACAAATGACAGAAAGAGATGAAGATGAATATCCCAATCTGGCTAAAAACGCTTCAGTAGGTACAAAATAGTTGGAAAAATATCACTTTTACCTTGAATAAGAAGAAGATTAGAAATAAAATTACTGAAATGGTAAAAGCTCTTTTATAATATGAAGACATAAACTTGGAATGTTGGTATTTGATTTTTGAAAACAGTTTAAATACGGTTTTATCATCTCTATAAAGTTTCTATATATGGTCATAATGCTTCAGATCTATTTAGGGAGGATCTACATAATATTAAAATTGGTGTACTATGCATATTCTTAATATTATCTTAAAAGCTCTAACCGGTAGATAGACATTTTATTGGGTTCAGTATGAATAATTGTTGCAAGCCTGGCATAGAATGAAGGTTTTACAAGCCAAATTCCTAAACAAATACTCTTTATGGTATTTAAGGCCCCGTCATAGCATCATTAGTAATAACTTAGTAGGTGTTAACGAGGATCCACCTGTTTAGCGTTAGAATGACTCACTGAACTTCACCTTAATTGGTGAAGATACGACTTACGATACTAATTTCACAATATAACTCAACAACGCTACTGTTGACTTTATTTGTCAAGTTTTATTAGGATACAACACGATTTTCTAATTAATTTTGAAGTTATTTAATCGCTTTGGGGCCAGCTCGATTGGTGATGAGTTATTGCAAGGTCCGTTTGATGGGTACAAGATACAAGAGTCGAAGCGGCTTCATGTGGGCCCGAAGATACGGTCAAAACGCAAGAAAAGAAATTGCCAAAGTACTAGGAAAATATATCTGATCTTAAGTTGGATAAAGCTTAGGAAAGTCAAAATTATTTATTTACATACATTGGTTCATTTATATAAGAACCTTCAAGTCCTGGAATTCCATATTTACTACTAATCCAAAAATTAAAAGTAATGTTAGCTCTCTGGTAGTCAATGCAGGTAGTCGGTAGCCTGAAAGTCTGACAACCAGTACCAGAGTGTATCGTATTTCCTAGTACTAACTAGGTTGCGGAAGCCAGACAGATAGTCGCTCTTTGTATAATATAATACTAGTCAGGTACACGCGGTAAGACTGAAAACCGACCCCAGCATAGTTGGGAAAAAAGACTAGGTGATAAAATTGTATTGCCAAAGAGCCTCAAATACTGTAAAGTAGTTGAACTTAGCAAAACTTAATGGCATAACCCACTCGATATCTCAATGATTTACAAAGAAATACTTGTCATGGCAGGGATACCCACTTGACAGGTGTTTGTATATGTATATTATGTAATTTACCTTTTTTTTACGGGTCATACGTCAGTGAAGCCCCGTGTACAATCTACTTGAACTTACATAATTCTCACTACTTGAGTGCTATGAGTTTTTGGCATAAGTATTGTGTACAGTTTTTCTATTTATAGCATTTTATTTGGTTACCTATAAAAAGTGATAAATTTATGTCATTTGTCTTTGGCTGTGATGAGAATTGTAAAGGGGATTCTTATATCCAGCATCCTCGTCAACAACAATCAAAATCAACCAAACACTTCTGATATAATGAGATTCTCCAAAATCGAACGCAAAAATGAATTGAATTAAGTCTATTGCTGATCATCATCAACATTATTGGTTGTACTTCACCAAACGAATTCCACGAGAATACCTGATGAGTTCCCCCGGAACAATGACATCAGCCTCACTCAGTAGTCCTTAGCACTGCACAGATACTTAAATACCGAAGTCGGCTAAACGGCCATGTAACAATAGGCTTCATATCTTAGCATTTAGTTCACATGTTGCGCACGCATACTTGCAACATTGGAGCAGTCAATCAAGCGCTACTTTCACGGACACCCACGCTGTCTAGTCGAAAATCCTACACATCTTTGTACTAATGATGGTACGGAATTAGGGTACACTGAGAGGGGATGGACTATTGTGCTTTACGAAAATAGAAAAAGGGAAAAAGTAAGAAGGGGTGAAAGTTCAAAAAACTAAAACTAACCTGGATGGTGGAGCCATCAGTGGGACATACAAGACTACTTATAAAAAATATGAATCAAAATATTTGCTGAACAACAAAAAATCGTGGCATTATTGCAATAAGATACAAATGCAATAATTATACAATACAATTGCAATACAAATGTGTGTTGCGGAGCGAGCATACAGCAACATAATATGCGACGTATTTAGTTACCATTGGATTATCATCAATTAAATAATCTAGAAAATCTTCATTACTGAAATACTTACCCATTAGAAATTCACAATATCCACCATCGTTCTCAAGAGATCAAACGAACTTACGATAATTCCCTCACTATGACAAAGGCGTTCAAAAATATTTATAATTTAAGAAGGGATAGCTCTCACATCCCACAAGCAACGATAGATACGATTTTCAGAGCGAGTGAGGGCAAAAATACTATTTAAATGCCATTGTCAAAACTCAGACATGATCACAACAAACATGGTCGCAACTAACATGATCATCTTTTACCGCATCCAGGCGAATCTTATCCCGGGGCTGAGGGTTGTTCGAAAGAGATGACCGCAGATGTAATAATTATGTTGTTTTCCTGTGTTGTCTACTGTGTGTACATAAATAATAAAATAAATAAATAAAGGGCTAAGAAGGAACATGGGTGGTTTTTAGTCAGTAGAATTCGGCCACTCCTATCCGCTCCACCCAGAGCGGGAAGAGTCATTTGACAATGTCCCACACTCCAAAAAAGAAGGTGAATCTTATCATTTAAATCTATGCGGTTATTTATATCGTCCATTCATCGTCTCTTAATACTTATATTTAACATCTGAAAAGTATAGCTTACCAGTTTAAGTTTTCTACTTGAATTTGCATCACAAAGTTCAAAACATAACCTAGAAATTCGTCTAAGTGAGATGCGAATTTCAAATCGTTCCCATTCAACTGATTTATGACTTCACTGATGTTTATAGCAAACTTTCTTACTATAGATTAATAGTTGTTTTTGCTATAATAAAAGATATTAGCGTAGGATAAGTGTGGGTGAACTTTCGACCTTGCGTTGAAAGTAAGTTTAATTTATTGGTGCGTAATTCTTTTGTCATCATTGTGTTAGGCCCCTATGACGTCATCATCATAATAATTGTGGAAGACCTTTTGGATCGTTGTACAGCTATAATTATATGCAGATGATGTTGATAGTTTATGAGTGAAGCTAAGAAGCACATTGAATTATGATTTAGTTATAAAGTAAACAAAATAAACTCAAAAGCTCATATTATTGTGTTTCGTATCCATTTAAGGACGAACTGATTGTACAGCTTTCTGAAACAATAACAGTCAGAAGGAACTATAGTCAAAAGGAATCAAACTCTAAACATAGTGATAATACAGGTTCTCAAACACTAATTCGATGCGAAAATATTATAATATTTCAATCCACAGGGTGTCAATATATTCCATATTAAACCAAAATAACTATAGCCCTTATAAAGCAAAAGTACAAAGAACACTAATTGCCTACCTTTAATGTTGTACCCAAAAAAAATACAAATAATATTTTTATAGGAATTGCATGCGAAACGTAAATTGCTATCGGCACACGTACTATTAAGGCGTGCCACGAAAACCCGAGCAATAATGATAATAATGATTATAATTATTGCACATCGGTATGCAGAAATTATTTCCTTCGCGTAATAATCCCCAGGCTGAGCTTACTTGTCCCCTTCGAACGAATTAGCGTCCGTAATAAGCCTAATTGTGTAAATGGAATTCTGCTTCGCCTTATGAGGCCGGTAAAGTGTTTCTACCAGTTTTCGATATTGTCAACTTCCAATAATTAACTTGTAAATAAGGGGTATGAGCCGTATACACGGCGTAATAAGTGCCCTCTGCTGTATGATGAAACTTAACGAGCCTAGTTCTTGAAACATTAATGCTTTAAATATATATGTTTCAACATGAGATTGAGTATGTTTATTTAGCTGTATATGAGGTTTTCTACACTAAATACAAGTTTCCTTTGACTTTCTGAGTCTTGTAAATAATCTCTTGAAAGAACATAATAAATGTATCATCTTCAAGCACATTCATAACATCCTTTATAAGGTCAATAAGATAAGGAAATCACGTCATTACTCTAAAGGGTACATTCATAACAAACTCGAAGGACCGTTAACACCAAGTGTCATCATTCACCGCATCCTTGCACCAGCCAGCTTTCACTCCGACACAGGAAACCACTCAAACACACGCCACTATCTCACTACAATGAGCAATTTATCATAAGTTGATTTTAGGCGTTACACTTACCCACTAAAGAGAGAGTATGTAACCTTGATACCAATTTGCACCACTACAAATTCGACTATCGGTGTCATTTTTTCTCTCTCGTCTGACCCGCGGATATGCAAATACTGGTACCGCAAATTTCGAGTACATCGACCTTGCGTGGATCGCCCACTGCGAGTATGAATCAAAGTCGAATCTAGTGTAACCACATCTCGCGGTAAGTAGCTCCTAGTGACCTACTGATTTCCATAGCGCACGTGGGCGGAGTACGTATCGGTGCCCGCCGTAGTACACATGACACAAGGATACTCCGAAGGTACGCTCCTAACAACATGAGACAAGACACTCTCATATAGACAACAATCCTTGGTACTTCTGCCTGTTTCAAAACTCGTTCGGGATCTGCAGCTTGCCTTATTTCAATCGTCTCTATAAGCCATTGTCTCAGCAGTCACCACCACTACAATTATTTTCGCCTTTAATCTAAGCACCGATGGCATCAGAGAATGATTTAGATATCTCTTTCTCCAATCGTTACCCGAATTGAAATGTGGTGTAGTTGATGCACAAACGATGTGGCACTTAATATCTGGTTCTGCGTACCTGTTGCTATTCACCACAGGAACTGATGAACGCTACCACCACCATTTTAGATTGCCATCGACACGCTAAGAAAAAGATACACGCGAGTAAACCGTTTATAAATGAAGCGCATGGATCTTCTGAACATGTCTGTCTACTGTAGTCTATGGCTGTAGAGCGAACATCGGAGGCTCAACAGTCATGTTTGCCTAGATTTATAGCAGCTTGTAAAGATTAGTGGAGTAGTTTATAAACAAAAGATTTGCCTATTTATCCTAGCAGTGACAGTGATCGTGAACCTCATTTTCGATTTCTTTTCTTATCTAAAAATGTTAAATAGTCCGTGACTGTCGTGGCAAATAACTTAATCATGCTTGATTGGTTTAGTTAATCTATAAAAAGTGAGTCATATTTCTTTAACTACTTTCAATGGGATTTACATAATCTTTTCGGAAGCTCGTTAAGCCGTTGGTCTCGGCCATAGATAACAGAAACAACAGCTCGGCTGTCATTGTAGATATTTAACAGTCATTACAGGCTGTCTTCTGAAAGTCTGACAACCAGTCTTACCAAGTCATATCGTATTACCCAGTCCTTAAAACAATAATGTGAAACTAGTGACAACAACTAACATTCAAGATTAGGATCAATATTTTGAGATTCTAATAAAATGGAACAGTTATTTAAAAAAAACACCAGGATCCATCACGAAACTATTAGTGGCAATGAAGGACTGGGTTGTGGAGGTCAGATAGGCAGTCACTCCATGTAAAACGCTGGCATTCAGCTGCATCCGGTTACACTGGAAGCGAACCCCAACATAGCTGGGAAAAGGCTCGTCAGATGATGAAGTCAATCCATTATATTTTATCCATTATATTCTCTTTTATCCCTGGTATAATGTCACTTTGTCTTAGCATTAAGATATCATTTTTCAAAATAAAAATGAGCTATAAACGATTAACAACAAAAACGTTTACATACAAACTGCTAAAAGTCGCAGTCAGCGTAGTAAAGTACTACTTTGGTTCAGCAGTTTCTTTGTCCTTACCCGATTTTCAATTGTCTCAATTAAAATCAACTCAATAATAATTGCCCCGAAAAACAGTTGCAGCCACCTACAGAATCATTTAACAGTGTCATTATATCGTTGACAAGGGTCCGATCATAATAATATGACAGTTCAATCACATCTTTACAAAGAATCTCATGTTTTATTCGTTAAGTCTTTTGTATTATGTTTTTGATACTGTTCTGTAGATCGGAGAGATAACTTTGGTTTGCAACCTGAGTCCTAATGATGAGCGATTAGAGAACCGAATACGAAGTATTATTGTGTCAGTTTTGACGCAGAATTTTGAAGGCAAAATTGTAAGTACATTTCCGGACTAACTGTGTTTTAGTAACTTACGGTTTCTGGATTTGTGCTCGACATTAGGTACCTCACTCATCTGTATTTTTTAAACCTTTACTTATTTTGTCTTAAACTAAGTAATACTTATACTTACAGGATATCTTCCGTTATTAATCATCATCCTCTATTATGAGCTCACTGAGAATGTATCCTTTTCGGATATCCCGTAAGTGACAGAATTAGTTTAGTAATAAAACCTGAAAGCTTAAAACTTTATTTTTTTACTTTTTTTGTCTTTTCCGTTTTTCATCTAGTTTTTCTTATACCAAGACTTGGTTTTGGCTAACTTTCTCTTACGGAGAGAAGGTTGCTATTGTAGTCTTCAAGTTAAATATTTTATAACGATTAAGCTGTGCTATACTCACAAGGGGTCATCATTATAATCCTTAAGAGGAAACGCGAGTGGTCTTTTCTCCATACAAACGCTCTCGCCTGTTTTCTTTTTGGTTAATGACCCTAGAGCAATGGTTTTTTACAGAATAATAAATATTAACTATTTCTATGCCCCTATGTTTTCCTTTTTGGTGATAAATTATTTTTATAAGCACTAGAACCCTCAAAAAATGCTCAAAATTGCTTGTTTAGATCGCTGTTAACAGAGTCCTAGTGTACAAATTTGACAACTACTAACGAAAAATAGCGGCGTAGTATATAACCTCCTTATTCATTGTCTAAAATATCTTTTAAATTGGTTCAATATTGGAGGAGGAAATAGGCGAGAGCCAAACCTCGAATTCTAACTTTTTTCTATAGTTGTCCTTATCGCACGAATTTGAGGGCAGGAGGACGGAGAGAGACAGCGATAGTAGAAAGAGACAGCACTCGCATTTCCTCTTAATGCCGAGATATGTCCACAGCTTGACATCAAGCTCTCTTAAGAATCGCCACAACGACGAGGAGTCCTACTCTGCCCACATAAAGACTTGAAACAAAATGTCAGTTCAGTTGAGTATTTTGCTTAGTTTCATGTTAGGGTGGAAATACGTCTGTCACCATTTAGCGATGAGACACTTATGACATTTATGAATTTGCGTTTCATCGTTGTTTATTTTCCCACTTTGTTTAGCTACCAAGGCTTTAGAAGGTAACCTGGCCTAATCTCAAAAATAACGGTTTAGTAAAAAGTAACCCATGTGTATATTTTGGCGGTTTATCAGCAACTCCGTTCGGCCAAACAACGTAAGATAGATTCTACGTTACCTATCTAAAACCAAGTATAATATTTTTTCAAACGGTTTTTAATTAAAATATTGCCTAATTGACCAAAACCGCCTCAAACCTCACCACTGCTCTTTAAAATTCGTATAATTTTATTAGTATTTAACGCACCATGAAACTTCCTTTGTGGCACGTAGGCTGTAATGTAACGACTAGTGCCTAATATAATTTTATTACAATTCGGTTCCCACTTGACATAAAGGTTCAACCTTTAGAAGTGAAGAGGGACTAACTGTACCCATAAATAATTACCGTCTTGACAAAAGTTATGCATATTTATTGTTTATGCTTTTGTTTGAGTATTGTTATGTCATTGATTATTTTGATGGTCGGTGAAACTCTGTTAACTGTTTAGTAATAGATAAAGTTGTGAAGGATAGACTGGTGTCGATGGGGAGTCACGATCTTGGACGGTGGATGGTGGTTTGAAAATATTAATTTATTTATTTATGTACACACAAAATTTATAACAGGACATTACATTACAGAAGAGCACAAAGGAACTGTTTATTTCATAAGAAATTTCTCCCTGCAGACCTGCGAGAGGAAAGTCGAATTGGAAATCGAAAAGACACACACAGAAAATTTAAATATTTACGTTTATGAATCTTAGACAAGATATAGTAGACGACAATCATGATAATAATTTTAAAGACGCAGATAGTGTGAAAATGCGAATAAATAGCTTAAACTATAGTTTCGCAAAAATACTAGATCATTGCAAATTTCAATGAAGTGAAAATCAAAGTAAATGAAATTTTTCAAATCACTCAATGACTTCCGTTTGGTCGCTATCTATCCCTATCAGACCGGACGGATATGGGCTATGACGGTGAACACGTACCTAGAAGTAACCGACTTCATTTTCTTGGTAGACCGGTTTTCGGAAATCCAACAGAACAGCTGAAAAGATTACGTGAACTAAACGTTTCAAACCAAGTTTGAAGAATGAGTCTGCAAACACTTGGTGTGGTTTTTTAGGGAATGTCGTCACAGATAATTTAATGATTTTCATGCACAATGAGAGACATGAATCAATGATTGCTTGCACTGATACCATTTTCGCTTCTCAGCGTGAGTGCCCTTTGAACTCTTCAGTAAAATCCGTACAAACTCGAATTTCAGATCGGAAAAAGTGGTACAAAACCCTGCTAAAGATCCATACTTTATTTGTTTATTAAGTCTAACTTGACTGACCCGGAACAACTTTAAATGACCCATTAGTTGAGAAATTACCCAATTTTAAGCTAACAGTGTCAGGGAAATCCAACTAAATAATGCTTAGGAAACGCCTAGTTCTCCGAATTAGTTTTTTGTTCAAAGTTGACTTAAGTGACATGGCCCTCGTAAGATTTATGAAAAAATGCCAATTAAGTACATAGGGTGGTGTGAACGAAAATGTGCAACTTCGTACAAATTGCTGACTACGCACCACGCGATAAACATTCTTCTTAATTTTTTCCTTAAAAACTTAAAAAACTATGCAGTATTAACAATTATCATTCAGTAGGTATTTGTATAAAGTTAACAAAAATTTTAACAATTTCAAGTTCCCTATTAGGTTCTCGATTCAGGACCCTATTAGGTTTTTAAGTAGCGCTGCGGTTGGGCTTCGAACTGGATCATATTTTGCGATTTCAGCCTCTTTTAGCGAAGAATTCTATTAGACTCAGTCACAATATTATCTCAGCAAGACTGCTTGTCAAAATATGAATTTCTGACACACTGCGACTAAAATTAAAATTTTATGTGTAATTTTCCATTATCTAGGAAAGGGGAATTCATTTAAAGGGGAGTTCCCTTAATAAGCGCCCGCGCCGTTTCAAATAATGTTATCAGCACTACAAGATTAAGTTATATTTGAATATACCTACTTAACAGATAATCTCAAAAAGATATACATAAATAAGACTGACCTAAAACCGTTGTTCTTGTAATACTTTTTTTTGTAATATCACTACAACTCGATAATTCACAGATCTGCGATAAAGATGATACCGAAGAACTTATCATAGTTTGGCAAAATTTCACACTCATCACACACAAGAGACAAAGATGATCTTATTGATTTGCATGTACGTCTCGTGGCGAGATGATGATGATGATTTTTATATTTTAAAATCATCATCATGATGGCATAAGCAGAAATACTTTCACATTTCACCATGTTTAAGCAATGTGTTCAATTTCTATGATAAACTGGGTAGCCTAATTTATAATCATTACCATCTGCCTAGCCTTTTCTAACTGTATTGGAGTCAGCTTCCACATGTTGTTACATGGAGCGACTGCCTATTTGACCTCCACAACTAAGTCAGTAGGTACTGGCGTACTGGGTAGTACGATACCCCTTGGTATGACTGATTGTCAGACTTTAGGGCCACTGGCTACCTGTAACGACTGTCTGGTCAACGACTTTACGTACTTTTGGTTACTCGGTTTGTAATATTTGGTCACTCATTCACGGATCAACCAAGGCAAAGCAATCGCCTGTTGGCCAGCATCCTCTCCGGGAAAATCTATGTGGGTGAATACCAACAATTTTTTATATTTTTCAAACCTAAGTCTAAGTATCATCATTTCCTGTATACCGATGCAGAAAACTGCTCAACTAGTATGTAAGAAAACTCGACACTCAAGTTCGCCCGCTACAAAACAAAACATACCGGTTACTTTATCTTTTTAAGTTGCAATGTTTACCAAAAAACCGATAGCACAAATTACTCTTTACGATTTGTTAATTAGTATTGCATGTCAAACTACTAAACAAACATCTCGTGGGCACTGTCCGTTGAAACATAAAAATACGCCATTCTGTATATATGTATGTAAGTAATCATTGAATTTACATACAAGTTTAAAAATAACTCCCATACAAATTGTGTGTTCGAATTGGTAATGTCAATAGAAACGGAAACAAAAGCCGCCGCAGAAGGTTTTACTTCGCAGTATGAACGTATTTTTAGCGGACGCTTTATTGGTATTCAAGATTCTTTTTTTTTACGAGGTTGGAAAATTAATGAAGTTATGAAGATAATAATGCAAACGCTTCTGCTGTAGATGGCTTCAAATATATAAGTAGGTACTAGAGTAGACTAACTGTTGAACGCAACCTTAAACCAAATTATTATAAAAAAATTACATCCCTATTTGAATCGGATTTCTTAAACAATTTCAAGGGTTTATTTTTTGACTCCGTACCCGCTATTTTTACCCGACTGCGGCGAAGCCCAAAAGGAGGGTTATGTGTTTGACGTGTATGTATGTATGTATGTAGGTATGTATGTCCGTTTCTTTGTTCCCTCATAACTCCTAAACAGATGAAGGGATTTGAATGAAATATACATCGTTAGATTCGTCTTGATGGCGCGAGTGTTATAGGCTACATTAAAATTAAAAACAATCAAAAATTGCGGATTTTGGGCGCCAAAACGCGGAGTTCAAAAAAAATATATTTTCCAATACCATCGAGTAGAGTATCAAAATAAAGGGTTTTAAAGGGAGATTACAAAAATATATAACACTTAAATGTTTAAAAGAAATTCAAAGTGACAAATCCTATAAACAAGCACAAAAGTTAAATCATTTGCGAAGAATTTTACGCGACCAACGAAATAAAAGAACAAACACGAACTAAAAAGTTGGAAATAAAAAAAAGTAGTTAAAAAACTAAAAAACCCGACTGAAAAAACTGAAAAGCAAAAAACAAGCACATTTTAAATTAAACAAAACTTGGAACCAGGCGGGGTTCATTTGAATATTAAATTATGAAATGAAAAACAGAACAAAATAAAATAGAACCCCGCCTGGTTCCAAGTTTTGTTTAATTTAAAATGTGCTTGTTTCCGTTACATTTATCGTCAAGCTGTGTGTTGAACTTGCAATAATTTTACCCATGACATTGAATGCACTTTAGAACGCCAGACTCAAAGATTTCAACGCAAGCATCGAATAAGATGGAAAATAAATTGAAGTCAAAATATTTTTTTTCGCAGAGGTCACTTATAAAACGCCGAGAAAAGATGCAGTGTTGGTCGTTTTCTATGGAGAAGAATAAGGAAGAAACTCCATGGTTAGTTTATCTTCAGTGAGATACTAAAAAAAATATTTTTAAGCAAAAATATAATCAGCTTTTAATGTATCGGTTAATAAAAGCATTGTTATACATAATAGAGCTATTAAGTTTAAGTAGACGTTACGGCGCAAGATCCCAGCATGTTCAATTTCCGTATGGGGTTCAATGTTATAAAATGTTCTTATTATAACACGGCCAGTGATTACCAATAATAATGTACCCAGTTTAATAATAACGCTACTTATCCCATGTAATATCGATAAATCTTAGTAAAGAGAATATTTTCTTCACAAAATAATGTTCTCATTCACCGTTCTTGTACGCAAGACGACTAGTCAAGCTTAAAGAACCAATTTATGCGGATCTCTCATTGTAAGAGAAATCTATACAAAGCAAGGCCATGTTAAAGTGGAAAGTTACAGCCTTATATGTCGCAGTGTTTACTACATAACTTCACATAAGTGCATTTTGCATAACAAGTGAAGTATCTAAAATGATATACCCTGAGTAAAGATAGCGGTGTTAAACTGATATTATTTTATAGGTTTAAACCATCATTGGTAAATATAGTATTTCACAATAATCTAAAGTAAACCTTATGTCATCTATACTTATAATTAATCTAAAATAAAGATTCATAATCCAAAATCAACTCTAAAATAATAATACGAGTTGATCATGTATCCCTCTACATAGTTATTATCTGCATTTCTATGACTTGGCTAATATTTAATCAATCTTTATGACTTCACATAATAATAATACATAATTTACGAAAGTATCTTGTCATGCAGTCACAAATATCAGTATACATATATCTCTTCGTGCTCAAGATATGTTTTGACCGTAAATTTCCAGGTGGGATAATTGTCTCTTCCGGTCAGCTTTTCTACTAATGTCATTGCACTATTTGAAGACATTTTGCTGATGAAGATGCTTTAACAAAAGCAATTTTAATCTCACGTCGTCGGCCACACTTTTTTTTTTTTTAGGTTATTTTTCACTTCACTGATTTTACGTTTACTTTTGACTGATTTTTACTTATAATCTTTAATTTAGTGAAATAGCGTGGGTCTGGGCCCATAACCTGTTGGATTTATTGTGAAATAAAATATTAAATGTGGTTAGAGCAGGTTTTATTGAGAGATGCTACCATAGAGTAAAAATAATTACAGAGCCTAAGTACTAGTGTTGTGCAGTTGTGCCAATCTATAGGGAAGGGAAAATTTCTTACTACAATAAACAGAAAACCGCATATTAGTTTTTATATTTTTTAGAAATAATGCAATATCGTTATTATATGTTTCTCTTTTAGAAATATTTTAATTTATTAGAGAAATTAATTTAAAAGGTCTTTTAATTAAAACTTACCTGTAGGGAAAGTACTCTTAATCTACTTTAGATAGTAAATTTTACAGAACAGGACATTCCTATTGTATAAAGTAAGTCGATTTTTTTTTCCTTTAATTTAGTTTTCGGTTTGTTGGACGGATTTCATAATTATTCCTACTATCTGTTAAAGCCATATAAATAGAGGTTGTTAATTTTTCGTATTTTAGCCAAGGCAAGCGAATTTTGAAAAAAAAATGCATATTTGTTTCTTTTTAACCGACTTCTAAAAAAAGAAGGAGGTTCTCAATTCGGATGTTTTTTTTTTATGTTTGTTCGGGCATAACTCCATCACTTGCTAACCGATTTGAAAAATTCTTTTTTTGTTGGAAAGGGTCTAGTTCCCAAATGGCCCATAATTTTTTTATCGAAATCGGACAAGCGGTTTTTGAAAAATCAACAAAATTCAAAAAAAAATACTACATTGTCCACATTTTGACTTATGAACATGTGAACCACAAAAAAGTGAAAAATAAAAACTTTTTAACAAAAAATAAAAGCGACTTCAAAAAAAAAACACAAGAAAGTCAAAAATAAATCAGTTTCTGAAGTCGGTGGCAAAAAAATGAAATCCAACAAACAAAAGTCACCGACTTCAAGAACTGATTTATTTTTGACTTTCTTGTGTTTTTTTTTGAAGTCGGTTTTATTTTTTGTTAAAAAGTTTTTATAAAAAATAAAAGAATGTTTCCTTTGAGTAAAATTTGGTATCTGCAGTATAATTGAGTGCAGTTTCCCTCCAGGTGAGGTTGAAAAGTTCCACCGTGCATATATAATATCTGTGTGTACAGTCTGTGCCCAGCATTATCTGACCCCTCGTATAAAGAAGAAGAATACAAGTGGTATGAGAAGAGGGGTCAGATAATGATATGTCTGGCTAGGGTCTGCCATTTCGATATTTTGCAATAAATTGAATTATTATTGAATTAATATTGAATATCTTGGAACAGAAGTAGGTATTTTATTGATATAAAATTGCCGTCTAGTTTAAATTTTTTATATTAAAGAATGTTTATTTTCAGTCTTGTTCAAGTTGAGGAAACTTCTAAATTATAACAGCTACAAATATTGCCATACAACAAATCTTGTTATAATTTTAATGTTTTTAAAAAAATTGTAAAATATTTTTTATGAACTACTGGGAGGGCAGTGTGGAGGCCCAGTGGCTGCGGCCTCGACTTACGAACTGTAAGTCGTGGGTTCGAACCCAGGCAGGCGCATTACTTTGTGTAATTTATTTCATCACCACTGCTCTCAAAACGATGAAGGAAAACATCGTGAGGAAACCGGCATGTAGACCAAAAAAACCGAAGGTATGTGACATCTACCAATCCGCACTGGGCCCGCGTAGTAGATTAGAGCCTGTCCCTCTCCTAGGGAGGAGGTCTGAGTCCCTGCAGTGGGAACATTATAGGCTGATGATGAATGATGAATTAAATGACGTTTGGAAAAAGTTGGAACTTAAACCTGAAATATCTTCATAACTAGACGGTTTCAAGGTACGGTCCATGTAAAAAAAACGCAATGTCGGAGAGATAAGAAGCCTTTCGACTTGTTTGTCTTTTTACGCCCATTACGCAAGTGTTTGTATACAAAGGAAGTATTTAATAGTAAAACTATGATATTGAAACACTGTTTTATGCTTCCACGGCTTATAACTTAAAACTGTCCCTTACGAGATATCTCGGGTCATACTGCGATCATGGCGCTTGCAACAGCGTGGAAATATCGGGAGCTCAAAATATAGTATAACCACGGAAAATATCCCGTATGTGATAATAATAGTTTATGATATTTAAATCAATCAATGACATATATTATATGCCTTCAAACTTTATAACCGTTAATCCAACCTGTAACATCCTAAATAAAAAACAACCTACCATCAATAAATTCATTCTCATTACATACTCATCAATTAACTACTAATTGAGAACAATATGACGAGTAACGGAGCTATTATAATTATTGACAAGTAACCGCCCCTCGCCCACGGAACCAATGGACTCGCCCGACGACAATGGTGGCTAGACCACATCATTGGGCACTTACAGTAGTGGTAACGGCACTGAAGTTATTGGGAACTGTTTTTGTGAGGAAGAACAGATGACATGCCCAATACCGCGTCATTGATGATTGTACCAGAGCCATTTAATCAAAGAACATGTTTAACTAAAAGCCGTAACAGTATCACAGGACCGTCATATGATTGTGAATAACCATTTGCCTACCCTTTTCCCAATTACAAAATATGTTTGGGCATATCTATATATGTTATTTTTTCTGGTTTTCAATGCGTGGCTAGAACAAAATTGTAACAGCATAATTAAGTTTTTTACAGGACATTAAATTAATAAAAAACTATTGTTTTACCTGGCTTATCTTTCATTCTAAGAGTTCTGGAGACGAAACCGCGAATTGGCAAACGTATGACACCCTCAAGCTAGGTGGAGTTAGGATTTTTGCAGGTAGGCCTGATAGCAGCTGCATATGAGTTGCCAAGAAAGTTGTTGAAATGGCGCATACGGAAATCAAAACGAATCAAAAGTCATCTATTCAATCAGTACATTATAACGTCATAATTTAGGTACTAGAGTAAGGCCTCAGCCTCGAATTTTGCGGGCAACGGGGCGGCGCGGCGGTGGCGGCGGCGACGCGGGAGCGGCAGGATCTTATGCGTACAATCAAATGGACCAGTTCTCGGAAAACAGCGGCGCGGGAGCGGGCAACGAGCGGTGCACTCCATACAAGCCACGCCGCCGCCGCCCCGCTGCCCGCAAAATTCGAGGCTGAGGCCTTACTCTAGTACCTAAATTATGACGTTATATAATTCGAGGCTGAGGCCTTATTAGTCCCTCAAAACGCCCACGTTTCGAGGGAGGCCTATGTCGGGCTATGAACTGTGTAAGACTGATAAAGATATCTTTCATTAACATAAAAGATAAACAATACTGGAAATCATCATCATTCCTAGTTTCTTCGCAGTCAGGGTTAAGATCGTCTTCTAGGCTAATCGGAATCAGAACTTTTCGAGAACGAGTCGCACTGCTTACATATCGTTGTTATGGTAAAACATTCGGATTTTAAGATGCTATTGATTTACAATACTACATTTTAACTACTCGACAAGCAGTCGATGAGTTAAAATGTAGTTGGTCGTAATAGTAGTTCGTTGGTCTAGTGATCACAAGCGCGACTGTTGTGCATGAGGTCCTGGGTTTGATTCCGTTTCTTAGTACCAGTCACGGACCCTAGATTTGTGCCCGATTAGCGGCAATAGACTCGCCTCTTAGGGGAACCTCCTCAAATGGGACTAGAACATTTACATAAATGGCGAAATATAATAACACTAGCTTTTGCCCGCGACTTCGTTCGCGTGGAATAGTGACTTCCGGAAGATTTTTGGTTTATCTCGCGAAAAAAACAAAAAAAAAAAAACTATCCTATGTCCTTTCTCAAGTTCCAAACTATGTCTGTACCAAATTTCATCAAAATCCGTTCTGCCGTTTATTTATCCGCCGTTTCGTGTTTAGGCGTGAAAGAGTAACAGACAGACAGACAGAGTTACTTTCGCATTTATAATATTATATATAGTATAGTATAATAGTATATAGTATAGTATAATAGTATATATATAGTATATACCCATTGACCACTCCGCCGGCTCATCTAGGGAGACCATTCAAGAATTAAATGAAGATAGAAGGAAAAAATGGTCGACAGAAGAAATGAAGGAGTTAATGTATTGTTTCTATAAAGCACAATCTCAGGGGCCTGGCTATATTAATAGATTAATTACATTATTTAGAGATAGAAACCCAAGTAATCCAAAAATTCACAAATTTACCGGCAACACACTTTCAAACCAGGCCCGTAGAATTATTAAACAAAATGTTATATCACAAGAACTCCTAAGCCGCATAAAAGATGAAGCTGAAGGGAGAGAAAGAGAAAACACGGAATTAACAATTAATAATGCAGAACCAAATCCAGCATCAGACACATCCAACACACACCATGACACGCATACAATTACACAACATGACACTCACACAAACACACAACCTCCACTGGTACAAACAGAATCAATAGACCAACTAACCAGAAATGTAACAGTTAATGAGGACCAAAACCCGTTAATATTAAACTTTTTACAAGTATTGGCTGAAACTAAGGAAACACTAATAAATGACAGACTCTTATTACCCAAAGCAAAAATAAACAAACATTTTTTACAAAACCTACATGTACTCAATAACTATTTACCCAATCTATTAATTACTACAGACACACTTAGAGAATTAAACAATATTATATATGCTACAGCCAAAACATTAATACTAAATAATAAGCAAATACCATCTGTACCTCGAAACGTAATTAAACAAATATCAGATCCACCATGGAAGAAAAGAATAAAAAGTAGAATAGAAAAAAATAGGAAAGAGTTGGGACAACTTGTAGAAATAGGTAGAGGCGTAAATACCCGTAGAATGAATGCTATAAAAACCAAGCTTTACAATAAATATAACATACAAAGTGAAAATGAACGGAATAATACAGAAGAGATACTGAAGCAAAAGATCAAAGCACTAGCTGGTAGAATAAAAAGATATGAAGAAATCAGCAATAGAAAAGAACAAAATAGGTTATTTAAAGAGAATGAGCATAGGTTATATAGAAGTTTAGGAAACAATAGTACCACTAATGAGATAAAGTTACCCAGAAAAGAGAGCGTAGAAGAGTTTTGGAAGTCAATACTGTCTAAACCTATACAATACAATAAAGACGCAAAGTGGATGAATGAACTAGAAAGTTCATCAGATAGAATAGATACAATAGAATCACAAGAAATCACAGAAGAACAAGTTAAAATAGCCATTAGGAAATTACACAATTGGAAGACTCCGGGGATTGATAAAATACAGAACTATTATTTAAAATATCTTACTAGTACACACAAATATTTTGCTACAGTATTCACTAATATTATAGGGGGTAGGGAACAGGTAGAAGAATGGTTTACTACAGGTCAGGTTATTTTAATACCAAAGAATGAAAACACAGAAGATGCTAAAAACTGGAGACCAATTGCTTGTTTGCCTAGCAGTTACAAATTACTGACATCCATACTAGCCAACCAATTGTACGACCATTGTCGGGAGAACAACATTATGGCGATAGAACAAAGAGGCTGCCGCCGCGGAGCCCGGGGCTGTAAAGACCACCTCATGGTCAATAAGGCAATTTTGGAGGACGCACATCAGTCCCAGAAAAATTTGAGTATGGCTTGGATAGATTATCAGAAGGCGTTCGATAGTGTATCACACGAATGGCTTCTGAGAATTCTTGATATTTACAAATGCCCGCCCATGATCAAGGCTTTCCTTGAAATTGCTATGCCTACATGGAAAGTGATCATGACAGCCCGTGGAACTACCGAGTCCTTAACTACTGAGCCCATTTACATCAAGCATGGCATATTCCAGGGAGACTCTCTGTCACCTTTGTTGTTCTGTCTGGCAATTAATCCAATCTCATTAATCCTAAATAAATATGAAATGAAAGGATACAAACTTAAAGATAGCTTCTGGGTAAATCACTTATTGTACATGGACGACTTAAAAGTATACGCCAACAATAAAAACAATTTAAAAGTTTTATTAGACAGTGTTGAAATATTCACAAACGATATAGGTATGAGTTTCGGTTTAAATAAATGTAATACTATACACATTAGATCAGGACACAGGAATAATACAACAGGTGATGGACATATACTACTGAGTGGAGATACGTTTGAACAACTAGGAATAGATAAGACATATAAATATTTAGGAATACACGAATCTGGTAAGATAGAACATAGTCAAATTAGGGAACAGGTTACAAAAGAATATTTTAAGAGGACTAAAAAGCTACTGAACACACATTTAAGCGCACGACATATCATAAAAGGGATAAATACTTTTGCTATACCAGTTCTACTGTACTCATTTGGAATTATAAATTATAAGAATAGTGATTTAAAAGCAATAGATATAAAGACTAGGAAATTATTAGCAAATAAAAAAGCACACAGACAAAAAGCAGATGTAGAAAGATTATACTTACCGATAATAGAAGGGGGTAGGGGGTTAATAAATACACAAAATATGTATAAAACACAGATACTTAAATATAAACATTATTTGGAAAGAGAGAATGACGATTTATTATAGGTGATAGTTCAACATGACAAAACTAAAGATAAATATTCAATAATAAAAGAAGCACGAGACATAGAAAGAGAACTACAACTACCACAAAATAATATACATACAGACGCAGAAATAAAACAAGCAATAATCAAGAAGCAAAACGATAAATGGAGAAATAAGCAATTACATGGACAGTTTCCTAAAGCAGTTTTGGACCAAACTAATATAGACAAAGAAAATTCGTTCAAATGGATGAAGAAGCAACAAATTTCACTCTCCATAGAATCAGCAATATTTGCCATACAGGACCAGGCTGTTATGACGCGTCAACATCAACGTGACATTTTAAAAATGGATATAGATGGTAAATGTCGCCTATGCGCCAGCAAAGACGAAACGACGCAGCACATCATCTCAGGATGCGAAAAGTTAGCGGGCACGTATTATGTCAAAAGGCACAACAGCTTGGTTCAGTATGTCCACTGGTGTTTGGCAAGGAAACATAATATCGAGGTGTCGAGTCTTTGGTGGAAAGAAGCGTTAACACAGCCGCAAGTTAAAGAAAATGGACAGGCTAAAATCATGTGGGAATACCTATACAGACTGATATTACCGTAACACATAATAGACCAGATTTAATATATGTAGACAAGACCAACAATAGCACATTTTTAATAGATATAGCAGTACCTTCAGACTACAACATAGGAGCTAAAGAAATAGAAAAATTAAGCAAATACCACCTTTTGAAGACAGAAATTCGGCGTTTATGGAATACTCAAACTACAGTTATCCCAATAGTAGTAGGAGCTACAGGCATTATTAGTAAAAGTTTACAAAGATACATAGACCAGCTGAGTACAACAATAGACATAACAATCCTACAAAAACAAGCATCCATACACACAAACACCATACTCAGTAAGATATTGGGAGACACTGTTTTTGTTAATAGTACACCTCACACACAAGAGAGTACACCTCACACACAAGAGACCACACCAGACACACAACAATCATCACACACAGTAGACTCTCTGCAATCATCCGTCAGTACCTCACACACACAAAATACACAAAGTCATCCATCAACCACACAAAATACAATCCGCACGCGAAGAAGAAGATAGGGAAAAATAGATATCTTTTTTCCTGCGGGATGCGGGACGGGATATCTATTCCAAAACCGACGTAAGGTCGAGTATCGGAAAACCGAAACAGACACATATAGTATATATAGTATATTATAGTATGGATGTGTAGTAATAGGTGTGATATTTTTTTTTAAGGGCTTACTCTTGACTTCAATCGTGCCCTAAGGGCAGAGATGAGGTCGACGATAGAACGAGCTTACCCAGAAGAAGCCTTTTTACTCGTGACTTAAATAGATTGGGATTGGGAGGCCTATGTCCAGCAGTGGACGTCTTTTGGCTGAAATGATGATATGAACTCGGGAAAACCGACGCATGCAGGGTGTTCCACTCCTTGGCTGTACGAATAATTAAAGATTTAGCAAAACGCTTCGTACGAATGTGTGGAACATCGACAAGGTATGGGTGATAACTTGCAGTACGTCTAGTCTCTCGATGGAAGAAGGAAGATGGTGGAATAAGCTCGTGGAGCTCTTGCGCAGACTCTCCGAAGTACAGTCTGTAGAAGACCGACAGACATGCAACTTTGGTGGTGGGCCAGGCTATGTAGCTTGGCAACCAGCTTAGCGTCACCAATTAAACTCCTGGCTCTGCGCTCTACAGAGTCGAGTGTGGCAAGTTGGTATTTGGTTTATAATGGTGTTTTTATTTACTTTTTGTCCGAGTTATAAAAAACTGCTGGTACAAAGAAGCCAGACTTGACAAATTCAGGTTCAAAATAATTCAAAAGCCACATTCTTATAATTATGGTTATAGTATTATAGGTACATAATGTTGTTATGTTTCAAGGTTTATATTATACAATTCGGTACTGACAGCTCGTTTACAATCAATGATTATGCACAGGATGTGCTACCATGATGGAGGGACGATCTTTCCAGAGTAGGGATCAGCAGATTTGTCAAAAGATGAATAGCGTGCGATAGTACAGAGATTGAATTAATTTTCGTTGGATCCCACTTTTGTATCACGGCATTTTATATCATAAAACGTTATTGCACGTCCTCAAAATAATATGACCCAAAAATAAGTTATTACCTAAGAGGTTATTTTGCTGAACATCAGAATTTTGGGCCCTCTGAAAAAATATACAATCATAAGCAGTTTTACCTTATCTCCACAAGTAACGGGTACCAACATTCAACAATTATTATTCACATCTTTGACGGGTACTTTTCACAAGACCATAATCAGTCTAACTAAAGCCATCATTTGTTTATTTAATACGTCATTTGTGTATCCAAAATGAGTACTATAGTAACAGATGTTTTAATTATCTTTTTACCATTGCCACTCGAAAAAGGGCATTTTTTTCATCGATAACAGTGAATAAAACGCTCTTTTATTCACTGAGTGAATAAAGACATTTTGAATTAGGAACAAACACGAATTACGTATAGTGCGCGCGGAACTAGTTGGCCGCGCCTTAGGTGGCGACAGGGATGAAGGGGCGGGTTGCCTTATACAGCTCGCAATGCACAGGAGACTATAATTAGACAGTGATGACTAATCTCGAGATATGAATTGTTCAATTTATTGAAAAGAATACTTAAATAAAAAAACAAAAACATGCCTAAGGCGCGGCCAACTAGTTCCGCGCGCATTAGACAAAAAAATCGCTGCTGCTGAAATAGTAGGTACGTACTGGGTGGCTGAATGGAGCTATTCCATTCCAAATTTTAAAATAATATCCCGCCAATTTAGTTACGTTATTTTCTGTCTTTAATTGTGGTTGTTTTGTGTTATTGGAAAATCTATTTACATAAGTAAGTAATTATAATAAAATGAGTTCTTCCGATGACGAAAATGAGAGACTGACTCCGGAATAATTTCGTTCTAAAGCAGCAGTTATAGTAGATGATTTGTTGCCGCCAAAATCTCGGGAGTTGTACCTGAAAACATACAATTTATTCTGCGACTGGAAAACCATGAATGGCGCCAATTTCCTTCTCTGAGTGCATATTTCTTAACTATTTCAATGAATTAACCAAGACCGCCGTCGACACTTTGGAGCATATATTCTATGATAAAAGCCACAGTGAGAATCAAACACAACATTGATATTTCAAAATACTCAAAGTTAGTGACATACTTAAAGTACGTCTATCCGTGGGTAATAAGCCAAAGAAATCTAGAGTGCTTAGCTCCGAAAATAAATACCATCCTAATTATTTTCTCACAGTCAATGGTAAAAAGTAGAGTACACAACACGTGAATAAAAAATTTATCTCGGTAGGTACTTGTATGCCTCGCTCCGTTCAGGATTCTAGAGTATAGAATCCCTCGCTACGCTCGTGATTCTACTCTAGAATCCTTCGCTGCTCTCGGGATCCAACTTCGTACCTCGAATTAAATTCCCTTTTTATTCACTTGTTGTATAATCTACTATTATGTTATGTGCATTATTGCACATTTTAATATTTCACACATACGTATAATCTTAGGGGAATCACTCTTGATATTTTAGAAGTCAGTTAGTTTTCTTCCATGCTAACAATATTTTGTACTTTTAGATTATCTTTACATACGATTTAGGAGATCATATCAGTTACCTTGTTTGTCTTGAGATGGGGAACACCCGTTTAACTCTAGTAGGTGAGCGCCTGGAAGCACGTATACCTACTTAAATAGCTATGGGAACTCTTGACACAGACGGCTAAGAAGGAACATGGGTGATTTTTAGTCTGTAGAAGTCTGACACTCCATACCGCTCTCCCAGAGCAGGAGGGGTCAATTGATGACTTCACATCCTACATAAAAAAGGGGGAAACTGAAATAGGTACACTTTCCATGCAAGGGTGGGCCAAACTTTTGCATTTTAAAATTCATTTCTATCATTACATAGGACTGGTAGCCGACTACAACATAGCTAGGTATCGAAAGGCTAGTCAAAGTGATGATATAGGTTTTAAAATTGTGAAAATAATGTTGAAAATTTCCCAAAGAAATACTCACTAAGAATTACTTACGTACATTCGAAAATACGTAAAAGATGCAACGTACAGAGCCAAAAGTAAGGAGGAATAAATGGCCTGACTCCATGGTCTAAGGGGATACGATGACGATGAGGTATTCTCTTGATGAATAAGAAAAATCTCGACACAATTCAGATGCAACAACAATATTTTTTCCATTTGCAACGAAATTGTTTTACGATTTCAATGACAATTTACAAGAATACCTATGCATTAATTGAATTTATTACTATTTACTACGTACTGTAGTGCACTACTGACCTATATCTCTGATAGAAATCTTTCGAACATCTGATTCAACTAGAAACATCTAGAAATGTACGTGAATGTAATGACCGATGTGAGCCCGATTGACAGCTCATGAATGATATAAATATTTCATCTTTTTGGGATGCGTTTATTTAAAAGTCGACTCAAGAATGTTTTTGTTAAAAAACAGTTCATAACCACTATGAATTAAAGATACTTCTATTGAATGAAACAAACAATGGAAATACTTCAAACCATTTAACGAAAAATAACAAATCTCTCACTGCATTATCCTCTAAGTTTTAACAAATCGGGAATTCCCCTAATATTAATAACTAATTATGAAATTAAATACTTTAATAATCTTTATATGGGGATATCCAAAAAATACTAGTGAAAAGGCACTCAAACGCAGTAAATGCGGTTTTCCCCCAACGAGATTAGCACCCTTTATTATAACAATACTAATATAATCATTGAGAGATTATTATAATCTTTGTAATGTTAATACACTTTCACTTCAAACAAACCACTCATTTTTCTTTTTGGATATACCTTATACTATTGGTCATCTGCCTAAGCCTTTGGAGATCATTTGGAGTTCTAGTTGTAAAAAACTGCTAGTACAAATAAGCCAGACTTAACCAATTCAAGTTCAAAATAATCCAATAGCCACATGCTTATAATTATGGTCATCTGATATAGTATACCTTATACTATTGGTCATCTGCCTAAGCCTTTGGAGATCATTTGGAGTTCTAGTTGTAAAAAACTGCTAGTACAAATAAGCCAGACTTAACCAATTCAAGTTCAAAATAATCCAATAGCCACATGCTTATAATTATGGTCATCTGATATAATATCTCGCAAAATGTCTCCTTTGTTCCACCACTCCTAACATCAGCGCACGCGAACAACAAAAACTTGTGAAAACTCATCGCCATTATCTGATTACACAATTATTAAAAGTAAACAAAGCAAATGAATATCTAAGAACTAATTTGCAGATCACAATGGCCGTGATGGAGCAAAACAGATGGAATTTTATATTAGTACAAGAATTTTGCGTAACAACATACGAACAGGAAATACAGGACCGGTGAGTGTGGAGTAAATCGACCGACATCGAGAATCATTAGCCGCGTTGTCGCACTGCCGCCATTTTTTATCCGCAAGACGATATGTTTTATATAACGCTGAGTCTTTGTGGCCACTGTTTTAACTACGAAGGTTTAAAGCAAAAATAATTTAAATTTGGAATGAGGCCTTCAAAAATAACTATCATTATTCGAATAATTTTACTTTTTGTTGAATCTCAATTGGAGTGATGATATTGTATTAATTGACAGCTGTCAATGTTGTCATCGTCCATTACGACGTCAAACTGAGTAGTTAAACTGGACACCGTGGGAATCCTGACCTATCACAACAGAGAAGGACTTTCTTAAACGTTCTGAGAAAAAACTGTGGTGCTATACATATAAAAACTAATATAAAACAGAATCAGTCATAAAACATAGGATACAAATTATGCATAGATAATAAAAGAATCCTTAGAGATGTCGTATTTATCAAGGCTCTGAGTTTAAGTAACTATTGTTTAATATAAGAAGCTCCAAGGAGCTGCAAAAACTCAGTCAAAAAGTCTACTAGTCTAAACAGAACGTATGTACAGTAAGTTCCGTAGAGGCCTTAAAAGTAAACTCCCTCCTAAGGAACCACAGATGTAAAATAATAAGGAGCCTCAGATATGAACTCAAACCATTGCAGAAAAACATGACAGCAAAAACCAATTAATGCTAATCATTCTCACAATTCTAACACTCGTCCAATAAATGTAGGACAAGAAAAGAAACAGATGTAATAACAACAAACCACAATTACAATTTACGTATGGACAAAGACTCATTTGAATATAAAAGTGCATCATCTTGTTAGACAATTATTCTAATCGTGTTCCTTTAAATAATGACAAGTGAATTGCGATCTCACACGACCGGAAAAACTGGAAAGCATTTCCAATAATTATATTTTTTTGTTTGAGACCCATTTGCATGAGTCCCACAGTCCCACGGTCGATAGTACTGTCTGAGACTCTGTCACACTGCGTCTCGGAGCAATTATTACTATTATAGTCGAGTAATAGAGGTTTTTTTCCTCCATTTATTATTAGAGAGGAAGTTCGCATTATTTGCTTTTGTATTGGAAGAAAATACTTGACTGAGACGAAGGTGCGTTCAGAAAGGAAATTGTTTTCGTTTCCAACAAGTTTGTTATTGTTAAATTCGTTGTTGATTTGGAGTAACAATTATTAATGTCGTGTTGCAAATTAGGCGTAGACTTAACAACAATAATTATATATCACCAAAAGATTTTATCTCATTTCTTTTTTGATATTTTTTTATGAAGGTTCGTTGATATTCATACGTCCCACACATCTTTTTGCACTGATCTTTATATGTTCGCCGCCTTACTTGTGACAATGTCCTTTTTTCTTGCATAATCGATATTGACTTAATTATACAGCAAAATGATCTCGTACACGCGCGCACCTCCTACTGATACACAGAAATGGTTCAGTTGCAAAAACTAACTGGGTATTCCGTAGCGTGACTCTGGTACATGATCGTCGTAGTACTAATTACCACTAACGAAATTATGTATGCGATTATAATCTTTGTTTTTGAAGCCACAATTCCTAGAATAGCTTGAGATATTTCGCAAATGAAGCAAAACCTTGCAGTTACAGTGTTTTAGAAATTTTTGCACCCACTAATTAGAGGGCAAATAAGGATGCATACGTGTTAAATCTTTGGTAACTGTTACTTTGAAGTATGATTCGGAAATGACTTCAATGTGCATATATATTACTCATGCGCAGCTAAAAGATAGGCTGGTATTCATATCCGTTTATTAAATTGCAAGGTTAACTGCTCTATTTTTAACCGACTTCTAAAAAAAGAAGGAGGTTCTCAATTCGGATGTTTATTTATATTTATTTTTTATGTTTGTTCGGGCATAACTCCGTCACTTGCTAACCGATTTGAAAAATATTTTTTTTTTGGAAAGGGTAGGTATACTTCCGAAATGGTACCATATTATTTTTATCAAAATCGGACAAGCGATTTTTGAAAAATCAACAAACTCAAAAAAAAACTACATTGTCCACATTATGACTCATGAACATGTGAACTTACATAATTATGAACCACTAAAAAGTGAAAAATAAAAACTTTTTAACAAAAAATAAAACCGCTTTCAAAAAAAACACGAAAAAGTGAAAAATAAACTTTAGAAGAAAAATCAGCTTTTGAAGTCGGTGGCAAAAACATGAAATCAAACAAACATATTAATAAGTCACCGACTTCAGAAGCTGATTTTTCTTCTAAAGTTTATTTTTCACTTTTTCGTGTTTTTTTTTGAAGGCGGTTTTTTTTTTAAGTTTTTTTTATTCGGAAGCATTCACGAACTAATTGTAAATTAAACATACTTTAAAATTATGGTTTACCTACTTAGTAGTTCATTTTAAATCTAAAAATCTGATCGATAACAATTTCAGACATTGCATGACTCTTAAGTAATATGAAATTTCGTAGGACAAGTTTCCAAAATAAATTGTTAGATACTACAATTCTAAATTTAGGCACAAACTCTGGTTAGCAACAGCCCTATAACCGCACAAGCATTGTAATCGCAGCATGTTACTATTTGGCCTACCTACGTCACTACTACACGGCAACGCTGACATACAATGTAATGCCACGATCATAATGATTAAAGGCTAGATTAAAATGTCAAAAAAATATTTGTTAGTACTAAAAAGTTCTCTACCAAACAGACCTTTCTCAGTTTCAAAGCTGACATTTTTTTCTATTATAATATAGATTGGTTTTTAGATGGCCAGTAAGTTAGGAGATCAGTGACCTTTGTGGGAATTTTAACTGTTCGACTTTCTAAACAGTGACAAATACCATGTTCAGGAAAACCGCAAACAAAACCTCAAGTTCACTGAAACTAAAACATTAGGTGAGGATAATGACCTAACTGTACTACTTCGAACGCGCATTAATTTTGGCATCACATGACCCCACATTTCCTTAACTGGGATGTCTCAAGATCAAGGTTGCTATGCTTTTTTTAATTATAGGGGGCATTCATTAAATGGGGACGTCCTAGATGATGCGACGTGAGCCTACAAACGTAAGTTCCATTCTGATTCACTCCTGAATAGTTAATCAGAAATCTTTGACGTCAATCAGCGCTAAAAATCGGTCCCACGTGCCTTCTGTCAGCTGTATCCCCTCATAAAAAGTATGGCGGAATATGACTATTTATGGCAATTGTTTACATCTTTGCCTATGTTTTGAGAAAAAGCTTCATGATTCACAGTTTCGATGATCTTGCGGGTTTGGGGTCAGCTGTAGTACGCACATGTACGTCATAGATGACGTCTTTAAACTTCTAGGATTGGGATACCTTGTATTGGCACGTGTAGGACGGAAATAGATTAGTATGTCAACGTCCTTAAATGGCACCTTCAAGCGAGCAATGTGCCCTGCGCACTGCCGATTAAGTTTGCCATTTCTATGGGTTACGTCGGTACCTTGGTTCTCTTACGACTGTCTTCATTTCTGATTCGATCGCGCAAGGGTACTCCGAGCATAAACTTCTCTATTGCCCATTACGTTGCAAATAACGAAAGTGCAGCCTACAAATTCTTAAAAAAAAATGACGCCACTGTTCGTCAAATTTTTGTCATAAAACAATTACACGAACATGACCTCACGTCCTTACAATAGACATACACCTCTCATTGACCTCCTAATACGTACGCATACGCAATACTCTGGCATTTCCTTTAGGCTGGGTACCTGAGAACATTTCTCAGAACATAACCTTAAATGTTAGGGGTTAGTCATCAAAAATTAAAAAATGATAAACCAAATCTTGTTTGATCGGTATGCTGAACATCCGTAAAATTTTACAGAATGACCCTATGATTTGGTCATAAGTCACTTTTGAATGACTGTTGTGTGCCGACTCTGATATTTTGATTAGATCTTTTTCTTTTGAGCATTCTGAGAACAATATCGGTGTATTTTCCTCGTTTGGTTTCAGGATTTTAGTCTTAGCATTTCAATTAATTTGATAGCTTCTTTTTGGGTTAGCTCGTTCCATCATCGACTTCACCTCTGTCCTCAGGACAAGGTTGAGATCAAGACTAGACCCAACTAATAAAATAAAATGTCTTAGCGCCCACAATGGATCATTTTCAGGGAACGTGTGAATTGACATTATTGAAACAAAGTTAAATAATAACTGCATTATCGATAATTTACGAACAAATTAAAACAATGTTTAACAATAATTTATTACCTGCATATTAATAACAATGTTATTTCAAACCTTTGAAACACTCGTGTTTCACAGGAACTCTGAACTTTAAACGGAGGTTGTAACAATCGGATATGAGGCACCGTAGAATGGCGGATTTGCATAAACAATGACTTATCATTGCATGGGGTTTTCTCTAGCCAAACGTAATAACATTTTCTAGGTAATCGTATGTATCAGGATGTTCGAAATAACCCCTCATTTTGAATGAATTATTATATTACGCGCACCAGTTAGGAATCCCTAAGAAAGGCTTGGTTTTTATGCGTTAATTAGTTCACATGGGCCGTTGTCACACCGCGCCGTAGTGAAGCGATCTTGTTGATTTTCTTATTACTTGAACATTAAATTTGAGCGACCTTGTTTATGTGCCAACCTTTATTTTTTTGGCGTGGAGAGCAACGCATTGTTTTAAGGGTAGGTACCTTCCGAAACTTTACAATGATAAGTTTTCTTTCATCTTATGTTTGCAAGGAAATAATAAAATTAGATTTGTTTTGATAAATTCCTGTCAAAGTTTTACCTTAACTTGAAACAAGTTTTGTGACCCTACGTCATAAAATTACGAAACATTAAATACGAGATACAAGTGATTAAGTACTTTCTGAATATGAATTACAAAGTAAAGCGAAAACTAAAGAATATTATTGATGACGGTGAACAGTTACCCTTGATGAATACACATTCATGATCATCTTACAAACGACGGTGTAATACAAACTCTAATACGTAACAACGGGCCTTTTGTTCGCATTAGCAGGTGATCTGATCTACGTGATAATTGTCGCGGACAATGCGCCGGAGAGCGCCCGAGTCGCGAGAGATAGATCGATGCGTAGACGCCGTTGTCAAGTCGCGCTACGAAATGTGTAGCGTTGGAAAATGGAGGAGGTTTACTACGAGAAATTTAACATAGAATTCATAGGTTGTCGCTATTTCCTAGCGAGTTCGATTAAGTTTTGTTTCATTTGTTCCATTATCAAAGTGCATGGAACTACTGAGAAAAAAAAGTCTCACTAGTTCCATGGAACTAATTGCTGGTGGAACTAATGAGAATGATCCGTATTTTATTAGATATGAATGTTAGACGAGATTTGAACTTGAAAGAATTTGGTGATGTTTATAACTTCAAGTGAAAGAGTTTTGTCTGTAAAAGTACAACAAGACCTATTTCTGCATTTTTATTGTTACAACTCATAAAGCAAGTATGATTTATAACTCCAAAATACAAAATAAAAGAAAACACCGGTACTGTGTGGATGATGGAAAAAGTATTATTATTATGTAATATGTTATTCATTATTTTTTCCAGGCAGGCTATTCATGGATCAGATACTTAGTTATCGATGGCCAGTTACATCACATACTATTTAAAAAAAAAGTTTTATTTTTCCTTTTATGATAACTGTGGTTTTTATTTTATAACCGCATTTCCCTATCGGGTTGATGACTTTATTAACAGACACACTCCATGAGGAAAAAGCTATTGTTTATATTATTATGATCAAGTGATTAGTTACTCCCACTATAGGTGAACCGATGACCTGGTGAAGGTTGCGGGAATCCGCTGGATGCGAGACGCACGGGGCCAGTCAATGTGGGGGCCACTTGGTGGCTCGGGAGGCCTATGTCCAGCAGTGGACGTCTATCGCTGATATGATGATTGGTTACCTACATAATACATCATAAACATAATTATTGAAAATACACAAAATTGTACCTATGCAAACTTTGAAAGTCAATTTGTTATAGTTTAATTTTGATGGTTTGAAATTCAAAATTTTTACTAATATTTGATTTACATTATATTTTTCATTTAAATTATACAATTTTCCTTATTTTCCGTTAATTAAGACTAAAAAATAGGTAGGTATATTTAGTTAGCTTCATACAAAACCGAACTGCTGGAAAAACCATACTATAAAATAATTCAATGCATTATATCAATAAGTTAAATGTTAAATAAACTGCATAATGTCAGTATTTACGTCATAATACATGTATGGTATGGTTTTTTTTAAATATTTGAGTGGATGTAGGAAACATACAAAGTTTTCGCGGTTACTGCATTCAGGTTTAAGGGTTTCTTATGACCTAGTTTTCCTTAACATCATCGGATCTAATTCAAGTAATGACAACAGTTAAGAATGTGTAGTATTGTGCTCTGATTTATTGCATAATGTGGTTACTACAAGGTAAACGGTATTTAAAATTAGGGTTTCCTCTATTTTTCACGAGAATTTAACAAATTCTACGTATAAATTACGACAGTTTGTTGTGAAGTTTCAGTCTAAATAATATGTAGTTTCGATAGTTTTTTGCCGTCGAAAAAATCTTCCGCGTCCGAAGCCTGTAAACACTATTTAAAAAATTACTACACAGCGTACACTTACGTGCATAACAGTTTGTAAACAGAAGCGTTGATTGAACGGCAACTGTAATTACAGTATTATTCTGGAACAAAAAGCTGAACTTACTACACCACGTGTCATGAGTACTCACATTATCGAGCGTAGTAAAGTTAAAGCGAGTGCATGTAATAGGCGAAGAGATTATTCTGAGCGACCAATCGAATGGGACTATTTCGGGAATGAGGCCGAGAGGCGGACTCTCTCGGAGGCGGGATGGTGGAGCTACACCCCGCTGAAATTTAAACGCATTTCTAATATGGCCGAAATGAAATTTAGAAATAAACTCCGTAGAAGGACTTTACTATCAGTCGCTGGAACGCGACGCTCCATGTGTGATTGTGAGTAAATACTCTACTCTAGTAGAATAAGTTAAATTTAAGTTACGTATAATGTTAAAGAGATCTTACTTCAGTCAAGACTACTTGTAAACATTGATGTAAACTTTTTCATAGATGTAGATTTTATCTGTGTATGAATAAATGTTTACTAAAGTAAATCAAACATTTTATTATTATTTATAAAATTATATAATTATAATATTATTCCTTAACAACACAGCAGGGCTCCAGAGAAAGGAACCTCATTTAATAAAAAATATAATTTAATTCATCATCACCCATAAGTCGACTTCACCAACTGCTTTACTAGGTACAAGCCTCTCTTTGCTTGTACAAAAATTAATTCATTAGTGCTAAGCTACATTCAGCAAATTAAAATTAAGAATATTGTATTTTTAAGTTATTCTAAAATATCTACATGATTGAATGCGTTTATTTTAAGACCCATATCTTACAAATAAATCATGATTGTCCAATTAATTGTTATCTTTATAACCAATAAACCCTATATTGTTTGTTACGATAACATTTAATTTAAATAATACTTATTAAGCAATCTAAATCATAAATTTATTATCAACTCTGCATTCTTATCAAAACGGACAAAGATAACGGTTAATTATCATAATAAAACAGATAATCCTCATTACAAAAAAAAACTAGACTGAAACGGTCAAAATGCTAAACCTCTTATTAAAAAAATATATTAACAGCGGCCGGGAATCGCGATTTCACATACCCCATAGGATCCGGTTGTTGGCACATGTATTTATTTGAACAAGCTATTGCGTAAGAGCATGTGCGAGTGTACGTCCTAATCGCGATCTACGTCGTATCCGTGACGTAATGGAGCGTGGCGGGCCCTCTAAATTAAACAATCAGTTTTTTGCACCCTTTATCACGGGAGCGCCGACCGGCCACATAAAAGCCGTGGAAATCCGTTCAGGACACACATTACACGTAACGCGGCGAACTGAACGTATCCGCTCGAGAGATCGTGTCCTGAACTCGACTCGACAACTACGCCCGTTAATCACGTAAATTAAATTCTATAAACAGAATACGCACGTGCGTACACCTGTTCTGAATTTGAAATTGTGAAGTGACAGTGAACTTTTTTTTTATATGTGACAGTTGTTGTGACAGTTTATGCCAAAGATATTTTTATTTTATTATTTAAAATGATCTGTGATAAATCGATTAATATTAAAATGATCGATACGTGCACTTGTTGCTGCAACGGATGTTCCTCAAGGAGACAAGGATATACTTTTAGATATAGTAAGTTTTTGTTTTTATTTATTTTTTATATCTAATCTATGTTATGGTTGTTTGATAGATTGATTTAAGAATTGATAAAGGTGATAAAGATTGTTTATTAATGTTATTGATTGATCTATGAATTAATAGTTTCGTAATAACAAGTGCTTTATTTGAAAGTGACAAAATTAAATATGATGAGTAATGGCTTATCCCTGCCCATATAATGATGACTTAAAACGGGTGACTTAATCTTAGTCAGTCATACATACTAACAGGTGATAAAATATTCAGACGTCACGTACAATTTCAGATCATTAGAAGTTTAGTAGAATGTACAAATGTCGGTGACCTAATAGTTAGCAAAGGAAGTGATGTGATTTCATATCACTTTCTATTCTTTGAAACATCGACACTGATAATACGAGGAAATTATGTGTGTTACGTTGTTGAGTGATTACTCACTATGTGTATTGTATAATGTGTGATCCCATCACTAGTAGGTCAGTCAATAAGTAACGAATAATAAAGTAATTTAATTTCGATATTTAAACTATTGACTATAACATTGACGTCACGGGTTGTGGCGTGACTTCAAACTACATTGTTCTACATCCGAAATAAAATGAGATCGGAAATAGCAGTTAAATTCCTCAGACTATTATAAATCACTTTTATCAAAGTTTATGGTACATGTGTCAAACCGACTCAATGAAGTTAAATTAAGTGTAAAGAAAGATACATTTTAACTTCATAGTTTAGTAAATAGCTTACCGCAATCAAATATTAGTCATTGCATAATTGGTGAAAAGCGGCGCTCACCGAAAGCGCTTCAAACATTTCAATCAGTTTATTTATTTTAGTTTTCAAGGTAAAAGAGCTCCTTGTGAAAAGTTTCACTTACACACATCGATAAACTAAAGCTGACACCTGGCTGTCATTCGATTATGTAAATATCGATAAAACTACTATCGATACTAAATCTTCCGTTTATTCGATCTTCAGCTTAGCCGCAACAGTCAATAGCGTTAGGCATGAATTATACACTAACTTAACCCCGCCTAAGACCGCATACATTACACGCAACCATACACTTTTCTTCCTCACTAAATTGCCTTATTCAGTTTTGAGGACACAGCATAAAAACATTTCCTTCCGCATAGCTGACATACTGAACATTTCTGAGCCGCGTATTCAGTATTACTTTTAGCCTGTGCCATGAAAGGGGTTAAGGGTACGTACACAATGAGCAAAAGCTTTCGAATAGTACACACGTGTGATTTATATTGTGGCTCACAAACAATGCCATTTCACGTATTGGCAAAGCCTAGGCGGCCGCAGGCGGACTCTGTCGCGGAAGCTAGTCTTTAAGATTACGGTAAACTTAAATTAGCTGCTGAAACTATGTTGGTAAAGGAATTTTACGGTAGATTATCGGCTACAAGAGTGCCTTTGATACACACTGTCTGCGAGACATCACGAGAAGTGCATTAAATAATGTTAATCTTTCCTTTAACATACCTCCGAACTTGATCTTGAAGAACAATCACAATATAATCTGCACCCGCCTCTATTTAGGTCACTATCATAGCCGAGCACTTTAGATTTCAACAAAAAAGCTATTTACACGGCAATGGCAAACCTTTTATCGGTAATTTTAGAGCTACACTTTTTTAAAAGAGAAACAAATCATCATAAGAGACGTAACGGACGCCGCAGCTGAAGGATAGATGGATAATATTTGCTTAAAACAACGTGTAACATATCAACGTAGTAGTATTAGAGGTTAAATATATTCACTACTAGCGAACACCGCTACTCCGCCTGCTATATCTTTTACGAAACTGAACTACACAACACTAGTATTTACACAAATATTTCAAACTTCCGACACATTACAAATCGTCAATGTAGCTCAAAAATATTATCTACAACTCGCAAGATTTTACTCAATATCTCAATAAGAATTTTCAAGCTTTCTTTTGACAAACATACAGACAGATCCACTCGATATTTACATCAATTATTTAATGGTCAGGTAGCGCGTAAATAACGGAAACCGTTTTAAATATTTAAATGAATTACGAAATAACAAATTTTATTTATAAGTAGGTTTAGATCAGTCCGGAGCACTTAAAATTCAATATTTACGACATGACGAATCGTTTTATATTTCACGGATCTAACGACTTTCTACGGGGAGTGAGTAATAGTGAGCTCATGCGACGCGGTCTTGACATTGTGGGCTTTCAGTAGTTCCCGCCAAACTTACTGTAGCGAAAAATTCGGAAAATCCGTGAGTCAGCCATGAGACAACCGCCGGAAAAGCCTGCTACAATAATTACAGAATATTTTCGCATAAAAAGTTAATCGTTTTTTAAATGAAAGGCGTGTTATTATGTCAGTAATCGGAAACGAACACGATGGGAAACTCCTTTGTATAGATGAGAAAAAAAATGTAACTGCAGTTAGCGCACTAGGTTACTCGGCCTGTGTCGGCGCGTAGCCTTTACATAAATCACGTTTCTGAAAGTTGTGTAGCGTATTTGATTGTCATTTATTAATAAATGTATTATTATTCATAATGATTGTTCCTAATGATTGATGAGTGTTAAAAAAACTATTGTAATTCATTTTCCCAACAGGATACATAACAAAAGCAAAAGACTATAAATTCTAAAATAGAATTCTAAAAATAAAACACAAACGTAATTATCCGATATTGACACTATCACTAAGCAGGCGCACAATGGCATCGCCTTGTTAACCACGAAACAAAAAACGTGTCAATGTAAACACTGAGATTCTCGCTCATATCTCTAAACCACAGACCACATGCTACAAAAATCACCCACAGACGCACAACCAAACAAGCAGTATACCAACTTTGAACTAAGAAGGCTCATTTTCCTGTCGAAGGATTTATGACCTAAGTCGCACGTAGGTGCACCATCCTATCTGTGTCAACCAAGTCTTTCCCAGACCTGGCATACTTTTTACTCTTGATTTTACTTTCTTTTGTAGTCCTTGGACTCTTTCGCTTGTTTCTCTTGATGGCCAGTCATTGACAAGTGAAAAAGAAAACGAAAGTTGTTTATAAATCAAACAACCTCTAAATCTAGGCGCTCATTTACATAAACTAGTTAATGTATCAGTTTAATAGTAGATAGATATAGGTACTCGTATATGTACTTGTCTTGCAATGTGTCATTATTGTGAACATGAAAGTACTAAGGAATGAGTGGTACAGATTAAATGATTAACAAATGGCTCGAGTTCCACACCTACGCAATATTAATAGTAACAAAAGCTGATTATTATTTCAAGTCATAGCCACATAATCGTATAACATTTAGCTAATCTTCATAATTATGAAGATTAGCAAGGGTTAGTGTTGTGCCGTGCGCCACGACTATTGCCCGATAAAAACTCACTTTAGGATAGACTCATCGATGAATCACCGCGGTTCTAACCGAATAAATGTTCACTTGCACAAGATGTGGAAACAGACGACCGTGGAGACGCGCTTTTATTTAATTATTTAATTTGGAGCAGTTTTTTAAAAGTATTGTTTTAATAAACCTTTTTGATCTTATTTCTTTTCCTCGTGTAAGTTTTGTTAGTGTATGACCATTATGACAAAAATAAAAATAAAAACGATTTTCACTATGACAATGTAATAATCGGCATAAGATAAAACTATATAGTAACATACCATATTTTATTATGACTAAGAAGTTAACAGGGTAATAGATAACGAAAATAAATCTCGAGTCCTTTGCCCGATAGTAAAGTACTTAGATAAGTAATAGAATACTAAAATTTCACAATTAATAGTAATTATTTGCAATATTGCCTTCGTTTCATTGATAATCGTGTTCAATTGAAATGATGAAAGTTGTGTACAAAAGTTGTCATCAATACATTTCTATTCAACAAAAAGTAGGTCAAGGTGCTTATAGTCGAACGGAAAACTTTTCTACTGCGCGGAAGAAAATATAATGCTTAAAAAAATAATAGGTCGAAGGAAGTCTCCGGGAGGGTCGAAGTTCACTTTCCGGCAGGCGGGTAAGGGATTTCGCATAGTGTTTGACCGGCTATTTGACGTACGGTGCCGCATTTCGGTGCCCATTCAACGAGCGGAGGCTGCTCGCGCGCCAGTCTCGCACACTCGCTCCTCGCACCACTGCGGTGACACACGCTCGACAACACACAACACTTTATTATCCAGTGCTAATATTACTACAACACTAGTGACTTCCAAAATCAAAAATAGTGTTTTAATTTAAAAGTGGTGACAGTTCGCGAGTGTTTTGTTTTTGCGGCCAGTGACAATCAGTTCGATCAGAAAGTTCTTATATCGTTTTCCGACGTTTCGTTTATCGGGAATATTTTGTTCACATGAACATGGACTTGACCAAAGGAGCTACATCAATGCGTTGTTCATGGATGTCTTTTTAACTGGTGTGTGTTTATATTATAATTTTATTTCAAAGCTTCGACTCCTACATCGTCTTAATTATTTGTTTGACGAACTTAAGTGTGCGGCTCATTCGCGCGTCGAATGTAAACAATTGACATTCATTTTGTGGGTAAGCTGTAATGAACGCAAACTAATAAAGCTATCATATTACCGTCTTCACAAATTTGTTTAGTTAAGATTTTTCTTGATTCTTAATTATTGACTTTATTTACGGCACAGAAAAAAAGTAAATATTATATGAAGGACATTACACAAACAAGACGATCATATAATAATTACGATTTCATTTCCTTCATATCGTAACGTAACGTAAATGTACAACTTATACTTTCTGAATTAAATGAATACGGAATCGTATTTATACCATAAGAAATGTAAATGAATAAATAAACTATACTTTTATCGCTGTTCCATACGTAACTTCCTTAGAAAGACGAGCATAAGTACTGAAACTCTCAAGTCACATAAGGTGAAATGGGACATGACTAATTGCAGTACTTGCACAAATGTACGTCTAAGCGAATTCGATGATCATTTTTGGAAGTGAACAATGTATTGGGAGTCGAGTGCAGTCAGCGAGTCGTGTGGGAATGTTCAACACTGGCCCGTCGGCAATCCATCAAAGGGATTTTTCGCTGAAACACGCGCGTGTCATCCGATAGGGACGAGCTTTACTTGCTGTATCCCATACATTTGATCGCTCAGTTCACTTTGTTTTTTGACAACGATAATTGTTTAATTTATCTCAAGTTGTGTCGTGTTAGAATTAACTTAATGATATAAGGTTTTATGTACAATAATGACGGCCATCTGGGATTCCAATTTTAAAATCGTGAGAGAATCCAATATTTGCGATGTGGACGGACGTGAGCGAAGTTTGGAACTTTGTTTTGTTAGGATTTAATAAATCATAGTTCGGCTGTATCATAAAAAATATGTAACAGTTTCCTACGTTTAAATAAAGAAATATTCAAGAAGAACTAGCAAAAAATATTACTCTAGTACATTGAGTTTCCCATATTTATTCGGACATAAAAGATTACCTCGATCACAAATGGTTGGGGAAACCCCTCGTCGGAAAAGTCACGCTGTACCCGGTTTTCGCGGTAACAATTACACACGTTAGCATTGTTTGATGATCTCGTCAATATAGACGCCACTCACAATGACCACAGACTAAAATAATTGTACCATGGACACACCGGAATAATACAAAGTATCAACTTTTTACTCGCGTTTTTTATCGTATGGCGTTACGCCGTATTTACTTAACATAAATTATATTGTCAACGACACGAATTGACCTAATGATTCATTGACCATACACCTCGGCTTATTCTTGTGTGACGTCATACAAAAGTGTAAACTCACTGTAACATTCAGCTGATGTGATAATACATACGCGTAACTTGTTTGATTTGATGTACTGAAAAACCGCACGAGACAAAATATAATAAGTATCGATGACCGCATCGTAAACGTTGATGCTGTGGTTACAAGTTTCTGATTACTCAAAAAAAAAACGTCTAATGAATGTCAAATGAATCGCGATTCTAAAATATTTTAAATAAATGTAAAAAAATATTCTTAAAACCGAATCAAACTTATTCCCGCCTACTTAACGTCGGTAAATCTTCTTTGAAGAGGTCCAGGCAACTAATAAAAACTGCAACAAGTACTTTCTATGTTTTAGCACTCAGAGTGAACAAAGCAGAGCTTTCAAAGCCAGTGGTGCTTCCTTTTAAAAGTTTGAAAACATCGCCTCTACAGAATTGCTTGGGACATAAAACATATTTTATGGCGTCGGCGCAAAACATCAAAACCTTCAATAACTGTCAAACGTTAAATCGAACAAGGTGAAACATGTGAATATTTGTGCACAATAACAAAAACAATAGGCGTGACGCTTTCCGCTGAAATTGGTGACGTAAAAATTTGACAATGTTTAATTGTGAACATTCATTTCCATCAGTCGATACTTTCTATTGTTTAGTCATAGCTGTAACTGTAAATAGAACAAATTATTCCACCATGAAACGAACATGAAATCAAATATTTAAAAATGGCTGCTTCAATTTTCGTAAACTAAATATGGCATCCAAAAATACAGGCAATTTCCCACCAGCCAAAATTGATTAACAAAAATCACGTTCGCCTCACGCATCCCTCCCCGGGCTAATGGTCGGTGTGAAAGTGCTCGGAGATGAAGATCGTACACACGTGTATGTAGCAAGCTTACCATAATCACGCACCTTATTATTTTTTATGTTACCCCACGAAAACACCGCTCTGAAGTCAACAGTCCCACAGAGTTCGTTCACAAACGTGCATCATCTTTTTTCTTCCAAATTATGCAACGTTTTCAAGCAATCGTCTTACCAAATCCGAACAAGACTTGAACGTGAGCGAACGCGTCTGATCGAAAAGATCCCTTTATCAATTCTTATTAATTACAATCGTAAAGATAATAACGATATCACTACAATAACGATTACGTATTTTAATTATTACTGTTATAAAAATCCGTCGTTGCGATTAAGAAATTAAGCTTAATAGTCTACGTTTTTTGTTGCAGGTTTTCCCAAAAAGCTTTTGGTAGCTACTTCAGTACTAGTAATAATAGCAATGGTTGTGATGCCATCCGAGGCGCGGACGCTAGAACACAAGATCAGGCATGAGAGGCGGCAGCACGACGCGCTAGCACTAACCAAAGACATGAGAATGAAGCCCGACCCCCGCGTGGTGGAGCACAGGCGGCGGCCGCACAGGAAACAACCCGTCCTGCCACAAACCAAAGACACGCAAGGAATGACGAGACTACAGAAAAACGTCCTCTCTGACCGTTTCAAGAACGCGACGAGAAAAATCATCAAAAAGCTGAAGAACACGAGGAGGTTCTTCAATGAAGAGCGAAGACTTTTAAACGAGACGAACTTCAGGGACGGCATGACAGACTGGCTGCCTACCATCAACTTCGTCGATATCCACTTCTTCAACTACAAAAAACGCGGCGCAACCCTCTCTCAACGCAAAGTGAGTATCTTTTTGCACTGATTAATGATTCACCTTAAGTTTTTGCCTTGACAGGAACACATGTTTGAAAGTAGTCTATCATTAAATTAATAGGTTTGAAGTATCCTCATAGTAGCATAATTCAATGTATAGACAATCTGTGATGTTAGAAATGTGGAGTGTCGAATTCCTTAGATTAGATTATTTCCGTTTTAATTTAATGACCTCATTGATCTATCGACAAGTTTTAGCAAGTTAGGGTGGACCAAATCACTGTTCTAAATTAGAAACGAAATCAAATCGATAAAATGTGATGCAAGACGTTACAATGATTCGCAATATATTACAATGTTTGAAGTAATTTTAGTGCGACTGACAGTGTAATTATTACGGTACGATCACTCGCGCTGAGGGTGTGGTGGTCCGGCCCATCACTCTTTTTGCCCGTTCAATGTTTTTACGTTATTTTTAATTTATTTTTGCTTTATTTGAGACAAAGGATCCCGGGTACATTAGCCGTGCTCGAGGCTTCACCGTTGCAACTTAAATGAGGTTCCGACGATCCAAATTACATGTGGTCGGCCTTTGTACCGCGTTTATTTACTTCACATTGTACTTAAGGGCAATAACTAGAAGTGCAAGCCCTTAATTTCAAAAGCCGCTCTCGTTGGAAAATCGCTGCAGCTTTAAGTGTTTTATAGAACATCATTACTGAGCTGTTCGGTCGAAATCACTTAATCCTGCACTGATTAATCAGTATCCAGTATAATTTTCGTTGTAACAGCTTTCAAATTGAATACGATTATGTCGTTATTTCATAAAAAAAACTTTCTTGTCTTTATTACATTATTTGAATTAATTAAGTATAAATGAAAACATCACGAATCGCGCGCCAAATAAAATTATCACCCTCAATCTAGATGATGCGTTCGAAAAAAGATGACGCCGCCTACTATTCATTACCAATTAGAGTTGGCCCCCAATCATTGGTTCACTCACATTGTTAAATAACGCATCGGTCCAAAGTTAAGGGCTCAATTAATGCTGGCGATATATAAATCAGAGGCTTATGGTTAGCGCTGGTGGGAGCAGAGCAAACTAAGGAGCCAGTTAAATGTTTCAAGGAAATTTGCATAGATTGACACCGCATGATTTCGCTCCGCACACGCGATCCTAAAACCATGGCTCCACACGCATCCTACTCGTAGGTATCTTAGCACAACACCTTATAATTATGATAAAAATTGTATTCAGTTCATTGGTTGCCTGTACCGGTTTCGGTTCGGAAAATATAAAACACACAAGCAATATTTAACGAGCCTTCTATAAGCCTCTCTTTATTATTTACCGAACACACATCTGGAGTTCGAGACTTTCTGTTATGTATTCATATTGGTCACCCACTAATTAGTACACAAAAGTTAATGCGACGCGAGACAATAAGTGTGTGTGCATTCGGAGCGTCACATGTCCTTACACACTCGGCGACGATCGCGTCGGCGACTCGGAGACCAAATAATTTCCTAACATAGCGGCCCGCAGACGGGCAGTGCACCAACCGATGAATATTAAATATTTCTTACCTATGTCTCGCCAGCCAGTCAATGTACGGCCACTTAACAAATTTAAATATTTGACATTGGGCAAACGAAAGCGTTAGAATTCAAGTGATCTCTACGCTCCGGCTTAGTTGACATACGAACAATTTAAAAATTAAATACTGCTCAAATGAGACGTTAAAATAGAAGGCCCGAAGAAAGACTAATGTGGACATACGATTCGTGTTGGTTTAATTTATCGGACCCTCCAAGTTCCTAGTTAAAGCTTTTGACTGAAGAGCACTGTGAATAATTCCGAAGGATACTTTTAATTTGTAGTGGATTTGTTTTCACACAATTGTGCGAGTCATGGCGCGGCCGGTATTTTCAGTGTTTGAATAAAGGGCAGAAATTCCACAAGTTGGAACACGGTGCGCTTTCACGGAGACAAGGGGCCGGGGCTTTAGCGGTCGCTCGGTGCTAGTGTTTGTACAGTATTTACGATTTAACAAAACAACACGAAATGTTAAAAACACATTATTTGTCCAAGTGAGACGAATGTGAACTTACGATTCCGGAGTGGCGCGTTTGTCTGCGACACGTCTCGGAGGTTAAGCTCGCCTCTTTAAGGCAAATGTACGGCTTATTGTCGGGTTTTCAGGCTTTTAATACACGACCATATTTGCTCACACAGCCCGACGCTTTTATTATCGTTCGCTCCGACAATTTCTTCGGCGTCGCGCCTTCACAATAGTTGGGAAAACGCAACGGCGAGTACTCAATGCTTTTATGAACCGTAAAATATTAACGATTAATTTTAGAATCGATTGTTTATTGCCTTCTAAATACTCGGGGGATTAAATAAAGTGTGTACATGAAGCCTGGTGTCCTATGGTTTCATAAGATGCTATAATATAAAGGCTGGGAGAGTGCATTAATAATAAAATTTCAATTTGATGTTTCCTGTTGGTATAATTTAGGAGCTAGACAAAAGTGCAGACTATTTAAATTCAAACAATATGTGACCTGAAAACATTCGTGGCTAGACAGCTGGTAAAATGAATCACTCATTCATCCTGGCAGTAGGTACTTTGGTAGAGGAAGCTGGTGACATACGAATCGACACAAACAAATGCCGAACGGCTCAGGTTCACGTTCCGGGAACAATGAGTGTTGAGATGAGTTCATTCATTAACCGCTAAGTGGAAGCAGGAAGAATCGCACGGTAATGTTAGTCACGATATAAGTTTTACGTAATTTTCAATACCTACATATTTTACGATTATTAACAACTAATTATTATATTGGAATGATACGGCGGTAGATAACTGTTTTGTCATGTTAATAATGAATAAACTTCAAGGAAATAATAATAGTGTTCATTAATGAATGTGGGATATAAAATATTTGAATCATTGCCACTAATAAATTTACAAAATATTATTAAAGTTTCCTAAAAAGTTATAACAAATAATTAGTCATCGATAAATAATTGGCATATAAATAAAATAAACCGCAAAATGTACAATTATAGAAATTGTCACCAACCGTAACTACCTATTGCTCATGACATGATGTTATGTCTCATGAAAAAAATAATTCGAATAATTCATTATCGAATTAAATGGATGATGAAGAATATCTAAGTAACGATATTAAAGCAGTAGTCGAAAAAGGCTCATGGATGATGAAAATAATGATAGTGAAAACATTCAACCAATAACTGCAATAAATACAAATGGAGTATTTTTTAAAGGACAATAATAAACGATTCATTACAAGTACCGAGGTGAACCGGCTAGTCTGGTACTCTCGTAGGTATACAAATATATAAGCACCTATAGAGTTAAGTAAACGCATCATTGTCTATAAAGAACGTGATATGTCTCAGGGAGACCGATTTTTCTTTATGTCTTTACTTAGAGCTAGATACTCGTATATAAATATTCTGAAACAGACTAATGAATTCGTTGGTTTTATGTAACATGAAGAATTGAAAAAGTTAATCTAATAGGTGCAGATAGAAGAAAGGATTTTAATTAAATTACATACGAAAAAGTCCCAATCATGTCTGTTAGAAATAAGGATGTTCAAAGTTAAAAAGTCAATATTAGTCATGCTTATGCAATGCATGGCAAGGTAAGTAGACTAGAAAATATTGATGTATTCGGTTGATAAAACCTGGTCATTGATAATCAACAGCGTGTCTCAACTACGCCCACTAGTTAGTAATGGTATGTGGCACTGCACTACTTGACGAAAGCTTCTTCAACTTCATTCTAAACTAACTAACAAGCCTACTTCACAAGACAACGCACTTAATCGTATTAAACGTTTAAACATTCTGAACAAAATTACAGTTTTAGCTTTTAAAACCTATTCAAATCTAAATTACAATCTTCAAGAATGTAGGTAAACATAATCATAATAATCAAGAATTGCAACCTTTACCAATAAACTATGAATGTCATGTAATGCCAACACTCGATTATGTCATTCAACCACAGCTACCAAGTTTATTACAATTCTACTACGTAATTATTTAAAGTAACATACAATTACAAAATGATTTATTGCTGCTCAAAATAAACGTTTGATGCTATGCTCAGGAACGTCATTGTTCGCAATCACTATCTTATAAGTATCTTGTACAATATTGACAATATGAGATCGTAAAAATCTAATTTGGTTGGACCCACAGTTAACTTTAGGATTAAAATCATTAAACCAAATAAAATTACTTCAAACTTAAGTTCGTGCCATCCTTTTCAACTAATCCTTCCATTTAAAAGCAAAAGCATGGTTATTGATTGAAAATAATCTTTAAAAGATAATATCGTACTTTGAATTTCAAATCGCTAACGGCCCAACCGTATTTAACGCTTTAGTATTGTCTTGTAATAAAGAAAATGGCAACCCGACGGGCTCAAAGTTATAAACACGGGACAGAGTCGTGCCGCGTATAATAATCATCTAGAAAGTGCCATTAAAGGGAATTGTTAAATAAAATTTCGTTTAAATACTGGTGAAGTATAAATACATTTTGAATACGATTGTAGTGTTAATAGCGTCATTTGAATAGTCATACCGATCACAAATGCCCACGGCACCGCAGCCTCGACACAAATTTGCCGCGACGTAAACTATCCTCGATATGACGCGCTTAATTCACACATAAGCTTCTTCGCACTATGACCCTTTTAATAGACAGTCGGACAGCTGTAAAAGTTTATAATGTATATGTTATCTCTATTAACTTTATGTTTAGTCGTAATTTAATCAGTAATGTTACCAAACGTATTTGGGATTCAATACTTTGTCGTAGTTCCCCAAGGCACGACACTGGTGCCACTTATAAATCATAGAAAAATGGAGGTATTTTTAATGATAGCATTAGAACTGATAAACCCACGACACTATGATTAAAAAAAGATTTAACCTTCATTACGTCGATATACTGTGATGTAAGCACGATGACGTTTGGGTATAATAATCGTAAGACAATGAACGTAGTTATCAATGACCGTTATATCAGGGATTTCATTCATTGATATCACTTGTAAATTCCAATTAGCTAGACCATTAATTTATTGTATCCATCATTAACTGCGAACAAAACGGATGTTAATGAATCAATTTATTAAATACCTGTTTCTTTTTGTTACAGTTTGCGTATCTGATGCCGAAGCTGTACAAGTCACTTGTGGAGTACCAGGAGATCTTCAAACGACTGTACAATGTTGAACTTGAAATCTCGGATGACCCCTTCTTCGTCTATAATAAAACCCGCCATGAATTAATAGGGAAAACTCTCCAGAGATTATACAGCACCATAGCCGAAGTAAGAGAAAATATGGTAGCTGTAGATGTACCAGTGCCTCAAGTTAACAAAAACAAAGACTTGCATGACTTAGAAATTAAGGTTAATGCTCTGCAGTGTCTCAGGAACGATTCCATAGCATTCAGAGCATACGGCAACCTTCTCAACAACTGGTACTCCGAGTTCAGATGTCCTCGGGGCAAGAAGGTCATCACCAGCAACACACGGTGTCGCGACTACGAGGCCAAGCTAAAAGAAAAGAAAGATAAAAGATATAATAAGAACACGGAAAGATAGGATATATTGTGTTTGTTCAGTATTGTGACGTAACTTAATCTTCGCTTCGACTAATTATTTATTTAATTTACAATCGGTATAGTCCCTGTTGTACTTATTTATTGGTAGGTCTGTAAGCGCTCCCGCTCTCTAACACGACAGATGTTGGTTGTATTCGAAGTGCTTGACGAAACAATGTTTTGTTGATTAAGTATTGGGTACTTTCTCTGTGATATTTAGTATTCTGTAGATATTAATCATTAATTTATTGAAAGTTTTAGTTTGTAAGCCTTTCTGTTCAGTTCCTTTGTACTTAACTGTTATATTTTTCTGTTTCTCGTTGCGACGAAGCTTTATTTATAAGTTTATCTTAATTTATTGGATTTTAACTATGAGTATTTATTTAATTTATACTAATCTCTTAACTATTCGATGGAATCTGACTTCTATGCAGTGCATTAACAAAATTTACTTAATATTTCTCTTATGAATGTATCTCGAGTATTATTAGTAGGCAAAACTAGCCGTTTTAGCCAAGAAAGACTTTTAGCCTTATAGTAAGTTGCTTATTTATGTAATAAGTAAATTATACATAAGTTTGTATAGAAATGTGCCGTTAGATGTTAGTGAATTAATGAACTGAATACCATGTGAATATTACCTGTGTTTTATATATGAGTTGCATAATTTTCCAATGCAAATTTTGTTACAACATGTGAAATATAAGTACATGATTTAAATAATAAAATGAAATATATGGATTCAATCACGCAAGCTTATGTTTACTTCAACTTTCACCTTAAATACCACCTGTTGAAAAGAAAACCACACACACTAGGTAAAATAAATTACATATGCAATTTCCTGATATGGCAAATCATTTGACATAGGTATTATTAAAATAGAAATAGTAAATTCAGCCTAGTAAGCTTGAAAAAGTGTTTTCTAAATGAACAGGTAGTCTGACAGCCATGTCAGACTACCTGTTACGACTGTCAAATATCTTCAATTGACAGCCGCTACTACTTTCCGAGGCACGGAGAAAACTCGGTATGTAACAGGTGGTCACCCGTGAACAGGGCAACCTAGGTAAGCGCGGCTTAACCTGAAGATTGTTTCGAGTGTCTGTGATTGCGAGCTCCTTCAAAAGAAGAATCAGTTATTCTCTCGAAATATATCTTTTTACTATTCTCAAAAATTCAAAAAACTAAAATCACGATCGCATGTCTCGAACTCACAAGAATCTGCTAAGTTTGGCACGTTACATTTGTAACGACTGCAACCAGTACTTAGGCTTCTACAAGCCTCTTTTTGGGGTGCATCAAGAGTTCCCTCTGAACTGACTATAATTCATGGTGTAGGTAATGATGAATGACCCGAGGCTAACAACCAAACTGATGACAGGTAGGTATACCTTCTTGTCAAAATTTAAATACTTGTAACGAAATATACCACTGCCTTGTGCCTAATGGCCGCAAGCGCTACTACTGATCATGAGGTATTCTGGGTTTGATTCCTGGGGGGGGGGGGGGGCAAAGTGCTATTGGGATTTTTCATCAGAAATTTCTCAGTAACAGCCACAGAGTCTGGATTTGTGCCCGGTTGATGGCAATAGGCTCGCCCCCTATTACATGGGACTTAAACATAACTGGCGAAATGTGGGTGTATTATTAGGTACGCCTCTGCCTAACCCTTCGGGTATTGCAGGCGTAATGATGTTGTGGTACTAAATAATATTAAAGTCACAGGATCATATCAAGCACCGGATCATATCATGTTAAGCTGTTGGTCCCGGCTGCCATATATATAGATCTTTGGCAGTCGTTACAGGTAGTCAGTGACCTGAAATAACCTGAAATTCTGACATCCAGTCTTACCAAAAGGTATTGTATTACCTAGTATTAACTGGGTTGTGGAGGTCAGATAGGCAGTCGCTCCATGTAAAGTACTGGTGCTCAGCTGCATCCGGTTAGACTGGAAGCCGACCCCAACATAGTTGGGAAAAGGCTAGGCAGATGATGATGATCATATCAATAATAAGCTGGCTTTTAGAGAACTGAAAGTTTTTAGCTACCATAAGGCTCGGTTTCCACCAAAGCGGAGACGACAGGAGAGGTGCGGAAATCGACCAATCACATTACTTAAAATATACATCTGGTCTTTCGACCTTTCTGGGGCTGGTCGAATTTGGCATACTCCTCTCCTCTCTGTTCTTCTCCGCTTTGATGGAAACCGGTGCTATGAATGCAAATGCCAGGAAAATAAAAAATAAAACGCTAAAGAAAACTAAATTGACCCACAGGAAATGAAATCTTAACCGATATCCTACAGGAAATGGTTATAATAAAACTGGCGGTTATAGTAATGCAACTAAACCTTAACGACTAATATATTAGATATAACCTTTTACAAACAGCCTAACTTGTACACGTAAATTATGTAGTTATATGCTCATAACTCGTACCTAATCACTCAGGTATTTACCTAAATGTTTTCAAGAATCTATTTGAGACATACGTTTTTGATGCCTTTATATGGCTAGGAGGTTTAAGGTTCTGTCTACTTTGTAAATAGCTGGTGCTTCGTATTGGCATTTGATGGAAGATTTGATATTTTAATAATGGATTGGTTACTAGCTTGCTGCCTGCGACTTCGGGCTCCCACACATAAACACGATACGACGTCGCGTCGTACAACGATGCGGCGTCGTTTCACGATACGACGTCGCGTCGTGGAAATCTACGACACGACGTCGTATCGTTCATCGACACGTTAGAAACTCACGATGCAATCCTGCGCAGTTGTCTTGTTACTTTAATAACCAAATTAACATTTATTTGGGTTCTAATTTCAAAAACATTTTAATATTCTTTTCAGAATGCGTCTAGAGCGGTCCATTTTTCGTAATGATCTAAAACACCACCCCTCTGTATCGACGGCATCGTGCCGTGTATCGTGCGTGGCACATTACGTTACGATGTCGTGTTTTTTATACGATGCTCATCGTAAATTTCCACGACGCGACGTCGTATCGTGAAACAACGCCGCATCGTTGTACGACGCGACGGCGCGTCGTATCGTGTTTATGTGTGGGAGCCCTTCGTGCGAACTAATTTTCGATTTTCATATACAGTGTTTGAATACGGTAGGACTACACTGTACCTTTAAAAGGTAGATTTGTGGATACATATATACCGTTCCTCAGAACTTTATCTTAATTTGAAACTGGATTCCGCCAAATTGACTTACTTAGAGGTTTTCTATCAAATCGTTACACATTCAACTCGAGCCTTTTCATCTACTGCGATCCTTACACACTCCTTTCATCAAAAAAGTTATCTTATTACAGACAGACATTTCAATTATCACAATAATAGGTATGTACCTAAGTATTGTAGGTAAGTATTTATATTAACACATTTAGTTTTCACATAGGTATTATATAATAGATAATATTATTACCTATGTGAAAATTAAAATGTATGTCTGTAATAAGATAACTTTTCGAAAGATACATAAGACATTGATTATAAATATCTAGAAATCATGTTCTGGACGATGGTAGTTAAATAAATAGTGGATATCTAGTTAAATGAGCAGAACTATTTAATGGGTATGACACCAATACTAAAATTAATAATAATTATTATGTTTATGATAAATTTACTGTCATAGTTTACTAATTGCTAAGCATTTAATATGAAGAAGTACAGGTGACACAGAAAATGTAGGCAAGTATTATGGAGTTTGAGTCAAAGTAAGGATTTCAGTTTCTAATAAATCTATTTAAATCACACTAATATTATTACATCACATCACACTATCACACTAATAATATTATAAAGGCGAAAGTTTGTGAGTGTGTATGTTTGTTACTTCTTCGCGCCAAAAATAATTAACGGATTTGGATAAAATTTGATACACAGATAGTTTATAACCTGGATTAACACATAGGATAGTTTTTATCCCGTTTTTATTTTCCTGTGGGATAATTTTCGAGTTGTAGCTGGTGAAACCGCTGGCAACAGCTAGTTATCAATAACTGTCATTGAATAAGCTGTAGGTGTCCCTAAATTGTCTAATAAGTGCATAAAAAAACAAATAAAAATGCAAACAAAATGTAAACAAAAAATAAAACAATTAATAGTAAAATATAAAAAAATAAGAGACTGCAGCGCCCTCTACAGAGAAAATAATAAATTTATTTAGATGTTCGGCTACTCGATACTAGATGGCAGTAAAAGCATTTAGTAACAGCGCTATCTCTCTTCAGACTAGTGCACTACTAAGAAGTGTTTCTTAATTAGTACTAACTATACACTAAGAGATGTCACTGTAAACAATTGTGTAATATCTATCAGCCCTATATTATTAATCATTCAAATTATTTTAATAATTAGCACTATAAGTATCTAAAGATACGAGAAAATGATCTTGCTAAGGGTTGACAAGCATTTCCATTTAAAACAAATAACATTAAGCGGGTGTAACGCTCTATAGAGAGAAAATAATAAACTTAACTGAGAAGTTTTGCTACTTGATACAAGATGGCAGTAAAAGCATTTAGATGCAGCGTCATCTCTCTTCAGACTTTTGTATTACTTCAAACGCATCCTTTTTTACTAGTACTTACCTTTCACTAGGAGATGTCGCTATACACTATTAGACAATTTCTATATTCTTGATTGATAATTATTATTCTTGATTCTTGTGATTGTTCACAATCATTTTCAAGAATGCAAGGAGGAATGATTAATTGAGTATCATTAAGAAGTTTAAAAATGGCATCTGTTGCTGACCGATTTGGATGAAATCTTTCTGGGTGGCTTATAATAATATAATATTGGCACTGAACTTTTAGAAGCAGCCATAAATTAATAAAAAAAAACGTGTGGCACTCGGAGACTGCCACGGTAAATCTATTGCATTGAATTAGCTTTGTCATCCAGCGTGAAACGTTGCCCCACACTAGGAATTTCTCTGGTGCGTTCGCAAAAATTTAAACTCACATAAACAAATACCCAGACCCGGAACAACTATCTGTAATTATAGGTCTTACAAATATTTATTCCGTGCGGGGATCGAACCCGCGATACGCAGCGCGGCAGTCCATTGCTTGAGCAACTGCGCCAACCGTGCCGTGAATTGTGCCGATTCTCATCATAATGAACAATATGGAGTGCGGCATCCTGAAAGAAATAATTCATTTGTAGCTATCGTTTACTCCTTTTTCAGTACCTAGTACGAGAGTAGTGTATTAGTGTTTGAACTTTATTTTTCTGTCATAAAAATTGCTCACATAAGTCACACATGACGAAGAAAACGAACATCTACAAAATAATAATTATGTATTGGTATAATCAAGTAATATTATACGAGTACATGGTTGTGAATCATTGGTATCTGTGGTAGGTAAGTAGTGAAACACATGTAAAACATGTCGACAGGTTTCCACTCAGAAATCATTTTACAAACATAATTATTTTAAAGAATGACCATTGAATAGCCCTCCTCTAACAAATTGCTAGTAGCACAGTACACCGACCTTCGTAGACCACACGCGGTCACAGTTCGTTGGTCGGTTTCCTACGCGTGTTGCAAGCCGGTGGCCAAACATTCAATGTACAGCATTATACTCATTACTACATCACTGAAATATCATCATTTTGTATTGTTTTGACTATCTTTGAGGGATTTGTGCCGAACAGCTGCGTCGATCATTTCAATTCGAAATTAATGTTACTTTGATGTACAGAAGTTTGATGCATTAACACTTGGTACGAAACAGCTGAAGTCATGAAAGAGGCCCAGATGTGGGATGAAAAGTAAGGAAATCGACGTGGCCAGCATGCACTTCCACTACACACTTTACTATTAGGTACCTGTGTACGTACAGACGCATATCAAGCTACCCGAAACTGTGCCGAAACTGTCAAATTTTCCCAATCAAAATTGAACTTAATGGTTAAGTGATAGAATAGGGATGTTAACTAAAAAAATCTAATTAGTCCGTCAGATAGATTTCCAAAAAATATTGGACACATATTTTTTCTTTTTTCACGTAAACAAACAATGAAGACGATACAGTACTTTGAAAACTTGTGTGACGTCATATTCTAAGACATTAGTATGACATTTCTTAGCGAGCAGTGACGTCACAACCTCCCATTCAAATCTTTGACGCGTTTTATCTTCGTCAATTTTAATTGATTTGATAAAACAAAAAATACGTATCCAATATTTTCGATTATCTAACAGACGGACTAATTAGAATTATATTTTTTTTAGTCAGTAAACATCCCTATTGAAAATAATTCTAAGAAATAATAGCGACAAAAACCTGGATGAGACTGGCACAAGAACGTGGCGATTGGCACCAGAAAAAAGACGTATACCCAGTAGTGGGTGAATTCAAGCTATGTGAATGATGATGATGATGATAATATAGTGACCGATATAAAATAGCTTGATGTGCTGGCATCTGTACACCTAATTAACTTTGATTCATTCGTTTCGAAGCTATCTATTTAAATCTATTTAAGTCGCGAGTAAATAGGCTTCTTCTGGGTAAGCTTGTTCCATCGTCCACCTCATCTCTGCCCTTAGGGCAAGATTGAGGTCAAGAGTAAGCCCATATAAAATAAAAATTAGGAAGCGGTTTCTTGTATTTCAGTGGCAGCTGCAGGCTGCAGCTACTCCGATAATAATCATCAGTTAATTTTGTGTTTTTGAAACGATTAACTCGGCTATTTTCGGTTTGTAATTCAAGTTGGTTTTTGGTTTGCACGGCTAATTCCAATGAATGTTTTTGTAATATTAATTAACATTTTACAAAAAGCAGTTTATGAAAACGCATTTATATACTAACGAGAGTCTAGTCGAGGCTACTGATTCTGAAACACATAGGTAAAGCTATAAAACTGAATGAATATTGTTTTAATAACTTACAGTTGGTTAGTCAATATACTACAATGATACTCATATCTTAACGGCCATAATATGGCCGTTAAGATTTGAACAATATATTTCTCAACTAACCGCTATAGTCAATTCATAAATCTAATGTTAGTGCTCTAGTCAGTTAAGCCTTGTACTAATAATACGTCAGCAAAACTAACTGCATACCTGCAATAGCTGAAATAATCAATTTACAAACGGCTTTTACCTAAGAATTCAAATCATTGTAAGTTTCATTTTGAACTATTTTTATGGAAGATTTATCGTGAAAAATGATGTCAATGGGCTTTTAAACATAAGTGGTAAAAAGTGAGTGAACAATAGTATACCGCTGCCTAAGCCTTTAGGGGATTTCAGGCGTAATGTTATGTTATAATAGTGAAACTTTTCATTCGCATCACCCCACTGCTGGGCACAGAACTCTTTCCATGACTTCCAGTTGTTTCGATCTAAGGCTAAAATGTGGACCAATTTTAAAATGAAAAATGATAGTCTAATGCTTCCATGCTTTCACCTTATTAAACATGCCAGCCTAGACAAAGTTCTCTGTCTGTCTGTTTGTTCGTGTTAAACTCAAAAACTTCACCAATGGATAGAGTGGTTCTCGAGGTTTAAATAGGGGATGAGAATTTGTTGAGATATTTTTCAACATCCACGCGGCCGTGGGCAAAAGCTAGTACTAAATATTCACTACAATCAATTTTGACACCACCAATTAAACTTAAGGTACAAACACAATACAGCGCTGCAACCTACGCTGGGCCTATTTCTTAATAAACCGTATTATTTTTTCTCAAATACCTACTTGAAACGCTCTGTTTAACTACAAGTTGTGTTTTACCGTTATAATAATAATAGGTACTAACAAGGTATATTAAGAAGTAATGATTTTTGACACTTCAATACAAGTTGTAATTAATTAATTTCTGCCTAGGTTTCGTACCTAATTGTGCTTTAAGTTAAAGTTATTTACGTTAAGCCAGCTACTAAGTTAGGTTTGCATTGAAACTACTATCAACATCATTATTTCAGTAGCATAGGCCTCCTCAAACTTTCGCCACATTGATCGGTCCCGTGCATCTCGCATCCAGTGGATCCACGCAACCTTCACCAGGGATTCTTTTGGTCTTGTTTGGACTGTTTTTTAACCGACTTCTAAAAAAAGAAGGAGGTTCTCAATTCGGATGTTTTTTTTTTATGTTTGTTCGGGCTTAACTCCGTCACTTGCTAACCGATTTGAAAAAATATTTTTTTGTTGGAAAGGGTATAATATAATTATACTTCCGAAATGGTCCCATAATTATTTTATCGAAATAGGACAAGCGATTTTTGAAAAATCGACAAAACTCAAAAAAAACTAGTTCACATTATGAACCATGAACATGTGAACCACTAAAAAGTGCAAAATAAAAACTTTTTAACAAAAAATAAATGCCGGGTGACAATAAAAATAAAACCGACTTCAAAAAAAAAAACACAAAAAAGCCAAAAATAAATCAGTTTCTGAAGTCGGTGGAAAAAAAATGATATCAAACAAACAAAAGTAATCGACTTCAGAAACTGATTTATTTTTGACTTTTTTTGTTTTTTTTTTTGAAGTCGGTTTTATTTGACTGGCCTGTTGGTCTAGTGGTTAGTGACCCTAACTGCTATGCCAGAGGTCGTGGGTTCGATTCCCACCCAGGACAAATGTTTGTGTGATGAGCACGATCATTTGTTCTGTGTCTGGGTGTAATTTATCTATAATATGTATGTATTTAGAAATATATAAGTATGTTTATCAGTTGTCTAGTACCCATAACACAAGCTCTGCTTAGCTTGGGACTAGATGGCGTTGTGTGATAGTTGTGGAATATTATTATTATATTATTATTATTTTTATTGTCACCCGGCCGCCCTAAGATTAAAAGCTGCTGGTGCATAAGGTGAGTCTATCCATGGCATCGTTTTAATGTGTGTTACAGGCGCCCGTTTTTTTTTTTTTTTTAGGTACATTTTTATTTGAGATTTATTTGGGAAAACATAATTTCACATAGCTGCACAAAACCCCAAATGATACATTTAAAATCATTTGGTTCATGTTATTTAAGTTTTTTTCTATAATATTTATCATTTATTTTTATTATATTTTTTGAATGTAAACAAAGAAAAACTAATTTTGGGGGGTAGAGGAACAGGGTGTAAAGTTCCTCATCCCCCGTTGAAAAGGGAGGATCCTCCGACCGGACGGGTGTTGTGTCCGGCGGGCTAACTGCCCGACAGTTGTAAGTCGGGAACTCCTTTAAAGGCTTATGTCGCGGATAAAGTTGATAGCGCGATGTAGGATTTCTGTCAATCGTTTGTTAGTACGCAGGTGTTGCTATAGATGTCGCTAGTCGCCACATCACTCCCCCTCCGAGACCGGAGGTCGAAAGCAGGATAAGTCTTGGCGCTTGTCAGCCAGTGGATGGTTCCAGTGAGTCGGAACCGGATGCCGCATAGTTCACGGTGAGTCGGAACTGTCTGTGGTGATACCCCAGTGAGTCGGGGTGATGCTGCATATTAGCTCCAGTGAGTCGGAGTGATGCAGTGCTTGCCGTGATGCTGCATATTAGCTCCAGTGAGTCGGAGTGATGCAGTGCTGCGTTGTGGCTGGCTGCTGCGTCGACCAGGAGAGAAGTGCGTCTCTTGCTGACCGGCCGAAGTGCAGTGTGCTGTGCCAAAGTCGCTGATGAGGCTGGGGGTGATGTCCAGGAATGCGCTTCCGCTGCATGCTGGTGGACAGGATACCCCATGAAGCCGTGGCTGCTGGCTGACGGTATGACTCGCTGCTCGAAGGCGAAGGAGAAGTGATGACGACGTATGAAGTGCTTGCACGAAGGCTGCGCTGACGTTCATGCTCGGGGTCACCAGTTTGGGGGGTAGAGAGGAACAGGGTGTAAAGTTCTTCATCCCCCATAGAAAAGGGAGGATCCTCCGACCGGACGGGTGTTGTGTCCGGCGGGCTAACTGCCCAACATTATTATTTGTAAGTCGGGAACTCCTATATAGGCTTATGTCGCGGATAAAGTTGATAGCGCGATGTAGGATTTCTGTCAATCGTTTGTTAGTACGCAGGTGTTGCGATAGATGTCGCTAGTCGCCACACTAATTATTAGGCCCGTCATTAGACAGGCCCAGTGTTATTTTTGATTTATTGCTGGAGCTAGTCGTAGGTCGTACCTACGAGTATATGTAAATCACATCGACCTCATTAATTTTTCACTTTCTAATGTTCTATATATCTTTTCGAATTATATAAATGACAATCATCTGTACATTATATATTGGAGCCAGATGGTGGAATTTTCAGTCTACGTTTGGAGCTGAAAACTTAACAAGTCTAAAATATTATAAGGCGCGAGTCAAATAGGTACGTATCTCTCCTCCGGCCCTCAAAACTGACATTCTTCGGCCCTCTGAGAGGGCCGCCTTTGACGGCCCCCGCCTCTTCTGCAGAAGACTGAAGCCTGACGTCCCTCGGCCACTACTACAGCCGAGAGGGCTGCCTTTCTCCATTTCATTCTTCATCCAAAACCATTTCCATTCACCAGCTTCCCTGGCCTAGGGAGGGTTTACTCTAGCTCATATAGGTAGGCCCGTTCGTAAAAATACATTCTTATAACTTTTCCCCTTAGTCATTTCTTTTAACAGTGCTCCCCTCCAGACTGAAAGTTAGGTAGGTGAGTGCTCAGTGTGACCTTACAGTTTTCTGGCTCCTACCAGGAAAATGAAACGTTACAGTCTTCAACTATTTACTATAGGCAATGAGCGTAAAAATACCATCAGCAATGCCGAAAGGAACTTGTTCTCCCCGTCATTGCGATATTTTTTTGTTCTAATCTAGACTATACCTGAGAACCTTCTAGTTACAGAGATACCAAAAGCCAAAGTTCCAACATAATCGCAAGTCTTTTTTTTAAACAAGTCTCAATGTTTATAACTTTAGTTGAAATACCTCCATAAACCCCGTATTATTCATTGCCTCCATCAGTACAATGTTTTTAGTGCGCTACATTGAGTCCTACCGTAAAACGTGATGTTTCCATTACTTTTGGGGATTTTCATTTTACAGGGTTCCAATCGTTGAAATGAGTCTTCACGACTGAGTCACAGACAGAAATCTGGTCCTCCATGAGCAGTTAGCCTCGATCTTGCTGACTAGGCTTTTACCCCCAGATATATCATAAACTCTAATTGTAGTGAAATCAATTATAGGCATCATTGCATCTTCCTTTGTACTTGCCCCATGTTACTTACTTGGGGTCGACACTTCAAGAAATAAATAACACATTTATAACTAAGGTGACTGACTTAACTCGAAGGTACTACTAAACCACATGATTACACGGTACTCGTCACTACATTGAATGCGCCGTAACCACGCACTGACGCATAATAACACATCTCGGTGTCAATAATCCTTATAAGGTCAAGAACACACTCGGTATTTGCACCTTTTCAAATAACAAACCCATATGCTCCCTGTCCTGGCAAGTTAGCCTTGACCTCGGTGACCTTGAAAAAAAACAAAGATCCCAAATTCTTAACAGATCGTAAAACGACGTCCTTTTGTGATTATCTTTACGACAAGGCGAATTTTGGTTCAAATTGATATTGCCGTGCAATAAATATTGAAGCAATAAAAAAATAAGATTATTCCAATAATATTGTTGTAGAGAATAATAAAAAATATGGGGGTGTGTTTTATGGGAACGTTGCACTGCAAACAAATCTGATTTAACAGATTAGTGCCACTCAACACACTAAATCAATGAATGTATCATAAACAACATCAATATAATTTTATTAAATAACATGTCCGTTATAATTAAATTACGATCGACAAAAAGTCATCACTCTTTGAGCTTAGCTGTAAACTACCTGCAACTAAATTCAAGGAAACAGCTCAAACATTATCAGCAAATCTATAATATTACTATATTAATATTACGATGTAGTAACAATGCTATCACAAGAAATTTAAAAATGCAATCCGATAATACTAAATGACAATGTTTGTGCGTGCACGCAACGGGGAAACTCAGAATGACTACTTTGCACAGAAAAGCATGTCCACCTCACGGCGAAGGCATAAAACCATACGACATCAAATCCTGCCCAGACCGCAAGTAAACATAAGATAGACAGTAGGACAGTAGGACTTTGGGGGCCGAGTCACCCGCGTCCGTAGGAAAGTACCCTTTAGTGAATCCCTACACGTGGCCCCTGGGTGGTGCTAATCAGGTGACATAACTGGTGGTAGGTTTCGACCGCAGGCTTGCGACCACCCACCGGGCAAAGACGTGCCGCCAAACGGCCTAGCCGTGTTCCGGTACGATGCCCGGTGTAGCCTATTGAGGAGTTGGGTCGAAATAGTTGCTCCACTGCACGCAGACCAATCTGGCTCTCGCTGGTATGGGCGTATCGGGAGGCTAGTCGCGGAGGGTAGCGGGATCCGAGGCACGGTGCACCGCTGGCCGACCGCAGGTAGTTGGGGGCCCAAGTAGTGTGCTAGCCACACACGAAAGGCTGCCCTACCAACTGTCGAAAAATCCCGGAATGCACCATCGTGCTGGTTGGCGACCAGATGAGAGGGCCCGATGGACTTTCCGGGGGGGCTCGGGCGTCCCCGCAGTCTCCAGACTAGTCCCCCAGTCGATACCATCCTTCCAGTGCGTGTCTGAAGGTTAGCAGCGTGGAGCCTCATTTCACTTCCTTCTCCTCTCCTTCCTTCACTCCTTATAAAAATGGCAAAAAGAAAAAAGAGCAAAGTTAAACAGCGGCTGCACTCCCTCTCTCTTAAAGTGCACCTCAGTAACATCCGAGGTCTGCACTCCAATCTCGTCGCAGTCCATCACCACCTCGAGACTGAAAAACCAGCTCTTTTGTTTTTGTCGGAGACGCAGATCGGATGTCCGTCAGACGTGTCGTACCTTTCATACCCAGGGTTTACCCTGGAGCACAATTTCAAACCACGTGCGGGTGTATGCATGTACGCCCGGGACGACATCTGTTATCGGCGTCTCCGCAACCTTGAAGACTCAAGGTTTTCTGCACTTTGGGCTCTGGTGGACACTGGCATAGATAAAATTATTTATGCCTGTGTCTACCGCTCGCATAGCGGCGATCAGGAGACAACCAGGCTTACACAGTACCTTAGTGAGGCGGCGGATGTGGCTCAGCAGAGGTACCCTTCTGCCCAGTTTGTGCTACTGGGGGATTTTAATGCCCACCACCAGGAGTGGCTCTTCCCATACCAGTGCACAGATCATGCTGGACGAGAGACGCATAGGCTAGCGCTAGCGCTAAATCTCACCCAGCTGGTCCAGGGAGCAACGAGGGTGCCTGATGTTGAATCGCACACAGCCAATTGCTTGGACCTTCTGTTGACTACAGATCCAGACCGCTACTCGGTTGAGATTTCTTCACCTTTAGGTAGTTCCGACCACTGTCTGGTGAAATCTGTATCTGTCTACTCCCCGCCCGATCCCAGCCTTAAAGGCACTCGGCGGGTCTGGCGATACAAGTCAGCAGATTGGGATGAGATGCGATCTTTCTTCGCATGTTATCCTTGGCAGTCTTCTTGCTTCTCTTCAGATGATCCTTCGGAGTGCGCAGATGCTGTGACAGATGTTTTGAGGCAGGGGATGGAGTACTACATTCCGTTCTCTGACTTAACAATGTCCGGCGAAGCTCGACCATGGTTTGGCGCCGAGTGTAATCGCGCTGAAGCGCTCAAGCATGAGGCGTACCTAGCATGGGCCGATGCTCGAATCTGTAAGGCAAATAACGTAGGTCAGAAGAAGAGAGCCTTTAATAGGGCTGCCAAGTCCTGCAAGAAGGTGTTGCGGAAAGCTCGGTTCGACCACGTTAGCCGAATAGGGGCAAAACTTGCTTCGTACCCTGCTGGTAGTAAAGCATTTTGGTCCCTGGCTAAGTCGGTCGAATCGAACTTCTGTCGTCCCTCACTTCCACCACTGCTTAAACCCGACGGGTCACTGGCCCACTCCGCTGAAGATAAGGCAAATTTATTTGCCACTCTTTTTGCGGAATCTTCACGTCTTGACAGCGGCGACGCCAGCCCCTCGGCCTCTCCTGCTGGATGCGATACGAGTATGTCGGACATTCGCATCCATCAGAAGGACGTCTGTAGGGTGCTGCGTAATCTTGACGTGAACAAAGCTAGTGGCCCTGACGGAATACCGGCAATTGTACTGAAGACGTGTGCGCCTGAATTGTCTCCGATCTTGACGCGCCTGTTTCGCCTCTCGTTTGAGACTGGTAAAGTACCGAAAGCTTGGAAGCAGGCTAACGTGCAACCCGTGCCCAAAAAGGGCAGTCGAGCTGATCCGGCCAACTACAGGCCTATTTCAGTCACGTCCGTACTCTGTAAGACTATGGAGCGTGTACTGAATAGAAAGCTCCTGGCATACCTAGAAGCCAATGATATCCTCAGTGACCGACAGTATGGCTTTCGCCAAAACAGGTCTACTGGGGATCTTCTAGCGTATGCCATTCACATCTGGAGTGAGGCCATTGAGAAACACGGAGAAGCGCTTGCCGTTTCCCTCGATATCTCAAAGGCTTTCGACAGGGTGTGGCATGAAAGCCTTATTGCAAAGCTTCCTTCTTTCGGTCTACCTGCAGGACTTTGTGCTTGGATTGCAGACTTCCTGAGGGATCGGTCTATTCGAGTGGTCATTGATGGCTGCTCGTCTGACCAATTGGCTATCAATGCCGGGGTGCCTCAGGGGTCGGTTCTCTCAGCAACTTTATTCTTGCTGCATATTAATAGTCTGCTAGTGCCCGGCACCTTTGGGTATGCAGACGACAGCACTGTTGCTGAGAGGTACACGTCCAACGCGCGGGCTAGTGGGTCTCAGATCCGGTCTCTACGTGAGGCCATGGTGGAGCGGTTGAACTTGTCCTTGAAGGCTGTCTCCGAATGGGGCGACGCCAACCTGGTCAAGTTCAATGCTGCTAAAACCCAGGCGTGTCTCTTTTCCGCAAAAAGGAGCGATTTCCAACAGTCTCCTACTTTCCGTGGTGTGACCGTGCCGTTAACCGATCACATTGAGCTTCTTGGCGTTACGTTTACGTCAACCCTCAATTTCGGTCCGTTCATCGAGGCTAAGGCTAAACTGGCTGCCAAGAAGCTGGGAATCCTAGCAAAGGTGAGACAGTATTTCACACCGAAACAGCTGCTCAACTTATATCAAGCGCAAGTCCGATCGTGTGTGGAGTACTGCTCTCATCTATGGGATGGATCCGCTAAATACCAGCTTGATGCGCTAGAGTCAATTGAGAAACGAGCCAAGAGGCTCATCGGCAATGACGCGCTTGTCATGTCAAAGCTCCAGAGCCTTGAACATCGTCGACGAGTAGCTAGCCTTTCGGTTTTCTATCGGTTACATTTCGGAGAGTGTGCGAGGGAATTGCACGATCTAATTCCGCCAAGCCCGTTCCATCATCGGACTACAAGACGTACGGCGATGCGCCACCGTTATATGGTGGACATCCCACCCATACGCACTAAACGGTTTGGGAATACTTTCATTGTGCGTACAGCTAAGGAGTGGAATTCCCTGCCAGAGTCTGTATTTCCTGATAGCTATAACCTAGGGGTCTTTAAGTCAAGAGTGAATAGGTTACTTCTAGGTAAGCGTGCTCCATCGTAGACCGCATCATCACTTTCCATCAGGTGAGATAGTGGTCAAACGCGAACCTATCAATAATAAAAAAAAAAAAAAAAAAAAAAGGACAGGTAAATATTGACTTCGTCAGGTCTAAAATTTTCCAATAGAATAGTGTCTCCTCCATCTTTTTTCCTACGTATCTCAGCAAAGAGAACAAAGAGTACAGAGACCGAACTTACTGCTCTACTCTAATCAGTTTATTTAATGATTTTTACATGCGTGAGGTTCTAGCGCAGTACTGCTAAACCAACCTTCTGCGTACAACTCTCAGTGGTGCGTCAGCGATGCGGGTGCACCAGACATTGCTCTTGCGCATAAAGCAGATAGAAAGTACCGCACCGAGGTTCAGTCGTCCACTGTGCACGGAGAGGGGAACACGTCAACCTCGACGCAAATGTTACCGAACACACGCGGGAAATAGTTGCGTCTGTTTCGTGAATTAATTCAAAAAACATATTTTGTAATTTTTCGAATAAGAGGATCTCGTGCAGAACTGTTACAATATGGGTGTCAGTGCGTGGATTTCCGTCACGTTTCTTCTGATTTCTGCTGTTATTGCTGTTCCTGCAGGAGACCACAGGAAGGCTACTCAAATTATTGGTCAGTTTTAAAATTAATAACTCTAATATCTTATAAGATTTCTCTTTATGTTTCTCCACGAAAATCATTCTCTGTTTTGGAGCATTAACTTTTCTTCAAGCTGAAATAAGAACAGGCTACCCTGAAGTTACACACATGTCCAGTGGTTACAATAAGATCGTTACATTGTTCAAATAAATTATTTTAGATTCCAAATAAGAACGAAAACGTGCAGAGAGTTCCATTGGACAAACATAATAATAACAAAGTTAATTCAAAACAATAACGTAAATAAGGAAAACATTACAAACAGTTTCGTAGCAAATGGAAAAAAAATTACGCAAGGCGGTCGAAAACTAAGTTGCAAAATAGATAAAGAACTTTTACGCCTAATTTCACAGCAGATAAAGTTGTCTGCACGCTTTGAGTGACAATGACCTACTGAAAGTGTCGAGACTTCGCGCTACTAATCGTCGAGTTAGAAGGAAAACAAAAACTACTAATAATTGAAATTGAATATCGAGAAATAACTTCTGACAAAGCCAAATTAAGGTAATTGAATTTAGAAAGTGATAAGAAACTGTATTTTGGTAAAACAAGTGACGAATACGGAAACAAAACTGAAACCACGATATTATTTATAATGAAAAATGTGCAATACAATACAGATTATAATGTAGATAAGCTAGAAATCATTCCAACTGAAATTGTAAATGACAATGAGGAAAGATGGATTCGAAATCTTAAACACCGTAATGACTGACCCATTCATTATTTTCAACCACGCATTTGATATGACAAATAAAAGGTTAATTTAGGGTACATTTTCACGAATCAATATGAAAAGGTTTGTATTTAATTATCAGAAGTAACCAAAGCAATTTAAAGCAAATTATTCATTTATACGCCAAGCATTGGCAATAATGTGTGCGTGCGCGAAATAATTGCTCGAATTTAGGTGCATAACTTCATAATTTGTTAATTCGTAGTAACAAATTAGCAATCCATCATCATTGCTTAGAACATCGACGGCATGACCTAGATGGCAACGACGGACCATTTTATATTTGATAACACCGTGAAAATTGACGGCGTCACTCAGCAAAGCAAAACGAGCACAAACGTTAAAACTCAAGTCTCATTTTCCCTTGTTCCTGCGCGTTTATGTCCCAATTCTCCGGAAATAATGGTTTTGATTGCATTGTTTATAATAATAGAGTTTTTGCCAACCTTTTGTTTAGTGGTATTGTCTCCTATAATACAGACTCGTGGCACAGACTTTAATAGAGCTAAAAGACCTTAACACCGAAATCGATTCACGATTTTTGATTCCAAAATGGGATGGTAATTATTATGCTATTTTTCCTCGGTAGCACCACATAATTGTCCGAGGTGTCTTAAATCAACAACAGACACAAATGCTAGTAAATTGTTTGTATGAATATCTACCAAGGTTTCCCTTCTTCATTCCTAATATTGCTTAATTGCTCTAACCTCCAGCGTAGGACGAGCAACAATAGAAACTTCGCAAGGCTCTTCAAACGCTAATGTTTAAGCTGGATAATTTTTCGGCACCATTGTTTAGCTGTCGGCGTCGCACGGAACCGTTCACTTCCGAGGAACATTGCTTTCTTGTGTAATCCACGTGAGATACTTCACGGGTCAACTTCGCTTGTTTTTGTTAGTTTAGTTAATGTCTTCACTCATTACCATTTCTATAGTGTCGTAATGGCCGTAACTAGGCTACGAACGTTCGCATGACTTACATTGTCCACGCTCAGTTCTTTTTGTTTTCGTTGGCAACCGGTGCAGAAATTGCCTCGAAATTGTCATTCTGGTAATCTGGTTCGTACCAACAGGTGGTTTTATGTCCGATGTTATTAGCCTAATCTGGCCGGTCGGCTTAACGAGAATCTCTTGAAAAGGTGTTGCTCGATTCATTGACTGGTACTTCAGATTTCAAAGTTATTCCTTACCTGAGCGTTGGCGTGCATCCTCCTTCAGTTCAATACCCTCAGCTCGACGGTCCTGACACTCTAATATTGACAATGTGCCTCGACTTTTACGGCCTTATGCCAACTTTTATATGCATTTGCTTGACCATGTGCTATGTAGCAGACGAAAAATGTGGTCGGCCATGCGGCGTCACAATTTTATGCGTATTTATTGGCTGACCCTCAAAAATTCCAAATTTCGAATTTGACCAGAATTCTGAATGCACATTGTTTTATTTTAGGATGTTGGTAACTGGTTTTTAGCTGGTAGCCAACGTTTCTTGCATTCCATATTATGGGGAAATTGATGACCGTAAGTGCTCTCTGCTGCCTCTTATCTTCATTAGGGCAGGTTAGATGCATAACTAAGATTCACCCCTGTCATATTGTTGAAATAACATCGCATATTTCAAGATTAATTTCAATTTAAGTCCATTCAATTGTTGATAACATTGCCTTGAGCACAGATTTTTGAATGTTGACATTTTAAATCTGAGTTGAATAATGGAGAAACCTCCGCATTTTGTTTTCGCCCTTCGCAAAGTTGTAACAAAGGTTATTAAATCTGATGCATTTTTCCCACACTTTAGCAGGTGTTTTGTTTATGATGCAAAGGAAGCATAGATAAGAGAGCTGTGAGGTAAAGCACGTTTGTCACGATCCATGCTTTATCGATAAACATCAAATTGTTTTTAATTAATTAACGCAACGTCGTCGCTGCAATATTTATTACTAATAAATTGTATTTGTCGTAAATTCTTATTTTATCTTCAAAACTCAGAATATTTCGATTGGACGAAATACTTAATATCATACGTTGCATTATGGTTATGTCACTAAGTAATGTTATAATTATTGGGTAACGATAATAATCGATAAAATTAATCGTCTACGTATCGATAAAACAGTTTTAACTGACAGTTATTTTGCGCAAACATCGTTATAATAAGCATTGTAAATGCCCTAACAGCTTCTATTGTGTTAGATATTAAATTTTGTTACCATTTTATTGATATATACTGAAGCTGCAACCATTTATGAAACGATGATCGTTAAAAAGCGTTGCTAATACACTCGGTATTGCATTTTTTCATCAGCTTCATTATTTATCTAATTAATGATTAAATTTAGCTTCGTATAACGACATTAAATTAAAAATTTCACGTTACGTTTCATCACGGGGAGGACAAAAGGCGGCTCAAATGAACAGTGGCGTAAGCTAGCTAAGCGCAATACTTTAATCTTGAGCAGTACATAAAACTGGTTGGATTTAGAAATATGAGTTTAAAAATGATATCTAGATTCGCAATTTGCACTTGCGGTTGTTAGTAAAGTTTGTTAGTTTAACATGATTGTGTTCTCAGAACTGATCATTGGAAGTTTTAGCACACTAAAATGAAGTGTTAAAAAACGAACTAAATAATATTCAAAATACAAACCATTTTTATAGACGTTTGGCAACATCTGTAAAAATTATAAACGCTTCTGCAGTTGCGGTTTAAGATTCAAAGTATTCTTTCACAATCAATGGGTTAATTTTATTCTCAAAAGTTCAGTTTTTTCCCGTTTATTATTTCAAAATCGCTCTTAATGGCTCAAATGGCTCTTATGTTAAGTTTTTACGAATTGGCTTTATACAAACATGATTATGTTGTTAAAATAGATGTTTGTTTAAATACTAAATTATTAAGTTCATATTGAATATCTTTATTGTTTTCTACAATCTAACAATAATTTACATAAAACCATTCATCCATTTCAGTCAAATATTTTTTGCTCTACGTTAATTAACGGTTTCAACTTATAAAAAAAAACAATAACTAAACGAATATTTCAAATGTTGCCATGATTGCAAATCACAATACACATAATATTTAGTCGTAGGGTCCCTATGCAATCAATCAATACATTCTACAGCGGTGCAGGTCAATGCTTCTTCAACACAACACGGCCCAAGGTAAAGTGAAAGTCAGTCGAAAGTGCCACTGTTCAAATGCTTTTATTGACCATTGTTTATTTTCAAGGAAAAGTGAAAATTTTCATCAAAGAACAAAATAACGTCATTGATTTCTAGCTGTTCTTTTTTCAAATAAGAGATGGTACGTGAGCTTATAGTTTTTTTTACACAAATAAAGGTCGAATGTATTATTATACTTCTTGATATAGTTTTATCAATGGAGTGTGGTTTTTTAATATTAAGGGCGAAGTTTCCAGTATCCGAGACAAATTTTTAATCAACGCTCAAACTGTTACGGTGTTTATTTATGTTATTGTTGTATAATATTTCTGCAATAATTTTAATACAACTTCTGTATTGCAATGCCAACCTTTTGTTGAATGGGTTTTGAAATAACTAATTGCAATAACATAACAACAATTATCATAGTGTTTAATTATAGGCAATGTTTTATGTGAACTGAGAATTACACAGTTATGGGGCATTTGCTTAAGTCATTGACGTAACAGAAGATGGACAAACCATCAATCTACGTGCGTATCCAGCTATAAGTGGAGCAATTGGCCAATTCGCGCTTATATCCAAGTGCCTTCCGAGAATTTCTTCATCAAGAATATTCATCGACGGACGAGAGGAATTCTAGATGTCTTCCGAGTGATCGTTGCGTGTTTCGACATGGAGAGGTGGATGTACTCAAATGTCACGTTTATATTCATGAGTTACAAACATTTTGTTTTTTTTGGAACTACACATAGATTCTTTAAAAACATATAGGTTAATATACTGAAAATATAGCAGGAGTAAACAATACTGATAAAGGCAAACTTGAAAATGAAAATGCATAGAATAACAAAAATAATCCTGCTTTAGTTCTAGTAGAGATTAATTACAATTCAAAAATTAATGTAATAGTAAATCAGCTTTAGTGAATACTAAATAGGGCACCTCTCCATTTTACTGTTCAAAGGTCAGGGATCGTGTCAAAACAAACAGGAACGCTGTCGAAGCAATAGTTGCATCATGCCGCAATGCAATTGTCTGTCGTTTGAATTTTTAGCCTGTAGTGAATTGTCTAACGAATAAGTAATTTTCAGAAAATTGACATTGACAAGTTGTTTTCCAAAAACGTAAACATTATTAACATAAAACTGACGATAAAAAATCGTTCACTCAAACGTTTTCATTCGTTACTAAAAAAATATAATAAATGCATCAAAAATACAGATGCATCTACAAAATAACAATACAAAAAAAATAGGTAAAAAAACTTTTTAAGTTAAACGGTTTTATGTTAAACATACATTGCAATGTTTAAGATAAATGTACTAAAAACCAAAAAATAATAAAATAGAAAACCGTGGGGCACGTCAATTGTCTAGGTACAAATTATCGACTTAATTATTATTAATATGATTTTAATCAACGATTGTAGACAATTGACGTGCCCCATGGTTTTCTATTTTATTATTTTTTGGTTTTTAGTACATTTATCTTAAACATTGCAATGTATGTTTAACATAAAACCGTTTAACTTAAAAAGTTTTTTTACCTATTTTTTTATTTTCTAGTTTTTAGTTTTTATTTCGCATTCTGTTTAAAGGGGCCGCCATCTTGGATTTTAATTTTATATAGTATATTGTATTATACTGGTTGAGCACTTTCATTTGATACCCATATTGATGGGATCGATAAAACCTACGTTATCCGCCATTTTGTAGCGGCCGCCATCTTGTATTTCAATTTTTTATAGTATATTGTATTCTGCTTGTTGAGCCCTTTCATTTGATACCCATATTGATGGGATTGATAAAACCTACGTTATCCGCCATTTTGTAGCGGCCGCCATCTTGGATTACAATTTTTTATAGTATATTGTATTCTGCTTGTTGAGCCCTTTCATTTGATACCCATATTGATGGGATTAATAAAACATAAATAAATTATCCGCCATTTTGTAGCGGCCGCCATCTTGGATTTCAATTTTTTATAGTATATTGTATTCTGCTTGTTGAGCCCTTTCATTTGATACCCATATTGATGGGATTAATAAAACATAAATTATCCGCCATTTTGTAGCGGCGGCCATCTTGAATTTATAATGATAATGAATAAACATAATTGTATTGTCACCAAAATCCAAAGTGTATACAAAATTTCAGATTAATCGGTTGACTGGAAGTGGGTGAAATTTGAATTACTAAATTTGATCCAAGAAAAAAACAAACGGGGTGAGCTAAATAAAACCGTTTAATTTAAAAACTCGGATGTGTTCCCAAAAATAACAATGTCACCTAGCCTATATTACTCAATACATTATTCTCAGATCTAGAACACAGTATGACACTCATCCCACACAATAGATGAGATGCATCCGATTAAACGCATATACACGATTATGATAGCTACAGCAACGAGCGTTATTGCAAAATTGCTTGAAAATATAAACGTTATAACGCTTCAGATAGAAATTGGACTTCAGGTGGATGTACGATCGGAAGCTTTAATTGTACATAAGCAATTGTATTTAATAGAGGAAACAATTATGAAAGTTATTACAAAATTCTGACAACGGATCGTATATTTAATTTTAACCGTCTGGCATATGATTTCGCGTGCAAGCTGCTTCCTTTACTTTACATAAACGTGGAAGATCTGTTTGTAGCTTTAAGTCATTCGCTTTGTTATTAACAACGACGTCTACTTGACTGGGACTACTTACAACATTATTTTACACCTTGTCTAGTGTAGTTTCGAAATATTTTAAGAGCATTAAACTAGTTCGCAATTTCATGTGACATTTTTTAATCTACATACAATTTGTGGTCAAGTTTTTGCGAAATGCTTTTAAAGGAACAAAGCTCTTGAAATCTCTTTGAACATTAAGGTAAAGTCGTTTTGTTATCGGTTATTGTATTGTACATAATATTTGTAATATCATATTTCAACACGGCTTGGTATAGCACCAACAATTTTGCAGCGTCGAGTTTAAAAATCGTGACTGTTGGGACGGAACGCAACACCATCCTTACAATCACTATGATTTGGCAAATCCTCATTATTGTGATGTTTGAAACGTAATCGAAAATGGGCAATTATGTCGATGCCATTCAATTGTCCTAAATCGTCATTGGCAAGAACAATAATGCGGCCTTCGGGTTGTAGTAATTCGGTGTTACAGTCGACAGCATTCTGAAAAGAAAACATAAAGAAGTGAATAGATGGGTAATGTCAACAAAAAGGAGTTACTTCAATCAAATTATTTCCAAACATGGAGCGCTATAAATTACTTTTGACGTGATATGCATTTGAAATGGCTTATTACTGTTGCAAGTGACCGTACTTACGAATGTGCAATTGAGTGACATTACCAATTCGTCATATAGTACTCGTATAACGTATACGTTTACTTAAGACATTCTTCTATGGTCCGTGTAAGGCGTTGATGTTTTCTTACTATTTAAGGAAGTCAATGCCGTCAAAAGATTAACATTTGTACTTGGAGGTTGTATGTTTAACTTGTTATTTATGAGCATGCTTTATTTATAACCTCTACTGTTTGATGCAAAAGCTCAGTTAGTACAATAGTTAAATAGCTGGCAAGGGGTCAAAATACTGGGTTTAAAACTTGGTTCTAATCAAATATGACTAATACTCGAACTGAAAATCAAGGTACGAAGTCAGAATTTGTGTCATTCATTAAAAAAATATCTTATTTAACATAAATGAATATTAATAACCGCAAATATTGGTAAAAACTCTCATTATTGACACTGCCTTCGCCGCTACAAGCGACCTTGATAACGTTTCGCTTGCCCAGTTGAGTTGCAAAGAAACTTCTTTGTTAGCCGGTGCTGGCAAATTAGCAATACACACCCAAACTGAACTAGTTTAGAACTAGTCGTTTCGAAACGTGTCTGTTTAGTTTATAATAGCAGTACACAGTTATCTATCAAACTCTACACTTACTTGAAGCCTTTGTTTTTACTAGTAGGTATATGATTAACGTTTACTTCATCAGCCTTTGTAAGGTTAATTCGAATAATAATAAGCCTTTCAACAGTAACTTGTACTTATTCTGAATTTCTCATATCTCTATCTTCATTCATGTTTTATTGCTCGTATTCACATGCAAATATAGTAATAAGAAATAATGGATCAAATAAACCTTTGCAACACTTCGCAACGCTTGTCTATTGCAGTTTGTAGTTTATTACAATATCGTTATTGGAATTTATTATATGCATAACGACATATATACAATTATGTAGCTATACATATTGAATTTGAAAACGCTTACCGTAATTGTTGTCAGTTGTTCGAGCGATTGTCAAATCCAGATTATTTGCAAAATGCTAGTCACGGACATTGAGTAATAACACAACTTATCAATGTTTTGAATTTATCAATGCACAGCGACGCAACTTCGACTTTCGCGTTGTCATTTCCGATTTGGAATAAATTATGCTGAATAAGAATGCATAGCTGCATGGCTGCATCTGTTTATAAAGTAATTATTTAGAATTGCAATCGGAAGAGGTCCCAGAATAAAATGGTCTTTCAGAAGTTATGGGTAATTTGGAAGGGGTCATTTATTTCAAATAATCAAAGTCTAAAATATCAAAACAATTTTTGCAATTAACGAGTATTTCGTTGATTTGTTGCTCAATATCCAGAGACTACTAAAATGGAAGATGAAATGCAAATTATGTAAGTGTAAGTACCTGTTGCGAATTATGTACCGGTCTGCACATCTTTATCTCGTAACGTTCTTAACAATCAAGATATTATTGTTGATAATACCGGTACAAGCCAAAGGGAAGGATAACGTTGATTGCAAAATAAATTATGTATGAGAACTTATCCAAGACGATCTTTAAGTCTGAATTATCTTCCAATAACATTCTTCCTTATTCGTCATATCTTAATTTTCTTGCAACAGGGAAAGTATGATTTTTAATTAAAAAGCCAATTGGTTACCCAAAATATGATGTTCCTGTGAAAAGGTACTTGCTTTTTACGGTGTGGTTATTACTGAGACGGAATTCTGCAATCTCCATATTATATTTAAGTCTGGTCATCGTAACTCGATTAAGTAGAGAGCTTACATTAAAGCTCTGGTCACACTTATGTGAATCCTGTGGGATGTGAGACACCACTGCGAACATCGATTGTTTTGATGATTAGAAATTTAAGATAACAAGTTCGTCAACACCTAAATTTCGGCCTGTATCTCATTTGGGATTCACTGTAGTTAGAGCAGAGTTTAATAACATAACATAATACTTATATATTTTCAGGCAGCTTTGACCGATGGGAATAATTGCTTTCTCGTTTCGTTTTAATCGGCAACTCAATAATTCCAAATTATGTTTAGATACACACCAAAATTACTTGCAACTTTAGCATGACATTTCGACGAGCCATTCTAAATTTAATTTTGTATGATTGACTGTACTGAAGTATGTAAGAACGGTTAAAGAACCCGTCAATTTGTTTTTATTGAATGTAAAAACTGTTAAGGTAGTATCTCTTAAAGACCAGGAGCAAAGATCAAGTAGCAATAACTTCGTCACACATTGTCTGATTAATGATATATGTATTGATATATTGACTGTCTCGTTGGTTTAGTGGTCGCAACCGTGACTGCTGTGCGCGAGATCTAGGGTTCGATTTCCATGTCGGGCAAATTGTTATTGGGTTTTTCCAACCAGAACTTCTCCGTAGCCACGGAGTCTGGAATTGAGTCCGGTTGATGGCAATAAGCTCGCCCCTATTACATAGAACTTAAGAGCATAGACGGGCTGCATTTTTTCCATACAAATGTATTCCCCTATTCTCTTCCTGGATAATGCCTCTAGAGTAATCGTTTTTATTTATAAAAATCCAGGTCTATTGAAGGCATGCCCCTGTCATTTTTTTTTTTCAAAAAATTTATTACAAAAATAAATATTACTTACCAAAAACCTAAAAAAATACCCCGTTTTTACCTACGTAATCAGATGACTACCAAAGAAAATTGAAAAGTTTTTAAAATAAAAACAAGTACATAATAGGGGCATAGATCTATTCTTCCTTTAAATTTTTAATTGGCTTAGGTTTCGAGGAGAAAACAGGAGAATACGAAACGTCGATCGGTCAAGGTTTTTTATAGGTAAAATCGTTCTGAGCTGCAGTTGTCTCTATCGCACTCACATATTGATACCGCCCGGTTGCTAGAGCGCACCGCGACGGCAATAGTTATATATACGTATATAATACGCAGCCCGTCTATGCTCTTAAACATAACTGACAAAATGTGGGTGTACAAATGGGTACACCACTGCCTTCGGGGATTACAGAGGTAATGTTATGTTATATTATTGCAAAGGAACGTAGACTTCTCAAACCCTTTGTTGAATCGAAGAATGCAAATAAAACAAAAACCACAGGGGTCATAAACCGTTGGTAGCGAGTTAGCGACATTTGAACGATGATCGTCTTTTTTGTCATGCGTCAATTTTAATCTGTGGTGACAGTTTATTACTTAGAATAACACTTGTGTTACTCTGTAAGTACTTAACTAAAGGTTGTTATTTCTGCAGTGGGTTTGAACCGTGACATTCCATTTCTTAATGGAGTGATTGACCTTAAATTGACTAAAGTAGACACTAAGGTTGCAGATTAAAAATATTTAATTTAATTTTTCATTAACAATGTATGTGACTGTTAGAACATTCAGTGAATAGTTCAAGATTCTTATTAAACTGCTGAAAATAATTAATATGCAACCATATTTTTTGTATGCATTGATTGAATGATAATAATAATAAAGGCTTTAGCAATTACTGTTAATACCTACCAAAGTTAAATTGAGGTCAAAACGGTTGCAGTTACAGTCAAAACTATCAAAAAGTCATGACATTAAACAACAAATGCATTACCTATTCATTCAGTACTTTATAAACAACATCATTAGGTCTTAATTTACTTTTAAATCTATTCACAATAGTACTAATGAGGTTTATTCCTTATTTTTTATTTAATTTTATCTTTTTGTAATCATACCTTTGCAGATGAGACAATACTAAATCTTCAAAAAAACATACCCATCGAATTGAGAACCTCCTCCTTTTTTGAAGTCGGTTAATAAAGAGTTTTACTCAATTATGATAATCGTAAAAACTTGTTTATAGTAATCGAATTAATGTAACGACTCGATCATTGACCCACAGAGTGTTATATTGTAGAAGATTTTAATATTTATGTGTACATCAATAGAATTTGTCCTAGTTATTTAAATTTATAAAAACAGGTTTTAACACGCGAGTTTGCTTGTAAACACTGATATTATTTGGTGTGTTTGTAAATCTATGTATTCTATGTATAATAATATTATAAAGAAGTAAAGTTTGTATATTTGTTAAATTGTAAGGGGTAATCTCGGGATCTACTGACCGATTTTAAAAAATCTTTCACCAATAGAAAGCCACATTATTGCTGAGTGTCATAGGCTACTCTTTATCCCTGTATTCCCACGGGAACGGGATCTACGCGGGTGAAACCGCGGGACGTCCGCTAGTGAAAAATAAAACTGTTCACTTTTAATAAGATATTTTAATAATATTCTTATTCTTATTAATTGAATCAAAATCGTTTTTTATTGAAATGCGATATATTAATTTTCATGGAAAGTTAATACTGACATAACCTTGGAAAGTAGATTAAATAACAAATGAAACTGTAGAGAATGATTGAAAACTTTTTTTGTCGATTTGCGGTTTATGAAAAACTAGTCCATAGACATACCTAACTGAACACGTAGCTACCTAAGTACGTACCCAAAAAAGGTCTGAAATTGTACCAATTCTAGGTCACTATTATCAGTAAATCTGTAAGTATTACTACCTTGGAACTTAATCCAAAATAATTTAATAATGTCACAATACATTTTTATTCCCTTTTTGATTAATGACTGTCTCTTATCCTCGAAGTGGTCTTGTTATGTGTGGGTTTTTAGTGTGATGTATAGGTAAACAACATAAATTAGGCAAGTATTTTTCTATGACCTGCTTTATATAATAACAGTTCCATTCATAACAGCGACCATTTTAGTCTAAAAAGCGAAAAGCTTCAATGGTCAGCTAATCACAAAATTCTCTCTTATTTTCTGTGGATTAGTAATCGCGGTAAATAGTCATGAATTCATATAAATATTTGTATCATTAAGCTTACGAATCCATTTTAATGAAATGGGTCATGGACACAGGCTTTAGTTTTGATTAAAGGATGTGGTTTTCCTAAAAGGAAAATAAAAATCAGCAGGGATTATAAATCAACATATATCAATCATTATATCCGAAAAAAATCGATGAGCTTAGTGTGAAATACGAAGTAAATTAATCAGCGCTCAAAAAATAATACTCAGATAGGTACCTTGTAGGTACTTTCCAAGAGTTAATTTTTTTCTACGAATGTATGACGTTTTTCTCTTTAGATTCTTTTTTATCAGAATTCTCGAAAAGTAATTTACGTGATTCATTTGTTTACTTATTCATTTAAGTTTTACTAAGTCGTAAAGCTCTATTTTTTGTGATTCATTCATTTACATTTTTATTTTAAGTTATCGTTATCGTATAGCTCCATTTTTTTATCTATCTATCTATATAAATAAAGAGAGAAGTCCTGACAGACTGACTGACTGATTGACTGACTGACTGACTCATCAACGCCTAGCCTAAATTCTTGAACCTAGAAAGCTGAAATTTTGCACAGAGGTTCCCTTTACAATGTAGACAAGGAATAAGGAAGGATTTTTTGAAATTCAACCCCTAAGGGATTTAAATAGGGGATGAAAGTTTGTATGGAAAATCGCCATTTTCACGCAGGCGAAGCCGCTGGCAAAAGCTAGTCTAACAATAAATTACCTATTTACTTTTATACTGCTCAGATTAGACACTTTTTTACGCCTAGGAATAAGAAAAAAATAACACATCTACGTAAAGACCTATCGAAGTAAGGCACACCTTTGCCTAATCCTTTAGGGATTACAGGTAGATTATTATTTACCTTATTTACATAACCATCTACTAAGTTCGACCTACACATGCCCGTCTAAAGCATTTTCAGATACACACGCGATCTATCTATGTACTAACATACAAAAAATCATCAATATCAATAACATTCACTCTTCCTGACCCGGCTCAAGCGCACTGACATTTAATCTCAATTAAATGTTATCGCTAAACATTAATCTTTACATCGGGGCCTCGTACATGATCACCAACTCGAATTGACAAGCTAAAGTAGTACGGTATGATATAAGACCCAAATACTTCATACGTAATCATGAAATGTCATTTGAGCATAGAATTTGGGGGAAGCTGAAAATGTTACGTTTTATTTGATCACAGTATAAGCTGCCTATTAGGTTCCACAGCTGAGATTCAGGCTTTGTCACTATCAGAGAAAGTGAGAACATACCCTACGCACACCAGCATTGTGGATTCTCAGCAGCGAATTTTGGCATAAACCAGCTTATGATTATACTAGCTTATGGTCTCGGTTTCGCTCGTTTAGAATTGAAAATCGTCCTAGGGGATCATAATGCCTGCATGAAAAGTAGTATATTTTCTGTTAATCTAGATTATAACCTAAGAGGAAGAGTAATAAATATCAATACATCCATCGTCTCAAACTTTTGCATTTATAAATAAATGTAAGATTGAATTAAAACGTAATCTTAGCCAAATTATTCTTCGAATTTGTCTGTTAGAATTACTCCGTTTCTTTCGAGTCAACATCGGTCATTCTCCGATTTGGTGTCCCTACCTAATTACCGTAACCTTTTTTTATTTTTCTCTAATTTGACTATAACATATTTAAATATGTCTCTATGTCAAATTAGTGAAAACACATTAAAATATGAAAGAATTATTATATATGAAAATAAAGAAGGTTACGGTAATTAGGCAATCGGAGAATGGCCGACATCATACTTACACATTATAACTTTAATGTATCCAAATCTGAAAGTAACTAAGTAAAGTGTCATAAAACGTAATGTGAATGTGCATTTCACGCATGACGGACATCTGACAGTACCAATTAGCATTTTATTTACTGCATTATCCAGCTAAATATTCATAAAATCTCTGTAATATTGTATGTAATTTCTAAATCACGTTCAAGTGTAATTTAATACAATGTAACTTTATATGCTTCGTCTGCTACTTTTACGCGGTATTTCATTTGCATACTATAAAAATGATTCATCTGTATTTTAGTCTTGTTCGGTGAATCAAAGAATAAACTTTTTAATTTTAATTTTTTAAAGTTGTAAGCAAAAGACATAAACGCGTGGGTTTTACAAAAACCAAAATGTCTTTACTCATGATTAGATGGATGGACTGTGTGAGGAATGTTATAAAGGAAAAAGAAGGAAATGATAGCGTAACGATTAACAGGCGACCCCAAATATCCTGGGACAAGGGCAAGAAGATGATGACTAATGATTAGATGATTTGGCTATGATTCATCCAAATTATTGCTTAGAAATAATGACTGTATGACTAAAATCTAAGAATATAAGAAAACGTGACAGTGTATTTGTTTAAAAACAAACGCTTTAAACTCAAAACCGGCCCCCTACCTAATAATAACGATACCTATTTGCCTATAAAACTTCCATGCAAGCACAATATTACCTAGCTATAAATATAATACATACCTACCTATCGCTAAGTTCATACCCATAAATATTTAAAGGCATTGCTAACAGGGCAAGCTCGCCGAAGCGGGCGTAACCAACACGCGGCACAATGGGCGCCAACCTTGGGTAAATGCCATTTAACTGCGCTCGTGTCAATCACCCGTAATGTGTAAATGCTTTCACCAACTCCTTGCTGGCCCGAATAATGGATCAAACATTTGACATTTGAGATGATCGATGTGGGTCAAGAACGAAATTGAAATGATAACGGTGACATGCGTTTTGCGTGGTCTATGGTTGAACGAGTTTATTTTTGATTCATGTGCTGAATCTATTAAAGTGCACGTGCGAAATCAAAATTTGTTGATAATTATTTCCATATCATCATCTGCCTTGCCTTTTCCCAACTAAGTTGCGGTCGGCGACTAGTCTTGCCTGATGCAGCTATATGCAGTATTTTTTTTTTTAAGCTTGCCCCACACTAAGAATTTCTCCTGTATCGTGTTTGCACTTACAAACATTTAAACTCACATACACAGACAGCCAGACCCGAAACACCTATCTGTAAGCCATAAAAATATTTTTTTCCGTGCGGGGATCGATCGAACCCGCGACACGCTACGCAGCAGTCTAATCGCTCAACCACTGCGCCAACCGTGTCGTCGAATTTTAAATGGAGTGACTGCTTTTCGACCTGCAGTTAAGTTTCAATCTCCGCTGAGTTGCTTCTGTTATATACGATACCCCGTCGTAAGACTGGTTTTCTGTTGAATTTCGGGTCACTCAGACTGCCTGTGACGACTGTCGAAGATCATCAAATCACGCGAAAATAACGACTTAACGTACTATCGGAAACATAGAAAAACCTTGGTATGTTATTGATGTTCACCACGGACCAATCTAGATAAGCATGGCTTTAACCCAAAGACTAATAAATTAGTTCATCAATAATAATTTATAAAATTCTTTAAATCGTTTAATAAATTTAGCAACATTTATCACATAACATTCCCACACTCATTCAATAGTTTATAATAATTTATGTTTCTATGATACAAATTATGCTCATTAAATTCTATATTATGTACGTGCGAATGCAGTAAATGAGTTACTGCTTATTAAGCGGTCGTTGTTCTCTAAACGTCACAAATTACATGCTACGCATATCTTTAGCATAAATAATCGCGTTTGTTTCGTAAACTATTTCACTACAAACGAGTATTGTTAGCAAAAAATCTTCGGCCTTCGGAAAATGTGCAATCCACTACCGGTTCCCAAATAAAATCGATTCGATTCCGATGAGCGTGCGATTCGGAGCGTGCACGGACGACATACGGCGAAACTGTAACTCAAGCGAAAGTGAAACTTGGAGCATGTTGGATGACGCCTACTTACGTAATCTTGACATCAGCTGAATCGAGATACACCGCTCGATTACACGATTCAAAACACCATTCCGGGAAATCGAGTGCAGAATCGTATAGCGGCTACTTAGCGAGTTTGTACATCACTCGCTGATGCCGATAGCATACTTAGCGTTTATGTGTTAAGAAATCTTTCTATTCTGCAATACGTATTGCGATTGCCAGTTTAAATAAAACCGCTCAGATAATGTTTTCTTTCAGCTAAACAATCGATGACATTGACCTTATTCGTCGGATCTCATAAATCACTCTCGCTTCGTTGGAGCCGTCAACACGAGCATTTCGTGTCAAATAATTTTGAACCTAACTTATGAATCTGTTTTTATTTTGCACGTAATTTGACAAAAAAAAACTAGGAAGTGAGGTGAACTTATTTTTTTGCGTTACTGGGACATGCCTACTCCGTTTTATACTGGTGTTACTATGTTATGTCTACAATGGATGACTAAGCCTAGGTATACATGAAGTTATTTTTCTTCTGAGTGAGCTTTTGTATGCAGTCCGTTGTCTAAGTATAAATCGATCGTATCTCGAGTCAAGGCGCGCAACTATCTCCTTCATTGACTTACATAATTTTTGTAATTGCCTTTTCACACAATCGCGTAACTTTATTCTTCCTACTTCTCGCATGCTGTGACTTTTTGTTTATATATACTTCCGAGTTCACGCTTTTTCTACGTGACGTGGCGTTTTTTTGTTCAAACAATTACGCGCCCTAAATTGATATTGACAATCGAAACCAATTGAGATTGAATTCCTTTTGCGTGTCATTAAATATTAATGTAACGTACCTATGTATTCTAATGTGCTCGAGATATTAATATTTTTTTTATCGAGTTACGTACCGTAGCATAACGTATTATAATTTATTTTCTTAATTAAAGCAACATTTTTTAATTCAATAAACCTTTCGACGTTTTAAAGTGTACCATAGCCAAAGAACCTTAAAATATTTCTAATAAAATAAATTATAATCTTTATTTTAATTCGCACAAAATAATTGACCAGATAAATAGATCAAAAAACAGCACGACATATTGGACGCATTGTTAAAAAAGTATGAAGAAGAGCATTGGTTCACGCACAATGGTCCTTAAGGACTAAGTGCGGAAACCAATAACCCCATAAAGAAGAAGAAGAGCATTGGTTCAAGAGCACACATAACACAAGCTATTAAAAGTAAACAATAAATAAAGTAAATAACAATATCAATAAATCGATTGGATTCGAATCAGATCGCCTCATCGCCATGCACCACGGTCATCGTTAGAGCGATTCACATTATAGTGGCATTCAGAATGCCCTTGTTGGGAATTATTCTATAATTAAATTATCCGTTTAAGCACAAAATAAAGGGCTTTCCACAGAAGGTTTATCGAACTAAAACTTGTTATGCTCAAAAGTAGACCAATTACGGGAAAATATATAATATATTTTGCCTTGTGTATATAAATACCAAGCTATACAATTTTAACATAACATGGCTTCGCTTTATATATTTTTCCCGTACAAGTACGATAACTATACTATAATTGATTTGTCGTCATGTGTACAGAGCAAAATATACTGAGAAAACAGAAATATGTAGGTACTTACTCTTTATTTCATACATTTTTTTTTTACTTGTATGAATTCCAAGCAAATTGAGTTTACCGTCCGTGTGCCTTACATCTTTTATGAATGAACCTTCTACACTTATTTTTATAATATAGTTATTTAAATAGCCCATATTGTAATTAAAACAGTTGTTAGATATAAGTAAGGCTCTATTTGTTATCTGTGGAGTTCTCATTGCCCCCATGTCACGATTCTACCATTTGTTTGTATTTATTAGTGTGTGCCCTTTAGAGGGACTATTTGTTTATTGGATTTGTTTAATTGGTTCGTTTTTATTGGTTTAGATTTAAATGTAAACTACCAAATGGAGTGGAAATTGCATGATGGTTATTAACATCATCTGCCTAACATTTTCTCAACTATGTTGGCGTCGGCATCCAGTCTTACCAAATGCATGATGGTTTTATAGGAAAGTAGAGGCAGTTAAAACTTTGAAATTTAATAAATGTGTATGTGTGTGTTTGTGACTGCTTCACGCTGTAACAGCAAAACGGATTTAGGTTAAACTTTACAATAAGATAGCATCAGATTAACCCAAAGACTAAAGTTTATTATTTATTGCAAAGATAAAGAAAAATAGTGTAAAGATGTTGAACGTAAATGTTTACTTCAAACATCTTCATAAATGTGTAATGTTATTCAACACAAAAAGAATGTTGATTCTAAAACAAAAACACATCATTTGCTTTTTCTTTTGTTTACTATTTTGCAGTAAGTAATGCATAATATCATATTGTGCAATGTGCATACCTAATCTTTTATCCACCCAGTCATCAAAATTACTTACTTTACTCCTCACTTACTTACTTGCAACAGATTGCCGATTATACAATATTATTAGAACATAAAGTTGTATAACAAAGCGAGTAATCTGCAGTTATTAAATAATCATAAAGTAACTCTATTACCTTTTCAATATGAACTATTACATGATTTAGAAGTTTATTACTTAGAACTAGTATGTTTCTAAAGCATATGTTCGATGTTGATCTATAAAATGAACAATCGCGAATCGGCTGGTTTAGTCACTAACTCAAGGTGTAAACGGACCCCGTCAGGGCTGCGGGTTGTTCAAAAGAGATACCGCGGCCTCGACATAAAGGGCAAAGAAGGAACATGGGTCGTTTTTAGTCAGTAGAAGTCTGACACTCCCTTTCGCTCTTCCCAAGACCGGGAGGGGTTATTTGAAGATTTTCCAACAGCCAAAAAAAAAATGTGTAAATGGACCCTTACCGAAGCTATCCACCAAGCATACCTACTTATTGAACATGAAAATACTCAACGCAAAAACGATTGCTTGGAAACGCCTTTTTTTGGTTTAAAATGACGTGTTTAACTAATATAACGGGTGTAAAGTTCTTCTTATCAATGTTTTTTTTTTGTGTTGGACTAGGTATACCTGGTGTGTTTAGAATATACTGTATACTGGCACTTACCCACCACATACCATACCATCCACCCGTATTCTCTTGTCATCCCGTGGTTATATTAGCGCTATCAACAGCGTCGAAATATCGGACGCTTATAATAATGGATAGTCACGGAAGATATCCCTTATGTGACAGTATAAGTATAGTTGTAAACTGTGAAAGTTTGAAACATTGTTTAAAGTAAATTGTTTTTGTAAAGTGACACATATAGACCGCGAAGTTTAACCATTAACAGATACCTTGACGGTGCACCCAGGCGTACAAGGCAAGCTGATGACAAGGTGATAAGTCAGTGACGACCCTCTGTCTTCCGTTCTGTTTTGTAACGCTGCACATTGTTTGTTGATTTGTAGTAAACAGCTGTTTCTTGTTTTAACAACGAACAATATATATCTGTGAGGCCAGACAGAAATTCCTCAAAATTATGTTCTGAATACGTGGTAACCGTCGGTGTCTCTGCCACCCAGCAGTTTTTTTTTTGTTAGCCTATATTGTCCCACTGCTGGGCAAAGGCCTCCCCCATAGTCTTCCACACTTCTCTCCGTGAGGTTTTCTCCGGCCAATCTTGTACAAAAGCCTCTAAGTCGTCACGCCAGCGTGTTCTAGTCCTCCCTCGGCGACGACGCCCGTCGTCTGTCACCCGCTGCGTGACCACCCTAGACCATCGGTCCCGATGCATTCTGCAGACATGGCCTGCCCAATTCCACTTTAACCCAGCAGTCTTGTTACCCACATCAGCGATTCCTGTTTTTGAGCGTATTGTGGTATTTCGAATTCGGTCACTGAGCTTGATACCCAATACGCTACGTTCCATGATGTCGCTCTTTGACAAACTTTGAGTTTGAACTTTTGTGACTTGGTCAGGGACCAAGTTTGAGCAACGTAGGTCAGGATGGGCAGAATGCACATGTCGATGAGTTTACGCTTCAGGGATAGAGGTACATCAGAGCGACATCATGGACCAGTAGCTCTTCCAGGCATTCTCGACTCGGCGGTCGATTTCTACGTCTTGCCTGTTTTCGAAGGAGACTAACGAAACCACCCACCACCCAGTATAGTACCTACAAATACAATACTTATTTTGTTTTCTTACAAACTTAAATACACACAGCCTTCCTAGATTGTTCATTTACACGTTTTTCGTAATTATTTACACTCACACAAGAGTAAGTAAACTGCTAGAAAAGAAAATCGATTACGTATAATATTTGCCGACAACTCGAAAGTTTCGAAGTCTCTCGAATTTTGAAGGCTCATTGCTGCAAATAGCACCAGTATTTTGCAAAAACGTGACAAAAATAATCACGGTTGACACCCAAAACAGATTAAATTACATTATCCGTCTCCAGTGATAAATGACCATAATTGGAACATTTAGCATAAAAATCGTGCATTATGCGCGAAAACAGCACCCAGCTGCAATAACATGGGGTAATCCCTGATACTTGTTTACAATCTAAGCAAACCCCTATCTTGATGTTATAAAGTTTATATTAGAGTGGCAGTCTATAAAATAAATTACATTTCGGCATTATAAATAAACACTTCGCGGTGGATTCACCCTGCGGTTTTAAAGATAATATCCGTGATGCTGTAACTATGAAATCTTAAATAAATTTTAATCTGTTAAGTCGCAACGACAAAGAGGCAAAGACTTTTTGCAAGTTGATAGGTAGTACTTAGAAGAAAATCAAATAGTGTAATAGCATTATACTTTCGCAATAGAAACAGATTATTTCAAAAGTGTACGTGAGACAATTACTCCCAAAAAATGTGTAAGGAAAGTAGGTACCTATGTATAATTTTTCGTATTTCGAACGTGACCATCACGCAACCACCGTGTTACGAATCAAGCCAACATGACCACAAACACTTATTTCAATTTTTTTTTTAATTATATTTGTTTAGGCATTACATAGAATAAGACCATACTATTCTATCCTACCATTACGGTCAGTATTCGTCACAACACTTTTCTCCGAAGAAGCTGTATGTGTAAAGCGATTTTTTATGCTGTGGTTACGAAGTACTCTCCGGAACTCAAACAAGTTCCGGAGAGTACTTCGTAACCACAGCATAAAAAATCGTGTGACATTCTAAGTTCACTAATGACGATCTCCATCCAATAATGGTGTTATTTACGTTGCACATAATCAGACTGCACCGTTCCCACTTTCCCAGTAATGAAATATTTTGATTGAAAAGATTTCTTGCTCATTTTTCTCCATGTACGCTTTAAAATGGGCAACTACAATATTTTCACAAGTTATTATAGTTTTCACTGGAGATTTACTTTCTTTGTTTTTCTGACATTCGAAAGTGCCTGTAATGGTATAATCTAATTGAAATCAACGCTTTGAGTTTGAGTTAGACACAGGTCTCCATCCTGTAAGAGGGAGTGGACTCCACTCGGATCTAGGGCAAGTTGGTTGATGCCACTTGCATGACTTAGATTAATTTTATTGTGGCGTTGATAGATTACACAAATAAAAGTGCCTACCTCAGTTCAAACCCAAAGCACAGTTACACTGTTGAACTGATTCCCTACTCTGGATTCCTTGTAACGTATGCATAATTCATGTCTTTAACAACGTTTAATAAGGTTAGTATAACTGTACTTTTTATACTTAATCTACTTTATATTATAATTAATTTATAGATTTTATTTGCTATTATATTCGAAGTATGTCACGACTCACGACTGATCATGTTTTGTCATTGTATCTTATTCATGTGTAATTCATGAATGCCCGATTCATTTATCTAATGTTATGAGAAACCTATTTACATAATAAATACAGTAATGTAACTAAGTGAGAACGCGATATTTATGTTAATATTTAACATACAACAAGTACGGTCTAGATTTTTTTTATTCAGCCGAGAATGTGAACAATTTAAAACAATGTTTATATCTTAAACATTTAATATTTGAAATATTATCAAGATACCTAATAAATATTTATTAATACTGATTGATTAATTATGTGTGGACAGTCTGTAAGCGTGACTAATCAATTCAAAATGATTACTTATATTGGAAGAAAAAATCTTTTCATTTTATAATGGCGTCCAGTTTCCGTGACATACAGATGCGTAAATCATGATAGAATATTCGTAAATCACTTAATAAAACGATAAAGAAATGCAATGTTATGCCATTAAATACAAAAAAAAAATATAATAAGACTGAGACCGTGAGAAAGACTCAATAACTGAGATAATGTCCCTAAATACCTCACTAATCGACAGCTTAACCCACTTTTTATGAAGATAAATTGAATAAAAGGACCCCTCTTACCTCTGTCCAGGAGTAGAAAAGAGCAAGCACGGAAAAAAAACTCGTTTGTATTCTGTAGGAAAAACAAAGTCGCGAGAAAAACTAGTTGACAAAGACCAGAGGCATTAAAACTTAACAACAAACGCACAAATTCTTTCGCAAAACAACAATAACCGAACTTCGTTTATTTACATAAACATTACGCAATATTAATGTTAATAGACCAAGCTGCGGAGTTTTTAATAAGCTGCGCGGGAGCATGCCTTGCGGTTTAGTGGTCGGTGCATCGTGACAATGCTGTTACGACATAAACCTTGCCTAATTAAAATTACTGGCGCAACTTTGTCACGCTTTACCCGGAGAACTTAGGAGATTTGCACCTTTGTTCTTGCAATTTTCGTTTGCAATTAAGTTAAATAAGGTTAAAGGTGGCACGCTAGTGCTTTCTTGTGGGTTTCGTCCGTAATTTATTTATTAAGGCGAGGGAGGAACGTCGTCAACAATAGCGTTTTACTCGTACATGGAACGGATTTAAATTTTGAAAAAAATGTATTACATAGTTGACTCTTCGATCATGATATGTCGGGCATGCGATACACGATTACTTACACTTCACTGCATCCAATTAAATCGCAAAGACATGTCCAAATGATGGCTAAATAATCGTTTTACTTGAGTTATATTAGGCTTTGAAAAATAAAACTTATAATAAAATAAAGGTCGTAAAAAATGTGTATTATCTCGGGTCACATCATGTATAATTTCTTTATCATTTTTCTCCAAGAGAGAAAAACAGTCAAAATTTAGGCATCGCTCGCGCGGCAGAGCGGGGTGTGAGGTCGTGCGTACATAAAAACAAAGTACTGCAACCTCGCCTTAAACTGCATGGTCGGCAACGGTACATCAACAAGGCATTCAGTCAACAAATTCATATCGAAAAAAGCTCTTGGTAGAGGCAAATTGAATAAGGGGAACTCCTGAGAAGGCACTTTACTACATTCTATCCTGATGGAAATTTAAATGGTTAAAAAATCCGTTATTTATTCTTCTTTCTGTAGCAGAGCTACTTTAAAAGACTCAACAGTCCGATGAACGTTTATCAAAAATAATTCTGAAATTTTCAGACACTCAATATGCAATTAATATAGGTAATTATCACTATAACAAAGCGTTGCATTTACCACTAAATTATGATCCTTTTGTAACCTTGTCGGATAGAAAGTTCATTAGAGGAAGCGTTAAATTTATGAATTGCATAAAACAACGCAATTCGGACATTTACTGATTTTTATTACATTGCCTGTAACTTGGGAATTTTTGGATGAATAATAGTTAAAACCTAGAAAATTACAAGGCCCGAGTATGCCGAATATGTAGTTTTGCTAGAAAAAACAGCACAAGTCTGTCCAAAGTGGATAAATAGAAATAGAATAATAATTAAATACTTAATACATTTTAATTTGTAAACATCATAATGAAAGTCGCTGCAGGTCAGTGGCCGGAAAGTTTGACAAACAGTCATACCAAGGGGTAGCGTATTACCCAGTACTAATAACTGGGTTGTGGAGGTCAGATAAGCTGGCGTTCCATATAAAATAGCAGTATTTTGCTGCAGTTGCATCTGTTTAAACTGGAAGTTGACCGCAACATAGTTGGGAAAAGGCCTGGCAGAGTGGCAGATGATGATGTTCTCAGTAAATTATTTTTACTCATGTATAATTTCATTTACCTACTTAAACCAACGACGGACAATTATAATTAAATTAATTAGTAGGATCGCAATATCCTTTCTCGAAATGTTTTATTTATCTATTGTTTTTGATTTTGTTCACAGGTATGTTCCAAGTTCCATAAAAAGCTGACGATAAGCTGAGCATTTCCCATTACCGGTACAGGTAGGACGTACCACTTAGTAAATATTTCCCATTACCGGTACAGGTAGGACGTACCACTTAGTAAATATTTTGCACTGATCATCACCATGTTCCTGCTCTAACCCTGCCAGTCAGTTGCCCTTTCAGTCGTGACGCTATCACACTCCATCTTTGGATTGAAAATATTTAAAAAATATCTCCGTTCCAATAAAAAAAGAATCATCAAAATTGGTTTATAAACGACGAAGTTATTCGCGAACACACATAAAAAAACGAACGATAAATGTTCATAAATTATAAAAAAATGATCATAAAATGAAAAGTACTGGGCCAAACGATGCTAAATTTTGATGGGACCAAATGGCAACTATTCCGCATCAAACTAAATAAGAATCACGTAAATCGGATCATACATCGCAGCGTAATCGTTGTACATAAATAAAAAAACAACATACCAATCGAATTGAAAACCTCCTCCTTTTTGGGAAGTCGGTTAAAAAAAAAACATTATCATAAGCAGTGACACCCTAGTGATGTGACCGTCGGACTACCAAGTCAAAGGTCTCCAGTTGTATTCCAAGATGACGCACCTCTTTAGCCAAGTTTCACTGTAGTAAAGTAAATTTTGACCTTCGAAAAGTACTGATTATCAGCCTAGTTTGAATAAATGAATTTTGACTTTTGACTTTTTTGACTTCTGATTTTTCGAATTCATGCCACCCATTGTCACCTGATACTGTAGTTGGCTGAGCAGATGATGATGACATGTTTTTTTTTTTTAATGTTAATGAAATACTAGACCAAGAGATGAGCATTAGTTTATGTCTTGGCCTACTTTAATATTGAAACGAGACTTCATACTTTAAAGACTCTCTAGAATTACCTACTTAAGGCGCGTCCCCCAGCAAAACGTAGCTCTAGCCGTTTTTTATGCAGTTTTCTGGAGCTTATAACTCTTAAAAAAAAAGATATATCAACCAACAAAAAATACATTAAATTTCTACATACTCTTACCTTCAAAATGGTACGTTTTGTTTTTTTCTTTTTTAAGTAAAATATTTAATTAATCCCCTCACAACGAAACCACAGAAATGAGAAATAATTATTGAAAACATGCTACTTCTCCAAAACTAACAATTGTTTTTATTTTGTTTTTACACTAATGGATAAGCAATTTCATAATGAACATTATGGTACGATTTTTTTTTTCAAAAACCCAAAATTTGATTTTATAAAGATTTTTATGCAAAATTCTGAGCGTATTCGCAACCGTATCTATTGACATTCAGTATGCCGCCAGGCCTCGAAGGGGGAACCCGTGTCGCTCGTCACCGCGCCGCGTCGGCTCATGCGCTCGCTCGCTTACGTCACATTATCAACAGATCTAAGAAGTAATTTCAAGTAATAGATATGGCATTCAATGAAATATTTTTTTATGAAATATTTATTGGTGCGTTCAAATACTTTTGGTCATTATGAATTCAGTTATTATACTCACGTCGATAAATAGGTAGGTACTTTCAACTTTTACTGTGATACAAAATAATATTGGCACGATTACGAAAATGAGCTCAAAATTAAAATCCAAGATGGCGCCGACGAAAAATTTTGGTTTTTCCGTCATGGGTGTCGTTTTCATGGTTTTTATGGTCGCTGATTACGAAAATGAGGTCAAAATGAAAATCCAAGATGGCGCCGACGAAGATTTTTGGTTTTTCCGTCATGGGTGTCGTTTTCATGGTTTTTGGGGACGCTGATTACGAAAATGAGGTCAAAATGAAAATCCAAGATGGCGGTAAAGATTTTTTAGGTTTTTCCGTCATGGGTGTCGTTTTCATGGTTTTTGGGATCGCTGATTACGAAAATGAGATCAAAATGAAAATCCAAGATGGCGCCGACGAAGATTTTTGGTTTTTCCGTCATGGGTGTCGTTTTCATGGTTTTTGGGGACGCTGATTACGAAAATGAGGTCAAAATGAAAATCCAAGATGGCGGCTAGGAAAATTTTAGGTTTTTCCGTCATGGGTGTCGTTTTCATGGTTTTTGGGGACGCTGATTACGAAAATGAGGTCAAAATGAAAATCCAAGATGGCGCCGACGAAAATTTTTGGATTGTCCGTCATGGGTGTCGTTTTCATGGTTTTTGGGGTCGCTGATTACGAAAATGAGGTCAAAATGAAAATCCAAGATGGCGCCGACGAAAATTTTTGGATTTTCCGTCATGGGTGTCGTTTTCATGGTTTTTAGGGTCGCTGATTACGAAAATGAGGTCAAAATGAAAATCCAAGATGGCGCCGACGAAGATTTTTGGTTTTTCCGTCATGGGTGTCGTTTTCATGGTTTTTGGGATCGCTGATTACGAAAATGAGATCAAAATGAAAATCCAAGATGGCGCCGACGAAAATTTTTGGATTGTCCGTCATGGGTGTCGTTTTCATGGTTTTTGGGGTCGCTGATTACGAAAATGAGGTCAAAATAAAAATCCAAGATGGCGCCGACGAAAATTTTTGGATTTTCCGTCATGGGTGTCGTTTTCATGGTTTTTAGGGTCGCTGATTACGAAAATGAGGTCAAAATGAAAATCCAAGATGGCGCCGACGAAGATTTTTGGTTTTTCCGTCATGGGTGTCGTTTTCATGGTTTTTGGGGACGCTGATTACGAAAATGAGGTCAAAATGAAAATCTAAGATGGCGGCTAGGAAAATTTTAGGTTTTTCCGTCATGGGTGTCGTTTTCATGGTTTTTGGGGTCGCTGATTACGAAAAGAGGTCAAAATGAAAACCCTAGGTGGCGGTCAGGAAAATGTTTGGTTTTTCTTTCACGGGTGTCGTTTTCATGGTTTTTGAGGTCAAAATGAAAATCCAAGATGGCAGCCAGGTAAATTTTTGATTTTTCCGTTATGGCTGTCATTTTATATATATATATTATATATAGTCGAAAAACCAAAATTTTCGTCGGCGCCATCTTGGATTTTGATTTTGAGCTTATTTTCGTAATCAGCGACCCCAAAAACTATGAAAACGACACCCATGACGGAAAACCTAAAATTTTCTTCGGCGCCATCTTGGAATTTCATTTTGATCTCATTTTCGTAATCAGCGACCCCAAAAACCATGAAAACGACACCCATGACGGAAAAACCAAAAAATTTCCTGGCCACCATCTTGGATTTTCATTTTGACCTCATTTTCGTATTCAGCGACCCCTAAAACCATGAAAACGACACCCATGACGGAAAAACCAAAAATTTTCATGGCCGCCATCTTGGATTTTCATTTTGACCTCATTTTCGTAATCAGCGACCCCTAAAACCATGAAAACGACACCCATGACGGATAAACCAAAGATCTTCGTCAGCGCCATCTTGGATTTTCATTTTGACCTCATTTTCGTAATCAGCGACCCCGAAAACCATGAAAACGACACCCATGACGAATAAACCAAAAATTTTCATCGGCGCCATCTTGGATTTTAATTTTGAGCTCATTTTCGTAATCGTAATATTAGTATCACTGTAAAAGTTGAAAGTACCTACCTATTTATCGACGTGAGTATAGTAACTGAATTCATAATAACATTTCATAAAAAAATATTTCTTTGAATGCCATATCTATTACTTCTTAGATCTGTGAATTTTACTTGTATTCGTATGAAGTTCGCCAGGTGGCGCAAGTAATAGTTTACGAAGTATTGTAGAGGTGGGGTGCGGCAAAGAGGGAGCAAATGCTCAAGGTTATTTGCTCAGGGTACCACCTTAAGTTTAAGAAGTAGTGGATTCAGGAAGCAAATCCCATCTTAACTAATGCTTACCCGCTTAGCTTGTTTACTAGTTATTCAACGTGTGAAAAACCAATTTATGGTAGGAGTAGGTGCAAACTGTTCGGAAAACTAATTAAGTCTATGTACATGGAAGAGGAATATAATTAACTGCAGCTTTTAGATACTATATTAGGAATTTTGGAGGTTCTACTAACAAATGAAGAACCCCCAGTTAATTGGATCGATGACCTTAAGAAAGGGCCTTTGTGCTCTTCTATTTGTTATGTTTTTATCCTTTTTTTGTATTTTGTGTGTGCATAAATAAATCAATAATAAATAAAGGGCCGGGTCAGCCTGAATGTGGAAGGTGCCAGACAGGATGTTTCGAACGTATGGTGCATCTTGAGAGAGTTTATGTCTAGCGGTGGACTGTGATAAACAGAGTTAATTTGATTGATTGATACTTTATTTTCATTTAGTACTTCCTTTCCAACTCTATCGGAGTTTTACCTTCTCTAGGCTATCAGTTGTCCAAATCCTCTCGGCAGCCTGTTTTGGTATTCACAAATATTTAAATTCTGAGTGCATTATTTTGTGTGCTGATTTTCCTTGCATGATATTATCTATGCAGAGAACAGAGCTCAAATTGAGAGTCTGTTGTAAACCATCTCCACAGGCCGCACGTGAAATCGGGCACATTCTTGCAATAATTCAAGCTATCGAAAGCCATCGTAAATCAATAAAATAACCTTTAATTACTCCTGCAAGCAATTTCGTCGCCATTACCAAGAATATAAATCATCGCTTAACAACATGCAGGTAATAATAAATCAATGATTTCATATAACTTTTATAACACATTACGCATCTTTTGTAAACGTTTTACTCATTTCAGTCTTCCTATGCACCTTTTTAGTATGTTATCGTTTTGAAACTTTGCTTCTCACGATGGAACGGAGAAGGTGTTTAGGGTGAGAGGTTGTTTCTTTATTTTTTGCGCAAACGAATGTTCGCATTTACAATATTATTGCTACGAAACGCATACGGCCTTTCACGTTCAAAATTATGCTAACAAACATGAAGTTACTACATTTGTTAAATTACATTGCATTCGCTTGTTTACCTCTAACGTTATATCATTATAAGTAGATTGATATGATTATACCAATTTGCCTTCTAGGATAAAATTACCAAGGAGTTTGCATTTACAGATTGGATAATAACCTATGTACCTATACGAAGTGATTTTTCATTCAGATATGATCTCGTTTCAAACTAATTTAATATTAAACGTGGTAATTTCATAAATTAGCTAGTAAGACCTTCAGATGTAACTGTTTCTTTGCGTACTATTTATTTTACAGCGAAATAGTATAGGTAGGTGTAATTCGATATCAGGTGTCCAAATGAAATTCACGGTGGTCGATTTCATCATCAACGCTATATTTGGATAACAACATGTAAATTCATTTTTAATACAATATTATTTTTTAATCTATTTGCAATGTAGCGTGAACTCATCTAATTCTGTGATTCGCCTAATTCGGTGATATTTGGTTTGGGCGGTATCATAGGGCTGTACGAGTGCACAAATGCCTTTATCACGAAGTTAGATGAGTTCACTATAGCCTTTAACGGCTGGTCAGGTTCAAATATTGTTGGTAAGGATGGTTTATTTATTATAAAATTGTTTTGTAGTCCAAACGTCTACGTAGTTATTTATAAAATTAGAATTGTTTTTTTTTTAAATAGCTTTGCTAAATGCCAGTAAAATTTCATTTCAGCCCTGCATTTCGAAATATTGCATCTAATAAATCTCAAACCTAGTAAGACATCAGCAATATTACGCACACATTCAAATTCACGCAGAAGCACTTAAAAAGCAATAGTGCGTAAGCGCACTTAAAGTTATCTAACAGCCACAGACGTGAGAAAAACGGAATTAGCGATTCACTGATCGACGTAACGATTTCTTTACATCTCGCGAACACAATGTATTTGCCGGTACTTCCGAGCCGTTGATAGATCTTCAGATTCGTCGATATGGAAAAGGTACTTGTAACGTAAGTTGTTGATTAATATCACTTCATTTTGTGATTTCAACATCTTGTCAAATGGGATCTGCCTTCCTCTTCCGATCTCAGAAGCCTGTTTAGTGGTTTATTTTCAAAAGTGGAATTATTAGCATGTATTTTTTAAACTAAACCATCATCATGCCAGCTTGAAAGTCATCCACTGCTGGACACAAGACATCTGAATTGATTACTGTGCTATGGTAACTTCTACAACCATCTGAGATGTTACTATACTCAGGTGATTAATAAAATAGAAATTAGTTAAAAAGTAATTAATGTACTCACCAAATCTACGTATCATCATCAGCTTATAACAATTCTTACTGCTAGGACACTGGCCACCACACTGGCCCAGAGTGGGTCGGGAATCTACTTAGGCATAGCATAAATCTTATAGATTATTTCCCTTACTACCAAATGAGCATAAAAGCAAAAGCAATTAATTCATCAACATGTCACTTAAATAAAATCATTAACCAAGCCTAAGGCTAACAACAGTTTCTAGGAAAAGTGGTACTTAATCAGTTGACTAACGACTTACAAGTCTTAAAACCAGCTTAGATGAGGAAGCGGAATTTCATTCCTATATCACATAAGTATGTGTAGGAATCAGAACTGGCTCCTATATGAGAGAGTCTTGTTCTAGGGTTGGTACACAAGGCGGCGGCGACCTCTCGCGTCCGGCCCTGGTGCAAGCCATGGTCCGGGGCGAAGAGGAATGGGACGCCGTCGCCTCCTTCTGCGAAGCAGTGATGCTAGCGAAGGAGGTGGCGGAACGAGAGAGGGAGAGAACCTCTCAACGTCCCAACTTCCGCGGAAGGCGCTCCGGGCGTCGGGGGTCACGCGATGACCTCCGGCCACCGTAGACGCGGACCTGTGGACGGTGAGTAACGGGCTAGCTCGCCGTCCGGCCGTCGTCATGACGGCAACAGACCGTGTCGGCGGCGCGTACGTGTTCCACGCGCGCCTCAAAGAGATGTCAGCAATATGGAAGGGGCCCGCAAGGGCCAACGCCTGTCGGGGCTGTGGATTATCGAAAGGTTAACGCGGCTCCGACACAAGGGCGAAGAAGGAACATGGGTTTGGTTTTTAGTCAGTAGAAGTCTGACACTCCCCTTCGCTCTGCCCAAGAGTGGGGGGGGTTATTCGATGATTTTCCACCCAACAAAAAAAAAAGGGTTGGTACACAAACTGGTTCATCTAGACGGGTATTGGTATTCACACCTTCGTTTTAGTCTTCCTGTTTGTCTTGATTTTATTTATGATGACATCGTAAAATGTTAATATTGATTATATTTATATGATGACAGTTAGAGACACGCCTCTTTTATGAGACTGTCTCGGGTTTTGGACTGGGTTCAAAAATATTCCATAGTATTACTTTTCTACTTTTTTGTTTATTTTAATGTTGTTTATTTATTTTGTGTTCTTTAACTTGTTACTTTTCACAGCTAAATGTGGTCCATGATGAAAATGTGTGTCATACACCTTTTACGTACGTAACGTAACACGTACGGACGTAATATATACTTAGTAGGTACATTATTTTCCAATCATACATATTATACTTACAGCGCTTTATTTTCATTTAACTTAGCAACCCTACCCATACAAGTTTTTCATCACAGTAAACACACTCATTGATAGCTCGCGTAATCCGAATGGTTGCAGCTTCTGTGTTACCGCTACTCGCTAGTATGCAAGTGCAACTAATGGATCGCTGCTATCAGAATCCAATAGATATTAATAATGAGTAGTTCTCTTGTTTATCACCTACTAACGTTGAATTGTCACGGAATATTTGATTGGAATTTGGAATGCAATTCCAATTATAATTTTCATTATAGTGCTACTCTATGAACCAAAACCAGAACCAGGTACCATAACCAGATAGTTGTTTCGGGTCTGGGTATTTGTGTCTGTGAACGCACCCACGATACAGGAGAACTTCCTAGAGAGGGGCAACGTTTTTAAAAAAAAATCTTCAGTAAAATAAGAACTGTTTTAACAACAAATACGTAACTATGTAGGTGTTTTTAACTCATTCTATCAATATTGACGTGATACATGCACAGGAGAAGCATTGTGTATGGTAAGAAAGGCAGTCATGTAAAACACTGGTATTCAGCTGCATCCGATTAGACTGGAAGCCGACCTAGGCAGATGAAGATAGGTTATAAATAGGAAGCGATGGCCATGTTCTGTCCTCTTGCCAAACCAATTTCTATTCTCGAACTTAGATCTTTGAACCCGATCCTCATAAAGTGGACCTCGTCAAAGTAAACAAAGTAAAAAGAGGTCGCAATAAAAAGCAAACTCCTTTGTTCTCAAACGTGAGAATTAGCCTACCTGCGTTTAGCTGAATATTTATATACCTTTTCCTCAACGGATCAAAGGTGTAGAATCAAGCACGCAAGTTCTTAGCACCAATCAAATCCGTTGAAAACGGCATATAACACATAATTACGAAGTGCAATAAACTTTACTGTGTCAACGTTCTCGTCAGAAACTATTCTACTTTGGTTCTGACTCACTGTTTGAATAAGATATATTGCATAAATATTGTTGGTGTCGAATAGCTGTTCGCGCTCTTTGAAAGAGTAATTGCAAACCGCCTCGCCGAGCACCTTGAGGCAATGGGTCCGGATCTTGCGGATCAGCAGTTCGGCTTCCGCAAGAGGCGCTCGACGGTGGACGCCATCATGCGCGTGAGAGCCCTCACGACGGGGGATGCGGTCTCTCGAGGCGGTGTGGTCTTGGCGGTGTCTCTCGACATCGCCAACGCCTTCAACACCATGCCCTGGAGCTGCATCAGGGAGGCACTCCGGTATCACCGGGTGTCGGCCTACCTTCGTCGTGTAGTCGGGGACTACCTGTCCGACAGGACGGTAATCTACCCTGGTCAAAACGGAGAATGGAACCGGCGAGAGATGTCGTGCGGTGTTCCACAGGGTTCGGTTCTGGGGCCGCCCCTGTGGAACATCGGTTACGACTGGGTGCTGCGTGCCGACCTCCCTGACGGCGTCAGCGTCGTCTGCTACGCGGACGATACGCTGGTGCTGGCACGGGGGGAATCGCACGAGGCGGCGGCCGCGAATATGACACGCGGGGTTGCGATAGTCGTTGAGAGGATCCGGCAGCTGGGTCTCGAGGTGGCACTTCACAAGTCCGAGGCCATGTGCTTTCATGGGCGTGGGAATGTGTCACCGTCGGGATCCCAGCTAACGGTGGGAGGGGTTCCCATCGGCGTCGAGTGTACTATAAAGTACCTCGGACTCGTCCTTGACAGCCGGTGGAACTTCGTGGAGCACTTCCGACGTTTGGCTCCCAGACTGGAGCGGGCTGCGGCTGCCTTTAGGTGGCTCTTGCCCAATCTGGGGGGGCCAAACGCCTCCTGCCGTAGGCTGTATGCGGGAATCGTGCGGTCCATGGCCCTTTACGGGGCCCCGGTGTGGGCACGTGCCGTGAGGAAGCGGGCCGTCCACTACCTGAACGCGCCCCAAAAGGTCATGGCCGTAAGGCTTGTCCGCGGGTACCGCACGATCTCCCGCGAGGCGGCGAATCTCCTTGCCGGATTGCCGCCGTGGGATCTGGAGGCGATAGTCCTCGCGCGCCTACACGAGTGGCGCGCGGAGGCGCTACACCGGGGGGTCACTCTGCTGCCGCGGCACATTGATGCGCGGCGGACAGACCTCCGGTGCGATCTCATGGCGGTATGGAGACAGCGACTGTCGCAACCCCGTGCAGGGCACGCCACGATAGTGGCGGTAAGTCCCCTCTTTGAGGAGACTTAGAGAGGAGCCACGGCGCCCTCACCTTCCGTCTGACGCAGGTCCTCACCGGACACGGATGTTTCGGGAGGTACCTGCACCGAATTAGGCGGGAGGAAACGCCCGGATGCTTCCACTGCGAGGATCGACCGGAGGACACGGTGGAGCACACTGTGGAGGTGTGCCCTGCTTGGGCGGAGCCCCGCCGTGTTCTCGTAGCGGCGATCGGCGGCGGCGACCTCTCGCGTCCGGCCCTGGTGCAAGCCATGGTCCGGGGCGAGGAGGAATGGGACGCCGTCGCCTCCTTCTGCGAAGCAGTGATGCTAGCGAAGGAGGAGGCGGAACGAGAGAGGGAGCGATCCTCTCAACGTCCCAGCCGCCGCGGAAGGCGCGGAAGGCGCTCCGGGCGTCGGGGGCCACGTGATGGCTTCCGGCCACCGTAGACGCGGGCCTGTGGACGGTGAGTAATGGGCTAGCTCGCCGTCCGGCCGTCGTCATGACGGCAACAGACCGTGTCGGCGGCGCGTTCGTGTTCCACGCGCGCCTCAAAGAGATGTCAGCAAGGAGGGGCCCGCAAGGGCCGACGCCCGTCGGGGCCGCGGTATTTTGTACTAGATTACGTGGCCTCGGCGCAAGGGCAAAGAGTCAGTAGAAGTCTGACACTCCCCTTCGCTCTGCCCAAGAGCGGGGGGGGTCATTCGATGATTTTCCACCCACCAAAAAAAAAAAAAAAAGGACCAATAGTTAACTAGCGCTATCTCTACGATATTTGAACACGATAGTTGTCTTGGTCGAGAAGTTAAAACAATAACAGGAATCAAAATTGGCTGACGTATGGCGTATGGCTACTAGCCCACGCAAAGATAAAAAAAAAATCACAAGGATATTACAAAATTTTTATTGTGATAGGTATAAAACATACATAGACTACCAAAATCATTACCCTTCCTTTTGGCTTTGCCGTAGTCGGGTAAAAAGACCCTTAACGAAGCCGAATAGCACTTGTTCTCCTCGTCCTTGCCCTCTATTGTTTTTGTCCTGAACCAGACCTGAAGACGTCAAAGTTCCAACTTTTATCGCAACTGTCTATTTAAATATTGTAACTTTACTTAAATTACCTTCATGGCCCGTGTACTATTATTCAATGCATCCATCAGCAGAATGTTTTTGGTGCGTTACATAAGTCCACCGTAAACCGTGATTTTTCCACACAAAAAAAGACATTTCGAAAGCATAATTTTCGCGTTAAGATTAAACCTTCTGTAACGTTTATCTATAGCTCGTGTTATAAACATTGAGCTCCTAGCATTGTGGTCCACTAAACTACTGTCGTATTTGAGTGCCCAATAATATTCAAACACGGCTCGGCACGGTATCTAGGAATCTGAATTAATGTTAAAAGCTCTAGAAGTCTACATTTATTTATTTGTAGAATCTCTTAGCGGGTATTTTTCTTCTTTAAAATGATCACGAAGTTGAAGGTTAAATCATATTTGCTGGTAAATACGCGTAGATGCATAATTACGTCGTTAGTCTTGAGCTTTACATTTATAACTACATACTTGAGTTGAAAATGAAAGTGGACTGATTATTAGTTCTTAGATACTTTTAAGTGTATCTGAAGCATATCTGAAGTATAGGAAGCAGGAAGTTTTATGGTATTTAAGTAGGTATAGGTTTACGCCATGGAGTTGCCCATAAGTAATTGGTCGTATTTGTAAAGTAATAACTTAGATAAACCGTGATAACAACTATTCGGCAATAAAAGTTTCTATGAAGCAAGTGAGATTATCTTTCTCTAAATTTACTATGTATGTATATTTAAATGGAACTAAAAAACTGAACAATGCGGGTTTTACCAGTACTTATATCTATTTTACCGCAAACGATCATAGTAAAGTGGTTACCGGTACTAGCGGTAAATATATTACCAGCAGATTATTCAAGCAAATGCCAGGTTACTGTTATCGGGTATTGTTGAAGAGTGATGACGATATTATACCTCATTACAATCATCTTCTTGGTAACCACAGAGTAGTGTGCCAATGGAGACTACAAAGAACTACCGTTAAGCTGGCTTTTGAAACTAAAATTCGAATCAACTTAGTTTCATGTTAGAAGTAGTTAGAACATTGGTTACAAATAAACTTAACAAAATCATAAATAACACAATTAGTATGGATATATTTTACATTTACCTCAGTTTATGATTTACATTTTTGGAACGATAACAGACTAATAAGTTACTTGTATCACAAATCTACATCTAAACTACTAATTACAAGCCTCCACAGACAATTATAAAAAAAAAAATACGTGTGGCACTCGGAGACTGCCGCGGTAAATCTATTGCATAGCATTTTTTATCAACTTATGCAATAATAGGTATAAATAATTAGGTATTAATAGTGTAATTACACACCAAAATAATTATTCATTCAAAAAATTTGAACAAAAATAACGATATTAAGAGTTTGATCTTCGAATTTCGCGCGATGTACATTATATAAATCAAAACTAACCTTCATAGACTAACTAAGCTAGTAAGAAACTCTATGACAGAAAATTTAAAAGAAAAAGTATTGACAGCCTGACGTAAGTGTCATAACATTGAAAAATATGAAAATTATTTATTTTATTTTAGATATTTTATATGAAAACGAATCGTTTTAGACCGATTCGCAGAATAGTAATGCAAAAACCAATAAAACTTATGATAGATGCGTACTAATAATAAAATGAATGTTTATAGAGTACTCACTCCTCACTCATTTTCTTTCACTATTTTTTCGTGACTTTCTTCATTAATAAATGCACTTTGTTTATTCATATTTAAAACACTTTGTACACAAATTATACGAGTAAGAATATTTTAGAAGGAGAAAGCAGATAGACAAACAATTATTTAATTTGACAACCTTGTTATTTTCCGTAACCATAGCAACCTGGTTGAATCTTGAATGCTGAATATTTTTGTTAGGAAATCTCTGGATTCGCTCTCCACGCTCAACTCAACTCAAGGCCCGCGATAGAATCTATGCAATAGATTAAAAAGTCGACTAAGATAAAGCACAGACTAAAAACATGTGATTTCTGACTGTCCAGCATCGCACCTATCACAAAACGTCTATATTCAGTAATGTCTTACTCACTTATAAAGTGCATGATTCGTTACATCATTGACCACATAATTATAATTATGTGCAAGCACTTCCATGATGAAACCAAAGTATGGATGACCACTCCATGGACTTCAAAACTCCGTGTCCAATAAATAGAACTAACATGACATCAAGTACTTCTAGTTGACACACATTATGAAATAATGGCATCGGTAAATGAAATATTTCTATTCTTTGCTTTATAAATTATTACAATGTAACGGGAGTTTAATTCAATAAGATTTATTATTAATCTCAGTCATGATTTTGTTTTATTACTATGATTAGTCTGTAGGTGCTAAATCATTATGCAAAGGATAAAAACAAATGAAATTGGCACAGTATACGGTTATTGGAATTAAAGTAACTGATTAAAGATTATCTACTGATACTGTGGCACCTCTTTTTGCAGTTCATTCATACACAACAATGAATTTTACTTTTTTTTGTAGTTTGAGATTTTGCTTGCTTCTTCATTCATTCAACTGTTAATTAGACTGAATTGGGGGTTAAGTTTTTTTTTTATGTCTAGGTGCATCCACAAAATAGAAACAGCAATGAAAGAGATATCAACGCGCATACTGTCACTGGGTTCTGCACGTGTTTAAAAACATTCATTAATTTTAAAAACGCAGTTTTATATTATGTAGTTTTTGACGTGATAACGTCTTATAAATTGATGGCCGGCTGCACGCACGATAAAGATGACCTCATACCGCGTTACCTCGCTTTGAGGCGTTCCATAGCAACGGCGTGTCAATTGTTTTGCTTTATTTTCTTTTCCATAGCAACGGCGTGTCAATTGTTTTGTTTTATTTTCTTTTCCATAGCAACGGCGCGGCGGCGTGTCAATTGTTTTGTTTTATTTTCTTAGGACGTTGTCACGTTCAACTATCGTCAGTACCTAAACCGATTTTACAGACAACCGATTTTTTTTGTAAGGCAAACACTATGGCTATGGTTAGATTAAACTATTTTAAAACTGGAGACAAACCTGTTTCAATGTAAATATTGACACCCACTATAATAAAGGCAATATTGCAACCAAGTAGATATTCCCAGCCGTTTGTCACCCCTGACAATACGAGTCAAGAGTCATCTGAAGGATGTTTACCAGCGTTTGCGTGTTAACACTAGGAACTTGTCACTTGTAATACACTACACGATTGGCGATCTCTGAACTTAGGGCCTTATCGCTTTACACGGTTTCATGCGGTAATAATCTTTATTAATTGACACCTCTTAATACCCTGCTACTAGTAGGTGTGGAGTTTGTCAGAATATAGAACATTTAGCATGAAACGTAAATCATTAGAGGTGATAAAAAGACTGTTGAAGCATTTTTACGGTCATAATTGTTAAGATAAAACTTCAGGGGGTCTGTCCTCCCGTCGGTCGGGGCTGCGGGTTGTTCGAAAGAGATACCGCGGCCTCGACACAAAGGGCTAAATAGAAGCATGGGTGGTTTTTAGTCAGTAGAAGTCTGACACTCCGTACCGCTCTGCCTAGAGAGGGAGGTAATGATTTCCAAACATACAAAAAAATTGGCCTGTCCTTCTATTCTATTCGGCAACCGTCAAGCTTTCCGTTACAAATATTAGTAAATTAACTCATCACAATCGATTACCACGTAGGTAAGTATTTATTTAACACAGTCACCTTTCTTGCAAAAATTGCATCACCAAACCAGATAACATCCACCAACATCATCATTTAAAGGATCACACCTCCCTTATTAGCACCCACAAGAAGTGTGAACCTATACATGATAGTGTGCCAAATAGTCAGCAACCACGACCAAGTTCCCACAGTGAGCTATGACTGCGGCAGAGTATTACACGGCGCCATTGTTTGCCGCGGTCAAGGGCACGATGTACTCACTCTTACTTCTTACTACTGTTTCACTTAGAGTAATCACTGTTTTACTTTCTAATTGGTAATTGTTTTGATGTTTAGATAAGGTTGAAGAGATTTTTAAAGAGAAACTTGTAGTTGCTGACTTTCGTTATGTGAGGAAAAATTTCGCAATTTCAAAGCTGTAAGCTTGAGTGTTTTAAGTTTGCAAGTAAAGTTTGTTTTACTTATTTATTACGTTAACCTACAGTTACGGATACTTACAAAATCGTTGGATAATGAAATTATAATAATGGCTGGAGTTGAGTGCAGATAAATTCAAAACACAAAGCTGCTCTCACTCGCTACTCATCCTGTTTAAGATTTTAATTTCAGACAACTCTAATTTATGATCATTCCATTTACTACGTTGTCCAATACTTACAATCAAAACTGGTACCGCAATACTTAAATTAATTTTCTCTCAACACATTTTGCAATGGAATGAACCTGAAGTTTAGCATCCGGTAATCATATTTATCATCTGCATAACCTTTTCCCAGCTATGTTGGGTTCGGCTTCTAGTATAACTGAATGCAGCTGAATACGAATATTTTACATGAACCGACTGCCTATCTGATCTCCACAACGCAGTTAATACTCTGGTTGTGGTTACGATGACTGTGATAAAGACTGACAACCAGTCTTACCAAAGGGTCTTTGGTAAGACTGGTAATATAATATTGACTTGCTGCACGCGTTGGTGTATACTGTAAATGCAGCAAGTAACTGATTAAATAAATAAATAAAGACTGGTTGTCAGTAATTGCCGGGATAACGGCTTTACGAGCTTTCCGACGCACGGAGGAAACTCCTGTAATGGGTGGTCGGCCATCCATCCACGAACCAACCTAGGCAAACAGCTTAACTTTATTAGTTTAGCTTAATTAAGCCACGATCTCCTATACCGGTAACTCTATTATACCTCTTATTTTACGTCAAAGTGACAAAAGATAGCGTGCAAAACCGTCATACTGTTGACTACACTATCGATTGCAATTAATTATATTTTCACACTTCTTGACTAATTGTCCTTGGGTTTAAATGAAACAGTTTCTTACGTATGAAGGTTGTTTTGTTTTTACAAACAATAGAAAATGTTACTATTAGTTAATTTTAATATTATATTGCTTTAACATTTAATTTCTTCACTGTTTTATCAAATTAGTTTATAATTTGATCGAAATATTGTAATAATGATGCCTGTAATCATAATTTTCGAACAATGCATTGTTGTATCATTTTGTGTCTGTGTATTGAAGAGTCATAGAACCGTGAATGTTGGCTAACACTTGAAGATCGTTTGAAGGATTTCCGATTGTTGTTAAGTATGGTTTTGAAATAAAATTGAAACATATGACAAATTAACGTTAAAATTATTTAATGAGCATTAGTTTTCATAGGAAGGAAGAGTACAGAAGAATGACTTTCGTAGAACGTAGGTCCTATATAAATATTGCGTGTTGGTCATCGAAGAGTTGATGAAGCGTATCCCGACCTAAATTAAATGACCCTGAATATGCCTGTACTGTTAAAATGTCAACTTTCTGCGTTGAGTCGTGCGTTCAAAAATACAGCAATATGCTTTATTTAGATAACCAATTAATAATAATAATAATAATAATAAGCCCCCTAAACAACCACACGTCCTGATTGACCATCTAATCACGTGGGGGGCGGACACACGAATGAGAAATTACTGGCGTGGCTAACGTGGCTCTGGAAACCCATATAAAAAAAAATGGAGACTCGATCTAAAAGTAAACGTATAGGACCGCTACCCGGGGGCGATCGTCGGGGCGCATCTGGAGCTGACGCTGGGTGCCACAGCATGCGAACCGTCAGCGGTGAGGAGTTGAACAGGCGGGCTCCCACCGACAAAGATACTACAGCCGAAATCATTGACGATGGTGACAGACTGACGGACAGGACAGACACCCCTGTAGAACCGTATAGTCCAAGCACAGTTTCATACACACCTTCTGGGCGATCATCACCATCCATACCATCGTCGCCATCACCCCCACACATCATTAGTTTAAATACAGTTACACCCACTCCAACCTTGAATGCTGCGCGGGAGGTAAATACCTTTTTACCCGCGTCCACCAAGGCAGGAAAAGCAAGGGTTCGCATGAGATGGAGCCAAGAAGTTAACCTATTTATCATGCGAACCTACTTACATATCACTAAATTAGAGACCGACATGACCACCTACAGACAACAATTACATGAACTTTTTACACGACAGTATCCTGAGATAACCGTATCAGAACAAAGAATCTCAGATCAGAGAAGAGCTATAGTTAGAAATAAACTTTTATCTCAAGACATAATAGACCAATTAAAAGAAGAGATAAGAATACAACTACAAGCAGATGCCAATCCTACCCCACTATTACAAAACCTAACTAATATTGACCAACCACCACAAACACAACCATATACCCAAGTAGAACCTCAAGCAAACAATCAATCGCAAGCTTACACGCAAACATCACACACATCCACACACACTGAATACATAACACTTACGCTAGAAAATGATATCGAGACCTTAGTCGTCGAAAATCATAACACAAGTACAGACACTTATATTCAAGAAATACATGATAAATTCACAACAACTCTTGCACAATACTCTGGGATGGACCCAGCAATACGACCAAGACTACCTAAACTCCGATATAGCCCTAATCTTTTCCGTTTAGTGAACTTATTTAATGAGAACATACTAAACCAATTTATTTCCGACGAAACACAACTTATTGATATACACACACTTATATATTGCACGGCAGTAGTCATATCTGAAGAACTTAACTTTAAAATTACACAAAATACGGGAAACACAAGACCAAAACAGAATATCAAACCAGCATGGCAACAGAGGCTAGAAAAAGATATAGAAAAATTAAGGGCAGATATAGCTAGACTTACACAATACATGAACAACAACAGATCAAACAAAGTAGTTAGAAGAGTCGAGGCTATTTTTAGGAGCCATTTGATTCACACGAGGCATGAGAATAACAACAGAAGACCAGAGGAGTTCTTAGACACTATAAAACAAAAGTTAGCACTTAAAGTTCATAGACTCAGACGATACAAAAAAGCACAGCAGCGCAAAGATGATAACGCCATATTTGCCACTAATGAAAAAATATTCTACAGACATCTAAACAAACCAAACACTGACACAAGCAACGACACTAACACAGAGACACCTATCCAACCTACAAAAGAACAATTAGAAACATATTGGTCTAGTATTTGGGAAGAACAAGCAAAGCACAATGACGAAGCAGCATGGATAACAGAAGAAGAAACAAAGTGGGAAGCAATACACGAAATGGAGTTTGTAGAGATAACTGAGGCAGATATCACACATATAACAGGCAGATTACACAATTGGAAATCTCCTGGTATAGACAAAGTACACAATTTTTGGTTCAAAAAATTAACCATACTATACAAACCATTAGCAAGAAACTTAACACAAATCATATTAGGACAACAAAATATACCAGAATTTATTGCAACAGGCATAACATACATGCTGCCTAAAACTAAAAATTCACCAAACCCTTCCCAATACAGACCAATCACATGCTTACCTACAATATATAAAATATTAACATCAGCAATAACAGCGAAAATCAACACACACATTGAACACCACAACATAATGGCGGAGGAGCAGAAGGGTTGCAGACGGGGCCACATGGGATGCAAGGAACAGTTAATAATAGACTCTACTATACATAAACATGCCACCACAAAGAACAGAAATCTTCATTGCACCTATATTGACTATAAAAAAGCCTTTGACAGTGTTCCCCATTCTTGGTTGATACAGATACTAAAAATTTATAGAGTAAATTCAAAAATAATAGATTTCTTAAGCAACATAATGTCACAATGGAAAACCACACTTCAATTAAATTCTAATCACAATAACATTACAACGCGACAAATATTTATCAGGAAAGGTATCTATCAAGGTGACTCTCTGAGTCCCCTGTGGTTTTGTCTTGCACTAAACCCTCTGTCTCATCTGCTACAGCGCTGCCGGGCTGGATATTGTCTCAAAAACACTACAACACAAGAAAAAACAACAATCTCACATCTGATTTACATGGACGATATTAAACTATACGCGCAAACCGAAAAAGATATGAAGAAACTAGTAGAAGCTACAGCAGAGTTCAGCCAAGATATAAATATGGAATTTGGTCTGGATAAGTGTAAAACACTTCACATCATACGAGGCAAGATACGACCCGGCGACTATGCCGTGAATGACACAGACACCATAACAGCGATGGAACCGTCCGACTTGTACAAATACTTAGGTTACACACAATTAAAGGGGCTAGATCATGTTAGAATTAAAGAAACACTTACTGCAGAGTTCAAGAGAAGACTTTTTGCTTTATGTAAAACCCAACTGTCTGGCAAAAATCTCATCAAAGCTTTAAATACATTTGCTATCCCCATATTAACATATTCATTTGGAGTTATTAAATGGACAAAAACCGACACAGAACAACTAGAACGAACTATTCGCACCACACTTACAAAACACAATAACTTACATCCTAAATCTGCCATAGAGAGACTTACCATCAAAAGAGAAAATGGAGGGAGAGGCCTAATAGACATCCAGCACCTATGGCGGAAACAAATTTGTAGATTAAAATCATTCTTTCACACAAAGTCCCACAATAGCAACATCCATAAAGCCATAGTCCAAACTGATCACAATTACACCCCACTTAACCTAAGTGAACAATCAGATACCCTACACATTGCTAACGAAGACCCGCAGATACAAAAAATTGAAGACTGGAAGAAGAAAGTTCTTCATGGCCGACATCCTCATGACCTAGAACAACCACATGTCAACGGGGTTGCATCAAACAAATGGCTCAAAATAGGTAGTTTATTCCCAGAAACTGAGGGATTTATCATTGCAATACAAGACCAGATAATTAACACTAAAAACTATAGAAAGTTTATTATCAAAGATCCCTCAGTAACAAATGATAAATGTCGCAAGTGTCACACACAACCAGAAACCATTCAGCACATAACAGGAGCATGCACAACCCTCACGCAGACCGACTACACACACAGGCACAATCAGGTGGCAAATGTTATCCATCAAAGATTGGCAGTTCAATACACACTCATACAAGACACAAACACGCCATACTATAATTACACACCAAAAGATACACTCGAAAATGAAACTCATAAACTTTTCTATGACCGCGCCATTCTCACAGACAGGACAATTCACTATAATAGGCCGGATATAATACTACAAGATAAAATAAATAAAGTCACTTACTTAATAGATATTGCTGTACCCAACACACACAACATACAAAAAACAATAACCGAAAAAATTAGTAAATACGCAGAACTCAAACAGGAAGTAAGAAGAATATGGGAACAGGAAAAAGTGTATGTGGTTCCTATAGTTCTCTCAACAACAGGTGTTATTCCGAATCATTTACTCCATAGCCTCAAAATATTAAACCTCAAAGAAACGCTCTATATCACCTTACAAAAAGCTGCAATTTTAAATACTTGTCGAATTGTCAGAAAGTTCATGGAAATTGAAGAAAACGAAATAGGTCCTCATCATAACACACCCTCATCATAAAATCATAACACACCACACGCTGCATTTACTTTGGTTTCGACCCGTAGATGTAGTTGGAAGCTCCAGTAAAGCTGAGAAGCAAAAGCACACTCTAAATAATAATAATAATATTCCACAACTATCACACAACGCCATCTAGTCCCAAGCTAAGCAGAGCTTGTGTTATGGGTACTAGACAACTGATAAACATACTTATATATTTCTAAATACATACATACTATAGATAAATTACACCCAGACACAGAACAAATGATCGTGCTCATCACACAAACATTTGTCCTGGGTGGGAATCGAACCCACGACCTCCGGCATAGCAGTTAGGGTCACTAACCACTAGACCAACAGGCCAGTCAATTAACTATCACCTAACATTTATGAAAACAGGATGACCTGTACTCCATTATGATACTTAATCTGACGAACGCCCATACCAAGGTACTAACTTATTAAAATTACACTCACTATCATTGCATTCTACAAATTGCATCGTGTGAAAGTACTAAACTAATTACGTATGAACGATAATTACAACAAGCAGGCTCCGAATGAAACCAGCACCGCATATATTGATACTGATCGAAATACCGACGATGTATTAAAAACTGCAATATTGCACAAAATATGGTTGCTGACCCATCGCTTGCGGGCAATGGAGCAACGCTTTCCTCACTTGAATCTTACAACTTGGTGAAGCGAACTAGACTTATTATAAATACTTAGGTCAACCTAAGTATTGACAAAGGTTTCTGCAGTTTGAAATGCGTTTGGAAACCGAACAAAAACCGTTTGAGATCATTCAGCAATTCTTACGCAGAACGGTTCGCGAGTTTTTCAAACGGAAGACTAATGATGACAAACACGTAATTGAGTATCTATGAATCTATCTGATCACGTTCCGGTAAAAGATAAAAATATGACCAATTAGAAAGCCACCGGACAATTAGTCCAAGGTTAATGGATAGCGTAAAAACTCCAAGATAAAAAGTGGCGTGACTAATTCAACGCACGCGCCATTCCGCAACGGCCTACGATTATTTTGACAGAAAAAAAATGCCGGAACAATTTGACACTGCATTTTGTCACGAAACTACGTATTTTGTACACATTTTTATAATAACTGTGCATTTGCTAATCGAATGTGTGACACCGTTGCTTAGTACTTAGTGCTCGAAAAGTCAGACAATTTGGGTCAAACACATTGTAATTACACTGGGGGACAAAATAACGTGTTTTATGAGTATGACTGACTATGACAAGTACATGTGACTTTATTCGAATGTTTTATAGAGTTCTGTTAACATAGCTGTTTGTTAGATAAACAAAGGTCCACTTAAAATCATCTTGACATTCAGTAAGTAGTAGACATTTGTCCAATAGTTCAAGGACCTCGTTTTCGTGAGGTTTGTGTACAATGAGGAGATAAATAATGTTGAATGAACGATAAGTTAACGCATCATCGTTTTACGTTCACTTGTTTAGTACCAATTACTTAGATTACTCCACAAAAGAGGAACGGGCTGTAAAAACGTCATAATGTCATTCGAATTTTGAGTGATGATGATTTGAGCAACAATGGCCAGTTTAGGAGTCCAATAACCGCCTACGGGCCTAATCTGGACGGCTGCGAAGCAATTGCGTAGTGTAACTTTGTGTCATGAACCTATAAAAAAACCTTTTTTTATAGGTCCATGCTTTGTGTATATAATATCGGCTCGCCTATAAATGTCATCGCGTCTTATATAATTAATTAATAACTTAAGGCTTCGTGTTTCACACGTCCTGCTTGAGGATTCTAACAACCCCGCACTTTCCTGAACCAGAGACACTAGAATATGTCATAGACTCAAACCGAGAACGAAGCCCAATATTACATCCTCGCCATTCTAATGTGGTTTACGTCATAGGACATACTGTTAAGATACGGTATCCTAAAAATATCATTAACTTTTTTATGCTAAAGAGCAATGGGTCTCTAAGGTACAATAACGTTGTAATTTCAAGTTCATATGTGGTTATTGCAGTTAAATCCATTAACAATAATAAAAATTCTTTGAATCCCTCAAATACTTACATTGCTTATGTTTTGGTTGCTTATTCTGTAAATACAAGGATTTCAAACAATAAGCAATTAATTAGCCAAAGAAGTTATTTAAAATACACATTAACATAAATAAAATAATAGAAAAATAAATCCTTTAATGACATATTCCCACGAAAGATATTTTTTTCGAAGTTGTTCATAACTAAGATACCTATGTAAATACAAACTTTATTTTTTTTAAAGGTCATCATTTAATTCATAATCACACCTTTGAATCACACTTTATACTATACACAGTATGAAGGTTTTTAATCCCTACACTAGCATTAATTTGATTTCGAACTATACTATGTATTTCCAATTTTGTTTCATCTCCTTTCAAAACTTCGTTTGAGTACAAAATCTTAGGAAGAAATTACATTCCAAAGCAAATCATGGCGTAAAAATATAAGTCTTATAACAGTCAATTAAGTAAAACTGAAACATTCAACCGTGTGCACGAGCGACCTATCGTAAGCGTTCGCAACGCCACACCATAGAGCTTGCGCATAGTTTAAAAAAACATACCGATCGAATTGAGAACCTCCTCCTTTTTGGGAAGTCGGTTAAAAAGGAAAAGTAGAGTATCTCCGGCCCAATCCGCGACATAATTACCTACCGTACTTGCCTGTCTCAGGGTTGTCACTTTCAGCTACATTTTAATACAGTGCCTAAAAATTGGCAAGAGCCGGGAAGTTGTATTTTATTATTTGTGTTGTCTGAGTTTCATTGTACATTGTACAGCATATTACATTTTTTGTTCTGTTGTTACGAATGGTTACGATTCGAACTTTGCTCTATTTATCTGATTCACAAATTCTTCAAGTATTTTAAATTACGATTTTATAACTGTAATTAGGTACATACTTAGTTACTATACCTACGACTATATAAGACGAGGTAGTTCACAAGATACCGCGGCCTCGACATAAAGGGCCAAGAAGGAACATGGGTGGTTTTTAGTCTGTAGAAGTCTGACAGTCCCTTTCGCTTTGCCTAAGAGCGGGAGGGGTTATTTGATAATTTTCCAAGAGCCCAAAAAATAAAAAAGGGGTTAGGTACCCTAAGCACAATCCAAGGTAGTTCTTTAAACAATTTCAGTAATCAACGAGAATAGACGTATATGTAGGTACCTACTACAAAAATAAGTTAGTACTTATTCTTATAATGATAACCACCGCTAAATCGGGTGGAAATTACGGTGAAGTAATACTTCCATTTTTGTACGGATAACATTTAGATCCACTAACAGACACTCAGAACACTATAATTTTGACAGCTCATCTTGATTGCTCGAAGCCACAAACCCTATACTTAAAAACATTTCAGAACTCCATAATAAAGATATTACCAAATGTTTTGATTCAAATCTTCATTTTAAGACGCGCCCAAGACTTTTCAATTATCTCGCAAACTCCGGACCTTGGGGGATGTGAACTTTACTAGACCCGCGCCATTGTTATTGTTTTATAATCAAAATTAAGTTTAAACTTTAACAATTGTTCACAAGGTAATAATGGAACGAATTAAGCAAGGCATTTGTGTATAAAACTATAAATAGCTTTTCACATGCTGTTAGGAAATAGATTTAGGTGACATCCTAGAACAAACTTCAGTATAAAAGGATCGATCATTCACAAAAATAACCTGGGCTGCAAGCGGCCGTACCAAACAAGTCTCATCAATTTTCATTCCCTTCATTCAGCTGCACTCGTTTTAGTTACACTCGTGACACAACTTCTTTAAATCTCTACACGAATTTGCCAAAAAATTACAAAAAACTACTCTTAGGGTATTATCATCCGTCGGGGCTGTGGATTATCCGTCGGGACATGGTCGGGACAGTGGATAATCGAAAAGATAACGCGCGGCTCCGACACAAGGGCGAAGAAGGAACATGGGTTTGGTTTTTAGTCAGTAGAAGTCTGACACTCCCTTTCGCTCTGCCCAAGAGCGGGGGGGGGGTCATTTAATGATTTTCCACCCACCAAAAAAAAAAAGGTAAATTTATCATCTGATGCGAACCTCCAAAACCGTCGACTTTCCCTGTGCATTGCACTATTGATCAGTTGTAGTAATTGGAAATAGTGTGCGTTTGCCAAACAGACCGTTGTAAAATTGACATGTGCCTGTTATTTCATCAGTGACTAGCTTTTGCCAGCGGCTTCGCCCGCGTGAAAATGACGATTTTCCATACAAACTTTCGTCCCCTATTTAACTCCCTGGGTTTGAATTTCGAAAAATCCTTCCTTATTCCTTGTCTACATTATAAAGGGAACCTCTGTGCAAAATTTCAGCTTTCTAGGTCCAAGGGTTTGGGCTGGGCGTTGATGAGTCAGTCAGTCAGGACTTTTTTTTTATATAGATATAGATGTACCTACTATTAGTAACTACATGAACACGATGTAACTGTTCATCAAAGTGCACTAATCTAATTTGGGCATCAACCTTATCAGGACGAGCATCGTTCGCGTGTCAATCCATCAAACCGTAACATTCTGTTGTAAAGTGTGACCTACTGTTTCGAAAAAAAAACAACGGTTGCTAAGCAACAGCCTTGATTGTTACTCAAAGCATCACGAAGTTAACAATAGCATTTAAATGGTGTAGAGTAAATACGGTTACAAAGCATGACTAACAAAAAATTGGTTGGGAAAATTAATTTTCTGTAAGTTTGGTTTTAGTTAGGTAAATTATTTTTTTCTGTAATGTTGTTTGTAATTTTGGTCTGTGTTAATCAATATGAAACTGGTTGCTCTGTATTGATTAGACCATGAATGGCAAAAAAAAGTCGGACTTTCGCTGAATATCAAAGGAAATAGGTCCCCGTGATAACTCCTACGAATTATACCCAAAGTTAAAACTTCCATCATCATCAGCCTATAATGTTCTCACTGCAGGGACTCAGGCCTCCTCTCTAGGAGAGGGATGGGCTATAATCCACCACGCGGGCCCAGTGCGGATTGGTAGATGTCGCATATCTTCGAATTTTTGGTTCTAAGACATGCCGGTTTCCTCACGATGTTTTCCTTCACCGTTTTGAGAGCAGTGGTGATGAAATAAATTATTCAAAGTAATGTGCCTGTCTGGATTCGAACCCACGACTACTGTTCGTAAGTCGGGCCGCCACCACGGGGCCACCACTGCTCCCTTACTAAACAGAAACACTGTTCGGATAGAAACAAAAATGCTATTGCAGTTAACAGTTACACAGCCTCAAGGCAACACAACGAATTAACACTTCATATCCATATGATAATCCTCGCTATGATCTTCCATTGTTCTTAGTCTGATTGACATTCCCATACATATAAGATGACGGTACAAGATAAGTATTTACGTAGGTCTCTGTGGGAGGAAACGAATCCTTCTAATATGCCTACACTGGAGAATATTACATGATTAATTATTATTTACATTAATTACAATTTATAAGCGAGATAAACTGAGGTAAAGATATATGAGTAAGGAGAGTGGTATTCTATAGATTTCCGGTTACACCTTTGTGAACCTGTTTTTTATCTATATGCGTGTTTCATACATAAATACGAAAGATTTTATAAGTCACAGCCCCAAGAAAAACAAAAGTCGTTCCTTCAAATTATACCGGCAATCAGTAGTTTTTCAACACTGAAATAATATAAAACAGTCCCCACAAGGCCCATCCTTCACATTGTTTATTCTGGGGAGAAGCTTGAAATTAATTTAAAAACTTTGTTGCGGATATAAAAATGCCACTGTTCATTCACAAATAGAATAAAAATGAAGTCATACCTTTTTATACCCAATTGTGTTTTCATAATAACCATTTTCCACCCGGCTCATCGTTCTTTCTGTCCGTGTATCGAAGAAAACCAACAAGAATGAGTGCAAGCAAGCCGTCTCCTTGACTCGCCTTGACATAACAATATTAAACTTACTGAGGTCAATGGGTTAACTTTACTTCTTGCTCTCCGCTGGTACCCTGGTACCAATCAAGCGTGGAATGTAAGGTCGGGTCACTGATAAAGTACGTTTAAGTAAACAGTGATTACAATTATGACACAACTAAAAGAAAAAGAAAATTAATGATATTTCTTTTTGCTATAGAGACAGAATATACTCTTTCTACGAGCTAACTATTATAGCGATATTTTTGTTTCTATACACAAAAATTGGTCTTTCAGATTCATGTGCGTATAGTAGGTATTATTTTTAACCCACGACGGAACGGAGATGGTATATGCGTTTGGGGTGAGAGGTTGTTTGTTTGTGTGTTTGTGCAAATACATGTTGCAATTTTTCTCCAAAACTCCCAGTCCGATTTTGATGCAGTTTTCAGTTATGGGTTCGGGTTTGATTGGTAGTTTGGTACATGTTCTTAGATAGGTGTTACGGTGACAACTCACCAGGGGGCGCTGCAGCAAACATTTTTTGTGCAAATCAAAGTTGCCATTTTTCTCCAAAACTACAAGTCCGATTTTGATTCAGTTTTGGGTTTAGGTTTGATTGGTGCATGTTCTTAGATAAAAAAATAAAAGTAAAAAGTTTAAAATAAAAAGCAAAATTAAAAATTTTGAAAAAACCCACGACGCGACGGTTAAAAATTAATTGAAAAAGGATAAAATAACATAAAACACCCGCCTTAAAAAAAACCCAAGAATGTCCGTCGGGAGCTGAACATTGCAAAACTAGTTCATTTAATGGCAGCCCCCGACGGACATTCTTGGGTTTTTTTTAAGGCGGGTGTTTTATGTTATTTTATCCTTTTTTTCACATGCTTCGGTGAAGCAAAACATCGCGAAGCAAGTAGCATGGCTGAGAGGTATTTCTCGACTAGAGATGTGCCGTTGCCGGCAATATTGGCCGAATATTTCTTACTTATAAGTCAAATTAAGTACGGAAACTATTTAATACACTTATAATTAGCATTTATAGGCCCTAATCTACATTGACTGGCAACTTTGGCAATATTTCCAATGCTGCTGGCAATTTTGGTATTTTACCGGCAGTGGCAATATTGCCACCAGGCACATCACTATTCTCGACGCCATATAAAGCCGCGTTGCCCTTGGAAGGCATAAAAGGTCGGACACCCGATCAGGCACTAACCACACGATAAAGAAATACGTCAAAAATTCTAGTAGAAATATGAAATAACCTAAAAAGAAGTCAAGTAAGTCAATACCATGGCAAGTATGCTACACTTCAGAAAAGGTAGTTGACCATGTTCATTAAGAGAACCAACAATAACTCAGCTGGAAGGCGTGGTCTCTTTGCCTTGACTTAAATGAGTTAACTGGTCTACTTCAAACTCATCAAGTCAGGTTACAAATATTTCCCGTCAGGGCCGCGGATTTTTGTACTAGATGACGTGGCCTCGGCGCAAGGGCAATAATGGGTTCGGTTTTTAGTCAGTAGAAGTCTGACACTCCCCTTCGCTCTGCCCAAGGGCGGGGGGTGTCATTCGATGATTTTCCACCCACCAAAAAAAAAAAGGTTACAAATATTTCCTTTTTTAAATGTTAATTGGTATGTCCAGGACAAAACTGTAAGCGACTCTTTGCAACACAAGTTTTTTTGTACTTCAGTGCAAGAGGTTCCAAAATATTGATTTCATGTCGTGCTAATTGTTTATGGCATCTTGTTGAAAAAAAAGACAATACATGTTTTAAGGCTTTATCCTTTTCTTATAACTTTTGTTGCACTGACTGTAGATTAATTTACGTGCAAAACTAAAACACATGCCAGTTCAACAATAATTGGCAGGTTCTATTACATTTATGTAATTGAGACAAAGTTCGCACCGTCAGCTATTACGTATACGTTAATTATAATTATTATAGAAAACGTGTAACCAAAGACTGCGGAATATAGCCCATGTACAGTCAACGAAAGCATTTACACAGGTGCGGAGAAATTAAAACGTTACACCCAACTCCATTTGCGTGTGAGTGAATTACCATAATTAATTTACACTATAGTTCCTGCTTAACTAGTCTATAAACATAATCAAGATTCGATAACCATACTTAATTAGCCAAGGACACCAATCAAATGCCTAATCATTCTTATATAATTGGAGCATACATCTTTATCTGACAGCTGCAAGAAAAAATACTAGATGAACAAGATTTAAACACACATGAATATTTTATACACAGATGGGTAAGATCCTTTTGAATGTCGTTTTGAAGTATTTGTAGTGTTTCATGCCAAGAATGGGAGGGTGAACAGAATTCTTTAGTCCACTCGTTCAACTTTGTACCTATAATATGTAAATTATGTAGATAACGTAAGCAAGGTGTCTTAACTCGCAGACCTAAACAACTGTACGTATTGTGTCTGGGTAGGATCCTTCAGAACGTCTTGAAGTATTTTTAGTGTTGCCGGGCTTGGGAGAATGATACGAATTCCTTAGTCTGCTGGTTCTACTTTATTTAATACTTGCTGATACCCGCGGCTTCGCCCGCGTGAATGTCCCAAACTTAACAAATTATGTGCTAAAACCTTCATCTAGAACCATTCTATCCATTGGTGAAAGCAACATGAAAATCGGTGCAGTAGTTTTTGAGTTTACATACAGACAGACAGACGCGACGGAGGTCTTTGTTTTATAATAATAATATGTGGTGATGATGTAAATTATGGTGTAACATAGGCAAGAAAAAGCTTACGGGTGTCAACTCAATTGCACTTAATTATAGTCCGACTTTGACTAAAATTGTCATTTGATCGCATTATTTGTAGTTTTAAGTTAAGCAATAATAAGTATTTGTTAACAACAGTCGATAATTTTTAATTTGAAAACTTCGTGCTTCGTCAAATATCAACCTCTCGACGAAGGCTGTATTGAACAAATCATGATCATTTATGTATTTAAAGTGGACAAAAACTCAAAAAGTTAATTGGTAAATTATGTAAATTCCAGTGTCAGCAATTATTATACACTTAAAGGACCACCATGGCGATTGGCAAATTCTTCAATCATTTGATTGACGAAACCGATAATTTGACGCAAGACGACATTTGAATTAATCATGTGATTAAAATAAATGAATCGTCAATTTACTGAGGATTTTCGTTTGACTGCAAGAATAGTGTACTTAGTGCCTGAGCAAATGTTCTAAAATACTACTTTTAGAAAGAAGTGATACTGAATAAATACCAAAATCACGCCTGTATTCCCCGTAGGGTTAGGCAAAGGTCTTCCAACTAGTTCACCCACATTTTGACAATTATGTTTTAGGCACATGTAATAGGGGGACTTCGTGGCTGCTATAGGGAGCAATTCTTGACGAACTCCCAATGACACTTTGCCGGAACGAGCAAAGTGACTTTGCCCGTTCCGGTAATCGAACCCTAGAACCTCATCCTCAGTAGTCGACCACTAGACCAACGAAGTAGTAATCTTAATTATGATATATCGTCTAGCTATTACGTTATATTGTATTCATAAATATCGAGGTAAAGTCTCGTGAGAACACATTACGCTAACTACGTCTCATGCCTTGAAGCAACTTGACATTATCATTAAAATGTAAGACCCTACAAGTAGCAAGAACCCTGCAGTTATCATTACCGAAGCAGCTCTTAACTCGGTAGAGGCTCTTCAAATTGCTAAGGTATATGTTTCAACATGATTTAAAATAGATGCATCATTCTTTAAAGGTGCTTTGTCTGAAGATGCCAAAATACATGCATTTAATACTATCTAAGATTCATAAGATTCTCTTTTTATTCTTATAACATCACGCCTGTAATCCCGCTGACAGGTTAGGTAGAGGTGTACAACAGTGCAACCACATTTCACATGTCTTAGGCCCCAATCAATAGGGGGCAAGTCTATTGCCATGAACCAAGCACAAGCCCAGAGGCCGTAACAAACAATTGCCTGTGACTCGGGTGTGAATTTCGACTCGACTGCAACAGAGTTTTCCCATTTATAGCAAAATGTGCATCATACAAGCAGCATGCATGTGTGCATGTGATCATCCAACTACATTTTGCAGTTCGTCGCTTGCAACAGCGTCGAAATATTTTGAGCTCAGAATAATTGTAAAACACAAGAAACCCCTGTAAATGCAGAAGGTCATACATACTTGTAAAACAGCTTTTCCTAAGTTTTCCTCAACACAATAATATATCACGGTAACCGCAACCAATATTGATTATTTGACTGGCCTGTTGGTCTAGTGGTTAGTGACCCTAACTGCTATGCCGGAGGTCGTGGGTTCGATTCCCACCCAGGACAAATGTTTGTGTGATGAGCACGATCATTTGTTCTGTGTCTGGGTGTAATTTATCTATAATATGTATGTATTTAGAAATATATAAGTATGTTTATCAGTTGTCTAGTACCCATAACACAAGCTCTGCTTAGCTTGGGACTAGATGGCGTTGTGTGATAGTTGTGGAATATTATTATTATTATTATTATATGACAACAGTTGAAGCAACCGTGCGACTAAATGCTGCAATTATAATTATTAAGTGCAATCATCGCAATAGTTACGCACTTATTATATTTAATTATGTTCAGTAAGGGGGAACGAGTTAGTTAACCGACTATTTAAATTGTTAAGCAATGATTTATGTTGCTTTGCTGTTGTTGTTTTGATACAATTGTTTTGGTAGACAAGTCTTCCATCGGTTATCTTTTAGACGTATACTCGTACTGTCAGATATTGTTCAACATTTCCAAACCAAAGTAAAATTTTACTCTTAAGCGGCTAACAGACGTAAAACGCAAGTTATGTAATGCGTACAAGTATATGTTTCACTGCAGTAAACAAAATCAGAAAAATATATGATATTGTTCAGGATATATGCTAGTAACATAGTGATGTTAAAACACAATACAACTAACTTTGCTCGATAGAAAAAAATCACGAAGATGCCTCTAAAAATTTATTTATCGAGTAAAAACCATACTAAAATACATGTCATCGTTCTGATTTTTTTGCCAAATAATTCTACAAGCAACATACTAAAATCATAGTGTTTTACTTTTATAGTCAAATCAATAGTTTTTTTTTGTAAATCGCAAAATAGGTTGTACCACTAATTTCGCACTATTCGGCCGCAGCAAAAGACGTAACAACCGCGCGCTTTGTAGTGCAAGCTGATTAGAACTTTATTCTAACAGTATTTCAAACGAAGTTTGAACCACCACAAATAGAGTTGCTAATTTGAGGTAGTATAGGCTCTTAAGGGGCTGACAACACCTAATTTTGCTGAAACTGATGTTATTTAAGCAGTTTTTTAAGAAAAACTGTTTGTTCTAGCACATTAAAAAAAAATATGTTATTATTCATCATATTTCAAAGACCGTGGATGGACTCGATACTTAATTGGACGAAATCTGTTCGATAGAAAATAATTGCAAAGATTGGTCTTAAAATCATCGTTAAGCGGTTCTATGTCTTTATTTTTTTTTCGTATGGGTCTGCAATTAAAAACATGAAGTCAACATATTCATACCTAAACCGCTGACGAGTCATATTTCACAAATAATCCATATATTTTTTTTAAATCAAAAATTTAATAATTTAAATCAAATTTTTTTAATTCATTATTTTCTTCTAAAATCTGGCCGGCCCAGTAACAGTGATAGTGCGCTCTCGTTTACTCCGATACAAATAGACAGTGTGTGTGACAGTGACAAATCCTCAAGGCCATTTGGTATTGACAGCGTCTTAACGAAAATTGGTTTGCCATTTTTACATCTACAACAACTTTCTACGCCACTGATAGTACTTGATACATATCCCTCCCTAGGCTATCAACTCATTACAATAATTCCAGTACCCTTATGTTTACATTTTCATCGTTATGTTAATTGTTATAATATTAATGTCATTATTAATCCTGCATTCTTCCTAAAGTAACATGTTGTCGTCGTAAGTCTAATAAACATAACAATAACCTGTCAGAATCAACCCAATTTCAGAGACAAACAAGAATTTGCGAAGTTAGTTATAATCGAGAATTGAATGCACAAATCGCCATCCATTTTAAATCTAAGACCAAATTCTATCTATCACCGTTATTACAAGCACAAAGATCTATGTTATCGGGCAAACTCGCCCGGCATACGCTAGCGCCTGACTCAATACAAAGCCATGACAGTTATGCCAATACTTCAGATCAAAGTGCTAATATTGCTGTGAATGGTGTTTAATTAACACGGATATGATTGAAATAAATGGGTTAAGGAAATATAGTCGGTATTACCTACATTGATATTTAAGTTTTTAAAAGAGGTAGCGCTTGTGCTAATACAGAGGTTAGCATTGGGGTCAAGAACAGATTTTAAAACATTTTTTTGCCTACGTATTCAGGGTTTCTTGGCCCACTGGCGATCGCAAATTTTAGTCAAAGAAAACATTCCTCTATTTTTTTTAAAGAAAAAAATAGAGGAAATAGTCTGCATACAAAGATTTTCAAAAAATTGCTTGCTTCACTATGGAATCGATAATCACAAAAAAATTCGAAAAAATACAATCGATAGGATCAAACAAACATAAGAATTAAATCTAACAAACATGATGAATTAAATTAAAGGAAAATCTTAACTTATTTTCATCGTCTTATATTCTCGTCTTATTTACTGCGTAAACCTAAATGGAAAATAATTTAAAAAATTATATTTAAAATTATTCACAAATTAGTCATCCGGTAACTTCAATAAACTTATCTAATCTATTACTAAATCAGTTATTAAATTATCAACCAAGAATAATAATGTGTGTTAATTTTAGATTGATTACGGTATCTACATAATCATCTGATTTATTTTAATTGTATTGTAACAATTTGTATTAACGATTAACTTTGTTTTTTCAGGTACGTATCCGACATGCAAGAATAACATGCAGTAAGATAATCGACGAGTTGAGTTTCTTATAGTGAGGGCTATAGAAACGAAAACCTAATCTGACAGGTAAAGAAGAGTGGAAACAGGATCCAACACTGGCAGCCCGTCAGTGACCGTCAAGGCAGAGCTAAAACTGTTTGTCGCTATTAATCCTATACTCTTAAATAAGCAATATTTGTATGTAGTAATCACGTTCTCGAAAATGGCTCTAAAGATTTCGATGAATGATGCAAACTCCTATAGAACTTACGGAAGCGAAAAATCGATATACCTAGGTCTCTTATCTGGAAAGAATCGTTTTCTCTATTTTCACCCGAGTAGAGCTTGGTCACCCAGGTATTTGTGTTGTGTAGTGATCAAGGACAAGGCTGTTCTTTACCTCAGAAAATAAAGACGCTATTGATTCAAGAAGTAATTGTGATAACTGTTGCAAATGATTCTTAACATTGTTAATCAAGATAGACATATGGCTATGCAGGAAAAAAAACATTGTCATCTAATTACGACTGTCACCTCCTCTTTGTACAAATTCCGAGACACAAAAATGATGAATGGACACCTAATGGTAGGTCAATAGAAAGCTAACTTGACCTACCATTACGTGGCAACCTCTGACCGGAAGTAAATAATAATGAACAAACGATTGGGATGAGCTTACGCCCTTACTCTATGACCTTTTGTAAATGGCTATTGAAAGCTTTTCTATTCAGTTTGATGAATAATGTGGTTTTAATGTCAGGCCGATAAGTATAGTCTGCCCATGTTTTCGTTAGCACTTCAACTAACTTATTTGTGCAGGTGAGAAACACCGAATATTTTTTTTTTATAATTCCCGTGACCCAAGGACTGGCTTCTATTTTAGCCAGAGGTCGCCAGTCTCTTGGGGACATAACCAGTTGATAGCGTTGATAAGTTTTATAGCGCCATTTTTTAATTAATTGTTAGGTTTATAATGAATAATTAAAAACCCTCTCAGTTCTAAACATCAATTGCTGCCCACATATTCTATCAAGTCAATAATAATACATATAAGTATGAAGCCAACTTTAATAAAATTAATTCTTCGTCAATAGGGTTGATAAAGGTAAACCCATATTCTCACAAACAAGGCATGATTTACAATAGGCTGGAGAGAATCCTCGAGAGGAGAAAGCTGCATTGTATAACAAGTGATATAACTGAGGAAAGGTATTCAAGGCACGCTATGCAAATGTCGCGACCTATAAGGATGCGGCCAGATGGGCAGTTTGGTGGGCTGCAGTGCTGTGGTCAATATATACAACATTTTTATCGTTATTAGGTACTATTCATCAATACGGTAGAACTATTGATGAATAAAAGCTCAAATTTAATATCTTTGGGCTAAAATTTGCCACACCGCAATAAACTTATCCGTGCACACGGAAAAAGATAGAAGTAAATACGAGTAAATGTATATACCACCATACACTAACGCTAGCAATCGGTATTCAAATGTAAAGGCAAAAGCCAATACAGAGAAGATAATGGTAAAAGACTGGACCACCCAACCAGACCTTACTAAACCAAAAGAACCGGACCAGAGTATAGTCAAATTGAACATTGTGGGATGGGTTTGACAACTTAAATGATCTCCATTGAGTTGGTTGAATGACTACAAAACTAATTTTACATAACTCCATAAAGACTTACCAAGCTCACTGCAGAGAGCCTTTAATTAAAGATCATAAATCAATCATGTCACAATAGAACTGAATCATAATTAAATCGATCAGGTCATGGCCGAGCCGGCTTGACGCAGCTGATGCGACAAAGACAAAAACATTACGATTTCGCACGCCGCAGTACCTTTGCCACTGGCCTAATTAAACCGCTAAATTATCAACATTAGCTTCAAATATTGAAAAAAAAAAAACTAAGCTATGTCAGTCCTCACGAATAAATTATTGAAGATTAACAAGCTTGTCGAAATGCATTCGATTACCACTTTGGTCTGCCTGCCTTTTCCCAATTGTATTGGGGTCGGCTTCCAGTCTAACTGGATGCAACTGCGCACCAATATTTAGGGTGTCTCTGTAAGGGTTTTAGGCAGTATGGCTGACTGATGTTTCCAAAATAACTTGAATGGAATCCCTGGATTCAGTTCTGTAGTCTCTCTATGGGACCTCGGCTTTACACAGTTATCATACCGATCTGACAATAACGCTTAAGCTAAGTAGTAAGCTGTAATAAGCTCGGAAGTTAAATGACAACGCATTTCTGACGACTTTTTTCATTTAACATACAAACAGTAGCTTATAATTGAACTTGATAAGTTCTTTTCTAGGGTTCCGTACCTCAAAAGGAAAAAAACGGAACCCTTATAGGATCACTCGTTTGTCTGTCAGTCTGTCCGACCATTCCGCCCCCCTTATCTTCGAAACTACTGACCCTAAAATTCTGAATAAAATACAGAAGTTAGTTTAACACGTATAGATACAGGATTATAAGAAGTCATGACACGGAACCCTTTTTTTTTTTGGTGGGTGGAAAATCATCAAATGACCCCCCCCCCCCCAGTGTCAGACTTCTACTGACTAAAAACCGAACCCATGTTCCTCCTTTGCCCTTGCGCCGAGGCCACGTTATCAGTACAAAAATCCGCGGCCCCGACTGGCGTCGGCCCTTGCGGGCTCCTCCTTGCTGACATCTTTGACACCGACACGGTCTGTTGCCGCCATGACGACGGCCGGACGGCGAGCTAGCCCATTACTCACCGTCCACAGGCCCGCGTCTACGGTGGCCGGAAGCCATCACGTGGCCCCCGACGCCCGGAGCGCCTTCCGCGCCTTCCGCGGCGGCTGGGACGTTGAGAGGTTCTCTCCATCTCTCGTTCCGCCACCTCCTTCGCTAGCATCACTGCTTCGCAGAAGGAGGCGACGGCGTTAAATTCCTCCTCGCCCCGGACCATGGCTTGCACCAGGGCCGGACGCGAGAGGTCGCCACCGCCGATCGCCGCTACGAGAACACGACCCTATCTCCACCCATCGTCTCTCCCTCCACCTACTCACTGCCCTCACAGTCACGTCTGATGAGCAGACGCGAACCAGAGAGCAGCGAGTAGGGTTTCCTCCTGCGACAGGCGCGCCATCCGAGGACCCGAACACTGTTCACGTCTCCCGGCGGCGCGCCCCCCGCGTGTCCCTCTTTGTCTGGTCTCTCGCCGTGGACCTTTCCGGCATGAGTATATCTACCGGCAGAGCCCCAAGGGTCATTGAGACACGCAAGCCCCACCACGACGGCAACGTGGGAACACTCCGGTGGGGACGGAACCCTTCATGTGTAAGTCCGATTTGCACTTGGCCAGTTTTCTTCTTTGCGTGTCGACTGACTCAAATATCCGACCAGTATATAAGCGCCTGTTTAAACCCTGGAAGGCGCAGGTGATTGTGTAGGATGGGCAAGAGAGGAGATGGAACATGTCCTGCAGATTCTGATGGGCTCTATACTGGCATTGTATTTGGGACGGATAAATGAAACCCCATTTGGTCAGATTATTACTATAGCGACCAAAATTTATAAGTTGCAAACTTCAAAACTCATCCAATTATGATTTTACTGTTACCGTTAATTAATTTTCTTTCTAACATCCTATCATTGTAGTATTTGAAGCTTTTGATCAAACACTGTCGTGTTTGATCAAAAGCTTCATTTTTCTGTATCTTTACAATGTTAAGAACTTTAACATTAATTTATTACTATTTCTACTTTAATATGAACATCACATAATAATAAATATATAAATTACTCAATAGTTATTAATAGTTATCAATCATGAGACGGCACGGTTGGCGCAGTGGCTGAGCGATCGGACTGCTGCGCTGCGTGTCGCGGGTTCGATCCCCGCACGGAACAAGTATTTGTATGACCTACTGATAGTTGTTCCGGGTCTGGGTATTTGTGTATGTGAGTTTAAATGTCTGTAAACGCACCCACGATACAGGAGAAATTCCTAGTGTGGAGCAACGTTTTCAAAAAAACAAAAAACAAATATTGTCAATCGTTGAATGAACTAACACCGACACCGAACATTTCCGAAGTTTCCCGACCTCCCAAGATGACGGTCATTCGGTTACAAACACACGCAGACGTCAAAAACCTCGTTGGCCCACATCGAGACATTGTTCGTTATATCATCGAGTCAATTATGATAATCTGTCGAAATGTCATCGGCAGCGATACTCGGTTCTCACCCACTGATCCAGTAAACTTGTTAATTTAATTGGTTATTTTTAAATTGATGTTTGTTTTTAAAATGTGGATGTTGTTTTTATGTGGTTTTATGCTTCTATGGTGATAATATAGCGGCAGACTTAGGAATAATTAACTATTAATGTAGTTTTTGACATTGTCAAATCTCTACCTGCAATACTAAATATTATGTAGTTTATACTATATTTTATGCAATATTCTTTTTTTTTTTTGTTAAATCTTATAGCAATAGAGTTTGCAATTTTCCCATTATTATAATTTATCAATTAGTTCCACCCATTTTATAGGCAGTAAAAGTCGTTATTGTTTCACATTTTTTGACAAACACCGGGCATTTAATTATGAATATTACAGTAGCATACATAAAAATACGACGCCATTGGTATATTGACACACAGTATCTCAAAATGTATGTAAATGTATGTATACTTTATCGTAGTATTCATTCATTTTGCAACAGAAATGATGAATTGATAATAAATCACCATCATCGGCCTAGCTTTTTGCCTAGGCTTCCAGTCTAGCCGGATACAGCTGAATACCAGTATTGGATAACGAATGATGAAATGATGACCCTGAAAGACTCTGGGAATGAGACAGAGAACTTTAGTAGTGCTCCAAAAGCCGTATTCATTCTGGAACATTTTATCGCTGTTCGTATAAAAATGCTCATGAAGGTAATTTCCGAAAAACATCTACATCCGTCTCTTTAACCTTTTTACCTTATTTTCCGTTTACCTACACAACTTATTTTCCGTTTACAAGACCTAAAAGGTTGCAAACATCTGCATTCCACGTCCACCGCAAATAAATAGCATACTTTAATAAAAATATTACATTCATAAAAGCGAAACTTTTTCACGTTCGTGATTCATTTTCAGACTGGGAAGTTTTGGTGAAATTCAGAATTACGTGACCGGATACACATATGTTACGAGTAAAGATATTTTCGCTTTTAAACAAAATTTAGTCACAGTAAATGCCATTGTGTGAACGCTTTATCTTATTTTTTATTTATTTTCGTCAGACTTGGTACTTTCTGGTGGCCTAACCTCAATAGAACTGCATTTGTCTATTTGAAATTGAATTTATCTTCTGTATTGTTGATAATGTTTTGCCTGTCACGGAACTGACCGGTGACCTTGAACCTTTTATAACTTTTCAACTTGAGCGACCTGATCACACTTTAACGACAGAAACCGAGACAAAAATAAAATAAAAATGCCACATGGCTGAAAGGCCAGACAAAAATATAGGAAATAGGCAACATGCTAGCAACTTTTTCACATCCTCGGGCAAAATCTTGAAAGCACAATTCCTACTTCATGAAGTTAATTGTTCGGCAGATTTAGCAATGAATAGCAAATTACGTGTAAACGTTAGTTTAACACATAAGTTGGTAGATAAACTACACTTCAGAAGCACGATACCGAACCATGGTATTTTAACTAAGGTATAGGATCCACTTTCATACACACTAATGTGGTGTACACTTTTCTTTCGTTATATCACGATAATAATCTATTATTAACCCTTCAAAGTTGTTACCTGTTACGTCTTACCCACGATGATGTTATGTTATTTTCGTATCGTCTTCGCGTAGTTAGAGGAGGTAATGATTGCTTCATCTTTAGTAGTAAATATGGGGTTAGAAAGCATTACTAAAGGGTTAGAGGTGAGGCAAATTAGAGTGCTTATTACTTGTAAGTGCTTCTTATTGTTGTAGCTAGTAACGGAAGACAGTCACATTATTTTTGTTTGGTGGACACTAACGCAGGGTGCCTTTCGGTTGCTTTCGGTATTCTGAAAAAATTAATTGCATAATGATCGCATATTTGTAAATCCTAGCTTTGTTAACGGTGATTGATGACAGATGCAACTTAACCAACAATTGTTGTAACTTTACTCGCGCTACGAAAAACTACTCAACATACAAAGCAATAGTTGGAATCTCAAGAATGATAAGAAAAACGTGGGACGTTCGCTTCCTACCCGATACTTCCGTGAGAGGTTCCGTACATAGACGTACTTTGTAAATACCGGTACGAATGGTATGGTAGGAAAATATTAATAGGTTACGTCACACCATAATATTGTGACAGCTTGAAGGCTTCATAAGGCGTGTGCGTATGTACACATATAATAAAGCACGAATTTTAAAAAAAAAGCTTTGGCAAAAACAGTCAATGAAGCTAACAAAGTCATCGATTTCTGGAAGTTATTTTAGATTTTTTAGTGTTTTTTTGGAAGTCGATTGTTTTTTTAAAAATGACAGAGAGCGTTTCATGTATTAGTTTATAAATAACTGAACTGATAAAATTTATTTTTGCTGTGCTCATATTTTGGAAACACAGGACAGACAGAAACACAGAAAACGTCCACACCGTTAGTGTATTCACGCCCTTACAAAGCTCTACAAAAGTACAACATTATGTCGTACTTCTACTTTCCTATGTAGATACCGCTGTCATTCAACTAACCTACAATCATATTTACTTGTTTTACGATGTATGACATAAGTTTATGTGACAGGAAAGTTTTCTCGAGATATGAGAGGGTACTATGAGTACCTACTAAGATGTATGTTTGATAAGGTTAGTATGTAACGGGTGATTCATTTGGAGTTACTTTTTTATCTATGCATTTTTTGACAGATAAAGAGTCAGTCATGACAACCTAACCTAATATTTTCATTCACTATAGTTTGACATTTCATCATGGAAAGACTTAGCACGGCTCTATTACGAAAAACAGCGTTCTACGAGGAATGTGTTTCGTGCACTTAGAGCAACATATGGTCCACATAATCGCCCTACCGAACGCACTATTCGCTATACCATCGAAAAGTTTATCACACCCATGTCATATCACACCCTTAGACTTTTTTCTGTGAGGTTATGTAAAGTCCAAGGTTTATATGGATAAGCCGCGTACGATTGATCAACTGGAAGCCAACATTACTCGCGTTATTCGCCAAATACTGGAAATGCTCGGTCGGGTCATCGAAAACTGGTACTCCAGAATGGACCACCTTAATCGCAGTTACGGGCAACATTTGAAAGAAATAATCTTTAAAAAGTAAATGTAAGGAATGGTTCTTTTGTATTATAATAAAGATTACCCGATAAATTTGTTTTATTCATATTTTTTTTAGTTTTGGAAAAAGTAACTCCGAATGAATCACCCATTATTATGTAATAACAGCTTATACTAATGATAAAGGCTAATGATAAGGGTGATAAAGGAGGCTAATTGGTGACGATAAGCTGGTTATCAAGCTACATAGCCTGGCCCACCGTCGCAAAGTCGCATGTCTGTCGGTCTTCTACAGACTGTACTTCGGAGAGTGTGCGCAAGAGCTCCACGAGCTGATCCCACCATCTCCCTTCTTCCATCGGGAGACTAGACGTACTGCAGGGTATCACCGATACCTAGTCGACATTCCACACATTCGAACGAAGCGCTTTGCTGGGTCCTTTATTATGCGCACAGCCAAGGAGTGGAATTCCCTGCCTGCGTCGGTTTTTCCGAGTTCATATAACCCTAATCTGTTTAAGTCGCGAGTAAACAGGCTTCCTGGGTAAGCTCGTTCCAGTCAAGAGCAAGCCCAGTTATAATAAAAAAAAAAATACTAATGATAAGGGGACTGACAGCTTGATTGGTCTAGTAGTCGCCAGCGCAACTGCTGAACATGAGGTTGATTGGGTTTGATTTCCAGGTTGGACAAAGTGTGATTGGGTTTGTTCATCTGGAACTATTTAGTAAAAGCCACGGAGTTTAGATTAGTGGCTGATTGATGGTAATAGATCCCTCCATGGGACATAGGACACCTAAATATAAAAAAAAAAAAAAATATGTATATAATTATATATAACTGGTATAATGTTGATGTGCTCTGTTATTTTTAAATGTCATAATAAGGAAACAAAGTCGTGCTTAAACACGAAAAAAACATACACTACGCCAATGTTTGCCACACTCACATAAGTGTGGCAAACATTGGCCAATTCAAGCACTAACTATTTGGTCATAACCCAACCATCTTAACACCTATATATATTTCAATATCCGGTATATCACTGTTTTATAATAACCGTTAAGTTATTCAACAATAAAACCAAAGGAATGTAAACGAAGGTTGTTCTTTATTAACTCGGCAATAAGGTCGTATGTTAATATCTAACGAAATACTCATTATCGTATAATTTTAATTGCTCTAACACATTATCATGGGTTTGTAGACTTTGTACTTATTGTAATGTGCTCATATCACGCTTATTAATCTTAGAGGCATAGTTGCATGTGTCTGTTTAATTCTTGAATATTAAAGTACGATGATACAATGTTTACCTTTTGGGGGGGGGAGGAAATCATCAAATAACCCCTCATGCTCTGGGCAGAGCGGAAGGGAGTATCAGAGTTCTACTGACTAAAACCACCCATGTTCCTTCTTAGCCCTTTATATCGAGGCTACGGTATCTCTTGCGAACAACCCGCAGCCCCGACTGGACCCAATGTTTACCTTAAGATATATAGTGGAGTGCCGTAAGACGTAAATATTGTAAAACCTCGGAATCCAGGACCGGTCAATGAATCTTCATAAAAACTTTTGGACTGCATAGCCCAAATAAAAAAGTAAAAAAAAAAATTGCGCGCTCGTCATTTTTTTTTTTATTACCATAATTTACTGAAAAACTAGCTTGTGCCAGCGGCTTAACGCACTACAACCCGAAAACTATTCCACGGGAAGATAAAATCTGGATAAAAACTATACTATGTGTTAATCCAGGTTATGAACTATCTGTACACCAAATTTTATCCAAATCCGTTCAGTAGTTTTTGCGTGTAAGAGTAACAAACATACACCCACACAAACTTTCGCCTCAAGTTAAACAAAAAAAAAAATGTTAAAAAATGCGAAAGTTTGTGAGTGTGTATGTTTGTTACTTCTTCACGTCTGAACGGCTGGAGCGATTTTTATGAAATTTGGTATGGAGTTAGCTGACACCTTGTATTAACACATAGGATAGTTTTTATCCCGATTTTATCTTCTCGTGGGATAATTTTCGTGTTGTAGCGGGTTAAGCCGCTGGCACAAGCTAGTTTTTCAGTACATGGTGGTAAAAAAAAAATAATGACGAGCGCGCAAATTTTTTTTTTTTACTTTTTTATTTGGGCTTTTAACAAGGCAGTTCAAAAGTTTTTAAGAAGATTCATTGACCGGTCCTGGATTCCGAGGTATAAATCTTACGGCACTCCACTAATATTGGTTTAAGATTTCCTTTCTTTTATATCGTTGAGTAAATTATGCGCGCTGTCACCTACACGAATATAGGTGTATATAATAATATATACTTCAAAATCTAGTGATATCTATGTAAAACATCATACAGTCAGGGCCAAAACATTTTTGGGTAAAATTGTAATCTTGCCTATACTTGAAGCATTTTAAACATAAGATAAAACTGAAATCAACAATATTAGATATTCAGGACTTCAGACTTCGGACCAAATAAAAAATTGCATTCTATGTAGTACCTACCTGGCGGCACGCAATTGACGTGTCACTTACCTATTTTACTGACTGTACCTACCTTCACATTCACGATGAGTTTTCTTGACTCTTCAACACCATCTGTCGTAATTCGATGCTCGAATGTTTACAAACAGTAAAAGCCTTGATAGTAATGACACCAAACATCCGGTCGATAATCGATCAGTCAACGCATCGAATCGATGTCATAATCGATGCACGTCACTTCGGGTTTAGATCTTGTATCGTTATGTAAGACGTAGGTAGGTAAAGTAGATTTTATATAGATACTTTTCTATGATTCGTATGTCATGTCTGGTGACAGTTGTAAGTAGTTACACAGATTCAGAAATGACATTTTTAATTACGAATAAATTACTGTGACCGAACATACGTACATCGCCTTTCAGGTTCATTAATTTAGCTAGGATTTGCCCGAGGTCTCACCCGGTTCTGTTCGGAACTGATATTGGTAGCATTCTTTGTCCTTACTCAAGCCTTAGTCTAATGGCATATTTTTCATCGAAATCTGCTGAATTATTGAAGCATAGGCAGGAGGTCTAAATCCCTGCAGTGAGAAAATTATAAGCTAATAATGATGGATTCGGATTGCATTTATTATTATAACAAACGTGAGAATCAATTAATAGATTTTTTAAAAGCTGAACAAAATAATTAGTACCAGCATCTCAGATCAAATAACTTGATCTGAGACCAGCATAATAAGATTTTGGCAGTGTTGAAACTGTAATAGAACTGACACGAAAGAAACAAAACCTAATTTAATGTGTCAATGTAGAACCCAAACAATAACCTAGAACAAAGACCTACTTAGAACTAATAAAGACAACAGACTCAAATTAAGACACGATCATAATAAAAGCTGTCGTGTCTTTACTGAAGCACTTTCATTTGCCTTGATTTTGACAAATTGACAACTGTCAATTAGACAGTTGTCAATGTGTCATTTGGCTCATGTCGTCAGAGACAACTGCTCTATTTTGTTTTTTTTTTCTTTAATTACTTTGACGGTTTGACCCTCACTTTCTCATTGAACAGGACATACTCGACTATGATCGTGGTCGGTGAATGGAGCATGAACGGGGCTATTAATAATTTATAAAGTGACTCAGATAATTCCGCATATTAATTATAGTGGTTGTTAAGGACTGATGTCCTGGTATTGTATCTTTATTCTGATTTGGTTTTCATAAACTTATTGTAAGTATCGCAAGCCAAAATAAAATCAACTTAAGAAAACTTATTGAAAAATTTAGATTTCAAGGGGTCCAATAATCCCGTCGGGGCTGTGGCTTGTCGAAAGGATAACGCGACTTCGACACAAGGGTGAAGAAGGAACATGGGTTGGTTTTTAGTCAGTAGAAGTCTGACACTCCCCTTCGCTCTGCCCAAGAGCGGGGGGGGTTATTCGATGATTTTCCACCCACCAAAAAAAAAAAAAAAAAAAAAAGGAGTCCAATAATTATGAAACCTTGCGTAACGCCGAAATGGTCCGACAATATGGTCAATACATCCTGCCGGATACCGGGGCTACGGGTTGTACGAAAGAGACACCGCGGCCCCGGACACAAAGGGCTAAGAAGGAACATGGGTAGTTTTTAGTCAGTAGAAGTCTGACACTCCCTTCCGCTCTGCCCAAAGCAGATGATTTAAGACCCTCCAAAAAATAATAAAATGTGGTCATTGCGGGCATCTAACCACTAACGTTTTTTATTCAAATACCATAGAATTTCCTGACGTTCATTCTCATTTATATTCTGCATTTATATTCGCTTGAAGCAATTACAAAAATCACAATCACAGCCTATATTCTCTAGAAGCTGGACGGTAACGATGCATTAACCTTGCGACCAAGATCATCGGAGCTGTTAAAATTTTCGAAACACACCTAATTTCCTTACTAATGTTTTAATTAAAAATATCTTTATTGCGATTTTTATTTTTACTGTTATTGTCTGTTTAATTTATTAATGATATGTGTTTTTCACACCATTATGCCATTTGAACGAAGTGTATAAATAAATTAATTGGCAAGAATTTTATGTTTCATTATGTTCTCCCAAAAACGAATCTACTTTTGAATAAATACAATTTGAGTCTAACACTATTTAAAAGACAACAGCTATATCTTATTCTGTATGATCTGTATCTGTTTATACACATGAAGCACTGTGCTCATTTTCTGACACTGAGAAATGACATGACCAAATATTTGTTTACGCAAATCTACTAAATCCATGACATAACCTCTTGTACTTGCGACATCTTAAGGGATAAAGTGTGTACTCTTAACCATGGAGAAACTATGTTCTTTCCGTGTTTTATTGCATGAGCTATTATCACCTTTAATTCAAACACCTGCAGTCTTCAGCATAATGCACATGTTGCCACACAAAACATGGAATCAACAATTGTTTATGTAACAAACAACAATTAGACATCAATTTTGTTTAGACACGCCTCTACTATAAATATTCGTCTTTCATCTTGTACTTGTTTGAAAATTTAACTAACCAAAGGGCAAAGTGGATCCCATGAAGCGTACCTTTCTATTGGAGATTATGCAACTTTATGATGCGATGAGGTAGGAAGTCAGACTATAATGGTGGATAATTATCCAGTAACTGAAATATGGCTAAACTTGATACTTGCTAATTGGGTATCATCCTTTAGAGAAGGAACTGTCGAGAAGGGACGCAGCATCAATAAAATGCTTTTTAGATAGTTTCATTTTTAGTAGCTGAGCACGTTTGTTTTCGAAATCTTTAAGAGTATATTACAATTCCAATCAAACAATGAAATCAAATTCACAATTATTGCGTTCAGGTGCAATGTCTAATACAAACCAGGTGATCACTTTTCAGTATTAGATTTATCTCTATCTTAATTAGTGAGTTCTAGATCAGCTGCTGCCAAAATCAGTACCAACGATGACAGATCAAATTAACTCGGCATTCACTCAGATGAAGCACATGATTAAATATGAAGATAATTATATAATTTTAATGTCGTAGGTATTTCAACATTTGTAATCTGATTACTGGCTTTACTGCGATTATTATTGTTTATCTACAGGCATTATACAAATATACAGGCATGATTCTCTTTAAAAATATTAGGGCACATCAAAACACATACTCAAATAGTCATTACCTACCCTTTTTTTTTTTGGTGGGTGGAAAATCATCGAATGACCCCCCCCCCCCCCCCCGCTCTTGGGCAGAGCGAAGGGGAGTGTCAGACTTCTACTGACTAAAAACCGAACCCATGTTCCTTCTTTGCCCTTGCGCCGAGACCACGTAATCTAGTACAAAAATCCGCGGCCCCGACGGGATAGTCATTACCCTCCTTTAAGCTTTCATCTGTATCATGGTTGAATAAGAAACATAATCATTTGCGAGTACGTGCATTTACCTATTTATTCAATGTATTGAATATAACGACCTGAGAAGTGAGAGCCAACTCAGTGATCTGATTAGAAACAGCTCATGACCATGACTATCGTATACCTATCTTAATGCTGGTGATTCAGTTAATTGTACAAGCTTCTACATCTATTATTTATTATATGATTTTCTAGATTGGAAAAAAAATGTAAAAATCTTCCTAGGCTAAGAGTCAGTTAGATTGTTTATGATATTTGCACATATTAGTGAAATGATGCCTTGATATCTGACAGGGGAGAATGGTAGAAATAAACGTGTTGTATCTTGTAGAATAAGAAGATGATGATGATGATTTTTACATAGTGAATGATAGATCCACAGATAATAGAAGAGGTGATAGGGTCATGGTGAGTGTTAATGATAATGATAGTGCCCATGTCAGTTTTAAAACTTAAAATGATAGATCATTCATTTCCTAAAAAGCGTTTTAGTAAAAATTATGCTTGGTTAAACCAGAACTAGAACTTTATGAAGTAAGAAACGATGCAATTGCTTGAACTTCTAGTATTTCTGTTGCGTCTACTATGACTACAAGTACAGGAAAACGAGACTATTTTAAATGGGCTCCTATTTCCAGCACTATATTATTACACCGAACCAAAATCACACTTTAATTCTCGCTTGCTCTGTTTCACCAGACTCTTTCTCAACTAAGTGACAAACCTATTAAGCACGATACCTCGCCATAAGCCCACGTAACTTTAACAAAACAATAACAAACTTCACATACATATGCTTTGTAAGACGTTGCTTGCATAGAAATTCATTAGTGCACATTAGAGACACGACTCAATGATTTGACAAATGAGATCGATTGCTTTTCTTACATCATTCATCGGGAAGTAAGCTTACAGCTTCGAGATACAGTCGAAAATAGAGTTTGGTGTTCAGGTTGCTAAGATAGCTTAGTGACTACTTGTAGATAATAGAAATAACATTGTGTTTTATGCTGAGTAATCAAGGCTCCCTTTTATTTATTAGTATCTCAATCAAAACGGTATCAGTCGTATTCCACACATAATTAAATTGAGCGTTACCAACTACTGATTCTCAAACGCTGTGCCCGATTTCAAGATCTGGCAAAGTGTTAATGGGATTTTCGATAATGATTTTTACAGTACATAGTAGCTAGAAGGCTGGATTTGGGCCCTTTGATGGCAAGGTCTTTCTAGCATCATGGGATATACCATAATGGATGAAATACAAAATTTTTGTGTTATTATTAATAAGATCTGTCTAACGCTTTGTTGTTAACAAGTTATATATAGGGTTGCCTGCATACTAATCTCGTTATCCCACTGTACTTTCTACCTTTGTACTGTGAGATATTGTACCATCTTCATAAGCTTTCGAAATGTTTGAAAGAAGTCGTGACTGCATTACTTGTGATGATTTAATCCTCTGCAGTCGTCTTTTTTGATAATGCAACTGGTTGATCTACTTTCTCTAGTTCCCGTTTTGAAACATTGAGTAGGAGAGCAACTTGGGTGGCTGTGAATTTGTTAATGGACAAAGTAGATTGAGAAACTGATGAGTCAGTTCATTCAAGTTTACTGTAAAGTTTTCAGTATGGAGGTTATAAATAATAATTTATAATAAGTGCTAAATCAAGTTCGATTCAATGTAATAATATAATCGCAAAAAGATTTTCGTTTCCAATAAATCATTCTCGTATCGAAAAGCAAGACCAACAACCAAAGTCCTAAATAAAACATATTCATATTTCAAAGATACCCAATGTGAACATCAGGAAGGCGTGGGAACATTGTAGGCGTTGATTTATATATCAGATTGTTTTTCGTGAGGATATTGCCTCCAAAAGTCCAAAAGCTGCATCGCATGCAATCATGTACATTTGCAGTGATACATTTGAATAACAAAACGTGCTACTACACAGTTAGAGTCTATTATTTTAACAGTCACGTTCAATAGTGCGACACAATAAATTTAGTACCAAGCCATGCATCCTTGAGCTAGGACCTCTCTAATGCCAATGATGGGATAATACACAGAGCCGTCAATATTATAGGCATCGTTAGCCGCATTGTTGTTGGACAGAGGAAAATCAGTGATAGCTAGCCTATAAAATTTATGGAATGAATTATTGATACTGGCAGTCTACATTATTCACTTGAGATCAATGATGTTCATTCATCAATAAAACTTGACCTGAGATCTTAGGTCTGAAATCGATATTGGTTTATTATGGTGTAGGTACTAAATTTTAAACTCGATAGATGGTACACAGTAGAAATACTATTCTTATTCTTTATTTCACACAAAACAACAATGTCAACCTTAACCCAGAACTGGGTTTTCTTATAGCGAAATTACCTAATTTCGATTGCGAGATTTGACTACTACTACTAGATTACTAGTAGACAACCATAATCATCACAGTAAACAGAAGAATATAATTTATTACGTTTATCAAGCTTAATCTTAACCGAACCTTAGTAGGTGAGGAAAGTAATCATTTAGCTAGATTAAAACCGCCTAAAACAATTCTAATAGAACTGAGAATAAACACTTCAAAAGGAAATAACATTATAAGTTTAATAGTTATATAATTTACTAAGATTCTTTAAATAATCTTATTGCTTGACAAGACAGTTATGAAAACATTCGTGTCGGCTTATATGAGATTAGGATCACTTTGTATGCTACTGACAACAGGCACTTCTGTGTTAGAAGCACGAGCGCCGAGTGGAGCTACATTATGGACTGTAATAAAGATGTCTGTTGGATGAAATAGCTTTAGTAACACCTTATATTTACGGATCAATTTATGTAGATAGCTTATAATTAGGGTAAATTAGTGATGTACCAAAGAAACATGAGATGTCGATCGTTCGTTTAATGTTCTGTAACTCAATTAAGTAATCAAAATCATTATAGTGTTTAGCTTCGAGGGACGTTTAGTGTAGGTAATTTTAGATATCATTATTTAATTCATACAGGGTATTGCCAGTGCACTTTAATGGTTCAGCTTTATTTTACAATGGTTTTAGAGCATCGTCTCTACCCATGCCCCAAGTTATTTGTAGTTGGCTCAGCATGTCCTTCTCTTCTAGTAGCCGTCATCTAAATAGTCACCTCCTTTCTAACCATTACCATCTTTCACGCAGTTCATTGACAGTTTCTTTGGAGAGTATATATCACAAGACAATTAACATACCTACTTCACGGTACTATCATTGTTCCGCAATAAAATCCACAATAAATCACTAAAAGCATGCCATTCTAAAAATAACCCACCACAACGTTATTTAACACTAATCGCACAACAATATCCGCAAGCCCGCACGCAACATGGCACGTCCCTAATCGAGTAACAAAACGTCTGAGATAGAAACGTAATGACACAGTAACGTTGCATTACATGCCTAATATAACTTGACACACCACAGTGGCGCTGCTTGCTAAGGAAAACGTCAACCAACTGTCAAACTCAGTACATTTAAAAATAGTGCCAAACTCTACCGCATCTCAAGGTATGTTGGGCAAGTAATAATGACACAGTAAAGTTGTAAACGTTACGCAGTGCGTTACGTTACGTAATGGAAGCGTATTCGCGCAGAAAAAAATGGCGAGTCAACTGACTCATCAACGCGTGTACGACCTAGAAAGGGAAATTGGTTTAATGTGATGTTTGTTTACGAATTGTGTGTTGACATTTTTTTAGACGATTGGTTTTGTAATACTCGTAGCGAACGAGTCCTAGAGTGGAGACCGTGTACTTCAAAAATGGCTCTGTCAGGCAGGCTGGATGCGAAAGAAAATGTTTTGTTCAGGACGTTGTTAGCTTAACAGACGACTATTTCCCAGCAGTGCACTGCGATATACTGCGTTCATTGGTTTATTATAGATCAAAAGAAAATAATGACCTTGCTACAGCAGACAACTGCTTAGCTGAGAAAGTAGTGTATAATACTATGCTACATAAAACTACTATAATCCAGTGTTATATTATAATATAGTTAAATAGGCGTGTATAAGAGCTTGATTTAATTAATTGTTGGTAACTTTATGTTCCGTCAGTAATTTTAATATGCTGGTTCCGTATGATTTGTAGTTAGCATATTATTTCTGTATCTGCAAAAAGCAGATTAGAAATCTTTAAGCACCAACCCATAATCCAATAAACATTCTTTCAAAGTCAAAACACACAAATCTCATATACCCAAAATTAATACGCCAACCGCTCGATAAGATACACACCAGACATTCTTTAAAAACCACTTTCATCAACCAGTAAGTGCCGACGTCCGACACCCACAAAATTATTCGGAATGCGAATCGAACCCGAATCGATAAGAGCCCGGTTTTGTTGGCCGCATGACCTTCACGGTCGATCTTATCGGGGCTGGAATGTTGTGAAAAGGCTCCTTGTGGTAGGTCTTACGCTAATGCCTTTTAAGTGTAGCCCGGTGAATAAATGCGGTGATATTGCGATTAGACTTAAAAAGCTTGCAAAGTATTTTTAGTAAGACTTATGAAAAAACACTTTCTTCACAGTGATTGTCTCGTTGCTCTGTGATCACAAGTGCGCCAGCTGAGCCTGAAGTATTGGGTTTAATATCTGGGTCGGTTTTGGATTTTCCTCCAGGAATTTCTCAGTAGCAGCCACGGAGTCTGGAGTTGTGCCCGGTTGATGACAATAGAAATACCTTTATTAAATGGGACTTAAACGTTACTGGTGAAATGTGGAAAATAATATTAAGTACATCTCTGCCTTCTTCGGGGATTACAGACATGATAATGCTATGTATGTTTTTAATAACTTATGTGACTCCCATGGATTTGATTTTTCCAGTATCCATTTCGATAAGTAAGGTGTAACTACGAGTAAAGTATCACACATCAAACAAGTAGTCTGCTAAGTATTTGTGTTAATCAGTGTAAGTACAAATAAAATAAAAGTTAACTATTAATAACAGCAAGCTATGGATATTCAGTGACCGACCCATAGTCACACTAAACTACCACACCAGTGTGACTATGGTTAATTTTATTTATCCGTAGTCACACTGGTGTGACTACGTGGTGTGACTACGGACACAAACGGAGAAAAACGTTACATATGTTATCGGTGCAAACTTTCGCGTGCGTCTCTAAGAATTATTGACGCGGAAAAATTGATAAGCGTAAACGATACAGTGATTTGTTGAATGTTTCCTCAAACGCGAAAAGTTATAAATGTTGAGTTTTTAACATCGATAAAACGTTATTTTTTTGACAACGCGGATACAGTTGCAGAGTAGTGATTGTACAGTTTTACAGATAGAATACTTTTGTTATTGATATACCTATACGCAACTAATTATCGGGGCCGTTTTTTTCGACAAACATGATTAATTATTGTTAGTTTTTCGCTTCCGAATAATTATTTTTGGCTGGTCTTTGTTATGTATTTTAGGCATAATTATGCTGTCGACTGTTGAGGTCTAATAATAGCCTAAATATATATGTAACAAAATGGACAAAGAACGAAATTATTAATAGTCGTGTATGTGCTTTTAATAAATGGTTGTAATGTGCGTCATTGTAACGATTACAAGTTCCGTATTTCTTTATGTTACATTACGACATTGAAAAGTCGTGATGATTTTATGCCCACACTGTGTAGACATGTATTTAGTCGGAGACAACAAAGGGATAAGCAGGAATAATAAGATCACTTAAGCTAATTACGTAGGTTGATTATTGTTATGTGTAGTTAAGCTTTTGCGTTGAATGACATAATATGTTTATTAATTTAGGCGGATATGTTGACGTTTATTGTGGCATCAAAGAAAAAATACCCTAATCGATAGTACAGATGAGTTGACACTTCTCTAGGTTTTGACATTTCAAACCTTCCTTTCACGGTTTTTAACCGACTTCTAAAAAAAGAAGGAAGTTCTCAATTCGGATGTTTTTTTTTATGTTTGTTCTGGCATAACTCCGTCACTTGCTAACCGATTTGAAAAATTCTTTTTTTGTTGGAAAGGGTATACTTCCTAAATGGTCCCATAATTTTTTTATCGAACTCGGACAAGCGGTTTTTGAAAAATCAACAAAACTCAAAAAAAATATTACATTGTCCACATTATGACCCATGAACATGTGAATCACTAAAAAGTGAAAAATAACAACTTTTTAACAAAAAATAAAACCGACTTCAAAAAAAAAACAGAAAAGTCAAAAATAAATCAGTTTCTGAAGTCGGTGGCAAAAAAATGAAATGAAACAAACAAAAGTCACCGACTTCAGAAACTGATTTATTTTTGACTTTTCTGTTTTTTTTTTTTAAGTCGGTTTTTTTTTTGTTAAAAAGTTTTTATAGCAACACACCAGCACCGTTTATTTTCCTAGTAATATTCCTAAAAAAAAAACGGTTTTGCCTTTTCTAAGGCCGACCATTGCGTTAACCTGTGTAAACTGAAATCTCTGTGACAGGTGTCACTAATGTCTTAGAGACGTGGACGTAACAAAACACGAGAAACATGTCCTAAGTCTCACACCGACATTAGTGCTCTATTTCAACACTGGCTTAGCCATCTACGTTTACGTTAAACATGGCATCTGCAATATAGAATACTAGCACTTTGCCTGCGATTTCGTCCGCGAAAAATGTGATAGTTCTTAAATAAATAAACATCAAAGACGATAAATATGTTTCAATTATGATGAAACATAGATATTATGCATCATAACATAACCAAGCCATGAACTGGAAGTCGTCCAAATGTAAAGTCAAATGATCAAATCCTAAATACCCTTTAAAAAATCAACATGTTCTACAAACACTTTTAAACAGTGATCATTCATGCACATAATCCACAATCTCCATGCGTATCGTCACGCACATGAGACATGTTGTCATTTGTCACATAACCGGAGTACGCTTGTGCACAAAATCGATGTCACGCTCCATATAACGGGTGATTTTTTTGCTGGTATCTTTTTGGCAACACTGTTTTTGACAGATCACGCGTGAATTGTGTCTTGTGTCATTGTCAAACTTGTTCAGTTTGGTCTATAATTTAACCATGAATCGACTTACGAACGAACAACGCTTGCAAGTTATTGAATTTGACGATTAGACGACAATGGCCGAAACGTTACTGTGAATGGCGACCGCTACCGTGTGATGATTGGCGATTTTTTTTTGCCCAAAATGGAAGAATTGGACATTCCTGACATGTGGTTTCAACAAGACGGTGCCACATGCCACACGGCACGCGAAACAATGGCCCAATTGAGAGCCGCCTTCGGTGAACAGTTTATCTCACGTTTTGGGCCCGTCAATTGGCCGCCTAGATCGTGTGATCTAACGCCTTTGGACTATTTCTTGTGGGGCCATGTTAAGGCTCATGTCTACAGGGATAAACCAGCAACGATTGACGCACTGGGAGCCAATATTGAAGCATTTATTCGTGATATACCGGCTGATATGTTGGAGAGAGTGTGCCGAAATTGGGCCTTGCGAATGGGCCATCTAAACCGGAGCCGCGGCCAGCATTTGCATGAAATCATCTTCAAACATTAAATTATATTGATCGTTCTATCGATTCCAATAAAGATTTCATCAAATTTTTCAAATTTTTTGTGTTTTTTTTGAAAATCAAATCCTATACCTCTTAAAAAATCACCCGTTAGTAACGCTTGTACAGATGAGTACAGATGCGTTGGGAAACGGACATTCACTTGCACAAGTGCTTTCAATGCTTGAATGTGTACAGGTTTGAACTGTTTGAAGTACTCGTTTTGACATATAGATATACTGAATTGAATAATATCGTTCGAAATGTAAACATTTTCGTTGTGAAAAACTTTTCTCGTGCCTGTGTATGTAAGTAGGTATATTTAAGTGACTTTTTAGTAGGAATTTTAAAACATAATAATATATTTAAATGGCAATGACTAGGTTTTGTTTTAAATGTTAAATGCAATTAGTTTTTCTATACCAAATGAAAAGAGAATCACGAAAGGTGGTATACAAATATTAAAATAATTCTAACCGAACACAATACATAATCTCCTACTTTTTCAGAAGTCTTTAAACAAAGTACAGATAGCATATTTGGATCTTAGATCTATAAGTGTGCTTATCTTTCTTAATTATTCAATAAATCGTTCATTATTTCTTTTACTTTAACTAAAGAGACACAAAACATTATTTAACAATAAAATATTACGCATATTGATCACTGATGGCCATTAGATAAGTGAACAAGTGAAGGAAACAGTGTACAAGTGATTTGTTTAATGTTTACCTCAGGCTGTCAGGAAAACATGATATTGTAATGACATTTGCAAAGGGAAGTCATTACGTACTAGAATTATAGAAATTCCATGACATTACAGCTGTAATCTGGTAATTTTAGGTATTCATTACAATAATATGGTAATGTGCAATGCGGAAATGTGAAAATATAAATTTTATTGTGTAAGAAAATATTCTTTGTGCATTACCGTGTGCAATTGTGCATACCTACTGTGTGTAATTAATTACGGAATGTCATCTAACTGTTTTTTAATTATTATTTTATTGTTCATTCTTGCTGTGGGAACTAGGTATATAAAATGTACATTATTCTAAAGTATGTACCTATACCTACATAATTAATTAATAACTTTACTTTACCATTTAAAAAAGAAAACTGTACTTAATTACAAAAACGTAATAAAAACAAATATTATTTACTACAACCGGAAGACAAATATATTATTACGAGTAAGTGCTGTATAATAATTTAGTGAAATGAATAACAGTAATAAATACTAATAGTGGTATAAATAAAGGAAAATAATCATACCAGAAAAGATTACCATCAAGAAAATTACAGCAATATTTTTTATTATGAACACACGCACAATACTGCGTGAATCACAATGTCTTGCTACCTATTGCAAATAATTAACATTTTTAATAACGCACAAATATGGCAATGCTGGTTGGAATGTCGCAAGTACTTACTAAGATGTTTCGTACTTCTTTTATCCATAACCCACGAAGTGATTATCGGGGCAATTTAATCATTCTGCACCAAAAAATTGCTTTCACAAATATGGTGTGGTGAAATTAAACATTGCTTAACTGTAATTTTAACTCTTTATTATATTCGTTATGGTTGAACATCAATATTATAATCTTGATTTATAGGGTCTGTGCACGAAACAAGATTGAGAGATTTTGCTGCGAAGCTTTCACATTGATACAACACGTGTTTCTGGCTTTTGTGATAAAGCTGTGAGTGCTGCTTTTTTGAATAATTATGGCAATAAATGAATACAATTTATAAAGACAATTGCATATTGGAACATTCTCTCCCTTTAATCTCTTAAAATGGTTGTTTATAGTTTTCTTTGTTTTTACTTACAAGACACAATCGAGACACTACTAAATCATTTCGCAAAAACACCATCCCTCTCAAAAATACCGGCACATAAAAATAACAATGATTTTCCTCCATAATAAAAGCTTCTAATTTGAAGAGGAGATTCCACTGCTCTATGACTAAGCCGAACGTCTATCAACCTTTGCCCCAAATTAAAAACAAAAAAAAAACCCGTTAGTACTTAGTAATACAAACTAATATTGATGTTCTTGATTATACGTTTAGTAATAGTTTATTTTACGGTCTCTATTTTATTCGAACGTGTAAGGTCAAATCATGATCATTGAATGACCCGAGAATGAGTGGCCCTGCCTTGGTTCAGTGCACTCCATGCGTGATTTCATCAATCGATGAGTATTTGAATATGGAATTGGCTTATTCGGTATTTAAATCGTGAATCATAATGAACGCTTTGTTTATGTTTTAGAATCCAAATAATTATTTGACAATCGGTTTGTATAAGACGTATCGTTCATATTATTATTATATTCATGTTTTTTAAATTAAGTGTTTTTAGGGCTAAAGATTCTTTTGCATTATTTAACTATAAATTGGTAGTTATTATGCGGGTGTGAATCTAAGCTTCCCAAACCAATCATACTTTCCTATAACAAGCTTTTTTTTAAATAACTGTTCATGAAAACCACTGCTTGGACACCTAAGGACCTTTCATAAGTAATTATTTATATTTAGAATCTTAACCAGAAAACTTTATTTATTATAAGTGCAAATAAACCAATTGAAATCGCTTGTGCAACAAAACCTCTTGAAGCTACCACTCTCATTACGCTATGACTTGAATATGAAATAAATGATCCATCAATCCGTATCATAAGAATAGTGTCAGCCATTGTATTCTGACACTAATTGCTATTATTGATTTGAGTTGTCAATCGTATTGGCAGTTTGGTGTTAACTGAAGGTTGAAGAATGGGGGTCAATGGGTTTAATGATGCAGGTTATCAAAACAGTCCAATTTGGATGAAATGAACACACAATAGATTGATTACATCTTGGATATTATCTGAATATAATCTTTAACTGATACTGGGAGACTGATTACAGCAATGATATTTGTGAAATAAATCATTAAGGTGAGTGAAACAGTTTGGTACTTACATCTCTCTACACCTAAACTAATATGAGACGTATCAGAAAGCTGGCACCAAGCACACCAAATAACCTAAGGACGATTGCAGTCTAAGTTTCTTCATGGCGCCTTTGGCACTATAAATCAATGATGTCTTAGGATATCTTGGACCAACTATATCATTAAAATCGTTGATTACATTAAAAAAAAAATAAAGAGCCACACGTGAGGTCAAATTTTGAACCCTGCTGCAATACGACCTAGCGCCTAAAATGTAAGAAACAGTAGACAAACAACATATTTTGAAATAGGAACACAGAACAGCGTATTTTGAAATAAGAACCAAAAAAAAATTGCATGATCACCTTTGTCACCTGTACCTATCTGTTATCACATAGCAAATCGGTAACTGTCATCATTGTAACATAATGTTCCATCATTATGAACAAGAATATTTCAAGTCCAAAAACGTAAACACACAGTTATGTGTCTTATGTCATAATAGCAATAAAGATGCATATCATTACAGCGTAGGAAGGTTACTAGATAATGCGGTCAATTCCAACTTTTTTGGTCAAGTTCTCTAGCTTTCTCTAACTAGTTTGTTTTTAGTTGTATTATCTAAATGTTTGGAATACTTGTATGAGTAAAATCTGGTTTCGAAATTGTACCTTATGTGAAGACATAATTTGACTATACATATTTATTTTATTGACAAGATAATTTGAATTTCTACATTGCCCCTTATTTTTGGCTGGTGGGAAAGGAGCATCTTGGGCAGAGCGAAAGGGAGTGTCAGACTTCTACTGACTGAAAACGACCCATGTTCCTTCTTGGCCCTTATGTCGAGGACGCGGTATCTCTTGTGAACAACCCGCAACCTCGACGGCTGCATTGCCCTTAAAGAAACATCAACATGGGGGTAGACTTCAAAAGTCCTAGAGAGAACTATAGGGCCAAACTAAATGACATTCTATATTACATAACGTAAATAGCTTGTAATCCTCGAAACGTTAGTTAAGTCCCATGTCCAATAGGGAGCGAGCCTATTGACATCAATCGGGCACAAATCCAGACTCCGTGGTTGCTATTATAAAATTCTTATGAAAAAAACCAAACCAATAACACTTTGCACGACCCAGTAGTACCGACCACTAGACCAACGAAACTTATAGAAACAAACTGCTTTAACTGTATACAATAGCAACAAAGCTCGTAACTTTCTGCGACACACGCGGAGAACAGACACTCCAAAGTTGTAAATATTTGTCAAAATCAAATTGGGAAATATCTGTCCAAAGATACGCATACCACCAACGTTTTACTTCCCTTTCTCTCCATTTGTTGTGCGGAAATATTTATTTGAATGCGTAATATATAATATGTTATTATTACAATACGTAATACGTCAAAGGGAAACTATTCCGCAATTCTAAAATTTTCTTTTCTAGCCTGCTCTGTCCCACTACTGGACAAAGGCATCCCTACACTCCTTCAATTTCTCACGAACCTGCGCGTCCTCCTTCCAGTTCTGACGAAACCTGTCTAGTTCGTCCCACCATCTCTTTCGTGGTTTACCGCAACCCTGCTTCACTGAATCAGGTCACCCAGTTTCCTGGTATCTTTAACCACAATACTAAACTACTTTTTTAAATATAGCAAAAATAAAAATAGAAACGTGAAGAGCATCCTTGGTCGTCGTATTTGAAAAAATAGGCTACGAAGACAGTGGTCTTCGCGTGTAAAAAGCAACACATTGGGGTAGAGTTTCTTTGTTTCCCTGAAACAACTCGATCCTGAAAATTCATCCCAGCAAAACATGTCAAATGTTGGGTAATAATTGCTGATAAATCACATAATAGAGCAATCACAAAGGCATGAGAATTCTGAAACGGTGCGGTGCGTTTACAGAGTCTATTAATTTTGTTTCACAGTCTTACTAAAAGTAATTACTCCTTTATAATTATCTCATCACTTCGGACTCCAGCGTCACGTACCATTTCACCATCACCATTATTTACTTCAATTTTATTAGTCCTGTCACGCTGTCACAACTTACCCTCTCGTCTCAACGGACACTTTCTCTATGACCCGTGACATAATTGCAAAACAAAATGGTATTTTCCTTTGAAAAATATTAGTTTTTAGAACACCCATGTTAGTAGGCCGGGTTAGAGGTTACTGGCATGAACGGCGATTATCTTAAAAACACGTAATATGTAAAATCTTATGTTGCAAACATATATGATATATAGAGGTTTCAATCAAACGTTAAACTGTTTTTTTTTAATAGTGATGTACAGTTTATTAGCAGCTTTGCGTGTATTGCATGCCAGTATCAATATATAAACGCAAACAAATCACGAACAAATACTTAAAATAATCTACAAATTGGTTTCCAATTAAAACATGGATGCTGTAAACGAGTGCATCAATATGTATTTTTAACTAATTGGTTAAGATTGGGATCGACGAAAACTCAGTTTTGTAGGATTGCCAAATTCCTGACGCGAACTTATTGATTGAACTATTTTCTCTATAAGATCTTTGTTGTTTTTCCAGCAAGAGAATGTTTGAATGAATTTCCAATGTTCATTCTTCCCTTACCTTACGTCGACATCAACAAATCCATCCTGAGTACGTGCCCTTAATAAGTCCGGGGTCACAAACTCGTAACACAATCTTCAGTACCATTCGATTTCATTCCAATTGGAACGAGAAATAGTTTTTAGTAGGAAACACGAAGCCGAGACCACAAACCACAAACTGGTGGACCAAGGTACCTGCATGTGATGTAACAGCTCCGTTTTCACTTACTGGTTTCTCTATTTGAGCTATAGATGGGTGGGTAAGTGGGTATATTGATTTATGACCAATTTTAGATTTTGAAGGGAGCAACATTTTAAAATGTCTGCTAAACAGTATTAGCAAGGAGTATCGTGTGTTTTTGCATGATAAAATAGCAAAAGTTTACGGCATTCATTTTAATATGCAACATCTGACTCAGGTAGATAATGCAAATATGGGAAGTATAAATACACAAATGAATGTTAGAACAACACATTTTAAATATGTGCAAAGCTATAGAGATCTCTTAATCAAATTGTAAAACAATTTCGAAGTATGAATCTATCCAATTCAGGAGAAACTTCGAGACAATGGGCTCCTGCGCAAAATCTAAATACAAAGAAAATTTTAAAGTAAGACGAATGAAGAAAATTACTTTAATTATAAAAAAACGGTCTCTAATTGAATTTCCGAGGCTAAATAAGATTTCAATGCAGTTCCTTTTCACCAAAGAGTAATGAATACAATTACTAGGTTCAATAATAAAATACACTCTATAATTACATATACCAGAGTGCACATATCTGCACACAAGGTGGTCATGTCTCACACTTGATCTACACTCTACAGGAAACCGCAACACGGACAACCAGACATGTAATCATACGTAACTAGACGCTAATGGCGAATTATTGCGACATAAATACTCATTTATATAGGTATGGGTTAAAATAGGGAAAATTTGGATTGAGAGGGCTCTGCGTAGGTCGATTTGGTTGAAAAAGGTAAATAAGTGGATAGTTCCCAGTCAAATTCCGTTCCAATTTATTAGAACAGTTTGTGTCCTGAAAAGTAGATATACCTCGGTAAACTTAAAAATTGTCCAATTGGTAGAGTTTCGTAGAACTGCAGTCCACACAGGTTAGAAAGAATATTGCTGAATGCTGATGTGTGCTGTTTAAGTTTAAATATGAAAACAGAAGAGAATTTTTTGTTTGAAAAAGTCACAGCAATTCTGGCAGAAGATATAAGTATGATATTAGCCCTAGTAATGATAATCAAGATAAAAAAAAGCAATGTAGACCTGCTGATGATGTACAGGAAAATAGTGTTTTGTAGACGACTAGACATGTAGTCATACGTAATAAGTCGCTAATGACAAATTAATGCGACACACACTTACTTATTGATATTAGTTCAAAGAACGTACTCGTAACGATCGTAACACGTGTAACACTTAAAAATAATAACACAAAACAAGTAATAACTCATTTAATAATCTGTTGGGGATAAACAAATAACAGATTTAAAATAATCAACAGTAGCTGCAGAAATTGAAAATATTCTTCAAAGCATAAACAACAATTCAGAAACTTTAAATAAGGGAAATAAACTCAAATTGAAAACATTGAACCTTTACGAAGAAACTATAGGAAATGATAATCGTGTAGACAATGAATTGCTACCTGTCATGCGCCATGTTAGCTCCATATATGGCTTCGGTTCGTGTCAACAACAACATGCCTTCTAAAAAAACGATCGTGTCGATGAAGCAATAATTATTGTACTGCTTAACTATTTATTTTCTGGAATAAATAGTCAAACAGTATAGAATCTCCCAAACTTACTGATGATTACTACAATAAGCTCACTTTTAACACATGAGTTACGAATGACGCGGACGATGTTATAATTTGAAGAGAAACTGGTAATAATGTGGAAGAAGCAAAATAAGACATAATAGTGCACTGCAAGCGTTGTAAATTATGTTAAAAGTAATGTAGCGGAAATCGAAGACAAACCAAATACATAGCGTTAAGACTTAAAAGGTGGCCTATAGGTAAACGAAGGAAACCCTCAACTAAATGTCCCGAAAAGAGAGACTGATACTTTAGACGTCGCCGTCGTAAACATAACAACTTAACAAGAGCAAGACTTATCCGACATTACACATACGATATCCACCTGACCACTGACCACATCAATACGACACGTAATGGTGCGTAACTAGAGGCGCCATTAAAGCAAATTATTGCAACACCACCACCCCACTCGAATATATTTCCATACATTGCCGGATTGCTTTTACCCACGATCATTTTGTTCCGTCATTATACGATGCAATGTTCATAGGTATTTGTTTACATTTTAGAATGCTATCATTGTCAGCATATTAGCGTTAGATCCTTAGTCACCTTGCACCTTTTGTCGACGTTTTATAAGTCACTAGCTTTTGCCAGCGGCTTCGCCCGCGTGAAAATGACGATTTTCCATACAAACTTTCATCCCCTATTTAAATCCCTTAGGGGTTGAATTTCGAAAAATCCTTCCTTATTCCTTGTCTACACTATAAAGGGAACCTCTGTGCAAAATTTCAGCTTTCTAGGTCCAAGAGTTTGGGCTGGGCGTTGATGAGTCAGTCAGTCAGTCAGTCAGGACTTCTCTTTTTATTTATAAAAGTCATAAGTGCCCATATAAACTAGTTTGATTTATCAGAAGGCTCTCTAAATTAGGGCTAAAATCAAATTTTGGGCACGTTTTTAAAAATGCCATTCTAGGCAGACTAACCTAATTGCATACAGTAGTGCCCCTTTCAAATACTTAGCATCGTCATTTCGTTTGTTAATTGTGGGATGGTTGTGGGGTTTGGTAATTTCAAACTTTTCATGGTGATGCCATCGACCAGCACTAAAAACGTGTCGTGCTTCATGGTGCACTCCCTCTCAATAGAGGATCCGTTCCAGTTGTGGGAACGGAAAAAAACTTTGTCAATGATGATGACGCTGACGCCAACTACATATCTGATAAATTAACCGAGTGTTCGTGACTAAAAAATATTTCATAAAAGTATTATTGATAGAATTTTTTAATATAATTATTTGATCATACAACAGGGAAGAAGTCGCCTTAGTCAGCACATCGGGTGTTAAAATGTCACGTTTGATTGTTTAATTTATTTTAACACTTTCATATTTTCGTAACCAAATGAGTCAATTCAGTACGACTAACTCATGTCACATTACAATTGCATTACAAGTATTAGTCGCATGTCGCAACCACAAAACGCTTTTACTTGCATATTGTCTAACAATGTGTCACAATGTTGAGCCGATTGTGAATTTCTCTCATGAATAGTCAATAGGATTGAATGAAGTAGAGTGCGAACTATAAATCCCTTTTGATAAGTTATCATTTGAATAAGCAGTAGCTATGAATGACATAATCCAATAAGCTGTTCTGAAGCCGATGTTATCCTGTTAACTCGCTGACTTGTTTTAACCGGCCAAGATGAATGACATTATACATGAAGATCATGTCTTGGAGCACATTAAACTGTCAGTCACGGTTGTCATACCGATGACAAAGATCTGATGATAAAGGTTAAGAGTATCAGAAGCTCGAAAGTTTGACAACCGGAATAACCGGAAGGTACGACCCAGTAATTGAGTTGCAACGTTCTGAAAAATAAAAACAATATAATCATCCAAAAAACAACAATTATTGTTATCAAAAGATTAATAATCAGCCACATCTAATTAAGACTGAAAGCCAACCTCAACAATGTTGGGAAAAAGCTAAACAGATGTTGAAACATTGCGCAGGAATCTATTTCAGCACAGCATATAAACGTAAACATAAGAACTCTACTAAAACAGACAAAGTAGAATGTAATACTTACCTTCCAAATACGTACACAAATCCGGCTTCTCACAAAAACCTTCATAGAATCAATTGCATTCTATTATACACTGGGTAATTAAATTTATTCAAGCAGGAACCATGTAAGCCTACTATATGAGACGGTAGATTTCTTTATTAAAACGTCACAGACTTTAGAGTACATTGTCACATGAACAAATTACTATACAACGTCAATCGCTTTTTCTACGGCCACGAAATTTACATATTTCTAAGCTACCTGAATATGTAATCGAGAGGTATCGAATATCAGATAAAGAAATATCTATCATGGATATTATTTGGGTATCGTTACTTATATTATATACATTGAAACTGATCGATCAAGGTGAAGTAATTGTAGTTTATGGGTAATATAATCTACTGCACTTTTTACAAACTCGATATAACGTTCCCGTAATTTCTAGTTGAGAATGGGGTCTAATGATACGAGTCAGTGTTTCCCGAACGAGGGTCTCGAGTGGTGTAACAAGTGATAAGTTAAACTAAGATTTTCGATACACATTCCCATGCAAATACTTTTGTTTGTTTCAGATGACACAAAGGACCTCGATGCAGAATCATCAGAAATCATACCAGAGGCCGTGGCGCCACCCCCTGGTCTCGCTCAACAATATCAAGAACCTGAAGCAGCAGCATCAGACGACCACACTGACCACTCGATAGAGCTCGTCGGAGGCTCACAGACCTTTTTCCCAACGTTCGCAAACCTCTTCGAACCACGTCAGCAAAACAACTTTAGGCTCGGCTACAATAACCAAGAAGCAGCCTACAGTCAAAGACCAAACTCTTACAGATCTCTGTTGAACTATCCCCTATTCGGAGGCTATAATAATAACAGAAACGTGGATAACTTCGGTAAACAGAGCACTCCCACCGCAGCTCCCCTCGTCGAGGCGAGCTCCAGTTTGCTCGGCTCAGGAAACTTTGGAATCATCAGAGGTGGAACATTCTTTGCCCAAAACGATGAAGATGAATTTGGCGATGGTTACAACTCCTACTACAACAATGGTCACGGCAGACCTTCGTACGAACTCGGCTATATCGCTAACCCCAGGCCGAATTACAACCAGGACCAATTCGCCAACTTCAGAGATTTCGCCGACATTAACACTCCTTCTAACTCCGCCTACTCGCATTATGTCGTCGTCTACGCGAACAAGAACTCGACGATGGACGAAATAAGTGAGGAGACAAGAAGAGTATTATCGAAACCTAAGAACATTATCGAGACATTAGAGCGCATGGACAAAACGACTAGCGCACCAAAGTTATCAAAAGCCAAATCAAAATTGGAAGCGACGAAACAGAAAATGTTGAACAAAAAGGAGCAATGGAAAAAAACGAACTCAAAATTCGTCAGTCAAAAACATGATGCGGAAGAACCTTTATTAGCATTAAGTTAATTTAGTGTAAATAAAAAGACTTGCGATACGTAAGTGATTGAAGTACCAGTAGTGAAGTGTTCGGTGACACGCGTAGGTCGCGGAGTCGCACCCCGAGAGTGATGAAGGGAGTTCGCTGTCTAAATTTAATTTTGTATGTAAGATTGTGGACAAATTGTGTAAGTGGTTCGATGCACATGTGATGGATGGTTGCAAATGTTTGTAATTGTATAAATAATAATGATGAATAATAAATTAATTATTAAATATTATATCTGGACAATTATTTTTGAAACCTTTCCTATGTAGGTCCTGTACTTACGAATAATCACCTTGTTAACGATGTACCTACACAACAACTACCACTACGTGCCGTTATCAAATATGTTGTAAGTAGACTTCAGTTACAAAACTGATCTAGATTTAACGAACCAAGGTGTTGCTTACTATAATCGCACATTAGGTACACTCATTATTTCTTTTGCAACACCTTCTAACAAGCCGACAGATCTTGACATTACCTGCATTGCAGTAAGAATAATTATTTTGAAAATATCCGGGCATGTTATACTTAGGTACCCATAAAGAAAAGGCTTGCTCATACCAGCACACCAAAGATTGCCGTTAGTTACCTACAATGTTACATTTAGAAATATTTAATCATTAAGTCAAAAGACAGGTCTATTTAAGCGTACATTCTTCTGACTAACGTAATTCGGACTCACAAACTTTCTGTTTATCGTACTTCGGTATTTCGAACTTCGGAGTAACGTAATTCAGTCCCATGTTCAGAACTAGAAACTAGAAAATACTGAAAATATTCAGAAATTCATTCGTTTAGTACAGCGCCATCTTTTGCCGAATAGCGAAACCAGGTTAAAGTTTTTAATACAGAGCCATCTGTTGACATTCAGTTAAAACCATCCAAATATTTCTTTTTTAGCCACTAGATGGCAGGAATGCTGCAAATTGATGTTTGCAGATTTTTACAAGTAGTAATTATTGTAAGAGTTTTGCATTTATTTATATCATTAATAATTCTAGACAACAACAAGTTTTAAAAAACAATCAAATAACAAGAACTTGCCATAATAAAATAATTTCATCATAGACAACTAATGACAACAATTAAGAAAAAAAAAACAAATGTTTTAGAGTCTATTGAAAATGTGCTGCAGACGGACGAATCTGAAATGATTTTTTCCAGTGTATTTAGCGTAATTACACTAATTTATAAACCAAACAATTTCGTACAACGTGTTTAGTGTTTCTAGTGGTATGACAGCCTAAAAGTGTTACTGGTTAATGTGTAATTTGTCGTAATTTATGGACCATGTACTCCGGTAGAGATGCCGCAAATACTGCGTATCCCACGCAATGGGCTTTGAATCCCACTGCGTATCAAAATGTTGATACAAGTCACGTAGACTGGGCTGCCTTAGCTCAACAATGGATTGCTATGAAGGAAGCGGCGGCGATCGTGGCCGCGCCGCCGCCGCCTACTGTGAGGCCTGCGGAAGAAGAGGGCGAAGCACCCATGGAGGTTGAGAACACGGATAACAACTCAGATGGACCGGCCGGCGCTGAGTGGAACTCTTCAACAAACTCATGGGGTGGATCTTGGAACCAGTGGGGTATGGTGGCACTTTTAATCAGTGCATTCAGTTTTGGCACTCATCATACTGTTGTAGTTTAGAAAACATTTTATTAACTCTGATATAAACATTACACTATCAACAATATCTCAGTAAACTAAGCTGTGAACATCAGAGGCTTCCGTTTATACTTCAAACTGAAACACTAGGTAGTCTTATACCAAAAAGTTCATGCTGTGATTTCATTTTACTGCAAACTTTAGTTTAACCCATCAAAGCAAAAACTAGGACCTGCACCCACTTATTAACCCTGTAATAAATGGCACTAAAGTAGGTATAAGGGAGGAAAGAATAATAATGCACAAACCTTTACTGCATATTCAGTACAGCGTGAATACATACTACATCATATACATATGATGAAAGTTTCTATGTGGGGGGGCTCAAAATTATGTACTGAAAATGTACCCAAGTAACACATTTTGCGACATAAGGCTTGCATATAGAATATTTTTGGAAACTTTAGTAATAAAATCCACCGTAATTAAGTTCTATAAAGGTGGTTAGAACCGATAAGCAACCTGTATGTTACCAAAGGGAGAAAAATTGCAACTTATTTATAGATGCAAAAGCGATGCATAAGAGTTCGAATTGTTACTCTGAGTGGCACTAGGAACTAACGGTGCAAATGCGCACCGTAAATGAATGATTGAACGCTATAGCGATACAGTTCATTCGTTGAGTGACAAATAAGATCACAAGTTCTTATTTTCGGTGGAGATAAACAACAACGGCTGTGTGTTGTGACAGCTTTTATTTGGATTGTAGCATCTATTTTGCGAGTATTCTAAAATTATGTGTTTAACGCAGGATAACCATCATGGAGCCCTTGCAAATGGTTTTTTATTGTGAAACCATGGTATATTTACTAAGTAAATTTTGATGCGCCTTCGATCTAATCAAGAATTAGCAAAAAATATGCGATGATCAAATAAATAAGATAAAAAAAACATAAAAATTCATAAAAATTTGGTTGTTAAAAACATAACATTATGGTTTCACAAAAAGTATAATGTCAAACTGCATCAGAAACAGTTATCAAAACTCATTTTATTGTATGTTAGTGTATTAAAATACCATTCAACAAGATACTTTTCAAGGACTCCATTTTTAAAAATGGCGATTTAAAATAGAACTTGCAGTTCATTTTTACACTCATTTGTTGCCATAATAGAGCTCCTAGGTCCAAAAATCCCTCATTAGTACCTAGTAGTGATTATTTTCACTTAACAGGTCTCGTTGCCTTTGCGTTGAATTGGGGATCCTCAAGACGGGTACAAAACCCATTTAGGAAGGTAAATAAAGTAAAATTTACTTAAATTGTAAATGTTGGCTGGAATTCTCGACTTTTTAATTCGATGCCTGATTTCCTACTAATAGTTTGCAAATTTTCATTTTTCATTTATACAAGAGACATCCAGAAGGGTTATAATAATAATAATAATAATAATAAAGCCTTTTATTTCCGAACCTTTACAATATTTGACATATATACTAGTTTGATTACAAAATGTCCCTACGTTCGGTGTGCCTTACGGCATAGGCCTCCTCCAACTCCTTCCACTGCTTTCTATCTGATGCCACTCTTAGCCAGAGAGGGCCCAGGGTCATTTTTAAGTCATCCTCCCATCTTTTCATTTTGCGACCTCGACTCCTGGTCCCGTCTCTAGGGTACCACTCTGTCACATTTTTGCTCCATTTGTCCTTCTTGCAGCGAAGCATATGCCCAGTCCATCTCCATTTTAGTGTATCGATACGTGCTATTATGTCTGTTAATTTGGTTTTGCTTCTGATATCGATACACCTAACTCTGTCTTTTAGCTTAATCCCTAGTATACTCCTTTCCATGGCTCTCTGACATTTTGCTAGTTTGTCTCTATGACTTTTTGTCAAACCCCAGGTTTCGCATCCGTATGTAATGCAAGGAAGTATGCAGGTGTCAAAAGTCTTTTTCTTGATCTTAATACCAAGCTCCTTATTCTTCATTATTTCTTTCAAAGCCCAAAACTTTTTCCACCCAGTCGCAATTCTTTTGTCGATTTCTTTGGACGTTTGATCAGTAGGTGATATGATCTGACCCAAATACACATATTCCTCAACATACTCCAGTTTTTGTCCGTCAATGGTTATGTCTGCAGGTACTGAGTTTGTCATAATTTTCGTCTTGGTCGAGTTCATTTCCAGACCCACTTCTCTGCTTCTGTCTGCTAGGGACTGTATCATATTTTCCAGTACTCTTGGGTTCTCTTCCAGTATAACAAGGTCATCGGCGAATCTTAGATGATTCAGTCGCGATCCGTTTATGTTTAGTCCTACATGGTCCCACTCTAATCTCCTGAACAACTGTTCCAGCACTGCCGAAAACAGTTTTGGTGAGAGTGGGTCACCTTGCCTGACTCCCCTGTCGATTGGAAAAGTATCCCCTAGTGTTTCCAATTTAATGCTAGCTTTGCTTTCACTGTATATGTTTCTGATGATGTTAACGTACGCATTTTCAACCCCCTGCTCCGTAAGACTTTGCCATACGTATTCGTGCTTGAGGCTGTCGAAGGCTTTGGAGTAATCTATGAAGGATAAGTATATAGGTTTGTTGTATTCGTTGTATTTTTGTATGAGCTGTTTGATGGTATGTATGTGGTCGATTGTGCTGAAGTTTCTTCTAAATCCCGCCTGTTCGACGGGTTGGTTTTCATCGAGCCTGTTTGATATCCTATTTAGAATGACTTTCGCAAAAACCTTGTATACGTTTGAAATGAGGGAAATGGGTCTGTAATTCCCAATATCGTCCTTGGCACCTTTCTTGTGGAGTAATATAATATGTGATTCTGCCCATTGACTTGGAATGTTGCCAGTAACTAGTATTTCATTGAAGAGTTTTGTTAGTATCGGACTTAGTTCCTCAACTGTTCCTCGCATGAGCTCGTTTAGGATTTTGTCTGGGCCGGGGGATTTTTCCATCTTCTGACTATTTATAGCCTTTTCCACTTCTGATTTTAACAGTTCTGGTACCTCTCCGATATTTTCCGGTCTTAGGCTGATCTCCGGCAACGCTATGCTTGACTGTTTCGAATATAATGACCGATAGAAGTCCGTTGCTATGTTCAGGATTGAGCTGCGTGTCGTAGTCGTTAGCCGATCCTTGTCTTTTAACTTTGGTATCCATTCTTTACCCTTTTCGCAAAGTTCCTTAAGGGCTTTCCGTGTACCTCCCGTTTTTATGATATGTTTTTCTAGAGTTTTGATTCTTCTTTTTTCTCTGTCTTTCCTCATGTTTTTCCGAATTTGTTTGCTTAGACTCGAGATTTCTTTCATGTTTTCCTTCCTATTTTTCCTTGATATTAATTTCCTTCTATCCTCAATTAGTTTCAGAGTTTCTTGACTTAGATAAGATTCTACAACAGTTTGTGTTCTTATTTGTTCCTTGAAAGGTTACCTACTCATAAAAATGAGCTGATCATGCCTTGCCTACCAGTCTGTGATTTACACTCTGTATAACATAAGTAGATTAAAAAAATTACAAAGTGAACTAGTGATTTCATAACTGTTTCATAAACTATTCAATTACCTAAAATGTACGAAATTTACTTATATACAAATCATACTCCATTTAAATTTATTAATATGTACGGAACCTGCGATAGTGTTAGAACTGTAAGATCTTAAGTGGTTCTAAATGAGAGAAAATTGTTGCTTATGGTTTTCAAGAACCATCTCTTGGAATCGATCTACGCGTTACAGTGGCATAATAGAGTATATTAGACCTTACAAAGGCAATTACACTAGGTTCCAAATGAGCTGCAATAATAACTCTTGAGCCACCACAGGTGATAAGTAACTTGTATATACTACTTATTTAGTACTAAAGGTGCCAAATAAGGAAAAAATACCACCTATTACGGTACGGTTCTTAATGGGAGATTTTAAGATGTCTTGAGCTTCTTTGAGTTCTAAAAGATTGAAAATTGAAACCTTTATGCGTCTATAACTAATAAATTCGGCCTAGTGCCACCATAAGTTATAAAGCAGAAACAAAAATCACTCAAAAGCAACTGTTAGTGATATGAGTTACTCATATGCAAATTCGAGCGCTGTTTGCATCTATAAGTAATACCGTACACTCTTGCATCACTTAAATGCTACCTACAGTTGCAGAATAAGTTCCAAAATACACTAACGTGCTACTTGGGTAGGTAGTATGTTTATCTATCTCTGTCCCTTCCATCCTGTAGATTTTTATTCCTTAAATTACAGATGCCATTTTTGTCTACATTTTCTGATCAAATTTTGTAAATTAAATAATGTAATTCAGGAATACAGAACATTGAGACAATAATAAGCAGTAGCATTCATTAACTACCTCTGTGGTCCAGTAGTTTAGGCATTTGCCTTGTGACCCGGTGGCGTGGTAGTGGGTTCGATTCCCACAGGAAATATGTAAACAACTTTACAAAGCATGTTTTGTAAAGTTGTTTCCAGTGTGTGGCTAGGACATTGCTGGCTTGAATCACCTGATTGTCTGATAACAAGATGATTCTGTGCTTCAGAAGGCACGTATAAGCTGGTGCTCCCGCTCGCCAAATGGTGGTCATCAAACCATATCAGAGGCCCTTGGGACGATTTAAAAACTCTGACACTGAGGTGTGTGGGGTTGTTAGACCTTACTGCCCACATGATAAGAAGAACTGAAATAAGTACTGGAAACATCATTATGGTTTTTTCATTAATGCCCATTGGCCTAATACAGGTACTAAAATCTTTACGAACAAGGTTCAGTCAAATCAAAATGGACAAATTATAATAAATAAAATAAATAAAAATGTTTATTTGACACTTAAAAATACAAATCACAGTCACATTATGGGAGCACACAAGTATTATTGTCACAAATGAGATCCTAACCCCCAAATTAGGCCTGGACCTGTATTTTAGGGGTCAGCGTTCATCCAATTGGAGGCTCATTGTGAATACACTGATCAAAAAGTTCATCACATTTTTAGTCAGCGTCTGTAGTTATGTCCGCAGTTTCATTGCATTGGTTTTGACATAGCTACACATTAATTACAATATCTGCAACAATGTTATCTTCTAAGGTTGGGGGTGGTCAGGCTCAGGGCCTGGTGAACCCAAAGGTCCTCCAGATCCTGGCATGCCACCTATTGATGCTTACACCGTGCCTCCAGACACAGCAGCTCCGATGCCTGGGTAAGATCTTCATTTTCAACTTACTTTATTGGATATTAATGTATTTTAGGAACACTCATTAAATACTATTTAAATTACTAGCTAATATCACATCTTTTTTCTTTTATCTTTTGGTGACAAGCACTCAGCTTATATGGAACAAATCCGAGGACCGAGTCATCGTTATTCATAGCTATTTTGTTCAAACAATTTTGGGACTACAAATAAAAAAGGATAATTTTAACTTGGGAGCAAAAGTAGTAAAACTTTTTTTTCATTACTTATATTACTTTCACATTTATGATATCGATACTAATATTATAAATGCAAAAGTAACTTTTGTGGTGCTATAATAATCTACAAAAAAATTAAAGGCATTCATGTCCATCTGCTAGTTAGTGCTGTACAGTTGTACACATCTCATGTATGACTCATCTATATTGTGTACTCGTTCAACGATCGCGTTAACAATGAGTATTGTAAGTATCTGCCATCAGTGGCACAGCATTATCAACAATACTGTGGCTATAACAGCAAATTACAGAATAAAGAAACTCCTTTACAAGAAGTTCTTTTTTAGACTGTAATTCTTAACTTGCCCTTGATGACAGAAAGCATAAAATATAAACAAGTTTAAAATATAGCTCATATCTATATTTTTCTTATATTTGGTCTATTAATGAACCTCTCCCAGTATGAAATCTATTGTATAATGGCTTGTGTACCATTTGTGGTCATAAAAGTAATTTATTCCAATTGAATGTTTTTGAATTCATTTATTTCAAAACCTGTACGGAACTCAATGCTGTTGTGTATATTTCAATACAATGACCACTGCCCTAGTTAGTAAACGCGGTTTATCAAGACTGATATCAGATAATTCCCTGTGATTTATAACAATCTCAAGTACTTAATATTAGCACTTGAAGCTGAACTATCGAACAAATTTAGATATGCATTCAATTCCCCGAATTAATAATGTTACGAGCTGGGTATGGGATAAATAAAACACTACCAAATAAACACACGAATTAACTTTATTACTCGCTAAGCACTTATTCACAATCACTTCAATACTACTGAACACTTTGTCGCACTAGAATTCTCTTCGAAGTTTTCGTTGTCTCGCTTAAAAGTGAACTGACTCACTTCGTCCTCAATCGGTCCTTTTATACCCACGCAAACAAAGGATATTCGAGATAATTCTCTATTATTCAAGAAAGCATCAACAAAAAAATCTTTAACAAAAAATAAACTTAAAGATAAAAGAACCGACAAGGAAGAAGTTACTTTACGCCCTCGGCATACGGTCGAAATTACAATGTCAATTGCCGCTGACGTCGCGCGTCGGCTGACCTTGAATACAATGTAACTATACCTAAAAAAATGAACTCGTACCTACTCGTCTTTTCTAGGTACTACACAGTTATTAGCGAAGTTTGTCGAAGATTCTAGATGACCGTCGTAACACTGCCCCCTCCTTAGACATGCTCGTCCCGAGCATCATTAGTCCCGTAATATCGCGCCAATCGGTCTACATGCACAATCTTAGGCGCACCTCGCGGACCCTTCTGTATTCTGTAGGTGACATCGTTGATCCTGGTCACAACTCGGTATGGTCCATCCCATTTTGCTTGCAATTTCGGAGACTTTCCCTTGCTCCGCACTGGGTTATGCAACCACACCAGCGAACTTTCGTCGAAACCACGACTGTTTGCCTTCCGGTCATAACGAGTCTTCATCTTCTCAGACATCTGTTGTCCGGATTGCCTGATATGCTCATACACATCATTTAACTTGTTACGCAGGTCATTCGCGTAGTCCGTTACACTGCGTGGGACATCAGGGGGAGTTCCAGTAATTAAATCTGCAGGCAACCGTAATTCCCTTCCAAAGTTCGCGAAGGCTGGAGTTACAGTCGTACTTTCGTGAACTGCACTCCGATAGGACAGAAGAAACGGCTGTATGTGCGTGTCCCAATCCCTTTGCCTGTTTTCCACAACTTTTGCCAGATATCTTTCCAACGTCTGGTTGAATCGTTCCACCATTCCATCGGATTGTGGGTGGTAAGAGGTGGTCCTGGTTTTGTGTGTACCCATCAATCGACAAGTCTCCTGAAAAACTTGCGATTCAAAATTCCTTCCTTGATCGCTGTGAATTTCTAAGGGTACTCCAAAACGACAGAAGACTTCCTGAACCAATTTATCCGCGACTGTTGTTGCTTCTTGGTTAGGAATGGCGAAGACTTCTGGCCACTTTGTGAAGTAGTCCATGACAACCATGAAGTACTTGTTTCCGCTATCGCTTTCTGGAAATGGTCCCGCAACGTCCAGTGCTATCCGCTCCCAAGGGGCTCCCACGTTGTACACTTTTAATGCACCTCTGCTTCGCGTGTGAGGTCCTTTCACAGCCGCACAGCTGGTACATTTGCGACACCAGTCCTCCACATCATCTCGACAGTGGATCCAGTAAAAGCGCTCTCTGATCTTCAGTAGAGTCCTTTTCACCCCCATATGTCCTCCTGAGCATCCATCATGGTAGAGCCGTAAAACATCCGGTACCTTAGCTTTAGGAACAACCATTTGTAGATGACAGCTGTCCCCACGAGCGTTTTCCCATTTACGGCACAAGACTCCATCCTGGATCTCCAAACTGTTCCATTGTGCCCAATAACTCTTCGTGATGGAACTCATCGCAGCCACATCACTCCACTTGGGCTTCGGAGCACCAGCTTTGATCCAGTCGAAGATTGGCTTGATGTCCGAGTCATTTTGTTGAGCCTGTTGTAGAGTCTCCTTCCATTCATCGCTGAGATCCGTTCTAAGCATCCTCACGGGCACTACTTCCTTAGTCTCTTGCCTGGCACAGTGCTTGCAGTCTTCAGGACAAGGTCTTCTTGACAAGGCGTCTGCGTTACCGTGAGTTCTCCCACTGCGATGTTCGGTTACAAAGTCAAACTCTTGCAGTAGTTCAATCCATCTCGCCACTTGCCCCTCTGGATTCTTGAACTGTAATAGCCACTTCAATGCAGCATGGTCAGTTCGTAGCTGGAATTTCCGTCCCAACAAATACTTACTGAAGTGCTGCAATGTCTTCACTACGGCGAGCAGCTCTCGTCTCGTTACGCAGTAATTCCTTTCTGGTTTAGATAAAGACTTGCTGAAGTAAGCTATAACAACCTCCTGATCTCCTTTCCGTTGAGATAACACGCCCCCAATTCCAGTATTACTTGCGTCTGTGTCGACTATAAAGTCATTTTCAGTGTCAGGATATCCCAAAATAGGAGTATTGCACAGACGTCCCTTTAATTCTTGAAATGCGGCGTCGCTGTTCTCATCCCAACAGAATTGTTGCTTTTCCTCAGTGAGTCTGTGTAGAGGTTTCGCAATGTCTGCAAAATTCTTCACAAACCGGCGATAGTAGGAGCACAAACCCAAAAATGCTCTGACCTGTGTCTTGTCTTTCGGAACTGGCCAATCCTTGACGGCTACTACTTTCTCTGGGTCTGTTTGAACACCTTCCCCCGAAACTATGTGTCCTAAAAAGTTCACTTGTTTCCTGAAAAACGAGCACTTTTTCGGACTCAATTTCAGGTTTGCTGTTTGGATCTTCGACAGCACTCGGTTGAGGTTTCTAAGGTGATCTTCAAACGTACGGCCCACAATGATTATGTCGTCTAGATAGACAAGACATGCGTCCCCAATTAACCCGGCAAGTACTTGCTCCATCAGCCTTTCAAACGTTGCAGGAGCATTACATAAACCGAAAGGCATAACTTTAAACTGCCACAATCCTTTTCCTGTTGAGAATGCAGTCTTCTCCTTATCCTTGGGGTCTATTTCTACCTGCCAGTAACCACTTTTCAGGTCTAGTGTGGTAAACCACTTCATTCCCGCCAGCGTATCCAGTGTGTCATCGATCCTAGGCAGTGGATAGCTGTCCTTTTTCGTGACGTCGTTCAGTCGTCGATAGTCCACACAGAAGCGCATACTGCCGTCCTTTTTCTTTACCAGGACCACAGGAGAACACCATGGACTGGATGAAGGCTCTATAACACCATCCTTCACCATACCCTCAATCATGGTTTCCACTTCTTGTTCCCGTGCAACTGGCAGTCTCCTTGGTCGCTGACGGATAGGAAACTCGTTGCCTGTATTAATTCTGTGCTGAACCAGTCCAGTTCTTCCTATGTCAGCATCACCCGTAGAGAAAATACCGGCGTACTGAAGTAACATCTTCTTAGCCTTGTCCATTTCTCCTTCACTTAAATGACAGTTTTCAAGAAGCGTTGACACGTCGAATTTGACAGTACTAATTTTGCTTCCGGTAGGTAGATCTTGCAATTGACGCATCCAAGCTACTTCCTCACAAGTGCCGATCAAGGTACCCTTCTTAATCACTTGCTCCTTGTCACTTGGATTCAGGATGCGTACAGCTGAGATGTTGTTGGCCTTTACCAGAGTTCGTGCCATCTTCCAGGAAAACTCATTGTTCACCCTTTCTATCAGAACACTTCGATCTTTGTGTCCAGAATTCGGTGGTAACTTGACTGGCACGATCGTTTCTGATCTGCGAGGAAGAACAATTTCCTTCAGGCAGTACACTTTCCCTGATGGTGCACCTTCCATGAAGACTTCCTCTGAACCACATTTCAACACTCCTTGGTCAATGTCGATCTCACAACGATATTTCCGCATGAAGTCCAAGCCCAAGATGCAATCGTCGACTATGTCGGCCACGATGACATTGTGTCGGTAAATTCTATCACCCAATTTAAACTCCACCTCCTTCTTGCCTCGGACGGTTATGTGCTGACCGGTAGCTGTTAATAATTGAAGACGGTCGCGGTTATTGAAGTAGCCCCCAAGAAACCGATTCGCCAGGTGAGAATTGACGACCGTGTGAGAAGCTCCAGTATCCAACGTCAGTTTGCATGGAGTTCCGTTGACTTCGCCGTTGATAGTCAGGCTGTTACCGTCATGTGCTTGTGAGATCGAGATCCTCGGGGCTCTTTCAAAACCAGCCAGCACCCGCCCCCCAGTCCTGGCATTTACTCGTTTCCCTGCTGTGGTTGGGCAGCCACCTCAGCCACCTTTCCCTGCTGAGGTTGGTCTTCTCTCGGTGAGCTGCGCTTAGGACAGCTTGATCGAAGATGACCCCTTTCTCCACAAGTGTAGCACCTAGGGCTGTATCCTTGCGGGCGGTCGCGTACAGGTGATGCTACAACCTCCCTGACCCGGTGCGTACGGTGGTCCTGCCTCACTGCCTCTACTTCTAAGGCATGGGCCAAGGCATCTTTCAGCGTCTCATGATGCCCAAGTCTCACAGCGGCTCTAACCTCCAAGTCGCGTATTCCATCGATGAACGCCTGTACCAGATTTCCATCAATAAGTGCAGGGGCGGACTGGTATGCTTTCCGAACCAGCTTTTCAACTTCCAGGGCCCACTGCTGTAAGTTCTCAGCACTACGTTGAACGCGATCCCTTAACTTGGCACGAAAAACATGCTCCAGGTGCGCGTCACCGTATCTGGACTCTAATGCCTCCAGCAGCTGTTCGTAGGTCACATCCTTGCCGAGGGCCTCAAGAATGTTAAGGGCCTGGTCTCGGAGACCCAAGGTGAGCGCGGTCATGGCTTGCGCTTTGGTCCACCCATTCACTTTCATAACGGCCTCAAATTGGATTTTATAGGCCGACCACGAAGATGTTCCGTCGAATGGAGGCACTTTAAATCCGCGAACCGAAGGGGCAGCAATCACTGAAGTTATAGACCCGTCTCCAACCTTAATTTCACTTAAGGCCTTCTTCACATCGGCGATCTGAATTTCGGCCTTTGCGATACGGTTGTCGTGCTGCTGTACCTGCTCCTTCATCACGCTCAGCTCTTTGCCCACTGATGCGTGAAGATCCTTTATCAGGAGCATCTGTTCCTCTTGACGCCGGGCCTGTTCCTCTTGACGCCGGGCCTGTTCCTCTTGACGGCGCGCCTGCTCCTCCTTATCCCGTTGCAGCTGCTCCTGCAACTGGCGAGCCTGGTCCTCTTGACGTCGAGCCTGCTCCTCCTTATCCCGTTGCAGCTGCTCCTGCAACTGGCGAGCCTGGTCCTCTTGACGTCGAGCCTGCTCCTCCTTATCCCGTTGCAACTGCTCCTGCAACTGGCGAGCCTGCTCCTCTTGACGTCGAGCCTGGTCTTGCAGCAGTGCCATTAAGGCAGACAAGTCAGGCGCCGCCGATGCTGGAGTAGCTCCAGATGGGCTAGCGACTGGCTCTGACGTAGGCTGGACACCGCCCGGTGTCTGTGTCGGGGAGTCCCCAAATCGCCTTTGGTCCATTCCTTGCTGTCGCTGACTCCTCGTACGGATACTATCCGTGTCGTCCTTGGGTAGAATCGGCATTATTTATCCCCGCTTCTGACACCAAATTGTTACGAGCTGGGTATGGGATAAATAAAACACTACCAAATAAACACACGAATTAACTTTATTACTCGCTAAGCACTTATTCACAATCACTTCAATACTACTGAACACTTTGTCGCACTAGAATTCTCTTCGAAGTTTTCGTTGTCTCGCTTAAAAGTGAACTGACTCACTTCGTCCTCAATCGGTCCTTTTATACCCACGCAAACAAAGGATATTCGAGATAATTCTCTATTATTCAAGAAAGCATCAACAAAAAAATCTTTAACAAAAAATAAACTTAAAGATAAAAGAACCGACAAGGAAGAAGTTACTTTACGCCCTCGGCATACGGTCGAAATTACAATGTCAATTGCCGCTGACGTCGCGCGTCGGCTGACCTTGAATACAATGTAACTATACCTAAAAAAATGAACTCGTACCTACTCGTCTTTTCTAGGTACTACACAGTTATTAGCGAAGTTTGTCGAAGATTCTAGATGACCGTCGTAACAATAATAACCTAAGAAAATTTGATACTTTGGCTTACTGGGAAAATGCCCAGAACAGTAAAAAAAATAAACTCTTGTGAAATTCAGCTTTCAGAGTAAACAACTGATTCCACTAAAATATGTGAGAGAAGGTTCGAGGTCCTTCTACCAATCTAATTACTATTTTGATAGGTAGATTCAATCTACAAAATAAAATACAGCTATTTCAAATACGAATTACAATTTAGTGTTTAGTCTTGATTTTTTATGACCTCTTCAACTAAAGTAGTAGTCTCTTTCTTGGAGAGTGCAGCTGATAACTCCAATCAGTTTTTCTAGTTATTTAAGAGCATACTAGGCCATAATATGGCTTTCTGTATCTATGAGCTACATAAAACAGAATTTAAATTAGGTCAATTTGGTTTATTGGTTACCAGGGGCTGCAGTCTCTACACTAAATAACGATAAAAATCTGTCGATAAGTCGTAAAATTTCTTTAATAGATTTTCAACCTTATGCTTTTGAAATAAAGCTGAAAATCCATTAAAGAAATTTGACATCGATACGACTTTGCGACAGATTTTTATCGTTATTTAGTGTAGAGACTGCAGGCCCTGCAGGAAATCAATATTACACAATGAAACAGCATGCAACTGTTTTTTATTTGCAAGTTGACAGTATTCCCTAAAATCGTTTTCCTGGTTTATTTAATAAATAAGGATATTATTATGTTTTACACAATGGCCTTGAGCTTAATTATCAAATTAATTGCTATGATTTTGTTCTTGGCTGGAGAAGCTCTTCTATATGGATTTGGAATGTGAAAGTCAATTTAATTTATACTGACTGGCTACTTTCTTTGAATGCTATACACTCTCAAGGCCAGTAAATGCTATTAACATATACTTAGAAAGAATGCAAAAAAACATGTACCTACCTATTTATTAAAGTTCTAGTCATATGCCACTCATGATTCAATTACCTATGCTTGCGGTTCTTCCAATTTCACCCAGTAACATCACATCCAAACAAATAGGTCAATATCAAGCCAGCAATATTATGCTAAACAGTTGAATGAATACCTACATAAGTCTTTCCTACAGAATATGGATGAGGAATAATAACTTCTGCATCAATTTGTAACCAACAAAATCGATTGTTATACTGCAGTACGATATTTGATTTAATTATTCAAAGGGTGGCTTGTTAGGGGGCAATTTAAAATACTGCTCGCTTGTATTGAATATCAATAAAGGTGAGAACTGCTTGCCAATAGGGGTCCATATTAATCAGGGCAAAACGGTCAGGGCCGATTCAAAGTTATACTATTTAGAAGTTTGTAAGTCCAAAAAAGCTGGACATTTGATAAAAAGTCCTAAGTTTAACTGTTTTGTACACGTATCAAAAACTCGAACATTTTCATACAAATCTCGACGGGTACCTAGTAACATAATAACCCTGTTTGAAGCTGACTTTGATGTTTATCCCTGACAGCCCTAAGCTTAAGATGACCTTGACACAGAACTGGATACAAGATAGAGCTTGATTTATAAGATAACTAGTGACTCGCCCCGGCTTCACACGAGTGCAAAAATGGTATTAAAACTCCTCTTGAATCACTCTATCTATTAAAAAAAAACGCATCAAAATAAGCATACAAATGGACATAGGGACAGAGAAGCGACTTTGTTTTATACTATGTAGTAATGTGAGATACGGGGCGAGCGTTCAGACGAGACGAGGCCAGGAGGCGCAGCGAAGATATTTCGCGGCCCCCCGACTTATCTCAACTTCTCAACGGAAAATAGGTGCTACCACTACTTTGACGTAAACGGATGATCTAAACGGGTTATACTCAATCGAAGGGTCTCCACCTAAAGTTGAAAAGGCCCTTGAAATTAAAGCATTAATGACAGAATACGTCCTCCAATCAAACCTTTTTAATAATTCGTGGTGCATTTTAAATAGCTTCACCTTCATACTTATTTTCTATGCAAATTGAAGTAGAGTGAAACTTCAGACAGTTTAAATAGTAAGTATACTGCTAAATGCCAAGGTTAACCAATGATATTATATTTTATTATTAATTGCAGCTGTTTTCTATTACTCTTTGCACGACCCACTATCTATAATATTGTTAAATAAACATAAAGATGATAGGTAGGAATAGTAAAACGCTTCGTTCCCCATTCCCAACTGTTTCGTAAATTTAGCTAGATTTCTCCTATGAATACACATAGACATACACATTCTGTTGATTTCAACATTAATGGGGATTTCCGAATTATTAAATTGAAACACTACCATTAGTATCCAACCAAGGAGACAGTTTTGTAAGTCTTTTATCATCATACAATCAAAATTCAACTCTAATAAAATCGAAACACCACAGCTACACAACGGGGACCCCAGCACCAACATTCCAGCATGGCTACTGGACGGCCCCACAGGTGGAACAGGCCAACAGCAGGAGCAGTAGTTCCAGTCGAGACAGACGCTCAAAAAGCAAGAACAGAGATCATAAACCTTCCAGAAGTTCCAGGTCACAAAGGTAAACAAGCATCCTACTCTAAAATTAACGTTTAAGATCTTGAAAATATCATTAAGGATGGCGATCCCAATACCGCACGCGACATACGAGTTTAGTACGAAATCGCAAATTATTTTTATACATCCAGCTGTTGACTTTAAGTATAGTCGACCAAGAACATGGTTTACCACTTTTGATGACATCTCCCAGTAACATAATTATTCGCTAAGGATGACAGATTGACAGATTCTGACGTGAAAATAGCACTTGATGTTTTGTACGTGCAAATGATATTCAACCTTAGAGTGGCAAACCAATTTCTTGGTCGACTATACCTATAATATTTTATCACTGATTGAATTTGTTAGAAGACAGACTCTTTTTTACTATCTATAAAAAGCCTAAACAGATCGCAGCTGTAAAGATTAAGGTGTGAATGATGGCCTCAAAGACTGTTTGCACGATCTACGCATACTTATATAAGAAAATTCAAGGTTTTCCATCCAATCCATTTAGTTCCCTACCGCGTTGACGTCAAAGTAGATCATTTAAACATGGAATACCATATATTATTGTTGACATAAGACCATGAAACGTCGAAGACGATGGAGAGACGAACTCGACTCTTCTCACAAAGATGAACGAACAGCGGCCTGGGTAATTGATAGGGATACCGGAAAGTGGAAGGATGAAAGGGAGACCTTTGCGCTTCAGTGGGCAAATGGCCAATATTATTAAAACCATAACGCAAAGCCTTGATTACATTGAATAAAAAACAATACATTTGAGTTCCGACCTCGCATTTGAGGCATGACAGAGAAAACTAACAAAAGGAACTAACCATGGAATTTGTCGTCTTTATGGACAAGGAGCATTAAAAAACTTTAGAACTAGTGGGCAATCGATCTTTCACATATCATGCAGTGAGTCCTGCTAATATAGATCCTATCGCCATACTCATAAGGTTTTAAAACTTTTACCAAGGCCATTAGTAAATCTGTTGCCAATTCTGCTAGCTGTTGTCATTGATTGACCAAAATAGGGCGACATGAATGAAAACAGATGATGTTGGAATATAGAATGAGTTGGTCCATTTGATTTGAAATTGCAATATTAGTCGCCTCCACTGTAAACGCTATACTTTTAGAAATTAAATACTAATTAGGACCAATATGACTGTACAGAACTACAGATACTATTAGTCTACATCATCCCATTGCTCGGCAAAAGCTTTTCCCCATGACTTCTAGTTGTTTTGATCCAAAACCAAGGTGGACCACTGGGCGCTGGCCAGATCGTCCCGCCACCTTCTACGAGGTCTGCCGCGACGCCTCTTGGCTGTGTCAGGTCTCCAGAAAGTGACTATTTTGACCCACAGTTCATTGGGCATGCGACAGACGAGGCCAGTCCCATTCCCACTTCAGATCATTACTGATAGCCTGTATCATCCCACTGCAGGGCAAAGGCCTCTCTCCATGACTTCCAGTTATTTCGATCTAATGGCAATGTGGACCACTGGTCGCTGGTCTTGTCCAGATCGTCTCGCCATTTTCTTCAGATCATTACTTTAAATAATTTTCTTTATATTACAGAGATAAAGCTCCCGCGATAACGCCCGTGATCGAGCCCATAGTCATGCCTACAGGTATGAGTATGACAGCATCATCCACCATTGACGCAGCTAAGCGAAGACAGCTACCGGCTTGGATTAGAGAAGGTACGACGTTTTAAAACTTATTTTGAAGTGGGACAATGATCGGCACGATTCTTGAGCGCTGACGCAAAAGTGAGTTATTAAGGGTCCCTTTGGTGGTATGAAGTGAGACGCGGGGCGGGGAAAGTGCAGTGATTGGCCCGTAGCGCATCGCGTCATAGCCGTCACTCGGGATTTGTTCTTTACTCCTGCTGCACTTACCTCACGACCAATAAATAATAAACGGGTGTGCGTTTTATTTGTCATAAAGTGTACGATGCGCACAGCGATCCCCACTCTTTCGCCGAGCGCTCAAGAACCGTGCCGGTATCTATAAACACTGTTCAATAAAACTTGTAGTTGAAAAATAGCAGCAATCATCAGGTTAAGCTGCGCTTGCCTGGGTTGGTCTTGGGATGGGTCCTCAGTGCCTCAGTAAGCACGATAAGCCGTTTGTCCTTTTTATTTTGGAACATGCCCGCCACTATTCCCAAACCACAGTTTAAGTACTCTTGTATGCCAGAACCAACAGTGGCGACCACCAGAAAAGCGCCAAGACAATCAAGCTCGACGAAGTGTCTTACTGTGTCTTGGATCCCACAACGAATCAATCGGAAAAGAATAGCGGAAGAGTAGGAATAACATAATTTCTTCGTTGCCGTTGGTTACACGTAGTCAGTAGCCCAAAAGTCTGAGAACTAATCTTACCAAAGAGTATCCTATTACGCAAGTACTAACTGGGTTGTCGAGGTCAGATATTCAGTCACTCCATGTAAAATACTATTGCATTCAGCCACATCCAGTTAGACTGTAAGCCGACCCCAACGTAGTTTTGAAAAGGCTAGACATGGACAGTTTTTGTGTAGTACCTACTCAAAATAGTCTTATTTTTTTGAATCTTAATAATTAAAACTCTTTACTATTCACTTTCAGGATTAGAAAAAATGGAACGTGAGAAACAGAAGGCGATAGAACGTGAACAAGAATTGAAGGCGAGAGAAGAAGCGGAGAAGGAAAAAAAGAGATTCGAGGAAGAAGAGTTAGAAAGAATGAAAGCTGAGTCTGGAGGACAGCCTGTACTGCCGCCAAAGAGCAAATTCGTTAGTATTCCGAATAACTGGTCCAAAATACAATCCATTTTTAAAGTTTTGACAGTTGTTACAGGTGCCCGAAATTCTGACAACTAGTCTTACCAAAGAGTATCGATCGTATTACCGTTGTGGAGGTCAGATAGGGAATGACTCCATGTTAAGTACTAGTATTCTGCTACATTCGGTTAGATTGGATGCTGACTCCAACACAGTTGGGAAAATGCTAGGCAGATGATTTTTTTTTTAATGTGGAAAAAACAAAAAACGTGAAAACTTCTTTAGGCGCGTTGAGCACTTTTTGAGTGAACAAAAATCATGGATCTCGCGATTCAAAAATAATAATCTAATAGCTCGACGATACAATTCACAAGTTACTTTGTTCTCATTTCTATCGGCAGTCTCCAAAGACTGCCCAGCATGTTTTTTTAAGGTATAAGAAAGAAAGCTGTTGTCCACCAGACATCACAACTATGTATTCAAAATGGCATACATATTTGTGTGTCAAACGGCAAACAATTTAAATTACTAGCTGTCCCATTAATATTTCATGAAGTGTTGGCAGATATTCTTAGCTGTCGACATTCTTAGTTGGCATGCTCTAATCTAGATTAACTGTCACATTAAGACTACAACTAAAATAAAACTAGGCGCCAGACTGTTAAATTTTACTGTCATTTTGAGTGGCTAACTTTAGCATGCTAATTATGTACAACGTGGTGCCGACAATACGATAATAAATAAAATCACTATCAAAAAAACTGATAACGAAATAGAACACCATTCATACAAACATAAACTCACGCCGGCCTAGTAGGTCAACAACAGGTGTAATCTGGGCAACAACTCTAATGAAATACAAACACGCTGACGCAAAGGCTGAAAGAATTTAGATTAATAATACGTAGCAGACATAATACGCAATACCACAATACGCTCAAAAACTGGAATCGCTGATGTGGGAAGTAAGACTGCTGGCTTGAAGTGGGATTGGGTGGGCCATGTCTGTAGGATGGATCAAGACAGATGGGCCAGAGTCGTCACGCAGTGGGTGCCAGAAGACGGGTGTCGTCGCCGAGGGTGTCCTAGAAAACGCTGGCGTGACGACCTAGAAGCGTTTTTTTGCCAAATTGAACCGAAAAGCCGCACAGAGGGATGAGTGGGAGGCTATGGGGTCGACTTTGGCCCAGCAGTGAGACATTATAGGCTAAAAAAAATACGTAGCATGCTTTTATCTGTTGACTCACTCAGTAAGAATGCCTCATTAGTGGTAATGGCGCTTCCCAAGAGGAATTTCTCAGTAGCATCTTCAAGTCTGGATTTGTTACTAGTTGATGGCTATAAACGTGCCCCATATAGCACGGATGAACTATATCTACATTGCATAACCATCAGTAAGCTAGATGTCGCAAAATAATCCTACAAATCACACTAATATTATAAATGCGAAAGTTTGTAAGTATGCATGGATGTTTGTTACTCTTTCACGCAAAAACTACTGAACGGATTTAGATAAAATTTGGTACACAGATAGTTAATAACCTGGATTAACACATAGGATAGAAACTATCCTATCCCGATTTTATCTTCTCGTGGGATAATTTTCGAGTTGTAGCGAGCGAAACCTGAAAAAGAAAATATGTCTGACATCTTTTTTTGTCTCAGGAATCGGACTCGGAAGGAGAAGAGGCAGAAAAGGAGGAGTCAACGCAGTCCAGTCCAGTGAGTCGACCACGGTGGCTACCAGTGGCGAGTCCTGTGAAGGAGGTGCCTGTGGAAGAGATCCCGCCCCCTAAGGAGGAGGAGGAGCCAGCCCCTCTCGTCAAGAGGAGCAGAGAGGAGATCATGCAAGAAGTGGTGAACATGACAATATTAAGCTTTTAAACTTGGCCTTGACTGCGTCATTGGTCTTGTCGCAATCGCGACTACCAAACGGGAGGTGTTGATTCCCGGGTCGGCCAAATTGTTATTTCATTTTTCTATCGGGTTTTTCTCAGTAGCAGGCACAGAGTTTAGATTTGAGGCCGATTGATGAGTATAAGATAGCCTCATATTACATGGGACTTAACCCATTGACCGCCACGGTCAAGTAAGACGACAAGCTAAAAAGGACCTTAAGTCGACAGACTTAGGGCACATTTTTGCTTGTTCGGCTTGTCGTCTATACGTGACTGTGGCGCTAAAAAGGTTAAACATAACTAGCGAAATGTGGGTGTTCTAATAGGTACTTCTCTGCCTAACCCCTCGGGGATTCATGATGTCATATTATACTTTTAAAATGGCCAGAACAATAGAATCTTGGCCATGTAGCATTTGTCTGATTTAAAGCTACGCTTCCTGCAGTCGATCCGTGAATAGATGTTGTTACATTACTTACTGGACCCAGTTTCGTGCCTCGAAAAGCACGTCAAGCTGTTGGTCGAACCCCAGCCATGGTCCTCACTCATTTGTACATCTATGACAATCATTACAGGGAGTCGAAAGTCGGACATCTAGTCCTACAAAGGGATATTGGGTTTACCAGAACTGAATTTTGAAAGTAGAATGGACAGTCCCAGTGCATGTAATTTAAGGAATACTGGTATTCGGCTGCATATGGACCTAGGGCCGATCCGGGGGATGTTGTTTCATTAATCATCTTGGAGAATGTATCGTTTCATTGTTTAAAAATATCTATTCACCAGGATTCTTTGATAAATAGATAAGGTGAAATTGTAAGAGTACAAAATGATGACCAAATAGTAGGTACCGCCAGGTTTTTTGAAAAATTCTTTCATATTAATAGTGCGAACTATCCCCAGATGCTTGCGGTCCGTCGCTCCCTCACAGAAATACTCCTTGAGGTGACCGACCAGGAGATCCTAACGGTGAGCCAGGAAGAATTGGCCCGATATACCGCCCTACAAGGTATTTCCACTCATCTAAGCTTATCCCAAACGGACCGACGGTCTCCGTCAAGACATTACTTTGTACCAGAAACTATCGCGTACTGACTCTGTGAATATACCGTCTCCTATCGAGACTGTCTTATGTGAAGAAGAATTGTGTTGTGCAAAAATGTGTTTCAAATCATCGCTAATAAAGTCTTATTTCAGATGTTGCCTGTTGACAATTGAATACATGTGGTGTGTGTGATTAATGTTGGTTTTATTTATATGGTAAAAGCGTCGCGCCTCAACGCCATGAAGGCGAGCAAGTCGAAGGCACTGGCCGCTATCGCCAGTGGGCTCGGTGAGTTGCCTTCCTAACGCCCAGCGACCGCAAATATCTCGCAAACTACATACTACGCTTCCGCATGCTAAATATACATTGTATTTACTTGAACATTGAACTTATTGACGTAAACTCAACAATAACAAATCGACCATCGTTTCAGTTGATTCTATAAAATAGTTTGCCAAATATTTCCGCACAAAACATACATGGTGGTTTTTCTTCTTAAATCGCAGAAAAACTATAAAAAAATTTGAAAGTTTGTTCTGAACCGCCATGTATGTTACTCAAGTTTCTCATTTCAGCCCTGCATCATAATTAGTATTTTAATATTGACCTAATTGGCAATACCGGTAATTGGTATCGAACAGTGTTTAAATGCATTGTTTTTAGTGGATAATTGGTAAGAAATAAACAGAATTTATTATAGATGTTATACCTAAATATTTTATTAAACATTTATGTAAAAATATTTTTATGTAAATGATTTATTTATGGAACTTTGTTTAATGTTTGTGTGAATTGTTTTATTAATTTCGACGGTCGTTTTGAATTGGCTATCATTATCAACATGTCTATAAAAAAAGTTACTTTTGTTACTAGTTTTGTATAGATACGTTGGTTTAATTTACCTTCTAAACTGATCAAAATGGATACACAATATACAAACATATTTGTCTTCAATAGCGTATGAAATAGTAGGTGGAATTAATGTATGTTACGACATTGTTCTGTCGAGTGTGTGATGTTGGGTGTATACTATTGTGTTGTGTGTGTGTGTGCAGGACTGGGCGCGTACGAGAGCAGCAGCGACGACAGCGAAGAAGATGAACAAAATGACGTCTCTGATCAACAGCTGCAGGTAACAAGAATATATTATATCAATATCTTTATTACACAAGAAAGGAGAGGACCGCACTTCAACGTGGAATCGCCTCGTGCCGGTCAGTCACTTTATGTCCCTTACACGTATTCAGTACTGTATGTAATTCCAACCCTTCCACGTAGAATTTTTCATTGAAACTTGAAAAATAAGCAGTTTTCCATACATTTTGATCGTGCAGATATTGCACTTATGTAGGAAACAGCAGATTATTTTTATTTTCTAAAAAAAAATATGGAAGGATGGTTTCAAGCCGATCCTGCGTCGTGCATGTGTACCCTTTCCTTTTCCTATCCGATTCGTGGCCATAAATATCACAAATATAAATCACAATAATATGTAGAAAAAACTTTTGGATATCGTCTTCTCTATCTTTCATATCCGTAGTCTTTGTCTTTCTGGAACGCAACATTGTAATAGGGTTGTTGACACATATTACGAATTCATATAAATTTATGTTTTAAAAATCAATGATAGTTTTTAGAATCCTACATTAATAATTTAAGAAACTAATTTTTTGTCTTTAATTAAATAAAATTGTTTTAAATTGCGTTATTTCATACCCATTATCACGTGACTGCGAACACCAATCAGAGCGCGATGACGTCACGAGCCTCGAGACTAGCTGATTTATCTGTCATATCGAAGGCAAAAGTATCAGCGGTGAACGATTTTCTTCAATAACTTATTAAAACTACTTTATACCTACGATATTTATCACAGTGGAGACTGGATTTATGAAAGGAAATGGTTCTAACTTACCGAAAATTGATTCTTTGATTGTTTTCTGTTACAAACACGAATTTTTGTGCGTCGGAGTTTCGAAGTACAGTATGACCAACATAATTGTGAAGTATAAGGTGGCGCTACTTGTCAAGCAAAATTACATCTATACGTCAAAGTTGATACATTTATTTTAGTTCCGTTTTTTGCCACCTACACCGATAAGTTGGTTTAAGTTGTAAGTAAGTAGTAATCTTTGTAAATATTTTTAAAGTGATATATTTATATGAATGAAAGAGACTTACTAACTTACTCATTTTATATACATTTTTAGAACTTTAATTTTCTCATCTATCATCAACAAAATAAAAAGTTATGTTTAGTACCTACCTACGTTTGTACAAACAATAACATTAACAAACAAGTAATAAACGACAATTTTGGAAGAAACTCAAATACATTGATTTAATTTTGATGTTTATAGTTCGTTTAGAACTCACATCGAAGTGATCTTCACAAAAATAACTTGTAGGTACTTGTTGTTGACAATGATGATCAATGTCTTCTAGCCATTTTTAACCATTTTCTCATTATTTCTGCCCTTTTTGGAACGCTTATGAAAAGTTTTTGTGGCGTACTGATTGACGTACTTTTGCACATCGGCACTGTACAACATTTATTGTAACTCGTCGTATTCATTTTAGTGTTTTTAAAAGTATATTCCTAAGAACTGAATCAAAATCAGTGCAATGTGACAGATCGTAAAGTTTTCAAAACGGCCCGTGACGTCATCACAGCCATTTGACAGTTTAGAGCGTTTTAGCCGGAATTTTTAAAACTATTTTTATTTACGTTTTTTCTTATTAAAATAATGTCGTAATATTTTTTTTTTATTTTTTTTGGTGTATGTAAAGGGTCTATCTATAAAATAAAATCGATTCCAAAAATTTGTCAACAACCCTATTATCCATATTGATAAGTACCTACACAGGGTACCTACACAACAACATACATAAACATTTAGTACCTATAACTTATCGTGTCTTGTATTTTCACGGGAACGCCACATGTTAGGGAAATATTAATTTATAATTAATGCCAGATCCAAAGTACGTTGAGTGTGCACAGACAATATCTATTTATTTCAAGGTTGTTTTAATTGATCCCGCGTGAGACCTTCTTACCCCAAAATTTATTGTAAAAAAAAATGTTTCAATACAAGCAAACAGAACAGTCAACCTTTTGGTGAATTATGAAAGAAAAAGCATTTATTAGACTCACACAGGACAAAACAAGAAAACAAAATTTATTGTTTTGTCCATAAATTATGGGACATAATTAGCTGATACACAAAAAACACTAAAGTCTGACTTCTAAATCCAGTCACGAAAATCTATTTTCGTCACATAAATATTTTTGAAAACTGTGATGTCACTTTATTATTTGATAACGATACGGATTCTCGATAACAATACGGATGACCTTAAGTTGCGTGCAACTAGTACTACATTATGTAGTAATTGACAATCGATACTAATAGAAATCACTGAGTAATTAACATTGAACTGATAATGAACACACACAAGTCAGTTCCAAATGTAGTACATACTTATAACGGTAAATTGAATGTGGTTAATACTTACAATAGTGGCCCCGACTTACGAACAGTAAGTCGTAGGTTCTAACCCAGGCCGGCGCATTACTTTGAGTAATTTATTTCATCATCACTGCTCTCAAAATCGGAGAAGGAAAACATCGTGAGGAAACCGGAAGATGTCAGCAAGGAGGGACCCGCAAGGGCCGACGCCCGTCGGGGCTACGGATTATCGAAAGGCATAACGCGGCCTCGGCACAAGGGCGAAGAAGGAACATGGGTTGGTTTTTAGTCAGTAGAAGTCTGACACTCCCTTCCGCTCTGCCCAAGAGCGGGGGGGGGGGGGGGTATTTGATGATTTTCCACCCACCAAAAAAAGAAGACAAGGCTTAGAACCAAAAATTCGAAGATATGTGACATCTACCAACCCGCACTGGGCCCACGTGGTGGATATAATCCACCACGCGGGCCCAGTGGACCATCCCCTCTATAGAGGAGGCCTGAGTCCCTGCAGTGGGAACATTATAGGCTGATGATGATAAATATTTGCAATTCAATTGTTAACAACATTGAAAAAAATACTATTGCAGTGTGACTGGTTACGGTCATGATCATGACCGACGCGCGACGCGTCATTGCTCGCGGAACGGTGCGATCATCGACGATGAAGGAATTAGGAAAGACTATAAACGCTCTCATGTTTACTTTATTTCTGACACCAATCACAATAAATATTAATGTGATTTTTACCGAAAATAAATGTATTTTACATCTCTCATATTCGGTAAGTAGGTCCTTATTACCCCCAAATGGGGCTTGTAGGTGACCAATTAGCGCTCTAGGGTATTAATGTAGCAAGAAAAGCCCTAGGGCGGTAAGTAATTTAAAAAAAAACACTTCACTCTTTCAAAAAGTTCACGTACATCTAACCATCATCATACTGGCAATAGTGGCAATAGACATCATGCATTCTGCCCAATGACAAAAGAGGTCGCTTCGCTATTCAGCCTTGTCTTCGTATGAGTATAACGCCTCCCCCACACAGGAGCGTTTTTCACGGAAAACGCGCCTGTGTGGGGAAGGCTTAATAGTCATCAATTTTAAAAATCGAACGGCGAAGCTCAATTTCGTTCTTGAAAAAAAAAAAGAGATCAAAAAGGCGGTAGGTAATAGAAAACTTTTACTTTAAAAATATTGTTTGTTTTTGGGATTTTATAAATAGGTGCTAATTAGGAATAAAACATGAGTTCTGCAAGTGATGAAGATTAAGCTGCACTCACGTTTCAATGAAAATGGAAGCTGAAGCAGCAATTAACAATATTTTGCTTGAAAGTTCTAAAGAGAGATATTTGAAAACTTTATTCTTGTAATGCCGGTTTTTTTCTTCTTACCTCATAATCGAGATGTAAAGCAGAGTAGTTAGCTCGGGTGTAAGCATCAATTGCACCCTCGAACTATTGGCGCCCTCGCTGCGCTCGTACGCCTAAATATCTCGGGCTGCAATTGATACCTTACAGCCCTTGGCTACTAATCTACTATTATTTGTTTCTTGCCGATGCAGGTGCAGAGTTAATTATCAAAATATCTGAAGTGTATAATAAATGTAAACGATATTACCAGGACATCATAAAACGCAAGAGGTTGGACTTCGAGCGCACTTCGCGGGAGATCGAGGCGGAGGTGCGGCGTGCCGAGGCGAGGGAGGCCAACGATGAACCCACCACACCCAACAACGTCACGCCAGAGAGACCGCGCCGTTCACGTTAGTACTATTTGCTTGGCCCATTCGCAAATATGCAAAATCAGATAACAATTAAGATTAAGTATATAGATTTAACAACAAATTATTATCCTTACAGGATCTTCTGCGACGCCACCGCCTGAAGGCGACACCCCGGACAAGTTACCTGAACGCCGCCTCTCTAGGGACAAGAGGAGTAGCCATAGGTCTGACAAGGTCGATGGATCCAGGAAGTTAGATACCATTGTAGAGGAGAAATCTAAGAAGTCGAGTAAGAGGGATCGCACCCCGAGTCCCTATACCAAATCATCCAGTAAATCCAACAACCATAAAGAAAGCTCCTCCTCCACCAGCGACTCTGAAGACGATTCCTTATCCAGCTCCAGCGAAACCTCTTCAGAGACTGAACAAGACACCACCGTCCAAACTAAATCTAAGAAACGCAAACGCCGGGGCTCCAGTTCTAGTGGCTCTCGCAGAAAATCAAAGAAAGGCAAACATAGAAGGGATAAGTCTCACAAGTCAGGCGACAGAAGCTACTCCAAATCTAAGAACTACGACGACTACGAGAGATCCGACAGGGTTAGGTCCAAGAGGAAAGACGACCACCACGACAGACACAAGTCTTCTAGGAGTAGGGACTACGACAGACACAAATACAGGGACGACTCCGATGAAGATCGTCCAAGGAAACGTACGAAGAGGTCGCGTTCAATCAGCTACGAATCGCGCTCGGGGCGCAAGAAGTCATCGCGGGACCGATCCGAAGAACGTTCACGCAAGAGGGACAAGAGGTCATACGACAGGGACAGCTCGAAGCGCGACCGGTCTTACGACAGGTCGGGCCGAGACTACGACAAGTACGATAGGTATGAGCGGTCTAGGGACTACGACCGGCGTCGATCGCGCAGCGGCAGTCACTCCCGCCATCGCCGGTGAACATCAGGTTACACATGCAGCAGGTTGTACTTTTATCTATCTTGTAAACTTGTGTGCTCGACATAGAAAAAAATAATAGTAACATTCTGTTGATTATGAAAATGAATAACAAAAGTTAAGTGCTAAAAAAATTATTATAATGCAATAATTAGTATTAAGGGTTATTATATTATTAATATGTATATAGTGATGCTAATTATTACTAAAAAAAAACCAAGTCTACCTCGACCCCTTACTAACATTGTTAAGGAAAATAGGATGATGTCAGAAATGTTGTTATTCTCCATTTATTCTAAATTGTTACCACTCAATCATGGTCAAAAATGTTCTACTTGTCCAAAACAAATTGATCTATTAATTTGACATTAACGCGGACCAGCCATTACTGTAGCAGTCTACCGTAGTCGTCAGAATATACGTATATTGACGTAATTTAAATACCTACATGTTAAATTTTAATAAATGAATAATTGAATATGCAATTCAAAGTACAAACAATACAGTCCATACAACTAGTAACAAGCAGTAAAATATTAATAAGAATACATGAGCCTAATCACTGGAAAAAACATACGGATGACACAATTTCACTTAAGTCACTTTTATCTATCTCATAGTTCAATCATTTTTGAAGATAAAAATGTTTTTATACATCCGTGGAGATACGTAATACATACATATAAGATCCGTCTATTATCGCCTGTTAAAGATAACATTTGAATGTTTTTGAACCTACTGATTTAGTACCAAATGCATTTCTGACATCAAAAAAGCTAAGGCTGTGATATATTATTTTTATTTTTCTCTTGCAGGTGGGAGCAATGAATTAGTGCGTGCAAGATGTAAATATTAGTCCCTTGTGTATAGTATTTTAGTGTGCACTATTACTCGCGTAATACTTTAATAAACACTTCACTCTAATAATGACTTTTATTTCTTGTTGCATTATTAGATTAGTACAAGTACACTGGTATTCAGCTGCATCCGGTTGGACTGTTCAACCCCAAGCTAGTTGGGAAAAGACTGGGAGATGATGAGTACAAGTAAACCAATATTTCACCAGCTATGTTCAAGTACAATGTATTAAGGAAGACATCTCTACAGCTATCTATTGAGCACAAATTGCTCCAAGCTGCTCTTGACTAAACCATGATGGGAAAATTCAGTAATACCTGGAAATCAAACCCAAGACCTAATCAGCATTGCCATCCAACGTGGCGACAAAAAATTCGTCCACACCGCTGTCAACAGAAAAGTGCCCAGAAGACTGGCAGCACTGCCAGTCTTCTGGGCACTTGTGGACGGTGTGGACGAATTTTTTGTCGCCCTGTAATTACTCCCCTTTTTGATAGTTGTTTAGATTTTATTATTATTTTAGTCCTGTAAATTGTAGGTTTTAAATATTGTAATTTTTTTTTTTATTATAATAAGGATTTAGACCTAAGGGCTCGTACACATAGCGATCCGTTTTACAGGTCCGTTATTTGATGGCGTATGGAGTTGCATGAGCGAGTTCACACACAAAACAGTATTCCGGATTCAGTAATCATGTCGCTCCGGTCCAATTCTGATCCGTTAAAACGGATCCAGTAAAAACGGACCTATATGTGTACGCGCCCTAATGCATAACATGTGCTTGCACCCATTGAATAAACCAATGTTTTTCTTATTAGTATTATTAGGAATCAGAAGTGAAATACGTGAACAAAATAAACAATGTTTAATATCTTTTGAATTGCACTTTTACAAAAATATCAAGACAAACATTTTAAACAATAATCAAATAGAAATAGCACTAGCAAATGGAATAATCAGTACACGAGCAAAAACATAAACCAAAATTAGCGAAGCACACGATAATAGTCGGGTAGCAAGTCCTTTCCGAGCGCCGTCCAAGCAAAAAGTGACCGTTGCACCGCCGCTCGCCTCGTTTTATGAACTTCTGTCGGTTGCCGCACGTCGACCGGACGCTAACCGCACGGTTACTGGCTGATGTCGTGACTTCGAGCCAACACGGCCTCTCCTGACGCTCTGACGTCCTCGTCAGCTTCCAACAAGGCGGCTGAGTCTTCGCTGTCTCCTTGATAGCGTGTCTCACAACGCCAGTGGGGCGTGCTGGCACGGGGGAGTGCCGCACACAACTGCGCCTGTGGGGCGCGCTGGCACCGTGGAGTGCCGCACACAACTGCGCCTGTGGGGCGCGCTGGCACTGTGGAGTGCCGCACACAACTGCGCCTGTGGGGCGCGCTGGCACCGTGGAGTGCCGCACACAACTGCGCCTGTGGGGCGCGCTGGCACTGTGGAGTGCCGCACACAACTGCGCCTGTAGGGCGCGCTGGCACAGTGGAGCGACGCGCTAAACACGTCAGTAGCGCGCTGGCAGCCTGGAGCGACGCGCTTAACACGTCAGTAGCGCGCTGGCAGCCCGGAGCCACGCGCTGTACACGCCAGTAGGGCGCGCAGTCGGCCTGCAGCGAGGCGCTGGGCTTCAGCGAGGCGCTCGGCCTGCAGCGAGGCGCTCGGCCTGCAGCGAGGCGCTCGGCCTGCAGCGAGGCGCTCGGCCTGCAGCGAGGCGCTCGGCCTGCAGCGACGCGCTCAGCAACGCCAGAAGGCGCGCTCGGCAACGCCAGTAGGGCGCGCAGTCGCCTTGCAGCGACGCGCTCAGCAACGCCAGAAGGCGCGCTCGGCAACGCCAGTAGGGCGCGCAGTCGCCTTGCAGCGACGCGCTCAGCAACGCCAGTAAGGCGCGCTGGCACCCTGCAGTGACGTGCACGTTCACGGCGTCATTGTGGCAAAGCCCTGGCAACCACTGCTAAGGCCAAGCAGCGTTGCGTTGCGTCCATCCTTGTGTAATGGTTACTCTGCAAACAAACAAATTTACATCAGAATTTTGTTCCGCTCGATCACTCCTGACCAAACTTTAGTTCCATTGGGTGGCACCAAATTCGACTCTCATTAATTAAATCAAATGTACTGGAAATTATCGAAAATACAACACTCAACTACCTTGAGTCATATACCAAAGTCCTTCACACCAACCTTAAAAATTCTATTGCAACAAAAACTGCTGAAATCATCGAGTAAAACCTTTAACACCAAGGCTCTCTAACCGAGTAGTACAACAAAAGAGTAATCTCATTCATTATGGAACATTCAAGTCGAGAATCAAATTCAAAGAAACATTCTTTAGCCTCCCCCCCGCTCCGTCCGCGCGACTACACGTATTTTTTCTGCGCTCCATCATTAAAATCGTTAAAGTGTGTTAAAAGTAATAAATTTGCTCTTAAACCTATACCGTGTTGTAGCTAAGTGTACAAGCTACCTAGTGCGTGACCTGAACTTAAATTTCACACAGTGACTACGAAGAAAACACAGAATTTAGTATAGAAACGCCATCGAAACTTCTATATCATCGTGTCACAGGGACGTACCGAGGTGAACGACCGGCCTTCGTTCGGCAAACTTCGTTCTTTCAAGGACACGATCGGTTACGTTCGGCGCTCGGCGGCGATCACTCGGGAGTCCGGAAACCACCGAGTGTACACAAAGCGATATCAACACTGAGCCCGCTCACTGTCACTCCTGCGCATCGTTAGACTTACAACTACTACGTTGTTACGTTACTTCACGCATAGACAGCTAGCCCCGCCCCCTTGAGTGGGTACAAAGGACAGACATAATTGTCACCGTTTGACATAGGCGAAGACGAAGCCAGCTGACGCGCCACGAGCAGGACAGCGACAATCGACGCAACGAGTATCCTTCGCTGCGTACGCGGCGTCATCGTCATAAAACACACAGCGGCTCATCACCACTACTTGCGCGTTCATGTCTCAGTGCATAAGCGACAGCGATTGGCGGGTAATTATTTCTCTGAAACTTAAGTTGTAATAGTATTGAATCAATACTGCCGTACAATTAACTTACCACGACAAGCTTGAATTAAATACAATGTCTGTTCCACGTACCCCACCGAAAAGTAATTCTAAGCTCATTTCTCCCACTCAATTTGGATCGGATCCTGCGCTCTATACACCTAAAAGTCAGCAGAAAAATGATTTGAACTTTACGAAGCGAACAAAACGCCGGTTAAATGATCCAGGCACAGCAGATATCTCACTGGCCGACCTATTGACCAAAATAGACGAAATTAAAAAGCAGCAAGACGCTAAATTTACTACCTTAGAGCTATCTCTGAAGGAGCTAACAAACCAAAACGCTGAAATAAATAAGTCAATGATGTTACTGTCTGAGAAATACGATGACGTTCTTAGTGACATGAAAAATCTTCAACAAGAAAACAGTTCATTAAAGAGCCATATAAAGACTTTGGATGCAAAAATTGAACATTTTGAAAAAAACGCACGGTCTACCATGGTCGAGGTAAGAAATGTCCCAGTCGTTGTATCTGAGAACAAAGAACAGCTAGTTAAAATGGCTAAAATGATTGGAAATGTTATTAATGTTCCAATACTAGACTCTGATATTCGAGATGTATCTCGTCTTAAGCTGAAAGACAAACCCATAGGCCCTATTATCGTAGACTTCACATCAACCATAAAGAGGGAACAGTTTATAAGGGCTACGGGGTCATACAATAAGGCGAATCGTGAAAAACGGTTGAGTACTACAGATCTGAATATGGTTGGACCAGCGAAACCAATATACGTGGCTGAATCTCTGACTGCTTCAATCAGACGTCTACACTACACAACCAGATTATTTGCTAAAAAACATAATTACGAGCACTGCTGGACCTCCTTTGGCAAGGTGTTTCTGAAGCGAAAGGAAGGCCAACCCCGTCTACGCGTTTATTGCGAAGAAGATCTTTTAAACATAGAAAAGCATATTTGACTAGACAACCCCTCTAAAAGGCTTATGTACATTCCAGTTGCATGCATTATTTTTTACAAAACTTATTTAATAATCGCCTACCACACTGTTCACGTACACCGCATACACAACAATAATACAAAAACTACCACATTACAACTGATTAACATTACTCTGCACTACATCCTCATAACACAACCACACCCCCAATGTGTCACACAATCTCTAAAATATTATATCGTGCCTAATACCATTATTGATACTTTTCTCAATTATTTACCAATATTTGAATTCATGTGTCTTAATATAATCTTACATAAAAATACATCAGCATATTATACTATGGCCAAATTAACCCACAAATATGATCCTGCTAAATTATTACTTAGGCGAAATTCAACGAGTTAACGCAGTTACAAACTGAAATAGACTCCCTTAGTGTTGCGGATTATGTCATCTGTGATGCGGAGGACTGCTCGAGTCAGTTACCAAATTCCAAAAAATGTCTTAAAGTGTTCCAACAAAACATTCGGAGTGTTAAATGTAACCTACCTGGATTATTACCGATAATAGCCAGAACTGCGGTGGATTGGGACTGCATTATTTTGACAGAGTGCTGGTTATCATCAACTGTATTTTTACCGTCCTTGGATGGATATGACAGTTTTGCCACCACTAACAACCTAACCCAGAATGAAGGTGTTGTTGTGTACTACAAGAACGGTTTGTTTATCTCAGTTGAAGAACCTATGATTGAAGACGCCAACTGTCTTGTTATTACTCTTAATAAAGATACAGTAGCCTTGGCCATTTATAGGCCACCCGGTTACAAAAATATTGATAAGTTCTTACAATCCCTTAATCAAGTACTATTAAAATATTCGTTTATGCAAAATGTCATAGTGTTGGGGGACATTAATATTAATATAGCCGAACACAGTGTTGACGGCAATTTGTCTGCATATCTAGATATGATGGCATTTCACGGTATGATGCCTGCATACACATATCCTACGCACAATAAAACTTGTTTGGACCACACGTTTCTAAAGACAAAATTAACGGCTCGTTGTCTTATACTCCAAACAACACTTACAGATCACAATAGTATTGCTATGTACATAGCCAGTCTTCCTAATCATAAACCTGCTAAAATTATAAATTACTTAGATCACAACCTTCTAAATGCGGAACTTAAAAGTGTTGACTTTAATCCACTATATTTAATTAAGAACGCTAACGAGGCTGCTAATTTCCTCCACAATATCCTTTACAAAATTATCAAAAACAACACTAAAGAAGTCAAAATATCTAACAAGAAAAAAATTCTCAAACCGTGGATAACACCAGGCATTCTGAAGTGCATTAGAAACCGTGATAATCTCTATAAAAAAGTAAAGAAACACCCAGATAATGAGATATTTCAAGCTACATATAAACGGTACCGAAATTTTTGTTCGTCTTTATTAAAAAAACTTAAAAAAGAACATGAGAAGCTCCAATTCCAAAACGCAGGGAAAAATAGTAAAAAAATTTGGAAAATAGTTAAAGAGATTACGTCCTCAACTAAACCTAAAGACAGCCCGATTGAACTGATAAACACCAATGACCCCCAAAAATCGGTAAACAATGTGAACCAATACTTTGCGAATATTGGTAAAACGCTAGCAGAAAAAATCATGAAGAATAATCCACAAACAGGACCCATCACCATGAACTCGTGTAGCCATTCTTTTTGTCTGCTCCCTACGGATGAGGATGAGGTTAAGTCTTTAATAATAGGGTTAAAGAGTGATTGTTCGGTGGGCCTTGATTTAATATCTAGTGAAATCTTGAAATCAAATATAGATATCCTAACAAAACCTATAACATACGTCTGTAACATGTCGCTCACAACTGGTATATTTCCAAAGATCTATAAGAAATCAAGAGTTCACCCGATACATAAGAGTGGTGACAGAGACTGTGTCAATAATTATAGGCCAATTTCAATTCTCCCTACCCTATCAAAAATTTTAGAGCGCATCATAAACAAAAGACTTGTTAACTACTTGGAAAATAAAAATCTTCTCTCACAAGCTCAATATGGTTTCAGAGCCAAGAGATCCACTGCTGACGCTGTGTCAGAACTACTGTTTGAGGATTATCTAACTGACAGAACACAGTGTGTTAGAATCGGAAACATAACTAGTGACGAGGTCCCAGTGACATTTGGAGTTCCACAGGGCAGTATTCTTGGACCGACACTTTTTCTAGTCTATATTAATGATATATGCCAGTTGATGTTTCCGGATTCGAAAATTGTTGCGTTTGCAGATGATACGGCTTTACTTTTCAGTGGTAACTCCTGGCATGATGCATTTAGCAAAGCTCAGATAGGCATGAACGCTGTGATCAGTTGGTTAAATAAGAACCTGCTTACATTAAATGTAGAAAAAACGACATTCACCACGTTTTCCATTCAAACCAATGACAAACCGGATCCCTCTTTGAGTATTGTCTCCCATTCATGCCCAAATGCAAATGACACAATTTGTCAATGTCCCAACCTTAAAAATACTGAATCAACAAAGTACCTAGGAGTAATTATTGACAGAAATCTTAAATTTCATGACCATATTAATCTTTTGTCAGCGAGAGTGCGTAGGCTAATAGTAATATTTAAAGCCTTAAGAAACACTGCACCAAAATCTGTAATAAAATCAGTCTACTATGCTCTCTGTCAGTCTCAGCTTGAATACTGTATCACCACATGGGGTGGCACATGTAAAACTCATCTCTTAAAAGTTGAGAGAGCTCAAAGAGCACTCCTAAAGGTTACTTTGTTTTTACCTTTTTATCACCCAACTACTGATCTCTACTCGAAATGGGAGGTGCTTACTGTGAGACAGCTTTTCATCCTCAAAACGGTTATGAAACAACATGCCCTAACAACGTTTGACCCAGAAAGAATCAGAAACAAACGTCGCAAACACACAGTCTGTTCTTCATCGTCATTTAAAACCAAGTTTGCCCATCGGTTTTTCTGCTACCAGGGTTCAAATTTATACAATACGGTAAATCGAGTCCTAACGATATATCCCTTGCCAAAAACCAAATGTAAGTCGTTGGTTACGGACTGGTTGAAGAAGTTGGACTACAAATCTACTGAAAGTTTACTTCATTCAAATTAAATTGGTTCGATATAAGTTTATAACTTGCACCAAACCCTCTCACGCACACATCGGCACATTAGATCCGACACTCAACACGACACACTTACACTCAACACTCTCATAGACACACACATACACGCAGACACAGGCGCACTATTTTACTGTTTGTTGTTTATAGTTTCTTTTTTACTTCTACCCCCAAAATTGTAATAAATTTACGTGTTAAACTTTAAGTCTCCTTATGACGTTTAGATAGTAGGTAATAGAATAATTGTTATTTTATTTTACTAAAACTTTCTGTTTCTGTTCTTCTGTGGGGTGGGGACCTGGTGATTTGTAATACAGGCGTTCTACGCCTAACTCAGACACCAGCTCCTCACATTGCTCAAGAAACAATATTATGATTGTGAAACCTAGAATAAGCTGTCATTGTGAGTATTTGTGAGGAGAAATAAAGAAAGAATTATTATTATTCACCAAACAAAACTTGTCAGACAAGAATACCAATAGGAACATAGGGATGTACAAGCACATTGTTAGCATATCACACAGACTTCTTCCACATCACTGTAGGCATAGGCTCCAAGTTTGCATACCCCTCAGATGTCGACTTCCACACACACTGTAGGCATAGGCTCCAAGTTTGCATACCCCTCAGATGTCGACTTCCACACACACTGTAGGCATAGGCTCCAAGTTTGCATACCCCTCAGATGTCGACTTCCACACACACTGTAGGCATAGGCTCCAAGTTTGCATACCCCTCAGATGTCGACTTCCACACACACTGTAGGCATAGGCTCCAAGTTTGCATACCCCTCAGATGTCGACTTCCACACACACTGTAGGCATAGGCTCCAAGTTTGCATACCCCTCAGTGGCTGTTGACATAGACACATTGTTAGCGTATCACACAGACTTTCACACACGCAGCTGAGGCCACGCGCTTGACCAAACCACACGTTCATAAGTAATGGTTACTATGCAAAGAGACAAATCTACGACAGAACCTGACCAAACATCCATTAGGTCCCACTCTCGTTGATAAAATCAAACGCGGCTAAACTGGAAATTATCGAAAATACAACAATCAACCACCCTGGGTCATGTACCTACCATTGTCGTTCAGTCTTAAAAACATTATTGCGTCAAAAAAATGCCAGGTTCACAAAAATCATCGAGTAAAACCACAGATCACTAACTGACTAGTAAACAAGTCTATCTCCCGTGTGTATCACTATTTGACTTAACACTACGGTCTTTCCAGACCCTGACCTCAACCAGAGCTAAACGCACAACGCACAACATACAACAAACACACCCACTGTCTACTCGAGTTTCCTCAAAAACCTTCAATTTTAATCGGACTACGACTACACAATAATTACTGGTACTGTCTAACACAATACAGCCGATAGAATCTCTTGGCTTGCAACCACAACTTTACTTCATCAAAATCCTTATAAACATCAACTGATACGTAACTCATTGGCATCTTTCTTAGCCTATCATGTGTATTATAAAGCAACTTCTATAATAAAGCAAAACTTATCAGACTTTACAGTGCACCTGTATACGGCCTACGTCTTCACACGAAAACAAGTCAACTGATCATATTGCGTAGGGGTTTGCATTTACGCAGACCATGATTATTCGAGTTTGATGTGCCAACAACTGCACTTTTTGGTTTCAAATATACGGAAAACGACTTTTGACTGTATTTTGTTTTGTTCATAATTGCGGCTTTTATTTGAGCATCAGATATCACAAATCACAACGTTGCCCCTCACCAGGAATTTCTCCTGTATCGTGGGTACCTTCACAAATATTTAAACTAAACAAGTACCCGACTTAAAAAAAAACTATCTGTAGGTCATACAGATACTTGTATTGATAACGTCATTATAGCACAGTGACCATATCGACTTCACGCGGACACAATGACCGAAATTCGTGTTTAAAATGAGTCCACGTGCTGTTATTGGTCAACCAATCGTTAAGCGACGTTTTAGCACCACCATATACATAACCACCAATGCGTCCGAGGCATTGCCAATCACCCCAGTGACCTTATAAACACACACATAACATCACGCCTGCAATCCCCGAAGGGTTAGGCAGAGGTACCCAGTAAACCCACATTTCGCCAGTTATGTTAAGACATAAGCTTAACCATGTAATAGGGGTGAGCCCATTGTCACCAACAGGGCACAAATCCAGAAAATAACACTTTGCCCGACCCGGGAATCGAACCCAGAACCTTCATGCTCATAGTCGCGCTTACGACTACTAAACCAACGAAATATTATAATGGTTCGATCTTACTTGTATCAGGAACGAAAGTAAACCAATCCTGTCCGGAGCGTCGCCTCAACCGCGAGAGCGGTTACACAGGACTTCGCGTCCTCACGCGGCTCCTACGACGATCTCGTTCGCGCTTGGAACGGCGATCGGATCCCGAAACTTGCTATACGTGACCTTCCACTCCACTTATGGTGGCTACGAGATCGCTTAAAACGCAAGGCACTAGTTTTTGAACGCGAACAACTCAATCTATCCATTGCTAACTACTACCCGCTTTTATCTAAAATTAAAAGCCTGAAAACTAGTTTTTAACTTGTGGGCGAAAAGAATCTTTATCCCACTTCTGATATTAGGAATCAGAAGTGAAATACGTGAACAAAATAAACAATGTTTAATATCTTTTGAATTGCACTTTTACAAAAATATCAAGACAAACATTTTAAACAATAATCAAATAGAAATAGCACTAGCAAATGGAATAATCAGTACACGAGCAAAAACATAAACCAAAATTAGCGAAGCACACGATAATAGTCGGGTAGCAAGTCCTTTCCGAGCGCCGTCCAAGCAAAAAGTGACCGTTGCACCGCCGCTCGCCTCGTTTTATGAACTTCTGTCGGTTGCCGCACGTCGACCGGACGCTAACCGCACGGTTACTGGCTGATGTCGTGACTTCGAGCCAACAGTATAATATCACACTAATAATAATAACACTCTTTTTTTTGGGGCAGTCGTGTAAAAAAGCGAAAGTTTGTGTGTATGTTTGTTACTTATTCACGTCTAAACGGCTGGAGCGATTTTAATAAAATTTGGTATGGACTCTATGGAGTTACCTGACACCCTGGATTAACACATGGGATAGTTTATCCCGATTTTATCTTCCTGTGGGATAATTTTAGAGTTGCAGCCGCCGGCAACAGCTAGTTTACTCATAATTCTAATTAGACAATTAGCAGGTTAGCCTGGTTGCAGATATTAATTTAAGACCTAGCTACCTATATAAAATGGTCATGAATAGCCTAACGCGAGTACATAAATGTATAAGCTAAATGGCTTTGTTAACAATACCTATACCCCAACACAGGTCTACATTTACACCTTTCGTCTTTCGAGAGGGGTAGGCTGGTGTTCCGCAGGGTTCGGTTCTGGGGCCGCCCCTGTGGAACATCGGTTACGACTGGGTGCTGCGTGCCGACCTCCCTGACGGCGTCAGCGTCGTCTGCTACGCGGACGATACGCTGGTGCTGGCACGGGGGGAGTCGCACGAGGCGGCGGCCGAAAATATGACACGCGGGGTTGAGATAGTCGTGGAGAGGATCCGGCAGCTGGGTCTCGAGGTGGCGCTTCACAAGTCTGAGGCCATATGTGCTTCCATGGGCGTGGGAATGTGCCACCGTCGGGATCCCAGCTAACGGTGGGAGGGGTTCCCATCGGCGTCGAGTGTACTATAAAGTACCTCGGACTCGTCCTCGACAGCCGGTGGAACTTCGTGGAGCACTTCCGACGTTTGGCTCCCAGACTGGAGCGGGCCGCGGCTGCCTTTAGGTGGCTCTTGCCCAATCTGGGGGGGCCAAACGCCTCCTGCCGTAGGCTGTATGCGGGGATCGTGCGGTCCATGGCCCTTTACGGGGCCCCGGTGTGGGCACGTGCCATGAGGAAGCGGGCCGTCCACTACCTGAACGCGCCCCAAAAGGTCATGGCCGTAAGGCTAGTCCGCGGGTACCGCACGATCTCCCGCGAGGCGGCGAATCTCCTTGCCGGATTGCCGCCGTGGGATCTGGAGGCGATAGTCCTCGCGCGCCTACACGAGTGGCGCGCGGAGGCGCTACACCGGGGGGTCACTCTGCTGCCGCGGCACATTGCTGCGCGGCGGACAGACCTCCGGTGCGATCTCATGGCGGCATGGAGACAGCGACTGTCGCAACCCCGTGCAGGGCACGCCACGATAGTGGCGGTAAGTCCCCTCTTTGAGGAGTGGCTAGAGAGGAGCCACGGCGCCCTCACCTTCCGTCTGACACAGGTCCTCACCGGACACGGATGTTTCGGGAGGTACCTGCACCGAATCAGGCGGGAGGAAACGCCCGGATGCTTCCACTGCGAGGATCGACCGGAGGACACGGTGGAGCACACTGTGGAGGTGTGCCCTGCCTGGGCGGAGCCCCGCCGTGTTCTCGTAGCGGCGATCGGCGGCGGTGACCTCTCGCGTCCGGCCCTGGTGCAAGCCATGGTCCGGGGCGAGGAGGAATGGGACGCCGTCGCCTCCTTCTGCGAAGCAGTGATGCTAGCGAAGGAGGTGGCGGAACGAGAGAGGGAGTGATCCTCTCAACGTCCCAGCCGCCGCGGAAGGCGCGGAAGGCGCTCCGGGCGTCGGGGGCCACGTGATGGCTTCCGGCCACCGTAGACGCGGGCCTGTGGACGGTGAGTAATGGGCTAGCTCGCCGTCCGGCCGTCGTCATGACGGCAACAGACCGTGTCGGCGGCGCGTTCGTGTTCCACGCGCGCGCCTCAAAGAGATGTCAGCAAGGAGGGGCCCGCAAGGGCCGACGCCCGTCGGGGCCGCGGTATTATGTACTAGATTACGTGGCCTCGGCGCAAGGGCAAAGAAGGAACATGGGTTCGGTTTTTAGTCAGTAGAAGTCTGACACTCCCCTTCGCTCTGCCCAAGAGCGGGGGGGGTCATTCGATGATTTTCCACCCACCAAAAAAAAAAAAAAAAAAGAGGGGTAGGCAGGGGACAATGTTAACTACAATATTTCATGCACCTATGTCCATGTGATTAGAAGCATGCCAGTGGCGACGACTATGGTACCTGACTGTATTTGAAGTACAATCTACTAAAGAAGAACCAACACCTCTGCATCATACTTTTCTGTAAAAGCTGAATGTGCAAATAACCATGTCTCTAAAACTTAGGGATTCCACAGGCATGATGCTAATTTATTCATAATTCATATGTATCAGAATGTTGGGCCACAAAAGAGATGAATGGAAGAGAATGAGTACACATAACAGGAACCCTGAAAGTGGAGCTGAAGACTGAAAAGCTGTGTGGTAATTGGTTATCTTGGTATGGCCCTGTGATGGAGAGGAATTAGTAAAATTTTGGGTACTAATGTAGAGGACAACCAATGAAATGATAGATGCAACTGTGGGATGTTATGGCTAGAAAGGAGGTGCCTGCTGGGAGGAGTTGGGATAAGGGCTGGAGAATATTTGAAGCTGTTACATTAATAAATGATGAGAACATCCTTTTATTAAAATTAAATAAAACATCATAATTGATCAAGTTTATATATTTTTTTACTTTAAAATTTATAAATATATGTTCACATTTAATGAATTCCTATAGGTTTATTGCTCACTGATTGTAATGTTGTGTTGTAAAAAATTTATACAATTCTTTGATAACATAGTAATTGTAATACACCAATTTAATATTGATGACAATACATTTTATTTATGAATCACATCATAGACCTCGGCTAATGAATAATGATAAAATTGTTAACTTAAAGATCATTTTATCTATAAATAAAATAAAATAATAATCTGACACTTAAATAAAGCACCTATTTACACATACACTCATGATGGATAACCAATGGATAATGTCAACTTAGGCCTTTCACCGAGGCTAGCCCCAATCTCACTTACCAAATCTTTGATCACATTTATTGTATCTATATAATGCACCTACGTAGCTGTCAATATTTACACTATGGTCTGTGGAAAGTTGTATAAACTCTGTGAGTCTTATTTGCCACGGCAATAACCCATAAGTACTACATAATGGACCAGAATATAAAACTAGTTCTGGATCAGGAATGGAAGGGTACATTAACATTAGAGCATTATCTAATTCTTGTGCAGTATATTCCTCAGTTTCTCTACTACATATTACTCTACCTTCAGCTATCTGACGTATACATTGCGCCACAGTGGGTTTCCCATCTTTCCGGGTGAAGATATTTATGTATATGGTATGAGCTTGCATCCCATTGGTGTAGCCATTCAAATCAGGCTTTCTGCACCATTTTATGCAACCTGGCACACCCTTTTTATATCTTTCCACTTCATGAAATAGTTTTTCTTCATTTTCTATTAATTCTCCTGGAAAAAAGAGAGTGACATGTGTGAGTCATGTTTTCATTTTTTTATCTAGTTTAGTGCCACCTCAAGATACTACAGGGATACTATTAGGTCTGATAGATTACAATAACAACTTGCCGTCTAGATATTTCATCATTGTTATCTTGAATGCATAATGTTATTCTGATTGTATAGGTGACTGTATGAGGCAGTGATCTACTCAATAATGTTGGATAAGTTGAAAATGAAAGTGGTGTACTTGACATTCTAATTGTTTTCTAAAATAATGAGTGAAGGGATATTTTTGTTGGTTAAGGTTTGAGTAATAGTAGTCAAATATATAAAAGCATTATATCTTGACTGAGTCCGTAAGACTCAGTAGTTGATTACCTGTTATATCGTAGAAGCTCACGTATGATATCCCGGCTACAAGGCTCCATATAACCATGCGAGCCAAATCACTGAACGAGTGTTGTTCAGTGTCCGTCAGGATCACTAAATGTTTCAGTTTCTTGGTAACTTTAGGCAAGTGTTTTAATATAACTCTAATATCACTTTTTGTCACCTCATCGTGAGGTAAAATGCACTTTTTGATCCGAAATCGGGAATAAACATTTTGAACAGCAACAAGTACACTCACAAGTAAATGTATTAATGTAAACAAAAACTGACTGACCAGCCGCGACAGCATGATAAATATTCAACAGAGTAGCTCCGAAGTTTGCCGGTAACTATATTTTATTTAACCATTTTTCGGTGAAAGAAATCACATCAAAATCCGACAGATCACACCGATCACACGGCACAGTCAGCCGCTTTTTTCAGACAGCCAATCACGAGCTTCAGGGTGGACTTAATGATTGCCAACGTTTAGACACCAAATGTTTTACCGTGTTTCTCAATTTTATTTTTGTTTTCTCATCCATGGAATTAGTATTTTAGTATGAAGGTTAGCTATTCAAAAACTGTATTTTCGATATTGACAAAATAATGACAATGGCCACGAGTACACGACTGTACATTAAGACATGTCGACAAAAATAAATAAAGCGTCAGATAGACTCCTTTTTTTTAGGGGTGCGAATCATCAACTGACTCCCCCCGTTCTGGGCAAAGCGGTAGATAGCGTCAGACTTCTACTGACTAAAAACCACCCATGTTCCATTTTAGCCCTTTGTGCTGAGGCCGCGGTATCTCTTACGAACAACCCATAGCCCCGACGGGACCCGCAGCCCCGACGGGGTCCCTCCGCTCACTCCAGGGTGGAGGTCGTGGAGGACATCCATGAAGATATTACACCCCTGAATAGGCGGGGCCCTCAGCAGAATAATATATGAGACATGTCTGTGCTTATTTGAGAATAATTGTGCTTGTGAATGAACTGCTTAAGTTAAAATTAATGGTTTTAGTTAATTAGTCGATTTTCTATTTCATAATTTTTTGGTTTTGTCAAATGTCAATGCCATATTGCCATTTCCTTTTCCGTCCACCATCTTTGTTTCTTTCGCTTGTCAGACTTGGCTGATAAGGTTAGTATTTTACACGATTCCACATTTTCGATTAAGTTTTGTGAATTTTTGGACAAAAAGGAAGTTTTAGTGTTGGTAAATGTGACAAAATTTGATCTAAATTATAAGAATGTGTTAAATTTATCGTGCTCGTCGAGCATGTCGAACAGTTTGTTATCGTGCTAGCCGACCACGCCGTTGAAAATTGCGTTTCCATTTCAGAGGCCTCAAAATGCAGCTGCACATCAGAGGACAGTCGACGCACGTCTTAGACGTCAATGGACAGGAGACCATTGGCCAGATCAAGGTAATTACGAAAATTCAATGTTCTCACTCTTCAAACATCACCCTATGACAATCATGTTGATGTCTGCTTTTCTAATATCCAGTTTTTTGATATTTACGTTGTTATAAGCTGTAATTCGACATGAACTTATTGAATCTACCAATAATTTCATTGCAAACACGTAAAACGAAGAAGTTAGTCATCAAAATAACAATTTATAGGTTATGTCAGTTCTTCAATTGATAACTTTGTTTGCTCAGCAATTTGTCGTGTTACTTGCAGGATCGCGTCCGCGCCCTTGCCGAGGTCGGTGCTGAGGATGTGACTTTGTCCCTCTGCGGTGCCCCCATTGAGGATGCCTGCCTGGTGTCAGAGCTCTCATCCAACGAGCTTGACCTCACAGTCCCACTGCTCGGTGGTAAAGTGCACGGATCCTTGGCTCGTGCTGGTAAGTTGCATTTGTACAATCCAACAATCCTATTTGAATATTAATTTTCATGTTTGGAGTTTTTAATTTGAGAGTGCCGTCAGTTTTCAATGTTACAAAATATTGGGCAATATTGTAAAACAGTTCTATGACTGCTGAGTCTGGTCCTGGAGTCGGTTCCCAGCCAGCCACTTTTATTAGGTTTTTTTCTTTAAGAATATCTTAGTAGCAATTACAGAGTTTGGATATGGGCCTGGTTGAGATAGATAAATTAAACACAATCTTCCAAGCCGAATGTATCGGTATCACCAGAGCGGCACAAGCAGTTGCAGCCAGAGACGTCAGTGATCTTAAAATAAAGATCATCTCAGACAGTGCATCGGTGCTTCAAGCCCTAAAAAACAACACAATTACCTCTGTCCTAATACTGGAATGCCACAATGCACTCCAATCCATTGCAACCACAAATAGTGTAACCCTGCAATGGATAAAAGGACATAGCAACTCGCTGGGTAATGACGCAGCAGATGAGCTGGCCAAGAGAGGCTCAAGCAATATAGTATTTGGACCGGAACCACTACTGCCCATACCTCAGGCCCAAATAAAAACATGGCTGCGTTCAAGAACCACAGAAAAACACCTCACCGAATGGAGAAACAGTGAAGGATGCAGGCAAACAAAAGATGCAGTTCCGGAGGCATCAATGAAGTTTAGTCGCAATCTCATCAAACTTAAAAGGGACAAACTCCGTAAAATCATAGGAATTTTAACGGGTCACTGTTCCCTAAACAAACATCTACATAACATAGGTGTAACAGACAGCCCACTGTGCAGAGGATGCATGGAAGCGGAAGAAACGCCACGGCACGTACTCCTAGAGTGCAGGAGCGTAGCAGATCACCGGGCACAAACTCTACGATCCCCATTAACTCTCCCGGAAGCCTGCAGCAGTCTGGCAAGGCTGCTGCAATTCTGGGACGACCTATGTTGGTTGGAGTAGGTATTTTTAAAACATCACGCACAATGGCCCAATCAAGAGGCTAAGTGCGGATAAAAGCCCCGTTAAACTAAACTAAACTATGGGCCTGGTTGATGCCAAAGTGGTCACCCTCTATAACATGGGTCTAAACCGTAATTAATGTTGTAAATTTAATTTTAGAATCCGTAAGTTATTACTGCATAGCATACTATCCAATCAAGTTTAAAGTTTTTTGTGATTTTTTGACCAAACAATCCATTTGTACTTGCAAATATTAGTTGTAGCACTGTACCTACTTTCAATATTACCATGTAACAGTCAACTGAAAATGTTTTAAATATTTATTCACTTATTTTTTATTAAATCCTTTCAGGTAAGGTCAAAGGTCAGACCCCCAAAGTAGAGAAGCAGCAAAAGAAGAAGAAGAAGACCGGCCGTGCTAAGAGGAGGATCCAGTACAACAGACGGTAAATATTTATTAATTTGTTACTATGAATAATGTATCATACTGGACTGGTATTTTCTGATGCATGTTTTGTAAAGTTATTTTCCTTAAAAGGGTTTATGTGCATTCTAATTGATTTTATGCAGTCCTATTGGTCAATATTTCACTGTTTCTCCGCTCCGCGCCTCGCTCCGCGCCTCGCTCCGCTTCAGAGGACAGGCAGCCTAAAGCTATCATGTTTGAATAGCCATTGCACTTTTTATAAGGGCGCCTTCAAATTAGGGCGTTAGCAGCGCGGCAGTCGCGCGACTATAAACAATTATCAACGGGTTGTTACGGCTGTTCTTATAAAAATGTACTGCAGCCGCGCGACTGCCGCGCTGCTAACGCCCTAATTTGAAGGCGCCCTAAGACACAGTTGCATTCACAAGTAAATTATTCTTTTGAGACCAACTAATGTAAAATCGACAATTTTACAGACATGAAACTTGTCAAAAATCGAATTGGTATTAATTTACAATATTTTGTTTCATTTCAGATTCGTGAATGTTGTCCAGACGTTCGGCCGCAGACGCGGACCCAACTCCAACTCTTAGATTTATGCTTTGTAAATAAAATGCAAATATAACATCTTTTTGCGCCAATATCTGTTTTATTGCACCTTTAATGGCTTCCCACTTGATAAGCTGATGTTCTGGAGATTAGGGGTTCGATTCCCGGTTTGGGCGAAGTGTTATTGGATTTTTCCTTCAGTCACGGAGTTTGGATTCGTGCCCGGTTGATGGCGCAGTGTGTTCACCCCCTATTACAGGAGACAACTGACGAAATGTGGGTGTATTATTGGTACACCTCTGCTTAAGCCTTCGGGGACTACAGGCTTGATGCTATGCAGTTATTAAGACTCGTAGGTATCCACTACGCAACAATTGACGCTCGACATATTCAGCAGCGTTGCACGCGACGTTGCCAGCTGACACGCGGCATGTTTGTGCAACATGCAGTTGAGCATCAATATTGTCGAGTGGAGACGCACGTGAACGGTGAACATCGTTATTTATTTTCTAACCCACCAATGTGCTTTTTTAGGGTTCCGTAGTCAACCAGGAACCCTTATAGTTTCGCCATGTCTGTCTGTCCGCCCGCCGTCCGTCCGTCCTCGCTTAATCTATCAGGTAGCAGTGACCGTTAGGACTAGAAAGCTGAAATTTAGTACCAATATGTGTATCAATCACGCCGACAAAGTGGTAAAATAAAAATTGAAAAAAAAAATTATTAGGGTAGCCCCCCTTTATTATGTAAAGTGGGAAGTGATTTTTTTTATAATTTCACCCTAACGTGTGATATATTGTTGGAAAAGTATTTAAAAATGAATAGGGGTTTACTAAAATCATTTTTTGATAATGTCAATAATTTCGGAAATAATCGCTCCAAAAGTAAAAAAACAATGTGTCCCTCCCATTGATATAATAAAACCCAAGATACACACTCCGCGTCTCAAAACCGTCCGCTTAAAACAGGCGCGGTCGCAGCCTGAAATTTTGGAGGGGGTCACTCACTACACTAATAAGTTATCTATTTTGGCCATCGTACGTAGTTCATAAAACACCACTAGATGTCAGCAAACTATAAATTTATCGCTGTTAGGGGATGGCTAGAAATTTTCTTTTATTATTTGGCAAATTTTTGAGATTTTACAATTTGATCTTAGATTTTGGGGGGGGGGGTCATGTCCCCTGTCCCCCGGTCACCAACTGGCCAGTTTTATGAAGAAGGAGGGCCTCTTTATGATGAACTCCTTCTTCAAAAAACGTGAGCACAGGAAGTGGACCTGGCAGAGCCCCGATGGTGCGACTAAAAATGAGATTGACTTCATCATGTCTACCAACAAGCAAATGTTCAATGATGTCTCTGTGATCAATTCGGTGAAAACCGGAAGCGATCACCGCATGGTAAGAGGCACATTGAACATCAATATAAAGCTAGAAAGGTCACGACTGATGAAGTCTACGCTCCGTCCAGCACAGATCCAAATCCAAAACCCCGAGAGCTTTCAACTTGAACTCCAGAATCGCTTCGCATGCCTAGGAAGCTCAGTGGACGATTACAACGACGGGTTCGTGGAAACTGTCCATACGACTGGATCTAAATTTTTTTAAGATACGTCGTACAAATAAGACCAAAAAACTCTCAGATCACACTCTCAGGCTCATGAAGGAGCGGCGTGAGATGATCCTGCAGTCTTCAGACGAAGCTCGGCAATACCGGCAGCTCAATAGACAGATCTCCAAATCCTTGAAGAGCGACCTCCGCCGCTTTAATACCGAGCGTATTAAAGACGCGATTGAACGCAACAAGGGCTCCAAGGTATTTGCAAGAGATCTGTCTATTGGGCAGAGCCAGCTCACGAAACTGAAGACCGACGATGGCAGGATCGTGTCCGCCAAACCGGAGCTTCTGAGAGAGATCGAGAGTTTTTATGGGCAGCTGTACACGTCAACTAGTCAACCCGTCGAAAATCTAGCGAAAGACCCCAGAGCTAGACTGACCCGACACTATACCGAAGACATCCCGGACGTCAGCCTGTACGAGATTAGGATGGCTCTGAAACAGCTTAAAAACAACAAGGCGCCGGGTGATGACGGAATTACGGCCGAACTTCTGAAGGCGGGTGGCAAACCGGTCCTTAAGGCCCTACAGAAGCTGTTTGATTCCGTCATACTCGAGGGGAAAACGCCACAGGCTTGGTGCAGGGGTGTGGTGGTGCTCTTCTTCAAAAAGGGTGACAATGCCCGGTTGAAGAACTATAGGCCCATCTCACTTCTAAGCCATGTCTACAAGTTGTTTTCAAGAGTCATCACGAATCGTCTCGCACGCAGGTTTGACGATTTCCAGCCTCCCGAACAAGCCGGATTCCGAAAAGGCTTCAGTACCGTAGACCACATACATACGCTGCGGCAAGTTATACAGAAGACCGAAGAGTATAACCTGCCTCTCTGTTTAGCGTTTGTGGACTACGAGAAAGCCTTCGATTCGATCGAGACTTGGGCTGTGCTGCAGTCTCTCCAACGGTGCCAAATCGACTACCGGTACATCGTTATTTCACATTATTTCACAGTTACTGTGTGTTACTGTGTTTCATCATTATTTCACAGTTACTGTGTGTTGAACTAAGCATCATAGTTAATGTTTGCATGCCAACTTTATGGCGAAATGTGTCTTTGCTCTACATAATTATTATTTTAACATCTTTTGTACCTACCACATTTGTTGCAAATAAATAATTTTGACTTTGACTTTGACTTTGATCGAGGTGTTGAAGTGTTTGTACAAAAACGCCACCATGTCAGTCCGACTTCAGGACCAGACCTCGGAACCTATCCTTCTGCAGCGCGGTGTGAGACAGGGAGACGTCATATCTCCGAAACTGTTTACCGCTGCATTGGAGGATATCTTCAAGGTTCTGGATTGGAGAGGACTTGGCATCAACGTCAACGGCGAGTACATCACTCACCTTCGGTTTGCCGACGATATAGTGGTCATGGCTGAGACCATGGAAGACCTCAGTGCAATGCTCGATGACCTCAGTAGAGCTTCCGAAAGAGTGGGTCTTAAAATGAACATGGACAAAACCAAGGTTATGTTGAATGTTCATGTAACACCCACTCCTATCAAGATCGGAGACTCTACGCTCGAAGTTGTGGACGATTATGTCTACCTGGGACAAACGGTCCAGTTGGGTAGATCTAACTTCGAGAAAGAGGTCAATCGTCGAATCCGACTCGGCTGGGCAGCGTTCGGGAAGTTGCGCGGTATCTTCTCGTCCAACTTACTCAAGACGAAAGTCTATGCCCAGTGTGTGTTGCCAGTGATTACATACGGGACCGAAACGTGGTCGCTCACAATGCGGGCCTCATCAGAAAGCTCAAAGTCACCCAAAGGGCAATGGAGAGGGCTATGCTCGGAGTTTCCTTGCGTGATCGAATCAGAAATGAGGACATCCGCATGAGAACCAAGGTTACCGACGTAGCCCGAAGAATCGCCAGACTTAAGTGGCAATGAGCAGGGCACATTGCTCGCAGAACGGATGGCCGATGGGGCCGAAAAGTTCTGGAGTGGCGACCGCGAACCGGAAGACGTTGCGTTGGAAGGCCTCCCACTAGGTGGACCGATGACCTGGTCAAGGTTGCAGGAACCCGCTGGATGAGAGACGCACGGGACCGGTCAATGTGGCGACGCCTGGGGGAGGCCTATATGTTCAGCAGTGGACGTCTTTTGGCTGAAATGATGATGAATAATGATGTCCCCGATCTGTGACCCCCCCCTTCGGACCGCGCCTGGCTTAAAATGAGTTCACAATGAACTCATTTCAAATAGTAGCACGGTCGTACAAAATACTTTTTATATTGCTTTTTACCCACGACGGAACGGAGGACGTTTGGGGTGAGAGGTTGTTTGTTTGTGTGTTTGTGCAAATACATGTTGCCATTTTTCTCCAAAACTACTTGTCCGATTTTGATGCAGTTTTCAGTTATGGGTTAGGGTTTGATTGGTGCATGTTCTTAGATAGGTGTTATGGTGACAACTCACCAGGGGGCGCTGTAGCAAACATTTTTTGTGCAAATCAAAGTTGCCATTTTTCTCCAAAATTACAAGTCCGATTTTGATTCAGTTTTCAGTTATGGGTATAGGTTTGATTGTTATAACTGCATTGTAAAACGAATCTGCGTAAGGTTGAATTTGCCAAAAAAAAATATGTTTAAAGTGACGATAACTACATGTAGTAGTGCGTGTATTGGTGAGTGTTTGGCGACAGCTTCGACTGTTTGTTTTGTTCGAGGCTGTGCATCTAGGGTTTTATTATATCAATGGTCCCTCCCCTCTAACTTTTGAACCATATGTTTAGAAAAAAATATGAAAAAAATCTGAAAAGTAGAACTTCGGACTTTCTAGGAACTTGGATGGAAACAGCAGTTACCCAATATAATTTGGTCCCTGAATCGTATGAGCGCCTATACAATCCAGAGGTCAAGTTTCATTGGCCCGTCCAAGAAATTGTATAAATTATAGCATACCGTTTTGGTACGGAACCCGTTTAGGCCTCAGCCTCGAATTTTGCGGGCAGCGGGGCGGCGGCGCGGCTTGTATGGAGTGCACCGCTCGTTGCCCGCCCCCGCGCCGCTGTATTCCGAGAACCGGTCCATTTGATTGTACGCATAAGATCCTGCCGCGCCCGCGCCGCCACTGCCCGCAAAATTCGAGGCTGAGGCCTTATGTGCGAGTTCGACTCGCACTTGGCCAGTTTTTTTCTTTTTGACGCATTTTGCGATAAATTATTACTACCGTTGTTGCTGAAATCAACACTAGCCTCTCTGGCGACATGTCGACGACTGATGCGAGCGAAAATGCGAAATCAAACAAAAGTTGGAGCAAAATGTCGTTCGCCAAATGTTGCCTATAGTGCGCGCGGAGCTAGTTGGCCGCGCCTTAGGCAAGTTTTTGTTTTTTATTTAAGTATTCTTTTCAATAAATTGAACAATTATTGTTCACGATATCTCGAGATTGGTCATCACTGTCTAATTATAGTCTCCTGTGCATTGCGAGCTGTAGGCAACCCGCCCCCTCACCCCTGTCGCCACCTGAGGAGCGGCCAACTAGTTCCGCGCGCACTATAGGAGGCCTTGGTACGCTAGTATTATTTTATCTGTGGCCTTAGCTAGTTTCGAATCCACTAGGTAACAAGTGTTGCTGGCACGCAATATGACGCGCGGCTTATTGTTTGTTTGGAATACGAGACTTCAGTCGTTGACTGCATGTCGCCAGAGAAACTAGTACCTAGGTAGTTTTTTGTGGTGTACCGGCAGAGGCGTCTTTACCTACGTGCAGCGTTTACGTACCTTTATAGTGCAGGGTGTGCGTTGCGCACCCGAGCGCGCAGCGGTCCGAGGGGCGGCCATCGCCGCTCGCTATGGAGTTCCTGGTTCCACATGTTGGAAGTTGGTTCCCAAGCAACATGCTCACGTGAATAATGACGTGAATTTTAAGGCATCGAAAGACGTCGCATCACGTCATTATAGACGTAAATTTTGACGTGAGGATGTCACAAATTAGTGCGTCATTAATGACGTGATCAGTTTACGTGATTTCGACGTCAATTATAACGTCTACCATGTCGTCGCATTCGTCGTGATAATCACATCATAAATGGCTAAATTAGAGTGGTACCGAGGCCGGGCCGACCCCCGACGGGAGTGGAGCGAGCCCCGAACATCCCGTCAGCTTACAAAAATCAGATTAATAATACTGGTCCCTAGAAAGGAGGTGACTGATGAGATGACGAGAAATAGGGAAGTATGGAAGAAGAAGACATGTTGCGCCGACCCCAAATAAATTGGGATAAGGGCAGGAGAATGATCCAGTGAGGGAGCTTTCAGATATTAAGCTAAAAAGAACAGATACTACACTTTGATCTTAGCCAAAAGGCCGAGAAGCGATAACACATCTAAGTAAAGCAGGGGTAGTCATTCGCTCGCGGAGAATCTTAACACCGCGATTCAGAAACGTGACGTCAGCGTACAGCGCCATCTATCGAGCAGTGGCGCTACTAGATATCAAGTGCATGGGCTCCGAATCACGTTACTTGATGACGTCTTAAAAAGCAAACGACGACATATAGCTCCGAATCACGTTACTTGATGACGTCTTAAAAAGCAAACGACGACATAAAGCTCCGAATCACGTCATCTTATTACGTCATATATGACGAAGGACGTCATTGTTTGAAAGATGACGTCAGTTTATCGTCATTTATCACGTGAGCATGTTGCTTGGGCCCAAGCAACATGCTCACGTGAATAATGACGTGAATTTTAAGGCATCGAAAGACGTCGCATCACGTCATTATAGACGTAAATTTTGACGTGAGGATGTCACAAATTAGTGCGTCATTAATGACGTGATCAGCTTACGTGATTTCGACGTCAATTATACCGTCTATCATCACGTCTTAAATGGCTAAATTAGAGTAGTACCGAGGCCGGGCCGACCCCCGACGGGTGTGGAGCGAGCCCCGAACATCCCGTCAGCTTACAAAAGTCAGATTAATATTAATACTGGTCTCTAGAAAGGAGGTGACTGATGAGATGACGAGAAATAGGGAAGTATGGAAGAAGAAGACATATTGCGCCGACCCCAAATAAATTGGGATAAGGGCAGGAGAATGATGATGATGATGATACTGGTCCCTCAGTGAGGGAACTTTCAGATATTAAGCTGAAAAGAACAGATACTACACTTTGATCTTAGCCAAAAGGCCGAGAAGCGATAACACATCTAAGTAAAGCAGGGGTAGTCATTCGCTCGTGGAGAATCTTAACACCGCGATTCAGAAACGTGACGTCAGCGTACAGCGCCATCTATCGAGCAGTGGCGCTACTAGATATCAAGTGGGTGGGCTCCGAATCACGTTACTTGATGACGTCTTAAAAAGCAAACGACGACATATAGCTCCGAATCACGTTACTTCATGACGTCTTAAAAAGCAAACGACGACATAAAGCTCCGAATCACATCATTTTATTACGTCATATATGACGAAGGACGTCATTGTTTGAAATATGACGTCAGTTTATCGTCATTTATCACGTGAGCATGTTGCTTGGGTGATTGACTCAGCCGACAATACCGCTGAGTAGCAATTCGCCACCTGAAAGCCCATTCATCTGCAGGGCCTAATGGAATTCCACCGTTTGGAAATATTTAGCGATCCGCTTCTTTATGTTCTTAGCCAGGGTTATGAACAAACAGCAACATATCCGGCAGAGTGGAAAATCTCTCACGTGATACCCCTGTAGGGTCAAGTGGGGTACAGTGTCACATGTTATAGTGTGAAAAAAAATTAAAAAACGTAAACGTCTAAAAAAAGATATGATTTTGACGCTGTCGTAGCCTTCCTCGAAAACCACTCTCTCTATTGGTAAAACCAGCATTAAAATCGGTGCAATACTTCTCGAGTTACTTATCTCTCTGACCGTCTTCAGTACCTATGTTCAAATAATAAAACCTCTCTCAGAAAGCAGCGGTGGCCCAGTTTCGAACCCAGGTAGGTGCATTACGTTATGTAATTTATTTCATCACCGCTGCTCTCAAAACGGTGAAGGAAAACATCGTGAGGAAACCGGCATGTCTTAGAACCAAAAAATTCGAAGACATGTGACATCTACCAATCCGCACTGGGCCCGCGTGGTAGATTATTATAGCCCACTTCCTCTCAAAGAGAGGAGGCCTGAATCCCTGAAGTGGGAACATTAATAGGCTGATGAAAATGATGAGTGCTCTCCCGCGCGCCGCTCCCATTCTACTTTTTAACTCACTCCATGTTCCGCCTACTCGGTACTAGATGGCGCCACGTGCCGTTCACTTGTACTCGTCAATATTATTATAATTATGTACTTAATTTGTAAATGTTACACTTCACACATGCATCGGGTAGCTTACATTTTGTTTCAACAATTCATAGAGATCGAGAAGCTGCCCGCCCACGTCAGACGTTTTGTTAAGACAGATAAATTTGTGTGGATTAAAATTTGTTCGTTATTTCTGAGTCTGACCAACTTTTTGTAGGACGTTGCACTATGCTATCAGTGTGTTCTATTCTCCTACAAAAAATCGGTCACCGATTATCGGACGTGAAGAGTGCAAGAGCAATCGAAGCGTGCTTGAAATATTTTGCCTTTCACCTCGGAAAGGTAACTGATTTTCTTTTTATCATTAAAAAAATATATATTCAAATTACAGCTTTCCGGCCAGTAGGTACTAGTCTTTAGCTATAGTGCGGACAGACAAAATCAAAAGTCATTTATTCAAACTAGGCTGATGCACAGGCACATTTCGAACGTCACAATTTATTTAACTTAAGTATTTATAAGAGACAGTGCCCCAAAACGCCCACCCTTCTGGAAAGAAGAAGTGGCGGAACAAACTCCCCAGTCCCCAGCAACACATCTGTCTGTTAGGTTAGAAAATCAACCCCGCAACCTTCACCAGGTCATCGGTCCACTTAGTGGGAGGCCTTCCAACGCAACGTCTTCCAGAATTTTTCGGCCCCATCGGCCATCCGTTCTGCGAGCAATGTGCCCAGCCAATGTGATTTTTCGGGCTACGTCGTCGGTAACCTTGGTTCTCATGCGGATGTCCTCATTTCTGGTTCGATCACGCAAGGAAACTCCGAGCATAGCTCGCCCTCGCCATTGCCCTTTGTGTGACTTTGAGCTTTCTGATGAGGCCCATTGTGAGTGACCAAGTTTCGGTCCCGTATGTAGGTAACCACTGGTCCAGACTTTCGTCTTGAGACACAGTCTACTGACCTCAGACCAAGAAAAAAGAAAGACGGCGCGCCGCGAACACCAACAGTGAAGTCACAAAACCACGCGCCTATAGCAAGTAAACATACAAGCTCACGCACACACCTACACTAAAACCACACGCATTTCTCCTATAGTGCGCGCGGAACTAGTTGGCCGCTCCTTAGGCAAGTTTTTGTTTTTTATTTAAGTATTCTTTTCAATAAATTGAACAATTATTGTTCACGATATCTCGGGATTGGTCATCACTGTCTAATTATAGTCTCCTGTGCATTGCAAGCTGTAGGCAACCCGCCCCCTCACCCCTGTCGCAACCTAAGGAGCGGCCAACTAGTTCCGCGCGCACTATAGAACGTCACGACTTCACGAGACATTGTCTACACACATAGATAAAAAGTTGGCTTCACTTTTGATGTTCGTGGCGCGCCGTCTTCCTTTTTTTGTTGGTCTGAGCTACTGACTAAATGAAAATGAAACTACAATCAGCATTTTTTGGCAAATATCGTGTATTTCAAAAGGGCCAAGGAAGATTGTATGATTGTTCACACACTGAACGTCATGAAACGGTTAAATTTGACATATTTCCATACACATTTTGTACGTTGTCATGATTAACGGCAAGACAATAGTCCAGACGCGCGATTCTATTGATATTCTTGACATAACGTAACACTATATGGCACTGTGGCATCGATAAACATACTAAACAACACAAATAATCATAGTCACAATCAAAAAGTGTCTACAAATGTTTTACAAAACTGTTTAAAACAAAATAATTAATATTGTACTTTTGTTCACAATCTCTCTCGATGTATAACATAGTTAAGTACGTGTATAAGTATTCTAGAACAAGTTTTATAAGGGGTAGTTACAAACTCTAGCACATCATGCAATCTGTGAAATTTCTTTAATAGATTTCCAACCTTATCGCTAGAGCATAAGGTTCCAGATTGATTTGAAAAATATGACAGTTTCGGGTATAGCTCGATGTGCTAGCATCTGTACAATACTTATATTAGGATAAAAATCATCAATTGGTAAATAAATAGGTTGTTGAGTATGGAAAAAAGATACAAAAGCTCTATTGTTGAAAAAAAAATGGTTTACGATTCGAAAGTTAATGACTATGATTTCATAATTAGGTACACAATTTAAGCAAAGATACGCTAGAAGACCACAGCCACAGTAATAGTCCTTATTCTTAATAAAATATGTTATTAACACATGTCTAGTCGGTTTTAATTACCTATAGGTACAATAATTGCATGTGATGTGCAATATTTGGAAATATAACCAATTATTTACAATAAAAACTTCTGCATTAATAACAATGACTATCAAGAGTCCAATTTATTTACGTAAATATTCATACTAAAATAGTAGAGTCAGTCACAGTCACACATTAAGGCACAGTTGTTGCAAAATTTCAACCCTTTTCTATTTCTCATAAATCATTTTAATCACTCGTCTCGCATTGATATGCAACAGACTATTACAACAAGTTACCTCTATCTAATAATAGTCTTATATTATGCACCGCTTTTACTAACTAGGCACACGATATTTAATGTTAATGTAACTATAATTTAAAGTACATTTTGGCTTCAGATCTCCTTTTATGGGCCCTAATTCGGACAAAACTGCGAAACTACCTTTATATTTCGAGTCTTTGTACTTTTAAAAGCTCTAAACCTATTTTTAAATGCATTTATCTGACTTATTCAAATCTATTGCAAAAGCAAACATCTCTTGCAGTTTTGTCAAAGATTTAAGTACTAGTCAAACTGACGTGAAAGCCGGGACACAACAGTTGCCTAAGGTTTTGAACTATCATCAGCCAAAAGCCTGTGTTCCCGTTCAGTTTGACCAATTCCTAGCTATTGGGAATGTTTCTAATTTTTTAATTTCGTATTCGAGGTACATGTTTAGGACTGTGTATATTAGTTTAAAATTAAATTAAAATTACATGTAACTTGATCTCCAAATTTGACTCATAAAACTAACATAAAACACTAGGTACATTTTGTAAATAAATGTAGATTTAAAAAATCAAAGTCTTACAAAAAAAGAATAATTTCCATATCCATGAACGAATGGGCCAAGGCAATGTTAAAACCATTACAATGGCGGTGAGTGCAGTCACTTACGTATAAGGTCATTCATGAATACGGGAATAAGGCTGGTATTCAAACTATGCAGAGGCATAATTGATTATTCATTACACGCATTAGTGCACGCTCATCCTTCGGCAAACGGTATTTTTGAATGCCAGCTACGTTCCGTTTTACGCACTCATCCGGCAGTTGGGAAACTGCATTCACTATTTTTCAATAGAGTTTTTGGCACCAATGTGCTGTACGCAACAATGTGTCCTTTGGCTTACACTTTATTGGCTATACCATTTGAGCTGTTGGTCATTGACTTTATGTTTGAACTGGAGCGAGCCTTCTCCCAGTTGTTGACCCAGTTGATGGGGTAGCACATCAAGGCTGAGAGGAGTAAAAATCCTCCTGACACGTAGAACGAGAGAGCGTAGTTCTTTGTAGCATCGTACAACATTCCTGTGGAAAAATAAATATATCAGTACTTTATTACAATAAATACACAAACATCAGTAGCACTCGATATGCACTAGGTAGGTACTAGTTCGTTAAAATACTTATTATAATAATAATAATATTCCACAACTATCACACAACGCCATCTAGTCCCAAGCTAAGCAGAGCTTGTGTTATGGGTACTAGACAACTGATAAACATACTTATATATTTCTAAATACATACATATTATAGATAAATTAGACACAGAACAAATGATCGTGCTCATCACACAAACATTTGTCCTGGGTGGGAATCGAACCCACGACCTCCGGCATAGCAGTTAGGGTCACTAACCACTAGACCAACAGGCCAGTCAACCTTTAAGCTAAACATAAAAATATTATTAGCTTAGATAGGTAGATCATCGTTCAATGACGATACGACTGATGCGGGTGCGATCTAACGGGACAATTAAACAATTTTCACAATGCAGATATCATGCAACATTTCAGCTTTTCTACATATTCAGGTGGACATGGCTTGTTAATCAATAAATAAAATAAAAATAAATGAAACTTACCGGCAATAGGTGAACCAAGTAAGGCACCAATTCCTTGGAAGAGAAGGAACAGGCCATAGCAGTTGGTGAGCCGCTCCAGACCGAGGTACTCGACGACCACGATGGAACGCAACGTAGCGAAGCAAGCTGAAAAGACACAAATTATAATGAGCAATTAATTTTCTACCAGAATACTAAGTAGATAGAATTCCTTTCAGTTATTATTTTATGTTTAAGCGGCAGAGGAGATAATTATGGTGAACTTACCAACAGCAAGGCCAAACAGAGCGCAGTATCCGTACTGGAAGTATGTATCGAAGCAGAAGTTACTGAACATGGTGGCGAGACCGCCCATAGTAAGTGCGATGTTGGTGACCCACAGCGGCGACACCTTCGGCATGGCCGACACCATCCCGCACACCAGACGACCGACAATGTTCGCTACTCCGATCGATGACACCAACCACTCAATAGCTTCTTTGTTCATGTGGTTCTCTTTCGCTCTGTGTTGCACATACACGAACGGCACGAAGAATCCCAGCATCGTGACAAATCCACTAACAGCCAGAATCACGAATGTCGGAGATTTGAATAAGCTCACGTCCAACAGGGTAGCCAGAGCTCTTGTCACAGCTACAGGACAGACACGGCATTTACCCTTTTCTTCTTTTTCCTCCTCGGGAGAAGGAACGTGCGTAACAGCTAAATGGTATCCAATGGATGTCCGTGACGTGTACTGTGGTAGCCTGGCCAAGCTGGCGCCGAAGAAGATATCTTCACGGTATAATGGTCTTGCAAATAAGTCAGCGGTTGAGGAGTGACCTTTACTGGCAAAGTCAGTGCGGGACATAACTCTGAGGACCGGTTCGATCAGAGGGTCTGTTGCCTCGGGAGTGGAGCTAGAGTCCTCTTGTTCGTCTTTCTCAGTGACAGTTGCGTATTGAGGTTTCGTTAGGTTACTCTTGATGGCGCCAGCTGTGGCCGAGGAGCGTCGCTGTTGAGCATTAATGACAGTGCTGCTTCCACGGAACACCTCTTCAGCCGTCGGATAGCGTGTGTTGCTTGATACTCCCATCCAAGTGTGAGGGCTGGCTTTGGTTTGGAACTTCATATCTCTTGGTATTCTGATGCCTGAGTCAAGTGTGCCCTGAAGTTTCATCATATTCTTTAGTTTCTCAGCTGCTATTCTGGTACGTTCCTCTTCGTCGGCAGCAGTTGCTTCTTCATCTACTACTACTTGGACTGGCTGCAGTGGTCTAAACGCCAAGCCAAAGATGATACAGAGCAGCATCATACCTGAAGCAATATAATGTTTTTGTTTGGAACTGGTAAGCACATTCACCTATTCATTTTTAAATAAAATATATATTATAAAAAAATTGCTAATGTAATAGAAAAGAAAAATTAGGAGAGTGGGTTTTTTTCCTAACCTGCTTGGCAAACCACAGCGACCCTCCAGCCGTATTTTGCAACAATGGACATCGTGATGGGCGACATGACAAACACGCCGACTCCGGAGCCACACATTGCAACGCCCGTCGCAAGAGCGCGCCATTTCTCGAAGTAGAACCCAACGGTTAATACTGCAGGCATGAATATCAAGCAGACACCGAAACCTGAAAACAAGAGATTATTGTTAGGGTAAGAATTGAATGAATTCAGATAATATCACGCCTAAATTAACATTGTCTATACTCTATATCACATGAATAGGACGCGATCCTCATATTGCCAATTATAAACTGAGATTCCTGGTTGCTACCACAAAAATTCACATCTTAACACCAGAACATTTATTTTAAATGTTTACTCCATTATTGAATACACTATTCATATACAAGTTCATTTCTTACCTCCAATAACACCGTATGTTACATATAGGAATTGGGGGCTAGTGGCATAGTAGGAGAGCGCGAAACCTATCGCCGATATCACGCTTCCAAGGATTGTCACAACTCGGAAACCCCACCTGAAAATATGCAAAAAACAACATTACAAAAGGATTCAAGTCATCATCTGCCAGCCTTTTAAAATTCTCAAGTATGTTGGGGTTGGCGTCCAGTCTAACTGGTTGGAGCTGAATACAGTATTTTACATGGAGTGACTGCCTATCTGACCTCCACAAACCAGTTGGCACTTATTGGGTATAACGATACCCTTTAGTAAGGCTGGTTGTCAGGCTAAAACCACCAGACAACCAGCCTTGAGCAGCAAAGCTGACTACCGGAAACATCTGTCAAAGGTCTACATAATGGTCTACAAACCAACGGCTTAACGTGGTTTCCGAGGCACGGGGCCTGTGTCCCAGCAGTTGGTATGTTAGATGCTGATTAGGTTATGCTATACTAGAACTTAATTAATTCACTCACTTGTTAGCTAAAGCCGATGCTATGGGGCCAAGAATAAGATAGAATCCCGCTAGTAGAGAGTTTATCAGCGCCACTTCACTTTCGCTTGCCTGAAAACAATAATAGAACAAAAATAAATTTTAAATGAAAGAAAAGTGAGCTATGCTGCATGTTATTATTTCCATCGTTTTGTGTGACTGTGTGACATTAGATATGCTTTTGCATGGATGAAAAAGTTTATAAATGTATCATTCATATCGACTGCCTCGTCATGGTCTAGTGGTCGCAAGCGCGGCTCTATGCTGCTGTCTTGGGTTCGATTCCCGGTTCGCAAAGTGTTATTGGGGTTTTCCGGGTTTTCCATCAGGAATTTCCCATTAGCAGCCACGGAGTCTGAGTTGGTGCAGGTTGATGGCAATAGGCTCGCCTCCTATTGCAACATGGGACTTGAAATAACTGGCGAAATGTGGGTGGTACACCTCTTCTTAGCCCTTCGAGGAATTTGTGTGTTTGTGCATTCATATCGATCTACGATGTCTATTTTTTTTTTTTAGATTAAGTATCGTATTTCTTAGGTGGCTCTTCGCTCTTTAGGATACTATAATATTACTATTAGACAACGCATTGTTAAAAATACATATTTCAGTCTCATTGAACTCTGTCCTTGACACAAATGGCACAGAATAAGTTGGCACGCTAGACGAAAACCGAGTTGCGTAAAATAGTTCGTGTAGACAGATTCCTATTGCTTACAACAGTTATAGTTCGGATAGGTCATAGCTGCGGAACACCCACACATTTCAATTGCGACATTCTACCACATACATGCTAGTTTGAAGAAATTATCAATTAACCGGTTACCAATTTTTTTTTTTTTTTTTTTTATTATAAATGGGCTTGCTCTTGACTTCAATCTTGCCCTAACTAAGGGCATAGATGATGTCGACGATGGAACGAGCTTACCCAGTAGAAGCCTGTTTACTCGCGACTTAAACAGATTAGGGTTATATGAACTCGGAAAAACCGACGCAGGCAGGGAATTCCACTCCTTGGCTGTGCGCATAATAAAGGACCCAGCAAAGCGCTTCGTTCGAATGTGTGGAATGTCGACTAGGTATCGGTGGTACCCTGCAGTACGTCTAGTCTCCCGATGGAAGAAGGGAGATGGTGGGATCAGCTCGTGGAGCTCTTGCGCACACTCCCCGAAGTACAGCCTGTAGAAGACCGACAGACATGCGACTTTGCGACGGTGGGCCAGGCTATGTAGCTTGTTAACCAGCTTTTCGTCACCAATTAGCCTCCTGGCTCTGCGCTCTACAGAGTCAAGTGTGGCAAGCTGGTATTTGGCTGAGCCATCCCAAAGGTGACAGCAATACTCCATGCCAGACCGGACTTGAGCTTTATATAATACTGAAAGCTGTCCAGGCTTGAAGTACCGCTTAACCTTGTTTAGGATGCCCAGCTTTTTCGCCGCAGTTTGAGCTTTCGACTCGATGTAGGCGCCGAAGTTCAGATTCGCGCTCAACTTCGTGCCAAGAAGCTCGAGACTGTCAGTAACTTGTACAGACGCACTCCGGAAAGTAGGGGCCAGATTAAACGGACTCCTTTTGGCGGTGAACAGACACACTTGCGTTTTGGTGGCGTTGAAATCTACCAGATTCTCGTCACCCCACTCGGAGACAAGTCTTAAGGCTGAATTCGTTCGCTCTACCATGGCCTCTCTTAATGAACGTACTTCATCACCACTGGCTTTTGCGCTGGATGTATAACTCTCCATGACAGTGCTGTCATCTGCGTACCCAACAATACCAGGAACAAGGAGGTCATTGATGTGCAGCAGGAAAAGTGTCGCGGAGAGAACAGACCCCTGAGGAACTCCGGCATCGATAGCCATAAGGTCAGAGGAGCAGCCATCAATGACCACTCGGATCGACCGTTCACTCAGGAAGTCAGATATCCAGCAGCAAAAGTCAGCGGGAATGCCGTATGCCGGAAGTTTGCTCAACAAACTTGCGTGCCAAACCCTGTCGAAAGCCTTCGAGATGTCCAGCGACACGGCAAGGGCCTCGCCGTGTTTCTCGATGGCCTCGCCCCAGCAGTGCGTAGCTAACACCAGAAGATCCCCAGTTGACCGTCCCCGGCGAAAACCATACTGACGGTCGCTGAGTAGGTCGTTCGCATCAAGGTGCGCCAGCAGCTTACCGTTGAGTACCCTTTCCATTACTTTACACAGTATGGAGGTGATGGCGATTGGTCGATAATTACAGGGGTCGGCACGACTACCCTTCTTGGGCACTGGTTGTACATTAGCGATCTTCCAGTATTGAATCGGCACCGTTCTGGTTTTGAGAGAGAGAGCAAACGGCAAACACCTCATTACAGGAAGTAACAGCTAAGGATATCGTCGATGAATAAGTTCTGCAATTTCCCACGTCAAGACCCGTTCAAGGCGGCCTACTATTAGAAGATATCGCAAAAAAATACGAAAAAAATATGTTGTTGGTATACATTGAATAGTGGACTGGCAATTTAAATGCACATGACCGTATAAAGCTTTCAATGTGAGCCTAGAGTTGCTTTCAAGTCGTTATAATTCAGTGATCCGTGCGATGTGGAAGTAAATCGGTTACTTCCTGTGGTCAAATAAGTTTCCGTTGTCAATGTACTTTGGTTAGTGTGTGGCCCACTGACCTTGTTCTTCTGACAGACATGTGAGAGACGCTGTACGCTCTATGCACTTTTAGTTTTAATTAAAGTGACATTTGAATGGATAACTGGGTCTTGTTCTTGTTAGTCCAATTCAGAGCACATGTATTCAGAATGCCACATTGATGTGCGGGAAATGCTACCATATACCTAAGTAAGTTCAAATTCAAAAATCAGAAACCAGTTTCATCCAGTTAACGCTAACGTTTTGGTAGGTAACTCTGTGGTAACTACAACGTCGTACCTACATAATTATTCCGGTTTTAATTAACATTCTAGATGTAGTGCAAAAAATGTAATCTAAACAATTTGCATGAAATAAAATACTGGGTTATCGCCCGCACGTATTCTTTCATTTAGCAAATTACGTTTTCAAAAGTACCGGTTTTATTTTGCAGTGGGTTTGTCGCTTTAGACACGAACCCAACAACACCTTAGGAATCCACAAATCCTGTATAATTCAAAATCCAGTATACTCCTAGGCAAATAACTTGACACAAAATGGTGTCGTTCTGCGCAGGTTCTCTGCTTGATTTGTATGGGACGTCGAAAAAAGCGACTACTGCGCAGGTTCAACTTATATGCCGCGTGGTATACTTATCTTTAAGACATGAACTTTTCTAATGTCCTTCGAGTCCAGACATGTCTTATTTGGGAAAATTGCAAATGTAACTGTAAAACAAGCATAAGCAATTTGTTAACAAGTCGCTACATGGTAAGCACTAACATAATACCGTAACTCGTTGCAACGTCTAGGCACGTCCATTTAGTTACCTGAAGCCTATGTGTGGTCCTATTTACTTAAGCAAGATGCACAGGCCGTTTCTCAGGCGTGCTTTGGTTGTTAGCATAGCGGGACCGCGCGTCGTCGGCTTATGTAATAGATATTGAATTTCAACGAGTCCCTAAGTACAGAGGGCATTGTTCGTGGTCTTTTGAGTACGTACGTAGCTACTTGTGTTTACCAGTATTTTGGACTAACCTGACCCTAGGCTGCAAGCTTTTCTATGTATACAAATACTATATAGAGGTAAAATTTATTTGTATGTAGCGATGTTATCTTCGGAACTTCGGTTTCGAAAATTCTTTCAGCAACAGGAAGTTGCAGTGTCCCCGATTTCCCCGAGTATCAAAGGCTACATTTAAAACGTTCCATGAGTAATTTCAGTACATACAAGTAAAAGCTAGTTATTTATATATGGCTAGGAAAGTCAGAAAAAAAACCGTCAGAGTCATTTCATACTGTAAATCACCGACAAAATATAAGAGATTCATCTTTCATCTGTTCTATGCTACATTTGCTATTTGCAAGTTCGATCACTTGAGTGAAGAATGCTTATGTCAGAAGTTCACGAAACTGCGGAAAACTTAATCGTAACTTAGTCGTAACTTAATCGTTTTATTTACTTGAGAGTAAGTATGTTCGTATGTTCAAGCTCGTTCAAGGATAATGTAGACATAACATAACAAACACAGACAACACAAGGGGTGAGGGGGGGGGGGGGGCGGTCTAAAGTTATGTCGTTAGGTAGGTAGGTCTTGAAATTGTAGAGGATAACAAGCTGTAAATTCTAATGAGTGTTTACTGTTTACGTTCATTCTTAAGAAAACATTGAAACTGTACCGATTACGATTTGCATGATCGTTAATCGGTAAGTAATCTTTAATGAGCATTGATAACAATGTAGCAATAACAGGTCAGGAAACACTTTAGTACCCATGCTATGTGATGTGCCTACTGCTAGCCACTTAAGCTTTGTTTTCAATGTTCTTTTCAGGGAAGTGGCCAATGCTGTTGTACTTCAAAAACGAGATGGTTGTGGGAAATCAACGTCTTGCCTAGGGGCCAACAATTGGGCAAACCCGTACGGCAACAAGGCTGGGCCCCGAGTTTGCTATTCAATAGTGTCAGAATGGTCAAATTGATCTCATAATTGTTGATTTTGATCAGTTTCGTGTTGTGTCAAAATCAACAATTATATTGAGATCAATGATTGACCATTCTGACACTATTGCATAGCAAACTCGGGGCCCTGTTTAGAAACTCGAATATCATGAAGAGTTGGAAACAAAATGAAAACTGGAAACAAAATTGAAAAATTTGTGACGCGAGAAATGAAGAGAGAGTTTTCCCTGTTTCATGAACCATGATACTAGGCATGCCTTTTAAGTTCTGTCGTTTCCATATTCCCCGGCAATTTTGAATTTGGAACTGTTCTATATTCGAATGTGTTTGAATTTTGAATCTCAAAACAGTTAAAAGTATTAGGATTAATGCTATTGTTTAGTCACAGCGTCGATTGGAATCTGCCAGGTTACGTACGATAATGAATCTTTCTAAGGAAAATGTTCGTGCAATAATTTTCTACAACTTTAAAAGAGACCTGACACGGCTTCAGTGTTTTGAAGAGCTAACATCTGTGTTCAATGATGAAGCCCCATGTCTGAGGACTGTCGAACGCTGGTTTTTAGAATTCCAGCGTGGACATACTAGTGTTAGTGACAAATTTCGCGAAGGACGCCCAAAATCCGCCTTCACTGAAGATGACATCATTGCTGTGAGATAACTAATTATCGAAGATCGTCATGTGACATATCGAGAGATAGAGGCTCTAATAGGCATCTCAGGGACAACCATTCAGAAAATTTTGCATGAAGTGCTTGGTGTGAGAAAGCTAGTTTGCCGTTGGATACCGCATCTGCTTTCCGACGATCACAAGGCGGCTCGCGTCAGATGGTGTAAGAAAACTCTGCAAAGGTTCAACCGAGGAGAGTCAAATCACGTCTACGACATCATCAGTAGTGACGAATCTTGGATCTATGCCTATGATCCTGAATCCAAACAACAATCTACAATCTGGGTCTTTCAAGACGAGCCAAAGCCGATTAAAGTTGTTCGTTCTCGAAGCACTTCAAAGAAGATGGTGGCTACGTTCGTTGGAAAAACCGGCCATGTTGCGACTATTACACTTGAAGATCGTAGAACGGTTAACGCAGAGTGGTATACCACAGTTTGTTTACCACAAGTCATCGCCGAACTTCGAAAATCTAACTCAAAGCGACGCATCATCCTGCACCACGACAACGCAAGCTCACACAGCGCTCGGCAAACGATTGACTATTTGAAGCAGGAAAAAGTAGAAATTCTTGATCATCCTCCATACAGTCCTGACCTAAGCCCTAACGATTTTTTTACATTTCCTAAAATTAAGAAAAGTCTTCGTGGTCAAAGGTTCCAGTCCGGTGAAGAAGCAGTCGACGCTTTCAAGTCAGCCATTTTGAACACCCCTACTTTAGACTGGAATAAATGTTATAATAACTGGTTTGAGCGAATGGAAAAGTGTATTAAGCTACGTGGTGAATACTTTGAAAAACAATAAATAGTACTATAGGGTTCTAGTTGTGTTTTTTTCTTCAAACGACAAAACTTAAAAGGCATCCTACGTAGTTAGCTCTATCTGTATTTAATATGCTTGTAAAATTAGACAATCTTCAACTATGCTTGGTAGGTATTGAGTCGTAGTTTTGAAAAATCTATTTAGCGTTACCTAGCTGAAAAACCATAGAGGGATACCGTTGCGGATGAACATAGTTGTAAGTTTTCTAGTACATTTTTTCGTAAAAAGTCGCCAATTACGTGCCTCTTTTATGGTAATAAGAAATTTAATTTGAATTACCTTATGTGAAATTGCAACCGGCGCGGAGAGCTTGTATGAGCAGATGTATTAACGTGGTCGAGGCCAAAGGAGTAGCAGGTGGCGTTATGTGGTTTCTGTCTACCCCAAAGGGAAAAAGGGCAAGGGTTTGATGTGAAATTGAATATTTATTTAATTGATTTCCTAGTTAAGTACCTGTCTGAATTACAACCAAATAATTACGACGAACGGATTTGATTGCAATAAGGTGATTTGTCGGTAAAACGAACTCAAATCAAATTGTAACGGCGGATAACTCCATTTAAGAATCCACTTCGAATATTATCTTCAGGGCTATAAGTGCTGAACTCGTTTGTAATTGGCTAAGGTAAAAAGTATCAAGTCCATATTTAGCAAATTGTCTGTTTTCTAGCAATCATACTTGATGTGTTACGATTAGTTAGATGTCATAGTGGTTTAATTTCTCATTTGCCATTTTAGTCTCAGTGGGTAACTGTTTATTTCTTGCTTACAGATTATTTCTTTTTCTTAATTTTTAGATCCTTGAGCAATGGATTCCAAAGAAAGTATAGTGTCGTAAAATTGACCAAACCTGATTTTTTTTTCTGTTTCGTGGTTTAGACAAAAAGTATAGCTTGTTAAGCTCTATTGTACTTTGTATAAACAAACCACAGATTTTAATCAATTTAAAAATAAGCATCTCTTATTAACATTTAAAGCCTAAAAAAATAAGAAAAAAATAAAAAATAAATAAAATAAAAATTAAGATTAAACTAAATATTAAGATTTAAAGCCTTAACTTGATATTATGAACGTAGAATTTTCCAAACGAAAGTTTCAACTTTTCTCAAGTGCACGTGCACTTAACGCACTAAATGAGTGCTTATAAGTGCGTGGTGGCGTTTACGCACTATGGTATTACGTTGCCCGCATAACATTGGACGTGCTATAACAACTTTGAACTTTATCCCAATACAAATAGAGATGTTTGTGAATGTTTTGTAAACAACAGACGCAAAATGTTTTTGTATTTAACTGTAAATCGGTTGACGCCAACTTGCATACTTGACCCTGCTATTACCAATGCAAATCGTCGTGTCTATGTCTAGGAAATGTGTGATTAGCTTGTTTTGAACTGAGCTTTATCTGTTAAACACGTATTAATAACAAGAGGTCTTGTTGTTATAGTCCTTTTATGTAATGTGCAGTAAAAATTCCTACCTATTGGAAAACCAATGGTCCTTTCCTTTTTCCGATTTTCCTCTATGTTTGTCTATGGGTAAAGTGGATTTTTCTTTCAATACTCTGATCTTGTTTTAGTAATTCTTTCCTGAACATGTGTAAAACCATCCTTACAATTGTAGCGATAGAGCTGTACTTACGTAGGTGGAAGTACTGGTGACTTATTTGGTTTCCATCGACACATAAAGAAGAGGAGAAACGAGAAATGCGGAGAGGAGATGTACCAAATTCGACCAATCACAGGAAGGGCTAAAGAGCATACGTAAATTTTATACTAGTGTGATTGGCCGATTTCCGCACATGTCCTCTCGTCTCCGCTCCTCTCCGCTTTGGTGGAAACCGGGCCTGAGTCATAAGAGTATAATTTTGTAACACTGCAAGATTACAAAATACGTCTAAAAAATGTTTGTTTTGCTCAAAATGTTGGCAAAAGCCCAGCTATTGCGTTCACACGTGGACTTTACTATTTATTTTCATAGATATTGCGTTATCAGACGAACTTCGGTTTTCAGTTGCATAACATAGACAATACTATTTATATTTCGTGAAAAAAAAGTATTTCTAGAATGTTTTGTCTCTACCCACCGTGTCACGTATTCATTAGAGATTGTTTCGTTTTCTTTTAAAGTTAATCACCATAATAATATTCATAATCGATACCTGATATTCGCTAATCAATGATAATGCGCTCGATTTGACCCGAAACGAAACGGATTAAAAATGCAACCTGTTTGGTTAAATGGCGTCTCGAGGCCGAGATCGTTCATTGCCCCCGCGCTGTTATGTGGGAACTTTATGTACTTTAGCATTGCAAGGGTTAGTGCACTTGCGATAGTGGAAAACTTTTAATAGAGCTGTTTTACTAAACCTGGCTGCACATTCATCAGGCTGAGAATGTAACGAGCTTTTAACAACCAACCTTCTCTGCTCTCCTTTTCTAGAATTTTGTTTACCTGATAGTCATAATTATATTATATTGTTGGTATTTCAGGTGCAAAATTAACCAAGAAAAATCGCGTATACTTACTTCCATTTAATTTTTTTAAACAGTCGCAAAATCTTATATTATGACAATATTGCAGTAACAAAAATATCTGAAACGGAAATCCGGTCGAAACAATCGCAGAAACCTTTCAGTGTTCCAAGGGACAACCCTATTGGTCTGTTCACGGCAAATTCCATTAACTGGCATCGATTTGACATCGAACTGGTGTAAATTGTGTAATTAATTGCCTTTAGATCGAGTGCGGGCTTCTGTGACGTACAAAGCACGACAAAATGATTTATTAACCGATGTTGACTTCTATTATTAATACTGGGTTGTTTCATTGTTTGTCTAGCGACCGGGAATGCACGCTTCTCCTTTATTTAATTACTGGGTCAAGCAGAGCTCCTTATTTAGTCAGGTTTTCTTATCTACTACAAACTGAGTCTCTCAGTTCTCATATCAATTTATTGTTCTAGCTAGACTAGGCGGGAAAAGACTTAATTCAACGCGGCTGAATTATAATACCAAGTAGCTGAGCTGATAGAAAATTCTGGACTTTTCCTTCCTCTTTCATTTCGACCACTGATCTAATTATCTTGGATTTGTCACGAAATATCCGGCAACCCATAATACAACGCACCTATTTATACCTACCTGTAGTAAAACTGTAAGTATATAACTATCTAAGCAAAGTTCATTCAATGATTGACTGAGTGACCGAATGAATGGATCGTTGTAGCGCCACGATGGAACCTTGGCCTTAACATTATTATAATTTTATTGTTCGACACAACATTGACAGTCAGCCGCGGTTCGCTGGTTCGCTGTAAAACCACATTGTAATGGAGTTTAGTAATTTTTATAAGCTTTGTATCTGACGGTATAATCAGCAATGATAATTACGATTCCCAATTGTAGTAGCCTTAAAAAGATGGCTATAAACGAAAGCCAATCAAGCGCTGGATGACTTCAAACTATACTCAAAAGACCCGATGATTGGCAAGTTCTCCGAAGATACCAAATAAAATACAATCATCGGACTGGTCCAGGGAAATCCCAAAGAACCGTAAGAAAGTTTGATAGGTACTAAGAACCAGTTTTGGTCAGTTCAAAACAATCTTGAGATTCCGAGAATCTAGTCACGTTTTAGTGTTTAGATTCTTCAAATTGTTGAGATGACTTACAATATTTTTTTTTTGATTCCGAGAGGTATCGTATTTTTTTTGTGTCAGAATTTCAACACACGTTGGTATAATATCGCTTATCGACGCGACAGCCTGGCGCCTTTGCCGAATTACCTCGCATTCGCAGGCATCTTTTAATTGGACTTTAAACATAAACCACGTACAGCAATATTGGAAAGCTTGGGTCCTATGTCCCGAGTAAGGATTATCGTGATCACACTAAAGAATTCTTGTAAAGACTCGAGGGTCACTTAGGCTCCAGCCGCCGCGGAAGGCGCTCCGGGCGTCGGGGGTCACGCGATGACCTCCGGCCACCGTAGACGCGGGCCTGTGGACGGTGAGTAACGGGCTAGCTCGCCGTCCGGCCGTCGTCATGACGGCAACAGACCGTGTCGGCGGCGCGTACGTGTTCCACGCGCGCCTCAAAGAGATGTCAGCAAGGAGGGGCCCGCAAGGGCCGACGCCCGTCGGGGCTGTGGATATCGAAAGGTTACCGCGGCTCCGACACAAGGGCGAAGAAGAGAGAACATGGGTTGGTTTTTAGTCAGTAGAAGTCTGACACTCCCCTTCGCTCTGCCCAAGAGCGGGGGGGGGTTATTCGATGATTTTCCACCCACCAAAAAAAAAAAAAAAAAAAAAGGGTCACTTAGGCTTGGAACATAAAATTGACATGGTTTTTTTACAATGCTTGATGCATTCTACACAACAATCTGGCACAATGACCCATCATAACATCGACATATGATAGCCAAGATGCTATTTGATTTCACACTCACTCGATAATTCAGTATTCGTTTTCTTAACGACCCACTTCAGCTTACTGGCAACAACCTTGACGATCTTTGAGCATGTAACAGTAACTGTTGTCATTTTACATATACGTTTTTATGACGCATGGGTGAATATTGGCGCCTGTTGTCGAATGAATTCCGTCGATAGCATTTTCGAAAATCAGCAAGTGATGATAATGTAAACCGTTGCATTGTTATAAAGCCTATTCAGCATCTATCTTAGGACATACATAAACTCACGTCTTTTTCCCACGGGATAGACGGACAACACAGAACGCCACTTGCTACGATCCTTACATGCTCCTTTTGCCTCCTCCGCGTTCATACAATACCCGCGGTCCCGCATTTCAGTTGCGAGTACTATGTACCTAGGTAGGTACGCAGTACTCGTAAATGAAACTATCCTTTCTGAAGAACTTCACCCATAAGGTCAGTGTATGTCAGTGTATCAAACGATTATATCAATAAGTTGAAAAAAACGCTACAATGCATGACAGTTGCGATATTAAACTTCAACAGGATACAGTACGCTCAAATTATCTTGGCAGCTCCGAACTTCGTGCAGGTCATTTTGTTACAACGAATGTATTAAAGTGTTATGATATTTACTTTATTTGTATTTCTCACTGTTTAAATTAGATATTTTCTGATCGTTTAAGTATTGGTTTATCTGGCAATAACAGTTTTATTCCCAAGTTTACATGCGTAAAATTTCGCAAAGCCTATGTTCAGAGCTGCCAAGATAATTTGAGCGTACTGTACGCCTGAACAACACCAGACATCTGGTCACACAGTTAAAAATGATGTGACCAAATTCAAAAGATCTGTCATTCTTCGAGAGATTGTCCATGCGGTGTGTGTCTCTATGGATCCATTGTTGCTGGTCAAATTGCAAAGTTATAAAACGAAGGCACGGCAATGACGCAATTCTTAGTAACACATCTTATGTGAGGGTGTGATGGACACAGAGAGACACTCGATACATAAGTCTGAAATACATCAGACAATAAATGTTTTTGTTGTTAAACATCCACATTTCGTAGCCAACTTTCTTACTTTAAAATCTCGTTTTGATGCAACACAAAGCGATGAAAATAAGAATAAAGACTTGTTTCTGGGATTTATGTACAAGCTGAGCTTAATCCTGAACTTACATTAAATTCCTCTTTAATAGCAGGCATAATGGCTCCACTGGAGAGGATGACACCGTCCACGAAGAAGTTGCAGCAGAAGGAGGCGATCATGACCACCCAACCCCAACCGCCATCTGGAGGAACGACCTGGAAGGACATTAAAGTTTAATTTAGCATTCAACACAGTATTGTTTTGTAACGTTTACACTGCAGGATCACAGTATCTCCCGTCGGGGCTGCGGATTATTCCGTTGGGGCTGCGGGTTGTTCGAAAGTGATACTGCGGCCTCGACACAAAGGGCTAAGAAGGAACATGGGTGGTTTTTAGTCAGAAGTCAGACACTCCCTGATGATTTCCGAAAAATAGGGTCACAGTATCACTGTTACAGGGAGTGGGCTACTATAATCCAATTATCCAACACACGGGCCTAGCACAGGTTGGTTTATTGTATGACACTATGTCTTCGAATTTTTGGCAGTAGGACATGTCGATGTTTCTTTTTACTGCACGGTTTTAACAACACAGGTGCATATCTAATCAGTAAGTAAAACAGGTTAAACTTCGGAGACGTGATGAGTATTTTATATTCAAACATGATAGCGCCAGTAAACACTGTGGCAAAATATTTAGAACTAGCTTTTGCCAGCGGCTTCGCCCGCGTGAAAATGACGATTTTCTATACAAACTTTCATCCCCTATTTAAATTCCTTAGGGGTTGTATTTCGAAAAATCCTTCCTTATTCCTTGTCTACATTAATAAGGGAACCTCTGTGCAAAATTTCAGCTTTGTAGGTTCAAGGGTTTGGGCTGGGCGTTGATGAGTCAGTCAGTCAATCAGTCAGTCAGTCAGGACTTCTCTTTTTATTTATATAGATAGATAGATGAAAACATTCAATTGATATCGTTATTTTAATAGCCCTAATACATCAGTTTGAGATATTCCAGCAATCGAGGCCTTTCAGTTTTACAGATATTTAATGCGTGTACTTTCTATGTTAGCGGTCCGTTATATTTGCAACTGCCAATTATAGTAATCTCAAATACTTGGCTAACATTTTTTTTAGATTTATAAATCCACTATTTGTCTCGCAAAAGTTGACTGGGAGCAAATGTCCATGGCAATAAGTAGGTACTGTATTGTGTGCAGAGTTAAATTGATAAAATATTCTCTGCTTTATTTAGACAACTATAGCTGATGCCCGCGGTTTCAGATTTCATGGATTTCAGATTTCTGATTTGGATGTCAGTCAAATTATATAGGTACTTAAACATTCCTCGAGAACCACTCTATCCAGTGGTGAAAACAGCGTGAAAATCGGTGCAATACTTTTTGAGTTTTTCGCGAACAGATAGACAGACAGACGCGGCGAAGGACTTTGTTTTATAATGTGTAGTGATAGAGTTAGCTTATTGGGACATCTATTTTCTACCTCATCTATTTACCACTAATGTTCATTTGAACCAAGACCGGAAGATACTTCACACCTCGAATTAACTCCTGCGTCTCACTTTCTTCTTCTATGTGGCAGGATATAACGTCACCTTTGCCTCTGTTCACTGAGATTTTTTCTTCCATATCAATCATTGTAACGTGCACCATTGTCAATATCGGCTATTTCCATGAATAGTTTGCTGATTATAATCTTATCATGATCTTATCAATTTTATTTTACTTTTGGTTTCGTTGACTGTTCGAAGCTCAGATCAAATAGGTTCGAAGTTTTTAATTGCTTTGACAAGCTTGACAGTTGTCAAAAACGATTACATTACACGATCAAGGAGGTGTAGGTACTATCCCGTCGGGGCTGCGGATTATTCGAAAAAGATATCGCGGCCTGAAGAAAATGGGTGGTTTTTAGTCAGTAGAGATCTGACACTCCCTACCGCTCTGCCTAGAGCAGAAGGAGACATTTGATAATTTCCCACCATTCAAAAAAAAAAGTACGTGCACTATTAGTTTGTGGCGCCATACACGAGAAGCTTAACGAACTGATTCACTACTACCAATCCCCACAGAGCCAAGGCCGAGGTGTGCCGAGGTGGTGGATGGTAGCATATTCCCTCTCATAGAGAGAAGGCATGTGTTCTAGCAATAAAAACATTATGGGCTGATTATGCCACTACAGCACATACATGACGTAACATTAGCCTGTAATTCCCGAAGGGCTTGGCAGAGGTATACGTAGTACAACCATATATCGCCAGTTATGTAATTGGAGGCTGTCTACTGAGAAAATTCCTGAAGGCAAACCCCAACAACACTTTGCCTGACCCGGGAATCGAACCTAGGACCTCATGCTCAGCAGCCACGCTTGCGAATACTCGAACAACGAGGCTGTATTTACTTGCATATTTTAATACTATCGCTGTCACTGTAGTGAAGTTGTCAACAGCCTCGGTCAACACCAAAGAATGGCTTCCACGGCTTGGAAGTATATTATAATGAATCACTGTTTTTTGTACGTTCGGACAATGAACGATCAATTCTTACAATATTCCCAAGAAACTCGAATTCAATTAGCAAAATTATTTGTAGAGTTCCATAGAAAACACTGGATTATGTTAAACACATTTATTTGTTATTACTTGTTTCATTCAAACATATTGTATTCGGCATGGAATTTGTTGATTTATTTGATGTGATGCGGAATAAGCACGGCGAATCATTAAATTTAAAGTATGTGGCTTCTGTTTCCATTAAAGCACTTCCATTCCGGACTAACTTTTTACGAGTTACTATTTTTATCATTTTAAAATTGTGGGATGTTTTTTGTTCTAATATAAATTATGTAGAGGATCCAGTTTTCTTAGCGAAACCTGCTCCAGGAGGCAGATTGAAAGTATTTTAACATGCTAACAAAATATAGGTCCCCAATACTAGTGTGGCCCAAGCTAAAACATCTAGCACTGTTTCAGCTGCTTTCTGTGCAATTTCTCTCCTTCTATGCCAAATTCTTTTAAAAGCCATCGTGAATAGATCCGAGTTCTGTTGACAGTTTTCAGTAGTAATAGAAACGCTTCTGTTAAAGCAACAATATCAGTATAGTCATAGTAATTTCAGTAAACGCCAAAGAAATTGCAGCGAGAAGAATGGCGTTTATAACTCTTTCAGCGATCTTGCGTATTTGTCTGTTTCTCTTCAGTTTCTTTTCAGCGGCTGTCATCTTATTCTTTAATCTCAGATACTCGTTTCATGCTTTGCTGTTATTGATTGAGGATGATCATTGTAGTCTGTTATTTTTTTTCTTCAACAACTTCGCAGGTGCAGGTGTTAATACATTCGGATTGTCTTTCTGTCTGACACTTGACTGCCTTGGAAGCACAGAACCCAAGAACGGGAGGAGCAGGGATATGTTCGAAACAACACAGAACGTAGCAGATGTGGAGCCCGACGAAAAATGCGATAAAAAATGTATTAAAACTTTGAAATTGCATAGCCAGAAAGCTGGAGGAATCGGGGCATCTCGCTTTGCCCCATTTAATTTCAGTTTTAACCAATTCTGTTGACCATGTATTAAAATTTTTGTGTCAGAGGTGACAATTAAGTTTGTATTGTCATCTTTATTTTTTTTTGTTTATGGTATTTGAAAGAATCAAATGAGGTTTTATTGCGCTGAGTTCTTACAACAAAAAGTTTTAATTGTAGGAGCTAAGTTTATACTTACTAAAGCCGCGACAGGTTCTTCACTGGTGCGGGAGTCATCGGTCGAGCCCGTTTTGAAGGGCCGCTCGTCCGTCGCTACCCGTTGCTTCATCTTGATTCACCCTGTTGAGGTTGAAAATGACCATGAGTTTTGTCGGGCAGGTACTACGACGGTTGACCAGTTTTCAACCTTAATACCCAGAGCATAATGTTGTAAAGTGGTCGACCGTCAGTGAACTTAGTAGTACGTAAAGATATAGTCTAAAATATGCACCGTGGTACAATGTACAATGTTATAAATATATTACCACCAGATCACCAGATTATAAGTATGTCTTAATCCACAATCCAATGTGGTACTATAACCAAATTAAGTTTAAGTAATCTAATCTACAATTTTCGCCCACGAATTACCGCCCCCTCAAAATTGGTGGATTGGCTATACATTGGAGGTTTACATGTTTGTTTACAAAAGCTTTGCATTATGTAGGTGACAAGATAGCAGTGATACCAATAGCTAGAAGCCCACAAATGTTGGTTATGTTTGTGGGTATCTGCTGATATCATAAGGTTTTAATTGGAATGGCAACAAAGTGTAAAGCTGCTTTTGGAGCGTATAAGTTATAGTGTCCCTAAGTGGAATGATCTCACCGTACCACCGTAGTAGGGGAGCCCCATTGAATTGGTTTTTCATAGTGTTTGTATGAATGACAAAGTTATATTTGCGGTTTTTTTTAAATGTGCTATATATCTCAAAACCTGCTAACTTTATTTCGTTCAAACCAATTTTGGTTGAAAGTTTTTATTGCGATCTGCAGCATATTTTTTTTTGAGATCACTCTCTTACTTTAAAAGTTAGATGGGACATACATTCACGTTTTACCACTTGAAAAAATGATTTTCCATGCATGGAGAGCCCTAAGATCTTTAGTTTTGTATAAAAATCGTATAACGGTTCGCAGTAGGGAACCCTAAAATGTCTAGCTTAGGTCAAACGAATCTAGTGAAAATGTTAAACTTTTCAATCTTTCAAGAATCCGCTTTCGCTAGAAATAGGTGAGATTCTACAGCCTACTACAAAACTTACAAGTGGAGACTATTAAAGATAAAACTCATAAATAAATAAGCATTTATGGGTGAAATTGTCGTTTAGCGCAGTCTATAGTGCAAGTTTTACTTTACGTTTATGTTTTAGAATACGTTTCACTATTGTTAACATATTTGAGACCGAAAGTAGCTCTACTTATTTGTGTATTGTAGACACAATGCTTGTGTATTAGAAAAATAATATAATTAATGTAATTCTTTTTCTTCTTCGAGACACTCTTGGTAGAGCGGTGGAGGAATCAGTATGTTGCGATTTCTGCAGATATGATTAGTGAAACAAATTGTTCTCTGTGATAATTATTATGTATTGTATTAGGATTAAACTGTTGCTTATCAGGATAGGATCAAGTTTTCTCGCTTTAATTTTTATGACAGTCCAAAAATGGCACATAATAATTCTTATGTAATTCATGCATTGAAAGCAGACACTGACCGAATTGCGATTAAGTGTCAATTAAAATAAAATAAGTCTAAGTACAGATGTCTTTCAATTGCAGTTACCTCCAGAAATATTGGCAAACATAGTAGCTTTAATATCTCGTACAACGCACACAACCGGTCAATTTACAGCATAATAAACATAACTATGCATTTATGAATAAATAAATAAAATAATAACTATATTATGAATAAACAATTCAAATATATGCGAGTGCGTAGTTGTCTACGTACAATTGAGTGGATTGACCGGTATTCAAATGCCGAAAACAATGCGTGATAAAGTAATGCAAAAACAGTGTGTGGCGAAGCAGAACCGAAGCAAATACGCCATTCATTAGGTGTCTAGTGAACCAGTAAATATATACAACGTAATTTCACACTGATACTTGTATTGGGTATGCTTCTTTTTCACATATATTTTGAACGTTCAAATAGCAGACGCGAAAAATCGCGCGCTATAATAAATATAGTATTTGTAGTGCTATTTTTAGTAATTATTATTAGCCAAATCATTAACAAAAAAAACTGGAGATAATTCGTACAAAATCCTACACCGTATAAAGCTATGTCTAAGCTCTCACTATGTTCTCAAGTAAAATATAATGTATTTAAAATTGATATCATTTTGAGAAAATTCCGCGCAAACTTTCACGATTATATATCGGTTCTATCCACTGTACTCGTATTTAAGAGTATTATTGAATCGAATTTTGCAAAGTAAAATAGGCCTTATTCTAGTTTAGATATTCTAGCGAGACGAACGGCGAAGATAGGGTTGCAAGATGATCACTTAGAAGAACTTGTGAAATGGATTCACCATTAACTTCCGATTGTATATTCAAACTGATCTTAATATTTGTACATAGGCTATAATGGAAGGTCAAGATTCAAGGTAGATAGACTATTATTAATTACTGAGTAACCTATATTCATTACACTTCTATATAAGAGAGACTGTTCCCAGCTAATTTAATGTAGCTTTCAAATGAATTTGCGCGCTATACGCTATCTTTAGCGTAGCTACGGTAATCGTAAATGAAAACTAATTCTTCCGATAAAATGTCTTAGTTTTGATTTCAAGTTATTATATTTCGGCATGAGAATCGTATCCCACTTCATTATTATACCTTACAGCGGACGTCCCGCGGTTTCACCCGCGTAGATCCCGTTCCCGTGGGAATACAGGGATAACAAGTAGCCTATGACACTTAACAATAATGTGGCTTTCTATTGGTGAAAGAATTTTTAAAATCGGTTCATTAGATCCCGAGATTACCCCTTACAATTTAACAAATATACAAACACACAAACTTTACTTCTTTATAGTATTAAGTATAGAAGTATAGATTTGTTCCTAATGTGGCTATAAGGCTAACGCTTGACTAGCCAGTATAGTAGAGAAGCTATTTACTGGCTCAAAGTCGATCAGTTCAAAGGTAGCACAGAGGTTCAAGTCAATAATTTAGCTTATCTATTTTCTTGGTCGATGGTCGTCCGATGGACGCTATTTTAATTTTCATGGTTTTTAAAAAAACACGTGGTTCCATAACTGCCGCGCAGATGCGTAGCCGTTAATTCAGTTGTTCAAACAATAACAGAATACAAATACTTCGTTAGTCTGCGTGTGCTCCATTCTATCCTCAATGTGTCGTAAACCGATATTCATAAATTTAATTGAATCGTGGGCACAACTGGATGTTATTCTGAAATAACTATAGTTTGTGATTAATTTTAGTTTTTAACAATAACGGAAACGTTGAAATGTTTACTGATATGAGGCGCGTAACTTGGTGCGAAATTGTGGTTTTCCTGAAAGGAAGTTGGGATATTGATTACATTGGTTGACTTAGGTGTAGCCGTGTAGGTACATTGTTTTTTTGTGGATTTGCGTAGGTATTTCAAATGCTGTCTGCAACTAGTTTTACAAAGTGCTTTCTAAAAAAGACTACTGTAAACTCAGACCAAGAAAAAAAGGACCTTTTTTGTTGGTCTGAGACTGTAAACAATACTTGTCTTGAATGAGTAGGTACTTTTCTTTTTTAAACTAAGTTTTAATATAATTCCAAACTCTGTTTCCGACCCATTGAACGAAAACGTCCATCAATGTACCTACTTGCTATGGATAACTACAATTACTAAACATCTATGAGTCATCTTGAGTATTGAGTATCTCAGATAAAATTCATGACTAGAACAACAGAAACAAAGTATCTATTAATAACAAGACTGCCTCAAGAGAAACTTACTATTTCAATTGACAAGACTAGACAGCTGAAATTATATCGTAATTTCATTGCTGAATTTATTCCAAGCCGAGACGGAACCGTATTTACTTACAATGAATTCATGACGAATGGCAAGTGTATGTACGTAAATTTAAATAGTTTTTTTGAGCAGTGACCTTATGCGTAGGTACATTATAACACGCTTTTAGTTTCACCTGTAACTCCATGTAAAAAAATCATAGACGTTAAATTTGACCCACTTCCTGGTTTCCGATAGTGGTGAAAGCAAACATTTTAGTTTAGATGAAAATCCATGGTTAGTGTAGTAAATCAAATATGGCGGACTTCTAAAGAATATAGACTAGTAATTTTTTATGTATTCCCATGATATGGGTATCAAATGAAAGGGGTTTGCTGAGAAGAATACGAGAAGACGTGATTATTAGTTTATTCAGTAAAACCTTTCAGAAGCTGCGTTCGGGCAGAGGCTGCACGCACGACTGAGGTAAAAAGTTAGACTTGATTCTGGATTTAAAATATCATAGAGTTATTAACAAGGATAATGAATTAGAATAATATTATAGTCGGTTGTCACAAAACTTGTTATGTCGTTTGCCCTTCACTAATAGTGATAACTTATCGGCCAAAGTTTGACCTCTAACCTTAATTGGCGCTTTACGGACTTGTTTCAACTTGATCATTAGAATTCATTGAGGTTCTTGCTGCTAAGCTGCCGTCATTAAAATAAACCTGAGATCAGACGTGAGGAATAGAGGAGAAAATGGAAAGAAAAAGCTTGTTTAAACAAGTTGTTTTGGAAAGCACTAAGACACACCCAATTCCAAAAAAACATTGTGTAGGCTGTGGGGGTGTCTTTGTGTTAGTCTACCAAATAGCCTGACTTAATAAGGCAGTAGGTACCTATCTTACAATTTTCAACCGAGTAGTGGTCAATTTGAATGTTAATTCGCAGCTTCCGTCCGTTAAGATGTCGATAAATACAATTTGAATGTGTCTAAAACCACCCTAAGGTCAGACGACACAGCGACACACCAAATAGTTGGAATTATTATACCTATCACAGCAAGCAACACGTGAATTTACTTAGCTTCAACAAAACAAATAATAGTTGGCTGGGTTGGCTCCAATATCCGATATGGGCACGTTCGTTGGTCGACCCGGCTGATACAACTACCTACCAGTGTAAATCATGACCAGTGTGCACTGATAACTGTGATAAGAACGGACGTGGCGACCTCAGTGAACGTTGCTTAAGTGTTTACTTATACATATCGGAGCTTCGAGCGTGTTTACTTAGAGGTATATCGAATTTTCACATGTAAGAAAAAGTTGGTATGGTAAAAGTTTGACAATTTCTTTTGAATGTCGTACAAGTAGGTTTAAGTAAAGACACTATTTGTTTGCTACCTCTACACAATACTTGGAACTTGCCACGCCCTTTGTTTTTGTAAATTTTTCCAACAGTGGAGCTTATAACGCACCCCATAAGAAAGAATAGAGACGACAATCATGTGGAAATGCGGCCTTATGTCAACCAGCCAACTGAACTACCCGCTTTTGTTTCTCCAGTACAATCACGACCTCATCTGATGCCTCATTCATATCTTTATGTTGTGGTAAATGATTTCACTACACTGCACTGGAATCTGGAATCATATTGGTTGACACATATCTGTTACGAGTTCCAGTTAAGAGCATCTCTTAACGTGGGCGTCCCTCATGACGATCAATAGATAGATTTTGATGATAAAAGAGATACAATATTTGATCAACATTTAAATTAAGCATGTACTGTGAGTGCATTCTGCATACAGTACAGCGGAAACAGGTGATTTTGCATTCCGTAATGAAGTAGGTACTTATAGACTCTTAACATCCTCTTATATAGATAGTAATTAAGTATAGAATAAATAATCTGTATGGATGGGTAATTATGAACCTGCAAAAGTGCAGTGATAGCCATTGACCTTCATTTAAATGGGTGTCCATTCCATGTTATCTTAACCAAAAGCTTTAATCAAAGCTTTTATGATTTAGACATAGATTACCTGATAACGTTATCATTTATCACTATTATCACCTAATATAATATTAGATAGTGTATTAGTCCTCTACCTTATTAAAGGTGGAATTGAGAAAGTCATCAAAATAGGCAAGGTTTCAGACTCTTTCTGCAGAACTTACGAAAAAAACAGTTAATTCTTTACTGAATATCGATAGGTTAGTTACCAATTAATCTATCGCATGACGATCAAAAAGGTTTAATTCTACTTTTAAAAGGAAGTTTTCCAAGTTTTCTGAGTAGCGTCCAAGGAGTGGAAAGAAAAGTGTTGGTCGTCTGGTGAGGAGATGGGCAGACGACATTGTTGGATTTGTAGGAATATCCTGGATAAGGCTGACTCAAAAGCGTGGGGCATACATTTATATGTTTGTAACTTTGTAGCTTGAAGGAAGTACAACCGAATAAGCACAATATTAATGTTTTTAAATGTAAGTAGTAAGAAAATCTAACAGGTGGCCTCCTCTATACACATACAACATTATTAGTACTTAGACCACTATTGTATTCAGCGAAATAAACGCAAATATATTTGCATGTGTGTTACGCAACGACTAGGGAATGCAATCTCGAGACGAGATCGCTAAGTCGAGATCTCGAGGGATCAGAAATTCAATCTCGGCGAGATCTCGGCATTTTCGAGATCTCGAATGGATTTCAAAAAGTATTGTTTTAAGTAGATGACTGAAACATGATTGAAGCTTAGTAGTTGTGATTATGATGCGAGTAAAATACAACATGAATTTTTGAAAAAAAATCTTTATTTAGGTACCAATGTTAACGACCACAAAATTTCAGACCCGTAAAATCTCTTTCAATTATGAATATTCATCAAAAGAGAGTGTACATCTATAGTCTTCGTCCTTTAGCTGTCGAAGATGTTATTTTACTTTAATTTTAAGTGTCGTATCTTCAATTCATCACAATTAATTTAATAGTGTTTGGTGAAGAAGGTAATTTATAATTGTTACCTTTTGAAGCAAAAATATTCCTTATGTTCTCGGATGTGCAGAAAACTCGAAAAGGCACTTCATCTTTCGCTACCAATCGAGATATCATTTTTTCTTTTGTCACATCACAGTCGAATTGAAAATAATCACTGATTTTCTTCTTTTTAGAGGCCGTTTGGCCTTCGCCATTTTCTTGAGCTTCTCTGTCTATAGGTGATGGGTGGCACTGACGACATTGTAGTAGACGCTGACGACATCGACGGCAGAGACGACGACGACGCAGCATCAAGTTGCAAAGTGGTTGACGTCGTTCGAAATCCCGCATTTAATGTTTTTGTGTCAATTTTGTGGATTGACTTCATATGGGCATATAATCTTTTTGTGGAACTGGCTGTTGTTTTCAGAATAGCTTTACATATTTTGCATTGGGCTGTCAAATTATTCACCGCTTTCTTAAAATATCTCCATACCAGCAACGAACTACCTATAAAACTGCATGTAAGGTTCATTTTGATTGTTTGACGACATTTTAAAAGTATTAAATTAACAGTCTAGCACTTGCAAAATAATAAGTACAAATTTGCATTCAATTAACCCATAAACTATGACAGTAGGTAACTGCTCAACTAAAACAGCGTAGGCGAATGCAGTCCGACACAGTGCATCGCGGGGAAACCCCCGATTTGCGGGGAATTGAAAGTTAGCGCGTGGAGAGCCCGGGGAATAACATAAATCGGGGAATTTCGGGGAATCCCGACTCGCTCATGCACAGAGAACACGCGACATGCCTCGCGACTACTGCCACTCGATCCCGTCAATCTCGGCCGAGATCTCGTCATTTTATGCTTCGGGATTGATCTCGAAAAATGAGTCGAGATCTCGGGTTTTCGGGATCTCGCGAGATCGAGATTGCATTCCCTAGCAACGACATTGTTTCGGTGCAGTCAAACAATAGTCTGACGGTGTTTGCATAGTAAATAACATCGGTAGGTATTAATAAAACTACTGCCCCTATTTTGAATGGACTTGCAACTTTGAGGATAGTGTTCATAGTGGATATCTATAGGTAGGTAGTTCTAATTATTATAAAGAGAGTTTGTATGTTTATTTGCTTAAATGTAGAGGCTAATCTTTGGAACTACAGATCTTAAGAAACTCGATATCTGAAACTTCTTTAAATAATAGGAAGTTTCTAAACACGTTCTTCGGGAAGTATTTCCACCATAACTACACGTCAGCGTCAGCTAAAACGTGACGTTATGTAATTACATTATTAATAAACTATCAATGAACATGATACAATCATTCAATTAACTAGATGATCACTCTCGTGACCGTAAGCTAATCACGTGACGAGATAATGTATCTATTGATTAAGACATGACTGAGAAAATTGAGTAGGATAACGAAAATGATTGTGTTGGGTGAACTATAGGGGATGCTGCTGAGTTAATTAGGTTATTTATTAGTATGCACACGTTTGAGGGACATGCTAATGGATAAGATAAAAAGTTGTGTTATGTTATAAAACATAAAGTTATGCCTGTAATGCTCGAAGGGATAACTAGAAGTGACTTATAATAGTTATAGTACACCAACATTTTGTATAATTATTATGTATACTAGTATGTTTAAAAGAATGATGAATATAAATGTTGATGGATTGAAAGGGAGAGGAAGACTTAAGATAAAATAGATGGATTGTGATATAATAGTACATCTATACCTACATATAATAAAATGGTAGGAAAGTCAAAACTGTACATTGAATATTTTTTAAAAGAATACTTGGGGTGTGAACTACAATCGATACCGAAGCCAAAAATATAGTTTTTAGAATTTCTGTCTGTTTGTCTGTTTGTCTGTATGTATGTCCGGGATAAACTCAAAAAGTACTGCATGGATTTACTTCAAATTTGGCACGAATATTACTAAGAAGTCGGGTCATCCTATAGGCTACATATTATCACGCTATCACCTACGGGGAACGAGCAGTGAACCTTTATTTCTTCAACGCATTCTGTAACAACGTGTAATCTAACGACGCATATTTAATTGTTGTTATTATGTTAACCATGCTATAAGCTAGCTTTATACTGTAAAAATCACGCAATATAAGTAACTTAGGCCGATAAACATAATAATTATTATAATTTTGTAGTATCAAGACAATTTAAAGCAGCGCCATCTATGGGATTTCAAAAACATCAAGTCGTACATGTGTAAGTCCTTTTTGGTTATAAATAATTTAAATTTGATGATATTGGCGAGGTTAATAGTTGTATTTAAAAGTCATAGATGGAGTTGTGCATTTTCTTCTTAAACATTGTATCGTTAATTCGTTTCAGAGATGAGCAAGACAATTAAAAAAAATGTGTTTATATAAGTTTTAAGCTGCTTCATCTGTCTTATAAAATTCATCGAGATTGTCTGTGATGAACGCGTGCTGAACACCTGTCTCAGTTCACTTCTAGACGTGGTAATTTCTATCGGCGGCAATCCACTGGTCGAATATGGGTTACCAGCTCCCCAATCAGCACTGCATCAAGACCGTGGAAATCGGGAGTATAACACTGAGACAATTTACGAACCGGGCGAAATGACCACCATACGAAATTACCATGTCGCTTTGTTCTCTTCAGAGCAAAATCAAATTTATGACACCGTCCTTGAAAGCTTTGGGCAAAATCAGGGTAAAATGTTTTTCTTGGATGCTCCTGGTGGAACAGGAAAAACATTAGTTACCACTGGCATAATTGCAGAGGTCAGGAGGCAAGGCAAAATTACCATTGCTGTAGCGTCGTCGGCAATCGCTGCCACACTGTTTTCGCGTGGCAAGACAGCACATACCAATTCCCATCGATTTAGAAAGCGCCGAAACGCCTGTTTGTGGTGTGTCACGTAACAGTGATAAGGGACACGTGCTCAAGGATTGCTCTCTGATCGTATGCGATGAGTGTACGATGGCCAACAGGAAGGCAGTTGAGGCCGAGGACAGAACTTTGCAGGACATCCACAAGAACGAACATTTGATGGGTGGTGTCACAGTTCTGTTCAGTGGCGATTTCCGACACACGCTTCCCGTGGTGACGCGGGGATCGAAGGCTGACGAAGTGAATGCTTCGTTGAAATGATCTTCGTTGTGGTCACGAGTTCGTACACTGCGCTTGACCATTAATATGAGAGCTCGGCACGGCGGCAATGCACGTGCTCAAGAATTCTCCGATGTCCTTCTAAGGCTTGGCGCGGAAGGCGCTCCGGCGCCGCGGAAGGCGCTCCGGGCGTCGGGGGTCACGCGATGACCTCCGGCCACCGTAGATGCGGGCCTGTGGACGGTGAGTAACGGGCTAGCTCGCCGTCCGGCCGTCGTCATGACGGCAACAGATCGTGTCGGCGGCGCGTTCGTGTTCCACGCGCGCCTCAAAGAGATGTCAGCAAGAAGGGGCCCGCAAGGGCCGACGCCCGTCGGGGCTGTGGATATCGAAAGGTTACCGCGGCTCCAACACAAGGGCGAAGAAGAAGGAACATGGGTTTGGTTTTTAGTCAGTAGAAGTCTGACACTCCCCTTCGCTCTGCCCAAGAGCGGGGGGGGTTATTCGATGATTTTCCACCCACCAAAAAAAAAAAAAAAAAAGGCTTGGCGACGGCGAGGAGAGAGGTGGACAGGTGGCGCTTCCAGAGTCTCTCGGTACTTCGGTAGAGTTTTATCCAGTTAAGAAGAACTCATTCGCTGTGTGTACGGGGACATCAGTCGTATACGGCACCAGCAGAATTCTTGGGTGTGCGAGCGGGCCATTTTAACTCCCAAAAATGATCAGACTGCGGCAATTAACGAATGCATTATCTCGGAAATTGAGGGGAATGCAGTGGTCTACACCTCTATAAACACTGTCGTCAAGCAAGATGACGCCACAAATTATCCCGTGGAATATCTGAACTCCCTGTCAGCAAGTAGACTTCCAGCGCTTACCATCAAGCTGACGGTCGGTGTCCCGATTATGCTTCTGCGGAACCTATCTCCTTCGAAGTTGTGTAACGGGTCCCGCCTTAAAGTCATCTCGGTCCACAGACACACCATTGAGGCGAAAATTCTTACGGGTTGTGGAGTCGGCGAGGCAGTATTTATACCACGTATTCCACTCATAGCTCATAACTTCCCGATCCAGTTCAAGCGCGTACAATTCCCCGTGAGTGTTTGCTGAGCGATGACCATCAATAAGTCGTAGGGGCAAACACTGAGGGCAGCGGGTGTCGACCTCAGGACGAGCTGCTTCTCACACGGGCAGCTGTACGTCGCTTGCTCCCGCGTCACCAGTCCTGACTCTCTTTACATTTTGGCTGCGGATAGCCAACCCACTATTTGTTTATCGAAAATTCCTTTAAGTATGTTATTTTTACCCTATTTTGTAACCTCATTCATTGTTTTCTCCATCTGCTTCAGTCACAACTTATGAATTAATTCAGGAGAATCACCATAAAGTCATTTATTCAAAGCAGGCTGATAATCAGCACTTTTTGAAGGTCAATTTTACAAAAGACCTTCTCACTCTGTTACTGCACTTTCTGTAGATATGAAATGTTAAGAGAGAGAAACGGGTAAATGAGTGAACGGGTATTTTTAAACAAAGTGTAATCGTAGGTATTTTTTGGTGCTGTATAGCGTACACGCAGACGACGTCGCGGGCAGCAGCTAGTTATGGTATAAGTGTGTAATGTTGGTGATTACGGCCGAGGCGCCATTGAGACCCGAGCCGTCAGGTGAGGGTCTTAAGATAGCCGAGAACGGTAATCATCAATACACACGTGTATCATACGACGTTTTTCAACACACTTGTGAAGAAAATAATAAGTACTAAAAAGTCATCTTCAACAGTTATATCAAGTTCTGTATTTTTTTCACAATAGCGGGAAAAAAATATCAGTTTTCATTATGCGTGCGCATCTACAGTTCGACCAACTTATCTGTGCAGGCGGGAAAACACGGAACTAAAATAAAAGTACTAAGTTTGACGTAGCGATGCATTTTTCTTGACCAGTGGCGCCACCATGAAATTCAAACATAAAATGGTCATACTGTAACAATGACGGTCGACCATAGACTAAAAGAATGAGGTTTATTTATTTAAAAAAAAAGTTATATTTATAATATTACAAGTTAAATTATTTGAGTGAAAGTTTCATTTATTAAAAACGTACAAGTTGAAATTATCTATTTAAATTCAAAGTTGCATGAAATGAGGCAGCACTAGGTTTACACATTAATTTATTTTTACTATTGAACACGATCTTTTTTGTATCGAAACTTTTTTAAGAACATAGCAACTCAACCAATAAAATTTTAAAAAAAAACGGTATTACCCGGTTAGATTGAAAATGCTCTGTTTACTCGCATATAATTTGCAGTAAGGTACTACCTTAACTTTGTAGTGATAATTCTATTATGCACTAGTGTATAATATTATTATGCACGTGTTAGTTATAGTTCGGTTTATGGCCATAAGAACGATGTGATAAGGCTCACTTTACGAGCCAGTGTGTTGAAAAAGAAAAAGGAGTAGATGGTAGCATGACGATTGACAGGGGAGAATGGAATAAAAAAACGTGTTTGTGTTTGCTCTACAAAAAATAGACAGATTTCGGTACCAAAGCAGAAGCAGATGAGACCCATTCGAATAAATACAATTTAGTATCTAGATACACGATTCGACCTCTATCTGTTTTGACATTCGCCTGACCCTACAGTTCACCTACGTAGATATCAGTTGGCAACTGACTTCTTAGGTAGATTCCATAATTGCTATCGATATAATGAAATGTAAAACAATATTGTTTATATTCGCGTGGGGCCCTTTTATTACGAAGTTGACGTTAACGGTCAATGCACCAGAAGATAGCAAGAAATTATGCAAAAAAAGAAAAGAATGCATTTCATATTAATCTCTTGTATTTACGGTAGGTTTCCATGAAGAAATGGAAAATAAGAGCTGTATTGGAGAGATAACCTAATCTAGAATATTAATTCGTGCCTATCTGACTTACCTGGGGGTCTAAAACGGCCACTTTGGCAGATCATAATATGAATTGCGTTAAAAAGCGTAAAATGGACCTTTCATTAAAATAACTGCGTCTGTAACAATTTAGTAAAATACATCATAATAGGAAAATAATATGAATTGCGTTAACATTCGTGAAATAGTCACAGACGCAGTTTTTATTATGAAAGGTCCATTTTATGCTTTTAAACGCAATTCACATTATGATCTGCAAAAGTGGCCATTTTAGACCCCCTGATCTGACCTACCTAAGCTGATGGACGTATTTATGAGTGTACATCTGGCATTAATAACCAACTTATTTAAAAAGCTTATGTAACATATTAAGGTATGCAGAAAACTTAAAGCTTTTTGAAAGAAGACCAAAACACGAATTAAAATGACTATTTGGCGCCAGTACTATCTTGCTTTTGATAACCAACTCAAAAACATAAATCAATTTTAGGCTTATAAATCTGACGTTATGATTTGCGTACGTTGGTCGTTGATATGATGTGTTCGACCTCTGACTTTTTAATGAACTGTATGATAAATGGGGAACTCTTGTCATTTATTTTTGATTGGATTAAAACTGAAGTGGAAAAGTTTTATTGGTTACATCTCTGTTTGAGTGTGTTAGTATCTCGATATATTTAGGACTAGCTTTTGCCAGCTGCTTCGCCCGCGTGAAAAAAAAACGACTTTCCATACAAACTTTCATCCCCTATTTAACTCCCTTAGGGGTTGAATTTCGAAAAATCCTTCCTTATTCCTTGTCTACATTATAAAGGGAACCTATGTGCAAATTTTCAGCTTTCTAAGTCCAAGGGTTTGGGCTGGGCGTTGATGAGTCAGTCAGTCAGTCAGTCAAGACTTCTCTTTTTATTTATATAGATAGATAGAAGATTAGGTTTACCAACAGCTTCTATGTACCTACAACATATCTTATATATTATTTAGGGTTACAATCTTGGACTTACACAGTCGCCAATTACTAGTTAACCATCGTTGACAAAAATAAGTGATAACAAAAAAACTTTTTTGCAAAAAATAAAACCGACTTCGACAAAAATAAAACACAAAAAAGTGAAAAATAAAAAATCAGCTTCTGAAGTCGGTGACTTTTGTTTGTTTGATTTCATGTTTTTGCCACCGACTTCTGAAGCTGATTTTTTATTTTTCACTTTTTTGTGTTTTATTTTTGTCGAAGTCGGTTTTATTTTTTGCAAAAAAGTTTTTATTTTTCACTTTTTAGTGGTTCACATGTGCTTACCCCTTCACAATGTACCGGCGTGATGTTATGTTATGAACTGGTCAATAGACAGTCATGAGATTTCAGAAATCCCAGTCCATTTGCTATCATTAATTGAGGAGTTCCGTTGCCTATCTCCGAAGTTCTTCATCACCTTTGTAGTGAGTACAGGCGTGATATTATGTTGTGTGATGGCGTAAACAATGCTTAGGTATGCTATAGCAACAATCGCGGTTAATCTGCTGTTATTTATTGAAGAGTTCCCCCGATTTCTACAAGATCCCATCATCAGATATTGAAATGGTGACAATGGGACCACACGGGAAGCACCAGCTTTCAAATGAAAAAAGAATCAAGAAAATCAGTTCACCCAGTCGCAAGTTATGCGCGAACAAACATAAAAAAAAAAAAAAAAAAAAAAAAAAAAAAAAAAAAAATACAGTCGAATTGATAACCTCCTCCTTTTTTTGAAGTCGGTTAAAAATATACCTATATACTTAAATTTAAAATGAAAAAACCTAATTACATTTAAGTATATTATTTAGGGTTACAATCTTGGACTTACACAGTCGCCAATTACTAGTTAACCATCGTTGACAACAAAAAAATAAGTGATAACAAAAAAATATACTTAAATACTTAAATTTAAAATGAAAAAACCTAATTACATTTAAGAGTTTGCAAGACATAACGTAGAAACGTAGAAAGAAAAGCGGTATTGCTATACATTTACGAACTAATTATGACTATGTTATATATAATTATGTCATTGTTATCCTATATATCATACGATAAAGTCTTGACTCTACTTCTTGATCTAGGCTTTACATATCTACATAAGTACTGAAAACTACCTCATCGTACTCAGAACTACGAAAAGTGTTTCGATGAAAAGTGCAAAATGTTTACAAAATAACTAATGAATTATTATAATTCCTACTGCACATACATGTTATGACGACAGAAATCAGAATGTAGCAAGTAAACCAAACAAAAAAAATGAAATGAAATCAAAAGCACAATTTGAATTAAGGTTGATGTTACAGGGTAGCCCGCAAAATTCAAATTTTCTTACGTTTTTAGCGATTTGCAGGCCAGTGCTAGGTTGTATGTTAGTGAAATTATGATTTGCGGCTGTAAGACGTATGCAGTTACAGAATTATAATCATCAAAATCATCATTACAACCCTCCAAGTTCATGTAACTCTCAAGAATGATTAAGGTCATTCCTGGCCTGGCCTAGCCTGCAAATCGCTAGAAACGTAAGAAAATTTGAATTTCGCGGGCTACCCTGGAACATCCACCTTAAGTGTAATTATGAATCAAGCGGTATCTATAGTACTTACTTCAATGATGACGACATAATCGATTTCCCATGTAATTCTCAAGTACATAAAGCAATTATCCACTCGTGATTCGGAACAAACAAAAACAGTTCTTATTGGGCGTGGTAGTGACCTCATCAAGCATTGCAGGATTTGTATTCCGAATCGGTAATTAAGAAAAAAAGCTTGTTTGTGTGCAACAAAGCGTCATCATTAAATTGCAAATTACCGCGAAATTCGAAATTTAAACTGTGTTTAAAAACGCGCGGCAACGAAAAAACGTGAGTCTTAACAGAGTATAAACACAGAAAAGCAAACACTTTAGATTTAGATAAAGTTGAATGGGTACTTTATGCAAATAGGTGACTACTATGGTGACTACCGTTTAAATAATCTCCACTCACCTCAGAATAGAACAAATAAGGTGTTATCTAAATTCCACACTTCTAGAGACACTCAAAAACAAAGTTGTTTCAGTACTAAGTACAAAATGGACCGATTTAAGCAAAAATGATTCAGTCCACACTAACCTCATTTCGAGATAATAGAGTTTAAAGTTTATTTCGGTATTTCTCTGGCTTTGTAGTTCTAAATGTTATGTTTTTAATTTTATGTTATTCTAAGTGTTCTAAACTAATTTACATGCATGTATTTAGTAAATAAATTTTAATAGTTTCGTAGATATTCAAGAAAACTTGCGCGTGGATCATTATTACATAATACATTTTGTATGGAATTAGCTGTGTAGGCTGCGGAAAGAAAAATGCAAAAATGTTCCAAACTATGACAAAAATAAAAGCTTAAAAATGTTTATTATTTTTATTTTATTTAAAAAAACACAAATGTTACCCTACTCGTCATCCAAATCAAAGTCGGGTTCATCACAATAACCATCTATATCGTCTATTATTGCATCGTCTCCCTTCAGTTTTTTATAATAACCAATGCAATCATTTGGTATGAGATGGAATAACGATTTCAAATCGTTTAACTTCTTTTTGTTAATCAGTTTTCCTGAAGGCCATAATTCTTGCAAATCTTCTTCTATGACACCCAAATCAACACCTTTTAATTTCTTTTTAATATAAAGCTGAAGGAAGATTTTGAACAGGCTCAAACTTGTGAAGAAACTGAATGTCTGACTTACGATTTGGAGAAAACCTTGCCTTTACCTAGAATACCGACCAATATAGTTTTCTACAAAAGGCAGTTATGGGTATACAACTGCGGTATACACTCGGCTTCCAACGGTGTTGGGAATTGTTTTGTTTGGGCTGAAGGCGAGGCAGGCAGAGGGGCCCAAGAAGTGGGTTCATGTTTGAGGAAATATATTAAGTGCGTGCTACCTCCTACAGTAAAAAAATTGATTTTGTGGAGTGACTGTTGCGGAGGGCAAAACAGGAATATCAAAATCGTTTTGATTTTAAAGGCTTTATTAAATAGACACCCCACTCTCGAGACAATCAGCTTCCGTTACCTAGAATCAGGACACACTTTCCTACCAAATGACAACGACTTCGCTAAAATTGAGACTCGACTCAAGCAATATGAAAGGATATACTCCGTGGATGATTATATTGCCATTATGAAACAATGCAAAAACAAAAATCCTTTACAGGTCCATAAAATGGAAAGTTGTGATTTTTTTGGATCTCAAATTCTAGAAAAGAAAATAGTTAATAGAAAAATATTTAATGATAAGAGCAAAGTAAACTGGCTCAAAACAAAAGAAATTTTAATCACAAAAAAGACTCAACATTCTTTGTTCATGAGAACTTCCTTTAATGAGGTGTTGATTTGGGTGTCATAGAAGAAGATTTGCAAGAATTATGGCCTTCAGGAAAACTGATTAACAAAAAGAAGTTAAACGATTTGAAATCGTTATTCCATCTCATACCAAATGATTGCATTGGTTATTATAAAAAACTGAAGGGAGACGATGCAATAATAGACGATATAGATGGTTATTGTGATGAACCCGACTTTGATTTGGATGACGAGTAGGGTAACATTTGTGTTTTTTTAAATAAAATAAAAATAATAAACATTTTTAAGCTTTTATTTTTGTCATAGTTTGGAACATTTTTGCATTTTTCTTTCCGCAGCCTACACAGCTAATTCCATACAAAATGTATTATGTAATAATGATCCACGCGCAAGTTTTCTTGAATATCTACGAAACTATTAAAATTTATTTACTAAATACATGCATGTAAATTAGTTTAGAACACGTAGAATAACATAAAATTAAAAACATAACATTTAGAACTACAAAGCCAGAGAAATACCGAAATAAACTTTAAACTCTATTATCTCGAAATGAGGTTAGTGTGGACTGAATCATTTTTGCTTAAATCGGTCCAATTTTATATTTAACCGTGAATCGTTTTTTAAGAATTGAATTTTTCGTTTTTCTTTAATTAAATAGAATAGTCATGTGGTCTGAATCAGTATACTTCTGTAGTCGAATGTTATTTGGAATTGAGTTAAAATGATTCAAGGTTATTGGAACATTTAAGCAGAATGATTTTTATAATATTTTCCATATTGTATAAAAAGCATTATTGTTCCAAGTAGTTTGAATCATTATAGCAAAAAACAAAAAACCTATATCAGGGCAACCAAGAAAATGCAAAAATGATTCTAATAGCTTGAAACATTTATGCATTATGAAAAAATGATGTTCGCTATGACAGTTGTGGTTTGGACCATACGGATTTTCGTCAATTATTAACATAGAGTTCCGAGTCTTTGATATGTTAAAATATACCTTATTTAGAGTACATAAGTCACAAAAACTCGAAATTGTCGAGATTGTGGGTTGGATCATTTTTGCATAAATCGGTCCAAATATAGTCACAAGCACAACTCACAACACTCGTCAACGTCACACAAATCACTTGTTTCACGTATGCCAGTTGGTCGGTTACTGTGTTAAATTATCTCATGATTATGTTTATATCTCATAATGCTATGTTAATTTTCAAGTTCTATGTCATTCAACACACCGGTGTAGCAGGTTTTGTAGATCGGGAACCTACAGACCTTATAACAATTGTGGAAAACTCCTTTTATTTTTAAAAATATTTTTGTTTTTTGAAAACGGATTAAAATGACGTGGCAAAAGTTTACCAACATAGAGCAAATTTATGATTATTAAAATTAAAAGCTTATTTTGTAAATTCCATTTTCGAAATAAGTAGGTGGTGGCCCGAGGTGGTGGCTGTTATAGTTTTATTTTCTTTTTTTAGACTAATCTTTGTTTTTTCGTCAATTATTATGCCAAGTCATTTCGAAGGGTAGTTAAATTAAAATTAATTGGTAGGTAAGTATAAAAATATGAAAACTTGACAAGTTGACCTTTAATAATGTGATGCATATATGCATATGATGCATATATGCATGCATATGCTGAAAAATTCTCTTAGCTTTCGGTCCCAGAGTAATTAATAGGTAGACTAATTTTAACAATTATTGGTTATTAATTAGTTACACAGGACGACATTTCTTAAATAAGATTTATGTAGGTAATAGGTACTTACCTACTCGTATTTAAGTTTAATGGTTTAGTGGTTAAAATCCCAGTAAGATTAAATTAAATTATTGGAGTCTTGCTCCTGTTCTAAGGCCATAAAATAATAAATATTATTGCAATTACTTCCAACGATGAATATGTATCTACAGGTCACGTGGGACTATTTAATAAAATTGCACAATATTGTGAAATATACGATATTTATAAACAAAAGTCTTCAAAAATTCTATACCCTATTAAATATTTTATTAGATTAACCAAAAACATTTACAAAATGGGACCAGCATCCAGGTGAAAAGGCAGTACACAGTGAAAAATACATTTAAATACACAGAATTGTAAAATCAAAAGCAGACTGACAGACAAAAGTTGCGAGCTTTAAGAATAGTAAGTACCTACCTACCTAATTATAAGAATCATCACAAATTCCTCTTTGATGACAAGCAATACGATCTTTACCCAAACAGAATAAATGTTAGTTATTAAAACGCGAAACACGTGATATTGATTCATGGTCAACAACACTCTACAAAAAAACTTAGTATACAAACTTTTTTAGATCCTAGCACATTGTCTGACTGCGAAAAAAAAACTAAACACGTTTCATAGACACACCTATGTGTTTATTTAATATTGGAACGCTCTGCGCGTCTTCATCACCAAGCTTTGATTTAATGATGCATATATTTATGGTATTTTTTATAATGGGGAGCCACACTAAAAGGTAGGAACAGATGGCGCTGCGAGCGACTGTACCTTGTTTACGTCTTTTAGCAAGTGTGTGGTTGCGATTTTCTGTGTTTATTTTGTGATTTACCTTACAAAATGTACACGCTGTTATCTTTATGAGAACTTCGAACTGAGCTTCGACGAAGAAATGCGTCGAATGCTGGGAAAAAGGCCGATTTGATTGAAAGGTAGGCATTTTAAGTATTTGAGGTTATCTTTCATATTTCTTCTGTTTTTATGTTAAAACAAACTTATATTTTTTGTGTTCCTCTAGGTTGGAGGCATACGATCGAAATCAAAATTTTAGAGTCCACTTTGATCTTGAAGAAGACAGTTCATAATATGTTTAGGAAAGGAACTTTGACAAAGGTTCATTACCTGAAATTTTACATATGTGTAAGAATGACTATGGTGTAAATATTTATACATGTATTTGGAGAATAAATAAGTCACATTTAATTTACCTGTATAATTACTTCTTCCAAAATAATCACTTTCTCAGAAGTGCAAACTACATAACCTTGCTGTATTACTTGCCCTGAAGTTTTTAATCCGCAAAGCGCTTTCCCATTTGGGGAACAGATGAACTCCCCGGTTTTTACAATTTAAGGCACTGCATTGAGGAATTCTTGATAAAAAAACGAGAAGTTTGGTCTTGTTTACAAAAAAATGTATGGGATTTGACAGTTCTTATGTCAAAGCAAGGTACGGTTGCCTAGACGCCACCAAGCGGGATAAAAAGGCAGTTTTCCTCCCCATTGGAACGCCTCGTGTCTGTTATTCATATTTGATGATATTTATGGATTGATATAAAAACTAAAGATACGGTCGTCCGAACATTTTGCTCGATGCGTTCCCCAACCCCATACAGAGAAACACTAACGTCATCTTTAAGAACTAATCAGGCTGCTCGTAAACGTAACCTTGTATGAGCGGCGTGGCGTGGTATTATCGAGGTATAAAGAAATTAAATAAAGCTTTCATTATAATGTTGATAAAAAAAAATGTTAAATAATTATTAATTTTCATTTTCTTTTAAACTTCGGTTTAGTCAAGACCTATTTGGGACCAAATTCGAGGCGTCATTTTATCATGCGGTCCGCCCTGCAGTCCTTACGCAGTAATATATAAGTCAATGTATATATAAGTAAAAACTGTTTTAGTAAACACTTTTCTCAAGGTTCGCGGTTTTCTCAAAGAACTGCGTAGTACCTCAGTAATAAGACCGGTACATAACGTATAAATCATCGTGTGCCAGCTATAAATATTACGAGTAAGTTTCACACAGCCTATAAGCGCCGTAGTGCCTTCTATGGCAGCGAAGAATCCTTGTGGACAGATATTACATCGATTGCCCGACTGGTTTGATGTCTAGAGCCCTGATCATGCCCTAGATTGCGACGGAGTAAAGTATGAAGGTATTGTAATATTTTATTTGTCGAGGTGAGCAAAGTTAATTGAATAGTTCTGTCGAGTATAAATTCTCACGATTTTACGTTGCTTGTAACCTAGGATCTGACCTAGGTTCATAGAAGCAAAGTGGATAGTTATTTATTTAACAGCTCAGACACATAAATGTACAGGGGTGAACTTAATGTCACTGTGGCACAGGGAAACACATTATACCACTCACACACTACATAAGGCGCCTAAAATCTTGGTATTTCACAGACTTTCGTATCAGTAAACTACATGTCATATTATGCATCTGAAATGATTATATTTTAAACGAAAATATAGGTACTACTATCACATGCAAGTAGAGTTTTTAAGAGATGACAGTATTTATTGCTCTTATAAGCATCGTCAAGCAGTGTAGCCGGTCGAATAGCTACATTTTTCGTAGCAGATTTATCATTTTGTAAAATAGTATTAGAATTTTCGTTTCTTATTTATTCTCGGAATTTGATTTTTTGACCCAAATATTGATGGTTTTTTTTTTAACATATCTAGAATACAACTAAATTCTAAGCTTCTTTGGGTCACAACAAGTGAACAAGATATTCTAATGAGTTTTGTATCTGCGTAGAGGCTCACTTGTTAGTTTTCCTCTGTGAATTTATGGGCCACACGCTATTCGTGTCATCATGCCAATTTGTCTATGCCTACTGGACAATACTCCCAAAACAGACGATTCTCATCAGTGTGGGGCACTAGGTTGGTGACCGCTGGACATCTAGTCACGCCATTATTCGTGCCAACTTCTGTCTAGAAAAAAATGCTCTAATTACTGAAGTTTTTTTGCGGAGTAAAACACCTCTAAATAGGCTAGAATAGTTACTATTCAAATCAGTGTCAACCAGACTAAATGACGATAATTTTACTGGTTCTCATTTAATTATCATACTATTACTGACAATGATTTAGTTAATAGTCATCAATTATGGCTATGTTGTTTAGCAAAAGAGTGACAATTGACGTTATTACGGCTATCGATGTCAACGTGACGTATCGAATGCTAGGTCACATTTGACGTCAGATCATTTTCGTTGTATTGTCACCCGAGGTCAAGTTGTTATGATATTGATCTCGATGTATAACGAATATCTTTGCGATAAGTAAGGAAACAGGACGTGAATTCTTTAAATAGAACATTTCTTCCGTTTTGTAAGTTCGTTAACATTCACAAATACATGCGCTAATATGCAGATCCGGAACAATGACTCAACAACGTCAATCGAACCGTTTTTGGTAAAACCCAATACAGTTTGCTGTCACCCTTTTGAGGGTGCGACGAAAACGTGCAAAACACGCGATGTCTCTCTTATATGCCACAACTCAAGAGTTGTACACATGCAAGCAAAACTTTAAGTAGTCCTAATATCTATGTGCCCATTTTTTTGTAAAGGGGTAAATGAACTATAATACTGTCTATTAGTGTGGTTATGTGTCTAGCTAGGTAGCATCACGTTGACTTTGCGTAGATGCCGCACAGACGCGATGCTATGTAGATCATCTACGAAACACGTAGCAACGGCTACGCTCCGTAGCGACGTCTACGCTACGTAGCAACGGCTACGCTCCGTAGCGACGTCTACGCTACGTAGCGACATCTACGATACGTAGCGACGTCTACGCTCCGTAGCGACGTCTACGCTCCGTAGTGAGTGACGTCTACGCCCCGTAGCGACGTCTATACGCTCCGTAGTGACGTCTACGCTACGTAAGCTGTAACTACGTCAAAAGACTGTTGTAATGTTGTATTGTAACGCTATATTTATTGTCTCAATGAAAGCCATTTCATCAAACAATAATCATCGTTTAAAAAGTATCATTTTGATTACCGAAGCCAGAGATGTGAATTTGATTAATCCGTCATAAAAATGCGTTTAGAATCCATGCTGTCCACAATTCGTTTTATTGAGGCTCGTTTTAATAATCCGATTATTTATGATTTCTAATAATGATGAATACTTGGATTTGGAGTTATGGTGTAGGATTAGAGATATTTATTGAAGATTAACTTATAATTTTGGTGTTTTTCGTAGATGTCTCTATTACCTGTATTAATTTTACACTACTGTTACACACGAAAATGTTTTAACTACAGACAGATTCATTAAATAAACAGTAAATTTTGCAAGAATCCTATGAAGATTATTATAAAATCTCTATCTTTAATAGAAAAAGTTAATAGAATAAGAAAAATTGTTTTGTTTTTTGATTTTATCACGATTCAGGATATCTAAACAGATTGCTAGTATACAAACAAAATATACTGTATACTAAATAAATCACTTAATTTTGCAAGGAATGTGGTCGAAGCGACTTTCCATGCATTCTACGAGAACTCGACTTATATTTTATTAAAGCAGACTAAATACTTACCTCAGATATCCTATCCTTTTCTTTATAAGGATGTAAGAAAGAGAAAGTACCTATGTTCAAAAAGTGTGTCAAATAAAGATGCATAAAGTTACGTTTTCATTTAAAATAAACAGATAAGAATGATGCCTGTAGTCGCAACTCGCAACGTAACTGAAAGAAAATATTTGAACAGTTGTGAAATGTCGACCCGTTTAACTAGTGTGGAATTTTTCCGTTTCGTTTTGTGTTCATATTTTTATATCGACAATAAAGCTGACTCGTGGACGAAAAAAAGATTAATTTATTTCATTTTTTTACACAATCATATATTATACTTAAAAGAATTTTGCACTGTCCAACCACATACCCAAAATAGTACGTAAAGTAAGAATACCGCACTGTTAACACTGCATTTTAGTTAGGTTATTAAGAAGTAGTTAATTACTAATTACCTCAAGGAAAACAAGTTTTAATAACATTAAATAGTTTCATTAAATAGTACCCAAGAGCGCTGTTATTTATGAACAGTCGAAACAAACTACCTATTTAAGTATGTTACGAATAGTTAACTGAACTAATGACCAATTAAAAGAAATCCTTCATAAGCATTTACATCATCTTTCAAGTGATCAACAAACTTAAAACCAATAACAAAATTCTAATAATAAACTTATATTTATTGAAGAACTGACCTGTGCCCATCATAGGTTATACATAGAATAATATTATGAATCTGATAAACTACCCTATTCAAAATATATTATTGTCATTGCTACATCATCTGCTCTTCTTTCGAAACATTAAAATATATAATTTTAATAAAAGCTGTTGGTTACAAAAAGTCTTGCAGAAATCTTTGGATTATTATAAACTCACACAAGGTTGCTAATGTTTGGCTCATGAAAGCCACACTTTGACAACTGCCACTATAAATGGCACCATAAAGCATATCAACAAACGGGCCGGTTTTTAAAGATGACTGCCAAAGATGATGAAAATGAAACCAATACCAATAGAGCAACCGTCTAAGACGATGATGATGATGAAACTAAAAACATCATTATAAAAACAAACAATTCATCAAAACCTTCATCGTGCATAAACACAAAAATCAACGTTATCATTTATTTTGAACGACGTATTTCATAAATGTTATCTTGGGTTCAAAACCTCTGCCAGTGCACGTTTTATGTCAGATATTAAACCAAGATTTAATAAAAACTTCAATGACCAATAAGATTTTGTTACATCGAACTTTTTTTCTGTATAAATAAACGAAAAATTGGCGCTAATCTCCGAAGGAATTTGAGTCTGCATTATTCATATTATGTAAACGGGTTTTCAAATGTTTCAATCTCAACTACAAATTTTCCGTTCGCTATATACATAATATTTAATGCAAATAGACTGATGCATAAAACACAAACCAAATATGTATACCTACCTAAAACATTTACGAAATTCATGGAGCGTTTAAAAATAAATATAGACGAACAGAATTTTATCAGGTCTCTAATAAAATGTTTTATTTACAATGAGTAAATAACACTTTTTTTTATGATATATTGACGTACTTAGTTACAAAAATAATGTTTATATTATCCATGTGCTTGTGCATGTGCTTCAGGTATTTATTATATACCAGTATAATATTAAGATTATCATCAATACAGAGATAGATAATGAGATACGTAAATGCAATTTAGCATTTTATTATCCAGATAAATAGTAAGGCCAAGTTTAAGTACTAAATATTTTGATATAGACATAACAGATAAGATACAGGCTGTAAATATAATTTACAAGTCTTTAAGCATACCTGGAACCTTTATAATCAAACTCTGATGAGGAAATTAGGGATTCAAAATAAAACAGGTTTTGGTTTGCTAATTTGCTAACACAAGATCTAAGCCTTGCATAGTTTTGCTAATTAAATGTCCAATGATGCTTGAATACACTTTTTGGATACTTAATACTTATGTGATAATAATGACTGGTTTGACTGGCCTGTTGGTCTAGTGGTTAGTGACCCTAACTGCTATGCCGGAGGTCGTGGGTTCGATTCCCACCCAGGACAAATGTTTGTGTGATGAGCACGATCATTTGTTCTGTGTCTGGGTGTAATTTATCTATAATATGTATGTATTTAGAAATATATAAGTATGTTTATCAGTTGTCTAGTACCCATAACACAAGCTCTGCTTAGCTTGGGACTAGATGGCGTTGTGTGATAGTTGTGGAATATTTATTTATATTTATTTATTTATAATGAAAAAAAGCCTTGTTGCCACAAATTAATCATCAGCGATGTTGGTTCAACAATGATGTTGGTATGTTTGGTTTTCACACGCGGTTCCTAAACACGTAATTCACTATCTTTGTATACACTAGTGTTGGCCGGTTTGGAGGATTAAATAATGTGATACAACAGATTATGTCACGAAAAGCAAACATCACTTACCTATTGTTTAAAAACAAACAGTGTTTACGGTTTAGTATTCACCGAAAAACACCAGGAAATAATGATATGCTTGCGTACAATTAACTGGATTAATCTTAATGAGAAATCAGTAAATAGCTTTTAAATAACTGTGTAACAAAAAATATATCTGTCCGTCTATCAGCGGTCTGTAATTTAAAAATGAATGGCCTTTTACACCCCATAGAATTTGGCGCCAAACATCATAATGTTTATTCTCAAAGGTTCCGATTTTTTTCGTGCCTCCCACGCTAGGGTCGGTGCTTCCCAGAATTAGCGCCATAGATATTGGTTTGGGGTGAAACTTTTTTTTAAGATAATATTTCATGGCTATGAATGAGCGGGCGGCGCTTCTATTTATTTGTCAGAAGGCACGCTCCACCACACCGCACTGACCATTTTTTCCTCTAAAATCTATATTTAAGTTATGGGGAATACAGTTCTGATCATTTTTATTACGCATTTATTATAAGGCTACTGTCACAGTTTTTGCAATCACTGTCAAGGTCTGCAATTTGGCAACTAAAACCTATATTTTTTTCGGAAAAACATACGATACTCCACACACATAACGTCATAATAAAAAGTCGAATAACGATTGAAAATGGCAGACTTTATGTTAGGCGACATGTGACATTGCTAATGTCATGGCCAAAGCGATCGTAATTCTGTCAATTGGTGAATGATCTTTGTAAACGGATTTGATCTTATTACTAATTAAATCTGAATTGATTTGGTCAAATTTTATTGCTCGTTTAGATACTTCCTAATCAAATTACTGCGTTGGAGTCGTATCGATCTTATAAGAGTCTTATAAAACATGCATGATTACTTTTAATTTTGATATTTTTTTTTTATATTGCAAAATACTCTAGTCCACGATCACGCCTGACAAAAAGCTATTAATGAGGTCTATGATGGAACCCAGAAAATACGTGTTCCCTCTTGCTTTTACATACAATCATAAGTACTATATATAGGTTAGGTAATATATATTACAACTTACAAGTATATTGTGTTAGTTCTTCAAGAAACTAGGGTAACTTGTGATGTCCAGAAGTGACATCGAACATAAATGTTTTTTTTTTTTAGAAAACGTTGCCCCACACTAGGAATTTCTCCTGTATCGTGGGTGCGTTCACAAACATTTAAACTCACATACACAAATACCCAGACCCAGAACAACTATCTGTAGGTCTTACAAATATTTGTTCCGTGCGGGGATCGAACCCGTGACACGCAGCGCGGCAGTCCATTGCTTGAGCCATTGCGCCAACCGTGCCGTCATTCACTTAGCACGATTAATTAACTAAAAGTTGGCGCAGTGTCTATAAAACATAGTCTAAAATATTATAACGAAGTATTTGGATATGTAGGTCTGGGTTTAGACTGTAGAGCCTAGACGAATTAACGGTATTGAAATAACTAGGTACTAAACTTTAAATTTTACGGTACAAGGTAGGTGCGCTAACGCTACATTTGGTAATAACTTAACTGGAGGTTTATACCCACAAGCGAATTACTTAATACAGTTTTCCTTGTTCAAATCGTGCTCTGGGGGCCAATTCTCGGTTTTAGAGATGGTGTCGAACTCGAGAAAAATTTCTAATGACGTCATTTTTTCGAGAAATTTTAAAAGTTGCTATTCTGAGGATGTCGAATTCGACATTTGTCGAAGGCTAACGTTCGAGTTCATCTCGAGTGCTTCTGAGCAGCAGTGCAAGTACGTAACACTCGATTCGCTTCGATTCGATAAATCTGACAGTTATTCTCGATAAAATGAGCTTTTATCGAATCGAATCGATGTCGCAAGTACGTAAATAATATTTTGACGATCGGTAGATAACTCTAAAATTTAAACGATTATAATCGAAAATGCAAGTACGAAACGACATTTTGACAGTTGAGATCGACAATTTACGCTGTCGATCTCGATAATATATCGACACCTTGTAAAAGCGCGCTAAGCCTATCGAACACGACTTATTTTTATAATGGAGTTAGATCTTTTATAAAATTTTTTTTTTCTTTTATTCTTTTTTTTTTATAAACTAGAAAGTAATCTCATCTGTCAACAGTGTCAACGACAATTTTTTTTTGGCAAAGGTAAACACGACGACGCACAGAAGATGGAATATTTTCTGTATTTTTACTAAAATAAACGGCAATTTTGGTAAATACTAGTAGTTTCTCTGAAATAAACCCTTAAACATTGTTTACAATGCCGAACATCTATGAAAAAAAAGGATTTTATAGATTTCTCGGACATTAGTCGTACCACCGGTGCCACTACTAATATATAAGTAATCTGTGGTTTTGTCTTCGGACGTCATCATGTTGCCATTTGACTGTCGATCCTTAACGACTCGATCGACTCGATAAATCTTGTCGACGCGTGTTACGTACTTCCAAATTCGATAACAAGTTCGATAAAACTGACAACGATAACGATCTCGATGTCTTATCGATGCAAAGTTCGTACTTGCACTGCAGTAGAGATGTAATGTCGATTATATAGATACGTCATTTCTGAGTGAATTTGTTGAGTTTTGGATTGTACACTGTTTTCTTTTCTTTAGTTTTTAAATAAAATACGGCTTGGCATCTCATACTGGAAATTCGATTTATACTCTTTGATTTGTGCATTGTGTTTTCATGAAACGACGACCTTCGCGCAGATAACAGACTCTGTAATTTGTGTACCTATACCTACGATTGGACTTGAAACCACTGAAAGATGGACGAGTTTATTAGCATTTTTATCTCGGAGTTGTTGGAAAGTGGCGAGCAACTGGCCAATACACGGCGACAACAGCTATCCCGCCGTCGATATTTACGACTTGAGCGAAACAGAAGTCATTAAAAACTTCAGACTAAATAAAGATTTAATAAGGGTTCTAATACTTAGATCTATTGGCTCCTGTAATAAACTGGATACCACTAAAATAGACCCGAAAACGAAGGTAAATAATTGTTTGCTTCATAATTTTATTAGTCTGTTAGTCACTGACAGACAGTCAGCTGTCAAACTGATTATTTTTACACTAAACGTTTCGTTTTACTTTAGCTTTGCACGGGACTTATTCAAATTTAATATATAAATTATGTCCTAATTTTAAGTGTTTCTCATAATTATGTTTAAGTACTTGTTTGTTTGTGAAACTAATAAATACTTTTTCTTCCTTTCTTTTAGACTTAAATAATTAGGTTTAGTCAGCGTTTTAAAACAAAATCATTCATTCACTCATAGCTATCTAAAACGGAACGCGCGATTCTTCGTAATGGTAACATTAGCTTCACTCGAATCGACATTTTCGTGACATTTATTTCTATTTTGACTGAGAATACGGAATTCTGCTCAATTCGAAATTTTTTGGTAGAGATAGAGATATTTTTGATAGACATAGAGATAGACTTACGAACTCGAACTCGAGATAAATCTCTAAAACCGAGAATTGGCCCCCAGTGGTTCAAATACATTTTTAAACTCAATCACTTGAACAAAAACAGCAGTAGTATAACAGATTAGTATCAGTAGAGAAATGCGAATATAGGTATACTGATTTAGGTATTTTGCTAGAATAATAACAACATTGCCAAGTATGTTACTGTGCACTTTTGGTTGAGAAAAAAACCAGTGTTTTTATTATGTAAGTACGGAAAATTACCTTTTCTAGTTTCAGCTACTAAAGTGATATAATTAGCGTTAAATTAAACCAATCTATTAGGAAATCCCTAGTTCTACACCAAACGTTGTTTTTATATCGACTCTATCTCAACAAAATCAGTGTCGATGATTTGCAAGATTTAATAATTTTGCGCCCATCATGAACGTGGTTTGATATAAAAATGGTTTAAAACATAACATCACGTCCTTTTTACCCAAACGGTTACGGTCTACTCTCATCATCATCATCAGCCTATAATTGTTCCCACTGCAGGGACTCAGGCCTCCTCTCTAGGAGAGGGATGGGCTATAATCCACCACGCGGGCCCAGTGCGGATTGATAGATGTCGCATATCTTCGATTTTTTTTTGGTTCTAAGACATGCCGGTTTCCTCACGATGTTTTCCTTCACCGTTTTGAGAGCAGTGGTGATGAAATAAATTACACAAAGTAATGCGCCTACCTGGGTTCGAACCCACGACCAACTGTTCGTAAGTCGGGGCCGCCACCACTGGGCCACCACTGCTCTCTGGGGTCTACTCTACGTCCACCATATTGTTTCAGTCCCATCAACATGTAATTAAAGGCGAGATAAATCGTTTAGTTTTTTGAATGTATTGATTCGTTAACTACTAACGTCCTCAAAACTCATTAATTCATCTCGTTTTATTTTTTTATTGATAAAAAATTTTTCACCAAGATGTGCTTGTACGATAAATGAAAGTTATTTGTAATGTGTGTGCCATATGGGCACAGAACAGATGACAGATAGCCTTTATCGTAAGTAGCGAGGTTTTTCAACGCGTCTTTGTGTGGTAAGTTAATTACGCGTAAATTACTTGATACAATGTTTCAACCAACGGAGACTACAAAAAATTGCTAGACTAATTAAGTAATTAATGGCCTAAAATGGATCCTGTTAGACTAACCTGGTTTACTAATACATAGTTGTTTAACACGCACTTGTCTAAAACCTAATTTAACAAAAAACGGTCTCTATACAGACCAAAATTTTATAATGTACTTGACCCGCCCCGGCTTCGCACGGGTGCAAAATAGGTATTAAAACCTTCCTTTTGAATCACTCTATCTATTAAAAAAACCCGCATCAAAATCCGTTGCGTAGTTTTAAAGATTTAAGCATACATAGGGACAGACAGCGGGAAGTGACTTTATTTTATACTATGTAGTGATAGTGATGTAGTGATAGTGATTTTGAGTACACATTTTTTTTACTGTTGTCGATTAAAAACAGTTCAATGGATGACCTGCGTTATTTGAAATCTAGCCATTAGATATGGTGAACAGCTATCTTTTACCTTATAAAAATGTCACATTGAACCGATTAGTTTTATCTTTGCGGTGTTTTTCAGCATGAGTCACAAATACATTCGCACTCTAAGAATGCAATAAAATCCGTAAATAGTCTGATTGCAGTTCTTTAGTATAGTAGTGGCAGTAGTTTATTACTTCGATTTGATGCGTGTGGGTTGAAAACAGTCTGAGAAACATTTAAATACTTTTAGATCGATTGTGTTTTTGTAGACCGTGTTACTTGTAATTGTAAGGCACAGAGGTCCCAGTTAAATTTTCTAGGAAACTAATTCAATTTTTTGCGACGCTAAAACGCGTGGTAGAGTTGACCATCGACAGTATATCTGTTGGTAGTCCTCTCATACGCGATTATGTGTAAGATTGCAAATAGATGCGTAAGCATCTTATTATATGTGGTATAAGTTTGCGGTTCAGACTATAGTTGCAAAAACATGTGTGTGTGGTCAAGAATTAAAGGTTTTAGATAAGACCATCTGACTAAGACTGTACGCAATGTACCAAATGTGCGTACAATTAGTAAGCACTGTGGGTTAACATCCTAAGATTACTTAGTGGGTTTTCCGCAAAAAGATCGCTGGACCATGCATGGCCGAGCAGGATAAAACAGCATTCATTTGATTTTCGATTAGGTATAATATAATAAGAATTAGGTAAATTATAACTTGTGGTGTATTAGAATACTGTTTTCGCTTAAAAATCCTTAGAGAAAATAAATCAAGTGAGTGATACATTAAACATTGAATCAGTTTCAAAATTCTGCTTATCTTTTTAGGACAGCTTATTATCTTACTCAAGCAAACACTCAGTTACTCACTGATGCATCAGACTAAAATTTGAAATGATAAAAGTAAAGAATTTTAGTATTTTAACGACAAACATAATGCCGGGGATATTTTGTATCTTAATATGGATATTATGACGCTCGCTTATGGAGCGCAAACATGGTCGCTTACAAAACGTCAGCAGTCCGCACTTGGGGTCTGCCACCGAGCTATGGAGCGAAGTATACTGGGTGTCAAACTCACGGACCACATCAGAAACACTATACTTCGCTCGAAAACCCAAATAGCCGATGCTGGCAATACAGCTGCTGGGTTGAAATGGAACTGGGCTGGTCACATCTGCCGCATGTCGGAGGAACAATGGGCAAAAATTACCACTTAGTGGATACCAACAAGCAGGAAACGACGACGCGGCAGGCCCAGAAGGAGATGGCAAGATGAGCTGGATTCCTTCTCAAAGGATTGGCCTATCATCGCACTAGATCGCGAAAAGTGGAAGGAGGGAAGGGAGGCCTTTGCCCTGCAGTGGGACAGTACAGGCAAATAATAATATGGACATTGGCATTCACTTTGGTCCTTGCACGTGATATTTAGAGCGAATATCCTCAATTATATTATTTAAACACGTGTAAGTAATCCTGTTCAAGTCATAAACTCGCAACTGCCATTGAGCGTATGGCGCCACCTTTGTGTACCCTTATGTCATAAATGCTTAAAATATGGCTACTCTTTTTAAAAATAACACTGGGTATCTGTTCTTGAATTTATTTGTCTACCAATGATTCATATCGCGAATCTTAGACGGAATGTATAAAACAATATGTTATTCTTGTTAAAACATGTCTTTCGTCACTATAGGTCGAGTCGGGTCGCGCCCACGAACTATAGAACGTCGCAGTTTAGCACGTTCGCAAAAAAACTAGTTATTTTTTAATTCAAGGTCTCGTTCGAGATACCAGCGGATTTTTAATCTGTGGCATGACAATGTTATAATGACTGACCACGGGTTGGTTATAAAACGATGTTATTCATTTAAATATATAATCTAGTTTCCTGTTTTATAACCGTGACTTTGGACCGTGAAAATGACCGAAATGTTCGAATAATAACGTGGTCATTATTTGAATCTGATTTCGAACAAGCGTTTATTTATTCATGTAGTCATGAACTGGGATTTTATATTGTTTTGAAAATAAATAAATAAAACTTAATTACAGAAGACAGTTTGCAATTATTCTTATAAAAGAAACAATGACGAAAATATTACAGAAAGTTTCATCGCTTTCTTTTATTTACATTATTTTCGTAAAAATACAACACAACAAAAATGCAACGACTTTTGTTAAATCAACAATAGTGAATTAACAATGGCGTTACAACTTTCTCTGTTTTCAGACTTCTGTATACCTACTTATTGCATTACAAAAGTTCATTGACTTGTTAGGTAACTGCAAAGTTTTATTGCATCTTCTAAATAACAAGTTAAGTTGTAGGTACATATAGATATGGCAAGTCTGTAGACAACTTAAAGATTACTTTTTACGTGTTATTTATTTATTTTGTTTTGCAACTCCGTGATTTGTGATGATTAAACCATGTTCTTTATAGCTGTGCCCGAAGCTCTACTTGGAGCGCAAGAGTAAGCAAAAAAACTTTATGGGTGCCTTCATCGTGCTCTCATACTTAGATGTTATTTTTCCTGCAGAAGTAATTTGGATCTTAAAACTTCTGCAAAATAATATTTTTGCACAAGTTTCCAATTTAACGAAGATAAATGTTTTTAAAATTCAAAGACATTCTGTGAATTGCTGTGCAATTCAAGTTATGTTTAAGTTGGTCTATCACATAAAAACCCTTTATCTATTATTCTATTGCTACAACAATAGGAACCTAATTATATTAGTTGCATTAAAAAAATATTAAACGAATATCTATAAAGTTGTTACTTACTTAATTTTTTTTTGCATTGTGAATTTTTCAGGCAATTTTCATATCAAAATACTGTTACTATTCCGTCATTTAGTAACATTACCGTGACTGAATGTGTTTTAATCACTTTTAAAAGTGAACGAACTCATTAACCATTATGCGTTTAGGTTATGTACAAACCAATCAACATTTATTTTCTTTGTAAGGTTAATTAAGATAATAAATTACATTGTGCTCTTATTTTTTGTGCTAAGTGTAATGTTCTGTTTTTTTTTTATTGGGGACAATCTTGTTTGCGGAAATTAATAAACGAAGTAAATAGCGTATCAATTATAATAAAGTAGGTTTTATGTCAGTATTTCATTTTTATACAATGTGTTCAAAATTAAATAAAGTTTTTACAGAAGTTTCTTGATGGGAAATACACGTCACCTAATGTTTATGTACCGGATTTTGTGATTGCGAAAACAATAGCCTATTATATTTAATGAATATAAATTATGTACGTTTCGGTTGTGACAAAATATTTCTTTGACAGACTTTTTACTATTTGGCAGTGCTCCTATTAATTTATGAGCTATATAAATAGTAAGTTTATATTTTTTTCTACATTAAAATGTGTCACAATAAAATCTTTTTCATATGTTTAAACAATTTTATAACTTTCTCCTGTAACATGAGAATGTAGTTTAGAATATAGGTGTGAACGCACCGTGAACCAAAAATAGTTACGGCCGCGCATCCTAGCGTTCTTGTGTTAAAAATAAAGCTGTGACTAGACTAGCCTTACGAGATGTCACTCACCTATGGTCACGTGAATCAGGATACGAAAGCGCACAATTTCACACCAATATACTCCAATCTTTAAACGGACCTTGACCAAGTCGAATTATTTGGAATGCTCCGTAACGCCGGTTAATTTACATCCATACGAACGCATCCAAACACTCACTCCCGCGCTTTTCGGTTTATTTATTAAACACGTCAAGTTTTGAAACTGGAATGAAATTCCTTTGGCACATTGGTTTTATTTCTTATTTTTATTTATTGATGCCCGCAATTTATTATCGAACGCGTTGACGCGTGCCTCCGTCACCGGTTGCGAGTACACTAAACGACGGCGCTCGCTCGCAGCCATGTTTAAAAGCACACGCCAGTTTAGTTCAGAAAAAAAAGAATAGGATTTCAGCGTGGAGCTGCTGTGCACATTGTTTACAATGAATGCTGATAGGTTAGGTTTACAGGTTTTAGCATTTACCATCATCGCAAAATGTTTACATCACCCATGTCAAAATATTCTGAATGAAATGAAGCTTAATTTTTGGGGCTCCAAATTTCTGAGTTGTCGACGTCGAAAAAAGATTGCTTATCCTAATCTAGTTGACCTTGGTAATATAATGAATAGTTTCCTGTGAGTTAGTATAAACTTTACTTATTAGGTAGAGTTGTATATTTAATTCTAATGTAACGAAGCTTATCAGTACATGGGTGTACAAAAATACAAGTTAGAAATTATGTTTTAGAGGGGCACCTATCAATTTTATCTAACTAGTGGAAAATATTTAGTGTTAGTGGTTTTCGTTATCGAAGCGGAACTTGATAAGTTACAAAAAATGGATATACAAAGCTACGCAAGGCAAGCAAGGCTATATAACTTTATGGAACCGAATAGTGTGTGGTCCACTACATCGGAAGTATGGAATACTAATGTTTATTGAGTTTTAACAAAATGAAAACTTTTTCGCTATGTAAGGGAAAAGTTTCATAGCAGAAGTGTAAGAACTACCGCGGCATTAGTCTTCGGGATTTCGGGAAACTGATGCGAAAGTGTTGATAAACAGGATGAAGATAACGAAGATTTCGGATGTGCAAACAAGATTAAGGGAATGGGCTGTATAGACATCTGGTAATGCTGACTGTGCTTTCGTAGACTTGGAGAAGGCTTAATGACAGTGTGTCGAGGGAAGATCTGTGGTCGACTCTATCTATGTATATGGTGTGGGTACCATCTATCTGGCAGAAACTTGATGCTCCGAAATTTATTTGGCATACCACACTTGGCATATTCTTCTTTGAACGAATGTATTTATGGCAGAACAATTATTTAATAGAATACTCATTTCACAGAATGTTTAAATAGCCGAATTTTCAATGGCATACTTTTAAGATGGCAGAATTTTATTTGGTAGATTTTTATAAGGTATAACGACCGTCTCGCGAAAGTATCCTTTATGGGCGGCATGGGCACCGGGCCGTAGGCCGACGAAGGAGGCCGGGGCGTAGGCCCGGCACTTCGGGGACAGAAGATATTAGTGTTATTTAATATGCGAGCGAAGCGAGCGCGTCATGGAGTACATGCGTTGCATGTATGAGTGACGTCATTATTATTATTAATAATAATAATTATTTTTGACATACCAACATTTAATGTTCTCAGCTAGAAATTTTAGCCGGGGTGAGCTGATAATAATAATTAATAATAATTATTATTATTATTGCTTGTTACACGTATGTATGAAATGCGTGCCAAAAGACGATTCTGATTATGAATTTTCGGCGAAATGATGGTTCTGGAAATGAAGTTTATGCTCAAAGATGATTCTGACTTACAAAATTATGCGTTTTGAATGTATGGTAAATGAGTGTATGCCAAATGATTTTCGGCGAAATAAAGTTTCTGCAATCCACTGCTAGGCAAAACAAAATTCGGGTATAAAAAATTCTGCTAAAAACTTTTTTACAAAAAATAAAACCGACTTAAAAAAAAAAACAAAAAAGTGAAAAATAAACTTTAGAAGAAAAACCAGTCTCTGAAGTCGGTGACTTTTGTTTGTTTGATTTAATTTTTTTGCCACCGACTTCAGAGACTGGTTTTTCTTCTAAAGTTTATTTTTCACTTTTTTGTTTTTTTTTTTTAAGTCGGTTTTATTTTTTGTAAAAAAGTTTTTATTTTTCACTTTTTAGTGGTTCACATGTTCATGGGTCAATGTAGTTTTTTTTTGAGTTTTGTTGATTTTTCAAAAATCGCTTCTACAATTTCGAAAAAAAAATGATGGGACCATTTCGAAAGTATACCCTTTCCAACAAAGAAAGAATTTTTCAAATCGGTTAGCAAGTGACGGAGTTATGCCCGAACAAACATTAAAAAAAAAAAAAAATACAAACATCCGAATTGAGAACCTCCTTCTTTTTTAGAAGTCGGTTAAAAAGGTAGACCCATATGGTGTGAACAGGTGAAATCTTTGTACATGGATTCTAGTGCTTCTGATAGGATAAATGGGGCATGAACTGGATGGTTTTGCATCTCAAGAGGTGTTAGGCAGGGCTGTGTAGCGTCTCCTTAGCTGTTCATGGATAGTTGTCTAACAGATTTGAAAGAGCCTGAGTGTGGATTGAGGATGCATGAGTTGCCTATCAAATACCTTCTGTACGCAGATGATCCAGTTCTTCTTGCATCGTCAGCAAAACAGTTGCAAGATATGGTAACTGTAATGAATGAAGCATTTAAGAGAAAAGGAATAAATGTAAACAAGACGAAGGTTATGGTATTTGAAAGAGAAGAGGATGTATCGGTGTGTGATGTGGAAATAAATGAAGAGTTTATATATTTGGGCAGTATGTTTACAAGAGTTGTAAATCCAGATCTTTAAAGAAAGATAAAGTCTGAAAACTAGTCTTACTTAAGGGTATCGTATTAGCCAGTATTAACTGGTTTACGGAGGTGAGATAGGCAGTCGCTCCATGTAAAATTCTGTATATTCAGCAGCATCCGGTTAGACTGGAAGTCGGCCCCAATAAAGTTGGGGTCGTGGGGCTTTCAGAACCTATAAACTCAAAGACAATTATTGTATTATTAGGTGAGATCCCGCGGTCCCGGTCCTGAAAGCCGCACGACCCCATAGTTGGAAAAAGGCTAGGCCGATGATGAATGACTTTAAAATTGCATTATTTATTTAAAATTAGTCTTTAAATACTTTAAGTTATGAACTTTAACCTGATAATAAATAAACAAAATAATGACAATAGAGTGCGCCCAGACAGAGATGATTCGAACTCTTTGTTTCTTACATAATCTGTTGGGACGGCATTCCGACACAACTGGAGTGAGATCAGGCGCTGTGCCAAGGGCTTTCTGAGGCACAGGCCGTCTACTTCGAAACTCTGGGCTAGTACTGAGCTAACGGAGAACCCAATTGTAGTATTTGCCTGACCCGGGAATATAACCCAAGAACCCACACTCAGCAGTCGCTCTTGCAACCACGAGACCTACCATACAGTACCTAGCATACATACCAAATGACATCATAGAGACTATACAGAGCTTTTAGGTTCCTATCTCTAAACATACTATGTTCATCATCATGATATGTCCTAAATGTAATTAATTTGGGGCCGGCACTGCATGTCGTCCTACTTCTCTATTATAGTCATGATCTTAATGAACTACCATAGTATTAGTCACTTACTTTCTCACCGAATGCTCCTCAATGAAATCACTTGTCCCATACCTAGTAAATTAATAGTACTATTATTTACTACCATTCTTCAGCACTATTATGTAAGTCCTATGCCTAGCCTTCTACACGTCTCGGGTTTTATGACCTGGGCTGTATCGTACGCATGTGCATAACATAAACACTGTTAACAATCTATAGTTAGCGCTTGGCACGTGAAATTAGATCATGCAGGTGTCACGATTACCTCCTACTCCAATGAAACTATTCTTAGAGGGCGATGTCGTTGCTTTTTACAGGTTCACACGGAATTTTAATTCGTCCTAGAGATGGGAATAGACCTGAGGCTGTTGGGACTAGAAAACTACTACTAGATGACTAGAAACCTTCAAACTAATGCAGATATGGGTAGGCCGCACCACATTGCTAAAATCCTTCTACTTCATTTTCCTGTAGTTATTTGTAACTAGCTGATGCCCGCGGCTTTGCCCGCGTTGATGTCGGTCAAATCATATATTAAAACCTTCCTCTACTCATTGCTGAAAACAGCATGAAAATCGGTGCTAGTGCACCGATTTTCATGCTGTTTTTGAGTTTATCTCGAACAGATGCGGCGGAGGACTTTGTTTTACAATATGTAGTGATGGACCTTCTGATTTATGGAGCTAAAAATGGGCTTACCTTTAAGACGATCTACGTGAAGCAAAGTTGAATCCTGACACCAAACAGACAGTTTTACTGGTGTTTTGCCCAATTATTACCACAAATCCACCTAAAGTGATGGTCACACTGCATACCTAAATTGATTTTTCCATCTGAATATTTCTGTCTTTTGTATGAATATAAATAAGTAAGGAAATATGCCAAAAATATATGACAGTTCTAGCTTTAGGTTAGATTATCTTGAACTGAGATGGTAAAATACAAATATAGCATTTGGATTTAGGATGCCATCGATCGCCCTAATAGTTTATTCTAAGAGGAGAATTAATTATGTAAAGTTACAAATGTTGCAATACATTTTAATAAGAAGTAAATCTGCACTTGGACAGCAGTTTGTTTATCCGATCGCGAATAATATTGAAATGGGTTTTTAATCTCGGAAGCGTTTAAAGTATTTTTTTCTAGATACTAAATCAATTTATAGTTAAAGTTTTACGAGACAGCCTAGACGTAGCAAACGTAGTGTTTATCTTCCGATAAACAGAATACGTTTTTGCTCATGATTTAAGAATCAAAAAACTTTAAACAACATAAAACTTGCATAAGAATTGCTACGATAAAGATTATAGTTTACGCTTGGTCAAATAAATATGCTTTTATACACGTGAATCGGTTTGAGAATATTGGATAAGAGTTAAATAATTTGATCCTTTTTAGAGTATCTGCTTAAGGCGGTGTTGTAAGGCCCATTGTCCACAACACAACTCAAAATGAATGTGTTATCAACTCAAATGATCAATTAGCAGCCAGAATGTCACATCACATCACTATAAGTATTTCAATTCCGATCCTCATTGGTAATTTGAAAACAACACTTTACCCTTTCCGGGAATCGAACCGTCCTCATACTCAGCCGCCGCAATCAACCGCTCCACCAACGAAACAGTCATCATCATCATTCATTATATTCATCTACATCATTTACGACGATCTACTCATCATTCTGATCTATATATTTTATCAATTCAATATTATCAGATATAGTAACAGTGTGAAGTCTCTTTACCTCACCACCTTTTTTCGAGACCACTGATTTTTCAGATGGGCTTATTAGTAATTGTCACTTGCTTTGGTAAAGAGAAACATTTTGAAGAAATCATCATGCCTTTTTGGAGGTTGGGAAATCATCAGCTGACCTCCTGCTCGACGCTCGAGCAGAGCGGTAGGGAGTGTCTAGGGAGTGTGTGTAACTTTGTGCCGAGGCCGCGGTATCTCTTTCGAACAACCCGGAGAAATATTTCTCGGCATGTAAAGCTAGGTAGAGAAGAGACCCATGGGTGGCAAAAAGGTCTGATACCAGGTGTCTGATACCACTTGCCTCACGATAAAGAGAAGATATACTTATGTGGCACAACCACTTGCACCTTCCAAGATTTGAATAAACCTAATAATAGAGCGAGTATTAAGTGACACGTTAGGTGACGTGATCGGTATCTTCTATCTTCTGGGAATGGGATTTTCTGCCGGATGCTAATGTTTTAACCAAAACATGTTATTTAGTTTTATTTGAGCGTGTTCCTGGAATTCTTATGTATATATTTGCCAATATTTTACGATAAATATTGATTAAGATTCAGGAAGGGTTCTTAGCTAATGCGTTATTAATTGATAATCACGTTATTTGTAAACAACTGTCTCATTAGTTAATTATATTATGATGCAGATAACAGTTTTTAGATACGTTCTTGAAATATAGAGGATAGTTGAATCAGTATGATGAATTAACGATAGTTTTATTTATCGTAGATTATGTAAACTTAGTTAACTGAATTTTTCATATATACTTGAGCGCTTTACATTAACGACATAATTCACTCAAGTACAGGCCTATAGGTACAATTAGTGCCTTTCATGTCTTGATGTCTATTATTATACCACAGAGCTTTGCGTCTTGTCCTTTTTGTATATTATCACATACAAACAGTCCAGCTCTGGTTCAGCTTCAAATTACTTTCTTCGAATAGTAAGTTTGTCAATGCGATACCTAATTGCAAGCTCTAATTAAAATGAATACAAAATACTTGTCGTGCCAGGGGTTTTTGCTATCTAAACCAGCTTGTGAAGGTATGTTTGGAATTTCCCCACGTTAGTCCACCATCGGGCATCGGTCATCGGATTAGTGGAGCATGCACGACGTTTGACGAAACAAGACATTTGGTGGCGAGGGAATACCGAATTGATTGGAAAGCTTTTCAAAATTTCAAAATTCAATTCAATTCAAAATTCAAAGCATTTATTTCAAGTAGGCCGTTACAGGCACTTTTGAATAGTCGAATTAAACTAACTGCGGCACTCAGAGATATCCAACGATTACTCAAGCCGCCACCCAGCAAAGGCTTGACATACTTTTGTATGACAAAACTGCCAAAAACCTTTACCAAGCGACGTCCCAAGCAACCACTGAACTATTATATAGCGATGCAGTTGTACGGTGTAGAAAATATATTGGACAAGGGTTATCGAACAATTTTATATTTCACCAAAGAATTAGATTCCAGTAGGAATCATAGTCCATCCTTAAATCTAGTACAGGAAAGGAATTTCGACTTGTGTAGGTATCACAGGTAAGTTAACCGCAATCAACCACAACCGATTACAAGGAAATATCACCTATTTCAATGTGTCCTCGTTTATTTTAAGAAGCGGCCAATGGGGAGTCCCAAGCCCTACTCAATGGACTATGAATACTAAATAACTACCTGAAGATTATACACTAAATATTTAATTTGTTACGAGATCTGAGCTGCCCGACTGACTCTTACATTTGCAGTTACTTCAATTAAAATGGTTGTCACCAATTGATTTAATTAGGACGAATAACGCTAATCGAATAAAAAGCAATAACTGTGATTTGTTTTAAGCTTTCACTACCGTATAATGTTTCAATTGATACTCTTACAAAAAAGATAATTTGAAGAGATTGAATACTGAGACAAAAACTGGGATTAGGAAGCCAGGAAGGTGATGAATGGAAGAAGCTGTGCCGATTTGATGAAGGGCATGGCAAGATGATGGTGATCAACACATTAACTTTTATTGTGTTCGTTAGTTTGAATGGCTAATATTTCATGGACAGTAAATTAACAGGTGTATAGGTGAGGTGAGGACCTTCTTTAATTAAAAATAGAAGACGTATCAGAAAAGTAAACAATACGAGACCGACTCCACTGTCAATTTAAAGAATTGTTTTTGATTACACTATATTGATTTCAAGGAACCAAAGTAACGCGTCAATATGCGTCAGATACTACTTTCGACTATGTGGGTGTGGCTCTTAAACCTATTTACATATGACGTACTTTTCCACATCACATGACATTTAATCAAGTAAGCGACACACAAAACTAGTTGAGCTAGTATTTTAAATACAATTTTGTTTGAATGTCCCTCAAAGTTTATTTTTATTATACTTTTTATTATTTAGAGGCTCGTTGATGTCTTTTCTAGAGACGGATTTATTATGTATTTTCTTTTGTGATTTTGGACTTTGAACTGTTGAGATTGTTTTTTTTTTCGTGTACGTCAGATGTGTTGTGATGATAACTGAAGTCTCATGTAGATTAGGTACCTGGTAAATAAGACCTGGAGAGATTAGGCGACAAAATATATGATTTAAAAAAAAAACTGGTTCAAACTGAAATCATGATTAGCATGTAGTCCCAAGACCTAAGAGCCGTAAAATGGCCTGGTTGTCTGTTATCACTAATTCATGTTTAATAGAAGATTTTAGGCTTATAAATCAAAGCGTCACGTATGCCCTGAATTCCTGGATTGCACTGTGATTCCTTCATTCACACACCTGAATAATTTAAAAAGTGACAAGACTGGGCCTATAGGCAAATAACCCTCCATTTCGCTTCGGCGTAGTTGGCGTAAAATCAGCAAAACCAAAAACTAAACTTAACCATTTACGCCTAATTATTATGTCCACCAAATCCCCAGTTTCCTGTACCACTAAAATTAAATAACAAATCACCAATAACTTATGTAGTCGATGTTACTGACATGACCAATCGGGTAATTACCATTAACGTTACATATTGGTATGCTCACAGTATACGTAAGCGCAGAGACCTTAGCTCGTGACTACTCCTATCTGTATTCTATGGGCATTCTGATGTTACTAGTGTTGTGACCTCTTCGTAGTGCGAAGTTCGAACTTTATGACCGTAGTGCTAAGTAATACCGTCATAAAATTGGCTATCTTGAGATCTAGCGGTGCAGTTATGAGCAGATGTAGTCACTTGGCAAAGATCAAACGCTAATTTCTCGTGAAAAATTGCAAGTTTCAGATATGCGAAAATGCATCAGTAGGCGAAAATGGCTTCTAAAATTTACTTAGTGTTTATATGTTGTTGCCGCTCGCTGTACCTACTTGGTACCTACCAAGTTGTATCTTCGAACCCCTCTCGTGGCTTACCAGATAAAATCTCACTGAAAAAAAAATATTAGACTTAAGTAATAAGAAATATTTACTGCTATACCTACTGAAGTCTAGTCTTAGATACTCGTAAATGTGTAGGAATCATGTAAGTATAAATAAGCCAAGTTTTATTACCTATTCTTTTATGTATAATGTACATGGTCACGAGGTATAAATAACGGCTGGTAATAAATGAAACATTCATACGGGTATGTAATTAAAGTTAATTTTCTGGTATTCAGTTAATTAAGTATTATCATAAAAGGGAAGGGAAGCCATCTTCAGAAGTACATTACGATTTGTGATTAAGTTTACAGTCTAGATACTGATATAAGTACTTAATCTACATTGACATGTAGGTTTATACGTGTAATTTAGATAAGTTGCTGCACGCGATTTCACTGAGTCTAGAGAAACTTTATACAAGGTGGACGGGATACCAATACTAAGACTTTTACGACGTATTTGTCATTCTGAATCTCCTATATATACTTACCGTTGTTTATTAAAAAAAAAACAGCAGTTTTCCTACAAATTACCAAGCACGGTCAAAATGTATGGAACAGCTTATAAGAGTGTGATTTTTCAGTATTCGGGTTTTAGTTTTTTTTGTTCATCTGAATATATACAAAAAATATGATATAGGTGCAGTTTCCAAACTCATTCAGCCGTTCAACTGTTTTAACTGCCAAAAAAGAAGGAGTTGGTTTTTTAATTCACCGAAAGCTTTTTTAGCTGCTTTAATTAGAACTTATAGAATTATTGCTGAAGTGATACGCGTGTATGTCTGCGTTTTTAATGTTTCCTGCACTAAAAGCGTCGGAATACGTCGTAATCAACCACAGTTTAAGCTTCACTGCTTATGAAACATTTACATCGGGTGTATCCGATACTGTAGTTTAAAATGTATCTTTATGGATGTTACCATAAAAACATTATTTGAATATTGGTTTGAATATTGGTATTTATGCTATTCTTTAGGAAACAAATTGGCACCACGCAGCCGAATTCTGTTACACATGTACTTGTTGAATCGTTTTTTTTCCTTTAATTGGCGTTGGCCAAACAATTGTTTACTCTGTAAATATTTAAAGTAAATTTTATAGATAGTTTAGTGAAACAATTCCTTACAGCCTAACAACACATGCCACATAAACATAATAGATGTACCACAAGCCCAATACCATGAAAAAAAAGCTAATTGACTTAAAGGAACAATTTAAAATTAACTTTACGTGATTAAAAGTACAAAAAAAAAACATAAAAAAATATCATCATTCTCCTGCCCTAATCCCAATCGATTGGGATTGGCTCAGATAAAACCGTGCATAAAACATAAAAGTGAATAAAACCTAATAGACCGAGACAAATTAAAATAGAAACAATTATACAAAAGTATAGTGCTTAGGTATTTTGTGTACCTAGTTACCCAATCCACCGCAAATATGTAATAATCAATCAGTCAGTATAACGTTAAAATGAATCCATTTTTATTTTTTCCTCGTCATTTTCCCCCATAACTGCAATCCAGAAATTACTCTATACGTTAACGTCAGCAATATCGGCTTTTTGCGGATACTTACTAAATATCCGCACCATGTAGGTTTTTACTGATAAGAACTTAAAACGTCCATTTATTCCTAGCATTTTCCTTGTGGGTTTTCCTGTGTACATGAGGGTGAAACTTTTCACCGGGGCTACGGGTTGTTCGAAAGAGATACCGCGGCCATACGCGGTTAAGAAGGAACATGGGTGGTTTTTAGTCAGTAGAAGTCTGACACTCCCTTTTCGCTCCGCCCAGAGCGGAATCAGTCATGTGATGATTTCACACGCGTCAAAAAAAAAAAAAAATTGATTGTTTGATTCTAATTTCAAAAAGGTAAGAAATATTTATAAATAACGTTATTTTAATAACAGGCTGGTACGGCTCTGTCACACTGACGAATGATTATGCTTAATCACCGAATTTGTACAAAATCGCCATCAAAATGGGAATGACGAACATATAACTCGTACTCGTAAACTCGTAATGTAGAGGTAAATAATACTTATTTTTAAATAATACCGTAGGCAATACATTTACAATGGCAGCAATGTGGGCAATTGAAATACACGTAATAATTAGTCTGTATGGCACCAGATAAGGATAACGCAACAGACTTATACCATCAATGAAAAATATTTGTAACTACCTGTGTCACGTAGCTTTTGGGAAACCGTTTCTCTTTTTTGTCGAATCCTAAAGATCGAAACGGTCATATTAAATAGCTTCCCACTTTCCACAATAATTGGGCTTTCAATTACAAAATGTTTATTTTTTAATTAATCCAAATCCAAACAAAAAGCCTCTGTTATGAAATCATGACCTTTTTAGGTACGGCTCTAATCTACCCCAGCAGAATATTGATCAAACTTAAATATGTTATTATACGAGTACCTACCTAACATCACTGTGTTACTGAATCTATCGTCATAAACAGCCTTTCGCTTGGTGTCTCTGGCTGCGGAACAGAAGAAATTGTTCTCGAGTTTGTGAAATTCTGACTTTTTATAGGAAGTTCATTTTTTTCAGTTTCAATATGAGACTGGGAAAATTAGAAAAAAAAGATGAGTTTCCAAAAGTCGTAGAACAAATGTGGTTCAGTTTCATGGTTTGAGTCAGCACACGAGAGGTGTATATTTGGAGATATACTGGACCTGCAGAACTTCCCGTGCCAAAACATCAATCAAAACATTGATGTTATAAAGGATAAAGGAGCAACACGTTTACAAGACTTGTCAAACTAAGCATCAATCAATAGGTCATTATCAAACGTGTGGAACTTGATTTTGGCAACATAAACAATGTCAAGGCGTTACATATATCATCACTTCATCAGTATTCCTACTTAACGCGTCTCTAGACGTTTCCTTTACAATGTAACCTTAAGGGACCAAGGAAACACTCGTGCGCATTGTGTTCAGTGCAAAGGAAAAGTATAGGGTAATAATAAATCATCTGAGATCTAAGAATGTGTTGCTGGTTGTCAAAGTGAAGGACCTTTATTTCCTTCACGAAGGCGTCAACTTCTTTTCTCCAGTAACAAGTGCACAGTTTATCGACATAGTATTTTCAGACAAAAAACATAAAGCGATACTAAGCTCAATATGTAATGAAAGCTGATGGAAAACTCCAAAAGCCAATAAAAAGCGAAACGCTTAATTACTGCCAAAATTATAAAAGCGTGACTGATTGAGCAATTGTTGAAAAAACTTGTGAAAACCAGTTCGATGAGTTACTGACTCCTGTGTTCGTTTGAAAAGTTACGTAAGTTTAGTTCAGATTATATCTACATAAACAAAATTTTAATTTAATTTCTGTACTATATCGATCAAAAGTGGATAAGCAACCGCACAAAGAAACAGCTTGACGTGTAGTTTGACTTACGACCTTCTACTTCTAAGAAAATAAACATTGTCGTCCACAAATGATTGTTGTTCATAATTTCAACACATAGATTATAAGTCCAGATGGCCTAGTGGTTATTTCGTGCGGATAGATTATGCGCCAACCAGAAAGTCGTGCGTTCTAATCTCACTCTGTTGCTTTTAGACTTTTTGTAAGTTTTTACTCGATTGGAAGTAATGAAACATAAATATTTATCTTGTTCGCTTTGTTCACACATTGCGTAAAGTTTGAAAGGTAGATCATAGAAAAATAAGTAAAGAATTATAATTTCTGTGAGGTAGACATAAGTTTTATGAATATTCAACTTGATCGGAATGATAGTTGTCGTTTGGTTGTAGTTATTGGTTAGTGACGTGTGGTTTAACATTTAGCGACATTGTTGTTGGTATTTTTCAAAATGCAGGCAAATATTGATATTGAGACGAGAGCGACTATTGTTGCGCTGCATAAGTGGTCATATTATAACACAAATAGCTGGAGAAACCGGACTGAATGTGAGTATTATATTTAAGATTTGTAACTTAAACATATAGTAGAAATTACGACTAAATACTATTATGTAGTGACATTGATTGTTTTTTTTTTTTAAATTCAATCATGAATCCTAAAAGATAAATAATTTCTTAGTGTTTTTTTTTAAATGTTTAAATGCAGAGTAATTGAAATCTTAAGTATTTTGTTATAGCCGCCTAACATCACTTCTTTTTTGTTTTAGAAGAATACTGTTAGTCTCTGAATCAAAAGATACGAGGAAGAGGATCGCCTTGCTAATCGACAGTGAAGTGGAGCGCCGTCGCCTAATAGCGATACGCAGCGACGGCGGCGAAGACATAATTGTGGTGGACGAGTATGATACAAATGGTTTTACACTTATGGGACGCTTTATGGAATTATTTGTTACCTCATCGCAAACTATTCTCCGTGCCCTCCAAGCTAGAGGCTTGCATCACAGAAGATCTGCTAAAAAGCCCTTCCTGACAAATAGACATAAACAAGAATGATTACGTTTCGCATGGGAGTATTTAGATTTTGATAGGAATACTGCCATATTTTCAGATGAAAAGACTTTTAAATCAAGTGCCTTGATAAAAAATATAAATATAACAAATTGAGTTTGAGTTTATTAAAATGCGTAAATGTTTTGGTTTTAATAATAAGTATGTTAATGTTTTAATAACATATTTAATGATAATAACTTATCCGTAATTATTTACTAATCTTAAATTGAGGTTTAGTTTCAATCTTCTTTTCTTCAAGAAAATTAACAATTAAGCTATAACCTCAATGCGACATTTATTGTGACGTTAAATAAAAAAGCAGGTTCATAGTCTAAATCATAATTGTTAGTTGTATAAGTGGGTATCATCAAATAAATTTCTGTGATAAAATTATCTTTTCCTTGTTAATAATTGACTTAGTGGGTATACTTATAATGAAAAATGTTATGAACGATTACAAGAGAACTGTTTTTATCTAGGTAGGATTTGACGTCACAAATCTCATGATTGTTAATTAAGTAGTTAATTTTATAAATAAATAGGACGAATAAAACATTGTCTTGTCATTAAGCACGACTATTTTTCCACCTTACCACCCAATACCGACATGATAACATAATCACATAAATAGTTAAATAATAATACGTTGGGTTTTTAACCAATATATTATTTAACTTTTTATATAAAATAAAGTATTATAATGGATTTACGATTACAAAAAAAAAAATGTTTACAAAAGCATCACAAACGCTGAGTGAGATTTGAACTCAGACCTCATTGATCGAAAATCCACTGCTTAGCCCTAACAGCTATCAACACTTGTAAGATACACGCGAATTTTAGCAATACATTACAATGCGTTTGCTGCGTTATCGAAAGAGACGGAAATATATTTTGTTGTGCTATGTCGTGGAGTGCGACGCCCGACGCGACCACGCCGACGACACACGATAGCGGGCGATCTCCGTGGCTGTGGTGTGCGTACTGCATCGAGACCGCTCGCCCGTGCGTTCACAGCAATTACAATCCTTAGCATGCCCATGCACTTGTCGCCCCTTACTGTACATTTATGAAATATAACTACTACTATAATAACGGATATTTCGGCAAATCAATAAAGAAACTGCTTTATAGTACTCCAGTTAAGACTAGCGCGTGTTTTTATTCAAACTAGGCGATTCCTAAAATCCCTGAAAATGCAACAGCACGTTTTCTTTATAGTTTTCATTGAGTGTTAGGATAAAAGGGCATAAATATTTCTAAAATATCTTTAAATAGAAATAACTGCTAATCTATTTCTTCAGCTCATTTCAGTCTACAACCTTAACTCCAGAAGACAATAGAACACAAACTCATGTTACATCTAGTTTCATTGTTTCTATTTATAAGTAAAAGGGTATGACAAAACCCCACATTCCTCCGCCTGGAGCGATGCACGAGTCTATTTTCGTACGCTTAATTACAGAACGCATTATCTCACATTCTTGCTTAAAACACCGAGTTAACACTGGGTAATCGTGGAATTTAAATCAGTTGAGGACTGACTTCAGGATTGCAAAGAAAGCATGAACCGGTACCGGTTGGTTAGAAAGAGCGTAAGTGGACTTCTTTAAATGAAGATCAGTGTGCTTACTCTCGAATATAATTCCGATAGATCGACATTGGAATTGTCAGTCAAACGTCAGCAATTGGCTGGACTCACTATGCCTTATTGCAAAAGGTAGTTAAACCTGGTTTAACTTAGACTTGGTTTATCTCGCATGCTGTCACTTTCTTTTGAATATTATTGAAGTGAGACGTCATGCGAGATAAACCAAGTCTAAGTTAAACCAGGTTTAACTACGTTTTGTAATAAGGCGGACTGAGTCTAGCCAATCCCTGACGTTTATCTCAACCAACTGACGTTTGACCAATGTCGATCTATCGGAATTATATTCCAGAGTAAGCACCCCAGATGTCATTATTTTTCGAGGATGTCCTGAGTCATCAACATTATTTTGTCCACCCCATTTTTTGGGGTCAGTGTTTAGCAGTGTTCATTTGTCAACCCAGAACGTGTCTTTTCTCGCCTTTACACAGTCCATCCGTAGTTTCTTTGATTGTTTCGCAATTCCAGTTGCTATCTTAGAAGAAAAACTAATAGATAATGTTTGTGGTCTGGTTTTTAGGCTTCTTAGATGATTTAAGCGATGCTTAGAAAGCTTTTGCAGTGTTTTGGCTTTAAGGAAGATAAACACTCAAATAATAAAAAGAAGACATAAAAACACTTGAATAAATATTTTGAGAGACCGTGTTCGTAGGTTTTTCAGGCTACGAATTACTTATATTAGTGTCCAAAAAGTTAACCATTCTTCCGGCCATGTTAACCACGTACAATATACACTCTATTTCTCTTTTATACATATACACTCTCTTTGGTATCTTTGAATTTCTGTAGTCATCTAATAAGTCGGAAAAAACGTTTATTTTTAGCAGAACTCTACAATTCAACCGCTATTACCACACTTCACACGGTTCTTTTACAAAAAGCCAAAAACATTCGATAATCTTATCAGTTTCATACGTAGTAAAGACGAAGGTTGTACCTCCGTACCTTTAAGTACATAGCCGTTAATTGCCTCAAAATTATCACTGACACAAATGCTCTCAATTACGGGGCACTCAACTCATTGGACTCGTGCTCTAAAAATATTTAATTTTTACAGAGTAAAGACTAATTGGGGATTTTTTAAGTATTCCATAGCAATTTACTACAAATTCTCGTGATTGTGTTATTATCTTCTTTTTTCAGTTATGGGTAAATAAGTAAATTTTCTGACGTCAATCACAATCTGATTATTTTCATCATTATTTGACCAAGTAGCTCTGTTTCGCACAAACAGTAGAGAATAGAAAAAATTGAAAACATTTACGTCAGCGATAATTCGACGAATTTTTCGCACGTTTTTGATTTATGTCAGGAATCGAATATTACAGGAAACCAAATTACAGAAAAAAAAAACATAATTATTTAGGAAATGAAACAGAACTAAATCCTTAAAATAACCTACAGTTATCAACGGAAGTAAATAACTACATTTTGTAAAACTACAGGCTAGGAAATAAAATAATGGAAAATTACAAACTACATTTTATATTTTGCGCTGTGACATTGACTTGTTTAAAAAAAAGTAGATTTTATCTCGAATCCGTGCAGATCGCAAATTACATCTATCTAAATTAAATGCAAAAACGAGACTTTAATAACATAATTTTCCACGTAGAACGTGATTGTTAAGACGAGATAAAAAAGGGATTATGGAAAATCCAAGTACTTTTGCGCGCCAGTGATATCCGAGTTTCGTAAAAACTGGTTTTAAAAACCATCCATCAATTCAACAGATCAATCAATTCACGAAGATACACGGAATGGAGAGAAAAATGTAGAGAGGGACAAGGACTGAATAGGACAGAGGAACTAGATGATAGAAAATTGAAAGATGTCATCGTACTGACATGAGCTACTGAAAATCTTATATCAATCTCATTGGAAGTCTGTGTAGGAGTACGAAACCCTTGAAAAATCAATGCAACTTGTTCCTTAGAATTTTCGTAGAAGAATTAATGCGCTTAGGCTGGACTCTGGTCTCTTAAAGCACGGTAATATTCTGTGCTAAAAGGAACATGTTTGCGGTCCAGCATTACGATGCCGCGATGGCAGGTCACTTATTTGGTTTAGGGGCCTACTATTTAAAATCAAAACTCTACAAAAGGTAGCCCGTAATCTAGATTTGTGACTTTAGTCGATGACAGTAGGCCCCTATTACATTGGGTCTTAAACACAACTGGCGAACTAAGGGTGATCTAAATTATGTGCGTGTAAGCTATGTCACAAACTATACTCCACCTGACCTGAACACTCCGAATGACCGGGTTTTTGTACAGTGGAGGAGTTACCCGTGATAGGGGAATAAACAATAATTTTCTTTAGTTCTCAGAATTAGCACATGACACGCTTATCTCAGTATGGCGACGAGGTCTCGTCCTAAAGCGATAATATCGTCGTTAATTAACTGTTTGTAACTCAGCTTCATTAATAACATCGACCACGTTTTCCTTATTTTGCTATAATTACATTATTTGCTATGTTTTATGTGTTTTAAGACGATATTATTAATGGCTTGAATCTTGTTAACAAAGCTCGAGTTTTGAGTGATGTTCAGTAACACGAAAAGTGAAACACTACATGAGAAAACTTGTATTTAGCAATCCAAACAGCACTTAGAACAATTACTTCGTAAATATCGTAATTAGTAGTAACAAGTTAACAACCCCAGTACTCGCATCCGACGTGCATAAATGTCGTTGACGCTCCAACTCCATACACTTGACCACCATGTTTAGGCAAAAACAATTAATATAGAAAGCGTCATAAAAGAAGAAAATAACAACAGCACGCGCGATCGTAATCGGAAGGTAGTCGTAAGCAAATCATCGCAGCATTGTAATTTGTTGAATCGACTATTGTGATCGTGATGTGCGTTTCCGTTGCGTCACTATATCGTGTGTTTGTTTACATTTGTGTCTGAATGACTAAGAGTGATTTTCACCAATTTGATCGTGATCAGCATATTCCCATTAGTTCTAAGCCAAGTCAGAGGCCTATGGGTGACTATGTGACTGCAATGACAACAGCTTGAGCACTAACCACACAACAAAGAAGGAGAACTGTAGAACTGTTTAGAACTAGTGGAAACGAGCTGAATGTACGAACTACGCCAAAACGTCGCAAATATGAATTGTTAAAATTCGTAAAATGGTCACAAAATAACAATTCATCTAATAGGTAACTGCGTCTGTGACCATTTTATGCATTTTAAACGCAATTTATATTATTATCCTTTACTATTATGATTCTGCTGAAGCGGTCATTTCAGGCCCCCAGGTAGAAATATAGGCTTTTTTGTATTCTGCTAGTTCTACGATTTTGTACCACCTTATAGTTCTACCGCAGAACTGTTTAGTAGAACTAGTAGGAACAAACCAATTAGACGGCTTTCAAGAGTCAGTGTCAATAAAACTTACACTTACCTCAGCACATCTAGACCGGGTTTCAGGCATTTGTACCTGGATTAGCTGTGCTGATGATGGCGCTAGTTTTATTGATGGAATTCACCTTAAAAATAGTTAACTTTTTTTTATTCGTCTAGCTTATAGATCATCACGCCATCTCTTTCTTGGCCGGCCTCGGCATTAAGTTATTCTTTTAAAATCAACCACACTCATTGAAAACTGATAATAATTTGGAGCTATAGCTATATTCAGGATATGGAATAGTATTGTGATTCGCTGAAATACTTGAACCGATAAACTAATTGAAATCCAAGAAGGTAGAGACTGATAACTACCGATCTATTGAATGACTGAAATTGTTTGAGCAACATTTTGAAGTACGAGTACTAGATAATATGTGTATTTAAATCAAGCAAGGTAATTGAACTGTACATCTCAATACAAAATTGGTTTATAATAATCCTGTTTAGTTATATTTGTTAATAAGAAACATATTTCGTGTTATAATATCAAAAATTCTAATTCATTAGCCGAGAATAATTAACAAAATAATTAGTGCATGAACATTGATATAAAAACTAAAGATACGGTCGTCCGAACATTTTGCTCGATGCGTACCCCATACATAGAAACACTAACGCCATCTATAAGAACTAAGAAGATAGCCGATCGTGAACTAGTTCACTTCGGTAAACTTCAGTTTAGACAAGACCTTTTTGGGACCAAGTTCGAGGCGTCATTTTATCATGCGGTCCGCCCAGTCCTTACGCAGTAATATATAAATCAATGTGCATGAAACTTCTTTTTTTACATACATTCTAAATAAGTATAAATATTTTGCAGTCTTCAACTAATAATTGAATATATCCTGTTAAAAGTTTACGCTTAATTACATCCGCAAAATACTTCCTTCATTGTGGAGTTACAGAGGGTCATTAGTCGTTACAATATGACAGATGGCACAAATATTAGGTATGTATCAACGCAGGGGGCCAGTGACGATACCATCGGGCAGTCAGCTTACCCCTACCAATTTAGTTATTTTCATTATTATTAGTGGTAGGTAATCATTCTTTTTAGGAACGTGGCAGTGGCACTTAACGTCCGTTAGTTAACAGACTCTACAATTGTAGTTTTTTCACAGTTACTACTCAAACTTGGCATGCCAAGGAATGATGCCTATATATTTTCGTATAATATCGTTGAATCATTGATAAAATATCTAATATACCCCCTGATTCGTTACTATGTACGTACTAAATTTACTGCCAACTTGAAATATAAGCTTTAGTTTTTTATTTAAGTAAAAAACCAAATCATGCTCTTCAACAATTTTACATGATCATCACGACGTAATAATGATCACATTTAACATGACTATCTATTGTATATTATAACAATAACAATAAACATAAAAGTATACAATAATAGAACTTTGGATCGGAACTACGGTTCCGGTTGTTAAGGTTTCCGTGATGACGGAAACGGTTCACATTACGTTTTACTTGCGTATAAATAAATAAATTATTAATTTAACATTATAATGGTTGAATGGACAGGCTGTAGATACGGTATTATTCATTGTGTATATACAGGTGGTTATAAATTATATGATAAGGACCTCAACACCTCACCTCAACATATTTTAGTATTCATGGACACATTATGCGTGACACTGGCTCAGGGTTAATAATGTAAGGCCTGGTAAAATCTTGTGCCAAAATAATAAAGAGTAGGGAAAAAGTTCGGTGTAACGATGTTATATTAATTACCCATGCTGGCGTGCTATCAAGCATGTAAGAAGAAGACTTGTTACCCACCCACCAAATGAATTGGGATAAAGGCAAACTAATGATGATGATCAGGCCACTGAAAACCACATGTAATGAACAGAATAGCACAAGATATTCGGCACCGCTCTGTGTCATATCCAAGCTGAGATCGTCACAATAATTCAAAATATGTTCCGAGGAAAACGGTTAGCCTATCTTTATAGGATCGCACCTTAATAGGCACTTAGTAGGTATTACCCACCTACACATATCCCTTACATCATAAATCACAAGGAAACCTTGATGATGAGGAAAACTGTTGAGAAGAATTTTATTAATTATTTCTTATGCTTTGAAGCTGTCAGTCTTTTATTTATTTACTTAAACTTCATGTACAATACTGGTACATAGTAGAATAGTAGCACCTTCCTATTATAATAGAATACTATAATAGGAAGGTGGTCGTTAATGTTGATAAGACATAAGTAGTTGTTATGTTTCTAATCTTGGGAAGAGACTTGGATGATTTTGATGAACCTTACTCGTACGAGCCTGTTCAGAAACAAGCTCAATGAGCATTCAGCTTATGAAATTGAACTAAGTAGTACAATGTGATCTGATTATAGGCGTTCTTTGTCATTATTAATCTGTTGAATGTGTGAAATGTTGAATCGTCAAAAACGAACTGTAAATTCGTTATAAGGTCAAATTGAATTTAGAATTCTAAATTTCATTCAATTTAGTTTACCTAATTAAATAGAAGTCAGGTTCAACAGCTAGCTGATAAATTATTCCAATCCAATTACATCGTAAACCTTTTGTTATTAAATTATTGAGAATGTCTTAAGAAAATGCCTAACGAGTAATTATTTAACAGTTTAGTACTTTACTGACCTCCTTGAGCCGCCTTGACCGATTTACCCAGTTGCTGGAAAATCTTACGAAGAAAATACGATTTAGATCCGAGTTTTCGCGATCAGTAAAAAAATTGCGTGATGTCAACGTTTATCGATGAAAGTATCGATTACTAGTTTACACTGAGCGTCCCTATTATGTAGAGTGACCACGATATCTATAAAAAATAGAGGACAGATTTGTTTCGTGTCATTTTACTAATTCCTTTTGAGGCGGCCACTCGACAAGCTTTGCAAACTTAATTAGAATTTATAATCGTGTCTCAGGATTAAACACAGAGATAGCAGATTTATATCGAATAACGGTTACTTCCCGCTGTATTTCTCTCCATTATTTTTTTAATTGCCGTCGCTGATTTATGTCCCATGCTGTCAAACGCCAAGGTTGATGCAGACCAGTTGCATATTTTTTGCTAATAAAAGTTCAAATGTTTCTTTCACGAGAATTTGTCTGGTGCAAACTTGAGAGATGTTACATCATCCACGTGAGTCAGCGAGTATTTGTTGATGTATTTGATTCTTGTTTCATTGCTGTCAACATTCGAAACATTCGTATGCAAATGAAGTTGTGGTGATCAATGGAAGGCGTGTCTTGTTGATGTTGTCGTCACTCGATGGTCGTAGTAAGCGTGTGTACACACGTTTGGCATCATGTTGCATGTTTCGTTTGTTCACGGCTATTTGGAATTTCATCCATGTGTTATTGACATACGACCGTGCTATTTTCTTCTGATAATGATGCTGAGTGCGCGTTTTCCTCATCTACCTACATCCGCATTCATCAGCGTATTCTTAATCAGTTTAGATATTATTGAATCTGCCACCCGATTCGAATGTGATTGTTTTACCTTCAACCATTATCGCTACATTAATTGCTTCAGTGATCTATTAAATTTATTAATTTTAACCACGTATTAATCGAGAAGGAAAATCCAATCCGGTTGATGTAATTTAGTTATAAAGTTACATGATATTTTAATTAGTACTTTACAGTCATTGATCATGTTGAAGATCAGTTTTTAAAGAGCAAAAAGTAAGTAAAAATCTCTGTTTCGGCTCAATAAATTAGTTGCCGAGTTAAAAGTAAAAGGACACAGAAATAAAAAAAAACATTTGCTGAAAATGTTAAGTTTTTAGTAGGTACTAATAAGAGCCTTCCTTTTGGTAACTAATTAGGTTCCTGCAATTAAAATCTAACAATGGATTTTGAATGCATTCAGTAATCATCAAAAATGTATCTTTATTATACCTACTACCTTTTGTATGCGTGGGAAAATCGTCCCCGTTGCCCGCTACCCGTGTAAGGCTAATTGTTGCTGGACTCTTAACAGACTAAAAACCACCTTTCTGAGTATGTATAGGTATGGGATAAGGATGTTATGGAATCTCCACTCCGGCACAGTGGAACGCTCGGATACCACTAAGTGTAGCTTATGGGGCTCTTTGATATGGGTATTTGCAGCATTAGGAAGGCACAGCAGCGTAGCCTGGTCTTGGTTTCGGGCTGCGACTAGTTGCTCCACACACTTATTTTTCTCTAAAATTCACACTATTTAGCTGATTTGACGTAGACGTAAAAACGACGACGTAGAGTTAAATTATATTCTATGAATTCGTATTTGCTTAGGAGTACAAAGCCTTTCTTTTTCCTACAATCTTGAACAGGATAGACAGAGGTTATTAAGTCAACTCAATATGTACATTTTCGGCTTGTCCATTTGATTTGTACTTATCGCTGATAGACTAGAATTTTGTCTAAATCTTCTAGACGCATCAAAATAGATTTTATTTTCAAAGAGGATCTATCTTCCGTCTGCAACCTGTGGTTGTCTTGATTGATAACTTGTGCCTTTCTATGATAGGAAAATGCATCATAAATTGAAGACAAATCACAGACTCCAGCTAAGATTGTAGGTAGGTACCTAATTATAAAACAATGTGCTTTTTGAATAAATAAAGAATCTTTAAACCCATGTGATTAAAAGAATAATAAGTACCAACTCATAACGATCAGACGCACTCTGATTTCAACGAAACAGTGGTTTCGTTATATTTTACCCAACAAAGCTTTTATTTATTCAGGACTTTTATCTTTTAGGAGACGATATAACGACATAAGTTGAGGTCATTTCAGATTAGGTAAATCTGAGAAATTAAGACGGGGATTTTAGAAATCCTTCGAGGAAAACCTAAGACGTTAGTGACGCACGTAGATAATTATGCTTTCTATTTACAAAAATTGGCTTTGAATGCCTTTGTGGCTTCCGCAATTACGTCTATTATAGAAGCTCATTTAAAATTTTAATGACAGTCAAGTAGGCGCACTGTGTCAATGTCATGGTTTACAATATGAAGCAAGGCATTCTAGGCTTACTCATCTAAAGGGATCACCAATTTGATTCGTTCACTTCACGCCTTTTTACTATAGGAGTAGGCAGAAGCTACAGAACGCTACCTGCTACGATCCTTACATACTCCTTGTACCTCATTTACGTTCATAAATTATTAATTTGCTCACGAAATTTAATTTCAAACCTCTAAAACCAAAAGTTAAAAAGCTGTATTTGCGTACCTATATATCTACTATTTTAGTTTGATTCGGAAGACAAAACACCCAATGCGGACGAAGTGACGATGCATCGATTCAGCCGAGACGATCAACGAACGTGACCTTGAGTAGGGTGACCATGCTGTGGACAGTCCTACTATTTTATATTTTGCACGTTTCAAAACTCATTGGCTAGTTCACAATTGAAGAAGAATAGCTTTTCGGCAACAACGACGTTTTTGAATGCAGCAGTTACCTGTCTAAATAAATAAAAACAATACTTTCAATTCAGCGCCTTTTAATTCAATGTTATGACATTGTACTGTTATGATTTATGTCTGTAACTATTTAACATTTTTACAATAGCCTAAATAAACAGTTCTAGTAACTTTCTAGAAGGTTTTCTAGACTTCAACCGTAGCGAGGCTTAACGCCCAGCTGAAAGCCAGGGGCGAACATTACAGCTGTCATTGTTCCGTGTCGGACAAGGTCGGCTGATGTAATACACGCGCGCATTGCACCAGACACGCCGCGGTCAACGACCTTGCCGGCACGGTCTATCGCAAATGGAAATTATGGTGAACATCGCGATTGTTAATGTGTGCGTAAGACTGCTTCGTGTCGTGAACGCAAGCGCATACTGCCAAGCGGCAAGCATGGCTGCATGGGGTCTTGAGTTCATTCGCAGCTATACTATAGGACTAGGTACCTATGTATTTTTTGGTTTACTTTTACCAATGACGTATTATATTACATCATTGACTTTTACGGAATTCTCAGTGGCAACCCGGGATTTTGTTTTTTTTGGGATGATGGCTACAGATAAGACGAATATAACGGCAGCAAGATGGAGTAAGTCTGAGACTGAAAAACTGTTTGTAGAACTATCATTGGATTACCTACTCGTAGCAGCTGTCGAAATGGCCAAGCAATTCTTTAAATGCCAATTGCAAACCTAGACGAGATGGACACAGATGAAGCGGAGTTTGGTACAAGCAGATCATGTATGCATGTCCCAGAAGTAGGTGAACTGATCTCGAACTGTGAACGATGATGAATCAACGTGTAACCAGGATAAAAGATAATGATTAAAACGACCTACCTATTCGGCTAGACATTAAATTGGCACCTCTCCCTTTAACCATCACCTTGAGCAAATAATGCACGTCAACCTTAATCTTTTTCGGAAGTAATATTTTATCTGCAGAAATCTTAACTTCTTGGATCTTGAAGCGGAAATAAGAGTAGGAAGTGCAAATAATAAATGTAACTACTTATACGGAAAAACCTAAAACCTAATGATAGGTATGTTTATGTCCGCTTAAAAATGCACTGTATGTTATGTTATGTTGTCGATTATATTATTTACCTGGACCCTTCGATCAATCACGCCAAGAACACTGATTGTATAAATTATGTCTACAAGGTATTTATTTAAAAGCTTCCAGTAGGTACCGAACTGTGCAGATTTTATAAGGCTTTATACCTAGACAGATAACTGATAGGTATAGTCGGTATATTCTGTATACTTGATCCGTGATTGATACAGTTGCCTCCATATAATTTCTGGTAGGCAATTCCATCAATCAGTTTAGAAGTAGTTCAAGTTCGCATCATAATACAACCGATGTTTATGGATATCCTTAAATGGATTTTAAAAGGACTCTCAAGAATAACCAATGGGTAGGTATATCCTACTTCTATTTCTGCCTAGGACAGGTCACGGACTGAATAAATGCGGACCCGGGAGGATTGGCAGCTACTGGTTCAACTATGAAGAGACCATCAGTGTACCTACTGAGATATGCTGAGTTACTGACACAATCACGCCTGGCTTTACCGAACGGTTAGGCAGAAGTGTACCTAGTACCTACGACATTTCGCTCGTTTTAACCCCATGTTAGTAATACGGGGCGAGCCTATTGCCAGGGCATAAATCCAGACTCTGAGTTGGTACTGAGAAATTCCTATACCCAATAACAATTTGCTCTGTCCAATCGGACCCAAGACCTCATGCTCAGCAGTGGCGCTTGCTACCGCGAGACCAGCGAGTCGATCAAGCTTAGTTCATAGTTGGTAAGGTCCTGTAATACTTAGAGCTACAATTTTGATTCGGAGTAACACCTATTCTTTTTTTTTAATATATTAAATGGGCTTACTCTTAACCTCAATCTTGCCCTAAGGGCAGAGATGAGGTCGACGATGGAACGAGCTTACCCAGAAGAAGCCTATTTACTCGCGACTTAAATATATTGGGGTTATATGAACTCGGGAAGACCGACGCAGGCAGGGTGTTCCACCCCTTGACTGTAAGAATAATGAAAGATTTAGCAAAACGCTTCGTACGCGTACGACCTATTCGAATCAAAAACAAATACCTATAATTTGCACTTATTAAGTAGGTACTAAAACTGCGCCGTTTGTCTGACGGTCGCGACAACGGAGGATTGAGGTCCTGGGTTCAATCCTCCGGGTTGGGCATAGAGTTGTTGGGTTTTTCCATCAAGATTTTTTCAGTAGCAGCCACGGAGTCTGGATTTGTGCTCGGTTGATGATGGCAATACGCTCGCTCCTATTACATGGGATTTAAACTTGGCGAAATGTGGTTGTAACGGGTGATTTTTAGGGTTCCGTACCTCAAAAGGAAAAAACGGAACCCTTATAGGATCACTTTGTTGTCCGTCTGTCTGTCTGTCTGTCTGTCTGTCAAGACCTTTTTTCTCAGGAACGCGTGGAGGTATCAAGCTGAAATTCATATCAAATACTCAAGTCTATGGTCTCTTGGAGCTGTGAAAAAATCAAACTTCTAAGTCAACGCGATCAAAAGATACTCCCGTTTATGCCGCAAATTTTCGACACTCGCAAGGGAATCAAAACCTACAGGGTACTTCCCGTGAACTCAGAATCTTGAAATTTGGTACGAAGCAACGTCTTATAGCATAGATAAAGGAATAATTACGAAAACCATAAATTTTTAGTTACATCAAGATACTCCCGTTTATGCCGCAAATTTTCGACACTCGCAAGGGAATCAAAACCTACAGGGTACTTCCCGTGAACTCAGAATCTTGAAATTTGGTACGAAGCAACGTCTTATAGCATAGATAAAGGAATAATTACGAAAACCATAAATTTTTAGTTACATCACATAATATATTTTTTTACGGAACCCTCGGTGCGCGAGTCCGACTCGCACTTGGCCGGTTTTTTTAAGAGGTATTGGATTTGATTTTCAAAAAAAACAAAAAATTTGAAAAATTTGATGAAATCTTTATTGGAATCGATAGAACGATCAATATAATTTAATGTTTGAAGATGATTTCATGCAAATGCTGGCCGCGGCTCCGGTTTAGATGGCCCATTTGCAAGATGGCCGAAACGTTAGGTAGGTACTGTGAATGGCGACCGCTACCGTGTGATGATTAGCGATTTTTTTTTGCCCAAAATGGAAGAATTGGACATGCCTGACATGTGGTTTCAACAAGACGGTGCCACATGGCACGCGAAACAATGGCCCAATTGAGAGCCGCCTTCGGTGAACAGTTTATCTCACGTTTTGGGCCCGTCAATTGGCCGCCTAGATCGTGTGATCTAACGCCTTTGGACTATTTCTTGTGGGGTCATGTTAAGGCTCATGTCTACAGGGATAAACCAGCAACGATTGACGCACTGGGAGCCAATATTGAAGCATTTATTCGTGATATACCGGCTGATATGTTGGAGAGAGTGTGCCGAAATTGGGCCTTGCGAATGGGCCATCTAAACCGGAGGCGCGGCCAGCATTTGCTTGAAATCATCTTCAAACATTAAATTATATTGATCGTTCTATCGATTCCAATAAACATTGTATCAAATTTTTCAAACTTTTTGTTTTTTTTTTTTAATCAAATCCTATACCTCTTAAAAAATCACCCGTTACTATTAGGTACAGCTACCTCTTCCTAATCCTTCGGGGATTACAGGCGTGACTTTATGTTAATTACTAAAATTGCTAGGTTATGAAGGTTCAAGGTAGACAACACAAAAACAAAAAAACATTCCTAACCCTACGAGGCCGTACGAAATAATTGAAAGTGTTGAACTGCTGATGTAATGAATTAACCTGTTACAGCAGACGGTTCAACCTCAAGCGGGGTCAATTATACCAATTGCTTCGTTAGAACGGTATTAGATTGATAGTAAACTTTACGACAGACGACTCGTAGGCGGTTACGGGGAGTACGCAGCGTTTCTTGTGAATGACTTGCGTTGATTTTAATGTAGGTATAGGTATGTCAAACATCCCATTGACTTGAGATTGATATGTGAAACTAAAAATACCTTTTGGCCTGAACTGCCCCACTTCTGGGCAATGGCCTCTTCTCATTTATTTCGCTTATAACAGGACGTTTTTGAAACAAACTTGGCCCAAATGTAACATTGTTGGCATATGGCACAAAGAATGCTTATAACAGCATTGTTCATCATCATCACCCCCCACTGGGTATGGCTTCTCCTTGATTGTGCCAAGCTCCACGAGTTCACGCACTTGTGCCTTCTTCTTGCTTTTTTCCATTCCTTGGACGCCACTCGGTCCCACCTTTACTCCACCTGCCATCACCACGTTTCTCACTAGTATTGCGCGCACAAAAGTGTTACTATACATGTACTTATTATGTATATAGTAAACAATACAAAGCCGTGCTGATATTTATCCATGTAACATTATGATTACGGTCATTATTTAAGTCATGCACATAGTAATGACCCTCAGGTCTTCAAGTCGGTAGTCAGTTACACGTTCTTAGATTCAATGGTATGATACGTAGGTATATCACAGTTAAATCTGGCTTAAGCATTTTCAAAAGAAAACAATATCAATATTAGTGTTTGTTAGAAGTTAAAAGTACAACAGGTACCTAACTTCTCTTCAGGTCGTAAATAAGAATTGGTTTTGTCCCAAAACAACTGTTAGATCATTTTATTCTATCCAATAGTGTGACGGTTTATAATATGTAGGTATAGTTATAGATACGTTCTATCCATCTCATTAGTAATCCGAAACATGCTTTTTCTTATCTCGAATTTAGTTGTTTACACTAATCTGTCTGGCTCTGGCTGCTGTTGACCGTATATAAGTACATAAGGTCAACAATTATGTCAATGCTAATATTTAACTACAAAAACCGCTCTTAAACCAATGACATAAAGGCTCTGTCAATGTCAATTTTTTATCGTACCTAGATTTGTGGTCAACTTGACGACGCATTCTTTGTACAGGATGTTCAAAATAAAACAGCCAATCTCAGTCATCATTATCATTTAATGAATCTGTTATTTACAAAAGATTTCGGTGGACTTTGTCAACAATAAGCTTCTTTGCATGTACCTTTAGCGCAAGCGGGGCGTGCGCTATGCTCTTTAAATAAACTTTATAAAATTAACATTTTAACTGCTTATAGCAACCCTTTGAGTTCCTTTACACTAGGGCACAAGTTACTGTAAACGTTTAGCAACTTATATCCGACACATGTTTTTGAAACATGTTTTGTATCGGTATGGAACTAAATCATTTCAGTTTACACCGCGACTTGTGCTCTAGTGTGCTGAAACATTATTTTCTCTTTGAAAAAGAACAATCTCACAAATTAAATAGAGGTTATTATTTTTCTGTATTCGTTCTAGATTGGTCTTTTTCCAATCTTCAGCCTGAAAACAATTTCCAACGGAGATTCAGTGTTGAAGTTACTGTTTACTTTCGAATATTAACTGGGGTTTTTTGGAGTTGTCAGTATTCAAAACAAAGACTGCTACGTTTTAAAACTACGAGTGACTTGCCTCGTGGCAGTACTCACATCCCGAAGAACAAAACATTGCCTAAAGCAGTTCTACAGAGAAACATCAAGACGTTTCAACTACACACAGTTAAAATGCTAAACATATTTTCAAAACACATCGACTGAGCTGTTTACACACATGTGACAAATAAAACTATTTTATATCAATTTTATTATTTAATAACTCATAATTTAATGCATGCGCTCTCAATCAAAACAAATCCAGACTAAAACACAAAAACAACTAATAGGTAAACAGCTCGACACTCCAAATGAATATATAAACAATACTTTGAGCCAATACTGAATAATACAATGTAATAAAATAATATATTAAACATTCACAATGATTGACAATGTTATATGTGCTTCTCTGTGCTTCCATTCAATGTTAATACATAAAAATCGCCTCTAAAAATAATCATGAGATATTACAAATTCATGATTGTATTCGTGGTCGTAGAAATCAGACCAAAATATATCGTAGTCAACATGATTTTTATTTGGATCATCACGATCAACAATAAACTCTTCGGTTACATCGATACTTCAGTTAGCTTCCCTTGACTCCTAAATAATTTTTAATCTTAAAAACATAATAACACTTTTGGTTTTTACATAAAGCTATATAACAACAGTAACATTAATTCATATTTTTTTGAATATTCCTTAATACGTTCTATACACTTTGTAACTTCATACCAGATTACATTTTAAACCTTATAAAAGAAACTTCATTAAAATTATCATTTACATATAGGCATACACATAATACAATACAGGTTGTTAAAAAACGAAATATTCTCAATATTTTTTCACGTATATCACATAAAATACCTTCTCCTAACAGCTAATTGCCTTCCACATTCCTAATGATAAAGTACATCTAATGCTTAAAGCTAAATTATGCAATTTATTAACTGAAAAATATCTAGAACAAAAATATATATCCTATAGTACAGATATATACAGACTAATGTGGCAAGTACATAAGCCTATATGACGATACCTAACCATCAAATGTTTGGTATTGCATGTAAGATGCATGTACAATTGACTGCGTTACGTTTCGCTCGCTCTATGTAAACTCACTTAATATTAGCGTATTTACACAAGTAGTTGTTCGTCACAATGGCACTACAAGAGTTCTATACAAATGTCAAAGATTGGAAGTGAGAAATAGTCACTGCAATTCGCATTGTACTTTAATGCCTTAAAAGTGCTTCAAGATTAGAAATATGTGTACGCAAATGACGCTTAAAATCTGCTTCAAATATCTCTCTCGTCATGAGTCGTATAGAAAAAAGCCAAGCTCGAAAAGTTAACATAGTCTAGCAAGTTTAAAAGGCAAAATGCTACACTAACACGATGTACACACACTATAAAATATATTAATAGGGTTTAATCGTATAAATTGAAAGTCCCTTGCCTCGTTTCAAAATCCAAGTATGGAGCCATGTTTTAAAACTGGCATCTATCACACCTATAATGACATCCAACTACTTTCAGTTCATTCATCGACCTTCGACGAAAGAGTCTTAATATTTTAAGCCGTATTTTAATATCAAGGGGACATGAATTTGTTTTCCTAAGTACCCGATGTCCTAACCGCAACTTATATTTACAACTTCGCATACTATTTACATTGATAAATTTGTAAAATGTTTACTGATTTAACACTTTTGTTATCGAAAACATATATGAATTTAGACCTTTTGACAGAAATATCTTATTGTCCGTTTCCAAAGATAAATCAATCCAGTATGATATGCGTTTGTACAGAAGGTGAAAGTGTCTACATTTCTATGTATCATTCTATATCTTCTAAGTACTTAACAGCCTATAAGTACTAACATTATTGCTAATGACAACTATGGACAATTTTAGTTTCTGTTCACAAAAACTGCAGTGCTTGAGTATTAGTACACATGAATGTTTTAACATCGTTTGTCGACGTTAGCACCACGACACATAATATATGGCACGTTGGAATATAGAACCTTACATATCCCTTCCATTATTTTCGAAATGCAAAGCGAATGTACATATTATACGCTTTATTGCTTGCAGTCAATTCCAGTTATTTATTAATGTCATTAACTTATGGTAACTTCGTATAAATGTTCGCATCGAAGTGATTTTTTTTTGTTTCTTTTTATTTTTTTTCTTCAACAAAATGATTTATTTTCTAATATTAACTTAATTTAATAGCACTGTACATTACTGTCAGAAACTAAATCATTTTGTCGGTATTCTTTTTCAGTATATCGTACAAATTACGAGAATTAATAAATACCTAATGGATTTCAAGAAACCTTTATCACAGCGTCTCCAATGTGTTGAGATCGTATAATTTGTTTAGTTATTGGAGAATTAAAAGGGTTCGTGAAATCTAATTGTATATCAAATCACCTATAATTTCGTTATAAACGCCCAAATGTTCGGAGGTAGAATACGTCGTCGGCTAATATGGGCTATAAAAATTTAATGTTGTATGTATCGATTTGATGGAGTCAAATCGACATACGGGTGAATTCGAGTGATTAATTTCGTGAGCGACAAAACCATGATAAATAAGTACTAAGTACAAAATGTACTGGCCAATACCTTTTCATAGGAAGACAATAATTTCGAAACATGGACAAGATAATGAGCAGAACAGTTACATTTTTAAAATCACAGCTCAGACGTATTTTCAAACTTAAGTTTTTGCCGCGTACCCGATTAGCCGACTACTCTTCATAGCAGTTCATCATAAAATGGTCTCCTTGGTAAAGGTAGACCTTCCTGTCGCCATCGTAAATGGTAACCCCCTATCCCCTTACATACTTAAACGCTGAATAAAGAAAAATAAAAGAAAATGATACTTTGTCATCTCTTTATCCAGAATAGCACTGATAGAAAAAACATTGCACCCTTACGAGAACATGTTTTAGCCTTGATGTAGACTTCTTCACGGATTTAATTACGCTTGAGTAAAATATTTATAGGAATTCTCCAAACTCAAGCAACCCAATTAATATAGAATATATTTAGAATTAGTGCAATATTTTTTATATCAGCGTAGTAAGGAGTTAAACGTAACTAAAGACCAAGACGAGCGTAATTTGATTAAAAAAATATCTCAATTAATGTTAAGGTTTACAAATTACGCTCGCGCAGCCTTCACCGACCTAACAACGCTCATTTTAATCTTAAACCTTATTCCGTTGATCATAAAGTGTAGTATTACAGTACGCTTTCCCTCTGTGGATGTTTATCATCAGGTGACGGAGGGTCGTCAGGTGAGGCAGCAGTACGTACGATGGCGGGAGGTCGCTGGAGGGCGCCGGCTCCCATGGTGATGGGAGTGTCGTCCTCGTCCTCTTCATCTCCTTCCTCTAAATCCTCGTCGATAGGCGTGAGGATGTCCATCGGTTGGATTATTTCTTCTTGTTTTCTGTAAATGGAAGTGGAATAGTTTTAGTGACAGAAAAATGTTTGTAAATTCTATTTACTACGTATAAAAAACGTTCTCAAACTAACATAACAACATATCTTCACGCCAGATTTCCCGATAGACTAGGCAGAGATGTATTTATAGTAAAACACAATACAGTCACACAAACAAAAATTTATAATAAGTATGCTATTTCAAACAAAGGAATGGTTGAGTTCAGCAAACTACTTGTAACTGAAACAATAATATGATCTTAAAACCATAGTGTTTGCACAACTACAACCACTATTCATAGCCTTATTAGTTTTTCTCCTCCTGCTCTAGGCAGACCAGAAGGAAGTGTCAGACTTCAACTGACTAAAAACCAACTATGATCCTTCTTAGCCATTTGCGTTTTGGAGCCGTATCTCTTTCGAAAAGTCCTACCGGGGAGGACTTACCCATAGCCTTGCTCTTCTTTCAGTCTGGTGTCATCCTCATCAGTTCGCATTAACCTTCCCTATAGCTATATAGGGAGGCCTAGAAAACGCTGGCGTGACGAGTTAGAGGCTTTTGCACAAGATTGGCCGGAGAAAGCCGCACGGAGAGAAGAGTGGAAGACTATGGGGGAGGCCTTTGCCCAGCAGTGGGACAATATAGGCTAACAAAAAAAAAAAAAAGCTCTGAAACCATGCAAAAGCAAATAAATAGGTCCTAATAATTATGTAAATAGGTTCTATAACTCACCTGCGGAACAGTGGAGCAGCAAAGGAAGTCAAAGTACTAGCTAAGAAGAAGGCCGCAGCCATATAGAAGGAGGCGTCGTAGTTCTTGGTGGCGTCGTACACCGCGCCGGCCAGTGGAGAGCCTATCATGGCGGCCGCGCCACGGAACAGTATGAGCAGACCGAACGCGTTGGTCAGCTTGTCCAGGCCCAGCAGGTCTACTAGGATTATTGACGTTAGGGAGATGTAGCCCGCTGAAATGGACAAAATTTTATGTTAATACGCTAAAAGGAGATGGGACAATGTCATCATCAGCCTATAATGTTCCCACTGCAGGGACTCAGGCCTCCTCTCTAGAGGGGATGGGCTATAATCCACCACGCGGGCCCAGTGCGGATTGGTAGATGTGTTCGAATTTTTGGTTCTAAGACATGCCGGTTTCCTCACGATGTTTTCCTTCACCGTTTGAGAGCAGTGGTGATGAAATAAATTACACAAAGTAATGCGCCTGACTGGGTTCGAACCCACGACTCACTGTTCGTAAGTCGGAGCCGCTACCACTGAGCCACCACTGCTCTCAGCCAAATGGGACAAAACATTGTACATTTTTAAATATTCCTTACAAAAACAATAAAAAATGTTATTGTTACGAGCTCTAACCATAGTCTAACTCAGTTGACATATTTTACTTTGAGAAAAGAGAGGAGTAAATGTGAGCGTTTGTCACGTTAGCTGCTCGATTAATTTATTCGTCAGTCATGAATACTTGCGTAGGGTAGCCATAGCTCGCATCGACGACCCCATTCATATTTTCATACCTAATGCTGCTAACAGTCACGAGCAAAATTCAAAAGGAATTTCCTCGTGAAATTACGGTTTCTACGTTCAGATAACACCTATTTATTATCGTAATAATATTTCCAAAATACTACGTTCGTGAAATGTAAAATGTTGATCAATTCAGTAGTAATTTTGCTACACTTCATTGCTTGTTCATAATGTCTTGTGGGGCGGCACTTTATTTTAGTTAATCAAAAACCGAAATAAAATCATACAACATTGAATTTCTACGAGCTTAAATGGTAGAATACTTACAAATAGCGATTCCAAAAGCGATGGCTATCGCAACGTATGAGGCATAAGAGCTGCAGAAGGGAGTCAATCCAACTGATATCTGTAACATTATTATCATTGCGTTAGTACAAACAAAAAGAAAATACCCTCTTTAGTTGTAGAATCCTACACAAATTCGTGTTATGAATTAATTTAACATTTTTACTATAACTTATTAAAGGATCACCATGTCTCTTCAACATAGGCCAAGAAGAAAAATATACGTACCTATGAAAGGAGCTAACTCATAATGTATTCAAGCAAAGTGAATAAAATTTAAATGGGATACCGCGCGTGCTGCCTTTACCAAACAAAAATCTTGTAAGTCAGTACGGAGTAATCGTATCATACATGAAATAAACCTCCGACTTCTTCAAAAGTCGGTTAAAAAGAAGCCCCTCTACTTGTTGTTTTTATTTCACTCACGTACTTGTTTACTAGCTTGGTATTATTGGCTTGATTGAAAATTAATGATTGCTGCGTTTTTGCTGTACAGGCCGCTATAATATTAACATAACCAGGGTCTTGAAATACCAAGTAATTCTTACCGTGGCGATAACAAGACAGACATTGTTGAGCAGGAGCGAGTCCATCCAGGGGAAGTCTGCGACCCAGCCGCACGCGATACGACCGAACGTGTTCGTTATACCTATGATGGATAGCAGGAATGATGCTTGGGATGGTTCTACACCCTGGAACATTTAAGAACATATATTTTAATAACTTAAATATAACGAGATGTACGTTATTGTCACAGAGATTGCTTGAAAATAAGAACACCAATAAACCATGGGTAGAGCTGTGAGAGCAGTGGTGGCCCAGTGGTGTCGGCCCCGACTTACGAACAGTAGGTTGTGGGTTCGAACCCAGGCAGGCGCATTACTTTGTGTAATTTATTTCATCACCGCTACTCTCAAAACGGTGAAGGAAAACATCGTGAGGAAACCGGCATGTCTTAGAACCAAAAAATTCGAAGACATGTGACATCCGCCAATCCGCACTGGGCCCGCGTGGTAGATTATAGCCCATCCCTCTCCTAGAGAGGAGGCCTGAGTCCCTGCAGTGGGAACATTATAAGCTGATGATGAGAGCTGTGAATGTTGCTAGACGCGTTTATCTGTGATCGCGGGTTAATTTGAGTAAAATCGTCACGCATCAAAGGAGAAAAGATAAGAAATTTATCCGTATCCATTGATTGCAACGCAAACTACTGCAAACAAATGACATTTGGCAGTATTAACATTGTTATTACGTTACATTCAGCAGATGATTAGAAAAGTTGGTACTTAAATCATGTTGGATACACATCAAGAGAATATCCTAGAAATTTAAGTGAGTACGAGTTTTGGCTCGAATGATAAATTCACAAAATGTCTAAATACACCTGATATTTTCTCAATCAAGTTACATGTCAAAAGACGTCAAGAAACGCCCCCTAAAGTACATATCGGACTTGGCACACAATATAATTGAAGCAAGATTACGACTAAACTATCTGACGTGGAAATCTCGTTGGTATGGATGCAGCAACTTTTTAATACAATACACATGTGTAATTATATAATTCGGAGAAGATAGGGTGTGCACGAGTTGGATCGAAAAAAAATTAAACATGTGACCCGCCCACATGCGTATGCCAAGAGAGTAATTATAGTTTAGGTGTATTTGTTGATGGACTACGAAAATATCTAAGGGCTCAGACAAATGACAGACGAATATTTTGTTTGGTAGTGTCATTAGTGCCCACGTTTCTTACTTTTGAAGGACTTGGTCGATGTCCAATGATGAAAAGTGTATATAAAATGTATGAAAAATCGATAAACATGTTTTTTTGTGGGTTAGACTAAGTTTTGTCATAGATTGACAAAACTTAGTCAAGTCTAACTCCAAGTTCCATAAGGGACTCCAATCGATATCCAATAGTAGTTCAATATCAATGGTTATTTTATTTAAAAGTAAGATATGATGGACTTTATAGTTTACCTCAACTTTCTTTACAGCGACTTCATAATATTCAAATGAGGATGGCAACTGTGTGAACTATTTGTTGACAATCTCCTTGGTATTTTTTGTTGTCTATTTTGTATATTTTTTCTTTGTTACGAGTGATCTGTCAGTTGTCTTATCTTCACCTCGTTGTTTCGAATATTTCTGCTTACATACTTACGTTTTAGATTTTTATTGCCATTCCTTAGTTTTATTCCACCTTACCTCATACAATCCCATACAGTCCATTCCTATCGTCAACACTAATGACTAGCATAGTTCCAAGCAGGAAAAAATCTAGGAATGTAATTTAATATTTCGGGCTTCATTGCTCAGATTGAGACCTAGCAGTAGTCACGCCATCTACAAGAGGTTCTCTAACTAACGGTTTTGCCCATTACATGTCAGTCCATAATGCAGAACTGTTTTTTAATAACATATTATATTGAGTATTTATTCTAAAACCCGCTCGGCTCCCCTATAGAGAGGACCTGAGGATCGGAGTCCCAGCAGTGGGAACATTCTCGATTGATTATTCATAATATACTCACACTAAGTCGGGCAGCATCAACGATGTACACGAAGGGCACATAGAGTCCCGCCATGCCGAAGATATTGGACACGCCGATCAACATGAAGGCAGGGTCGCGCAGTAGACTCACGTCTAACATGGAGGAGAGAGCTGATTTGAAGGATTCGGGTAAATGCAGGCAGGGACAGAGGTCGTATTCTGGAATTGAGAATAAAAATTGGTTAGTTTGCTGTTTTTGTGATAGTTGCGCATTAATGAAGATACTGGTATCTACAATAATGCGCTAACGTAGTTTACAAGCGACTTCAAAGCAACGTCAGAAACGATGGCATTATTAATTTACATACATTGGTGAAGTTGTCGATTATTTATGTTTATACAGTTCTAAAACGCGTGTGTACATGATAGAAATAGTTTCAGTGCAGTGGATCAGCTTAATGAAAACACTTAACACAATGTGAGGATCGTTATAAGATGTCAATAATGCAATTTAACAGCAACAGTCCTGTGTGAGACAAATAAATACTTCTTCTTTCTTTCTTTAAACAAACATTTTTTTTTTAATTAACCTGTGTTACTATCACACTGCAAAGAGAAACCAGCCTGTTCATATATATGTTCAAGTTAAACTAAAACTCCGCCAATTAAACTTACGTTCTTGTCTCTCAAGATCGCCAGTCTGTCTACTTTGTGGTAGACTAAGCACGGAGTTCCTGTATCCTTGCAGAGACTTCTGACTCTGGTACTGAGGCAGGTTGAGCACGGAGCCTGAGTAGAAGATGTCCTTGCGAGACATCGGACGAACCATGCGGGATGGTTCCCGGGGACCCGCCGACACGGACAGCTTTGAGTTGTACATTATGCTTTCTGTGTCACCCTGGAAACGTTAAAAAGAAAATGTTAGCTTTTTATAAATTACTAGCTTTTGCCAGCGGCTTCGCCCGCGTGAAAATGACGATTTTCCATACAAACTTTCATCCCCTATTTAACTACCTTATGGGTTGAATTTCGAAAAATCCTTCCTTATTCCTTGTCTACATTATAAAGGGAACCTCTGTGCAAAATTTCAGCTTTCTAGATCCAAGCGTTTGGGCTGGGCGTTGATGAGTCAGTCAGTCAGTCAGTCAGGACTTCTCTTTTTATTTTATAAAAAATGATGGACATCGCTTTTATTTCATAAGATATAATGAATAATGCGCCTTTATTTCTGTACACCTAGATTTATAAGATCTCATGTACGATGGGCGAGCCTATTGCTATCAATCGAGGACAGCTACTGACTCGCCGACTCTGGAATGCCCAGTTACTACTTGCAAAACCTGGGAATCAAACCCAGGACAACGAGGCAGTAATATGTTTTATTTATGTATGTTTGTATATTTATGTTGTACGAATTTAAATAAAAACTTTTTAACAAAAAATAAAACCGACTTCAAAAAGAAACACAAAAAAGTCAAAAATAAATCAGTTTCTGAAGTCGGTGACTTTTGTTTGTTTGATTTCATTTTTTTGCCACCGACTTCAGAAACTGATTTATTTTTGATTTTTTTTTGTGTTTTTTGGAAGTATACCCTTTCCAACAAAAAAAGAATTTTTCAAATCGGTTAGCAAATGACGGAGTTATGCCCGAACAAACATAAAAAAAACAAACATCCGAATTGAGAACCTCCTTCTTTTTTTAGAAGTCGGTTAAAAATTAGCTGGCCTAGTAACAAGAACACAAATCGAGTCGGTGTAATAATATCACATTCCTATGATGTTTTGCACTAATATTCTGTAAATGTGGTGATTCGATGTGCTGTTTATAGAAATGCATCTCAGTTTATGTAGATGAGTCGTCATTTACATAATATTGTAGGTACATAAATATTTTATTGTGGTTTATGTGTGATGCAAAAATATTTATGATTTGTTGGTAAGTTTATACAAGTATAAGTTGTATATTAAATGTATATTATGTTTTTTCTGATATCTCTATAACCACTCTTCTATTTCAAATAACGATAGCATACGTACATAAAAGGTACGGAATGTATTTATATGTACAACAATGTATTGTTACAACAAAATGTGTCACGGTAATTAGAATAGCTTGTATTTTTCATATGGGTACAATGGAATGACCAAAATAACGCAAGAGCACCTACTCGCGTGCCCGGCTTAAGTACCTATTTTATACCTCCCTTTGTGGCTGAAGGTTGTTCGAAAGAGATACTGCAGCCTCGATATAAAAGGCTAAGAAGGAACATGGGTGGTTTTCAGACAGTACAAGTCTGACACTCCCTACCGCTATGCCCAGAGCGGGACCACCCTCCGAAAAAAAAAGTATGTTAATACTTAATGAGACAATGCGACAGTAATGTTCGACGGCACGGTTGGCGCAGTGGCTGAGCGATCGGACTGCTGCGCTGCGTGTTGCGGGTTCGATCCCCGCACGGAACAAATATTTGTATGGCCTACAGATAGTTGTTTCGGGTCTGGGTGTGTTTGTGTATGTGAGTTTAATGTTTGTGAACGCACCCACGATACAGGAGAAATTCCTAATGTGGGGCAACGTTTTAAAAAAAAAAATGTCGCAGCAAGATGATTTGTTTATATAATAATAATAATAATAATAATAATCAACAACGTTACACCGTTACAACTCAAGAGCTTAATTCTAGACATTTAAAGAACAAAACGTAGCCTATTTTGTTTGTATAGTAACTAAATAGTGCTTTTGACGTCATAGTAAGTAGTCAAAATATGGCACGCTTATTTCTCATATCTATATCTGTGGGAATTGCTGTTTTCATGGCTCTAAATCCGTTGCGAAGCGATATAAATAAACTCCTAAGTACCACTAAATGGTTCCATTACAAATGTTTTGTTTTCAGACATGTAGGTATCAGTGACGGCCTCAAATTATTTCCCAGTTAATGTCAAATGTTCTAGAATGATTGACGACAAGTATATTTGAGGAAACTAATGACATCTATTTTAAAAGTTTTCGCGTATATACAGGAACCATATTGTATTGGATTCTAGCCAGTCTTTGTACATTTGGCAGACAATAACTAAAGTTCAAGGTTAAGTTTTGTAGACCGATCTCGTGTGGAATATTGTGACAATATGACCATATGAATGCCCTTGACAACAATTTATTTATTGTCATTTAAAAATTGGGTCAATTGGTTTGAACTAAATACAATTTCAACACTGCTGTATTTTATTCAGCTTGTTTACATGAATTAGTTATATTTAGGGTGCTCATGTGTGGAGTTTTCCGTTTTCAATTATGTGTGTGATATAAGGCCTGAGACTTGGCTTTGTATAAATAAAATCGAGAGATACATGAATGGACCAATGTATTCTGTGCCAAGGGTTAGGCAGAGTTGTACCCATTAGTAAACCGACATTACACCAGTTATATTTAAGTCCTATGAAATACGAAACCTATTGCCATCAACAAGACACAAATCTAGATTTCGTGGCTACTACTGAGAAATTTCTGATCGTAAAACCCATTGACACTGCCTTAGTGCGTGTTTACGAACAGGCGGGGTGTCGCGCGGCGCGTTGTGCGTTTTTAATTAAAGAAGAAGAAAGAAGAAGAGAAGCGTTTATTCACTCGTTAGTTTAAAATGCAGCGTTCGTTACGGTAGACCCGCATCTCAGTAAATGATTAAAAAAGCACCCGACGAGCCTTTTGCACGCGCCGCGCAACGCCCCGCGTCTCCGTAAACGAGCCCTTACCAGGGAATCGCACCCAGGACCTCAATCGTGCTTACGACAACTAAAACAACGAGATAGTCAAGATTTCTAATGCATTATCGCAATAATGGTTCTTTACATGTGTATATTAAAAACTGCTATTGCACTTACTTCAGCATTCCTGTATTGACTGTTCATTGAAGTTTTGGACGTTGCTTTGATTGCAGCTAGGGACGGTTTGAATCTGTAATTAGATAAAGATTGCAATTAATATCACTGGAAATGTTCCGAGTGTCATGACAAAGTTGAACTAGTTGTAAATAGACATCTTCTAATGCCAACTTTTAAAGGGTTTTTTGGAGACAAACTATAATCAGCGGTCAGCTGAATGTTTTTTTCTGTAGATTCATTTATCTAAAGAGTCTTTTCGACAACGGACTGATGACGATGATTTGACTGACTGTGATAGACAGAAATTAAATGTATTATTGAGATACAAACACAAAATATACTAAGTATCATCGGTATTAAGATCAAGGAAGTTACTATAAAATGTGTTTTTTTTAGAAACTGATACTATTTGGAACCTTGCATGTCGGTAGTACCTACAACAAGACAAAGCAATGACTCATCAGCTCAGAGAACCTTGCAACAATAACACTAGACAATAAACATGCAAAATTTAACAAAGGACCACTTCGTCCCATAAACACAAAATGTTTACACATAAGGCGCCTCCATTGATTTCTATGTTATGCGCTACTACGCGGCGTATCAATCAAAACATTTGGCCAATTAAATCAAAGCGTTGCGACGCCATTCATGCGTGTTTTCTACTAGAGCTGTCTGTCGTTAATTTATGAATTGATTGGAGTACTATAAGCGTGATAGGAATTTTCCAAGAGTGGTACCATGAGTTCATTAAGTGCTGGATGTTTTTCATTTCAGTGGTACGTTTAGGTGTCAAAGTATTATGGTCCTAAGTGGGCTGTGATGAATTTTGTAACGCTATTCATTATCGAACATTACTCTCAATGAAATGAGTTTTAAAACGAACACGTGTATGTGAAGGAATGCTAGCTTGTGACACGTATAGATAAGCTTAGAATAAGCACTAAGCGCCACACACATAAAAGCCATATGTATAAACAGCTGAAAAGATTGCATCATACAGTGTAAATTCATCAAACGAGGTCTCTGACCCAATCGCCATTTAATTTTATGAACACTTTTTTAAACATCTGTTTTCTGGGCCACTTATTTGACGCAATCATTCTCACCAGTTACAACGTACCCCTTACTTTCCCTATAACATCTTTCGGCGACCCTCCACCGTCCACCACCTATAACAAAAAAAAATCTACTACCTATCGCCAGACCTGTCGCCGGTACTTTGCTTGCGTTGTCTGTCGAAGAACGGCACGGATCCGTTCTTGGGTAAGCCCGGGGCGTGTGCACTGAAGGCGGGCGATGAGACGTTGCGGGAGAGAAGTTGCTGTTGCGGGTTTACTGTTACGTTGCCGTTTTCGCCCTGTGGGATAGATTTAAAAGGGGTTAGTATGGAGAATTGGAGATATTATTACTCCTGTAATCCCTGAAGGGACCAGTTTATCGAAAATGCCGCGCACACATTAAAACTCCGTAACAGCTACTAAGAAATTCCTGATAGGAAAAGTGGCTATCAGAAATGTCCATAGATTAACTGTAAATTGGTTATGGTTTGGTACATTTTTTTTCTTAAAAACTCACCATTTGACAGTTATTTGATAGACATTCTATGTTATCCACTGTCATTAAAAGATACGCAATAGCCCTGCTGGGCATCGAACCCACGACCTCTTGTTAAGCTATTGCATAGCTTCTATCGCGGCCTTGAGCGTGGAGAGCGAATCCAGAAATTCCCTAACGAAAGTATTCAAGATTCAGTATTCAACCAGGTTGCTATGGTTACGGAAAATAACAAGGTTGTCAACTGAGGTTGTCAAATTAAATAATTAATTATTTGCTGTTGATAAAAAATGCTATACCGCGGCAGTCTCCGAGTGCCACATTTAGTTTTTTCAACAGTCGCGCTTTCGACCACTTCGAGAACAACGTGATATAGGAAAAATATATGTTCTGTTTAATCATCATAATTTTATATTTATAATATTATTCAAACTGCCCTAAACTACACTATCATACTCATATTAGTACTATACATACAATGTTGTTCGATTGGGTTTTTATAATCAGAATAAAACGTACTTACACCAACAGCGTAACAGATAGTGTTGGTAATTTGACTCATGATGGTTTTCACAATTTTATTTATAAAAACATATGGATGATTAATATTTAATACTACATTTAAAGTGCCCAAAGATTTTATATCATAAGAATGATGAGTACTTGGCGCTTATTTTTAGTACCAGGTACACACGGCTACACATCAAGCTATACATTTCCAGTTTACGCTGATCTTGCACTGTACGGAAATCCTATACAATGCGAGACCAGCTTATACTGGAAATGTATAGCTTGATGTTACCTGCTCGTCATTCTCTTGTCCTTATCAACATTTATTTTAGGTCGGTGCTCTATATCTTCTTCTTCAATACTCATAATTATATTCAAATCATCTTTCACAGTTTCATTCCAAAGAGTGGGGAGACATAAGAAATTATGGATGGGATGATCCATAATTTCTTATGTCTCCCCACTCTTTTTCCTCATTTCTTCGCATCACATGCTCATACCATGACAATCAGTTTCCACACCAGTTTCACTTACAGACTATTGTTAGTATTAAAGTTATTATGACCTGAGCAGAATGTTATTTTATTTGTTATATTTTGAATTAAAAAAAGTGTTTTTCAAACTATACAAGAAAGGGTTTTCATCGGTTCTTACAACGAAAGACAGGAAAATAAAAATATGAGAATGCCCTTGGTATTATTTTTTAAAGCCAGCGGTTTATATACATTAAGGAAAATTAAAAAAACAATTTCATGGGTAATAACAGTTTCTACTTTGAGATAAGACATATTTCCAACCAAAACCAAAACCTATTTACCAAAATGCTATGTGTGTAAAAACGTAAAACGTTAAGGTGCCTACAGATCATGTAACATAACATGTTATATTAAACATTATATTAAACATTATATTATATCAAACATTATATTATTAAACATTATTATATAACATATTTCAGTAATGTGGAGCCTGAATGTCATATTACAAATGTTATATAACTTGTTATAAAACACAAGTTATATACAACATGTTGCATAATGTACGCACCTTTAATCAACACAGTAGCAGAAACGTACTTTTACACCAAGTAGCTTGTAGTATAAATATTGGTGTTCGTAACTGTACGTCAATTCTTAGACTCAAACAGAAAACTCCCTTATTCATAACAAACTTTCCATAATTATAAAAGCTTTGAAAGTTAAAGGCCGAGAGCAATTTTAGTTTGCAGAACTTATGAGCAATAATGAAATCAATCTATAAAAGCAACAACCTCCTCGTTGAAGCTTAGATTGCTAATTAACATTTAAACAAGAAAACTCGCTAAGTTTTCATAAATGTTCCCTTGGGTACACGTGCTCCATATTTCATGGCTTTACTTTGATTGATACTTCCATTGTGTTGGTTCGAAATGATAATTATATCAATAATAATGTATCACTTCGAATCCTGATAATTATCTTGTTACTTATAACTTGATAATAGGGGATCGGACAGGGTCAAAATAATATGATTCTATTTAGTCCGTAAGTTAGATTATCGAAAAATATTGAATACGTGTTTTTTGTTTTATAAAATCAATAAAAAATGACGAAGATAAAACGTGTCAAAGATCTCGGAGTGGGGCTTGAAACGTCACTTGTGTCGTCAAAATGTACTATCATATGACGTCACACGAGTTTTCGAAGCACTGTATCGTCTTCATTTTAAGTTTACGTGAAAAAAGAAAAAATACGTGTCCAATAATTTTTGGAAATCTATCTGACGGACTAATTAGTTTTTTTTTGTCCGATCCCCTATTATCGTGATAGTAACAAAATCAATAATAAAACAATCACTCAGTCACTTCACGTATCCAAACGCGAAAAATGTCAACATACTTAAAAATAAACAGAGAGATCGGTCAACAATACTGTGTAAATCGACAAACAGAATTTTTGATAAACAAAAAAAAATTATTATTTCAATAGAATAGAACAATTATTTAGTATAGTAAATCTTTCTGTGAACAATAATTTAGTACTGAAATTATCATTTGTATATAAAGGTCCAAGGTATTTAATCAGAATTGATCCGTTGATTATTATGATAATTTATGAAAGGAAATAATTCGGCGTTACTTAGGCCCAGATTCACAGACCACACTTTGACTTTACTAAGTAAAGTATGATTTTTGGAAAGTAAATAACAGCTTGACAGGACTAAGAAATATATTTTTGCGTGAAAGTAGATCTTTCTATCAAAGTAAAGTCAAAGTGTGGTCTGTGAATCTGGGCCTAAGAAATATATTTTTGCGTGAAAGTAGATCTTTCCATCAAAGTAAAGTCAAAGTAAAGTCAAAGTGTGGTCTCTGAATCTGGGCCTTAGTGTCAGTAATATAGCAGAAAGTAATATTTCAATATCATTGACCGCTTTTTAGTTAATAGCTCCATGAAGTCTTTCTTTTTTTATACCAAGCAGTTAAAAAGTAAGCATTATTTAGTGAGTACTATTGTGCAACTGTGGACTGCGGAAAACACGTCTTTCATCTATTCAATATTTAGCATGTGTGTCGGCATACTCATGTCTGGCCTAGCTAGACGCGTGTGGCCGCACTCACGGCCTTTCAACGGCATATTCTACGCTGCAAATATTTTAAATACCTAATGCAATATACGATCTGCATAACGGAAGCATTCGTTACGTGCATGCTCACAGGACTTGTTCACGTACATACATCAACTCATGCAGTTTTCCTATGAGGGTAGGAAGAACTTACAGAACGCCACCTGCTACGATCCTTTCATGCCTATATGTATTTGCTTAGTACACGTTCATATTTTTGGCCTTTCGAAAGAACATCACCAATCACATGAGGCCGTCTTCAAAAAATGTCCATAGTGAAATGTAGGAAGAACCTATCAACATAATGTATTTACCGGATGCGAGTACTACACTCCCAAAGTCTTGCCAATACATGGGCTTGGTCTATTTCATGATAAATGTTCGACCTTTAACCCGATAAGTTGACTTTGAGATTGGAGCAATATACCGATTGATTGATAGAAGAAATAATCGATATATTTACCTACAGAGATGCGGGACTGAATATGTGATACGTAAAGTGACGCAATGCGCTACTTATTTTTAAAATACGACAGTTTTTACTTATTTTTATGATAATAACCCCAAAAAAAATATATAATATAATAAATATTGAATGCCTTGTGGCATTAAGTCCGCCTATGTACCACTCTTGTACATGAAGTTTAAATAAATAACGTAGTCTATACATTTTCAAACGTTACCATTCTTACATACACATACTGCGATACCTTAATCTCATAGGGGTAGGCCGAAACCAAAGAACTCCGAACTCCGCCTGTTACGATCGTAACAATCATACTCCTTTCGTCTCTTCCACGTCAGGTCAACACACGTTACCGTTCTAGGCATAAAATAAAGCAAGAAGAAAGGAATAATAAGGTGCTGTAATAGTACATTATGATATAAGTGCGGTAAGTTGAAAATTACAGCCGAGGCGATATTGCTAGCCCGAGCCGTAGGCGAGTGCTACAAGAGAGCAGAGGCTGTAATTATCAAAGCGCACGTATGTCATACGACGTTTTATAACACATTGGCGAGGAAATAAATAAAACTCGGACTTTCTTAAACGAATAAATCTTTTATTTGTTCACAAATTAGCGATGCGCGGGCATCAGTGCTTTTTTTTTTAAGGCAACGGTACAAAAACAGCCAGTATTACTAATAAAGTAAATTAATATTTTTTTGTTTATGTTACAGATGTAAGTTACTGCCAAAATGAATTAAATTAAAGAATTAAATGTTTATTTTTTATATTTTATCTCCCAAAGTTAATTTTATTCATAAAATATTGACCACTTTTCTGACATAAAAACTTTTTGATTTGCTTTCTTTGCTTTTTTTTTCTTAAGATTTAAAAAAGTACCGTTGGTTTTAGACGGAGCATGATAAACCGTACGTGTTACCTTATTAGAAAGAAACTCGTGCGTTTTACTTTACGATTACGCACAAGTACGTAATGACATACATTACGATATTGAAATTGGTGAAATAAGAGGCCCTTTACGAGCAAATGTGTTATAAAATAAATAATGATTCTTTTGATCACAAAAATATGGCATAGCGAATAAAAACTTACCTTCTTCTTTTTCTCCTCTGGATCATCAGCAACCCTAGCTTCAGTGATAGTGGGCAGGGTGGGCACAGGTGGTACTCCGGGCATGTTAGGGACTGTGGGCACGCGTGCTAAAGCTTCTAGATTCAGCGAAGAGTGTACTCCAGGGTCGATGTTCAACGGGGCCTGGCGATACAAGATCTTTTTGTTTAGTGGGAGGACCAATTTTAAAAGGGTCGTCATACTTCGAGTTACTGGTTCTACATAACATCACGCCTGTAATCCTTGAAGGGTTAGGCAGAGGTGTACTTACCTAATAGTACACCTATATTTTGCCACTTATTTTTAAGTCCCATTTAATAGGGCCAGGAGAAACAGGTAGCCAATTCATGTGGCTGCTACTGAGGAATTATATTATAATTGGACCGTGTTATGCAGAAAGCAGCCATGTGGCACTTTTTCCAAAAATGAGTTATAAACACAGCCATACTAATTTCGACATGCCCGATTTTTTGCAAAAACAGCCATGTCGATATCTCTATTTATCACGGAGATATGAGCCGTCAAATGCAGCCATGTCTACAAATGTTTATTGTAAAAAACAGTCATCTTCGTGTAAAATGCAGCCAATTTTGACAAAAATTAAAATACCTATTTTGCAGAAGTCAGCCTAACTATATGGCCGTTTTTTACAAATTTCAAAATGTTAGGAGGTATCAGTGTTCGAGTTACGTAAAAGGCAGCCACTCTATGATGGCTGTTTTTGCCAATAATAAAAATAGGTGTAACTTTTTGTTTTGTTATCTTTATTATGGATTTTATTACAATTAGCTAAAATTTAAATATTTTTTATCCCGCGTTTGCTCCTGTATAACGATTTTTTTACGACAAGTTTAACATTAAACCTAAAATACTAAGCGAAGATACGTGTAATGTCTGCGATAAATTTCGCATAGAACTAATAAATACGGTGGGGATGTTAACTCCATAAAAGAAACACACAATCTTCACCAGGCCGAAAGAGCAAGATGTCAACTAAAAATAGATATGAACTAAGCTAAAAATCAAGAAGACATCGGACGAATGTCTTACAATTGATATGCAAAAGACACTACCTCTGCCCCGGATTCAGACAATTTTTTTTTTTTATAAAAGGCAACTCTGGCTCTATAACTTGGGTGTGCACAGTCATGCTAAAAATAACCAAAGCTACTGTTATACATGGATCGAGGGTCAGGCTGGACGTGGCGCACAGGAAGTGGGATCTTCACTTTTAAAACACTTTGACAAGAACGTCTCTGACACTATAAAAGATTTAATTCTTTGGTCAGACTCTTGTGGCGGTAAAAATCGGAACATAAAAATTACTCTCATGATGAAAGCAGTGCTCGAGATGAAACCAAACCTAGAATCTATTACATTTAAGTATTTGATGCCAGGCCATAGTTACTTACCCAATGATAAAGACTTCGGTGATATTGAGAGAGCTTTGAAGTACAATCAAAGGATTTATACGCCTGAGGACTACATTCAAATTATGGCTATATGCAAAAAGAAAAAACCTCTGATAACTTTCCAAATGGAAGTTGATGATTTCTTCTCGCCTGAGACTCTAGAAAAGTTTATAGTAAATCGCAAGAAACAACAAATAATGACAAAGTAAATTGGCTAATAACCCTCCTTTTGGGCTTCGTCGCAGTCGGGTAAAAACAAGAGAATTAAAAATAGCAAAGCCAGACCAATATCACATTTACATGAAGTCTGACTTTGACCAAGAAGATTACGACTGTTTGGATATTACTCGATCAAGACGTCACGGTTCTGACAATCCAGAAAGAGAAGGTGTTTTTAAGAGTCAGTTAGCAGGCCTAGCTAGTTAGCAGAGCCTAAGCTACGTGATATAATATCAATAATACATCTAATACCAGAAGATGCTCGACACTTTTATGACAATATAACGTCATGTGCACCTGTTATTGAAGATGACGTTGATGGATTTAATACCGAGTTAGATTTTACTAAGGATGATGAGTAAGTGCGAAAAATATTTTGCGTTTAGTAGTTTGTGACATTTTAATATTTTTTTTATTAAATATTTATAATATTCTATTGCCAAGTTTTTACTCAAATCAATAAATTTGATTTATTTGATTTGTTATATGACTTAAATAAAGTAAGTGTACCTAGTTAAAATAAAAATCAGTATGATTATACAACATTCGGATTATTTTAGTGAACGTAGTAAACATTTTAGTAAATATCTGCTTCACTTAATACTTTCTTGTCTGTTTTTTATTTTTTAAATAGTTACAGATCACATTTTAAAACACAGCCAACTTACATGGTTGGTTTATACTTTATTGTGATTTTTACAAAATATGTTATTTTGTATAAAACAGCCACGTCTAAAATCGCAATTATTAATATTAATAGCCACGTTTCGGAATTCTGGATAGGATACAATAAATAACAACAGTTATACCAATATGTCTCAAATAAAAAATAATCATAAAATTAATATACAACCGAAGTGCAACCATCGACAGAAAAATGCTTATAACTCTGTTTGTACTTTTCCCGACTTGGCTGCCTTCTGCATAACACGGTCCAATTATTACTGGTTCTTTTTATTCTAATTACAACAGGTAATATAAGTTTTGACAATTAACTAATCAAAAATTTTTATACAAGGCTTCCAAGTACGTGGATATAGTTGTTCGACATTACTAAACTACCGCTCTAACTTTGGAATAACTACGAAGCTTACTAGTAACCTTATCTACGCGGTTTGAACTTAACCATAACTTCGAGGTATGACTGTATTTTCCAACTACCCACAGGTAGTCACCAACTTCATGCACTAACATCCAATGCAGTAGAAAAAGTTTAAAGAAAAAAAGAAAAATTTTGCGTGCACCGTTCCCTCCAAGTTGGAAAGTTTGTAGAAATACAATCAATACCAGACTATTCACTTTGCGGTAATAATAGCGACCAAAGAAAGGGGCTAAAGCTAGCCAATCATTTGAAGGCATTGCCCTCAACAAGGTATACGAACACTGCATAATATATGACTTTTTCATAGAAAAGGGTTAGATTTAGAACTGCTTCGATTTTACAAATTATTTCTAGAGTATTTTTGTTCTATGAAAAGTATATATTATGCAGCATTTTAAGCAGTATAGTGTAGTGACAAAACTTGCTAAGACTTGCTAAGAAATCATAAGAAATAATAGCTAAGTGTAGGTCTGTGCTTTCAGATTTTTTACAACTATAGCCAATTCATCTAATAATTCGCACTTACGGAAAAATAAAGGCGTTTAAGAGAAATTGAGCAAAATTGCTGCGACACACTTGCACCTCAAATCACGAGATACGCACATTGTGGTGCAAGTGTCTCCCAATCTGACGTTAGTTTTGCGTCGCGTTGACGCTGCTATTGCAATTTGAATTTATAAAAACAAAAAAAGATTGCTAGAGCTAGAGGCATTATTAAAAAGGGAATATATTTGTATGGAGCATCGCAGCCCCTTTCACTCCAACTCGGCACTGTGTGCGAAATAACTGACAGCTGTATTGTGACGGCTGACTATGAGCGGGCGTTACTTTTGTGTCAGTTCGGGCGAGTTTCCTCCAAGCGGTAAAATTATCGCGCACTTCTTTGATATCGCTGAATAAAGGACTGTTATGAAGACGCTGAATATCTGCGTCTAATTTTATACTTATACGGCAATACTGATACAGGAACATTAAAAAAGTGCTCAATGATTTTTCTGCTTGGTGAAAACGTTGCCTCAGATAAAATTTAAAATACAACGTAGTGATTTCTAATTTCAGTTTCCAACAAGTAAAGTTACCTTTTATACGCAAAGTTGTGCATGATCTCAACTTCTCAAGTTACGCCTTAATTCTCCGTAAAGTGCAAATTAGTTCTAAAACTTCATGCACATACAATACGTGTTCATAACATGCTTCCTAATAATTTGGTTAGCACAACAAGCCGAAAGACAAGACCACTTAACAAGGTCTAGCGGGGTTCGCTAGATAAAAGTATACCACCACCTGAAGGGGGATGCGTTTCGTCACCAGATTCCAATGAGAAAAAGACAGTGATTTGAAAAAGAAAGTAATTAAATCAACTGTTTTTAAAGTAAATGTTATCACTGCCTTTATTTTACAGGACAGGAAAAAACCATATCAAAACAATAATTGTACTTTTACAAAATATTTCTAAGAAGTAGAAAAAAATTAAAAAAGTTTATTCGAAAGAATAGCACAAGACTAAGTACTTACAACAATAAAACGTTGAAAGTTGCAAAAGTATGAACTGTAACTGTATTTTTTTACATTTCAAAAAGATTTGTCGAAGTTGACTGGTCTGTTTTCCAATTTATTTCACGACATCTTGCCTTTATTTAGTTTTTACAATTAGTAAAAACATAAGTAAGTACAATAGGTACCCAAAGTAAATTTTGACCCTCGTCCTGTTTAATAGTTGCGGACTTGAGTTTGTATAGAGACGAAACGCATCACCATGGAACTTAGAATAGTAATATTAGTGAAAGCAGCTACATACAGAATCGTCTACAACGTTCACCTTCAACCGCTTCTCCATGGTTCCGTCGGGGAGCTGCACCACGAAGTAGGATCCTCCGATGGAGCCTCGTTCCATTTGCAGACGTTTTTCTTCGGCCATACGTTGTAATAAGGGCTTTTCGCCTGATGTCTGCAATGTTGTGTGGTGTTTACAAGGAATGTTAAGTATATTATTTACTTCATGAAATGAAAACGGTCGACATTTAGGGAGCTCATAATAAGCGGCTACAACCACGACTTGTCGTATGACCGGCCGTTATCTCGAACTAAAGTGATAGGGTAGCCGGTTTTGCGACCTAACTTTCTTACTGGTCGAAGCTTCTGCAGCCAAGTCAAGAGGATCAATGTCGCCACTCTTGTATGAATTGAGTAAAGGCGAAGAAGCAGTGTCTTTTGATAGCACACTGGCACACATAATAACATTTGACAGTTGTGAAAATAAACGGATTACTGATGAGGCATATTATCCCAATGCCATCCCAATGTGATTATGACAGTAATGATAGTCTTCAGCATAAAATTAAGTATCTCGAAGTCACATCAAATCGTTAATTTTTACAAACACAAAGAAGTAGTGAAGTAGTTACAATATAAGTCTAACCACAGTTCAATAACTGTGGTCTAGTTACATAAATGAGGATAACAAAACATTCGTAGAATAAAAAATAATAGGTAGGTATTTAAAATGTTAGAATTCATTTCCTCGTATATTTGCACCAGGGATTTATGTGGTAAAACACTTTAGAATAACTTAACAAGAAAAGGTACAACAAGTGCAATTGACTTAATTGCTAGGTAGGTACCTAAACTACAACGGTTTAATAGTAAACATCCCACACTATTACATATTTGTTGCATCATTCTAAATCAAGCACTTCCTAAAGTATGTATGAATCGGTATCCAGTGTGACAAGTGTATCATTTTAATACAAAACAAATGCCTGACCTCCGTTAACCTAACTAGCGTAACGTAGGATACCGGTATTCTAAGGTTAGGTTAGGTCAGGAACTCAGGATATAGAAACTTACTTTGTTTAATTTTCTGGCATTTATTCAGACTATAACAGATCCTGCCTTCCTCCCAGGATCGACCCTAGTTACTATTAAAGTGACTTACTCGGCCTATGATGCTCCACTAGGAGTGCAGAAATTTGAATAACAACAGCTCCGCTCTACCTGGAGCGTGAAAACTTCAGAATGTTGCAGACACACATTTTATATACCTACCTACAAGGCAAACTACAAAAGCATTATACGAACCTTAGGATAGACTAAAGGCCTCATCAGCGCTCCGAACACAGCGCAGTTCAGAATCAACCCCGCAAGCAGAAGATTAGCATTCTGCCATGATCCGAACTCATTGAGCAGGAGTGCGGCTAAAGGCGCGAAGCTGAAGGTACCAACTCCTGAGCCACAGACGGCGATACCTGTTGCCAGGGACCGTCTGGACTCGAAGTAGTAACCCACGGCCACCACCGAAGGCAGGTAAATCATACCGAAGCCGAGACCTGAGAACAAAAGTTCAGTTTCAATCATAGAGGAAAACAATACAACGTTTTGCGTTACAGTTAATGTATTTCGCTGATATTAATTCTTGATTAACCTTTATTCACAACAAAGGACAAATAAATATATAACCTACTTTGTGTGCTGCGCAATTTACAAATTAAAACTAATAACATAGTCTGAACATTTGTTTGAACTTTCGGCCTGCTTTATATACTTAGTTAAACGCTTTATTGTTGACCTAACTAACCTAACCAAGAGTTTATTCATTCATGACTCAAAACTACTCAAAAGCGTAGTGAAGCTTAAAACGTGTTTTGGAAACTCAAAAGCTGGGCACTATTCAAAAAGGTTTGTTTTCAAAATAAACCATCAGGTTTTGCCACAGCATCTGCATATGTTTGGATAAACCCACGTCGCTATGCAAAACAAAATCTTCAAAGAGGTGAAACACTATGATTAGTGACTGTTGCTCAATTTGGCACACTCCCAAATTGCAGAGAACTTTGACCAATTTGCCTGAGGTGGCTACGTCACATAATTTGGCGTGCGATAAAAAAACATGAGACCGTCATCCAGTCGCCGGTATTCCGCTGCGCGTGGACATTGACATCTGCCTCGCTTCGTTAGCTCAGTCACTGGTGCCCTAATAAACAAAAGGTTCTTAGCTTACAGTTCATGAATAAACAATATTTCGTGAAACTTAGCTTACTCCTAAATATACATACTTAATACTATGTCAACAACAAACATTATGCTAACGAACCTCTTATCGATTGTTTGAGCATTTAACATAATATTTCGTTTATTAATTAGGACGTTATGTAGGTCAGATGAGATAGCAGAAGTTATTCACTTCACTTGTGTAGTTATCACACATCCTCTTCGCAATACTTAGGACCATTATTCTTGTTAGTATACAAGTTTTATTTCAATCGGCTCCAGACATTCCCACGGTGACCGCTACCGGTTTTCAAAAATAATAAGAAAAAGTAACCCTCATGATTTCATCTCGGTCTACGAATGGTTGCTGAGCAAAATCTTAATGGTGTCGCTAAAAGCCGTTAAGCCATTAACAAGAAAGCATTATGCCATAATGTTTAATTATGTGATAATATTTTAGTATTCCATGTAGCTGTATAATGTGTACAAAATCTGAACATGATACAGAGTGACTCAGTGTTTGTTGTCGGCCCACAAATCGGTATTTGAAACCGCACAAAGGAGCATATGGGTTGTTGCCTGCTACAAAGAGGTCGTCGCCACTTTATAAACGCATGCGTCACTTCCCAGTACATTATTCCACTTTTCTCATCAATTAATTAATCATCGATTTACACACAATGTTAGCAGCTGGAAAAGGTACAATAAATCGGTATTTCACCCAGATTCCTTTCAACGAAGACGACTACTAACCTGCTAGTATTTAGGTTAGCTAGTTTTATTATTCTACAAGAGAATATTTAGTAGCATTACGTAATAAATAAGAAAACCACAATTCTAGTTTATTTACATTTACAACGAATACATTCCAGAGGAGATAAGAGAATTATTTTCAAAATAACACGAAGATCACACTGACCTATCTTTGTATATTCGTCAGTTTGATATGAATGCGAAATAAAAAAATACACCAAAATCATATATTTTGAAGTTCAGTGGTTATACCAGCAAGTTAGAAAATCAAAGAGTAAATATCCAATAGACATGGTCGTAAACAAAGAATTGGCAACAAGACTGAAAAGTTGAATGAATTCTCAGAACGGTTTCTTAGAAAATTTAAACAACAATCACGACTTTCGAGGTCAACCCCGAAGCTTTATGTAAGAAAACGTTTCTTTACAATTTTCTTTTCTTTTCTCACCACTGAACGTTATTTCAAAAGGAAAACTGTTTTCTTTTACATATTTACGCAGTCGTCAGTCTTCTTTGTTTTGATTGTTCCCTGATGAATGCTAAAATACTATATCTGATAAGATACACAAGAAAACTGATATTTATCATAAATCATACAATTTTCAACGCAGTCATTCACTGCAGAAGATAAAAAAATGTCATACAAATCAGCCACTGCACGTTTTCAGAATTCAAAACATATAAGTACCTACTACTACTCGTATGTACTTATATTTTGTTAGCAACCGACGATAACGTGTTTTCGTATCACATTATATACAGCGCGCCAAGTCGTCAATATTTAGTATACACTTTAGTAATATAATGTGCAAATAGCAGTTCTGAATAACACCTTCCGCAGTCTACACAAATCTGCTTTCAATGTTTCAGGATTCTCTAGCGGATAAATAAACTCATTCGTTCATTTACCACGTTTTGAATGCCTGATTGATCAAGTATGCTTCTGGCGTGAAACAGTATTTCCGAATAGTGTCGACATTGAGACTCGATGATCTCAGCGGTTGGCTGCCAACAGGGATCACTGAAATTGGTGCTAAATGGACGTGCTAATTATTAACACCTTTAAATTTGAAGACTGACATGATGTCTTCGAATGGTTCCTAGGATTTTCTCACGTGCTGATTTCGGTACTATAATTTTCATCAAATCGCGGAAGGTTGATCCACGAAACGGGCGGTACTAAAATAACCATCATATCGGATTGTATATTTTAGAATCGTAGTGAGGTTGACTACGTATTTTTCCATCGTCGAAACCTTGAATGCTCGCCATACGATATAAGAATTAGGTCGCATTGGATATTCAGAATACTATTAAAGATTCCTGCGCAAGATTGCAAAGCCAGTTTTAAGCTCTTAAAATAGAGAAGGTGTGTAAGTTGTAAAGTGTGTACAATTAAAGACAATCTTATATTCTAGCCTAGTACGGCGCCATATCGTCTGCACCAGCTGGCAGCTGGCCAAGCGACCCGTGCTCTAATGACCTTGAAGTAAGTTCCACTGTACGCCACAGACTCTTCATTTGTCTTTTAATTAAACCAATCAGCCCAGCAGAAGCTAATTGTTCGTTTAGAACTTTTGTACAATATACTCGAACAGTGGCTCGTATTGTAGTTCAGTCTGAGGCTGAAAAGAGGTCACGTGGGGTTTCCCCACGACAAAAAGCAGCGACAATTTCCCGGAAACTTTCCCCTTTCATGAACTAGGCGCCCGACGCCCGGTCTACAAAGCGGCATACATAGACGTGGTATCGCGACCCCGTATCAATTATTTAAATCGCCCGGCACGACAGCGTTGCATGCATTCGTGAAATGGAAAAGCCCGCTTTTCTTCGAATTCAGCTAATTGCCAGAAGGGCTTAACACTTGGAACTAAAAAGACATTTAAGCCTTTTCGTTCACATTGGTGTCTGTTGGCATATGTCCAATTTCACACACGGGCTGTTGCCTCTGTTTTCAAGGGTTCGACGGAACAAAGAACGTGTCGAAACGGTTTAAATATTTCAAGTATCTCAGTTTTATCGAACAAAAGACAGGACAAAAACCGAAGAAATCTTTGTTGACGTACAAGTTTGTTTGAATAAATGGACAAATATTGTATCTGCGACGGTCACCTATCTCGGTTTATTTTTCGTCCAGTGTATGTGAATCTTGTATATATGTCGACGAAAACTTAAGAACAGGTAAAGTGTAGATTGCGAAATGTGTGTATGGTCAGTTAGCTGATCATCCACCAGAGATTCATATATCCGGAGACTACTGAACGTTTCTAGCTAACGCTCTGTTTTGAACTAAAGTTCCAAAAGCAATAGTTTTCTTTCTCTAGTATTTGAGTGTCCTTCAAACTTCAAACCCTTTATTTTATCGAGTGGCCATGACATTGACATTATTATATGACAAAAGTACCTAATTGTGGAAGTACCTACTGGTTCACATTTACTTTAATTAACTACTTAACTATAATTATATCACAAGGAACATCGATCCTCACACATCGTTCCAAGTAATTTCCCCTAGGATCTGTAACTCGATAGTTATCAGAAAACAATGTTGTTATAACGACATACCACTCCAAGAGAGAGCTTTTATCTTTCAAGAACGCTATCGTAAACATATCGATAAAGGAATTAAGAACGATATACTTTCCCTGAGTGTTCTAGTTAAAGATGTCAATAGAAGTCTAATTGATTGTATTACTTATGTATTGTTACACACATTGTTAGGCATTGTTAGAAATTATTTCTTGCTACAGAGTTTTATACTCAGTTGAACAGCGAAAATAAAGTAGAACCTTTAACGTAATCAATAAATTTAAACGAAGCGTATAGCAGTCAACTAACAGACAGAGTTAAGGAAGAAACCGCTGTATAGTTTCCCTTTTATGATCTCACATATAAACCTTATCTGACTTCCACAATAAGGCTAAACTTCCACAGAATCAGATCGAATAAAACCTTATACCCAGTACCCACGTAAAACGGTATCTGAAAGTAAAAACTTTCAGGGAACATAATGAAATATACATACATATATAAATACAATATATTACGAGCTGAACTGTCAATGACGAAGCTGCATTACTTAAATATCTTTAAACAACAAAGACACAATCATAAACGCTTTAAATTCTGTCAAGAAATCGGAAATAAGTGCCACTGTGTCTAAGGAAAACAAAAGACTATGTTCAGCGAGACGGAATTACTTTAATTGCGTGGAAATACCATTTTTATGAAATGCACCATCATAAAATTATTATTTTGCAGTTTTCAATGCTACCATAAAGTATTATTTATCTTCTATTTGACTCATTTGTTCATGTCGGACATAATTGAGTCACAGCAATAAGCTTCTAGAATCTGCATATGCGCATAATGATAGTTGTTGCTGGGCGCAATAATTGGAAACCTGAAACGTTAATTATTGGTATTCTACGTAGCGATATTACTATGTATGATTGTACTAGAGACCAGTTGTATAATAATTATCGAGCAGTCACAGAATGGTTTCATTTGACCTCATTTCGCATCTGTTATTATGACCATTTGTGGTGCGTAATGTGAATCGGATAATGTATGCGACAACAGACGGGTATCCTTTAAGTTTTATGTTCGCTAAACCACGTTTCGAAGGACGGCTGGCAGCGACTGGGCGACGCCACCCCATAACTATGCCAACGTGCCAAGGTCAGTGGACATTTACATAACTCTCACGTTCCATATGAGTCCTGCAAACCGTTTTATTGCCAAGCCATTCTAAATATACTTGAAGTCATTACGAATAGCTAAAGGTTTAGAATTCTCTGTCTTAATTAGCCGAGACGAAACGACAGAAAATGCTGGAAAGTCAATAATTTCCTCTGAAAACATTTCGCATTTCAATATAGAGGAAATACAATAAATATTAAATTGGCGGAACGAATTTCAGAATGCTAATCTGTTATTGTCACAATGACATCTGAAATCGGTGACGTGCTTCCGCTTACGTGAAAATGTTTCAGGAATTTTATATAATTATGCTGGAAATTCCAGTTTTATTTATTTAGAGGATATAAAACGGACTCGTAAATTTTTATATGAGGATTTCAGAGTACCTACGTAAGTATTTAACATGATGCAATAGATTTCTTGGAAGATGTGATCAACAATATTTAATTTCAATAAATAACATTGATGAGATCATAGAATCAAGAAATCCATCAGAGTCGGGTCGTTTATGGTACCTAAATAAAATACGGTAGTACGAAGACACATGACATACTACAGCTTGTCATCGACGTAACCTCGACATTGATTGATGGAATTGTAAGAAATCGATTTCCCATATTGTACATTTATCAATGAAATGCTTCCGTTAATCTAGGTTCTGGCCTTAATAACGTAACCAAGACATCACCTGTCTTGTCCTGTGTTTTCTTTGATAATCTATTCCGAAAGTCTACACACATTCAGAAATCATTGTTATTCATGTTATCCAAAACAGTTCTTTAATTATGAATAAATAGAGTCTCTTTCATAGTTAGAGTTACTTTACACTTTAATGTTAATACAATTTAATAATAGAAGACTTACCTCCGATCAATCCATAGGTGATCATCATCATGGTAACGCTCTTGCTGAAAGTGGACAGGACGAAGGCTATAGCTGCGACGAACGACCCAGCCACGCAAACAGCGCGACATCCGAACTTGTTGCATAATGCCGACACCACCGGACCTGCCGATAATATTGATAATCTTCATGACAAAGTAAAAGGAAAACCACGTAAAAGAAAATAAAGGGTCCCGGTATCTAAATTGAAAAGTTGACGTTGAGAACCTCTCAAACTATAGTACGATTGAGGAACTCGGTTCCTTTAGGGTGGTTCATGCCAAAGAATTTTAAATTTTAAACCTTATTAAGTATTTGCTAAAGTATAGTCTAATAACTTTTCAAATTCAACCTGTTCTTAGTAGATTTTAACAAGTAAAAATCATAAAGTCAAGGGGTACCAATAAGCCAATAGGATTTTATATAAGTCCCAAGGCAACCCTATCGCAATTAATTGGTTACTATTTATAGGGCAAGTAACTAAGAATTTTCTTATTAGTAAAACTAATTAAGAACCTTTTGCCGCAGAAGCGTTAGAAATGCGAAGTGACATTTACGTAAACTGCGAGGTATACCTACTTTGACCAGAAATTAAAACCAAACAGAGACGATGTAATTAAAAAAATAAAATGTGGCGGTGTAACTTCCAGAATATTTTTTTTTATCTATTTATAACTAGCTGATGCCCGCGGCTTCGCCCGCGTGGATACTGTAAAAACAATCCTTGATGCGGATTATATAACATTCTAGAATTTCAGCTCGATCGGTGCAGAACTTTTTGAGTTTTTGAAGCGTACACAAACCAACATAACATTTTTATATATATAGAAGATTTTACAAGATTGTCCTAGTAGGTCATTGATATTGTACCAATTCTGTAATACGATAAAGTGGATAAGGTAAATGATACTTATTCGCATTCTAACCCAACTGTACTATTAGCGCGCCAAACAATATTTATTTCTCACGCAAGGTATTAGGTATGTATGGTATAAACATATTAAATAGGACCATTTATCAATAACAGTCAACTGTGCACCTTGGGACTAAAACCTACTTTGTAAACTTGATCTGAGCTACTCGGTGTATTATTTAAATACTTGCTATCCAGTTCAAGGAATCGATGCATCGTCGTAAAAGATTCATTTTACTGCAAACACGAGATTTTTTCTTATCTCTTTTGTAGCTGTTTGCTGAAATATCGAACTTTCACTCAATTTTGCATTAAGTATTTGAAAATGCAGAGAGATCGTGCCATGTCTCAAATGCAAGTGCGTAGTTGTTTTTTAGCGCCGAGTCTAACTGTTAATGTCTAATTAATAATTAATACATTTTATCTTCAATCAAAAAGTAATCGTACCGATAACTACTCTGTAATCTCTCCGAATCTGTAAATTCTATAAATAATTATTTTTCAAACATTGGTAGAGATCTAGCCCAAAAAATCAAACCTTCACCACATAACGAGTCAAATACTTTCCACAAGAAAAATTTACCTACTCAGGTGAACTCGTTTGCTCTCTTAGATACTGATCCCGACGAAGTGGCCAGAGTTTTGTTAAGCTTAAAATCTGACAGTGCGCCGGGCTGGGACAATGTATCCACTAGATTCTTGAAATACGTGAGCCAGGAAGTTGTTCCAATCATAGCGCACTTAACTAACCTCTGTTTCACAACGGGTATCTTCCCTGCGCCTCTTAAGCAATCCATCATCATTCCGGTTCACAAGGGGGGGGACAGAGACGATGTCAACAACTACAGGCCCATATCCATTTTGCCTGCCATATCCAAAATAATAGAAAAACTAATAAATATTAGACTCATAAAATTTCTAAACACATTTAATATCCTAAGTAGCACACAATTTGGTTTTAGACAGGGTATGTCAACCGAAGATGCAGTTGCTGCCCTCAGTTCTCTAGTAGCTGATAATCTTGATAGGGGCAGTAAATGCCTGACTCTGTTTCTGGACTTAAAAAAGGCGTTTGACACCGTTTCTGTACTTCCCATCCTTATCAACAAATTGGAAACTGCAGGGGTACGAGGAATACCACTCAAACTTTTTACAGACTACCTCTCAAACAGGAAGCAAAGGGTAAGAGTGGGAGAGCATGTAAGCTCCGATGAGGATGTCACTTTCGGTGTTCCCCAGGGAAGTGTTCTGGGGCCTACGCTGTTCCTGCTCTACATTAATGACCTCTGCAACCTCGAAATCAATCATGCAAAAGTGTTTTCTTATGCTGATGACACTGCTGTCGTCTTTACTGGGAACACCTGGTGTGAGGTTGCCTTAAGTGCTGAAGCGGGTATGTCCCAAATAGCTAGCTGGCTCAAAACTAACCTACTCACATTAAACACAGCTAAAACCAATTACATATGCTTCAGCATATCAAATCGTACACAACCTAGAACAGATCTCAGTATAAAAGTGCATTCGTGTGATGATCCAAATAATTGTTTATGTCCAAGATTGGAAAGAGTATCGCAAACCAAATATTTGGGAGTTGTAGTTGACCACAGACTATCTTGGTACCCCCAGCTGGAACAAGTTACAAATAGGATCAGAAAACTGAGTTGGATCTTCAAGACTCTGAGGCATATTGTACCAAAAAATGTTCCTGCAAACACTAAAACCCCCCGACATCTCCTTAATGAAATATACTTGGCTTTGGTGCAATCTGTCTTAGTGTACTGCATCCCAGTATGGGGAGGAGCAGTTAAAACTAAATTTATTAACCTTGAGCGGGCACAACGTGCTCTGATAAAACTCATGTATTTTAAGGAGATTAGATACCCTACCCAAAGTCTTTTCCAAATCAGCGACTTACTCTCGGTGAGAAAATTATATATAATTAAAACTATTGTCAAGATACACAAGACCATACCCTATGTCCCTGGCCTAACTTTAAAACGAAGGAAAGATATAATAAAACGTAAACCGACATAATGTAATTCACTCTCACACCAAGCAGTCATAAGTAAACACACGACACACACCCTTTTGCACACTCACACTTAAATTTTTCACTTTAACAGTCACTAACTCACACACTCACCCTACACACACCTCCCCCACACAGTCATACATCATACACTCACCCCCCATACACTTACTCTCCAGACATACCTACTCTCACTCACACTTAACCACACACCATCTGAGTGACAAGCATATTCACTTTTTTAGTCCTAAGTCTTAATTTTGTATTTTTATTTTACCTTAATTTTTATTTTTTTTCCTTTTTTTGTGTAATAGTATTGTAAAAAAAAAACAAGTTTGTTAATGATATAATTAATACGATATGGAAGAGGGGAGTCTCCTAATACAGGCGTTAGACGCCTAAAAGGAAACTCCAATCACTAGTTTGTAAGAAAAAACTTGACAAAAACAATAAATAAATATTATTATTATTATTATTACTGGAGCTACGAATGATTAACAATCATGCGTATGATTTGACATCAGATAAAAATCATTTAAAATGTTGACAAAAATAATCACGAGGACGTGATTACTGATTAGTTTACAGAGTAGATAAAAAAATGTAGGCGAATTAAAATATAACGTAACAGCAAAATGTAGGTATATATAACCCAAATCAAAGTTCATAGACAGATAAGTTACTTGGTTCACTATGTCAGGTCTTCCTGATAAGATACTTTCGCGAACACACACTAAACTGCACAAGAAACTCCAGTCGAGCAAAATTGTTTTCTAGGAGATTTTATTTATCTGACCATCGCCTCGTATCTTCGATCGTAATCGAGTACTTTCAATCAGGTCAATGGCAGTTTAAAATAGATAAAATAAGATAGGACCGATCGACGGATAAAACGCTGATACGTAAACCTAGTATGGGATGACGTTGTTACTTAATACTTCACATGAGAGTTACTTAGACAAAGTAGGTTCTAATATTTTTGCATAGGAATAATTAATATAGGTACCGATATTTTAGCCATGGTGATTAGATTAATTGGTAACTTCATGAACCGTGACGAACTAATTAGTATTTTTATGATAAAAGCGTTACATAAACATCCTGTGTTTCACTGCGTTAGTGCTGGCTACTCCTAACTAATCTGGAGGGATTTATCTACTAATGCAATGTTATCAAAGGCTCCGGTACTCGCTGTGAACTGAGTTTAACAGCGACACGGTTATTTCATTTTACTGTGTCAATTACTATAGGTACACGATTGATATCAGTAACAACAGATTTATATTTTATATCTTTTTAGATAATCTATTGTGTACAAAAGTTGAAGAAACACGACTAATCAGAATGACTTGTACATCGTTTTACAGGCTACTGAAAAACATTATTTTCATTTGAGTAATGTCGGGTATTTTTTTACAGAGTTTGTTCGATTATGTCATCAAGTATAGTAATAACCTTCTATGGTATGAATACGAGGAAAAACTCGTTCAAAAACAAATTTAAAAAGACGCTAATATCTTGAGAAAACTCTGGAAAAGCTAGTCATCATATCTGCCAAGTATGAAGCCGGCGTAAAGCCAAGAGAGTAAAACTATTAATTTGCTGTTTGTAGAACATGCTATACCATGGATAATACTGATATATTTGCGTACTCAAGAACATTAGCTGCATAAATCTCTTGTTAGATACACAGGCTGATAGATACATAGGTACAATCCAAACATGAATAATGGATGGTGCATGTGACAACGTGACCTGAATTGATAGGAAATGGACGAGCGTTCGATTGCAATGGCGTCCAAAAAGGAGGAATGCAAAAGGCCTTTGCAATTACTGATGTCAATTAAGATCCATCCGTCAGATTCCCGGATGAACTAGATGCTATCTATTTAACATGAATTCGTATAGAGTCGAGGAAGATGTGATCTTTCTATATAGCTTCTGAGACTAATGTAGATAATAAAGTTGTTGGACTAATATGCTTAACAACATAAAAGTGTCGTTAGCTGTTACTACATAAAGGGTAAGTAATAAATTATCAATCATCATAAATCTTACCGGCCGCTAGATAAAATCCTGAGAGCAAACTGCCCACCCACGCGACAGTGCCTTTACCCTCGCCGAAGAACGTCACTAGTTCTGGTAGGAATATGCCGAATGTGTAGGCTATGCCGTCCACGATCAGGTTGCACATGAAGGATGCGAAGACCACGACCCAACCGTAGCCCCCGTCGGGGGGAGGGGGGAGGGCATAGTCGTAGGCCTCATCGTCGTCGGCGTCTGCAGCTGCGCCTTCCGCAGTCAGTCTTGCTGCTTCTTCGCATGACGTCTCACTCTCCGTCTGAAACAAAGACAACAGCTTTTTATTTTTAATCACCACTGCGGCTCCTGATAAACGTGGCGACGCGCGCACAATGAACCTCAATGCAGTTACGTTGCAGTATATTGTAGAACTCTATGGGGAAAGGTACTCGTATAATAACTAGGCTATGTGAGTGTGGCCATTGATTTTTTCTGTGACTAGTATGCCACTTTATGTAGGACAGAAACGTGCAGTTATAACGCTGAAAGTACAAAGACGATTTTAATACCTCATGAAAATTTTCAGTAGCATTTCATGGCCGTAATTACTACTCCTACACAAGGCGCCAGTTTCAACGATCAAAATTAATTTGCACAAACATTTCAGTCACTTCAGGGACGAGTCATATCATACCAGCAAACAAATCATCTAAAAATAAACCGTTGAGACGTTATGTTTAGGGTACTCTATCAATCGCACACGTCACTAAATTCACTCCTTTTTTATGTAACCTTTGAAAATTTATTTTAAACTGTTTTTAAAATACTGTCAGACATGTTATATGCATCAATGCCATGACTAGTGACTACCCATATTCAGTTTTACATAGGAGACATTAAAATTTACGCGTCGTAAATTCAAATCCATTACGTCATGACGATTTCATTATTATTGTATGTATTTAACATGCTTTATTGTCGTCTGTCGTAAATTTTATAAACGTTAGTAATAAAACGTTTCCTCTTAACGAGCCTCCGGAATTTTACCGTTCGTAACTTAATTTTCCGAGGCTGACAAACTTTATTTTGAGTCACTTACTCACTACGCCTACGTAGAAAACTCCGACGATCAATATGTTACCAATTTTCAGTTCAGGAAATACGACCGTCTTTGTATGTTGGTAAAGTTCGTTCTTTCACGGCCATTGTCAGTGTCACTGCCATCTTCAAAGGCTTTATTCTGATTAGCATGCATGTGGAATATCAAACGCGTGCAAGTACTTGCGCCTATTGTAAACAACTGGAAAACAAAGAGATAACTTTATTCGCAGTTGCAATCAGTTCTTTGTTATTGAAATAAAAGAAAACACGCGGTGGCTAAATGAAAAACTGTGCAAATTGAACTTTTGCACGAAATTGAAAACCTAGCGGTTGTGTTTACAACTGCAGAAACAGTTGCAAAGTGATCTATATGTATACGAATTCTGTTTGTGTAGACATTAGTGCATGTTATCGGAACTCAACCTAGTTCTAAGTGCAATGACTATACAGTCAGGCATGCATATAATAAGTATACAATGTAGATAAAATAATCAACAAGTAAATGTTTCGTATAATAAATTATGTCACAGTTGAAAATACTGATGTGGACATCCCTTTGTTAGCAACATGAGCGGCGTTTCATTATCGTTATGTCATTTCTTTGTTTGCCGCCCTGTCAATAACAGTTGTCATGTTCGGTGCTAGAACTATCGATGGGCACTATATTTATGTTTACATTTAATGTTATGTGTACACAATTCAGAAAGCGTCACAAATATAATGTCTAACAACTTTATCACCCACGTCCAATAATTTGAAAGGTTTCTTCTATTATTAACCTAACCTTTGCCATTTTCCTAAGGGACTATATAAACTCATAAATGTTGCACGTGTTTATTGACTATCGGTTTCCTGGAAACGAGAGCAAAACACCTGAAACCCGAGTAGTCGCGACTCGAAGCTCATAGTTCGCCTGTTGTTTACATTACTTCGAACATGTGCTGCCAACCTGCTGTTTCTACTCGGCGTATCTCAAATGATACCAATTTAAAATAATATAAACAATGCGGTAGCGGTGAGTCACGGCGCGGCGCAAGAGGAAAATTACTCTAGTACGAACACCGAAGTGTTTACTAGGAGAGGATTAGTGTGAACTTTGGTACGTGTATTTGGCGACCATTTATTTTGTTGGATGGGAAGATTAGCGGGGAAATATGTCAACGGGATAAAAGTACTTCTTTCTTCTTTAACGTGTGGGTAGGGGCCTAGGGGCTCACCTGGTGACAGAGTTTTTAGGCCACCCATAGGCCTCTGACTTGACTCTACATGCGAGAAATATAATCTCGGGCATGCTGGTTTGGTTTCCTCACGAATACTCACGATGTTTTACAAAAGAACAAGTACTTACAGTAGTGTAACTTACACTCTTTCACTCATCCCGGTAAATAAATTCCGGAAAGTCATGAAAAGAGAGAAAATTAAAGAGACCAGTTATCTTTTCCTACCAAATTATACAATATGCAGTAGAAACGATGTTTAGTCTAGGATAGGATAGTACTATCTCTTCTCTATCATACAATCCCCATTACGGCTAATGGATTTAATAATCAGGCGGAACAAGCTCCAAATAAAAAAAAAACCTAGACGATAACGAAAGTAATAATAAGAGTCACAAATTAGGCCAAGGCGTTGATAATTTTGTGAACATTATTTATTATGTATTACCACGATTATGTTGTCGAGAAGTTATGAAAAGTAACAAACAACCATTTTCAACAAAACCAGTATCTATGATAACAAAAACATTGAAAAGTTACCTCTCCCTTACCTTTTCAATAAAATTACGGGCTATTCAAATACAAATGCGTCCACGGGTTCTCATGGTGTCCAGAACAGAACGAGTTTGTTTAACGCATGATTACTGGCTGTCATTGTAACAACCCATCGCTTTGTTTGCCGCAGACGGGTGCCCGACCTTGTACGTGTTTGCTGTTTACACCACAAACTGTTCTGGCAACGTGATTTATTTTGTTAACATAGATTATGGAATTTTGTAGACATTTCCTCGTTTTCTCTTACGTGATAAGCTGATTTTGTCTTGAAGTCTCGACTTACAACGTAATTCGTGATCGTGTGAAACTGAATTCATCAGTAGGATGGAAGTCATGTAGGTCGATATTGTGGTCGTAGAATATTTTCCCTAGGTTATAAACCGATTAATGGGAATGAAGCATAGTTATTTTTATCCATTGCGAACAATTAAAACATGACACGAGGAATAAACACTGACAGTTGAAATTAAAATAACTCCTTGTCTCATAACGACGTGTGAAGGCGGAAAATTCGATCTAACGAGGAAGCCCAAACGGCCTTAGGACACTTGTTGTCATTACTACAACATTCACGAGACAAAGAATCCTGTCAGCTTCGATCAGAATTCATGTCAAAGATTCCGCGTTGCTACAAAATTAATGCTATTTAAAACAATTCCTGCTGCCCTTCGGTTAGGAAGGCTTTCATTTTCATAGCAATCGAATGTGTGATGAAGAAGAAAACGAACAATAACTTGTATTGTTTTTGGGTCATATTTTCAAGGTTTAAAAGGCCAGTCTTGACTAGGTGATGGATCTCCTGGCGATCGAGCACATACAAACCCGAAAAACAAAATAACATGCATCATCGTAGAGAGTACGCCAAAGTGTAGAAAGATTTATCGAATCCTAAACAAATTGTAAACAAAGAGAATGTTGGCATTAGGACGTCCTATGTAGATGTTGACGCTACATCAATATTCATTCAACAGATGGTACCTCAACAACAAATTTTACTTTAGAATTTACAACCGCAAACTCTGCAGCCAGTGCTATTGACCTTACTGTGAACTTAAGATGTCTGCGAAATTCTAAAAATACATTTCACTTTGAGCGCCATTAATTTTCATTTACATTTGCACTCTGACGGAAATTTTCTTCGAACAAAACATCAAAATAATTACGAGGAAGACGAAAAAAACTTGCAAGACGATTTATAAGCAGTTGCTACAGTGCCTGTCCTTTTCAACGAAGCTCTAATTGAATTCACAGAATCACTCAGAGCATAAAAGGCAACAAGTCATGCTGAAAACATTTAATGAAGAAGCCAAACTAACTTAACAGATTTCCAAACTGAAAAAGTGCGAGAATACGAAAATCAGCTTTAAAATGAAAATAACACACTCAACGTAGAGAGTACTACTGAAAAATGTTTTTAAGAGGAAACGCGAGTGGTCTTTTCTCCATACAAACGCTCTCGCCTGATTTCTTTTTGGTTAATGACCTTAGAGCAATGGTTTTTTACAGAATAATAAATATTAGCTATTTCTATGCCCCTATGTTTTCCTTTTTGGTGATAAATTATTTTTATAAGCACTAGAACCCCCAAAAAATGCTCAAAATTGCTTGTTTAGATCGCTGTTAACAGAGTCCTAGTGTACAAATTTGACAACTATTAACGAAAAAAGAAAAACATAGCGGCGTAGTATATAACCTCCTTATTCATTGTCTAAAATATCTTTTAAATTGGTTCAATATTGGAGGAGGAAATAGGCGAGAGCCAAACCTCGAATTCTAACTTTTTTCTACAGTTATCCTTATCGCACGAATTTGAGGGCAGGAGGACGGAGAGAGACAGCGATAGTAGAAAGAGACAGCACTCGCATTTCCTCTTAATTAGTTCAGATCTGGTAGCTTCAAAGTTGTTGCGAAACGTTGGTGAATGAATTTTCGATGTTATTTTTCAGGTCAATTTATTTACTCTGATGTAATGGCATTTAACTTGGCCACTGCGTACAATGGCAGGCAACGTGGTCGCGTCGTGTGCCGCGGCGCTCGCGCACGTGATGTCGATTGCCATTAATTGATTAGTGCCGCACGCCTGTCGCAGGCTGCTTCCTTCAACCTATTATATGAGAAGACTTGCGCAGGACGCAATTATGTGCGGCAAATAAATCACGACCCTATTACAATTTATAAACAATATTCGAACTATGTAGCAAAGGATTTAGATCGGAATGATAGATTGAAAGAGACAGGCCATCCGTGCATGGTTTAATTAACTAACCTCTTTTATTGTGACCTTATTCTCAAAGAGCCATCAGTCGTGATTAGGGAGAGTTTATTAGTTTGACTTTGTGTGCAAAAATCCTTAGTAGGATTAAATTAGCAGTTGCAGTGCACGCTAGATAAGTGCACATGAAATCAAGACGATTAAGACAACTTGAGAGTAGATTGAATCTCAAGTAGGGTAATGAATGCTACCTAATGTATACCAATTACGTGTCACGGTTCTGTAACCTAGAAGAGAAAAATGTAATGTAGGTACAATCGCTAATTGTTTAGTAATTTACTAATTACAAAAGCAATTTATTTCGCTATTATTTAAATGAGCCGGTTAACTACTTTGTTATTAAGTTTGTTTTTATTTGTAACACATCTATATATACAAAAAGAGAAGTCCTGACTGACTGACTGACTGACTTACTGACTGACTCATCAACGCCCAGCCCAAACCCTTGGACCTAGAAAGCTGAAATTTTGCTCAGAGGTTCCATTTATAATGTAGACAAGGAATAAGGAAGGATTTTTCGAAATTCAACCCCTAAGGGATTTAAATAGGGGATGAAAGTTTGTATGGAAAATCGTCATTTTCACGCGGGCGAAGCCGCTGGCAAAAGCTAGTCACTCATATAACAATCAAAGAAAATACAAACCATCTTTCTCGCACTCATATTTCAAGAAGGAGCACTTAATTAAATAGCACAGATAAATGGCACAACACCCACTTCAGTTGCAAAATCAACCGACAATGGCAACGATAAGCCCGTAGTCCTTACTGTAGATAATTCGATATCCTAATCAACACACGCTTTGATAATAACAACATTAATTATATCGATATCTTGAGGGAGATCCGGTAGGCTACCAACAGTGGTCATTGTAAGCGAGTGACAAACGTATTTGAGCAATATAATCTGAGCGTAGCCATTAAACGGCATTGTCATACTAGTGTATGGACAATTAACCTGTCATTAATAATAAATGCATCGTGTTACACGTGCGCAACAGATTTAAATGCACCTTGAACACCTATGAATGCTAAGTAAAGTAAATAAAATAGACGTACGCGCATGTGAATTTATGGTTAAGGCAAGCCGCGACTTAAGGCGGGGTTGCAGTAATTTTAAGATTTTTGAACCTATAAAAATCGAACTAAATACGAGTTTTTTAATAAATAAAAATCATTACATAAAAATTGAACATACTCTCTAGTAAATCGTAAAGATAGAAACGCGATTTAGAATGATCGGCTCGATACTTTTTTTTATCAAACATGACTCTAAATCACAATTTCAAACGTGTACTGCTAAGACATTTCATCATAAATTTATATGAAAGTTATATCAGTAGATAGAACTTTTTATTCTGAAGTAAATGGTGAAAACAGATTGTATAATTTCTTTATAGTTTTTCTCCAAGAAGCAAAAAACAGTCAAAATTTAGGCATTATTATCATTTATCGCTTGCGCGGCAGGGCGGGGGGCGAGGTCGTGCGTACATAAAAACAAAGTACTGCAACCTCGCCTTAACGCCAGTTAGGTCGCGGCTCTAGTCTACTATAGCAATTTACTTTATGTATTCATGACGGTGATTTGTTCGGTTATGAATTGATGACTATAGAGACTGTCGAAAGTATTTCTTTCTTAAATAAGCGTAGGTCAACATCATCTGCCTTTTCTGCTTTATCCAAACTATGTTGGGATCGGCTTCCAGTCCAACCAGATACAGCTGAATGCCAGTACTTTACATGGATGTCTGTCTACCTGCCTTCCACATCCCAGTTAGTACTGGGTTATATGATACCCCTTGGTAAGACTGCTGTACATAAGCGTAGGTAATTCTAAAAATCACATATAATTTATTTGATTGATTCCCCAGTGACTGTGCACCAACATTATGATGTACTTGAAATGTCTAGTTTTAGCGCCACTACAAATTTTATGGGCAGTGGTACAAATACAGAAATAGACTGCAGTACCTAAACGTTTACTCACGAAATCGCATGCATGATGTTTATAACGAATTGAACTGCTGCAAGACTGTGCTGCGGTGGTTCCCTGGCTCAATGCCCGACAGTTTTCACAACTCAATTTGAGGTAAGTCGGACAAAGTGGCCATTATTTCCACACTTATCTACTGTCGCTTACAAATGGTGGGTCACTGATTTAAACCTACACGACCTTGGATTTGCATGCCTAGGAATGTACAAAGTAAACTTACAGACGATTGAAAAGGATGTGCGATAGCATCATATACTTGTGTTTTCCTTAACTTATAATTTACACATTACAAAAGAATAGTGATAAAATAATGTGCCTAAAACAATAGCTAACAATACTAATAAGGAGGTGGTGATAAATGCGATAATAGGCGCACTTACCACGAGTTTGGCCTAATTATAGAGGTCGCAGGATGAACGCGATCGGTATAAAAAACCAAAACGTGACATATCAACTGAAGCTTAAACGCATTTTATTACCACAGGTACCTGGTCCTGCTCCACAACCATAGGGGCAATTAAATCGATTATCATGTGAAGTTATTGTAGAGGCTGCAGAAGATTGTAAAAATATCTTTGCATTGTATAGATTCAATGTCTTAATATTGTATAATTGCATGGCACATGTGTGAGTACTATAAAGCCCCTTTTTACATTTTACATTTAGTTATATTTTAGTGACGTTGCCCTGGTGGCTGAGAGAATGTCATGCTCACTCAAATGTCTCGCTGATGGTGGCGGGTGTGTCGGATCATTTAGTTCCCTTCAAAATGGTTGAGTTAGATGGTGCTGATCCATGCGTCATGTTCGTGAACGGGCGCTGTCAGTGGAGACTGGTCATTCCTTAGTTGCCATGGTGTAAATATATTTTTCTTTTTGATTTGTTTATTATATCTTTTTACTCTGGACGCTCTTATTTTGCACGTCTTGCTACATAGTTCTCACATAATATACCATCTCAACATGAATGATATAATGTACCAAGATTTTGTAACAAATTCTAATTTAAAAGAGTGTCCATGGAGTTTCTTGCCCGTTCTTCTTCATGAGATCTACGTTAGGGAACTGGCAACTACAGTACTTTCACAAGTTATTATGCCTTGTGATTGTGACTGTAGCGTAGGAGTGCAATGCGTCGTTTCGGGAGTTGCTGCGTCGGGCTGCGCGGCGCCGGATGTTACCGCCGGCGAGTGCTGTGGGTGCGGGGGCGCGCGGCGGCGCGTGCTGTGGCGGCGGGTGCGCGGGGTTCCGGGTCGCGGAGCGGCGGTTGCACGTTGCGGCGTGCATTTGTTGTTCCGTGATTCGGGGTCTCGAGCATTCGTTGTTGCGGTTTGCGTCGCTGCGTGCTTTCGTGCTTGCAGTGTTCGTTGTTGCGGGCATTCGGTGGCGTGTGGTTCGGCGTGGTGGCTTTCGGAATGACGTATTGCACTCGTAGTTTCGTTTTTTTTGTGAAATGTTCTTCTGACATTCAAAAGTGCCTGTAATGGCTTAATTGAAATAAAGAATTTGAGTTTGAGTTTGAGTTTGACCTATTTGAAAATATGTTTGACATCATGTCCATTAGGTAAACATCATTTTTGTGACCAGCTAATGCAGTCACACGTTGATTTAAGTAATAAATTGTTAATGTTCGATATTAATTGCGCTGCTAATTGAGGACACTATAAAAATAATGATTGACAGTGACGTTAAAGAGTTGTGACGATCAATGGGAAATACAAAATAAAATTGACAATATATTATATGTACCTAGATGCTATATTAATCCTCAAGTACCAATACAATAGCTGCAGACGTTGACCTACCAATCTAAAACTATTAACCCATATACATTGACGATATCGCTAAGCTGTTATCCAAAGGACAAAAACGTGACCGTTTCATAAACAAATCAGTTTCCCTAACAACGACTCAAGGTAACATGTAAAGAAAGATTACAGGGCACAATTACGAACTGGCTTTTCTGAAGTAGCTATATTATAAACTAGCGACCCGCCCCGGCTTCGCACGGGTGCAATGCTGATTTATATTATACATGACTAGCTGATGCCCGCGGCTTCACCCGCGTGGATGTCGTTCAAATTATATACTAAAACCTTCCTCTTGAATCACTCTATCTATTAAAAAAAACCGCATCAAAATCCGTTGCGTAGTTTTAAAGATTTAAGCATACAAAGAGACATAGGGACAGAGAAAGCGACTTTGTTTTATACTATGTAGTGATGATAAGTACCTACAAAAAGATAATTTAATTAATAATGAATATATTGAAATTAATATACAATGTAACAAAGAAGATTACATAATAAAGAAACAAAATAAAGAGCAAGGGCAACCAAAAAAAAAAGTATTCTGAAAATGTCTATAGTTTTCCCAATTTTACTTCAATAATGATCGAGTCGTAGACTCGTAGCGATATCAGCTACGCGAGCAGATATACGTAGCAAGCAGTTTGCTACGAAAAGTGACAGCAAATTATTAAGAATCGAATAAAAACGGCCTGCTTTTCTTTATTTATGAAGACTGAAATCGGACAGCAAATAAAAACTTTTTAAAATTAAAAAAACCGACTTCAAAAAAAAGACAAAAAAGTCAAAAATAAATCAGTTAGCAAGCAAAAATTTTTCAAATCGGTTAGCAAGTGACGGAGTTATGCCCGAACAAACATAAAAAAAAAACTAAATGTGGCACTCGGAGACTGCCGCGGTAAAGCTATTGCATAGCATTTTTTATCAACTTATGCAAATAATTAATTATTTTATTTGACAACCTCAGTTGACAACCTTGTTATTTTCCGTAACCGTAGCAACCTGGTTGAAAATTTTCGTTACGGAATTTCTGGATTCGCTCTCCACGCTCAAGGGCCCGCGATAGAAGCTATGCAATAGCTTAAAAAAATATATGAACATCCGAATTGAAAACCTCCTTCTTTTTTTAGAAGTCGGTTAAAAACAATGTCGCTGTCGAGTAAGCATAAATATCTTCAATTCATAATAATATTTCTTTTGTAAATATGATTTGGATACGATCGACATCGAAAAACAAATGAAGATGATAATCTTCGGAATTACCAATAATGTTGATATAGGCTATTTATATAATTCCCTGCTTAGCGACACAGCATATCGATAAACAGCTTATAATAATGAAGATAAACACCATTATCTATCATTAATATCGGGGTATGAAATCTTTGAACCGTCTGCAAAATGTGTAAAAATCACCTTACATAGATTAGGCTTTATCATAATCAATAATTAAGCCATCGTTAGGTTTTAGGGATCGCGTTGGAGTATCGTCGGTATTATTTAACTTTTAAGTACTCTAATAATCCAATTAAATTCTGTTTTTAAGATAATTAGTGTAATACGGTCATCCTGTCTTCTTATCTGTCATTTAGGTGGTATTTTTTTGTTGTTTTATTCTTCTGAAACTTGGCAATCTGTGTCTACACAATCGCCAATCGCCTGGAATTAACTTTTAGTGATCAATGACATCATTGGCAGAAGGTATTTTTTTAAATTCTTTTCCTTGCTCGAATCTCGCGGTTAGTGTAGGGACTCCAGGTGGTATTGAACGTCTTATTACAGAAAAAATGTAAGTTATAGAGAAATGCTGAAATCACTCAGTTCGAGCATTTCTTTAGCAAACGCAGTGTGATCGATTGCAATAAGAAACAGTCACGATATATCAACCGATAAGGAAATGCAACAGGTAAAATTGAAATGAATTCCAACCTCCTCTTTAAATTCTCAAATGTCGAAAACAATGATTTTTGTTTTCAAGTTTCTATTTTAATAAACTAGTAAAATAAGGTAAAGGTGAGAGGTAATGGGACGCCGCCACGTGCCTCCTTCTGTGAAGCAGTGATGCTAGGGAAGGAAGTAGTGGAACGTGAGAGGGAGAGAACCTCTCGTCCCATCCCAGCCGCCGCGGGAGAAGCTCCAGGCGTCGGGGGCCACGTGATGGCTTCCCGCCACAGCAGGCGCGGGCCGTGTCGACGGCGCGTTTGTGTTCCACGCGCGTCTCAAAGAGATATCAATCATGCAAAATAGTATATTTCATTATAAGTGCGGAAAGCCTGTCATTGCAAAGAGTTTCGACAAATGTCTACCCGAGCCTAGGCAGAGCCGACGGCGAGGGTTGACAGTCGGAACAAGTTGCAATGACGGTTCCGCATGTGTACTGAACCACTATTTTTAATACAGTTGCGAAAAAATGAAGGAATTTAATAAAATAATAAAACCGTAATTAAACTCGCAAAGAACATTTTTGAAAATGGTGCCAACCGTAAAAGAATATAAGCAGAGTTTTTTTTTGTTTTCTTCACCCATTCTGGGTAGGCAAAGTGAACTATGCCCATACAGCCAAGTCTTCAGTAGATTTTTTTTATTGATATGAAATGAAAATGAAATTTAATGAGAAGAAATGGAATGAAACCTTTAACTCATTGAATCAAATAATTAAATCTGATATTGAAACAAATTAGTAGCTTCTTTAGAAATATTTGCATGAATCATAAAAACTTCTATGATTTTTTTTTTTGTAAAAACTTCGTGGTTGTTTTTTTTTTTAATGGACATTATTTTGACAGTTGGGAAAGAGAACGCACGAGTTCGGAAATGGTAAAGAAAAAGCACGAGTACGTAATAGTCCACATCCCGAACGCTATACGTCCCTGCAATACGCCACTTTTTGAGCAACTGTATTAAAAAGTAATTTTCCATAAACACTTTCCATAGATTTTTCATTCACCTATCTAATACAAAACCAACATTGACAAGACTACGACGTCATAATCGCTCTTCTTCAGCACACAGCTGTGTGCAAATGAAATTCAGGAAAATTTAAGCCATGAATATTTTCAAGAAGTTTGTTACTGTACAACGGTTTCCGCTGGTTTCCGGACAATTGTTAAAACATTTTTATTTGTACTTATACTTGTGTGTCGATTTATAATTTTTCCTCTCCCCTTTCCCTTTTTCAAATGCAATTAAATGTCACGAGCTACAACAGAGTTTTAGAAGAAAAGAACTAAGCTCTTTTATTTTTAGGGAAAGCGTGCAGTTGCCCAAATAACATAAATCTTTACCTTGCATAACCGTGCCCGGTGCCATTGTCGGGCTCAAAACTAACTTTGCCGATTCACTAATACATTTTCTATTCTTATTGTATACGAAACACGCACATTTACTTTATTTTAAAGAAACACGCACGTTACGATCGATTATTGTCCTTTAATAATTTATTACTACATCGTGGCCATGGTATCCCTATGTGGACTCTGTATTAGACCTGTGAAAAGGAATTATAATCTTTAAAATTATTTGTAATAGAGACTAGATTGGTTTACAGTAGACGAATATAACCTTGAATAATAGTCCTCACGAAGGTTTCCGAACAGCCTTGTGCAGGATTGTCATTGTCAAAGACACGACATTAGTTTGATTGTAAGGCGCTTTTATCAAGGTTGGATTTTTGTAGTAAAAGCCTTGTCCAGAACAAGGCTTTTTAGTGAACATTTTTGTAATTGTAGAGTTTATTTGAGAGACAACTTGCAGAAGATTGCATTGCGTAACCATTGTGTCGTTATCATTCTTAAGTTATGTATTACTTTGCTTGGCGACAACAATAATATTTCTTTTCTTTTATTATACAGCGTCTGACAAACGGACATTTACCGATCGTGTATCTTTTTTTATGGGTAAAGTACCCACCGACCTGCCTACGAAACGAAGTCTTGTAAAAATTCATTAGCAGATCTGCCAATCAAATATTTTTATCTTTTAGAGTACCTACCAAGCTCGTTAAAGTATTATGCAAGCATGATAAACGTTATTGTACTTTCTCGCAAACAAGTTTATCTATCTTTGCGTATTGTTTTATCCTTGATAATTAAGATAAGACTCCTGAGCCGCCGTTGTGTTAGCGATAAGAAATATTTTTGCGAAATATGTTAACACCACCAGTAGGCGTATCTCAGTCGCAGTACATTAAGTACGAGTGCTTACTTGTATGCACTGTTATCTTAATATCTTCGCAACTCCTAGTGAAAGTCTTTCTGTGACTAGGTACTTTATTTCGACGTGCCTGCTTGTAATTTCACGAATTTTTGAAATTACAGTTTCAAATCTCATTCAAAGAGAACAGTGTAATAGCAAATTAGAATCACAGAGAAGAGTTGTCTAGACAGTAAATTAGAGCCTGCCTGTCACGTAGTCAGATTTTATCCCAAGGATTTTCAGGAGTTCAAAAGCGAGTGAACGCCACGTGCACATTGGTACATAGGTAGGTACCAACTTTGCCTGGTTGAAATTGGAATCCAGCAAAATATTTTTGACGCAAATTGTTACGACCCGGTCGATACAGGAGAAAATTTCATTTGCGTGGGTATACGCGACTACTAAAGCAATTTACAACGTAATTATTATTATACCGTACCTCCGCTAGGCTTTATTGTTTCATAACGAAAACCTGGTAAATTTATACAGATGTAATGGCTTCTTAAAAGCTTTGCAAAGATAAAGAAAACAAACATTATCTAAAAATATTCTTTACTACACAATATCTGGAATACCGAAAATTGGCAAGTAGGTACCTACCTAGTGGTGGACTGTTACTCATTGATAAACGGTGACCGCATAACAGTTTGTGCCAATTGCCGGCTCCCGCATGCCACTAGAGCTGATTATTACGACACCGGTCACTAAGTTAACAGCATGAAACAAAACAATTGACTGAATAACGTTTTGGGGACACGTCAACAGGATGAGTTATCTGGATAACTGATTCGAAATCTCCGGATGAATGGCCTAAAAATCCGTATAATAATATTGTGCTTCCCCTATTACTAATGGATGGCGTAAGAGACGAAAATATGGACAGAATCATGAAACAATACAAAGGTCTGCATTATTTTATTTTGCTAATGTAACACCATACTGTTTGTCATTCTGAATATGGAGTCAAGCAATATAAATAACTAGCTTTTGCCAGCGACTTTGCCCGCGTGAAAATGACGATTTTCCATACAAACTTGCATCCCTTATTTAACTCCCTTAGGGGTTGAATTTCGAAAAATCCTTCCGCATTCCTTGTCTACATTATAAAGGGAATCTCTGTGCAAAATTTCAGCTTTCTAGGTCCAAGGGTTTGGGCTGGGCGTTGATGAGTCAGTCAGTCAGTCAGTCAGTCAGGACTTCTCTCTTTATCTAAATAAATTTAAAATACCCCAAACCATCCTTTCGTGAGTTTGTCTGTGACATGAAATTGCTTTTATTTTGCTCTTTTGAATCAGGTGGGGTGGGTACCATAGACCTATTTTTTTTTATAAATTCTGAAAAATACTATTTTTTATTGTTCCTAAAGATCACTCTACCCTCTTATAATGAGGGAGTGGCATTACAAAAATCTTTTGTATGTATTTTTACAAGAGATTTTCCCCCAAAAACGTCCACCCTTCGAAGTTTCCTTACTTTCCGTGTATTGTAATTTAATTGATTAAACTGCCTGAGTATGAACTCATCACACACTTAGTTGTTTTTAACCAACTGCGGCAAAGCCCAAAAGGAGGGTTATTGCACACTTCACTCAAAACCAATCAAAATTTACTAGCAAGTACCAACGTTTTCCACCATTTGCACTGTTTCCATGACCCGTGATTCACAATAACAGATTAACTGAACAAACGTAATGCAACGGAGTCTGATTTAATAATGAAAAGCGCAAATTAACCTAACAACTGAACTATTGGCTATTACATTTCAAACTGCAATAACGATGATAATTCCTCAGCATGATAGGAAGTGCTGCGTGAATCGAAAGAGCGTTAGAAAACAAAGAATTTGCATTGGGCTGCTTTTTCGACGTGGAGGGAGCTTTTGACAAAGCCAACTCCACAGCGATCAAGGCCGCTTTACAAAGGGAAGGCATAGCAAGCTACATGTCAAGATGGATAGAAAACGTACTAAGACACAGAGCAATTCAGGCCGAATTAGGCAACAATACCATCACAGTGAGAGCGGTGAGGGGCTTTCCCCAGGGAGGATGCGTCTCGCCACTCCTATGGTGTTTGCTGCTTGACGATTTGCTTGAGAAGCTAAACAAGATGCACATATATATACAAGCATACTCGGACGATGGAGTGCTATTAATCACTGGAAAAGTACTTAGCACCATAAGTGACGTAATGAAGAAAGGAATTAGGGCTACCCTCGAATGGTGTAGGGAAAGGGGACTGAACCTCAACCCCACTAAAACGAAGCTAGTCCTTTTTACAAAAAGAAAGAAATACGAGGAGTTATCACCAATATACATAGACGGTGAACGGATAGAAGTAACTAAGGAAATAAAATACTTAGGAGTGATCTTAGACAAAACCATGTCATACAAGACGCACATAAAAGAAACATGTGAGAAAGCAAAAATTGCATTACTACAATGCAGAAGAGCTATATATAGGTAGAACCTGGGGAATGAAACCGGCCATAGTAGCCTGGATATATAATGCCATCATCATACCCAGAGTTATACACGGAGCAATAGTATGGTGGCACAGAACACAAATCAAGACTAACAGCACAGAGCTAGCAAAAGTTCAAAGAATGGCCGGGTTAATGATCTCTGGGGCAATGAGGACGACTCCCTCAGCGGCCCTGGATGTCATACTAGGAATGATACCGCTTAGTCTACAAGTTAAGAAAAGAGCCTTGGAGCAGTGGTTCAAACTGAAAAGCTTGAACCTCTGGAAAGGCAATTTTATGGACAAAGGCCACTCGGAGATAGCAAAACCGTACGAAGACAATCTATCAATGATTATGGCCAACAATGACCTAATCAAAAAAGAGAAGATCTTCGACAAAAAGTATAGAATACATATAGGCACAAGAGAAGAATGGACAATCGAGAGTGATCCATCTATGGCGGTCTGCTATACAGATGGATCAAGGAAAGAATCAACTAAGCTATCCGGCTCTGGAATACACATACCAAGACTGGAAATAAATAGATCATTCTCACTAGGAACAGGCGCAAGTGTGTTCCAGACAGAAATACATGCCATTATGGAATGTACCAGAATAATTGGAAACGCCCTGACAGGTGATCTTTCCAAAATAGTTATATACAGTGATAGTCAAGCAGCACTCAAAGCACTGAACAAAGTGGAAGTCACATCTGCACTGGTTAAAGAGTGTAAGGAAGCACTCAACCAGCTAGCGGAAAGAGCAGAAGTAACAGTCGCATGGGTCCCTGGTCATCAAGGACACGAAGGGAATGAGATAGCGGATGAGTTAGCCAGAAAAGGAGCAGATGAAACCTTTGTGGGACCAGAGCCCAGGCTACCGATCCCACATAATATAACAAAAGGAATCATCCATAGAATAACCACAGGAGAGTCAAATAAAAGATGGAATGCAACAGAAGGTTGTCGACAATCGAAAATCTTCTTAAAGTCATATGATGAAAAGAAATCCCACAAACTACTCAGAATGAGCAGGGGAAACATAAGACTAGTAGTAGGGATCGCAACAGGACACTGTGGACTCAATAGACACCTGACGATTATGAAAGTAAAGGAAGATCCCATATGCCCAGCATGTGGAGAAGCAGAAGAAACAAGTTTCCACCTTGTGGCGGAATGCACAATGTATGGGCCACTCAGATGGGAAATCCTAGGAACAGATGAGATTAATGAAGAGAAGCTCGCAGAAATCTCTACCGAACAACTGGTGAGCTTCTGCAAGGCGACAGGAAGATTCGCGATGCCGACCACCAGTAACCCATGAAGGGGATCCACCAAAATGGGGAACTGGGCGAAATAATCCACAACGAAAGGACTGATCGCCCGTCTGGTGTCTGCCGGCGTCCCCGAAGATAAATAGAAATAGAAATAGAAGTGCTGCGTGAACTTAATTCCGGCAACTGAGTATAATGTATTGATGACGCATCCCCGTTAGAGTGATATGATATGAAATAATAAGTACCTAATATCATAATAATTGATATTATTGCTCATGGTTATTTGACTATTATACTTTCCATGAAATGATTAAAACAGACCAGTGACATCAGTTTGCTAAAAGGTAAAGCAGAAGCGATCTGCAATGGTAAGTTGAAATTAAATGTAAGATACCCAGAACCGGGTTAAGTGGCAAACAATGGCAAAGACGTAACCTACATGCACGCATTTAGGAATCAACGTTAAAAGAATACACCCACTATTTTTCAAATAATTACTTTGCAGAGACACCCCCTAAAACAAGGTCCAGCACATTACTAGTTACATCAGTAACAGTAATTGGATATTTAAGAAGAGTGATTAGAATTAAGACTAATGGATCTTAAATACTTCTAAGTGGTACTTAATTTGATTTCACAAAGGACAGAAAAATAGAACAAAAAAATAACATTATTTAATAAAAAAAATGGAAACAATTAAATAATTATATTTTGCTTCATTTTTATATTAGTATGAAGATTTACTATGGGTAATGTGACTGAAAAATACATCACACTATTCGTAAAATGGTAAAAATAGATTTTTTTTATGACTGACAGGTGGAAAGATTTGAGCAATGGATGTTTTGATAATACATAAACAACTCGAAATCATGTGTGTTAGACAGAACATAAATAAACGGAATGAATGAACCCAGATAACGTTTGTTTTGATTGACACATTTTTCCTTGCCCAGCCCAGAACGAAACCTCCCCCAAAGCATACGATTACAATACGTAACCTCAAATTGAATCTAATATTAGTCGAATTACTTGTGAGTTTTCCTACGTGGAGAATTTTAAATATTTATAATATTGAACACTTACCCTAGAAAAGGTTCTCAAACGATTGATACGGGGATTCGATGGGATATTGTTCAGGGACACCTTCGACATCTTTCTTTAATTACTTGCTAGCTTCTTCACACAACAACAACAGAAAATAGAACGTTTAGTCACTTTCCAGTTGGCACTGGCTGGCTTGAAATTACACCAAGTTCAAGGGAAAACAGACGAATATAACACCTTACTTTACAATAACAAAAGTTTAATTTTGACAGCACAAATACAAATTGCACAATCCCATATTGAAGAGCTTTTTATTTAAAATGAACGTAAATTAAAATTAATTGTGCTCCAAAAAATACTAATAAAGCTAACTTATTTACTGGATTAACACTAACTTAAAAAAATAAAGATATTATAAAATTAACAATTCTATTTGACAGATTTGCTTACGAATCTGTGACGTTTCGTTACACAGAACGCACGCGTTTAGAACCGTTCTTTCTGCCGTCAGGCCGACAACTGCTAAACGTCAAAACAAAAACGCGCGAAGTGCGTATAAACGGCGCGAAGCCGCGAACAGTGAAAATCGTTTTCGAGCACATGTCGTTATAATATTTCCACTCATTCATTAGACTTTGTGACGAAGTATGAACATATTTATATACCATCAATAACATAATGGTGGCACGTTTTTGGAACTAACAGTCATGGACTAAATGGCATGTCTTATCTATATTTATTTATTTATTAGGACTGCCTCGTTGGTCTAGTTGTCGCAAGCGCGACTGCTGAGCATGAGGTCCTGGGTTCGATTCCCGGGTCGGGCAAAGTGTTATTGGCTTTTTCCATATGGAATTTATCAGTAACAGCCACGGAGTCTGGATTTGTGCCCGGTTGATGGCAATAGGCTCGCCCCCTGTTACATGGGACTTAAAAAACATAACTGGCGATATGTGGGTGTACTATCAGGTACACCTCTGCCTAACCCTTCGGGGATTACAGGCGTGATGTTATGTATGTTATTAGGTACTACACCAACAGCAATACATACTAAAAAGTTACATTAAAATATTACAATAATAAGTACAAAAGTTTTAAAACTTTTGTATGTTGTGTGTATGTTCACTGACCAGTTGAACAAAGTCTACTTTTCAGGACCTGAAAATGAAAGCTCTAAGGGTGTTGCCTTCGTCGTACCACTTAGCATGGACAAATATGTCAGTGGTTATAAGCCAATTAGTGACCGAATAATTGCCATTAAAGTTAACACAACGCCCTGTAAACTGAACATCTTACAGGTCTATGCACCTACCGCCCAATCTAGCGAGGACGAAATAGAGTTGTTTTATAGCACCCTGGCAAAAGCTCTCCAAGAAATACCCAAAAGGGAGATAACGGTAGTTATAGGTGATTTTAACGCCAAAATCGGTCAAACAGACAGCGATGAACATCTTCGACGGGTAGTCGGGAAGTATGGAATCGGTAACAGGAACGAGAGAGGCGAACGTATGCTTCAGTTCTGCAATGAGGAAAATCTAACCGTGACGAACACCTGTTTTAAACAGCATATACGGCGATTGTACACCTGGATTTCTCCTGGCGACCGTTTCAGAAACCAGATAGACTATATCCTCATCCAGAACCGATGAACCTTTTTTATCAGACAAAACAGCTGACCTAATTCTTCGAAGGCGTGAGTTGAAGGAAAAAGGTCTTACCTTGCAGGAGAATAGAAGGTTATACGATCAACTCAGCACAGAGGTCCAGAAAAGTTGCCGCAAAGACTATGACCAACACATCAACAACATCTGTGCTGATCTCGAACAGAATTCTGCGAAACATCAAACTAGAGATCTTTTCCGCAAGGTCAAGGAGCTGACTAAAACTCGTAATACGAAAACCTGTACAATCGCAGATGAAGCAGGTAACATCCTCACTGATAAAAATCAGGTTCTGGAACGCTGGAAACAGTACTGCACAGTACTATAATATGACACCGGTCAACCTATCACAGTCGGCGCGCAGACAGATTTTTCACCGCAAGAACCCGAAATTCTGCAGTCAGAGGTCGAACATGCACTTGAATGTCTTAAGGAAAGAAAATCTCCAGGTAAAGATGGAATTCCCGCCGAGTTACTAAAAAACCTAGATTACAAAGGTGTCAAACAGATTCTTAACATCTGCAATTCTGTCTGGAAGACCAGGAGATGGCCTGAAGAGTGGACAGAGTCCGTGTTTGTTCCACTTCATAAAAAAGGCTCTACCAAAGACTGCAGCAACTACAGGACCTTGGCACTTATTCCACACATCAGCAAAATACTCCTGTACATCGTATACAACAGGCTAAGACACTTTCTGGAGCCACAAATTCCAGAAGAGCAAGCAGGCTTTGCTATAGGCAAAGGCACGAGGGAACAAATTCTGAACGTTCGCCAGATTATAGAGAAAAGCCGGGAATTTAACAGCCCTGTTTTGTTGTGTTTCATAGATTACACCAAAGCCTTTGATTGTGTGGAGTGGGACAAGCTGTGGGAGGTTCTAAAGGACATGGGAACGCCTCAACATCTTATTGACCTAGTCAGATGCCTCTACATCAACAACCGCTCTTTCGTCAAAATAGACACCGACTGTTCAAATGTGTTCTCCATCAAGAAAGGCGTTAGGCAGGGATGCATCCTCTCACCTCTGCTCTTCAATGTGTATGGAGAGTATATCATTCGCCAGACTCTTGAGGGCTGGGACAAGGGGTTTGCTGTTGGTGGAAAGCGGATTTCCAATCTGAGGTACGCTGATGACACCGTTCTCCTTGCTACAACATTTGGGGACATGAAAGAGATACTGCACAGATTGGAGGTGGAAAGTGGCAAATTGGGGCTTGCAATAAATAGGCAGAAAACCAAGCTTATGGTGGTAGATCGTGCGGGAAAGCTATCGGGTGCCTATACCATCCAAGGCATCGATACTGTGGACAGCTTCGTTTATCTGGGCTCTAATATAAGTAATGAAGGTAGCTGCGTTCCAGAAATAAAACGGCGGATAGCCATGGCTAAGGATGCTATGACACGCCTCCAGAACATCTGGAAAAATCGTGGTATAAGTTTTAAAACCAAGGCCCGTTTGGTCAGAGCACTAGTTTTCCCGATTTTTCTCTATGGAGTTGAGACGTGGACAATCCAAACAAGAGAAAGACAGAGGATAGACGCTTTCGAAATGTGGTGCTGGAGGCGGATGCTCCGAATTCCATGGACGGCCAAACGCACAAATGTGTCTATCCTTTCCCAACTCGATATCAAGACTCGATTGTCTACAGTTTGCCTACAGCGTATTTTGTCCTATTTCAGCCACATAATGCGAAGAGGAGATAGCAGCCTTGAAAAGCTGGTCATTGTTGGCAATACTGAAGGCAAGCGACCGCGAGGCCGATCGCCAACACGATGGTCCGACCAAGTGAAAGAAGCTATTTCCTCAAGCAAATTTCAACAGGTGGTGATGGCAACCTTGGACCGGAGTAGATGGAGGCAGATGGTCCGCTTAAAGGGGTCCAGTGACCACGATCCTCAGTAATGAGGGACCGACTGAAGAAGAAGAAGTGTATGTTCAAAACTTTTGTATTAGTACATTACTGCAGAATCCAGTAAGTAAGCCTTCCTGGCCAAGTATGAGTTAACCGGACCGAACCGCAGGTGAGGTCTGGTTAAATACGAGGCCAGGATGGCTTTCTTACTGGTTGAGGTTTGTATAATGCTTTTCTCAAAAATTAAAGAAAGTTTAACAACAAAATCGTTTAATTAATATTGAAGGTTACATTCATATGTGAAAAACACAATAGCACTTTTTGGCCGACCCGGGAATCGAACCCAGGACCTCACGCTCTGCAGTCGAGCTTGCGACCACTAGACCAACGAGGCAGTTTAGGAAACAACTTTAGAAAAAACTTTTTAATAAACTGAAATTACTAAATCCAATCATAAAATCCCACACTATAAATGTCATACCAAAAAAACTTTTTTGCAAAAAAAACAACCGACTTCAAAAACACCAAAAAGAGAAAAATAAACTTCAGAAGAAAAATCAGCTTCTGAAGTCGGTGACATTTGTTTGTTTGATTTTATTTTTTTGCCACCGACTTCAGAAGCTGATTTTTCTTCTGAAGTTTATTTTTCTCTTTTTGGTGTTTTTGAAGTCGGTTGTTTTTTTTGCAAAAAAGTTTTTTTTATTTTTTCATTTTTAGTTGTAATAAGTACCTATATTATATCCTATGCATTTAACATTCAACCAAGAAACCTAACCCTTAACCTTCAAGATTTCCCTATTTTTACTTTCAACTCTTAACCGTTGAGGAGTAGTATACCTTCCATTATCAGCTCATCAACATGAATACAAGTGATGACTGCTAGATGCGAATACTTGAATAGCGCCAGAAAAAGCACGAAAATTCATAAAACAACAAAAAAAAATGTGTATTGTACACATCTGCATACCCCCTCAGAGCATACAGGCGTGATGTTACGTCATGATAATGTATATTCAATAAACATCCAAGCGATTCCAGCAATTACGACAGATTTGCCGTCTATTTTTGAAGAGTTCCATTGTATATCTCCGAAGATCAGCACCAGATCTTCACCAAAAAAAAATGGGACCACCTCAGGAGTATACTCTTTCAAATAAAAAAAGAATTTTGATGATCGGTCCACAAATGGGGGAGAAATCAGGTAACATACATAAAAAAAAAAAAAAAAAAAAAAAAAAAAAAAAAATACATACACACGAACATAGTAACCTCCTTTTTTGAAGTCGGTTAAAAAAAGAGAGATAGATATATATTTGGAACCTCCCTTCTATAACCATGTTATAATGGCTAAACTCTAATCTGTGTTTGGTACTATGTTTTTTTTTCTAAGCAGATCTAAAGAGGATGACCTAGTGTCCAGTAAGTAAATTACATACTTACTTACTGGACAGTAGGAGATTCCAAATTTAAAATCTCGCTTCTTACTGGACAGTTGTGAATAAGTCTCCGGTAAAGTTCACTTTCTGGATACTTTTTAGAGATGTTATGGCAACATTACATACCATTTTTGAGAAAAATAAAATTTATAAACTTGCATTAAAACTATTTCGTATATGAATTATATTTTGAATTAATTTAATTTACGAACCTTCTACCGTATTTAAAATTTGTTGATAGAATATGAATTTCATGCATTAAGTAGTAGTAGTCACAAATACAAATAGTAGCTTTAATGTTAAATCAATAGTTACCTACATAAAGGTACTATTGTTTTACTGACATAGGTAACTTTTTCCCGCAGCTTCGCTCACGGTATAACGGCATTGCTGAAAGAATTTTCGAAATCGTACAGATCTAAAAACCGAACTAGACCGTACCTAATCAGTTGGCAGTAGTTCCTAAATCCAAACTTACAATCTTTAACTTTTTATACTAGCTAAACAGTATTTAGCGGCCGTGTTTCGAATTGTCGAACAAAATGTCGGTCAAACTGGATTTTATTGTTTTATCTATGGTTTTATCGTAGGTACAACTTACTTATTTTCAGAAATTCCCTACCATCGAGCCTAGCCTCCTCGAAGAATCGAGGTGGCTAGGCGCGATCAAACACATAAACCAAATGAAATAGAACATGGATTTGCAAATTTATGATTGTCTTTTTTTCTTCCAGCATCGCGCGCAATCTGAAACCGTCATGCAACTGCTGATAGACGAACAAATTCCTGGAGAGAGTACCACCTTCACCAGCCTTCAGTCGTTTTCAGGTAAGTAAGTAAACATATGAATTATCCAATCCAAAAATAATTCGTTACATACTTACAATGCATGACGAAGGGCAATCTTCGATTCCCTTTTGGCGAAAGTCGTAAAATTCTGCTTTTGATTTATTTCCGGATCAGCGATCAACAAAACAGTTGGTTATACTCGTAGGTACTTATATATGGTTTGCATAAGAAGCAAGGTGGCTCTTTATGGCTGCGGGTTGTTCGATTTCCCGCGGATTGTTCGAAAGAAATACCGCGGCCTCGACACAAAGGGCTAAGAAGGTACATGGGTGGTTTTTAGACTTTTTAGTCAGTAGAAGTCTGACACTCCCTTCTGCTCTGCCCAGAGCGGGAGGAGTCATTTGATGATTTCCCAAACCCAAAAAAAGGTGGCTCTTTATGCTTAGCTCTGTCACAAAAGGCGAATACGAATATATATTTTTTTTATTTTTAATATATATAAATATTTGAATACGTGACATGTTATATAGACATGATGCTATTAGAGAGCGGTTGAATTGCTTTGTTCAGGTTTTTCGTTGGATGAGAGAGGATTAATTGGGTCACTCGTTCCGATGCGCCTATACTTGCCGGTTGCCCTTCGCAAGTACAGACTAACTGGAATCATTGTGATGGTAATCAATCAAACAAGTTTGACAGATGAACCAGTTAAGATGGACACAATGGAATAGTTATGTAAATGTTCAGTTAGTAAGAAAATCCTTACATGACCTCTGTAAAGCGTCACCGTATCATATGCCTTTCGTTACGACAGGAGCCGCTCTTTAAAACCAACCTATTCAAGTGTGAAACCTATTTATTGTAGACACGTAGACAGATGTAAAAAGGTACTATAAGGTTGGGGCTGCGGGCTGCGGGTTTATTGAAAGAGATACCGCGACCTCAGCACCCCCCCCCCCCCCCCCAAAGGGTTAGGAGAGTTTTTTATTAGGGATGGATAAGATGCTGGCTAAAAACTGCGCTAAAAATAAATTCCAAGTAATGAAAATTGGATTCCAGGAGGTGACAGCAACCCCACTAAATTCTGCTTTTTAATTTACTATAAGTAGGTACTAACAAACATGAATTATTATTTAGGCATTTAGATCTTTGATATACACTTTTGCCTACAAGTCATAAAATAATGTCTGGAAACCAGTCCACATGTGACTCTACTTAATATTGATTTGCTGCCTATACAGCCGTCTATACAAAGAAATAAAAACAACTGCGGGCCTACTAACGATTTTGTGTCCCATAAATGTTGGAATCTATCAATGAACTGATTGTTTTATAGGTAGAAACAAATTAATTATTTGAACATGCAATGCGAATCTCCAAACAAACTGAAAATTCTTACAGTTAAAGGAGTACAAGCTGTATTGCTACGTGAATTACACCCTTACACGTACCTACTACGTAAATTTTACGACACATTTATTCCAGCAATTAGCAGTCTTAAAATTAATAGCCTCATTACGACGAGAGTGTGAGTGAGAGTTCTCTTAAAAGTTTCTTGACGCGTGAATGCGGCCTATATTTCATTCATGAAAGAAAGAAGAAAAATTAAGCAATAAGGGATGACTTACCAATGATTTTTCGGTGGGATTGACACGAATGCGTGGCTCTGAGTCTTCGTCATCAGGCGTGCATTCGGCGCCGGCTGTCTGGCCCATGGTGGCGGTCGCTGGGTAGGAATGGCCTGGGCCGAAGCGGGGCCGCGTAGAGCAGCCCGCGCGTCTGTCGCGCGTCCACTGCCGCGCGCCACTTCGGCACCTCGCAGACCTCGCTTCACACGTAAGGTTGGGGCTTTTTATCGATAAAAATCGCCAGTCCGTAAAAAGTTAGTCAGTTGGTCCTGAACTTTCTAACGTGAAAATAAAAGTTTCGCATGTTTTTAAAGCTTGTCAAAATACCGTGTATTGACTAGTCTAAAAATCGGGTTTTAGATCCTTTTGGTCAAAATTAATTCAAGAATTCTCTTTAGTGGTATAAATGTATAGACTCCTAAGATAAATTCAAAGAAATAAATTCATACAGCGAGCAGCAAAGTATTCTAAAATAGAGTATGCCGTGTCGTCTCTACCATTACCATCACAAAGTTTAGTGAAAACGAACCTTATTTATTGGCAAACTTAACTTGAAAACGAACCTTATTTATTGGCATTTGAATAGGTAGTAAATCCCGCGACCAACAGCAATTCCCGCGTTCTCCCTAGTGCTTCTATCGACAAGAGCAAGCCATGCCTAGAGGCCGGCCGGTCGATACAGCGAGCGCAGGTCCGCATACAGCTGGGACCTCTGACAGTTAGAACTTGCAAAGTTAACCACATAAGTACTTACGTGGTGTTTTAATCTTCTGAAATAACAGACGAATAAATCAAAGGAATGAAAGATAGGGTTAGATAATTATGGAAAATAAGACTGGTTTGGATGATACTTTATTAGAGCTATTTATTGAATAGTTAGAGGTAACAGATTTTAAAGGAAGGTAGTGAGTTTTATGAAGTCAGCGTTTAAGAGATTCGAAACGAAAGTTCTGCTTATTTTGGTAATCATGATAGCAAGCTCTAAGTTTATCAAATGCTTTAAATTGAACAACATAATCTTAGTTAAAATGTGATTAGGTACGTTAAAAGTAAGCTAATAGGTACCTATCTATTTTATTTATTTAAACTTCATGCACAAACGTGGTACATAGGCGGACTTAATGCCACAAGGCATTCTCTACCAGTCAACCTTTTTATCCAGTCTCCCCCAAAATTCTTGAACAAACAAACCACCAAGAAAACAAATGTAGGCAGTTAGTCAAACCTGTGCCTTCAGTGATTGATGGGATCTAGGCAAACTCATTACCTTCCCTAGTTAATACCTACCTACTCATTAACTTTTTCATTTAGATCGTGAAAGTTAAGAACAATCTTTTTAATTAAAGTTCGCCAAATTAATACGAGCGCAGTTTTTGGATGAACTTACAATCTTGTCTAGATTGAAAGTGCAGTGTGCTAAGTTAAGCCATGACCTCCAACTTTTTTTACTTATACTAAAAAAAATTGAAAAGGTAATTATAATTAAATAGCCCTATTTTAAACCACCAATGTAAGGCAGCTTACTTGTTAAAATTCCGCAGCTCCAGTTATGTATGCTTGAAAACCAATTGAGTGTAGTTCATTGTATACGGGCATGCTTGCTTGGTGAAGCAGGAAAAGCCATCAGCAGTTACCGACTGCTGAAATAAACCTTGAACTGAAAAGTATCCAGTTATGACTCGAATTATTCTATGTTTCTTCATTTAAGATATTGCTCTTGAATTTGCATGAAATACGAAGCAGGAATTATAAACTAAAACAAAAATTAAAAAAAAAATGCAATTTCGCAATATAATACAATAATAATTTATTTACCAGTGACATTAAAATTATAGGTGCGCTTAGCCAAAGTGAAATTGGATAATTTCCCGTCGGGGCTGTGGATTATCGAAAGGATAACGCGGCTCCGACACAAGGGCTAAGAAGGAACACGGGTTTGGTTTTTAGTCAGAAGAAGTCGGACACTCCCCTTCGATCTGCCCAAGAACGGGGGGGGGGGGGGGGGGGTTATTCGATGATTTTCCACCCAAAAAAAAAATTAGTTAATAATATTTTACATTATTTTTTAAACTTTCGTGCCAGTAGCGACATCTAGCGCTGAATAGCGTAACATTGTTCCATTGTAATGCCATCTATATTCACCAAGCGAATGCTACCTGATTGAATGTAATTATAACACTATAGATGGCTCTGATCGCTTCAGGGACTCGGTTTACGGCACAAACGGGAACTGCTCGACGAAACCTTTTTGAAGAAAAAAATAGATAAATCTAAGATAGAGGTAGGTACTTACCTAAGTGCCGACTTTTTTTTGTTTTTTTGGGGGTCGGAAATCATCAAATAACTCTTCCCGCTCTGGGCAGAGCGGAAGGGGGTGTCAGACTTCTACTGACTAAAAACCACCCATGTTCCTTCTTAGCCCTTTGTGTCGAGGCCGCGGTATCTCTTCCGAACAACTCGCAGCCCCGACGGGACGTAAGTAGTACCTCTTGCTGGCAACTTTCGAACTACAGTAGAATCCCGATTATCCGGATCAATTATAACCAGGGGTATTCCGTTGGAAAAACCAGATTTAATCGAATTTCCAAGTAAAATCAAACAATATTACTTCATTATAAATAGTGTTTCACTGCACCGATTTTCATGCTGTTTTCGCCAATGGATGGAGTGCTTTTCGAGGAAGGTTTTAGTACCTATATAATTTGACCGACCTCCATGCGGGCGAAGCTGCGCAGGCATCAGCTAGTAGGATAAAAAAATACGGATATCCGGATAATCGAAGTTCGGATAATCGGGATTCTACTGTATTCATTTATTGTCTCTAAAGCAAGAACTAGGAGTGTCCTATAAACACAGCATTATTATGCAATAGGGAAAGAAGTGTCGTTGTTCGATGGCTTCACAATGGCAGTTCGATAGCCAAACACGACAGACAACTGTCAGACTTCACTTGAAATATATTTACAGACTACTTACCGTACTTACCTTAAAGTCCTAATAAGGCGATTCAATGTCACTACAGTGGCAAGTCAATGACCATAAATAATTTGTAGAATACCAAATGTCAATGACTATTCTATTGAGACACTGCTTACACACTATCGAAACACTATTCACAAATTGATTATTTTATAGAATTGAGCCCCAGGTCAAACATTAAATACCTTCTTAGATACCGTTATAACTTCTGAAAAACTTTTTACAAAAAATAAAACCGACTTTGACAAAAATTAAACAAGAAAAATCAGCTTCTGTAGTCGGTGACTTTTTTGTTTGTTTGATTTCATGTTTTTGCCATTTGTTGATTTTTCTTCTTAAGTTTATTTTTCACTTTTTTGTGTTTTATTTTTGTCGAAGTCGGTTTTATTTTTTGTACAAATGTTTTTATTTTTCACTTTTAAGTTGTTCACATGTGCTTACCCCTTCACAACGTACCGGCGTGATGTTATGTTATGAAATGGTGTAAACAATAGACAGACATGAGATTTCAGCAATCCCAGTCCGTTTGCTATCATTTATTGAGGAGTTCCGTTGCCTATAATAATAATAATAATAACCCCACCGCCGTATCTCTACGTTGACGTCGTGGTGGGGCTTGTGCGCTCCAATGAGCCCTAGGTCTGTTCTGGTGGAGTTAACTTTGCTGAGATAGGTTTAGGATGAGGGGCCAGACCAAGAGAGATACAACACAATCCAAGCTAAGGTTGCACACGCTGAGAGCTGCATGGCTAGAGGAGAGCCTAGTCGCTAGTTAAGTGTGCCAACTCTGGATAATAGGGGACTTCCAGTTTTATTTACCCTTGCCACAGTGAACGCAGGGCTCTGCTGTGGTCGACTTTATAAGTCCCTAGCTACTCGTGGGATTAACATGAATACTAGATCTAAAACTAAAAAACAACTTCAGGCAAAGCTGCCTCAGTTAGATGATGAAACATCACAAGCATCTTCGTCATCGACTTCATCTCTTTTTCCATCAATTCCTTCATCATCGCAATCTTTTCGTGTCACTCCGACACCTTCTTCCTCATCAATAAGCATACAGCCAGCGGATGATATTCACACAATGTTCATAGATTACCAAAAGGCCTTTGATTCAGTTCCGCACAGCTGGTTGCTACACGTAGGTACTGAATCTTTATAAAATTCACCCAACACTTAAACTATTTTTTGAAACTTCTATGCAAAACTGGCAAACTGTTCTAAAAATCAATTCTTCCTCCTCAACCGTAGTAACTGAACCAATCCGTATAAGACGTGGAATTTTTCAAGGAGATGCACTAAGTCCTCTGTGGTTTTGCATGGCACTCAATCCACTCTCACACTTGTTAGACAAAACAGGCGCGGGATTCACACTGGAAACCAACAACACACAATACAAGCTAACTCACCTTATGTACATGGATGACATAAAGTTATATGCAGCTAACAAAGAGCGCTTTACAACTAGCTGATTGCACACAACAATTTTCTGATGATATTTGTATGTCATTCGGGGTAGATAAGTGTAAAATTTTGTCCATTGTTAAAGGGAAAACCCAAAATAATAGCTATACACTTCTATCAGGAGAATTGATCGAGCCTATGGACGAACAGAGCACATACAAATACCTAGGTTTTATACAGTCCAGGCAAATACAACAAAAGATGGCCAAACAAGAACTGGTCAAAAAATTCTCACACCGCCTCAACCTTATCTTAAAAAGCAACCTTAATTCAAGAAATACAATTAAAGCCATCAACACCTTTGCAATACCTATTCTCACATACTCTTTCGGAATCATACGATGGTCAAAGACAGATATTAAAAAACTACAGCGCACTATCCATACACTCCTAACCAAACATAGAAAACATCACCCAAAATCATGCATACAACGACTTACACTGCCACGCCAAGAAGGAGGCAGAGGATTAATAGACATACACAATTTACACAACAAACAGATACATTCACTCAGAGCATACTTTCATAACAAATCAGAAACCTCATTACTACACAAACAAGTAACGGAGACAGATCAGAAATTAACACCACTAAACCTACAAAACAGAAACACACAAACAAACGAACACATTGTAAGTACTCAACAAAAAATTGCAGCATGGTCTGAAAAAGCTCTACACGGAAGACATCGAGCCTGCCTGAGCCAGCCACACGTCGATAAAATAAAGTCGAACGAATGGCTCAAACGAGGCGAATTGTTTCCCGAGACCGAGGGTTTTATGCTGGCCATACAAGATCAAATAATAGCTACACGTAACTACAGAAAATACATCATAAAAGACCCAAACCAGCCGACTGACTTGTGCAGACATTGCAACAATGCCTCTGAAACTATACAACATATAACAGGAGCATGTAAATCACTCGCACAAACCGATTATAAATACCGCCATGACCAAGTTGCTGCCATCATACACCAACAGTTATCATTTAAATATAAACTAGTTTCTGAAATGATACCGTATTATAAATATAAACCGGAAGTAACATTAGAAAATAACGATACAAAAATCTATTGGGACTTGGGACCGAACTATAATAACTGATAAAACCATTCATCACAATAGACCCGACATTACCATCCACGACAAAACCAATAAAACAGCTTATCTGATAGACATAGCAATACCTAACTCACATAATATCCAAGCCACAATTTCCGAAAAACTCAGTAAGTACCAAGATCTTGCCATTGTAATTAAAACCCAATGGAATGTACAAACTGTTCATATATATAGTCCCCATTGTTCTCTCATCTACTGGTATTATACCGAAATCTCTCACACAAAGCCTCAACACTCTACAAATGCCTACTAACACACTCTACATGCTACAAAAAGCCACCATTCTCAACACCTGTCGAATCACCCGAAAGTTTCTGACTTCTTCTACATTATCATCCACTTTCTCTATCTAAATTACACCTTACATCCTTGGTTCCGACCCGCGTGTAAGGTTTCTTATGCTCTCTTAAATGAGAAGAAACAAAAAGAACGAATAATAATAATAATAATAATTGTGTGCCAACATAATAATATCATGCCTTTACTCATTAAAAAAAAAAACCTCACCATTTGTGTGCCATGGAAAGTAGCCAATCATCTGAAAATTTTAATTCCGGTTGGAACAGCAATATTATAGTTGCTGAAGTAAAATAAGCTCGAGTGTCAATATCTATTCCTACAGTAAATATATGGTGAGCTCATACAATAAATCCTAATAAACCAATTGCTATTAATGGCATAAATTATCCCTAAACATCCAAATGTTTCTTTTTTTCCTCTTTCTTGAGAAATAATATGAGAAATTATTCCGAATCCCGGTAAAATTAAAATATAAACTTCAGAATGATATAATAATAATATTATACATAACATAATATCTCCAGATCTTCACCAGATAGTTTTTATAACCTTTGTAGTGAGTAAAGGCATGATATTATGTTGTGTGATGGCGTAAACAATGCTTAGATAAGCTATAGCAACAATCGCGGTTAATCTGCTGTTATTTGTTGAAGAGATCCCCCGATTTCTACAAGATCAGAGATTAAAAGTCCTTTTTAACACGGAATAGTAAATTAGGTCCTCCTGATCGTTTTCGTTTACTGCGACCAGTCTTAGTGGATTTTAGTCATCGGCCTTGGAGAGTACGGAAGTGTGTGCGCAGACACAGGTTGCACACTCTTTGTTATTTTACTCTCATATACCGATGAGCAATCCAACACGACCCGGAGACAGATCAAGCGCGTGACCAAAGGCTTACCGTGCTTTCAGAGGCCTGTGCCTGTTGTTCGGAAGTTGGCGGTAGAATAACCACGGGGTTCCAAACTCTGAGTTACTACTGAAAAGCTAAAGGAAAACCCCAATAGCGCGTTTTGGCCGACATGGGAATCGAACCCACGATCCCACGCTCCGCAGTCGCGCTTGCGACCACGAGCCCAACGAGACAGTTGAATAGCATAAAAAGTAATCATAGCTTAGCTCTTTGCTTAATTAAGTTCACCAATGTAAGTGCATTCGTCGTAAGGTTTTTAATTTTACCTCTATTAATTCGTGATGGTGTTAATCCTGTTAGCCACGACGACCTAGTGAAAATGAATATTTTATCACGTCATCAATCTATTCATTATCGCAATGGAACGTTCTGTTATTACAAAAACCAGTAAAACATATTCAATTCAATAACATCTTTGGCACAGGCAAACTAAGACGTCCCTTTTGGAAGACTTCGTAAGGGAAAACCGAAGAAATGGTTGAAATAAAAGAGGAACTAAGCAAGGCAAAGCTTCAGAACAGGCGTGACTTTAGAAAGTCTTTGACTAACGTGATTTATTCTATAAAACCATTAATATTTTTTGAATATTTATATGGAATATCCAGATTTCATTTTACCAATGGAAAACTACGACCATCTAACTGCATAATGAAAACCCACGGCATTGTTACTATTGTTGCGTTTCTTGCTGTGTTTTTGGCATATCTCGATTTTCCAGCAGTCTTATCTGGTACTGCTAAATCTGTGGACATTATGGACGAAGTGCCTCCTATAGTGGTTCTCATTCAATTCATAACCTCAACGATTACAGCTTCTTTCCTTGTAAACTCAGCTAACATTGGTATTTTTATTAAGCTTGCCAAGATAGATACCATGCTGCACGCTGATTCCTTCAGTGACTTCTATAAAAAATCACGAATGGAAACATACGTACTTTTGTTGATTCTGTGGGTCAGTCATATGATCAATTGTATTATAGACTTGGTAACCGCAGACGAAATCACCGTGAAGGGTTTACTTGTCCTTCCTTTATATTTTATTCAAAAACTCGAAATAGTGGCTTTTTGTAAATACATTTTCATGGTTAGACGCAGACTAATATTGATTAACGACTATTTAAAAACATTTGTTGATGAACAAGACAAGAAAAGCACCACAGTCTTTACAGTCACAAACAGCAAACGAAACGATAACAAGGAGAAAATAAATTTTATTGGTCGTCCAGCAGATTGTAACACCAACATTAGGGATCTAGCGACGATGTATAATGTCATAGGAAAGATTGGTACTATGATCAACGAAGTTTTTAACTTCCAGATTTTTATGACTTTAGTGTCAACTTTTACCTATGTAGTGATTACGATTTGGACCTCGCTATACTACTACCGGACGCCTGCAAGTAATTCAGGAGAATTGGTTAACACTGCAGTATGGAGTATCAGTGCAATATATACCGTTGGTGTAATGTCAATTTCTTGTGAACGACTTCTTCTAACACGAAACGAAACTAGAATACTGGTCAACAAGATCATAATGAACTACGACCTACCGAAGACAATGAGAGTACAAGCTAAAGCATTTATGGAACTCGTGGAGGCCTGGCCGCTACGGATCTATATTTACGATCTATTTTCAGTAGATATAACACTGATGTTGAAGTTTATAAGTGTGGCAACAACTTATTTAATTGTAATTATTCAAATATCACACTTTGTGTAATTAATAAATGGTTCTACATAAAACGACATATTGTTGCGCACTAGAGTAGGTTTCTGTAGTCCTCGAGTTATAAACAAAGCAGACAAAAGCCCATGTAACATGCCCGTCGGGGCCGCGGTATTTTGTACTAGATTACGTGGCCTCGGCGCAAGGGCAAAGAAGGAACATGGGTTCGGTTTTTAGTCAGTAGAAGTCTGACACTCCCCTTCGCTCTGCCCAAGAGCGGGGGGGGGGGGTCATTCGATGATTTTCCACCCACCAAAAAAAAAAAAAAAAAAGCCCATAACATATTTTTTAAACTTTAATTACGTGTTGCGTTATTGTTATTGTGTTGTTGTTACGTTAGTTAAATAAATTATTATATTTTCAGTGTGAATATTTGTTTTATTTTCCCTATTAAGCCATCTTCCATTGGTAGCAATTAAACAGTTATAGAAAAAAGGCAACTGACTGAGACTCATTGAAAAGCAAATAATTAAAGCAATGTGGTTACCCAGACGATACTGTAATACTATTTCACGGATTCAATTAGGAAGACGTATACTCGTACCTATAAGAAAGCAGAAACAGGAATCATGAGCATCGCTAAATTACTCGACACGATTTGCAAACACTACATGTCAATGTCAAAATACCAAACATAGCTTTCAGGAAAACACTCACTCCTCTACCAAAATACCTTTTCACTTCTCATGCTCTGAAAGTGCTTATTTGTGCAGGCTGCACAAAATCGAATTTTGTGCACAAGGGCATTAACGTATCTACTCATAAATGTATCTTTATTAAGGCAAAGAAAATGAGCCATACAGCCAAAGAAGTTCATAGATAGAATTTGTTATTTTATAATATTTACTTTAATTTATTTGCCTTATGTGTTTTTTAAGACTTAAAAGATATTAAAATTTAAATTCAAGTACGGTAAGTTATTTAATTAATTAATGAAAATTAATTTAATAGTAGGCTGTATAGGTCTGCAAGCCTAATATCAATTTCGTAAGATTAAAAAAAAAACAATTTCCTTCAGTATTCAAATCTGTACAAATTTTACTTTGAATTTTAATTCAAGAAATATGTTATACTACTGTTTTATTTCCTCGCATTCAAAGTGAAAAGCAGAGTTTATAACTCGTCCACAAAACCATTTTTATCCTCGACATTACTATCAGCCCTCGCCTTCGGCTGCGGGCTGCTAAAAGTCTCGGATAAAAATGGTTCGTTTTGTGCACTTGTTGTAAAATCTACTATTATGAGCTCATACGCCTTATTATAGACACAATAGGGGATCGGACAAAAAAAAACGAATTAGTCCGTCAGATAGATTTCCAAAAAATATTGACCACATATTTTTTCTTTTTTCACGTAAACAAAAAATGAAGACGACCGTGCTTCGAAAACTCGTGTGACGTCGATAGTACATTTTGTACCTTCAATTGACGTTTCAAGCCCCACTCCATGATCTTTGACGCGCTATAGCTTCGTCAATTTTAATTGATTTGATAAAACAAAAAAACACGTATACAATATTTTTCGATAATCTAACTGACGGATCCCCTATTAAAAAGCCATTGTTATAAATCTCCTGGAGATTTATTAGCGGACGGGAGGATATGGAACTTTTTTCTTCTACGTGAATTTCTCATCCGGCAACAGAACCTTCTGTTAACATCTCTTGGCACTTTGTACTCTGATCACTACTTGGCACATGCTAGCTTGGGCGACCACTACCAGTAGATTTTCTAATTTGTTTTGTTTGTTTTTGTTTATCATTATCAAAACACTCAATTTAAAATATTCTTTTCACTAATAATTCATTAGTAAAATAGGCTGGGTAAACTAGATGTTTTTGTATTTACAGAAGATAACAATAGATGTTTATTATCGTAATAGGAAATAAACAGTTTGACGTTTAATTTGTGACGAAACAATTATTCATTTCGTGCTATCCTATTCCGAATAGTAGACGTACTAAAAGAAATTTAATCAAGATGAAAGGTATCAAAACTAAGGTAAAGAAACGAAGGAATAAAACAAACATCCAGCTAATGGAAGACAGTGACTACCGAAATAAGATCGTGCAAGTTATGTCCACTTTAAAGCCTATAACGGTTATAGAGAACTTCTCCGGAATCTTTAAATTTCGCCAAGTGAATGGCGAGCTGGTACCACCCAACTGGATAATGAAATTGGTTGCTATTCTCTTCATAGTAGTCTACAGCTTTATCTTTGTTGGAAACTTAAGAGAACTGATTCACTCAAGTACTTCAGTAGATTGGAGTGGCAAATGGAGAGCTATGCAAGAGATACCCAATATAGCTGTGCTTTTCCAATTCGTCAGTTCTTCTATCAAAGTCTACTCTCCCACCAACTCCAGGTTGAATATTCGCATCCTTACAACGATTGCGGAACTAGATAACATGTTACACGTCGAAACAATCCAGAATTTTTATAAAAAATCACGTTCTAAGATGAATCTGTTCCTGTTTGTTCTCGCCATTTCTCACGGGATTACTATTGTTTTCGACCTCTTTAGAAAAGAATGTGTCGTGTGGTCTATCCTCGCATATCATCTGTATTTTATACAGAAACTTGAGATACTGGCATTTTTTAACTATATCTTTATGGTGACTTGTAGATTGATAGTGATCAATAAATATTTGAGTGCTTTTGTTACTGAGCAGGAGCAGAAAAACGTCACTGTTTTTACAGTCAGAAATAGAAAGAAAGATTCACAGGAAAAGTTTAATTTTATCGGACGCGCATCTGAAAGAAACATGAAAGTACGCGACTTGGCGATGATGTACAATATTATCGGAAAGACTTGTTTCATGATCAACGAAGCTTATAATTTAAAGATTTTTTTGGTTCTTGTATCGGTATTTGGCTACATAATCGTAACAATACGGACGGCGCTTTATTTTTACCAGTCAATGAATAATTCTGCTGCTTTAATCACTCTCTGTGTTTGGTGTTTCAGTTCGGTTGTCAATTTGATGATGGTGGCATTCGTTTGTGATAGATTACTTCGAATACGCAATAAAACTAAATATTTAGTTAACAAGATTGTAATGAACTACGACCTACCAAAAACAATGAGAATACAAGCTAAAGCGTTTATGGAACTCGTGGAGGCCTGGCCATTACGGATCAATATTTATGATATGTTTTCAGTAGATATAACGCTGGTTTTAAAGTTTATAAGCGTAGCAACGACCTATTTGATTGTTATTATTCAAATGACTCATCTTATGTAGCCTGGACCAACTTTGTTTGGGAAGTATTTTTTGGAGTACCTAGGTCACCAAAGGTTTCATATAGGCTCAATATTAATTTATTATGATGATGATAATTGTTTGCACAAATCAAGGCGCTAGCAATTACTACCCTCAACTTTCTTGAGGTTTCCATGTATTTTCATTGAATTAAAATGTTAAAATAAACGTTATTGGTATTATATTAAATAATAATGAATAATTGCATGCCATTGGTTTTTCTGTTTTAGAACTTGAACGAGATAAGTTAATGTTATTATAAATTTTATCTGTTGGTTTCTAAAGTAAGACTCGTCAAACTCTACCTTTAAACGACTGTTAGGTATTTTTCATTGTATAAATCAGAAGGAATCCTTATAAGAGTTTGACTGGTTATCACTTTAAATCAGAAACTGGCAGAAGTTGAGTTATCTTATTTACTAAATGCTTTAATTCCATCTGGTGAGGTTCGCCCCTAACACATATTTTCAACGTTTAACGATAAATACATTAACAGGACAAAAATTCGAACAAATATAACTAGCCAACAGATCGTTACGTTTAGCTTGTTTGTACACACGGCCACGTGCTGTACGTTTCCAGTATAACATAACCTCGCATTAATAGAACTCCCGGAAAGTAAAGGTCAGTTTAAGCTGTTTTTGCTTAGCTTGATTCGTCGAGCTTGAGTCTTACGTACCAAGTTACCAACTTACCAGTCGACCAGACTGACAAACAGTTACTGGTTTTCCACATATAAAGCTGCGTAGCCTAGATCATTATAATTCTCTTGCCGTTATCCAAATTCATTTGGGGTCAGTGCAGAATATCTTCTTCTTCCAACTCTTTGTGTCCGTAGGTGTGACCGTGACATCACAGTGGGTCCTATCAGAATACCAGCGCTGCGGTATTTGTTTTCATTTATCGCAGCATCATGCTGAGATAGGAGCCTTTTTGGCCTCGCACAGGTTTTCTATTTTATTATTTAGCTTTATATTCTTTTTGGATATTATTATTTTTTGTAGTTCCTGTGCTTGTCCCAAATAAATATTTTTCTTTCTTCTTTCTTTAATACTTCTCTATTATCCGTCATCTCATCTGTCACCTGTTTTCAAGCTATATCATCGTTTACACAGTTCATCCATCGTTTCTTTGCTTAACCTGGATGAAGTATTTAACTTGACAAGTGACTTACAAATTATGTCAAGACTAATATAATAAATTGACTTTAGGTCTTTACTGCTGATCACTATTAGATAGGTCGTTCCAATAAATGCTTCATTATCGTAATGGAACATCTTACTTCTCATTAGTTCTCATCATTATTACAGTCTTACACCAACAAACGGGCGTTCTTATCCAATATCCAAATACGGTAAACATGAAGGAAAATAAGGAACAAATCAATGAACCAAATATAGAAAAGTCAAAGAATAATTCTGCCGAAAAACAGAATATTATTAATATTATTGGCAATGTGAAACCCGAAATTATACTTGAGTGCTGCTTTGGAATATGTAGATTTCAATTTATCGATCGACAGTTACATCTCCCAAATTGGAAAAAGAAAGCATTAGGAATTTTGTTTATTGTTATCTATATTCCTATATTTTTCTGGGTTTTCTTCTTACCTCCCCATGGATTGAATAGCGCTGTGTATTTGGTGGACCTCATTCCATCTCTTGTAGTTCTTTTTCAATACGTTACCGCTATGATAATTGCTAACTTTTTTATCGGTTCGATGAATATTCGTATGATTTCTTTGCTTGCGAAAGTAGACACTATATTGCAAGTGGAAAAGTCTGCAGAGTTTTATAAAAAAATGGGTGCACGGCTTAATAGACACTTAATAATGCTTATAATATCTCAAACTATTAATGCAGTGTTAGATTTATGTAGTATATCAGATATCCAGTGGGGAGCTATCGTTTCGCCCCTATATTTTATTCAAAAATTACAATTATTTACTTTCTGTACATATGTCATCATGGTAAATTGGAGACTTAGAGTTATTAACAGATATTTGAACGAGTTTGTTCAAGAGCAAGCTAAGAAGATAATACCAATGTTTACAGTTAGAAACACAAAATTTCAAGCCGAGAAAACGTTTAATTTTATTGGACAATCATCTGGAAGAAATATAAAAATAAGAGACTTGGCTATAACTTATGATAATTTGGGAGAAATTTGCCTCTTGACAAATAAAGTTTTTAACTTCCAGATTTTTTTGTCCCTTGTGTCCGGCTTTACGTACATTGTTACTACAATATGGATATCACTTTCTTTCTACCGCACACCGGGCTATAATGATACAAGACAGTTGGTTAATATTATGGTTTGGTGTTTTAATACGATTTGTAATGTTATCACCATTTCATATACTTGTGAAAAACTTCTTGTAACACGCACCGAGACGAGAATACTGGTGAACAAGATCATAATGAACTACGACCTACCGAAGACAATGAGAGTACAAGCTAAGGCGTTCATGGAACTCGTGGAGGCCTGGCCTCTACGGATCTATGTTTACGATATGTTTTCCATTGACATTAAGTTGATGTTGAAGTTTATAAGCGTGGCAACCACGTATTTAATTGTTATCATTCAAATATCTCATTTCGTATAAGCCTCTTTAACTTATTACCTCACCTGTAATTTCGAACCATTAGTGTACTCGTGTATATACAAAAGTATGGCACAATAACAATTGCAAGTCATTGGGTTTGTATTAGATCGTTTCTGATCTTTTCGATTAATATGTATCACTTAACATATGAATAAATCGTCTTGTGTACAATAAATGTGTATTTTTTGCCCCACACCTACTTGTTCAAACATAATGTGGACAAGGATAGGCTCAGTTGATGTTGATTCTAGTTAAATTGTTCAATTTCGTGCACATACCGAAAGATATCGTACAAAATATTTTTACATGATCCGAAGAAACTATTCCATCAAAACAATGAGAAATGACCGACAAAATGTATTTCATACAGAGACAAACAGTTTTGGCCAAAGAACCAGCAATGAAATTCAACATCATGCTTCTGCCTTCTGGGGACCCCCATTAACAGCGATACAGACACATTTTCGACGCACTTCGACTATTTTCTGATTTCATATATTTTTATTATTATTTGTGTTATATTTTGTTAATAATTTTGACAAATATCACTAAAATAATAAAAAAACCGAAAAATCAACAAACTTTTATTCCATTTCTCTAATGATCGAGCAAGCAAACAGTATTAAACAGTAATTGATTTGATGAGATTTTCCAATTTTTGGTATCTACGCTAAGTAACGGACGTTTTAATCAAAACCTGGCCTGACTAAAATAAAGGTCTTCACTTTATTTTATATCAAAAATGGAAGACGACAAGGAACTTGACTCCAATGAAGACAACGATACCAGCGGTGAAAAAACAAAAATTGACGAAATTATTAAGAATCTCAAATCTGAAATTATACTTGAATACTGCTATGGAATATTTAGATTTCAACTTCCAATAGAGAGCTACGTTCCCCAAACTGGAAAATGAGAGTTTTTGGAATAATGATTTTGTCAATATAAATGCTTCGGCTGGAATTTTCTGCTTCTTATGCACCTATTCCTGAAGCGCAACATGACATTTCTAGTAATTTTTATATAATGAACATTGTAGATACATTTCCTACCTTTGAGGTCAGTTTTCAATACGTGGCCGCGATGATAACCGCAAATTTTTTCATCAATTCGATGAATATTTGTATGGTCACGTTACTTGCCGAAGTAGACACCACGCTGCAAGTGGAAAAATGTACAGATTTTTATAAAAGCATGGGATCGCAGCTTAAGAAGTACCTCATTTCCATAGTTATAATACATTTAATCAATGTAATAATAAGTTTGTGTAGTGTGGAAGAAGTTCAGTGGGCGATTTTGATTTTGCCCCTATATTTTATCCAAAAAATAGAAGCCTTTATTTTCTGTGCAAACATTATCATGGTAAATGGTAGATTTTCCATTTCCATTATCAATAATTATTTGAAAGAGTTTATTCAAGATCAAGACCGAAAAATGGCATTTTTTACAGTCGGCGGTGCAGAATTAAGAGGAAATGCGAGTGGTCTTTTCTCCATACAAACGCTCTCGCCTGTTTTCTTTTTGGTTAATGACCCTAGAGCAATGATTTTTACAGAATAATAAATACTTATTAACTATTTCTATGCCCCTATGTTTTCCTTTTTGGTGATAAATTATTTTTATAAGCACTAGACCCCTCAAAAAATGCTCAAAATTGCTTGTTTAGATCGCTGTTAACAGAGTCCTAGTGTACAAATTTGACAACTATTAACGAAAAAAGAAAAACATAGCGGCGTAGTTTATAACCTCCTTATTAATTGTCTAAAATATCTTTTAAATTGGTTCAATATTGGAGGAGGAAATAGGCGAGAGCCAAACCTCGAATTATAACTTTTTTCTGCAGTTGTCCTTATCGCACGAATTTGAGGGCAGGAGGACGGAGAGAGACAGCGATAGTAGAGAGAGACAGCACTCGCATTTCCTCATAAGACCATGAAGACGTTTAATTACATTGGGCGTCCATCACTAAGAAATAAAAAAATAAGAAATCTGGCCAGAACCTATGATAAATTTGATCCGAGAAATTTGTTCCATGATAAATGATGTTTTTAACTTCCAGATTTTCATGACTTACTTAGTGTCCACCTTCACATGCATAGTACAGCTATAAGGATATCGCTCTTGGGCAGAGCGAAGGGGAGTGTCAGACTTCTACTGACTAAAAACCGAATCCATGTTCCTTCTTTGCCCTTGCGCCGAGGCCACGTCATCTCTTTCTATAATCCGCGGCCCCGACGGGATCAGCGGTCCCGACGGGATCAGCGGCCCCGACGGGATCAGCGGCCCCGACGGGATCCGCGGCCCCGACGGGTTCTAACTTCACCTGAAGTTCCGTACCATTTAAGTGTACTCGTATTGCAAAAGTAGGCACAATTGCAAGTCAAATTTATTTAAGATTGCTTTATTATTTCCATCATTTATGTGAATAAATCTCCTGCGTTCTGTCTTGAGCAAAATAAACATAAGTTATTGGATTATTCGAGTACTTGAATGTTGTAGTACTTTATTTTATATTTTTTTGCATCACACTCACTTGGCACCGACCCATATCAAGCATTGTGTACAAACAACGCTAGACATAGTTATGTTGCTTCTAGTTAAATTGCTCAATTTAAATAAGTATTTTAACAATGAAGGAATTAAATTAAGGAATCTGTGGATTTCCCCATTAGCAGCGATTTTTTTTGACGCCCTTCGACTATTTTCTGATTTTACATATTACTAGTTTTAGTCTATTATATGTTGTTAATTAGTACGATAAATATCACTAGAATATTAAAAAAGCCGGTTTGTAATAGTTGCACTCTAAATAATTAAATAGTCGAGCAATAAACTTTTATTTCATTTCACTACTACATATTGATCGAGCGAGCAAACAGTATTTAACAGTAATGAAATTTTGTTTTATCTTGAACAATTATATTTTTTTTAATGAGGTCTTTCAATTCTTGCTATCCATGATAACTGACGGACGTTTTAATCAAATATTAAGATCTAACTTTACTGAAATAAAGGTCTTCACTTTATTTTGTTTTGACGAAAATGGAAGACAATAACGAAATAGGCAGTGACTCAAATGAAGAGAACGACAATAGCGGTGAAAAAAATAAAATCGTCGAAATTATTAAAAATGTCAAATATGAAATGATACTTGAGTACTGCTATGGAATATTTAGATTTCAATTTGCCAATGGAGAGTTACGTTCCCCAAATTGGAAAATGAGAGCTTCCCAAGTAACATTTCATTCGGGCCTAGGTTGTAAAAAATGCCTTTAGGTTTTCTAAGGGTCGTAAAAAGGTTAATGCTTTGCTATCTGGTTACATTAAGTACTTGAGAATGATTAATAGGTCCTAATACTAGTTGTTTTATATTACAACCTTGGAGCCGCTGACAAGAGTTTAAATTAACGTTATTTTGACTTGTGTTTCAAGAGCATACAGTCCTAGGATCTTAAAGCTGTCGTAGACTCCTGATTAAGTTCTGAAAAGGCTAGCATTGTGCTGAATTGAGATCTAAAGGTTTAAGTTTTAACTTTGATATGACCATATAGTTATGGAATGTTGAAATTGCTTATAAGTAATTTTTAAAACCTACCTCAAACCTTAAGGTTGTTTTAGAGTGTCTAGGCAAATAAATTAGGACTGCGTGGTGACAACCCAAACCAATAAGCTATTGTTTATGAGCTGAAAGCATGAATAACGTCCTACAAGAATATTTTAAAGCTATAAAGGCATCCTCAAAAAATATCAGTTGTCTCCGCTACTACAAAGCATTACGTTGTCTTGAAGATGAATCAACACAGGGTGATGCCAAAAAACGGAGTGGAAATTTTAAACGTAAAGTGCGTAAAAATTTCTTACGAATAATAAATACATCGGTAAGTTTTTATTATTTATTAAGGTACGAAGTGTGGTGACTGGTAAAAACTGCATAAGGCTCTTACAGATCGGCGACCGTTAGCGATCGTCGGCGACCGTCACCCGTTGTCCTAGTTGAACGACAAACGCGGCAAAATAGTCGTTGCACGTACTCTTGTGGCCTGTGTTACTTGTCGCCTTAATCAGTGTGCGATGAAACGCGACGAAGTGCGGATTTGTTTTTGGGCGACGATACGCAGTGTGAATTGCTTATTGACAGTTGAAAAATAGGTCTAACAACTGCAACAATATATAAGCGAAAGTGCTTAGTAATAAGCCACAATACTTGTTAAACAAACGTGGCTTATTTCTTAATGTCGGATATTTAAATGATGAAACTCTCCGAACTTATTTATTTCTAAATACATGATACTTGTTGTCTTCCTTCTTTGTAAAAAAAAAAAACCCTACAAAAACAATTACGTTGTTTTTGTAGGGTTTTTTTTTAGGGTTTGTAGGGTTAAGTATTCATAACATTATGAATTTTCGAGTAACAACGCTGTATACATGTTACGTTTGTCGCTCACGAATGACTAGGACACACGTCGCGTGATGTATTGGTCGCATTACGTCGCGTCGCGTTGCGTCGCTACGTGTCGCGTCCCGTCGCTCACCTAGGACAAGGGGACTGTCGGCGACCGTCTGTCGGCGAACGTCGGGTCGCAGATTTGTTAGAGCCCTTATATAAAAAGATGGAGAAGTACGGCTCATCTTGACAATGGGTGACCCCATTGTGGATTAAAATTAGGCTGTTCGGTTGTTCGATATTGACTATTTTTACAGATCATTGACACCGTTGAAGATGCACGACCTTCTGAAACCCCTTCAGTTTCAACCACAGATGACACGACATCGTCTGAAATATTTGAGGAATCACAAAACAGTCAATCAAATTATGGTGATGATGGTGGTTTATCTGAAGATAGTGCAGATTTTGAAGCTCGTACATTAGAAACAAGTGTTGATACTGCAAAGGATTTAAGAATTTGGTCTTTAGAACACAAAATTAAACTTTTTTTTTTTGGGACAAGCCCGCCACACTATTCCCAAACCACTGTAACTCCTGTTAGCCAGAATCAACAGTGGCGACCACAAGCAAAGCGCCGTGACAATGAAGCTCGACGATGTCCCAGAGAAGCGATTTAATTACTGTCTTGGATCCCGCAACGAAATTAATCAGAAAAGAATAGCGGAGGAGTAGGAAAAAACATAATTTCCACTTCCCTCCATATCAGCAGGAGACAGAACAGAACAAGGCCAATAGGCACACAGGGACGTATACAACTGGGATAAGCCCAGTTGCCTTGCACCACGGATATTATTGTCATTAATATTACTGGGTCCTAAGTTGTGAGCTGTTATATTTGATTCCAATAATAGGTATGATAAAAATGCTTGAACGCACGGAAATTTGTTCTAGTTTCTACAAGGTCCGTATAGTAAACTAGCGGACATCCCGCGGTTTTACCCGCGTAGTTCCCGTTCCCGTGGGAATCAGGGATAAAAAGTAGCCTATGTTACTCGTGGATAATGTAGCTTTCGAATGGTGAAAGAATTTTTGAAAACGGTCCAGTAGTTTTTAAGCCTATTCATTACAACCAAACAAACAAAGTTTTCCTCTTTATTATAATAATAATATTAGTGTAGATAACTCCGGATGTAACCTGTACACTATTAAACATAATATTATGTTCATTCTGCCAAAGACTACACTCCCATAAAATGTGATGTGCAGTTTGTTCAAATTCGCAGTCAGATGTAGAATATTGACAAAAAGGCGAGGCAACAAGCTTGAAGGAAAATAATTTACTCTTTAAGTTACCATGACCTAAAACACCCTGTAGCTGTTTGTTCAGCACTCTTGTCAAACCGTCGATCACACGTCCTGTTTCAACCAAAACCTAAAAGCAACTAATTGTGCGCAGGGGTTGTTTTCGCGACTAGCAAGTCTTGAATTACTCCTAGTGATAACCTTATAGCTGCGAAAACAGCCTATGTGTTTTAAGTAGCTCCGCGAGATTACTTTTAGCTCTTATTTTGGCAAACATTAAGAGGTTTTAGCTGTAACAGTTCTGAAATTGGTAATTTTAATGCTTTCTAGTAATTTATTAACGCCAGCCATTTTTTTTTACATAAAAAATCAATTTTAAATAAAAAAATCAAAACAAAAGGCAATATTTTAATTCAATAAGGCTAAAATAAGTAACTTGTGCTATAGCATTTAAAATATATGTTTTTAAATGAATAGAACTTTTATTTCTAATGCAACGTACCACCAACCGTGTATATTTATAATTTTTATTTAATTAAAATATCTTCAAAATTATAAACTAACGCAAGGCCCGTCTCGTATTTAGCACTATTATCCTAAAGTTTCACGATGAAGTGCCAGTCGCACAATTTTTGTTTTTTCCTGACTTCAGCAAGATACTTATATTTATTTTATAAATACTTACTACATACTCAGTTAGCCATTTTGAAACTTGGTAAAATGTCAGCGAATGTGGCGCCATTATATTGGTCTTTCTGTGTAAAAAAATCTTACACAGAAGCATTTTAAAACCCGAGAGTCCTGGAAAGGTATTTTTTCATGTCCATCAAAAAGGTTTTAAGTTGTCATAGGGTTACATACAAGACTAATTTAGAACTTAAAAGCTGCCTTGCAAGGTTATATTCACGTTAAATTAAGGTTGTGAAGGTTATATTTGGGTACTGTGTAAGTAGTTCGAAAGGTTCTGGATTTGAGCTATAGGTTTTGCTATAGCTCTCAGAAATGTTCTAAAACGTGGGCCCTTTTTGCACTCAGGAGGTTAATATAAGGTTAATATAACGTTATTGAGCCTGTTAAGACTTACGAGCAGATTTCCATATGAAGGTTCTAGAACCTTTTCAAAACCTTTCTAAAACCAAAAATGTTACTTGGGTTATGGAATGATGATTACGTCAATCTATGCTGCTACTGGATTTTTTTTCTTATACAATCCAACTATGAAATTTGACACTTCTAGTCAATTTTATACAATGAGCCTTATAGATTCATTTCCTACCTTTGTGGTCAGTTTTCAATACGTGGCCGCTATGATAACCGCAAATTTTTTCATCAGTCCGATGAATATTCGTATAGTCACTTTGCTTGCCGAAGTAGACACCACGCTGCAAGTGGAAACATGTACAGATTTTTATAAAAGTATGGGATCACAGCTCAATAAGTACCTCATTTCTATGGTAATAATACATGTAATCAATGGAGTGGTAGATATGTGTAATGGCCGATCTTAAGTGGGCGTTTTTTGTTTGGCCCATATATTTTATCCAAAAAATAGAAGTATTTATTTTCTGTGCAAATGTTGTCATGGTAAATGGCAGACTTTCCATAATCAATAATTATTTGAAAGAGTTTATACAGGAACAAAACAAGAACATACCTATTTTTATATTAAGGGATTTAAAAAATAAGGACATAAAGACATTTAATTATATTGGGCGTCCATCAGTTAGAAATATAAAAATAAGAAATCTGGCCACAGCTTATGATAATATCGGAGAAATATGTTCCATGATAAATGGTGTTTTTAACTTCCAGATTTTCATGACTTTAGTGTCTGCCTTCACATGTATAGTTACAGCAATATGGATATCGCTCTTCTTTTACCGCTCAAATAACTGTGATTTCAATGAGTTGCTAAACAATATTCTTTGGTGTTTAACCGCGATTTGCAATATTGGCACCATGTCATTCAATTGTGAAAAACTGCTAGTAAATCGCAATGAGACTAGAACGCTGGTGAACAAGATCATAATGAACTACGACCTACCGAAGACAATGAGAGTACAAGCTAAAGCGTTCATGGAACTCGTGGAGGCCTGGCCGCTACGGATCTATGTTTACGATATGTTTTCCATTGATATTAAGTTGATGTTGAAGTTTATCAGCGTGGCAACCACGTATTTAATTGTTATCATTCAAATATCTCATTTTGTATAAGCTTCTTTATTGATGTATTTGCCGTTATAAAATAAATTTCTAAATACACGTAATACCTTTAAGGGGTCTGAAATTTATTGTTTAAATTCTGTTCTGCCTATCTTCTCCTATTTTATTTAATTTTCAAGAGTGCAACTACGCAAAAATCCTGCATACAAGTAGGTAAGTATTGTTTAAGAAAAAATCTTAATCGTCGCATTTCCAAAATATAAGATATAAAGGTTCCACACGTAATTATACTGATGCTGCCATCAGTGAATAAATTTTAACTTTGATGGCTTAAATGTCGGGCACGTGACTCTCTAGTACATTTTGTTTCAAAACAATGTTTGGTCATACTTTGAACTGCGGTAGTGGGAGGGTTTTAAGAAGCGTGACAACATCCGAATTGGCGGAATTAGAAAACTAAAAGAATATAAAATGTCACACAAAACTCTATTTCATAAAATGTGTAGACTATACTGGTTAGAATAGGGTGTATATAGAAAACGGATGGGATGTGTAAAGTCTAGGTCGTGGACTTTCACCTGTGTAGGTGAAATTATTTCGTTTTAGTTATGTAACACTACTTAAAAGAGCAATGTTCAAAATGTCGCCACCCTTGTACATTTTAAAACCTATGTCAATCGAAAGGCTAGTCATCTATCATTAAATTGTATGACAGCGAAACTAAATGTGCATACGAAAAAAGGTATACCGACATGAATAAACCGGAATCAGTCACAATAATAATAATTATGTTACCGATCACGACGCTTTTTTTTAAAAATTATTACTGTGGAATGACTTCGTTTGGAGTTTTTATACCTCGGAACCTACCCTTCTGCAGTGAGATGTGAGACAGGGAGACGTTATACCTCCAAAGATGTTCACTGCTGTACTGGAGGATGTCTTCAAGGTTCTGCACTGGGGAGGACTAGACTTGAACTCTTTGGAATTAAATGTTTGTCTCGCATGGGAACAAGTCTCGAAGCAGTAAAAAGTTGAATGAAATATACTACAGAATATCGTTTTCGTGCCGAAACGCCTTCCAACCACAGACATCCTCCAGTACCTACAGCAGTGAACAACTTCGGATATATGACGCCTCCCTGTCTCACACCTCGCTGCAGACAGACGGTTGTTCTGAGGTTTGGAAACTCCGAAGGAAATCATTCCACAGTAAAAAAGGAAAGCCTTGTGGTCGATTAAATAATAATTATAATTATTGTTACTGATTCCGGTTTCTTAGATATAACTTTTTTCGGTTGCACAAATGTCAGTTTCGTTGTCATGAAGCAAGTATGGAAGAATAAGATATGTTGCGCTGCGTTGACTGACCTCAAATAAATTGGTATAGCGGCAGAAGAATAATGATAATGAGATGAGACTTTTTAAATTTTATTTAAAGGGTTTTGAAATTTTTTGGTCAGCTTAGGGTCAGCCAATTTTTGTTTTTCAAAATTTCGTTCTGGTATTATGACTGGTTTATATATCAAATACTTGGCACCAAAACGATCAAATAAGTACTATATAAGTAACAGAAACCTACTAACGCGTTTATCATGTATCCCAAAAAAATATTTTTTATTGTGGTTATCAAAGTTGTAAGTGTTATACTTAAGTATATCAGGGAGGGTCAGTAAATCACTGTAATGTGAACACTGAAAAAGAGGTGAAAACCTTTTCACCTGCAAACAGAGTCTTAGGCATGACCATAATCATTATGAAAAAACATTGAAAAGACAAACAGCTAAGACCACAGGTGGACCAGACTCCGTTAAATGTCACCTGACTCAGTTAAAGATGAGGTTAAGTGTCGGTCAAAATGATCCACCTATTTCTAGTAATAAGTAAAGGTGGCGTAGGAAGCCAATCGGCAATTTGAAACCCAACATTATGCTATGCTAGGTTAAAGTTTCAAATTGTGACGGTTTTAAAAGAAACAAAATAATTAAACGATGAATCAATAAACTTATATTATTTATATAACTTGACAGCTACTTCCTTGGTCAATAACAAGCGCGCGAGCAAATAGAATTTCTGTAATGAGTTTTTATTTTATCTTGAACATTAATTTGTAATTCATATATGTACACCTTTCAATTCTGCCTATCGTACACTAACTAAAGGACGCCTTTTTTAAATATTTAATAGTAATAGTAGTAACAGTTTTAATTTTTAATCAGAATGGAAAACGATAAAGAACAAGGCAGTGATATAACTGAAGAAAAAAATGGTGAAAAAAAGAGCATAATCGCAGTTTTTAATAATCTTAAACCCGAAATTATGCTTGAGTATTGCTGTGGAATATTTAGATTTCAACTTGTCGACGGAGAATTACTTCCCCCAAATTGTAAAATGAAAGCCTTCGGAATTTTGATTATTTCAATCTATACTGCTGTATTCTTCTGGTTTTTATTCCATTCTGAATCTCCAGATGACATTCCTACAGATTTTTTTATAATGAGCATTATGGATATGGTTCCTTCTCTTGTGGTACTTTTTCAATACGCTGCCTCGACAATAGGAGCTAATTTTATCCTTAGATCAAAAAATATTCGTATAGTCACTTTGCTTGCCGAAGTAGATAACTCACTGCAAGTGGAAACATGTACAGATTTTTATAAAAGGATGGGATCACAGCTCAATAAGTACCTCATTTCTATAATAATAACACATTTAATTAATGTTGTGGTAGATTTGCGCAGCGTAGAAGATGTTGAGTGGGGATGTATCGTATTACATTCATATTTTATCCAGAAATTAGAAGTATTCATTTTCTGTGCATATACGGTCATGGTAAATGGTAGACTGACAATTATCAATAATTATTTGAAAAAGTTTATTCAAGATCAAGACAGAAAAATGCCAATCTTCACAGTCAAGGGCTCCAAAATAAAGACCATGAAGAAATTCAATTACATTGGGCGTCCATCAGCAAGAAATATAAAAATAAGAGATCTGGCCACAACTTATGATAACATCGGAGAAATATGTTACTTGGTAAATGACGTTTTTAATTTCCAGATTTTTTTGACTTTAGTATCTGCATTTACATGTATAGTTACAACAATATGGGTATCGCTCTCTTTCTACACATCTAACTTTCATTTAAGTTGGTTAATAAACAATATGATTTGGTGTTTTAATACGATTTGCAATGTTGGTATCATGTCATTTTCTTGTGAAAGACTCCTTATAACACGGAGCGAGACAAAAATGTTAGTGAACAAGATCATAATGAACTACGACCTACCGAAGACAATGAGAGTACAAGCTAAAGCGTTTATGGAACTTGTAGAGGCCTGGCAGTTACAGATATGTGTTTATGATATGTTTTCTATAAATATTAAACTGATATTGAAGTTTATAAGCGTCTCAACTACGTATTTAATTGTAATCATCCAAATATCTCATTTAATAAAAAACTGACATCTTGTAATCTAACTTGTAATTCTTTCACAGCACAGTGGAGTATAAAAATCCGAACACTGTCACAATTATTTAATTTAATGTCGATTTTTACAAACAACGTTTTGTTTGAGTCACTTACATACAAGATTATTGTTCTCACGATTTACCTATGTTTCTGATTTTGATTAGCGTTTCAATCTACGTTATGTTTACGTCTCACGTTTGTGCAATTATCACGTGCGGGCATTTTGTGTGTAGAAGGATAAAAATAAAAATTTTGCATAAAAAAAAATGGTGCAATATCCAAAAGGTAGATATCTCTTTTATTTACCCCGTTCATCTTTATCTTGAGGCCAACAGGAGTAAAACGCGAGTTTTATAATGCGTAAAAGTATATGATGATTCACTGCAGTAAACAAAATCGGAAAAATATGTGAAATTCTTCAGGATTTAAAGGGTGAAAAAGTACCCATAACGCAAACGAAGGGCTCTTGTACTCCCCACCAATTATTATTATTATTAGCCTGTACTGTCCCACTGCAGGGCAAAGGCCATCCTTCCCTCCTTCCACTTTTCGCGATCTAGTGCGATGATAGGCCAATCCTTTGAGAAGGAATCCAGCTCATCCCGCCATCTCCTTCTGCGATCGTTTTTTTGTTCTAGACCATACCTGGGAACCCCCTAGTTACGGAGATATTGGGGGTCAAAGTTCCAAAATTTTCACAGCTGTTTTTGTAAATACTAGTTTTTCAGGCTACAACCCCAAATGACATGGGGAAGAAGAAGAACTTTACTTAAAAATTACCTCCATGACCCGTTTACTATTCAAAGCATCCACTAGCACAATGTTTTAAGAGTGCTACATTGAGTTTTACCGAAAAATGTGATTTATGACCCCAAAAAAAAAAGCTATTTCCCAGCAAACATTTTTGCGTAGTGGTACTTAGTTTGATGTACAGAATGCTTGGTTGACGGCTGTGATATGGGTAGATTTACACTATTTTACACCCTGTATGCTAGTAACATAGTGTGTTGAAAACATAATATGTACAACTGACTTAGCTCGATAGAAAAAAATCACGAAGATACCTCTAAAATTATAATACTTTTAACGAGTATAAACCATACTAAAAATCTAAAATACATGTCATCGTTCTGATTTTTTGCCAAATAATTCTACAAGCAACATACTAAAATCACAGTGTTTTACTTTTTTAGTCTAATCAATAGTTTTTTTTCGTAAATCGCAAAAAACCACTAATTTCGCACTATTCGGCCGCAGTGAAAGACGTAACCAACGCTTTGTAGTGCAAACTGATTAGAACTTTATTCTAACAGTATTTTAAACGAAGTTAGAACCACCACAAATAGAGTTGCTAATTTGGCTCTTAAATATGGCTTCTAATCCTATATTTACTGTGGAGCCAACACAACATTTTTTGAGGTTGGGAAATCATCAAATGACTCCTCCCGCTCTGGGCAGACCGGTAGGGAGTGTCAGACTTCTGCTGACTAAAAACCACCCATGTTCCTTCTTAGCCCTTTGTGTTAAGGCCGAGGTATCTTTTCGAACAACCCGCAGCGGAGACAACTCTTCAATTTGGTCATTTTCAAACTTTCTATTATGAATTTACTTTTGATGAAGGGATATAATCCCAATTTTCATACAGTGGACAATATAACATCATTGTTATTGTTTATAAACACAGTAGATAGGTACATACATTCAACATAATCAAATTGCAATTTATTTAACAGAAGCAAATATTGTAGTAGGAGCTCGTGACTTAATAATAACTGCCACTCGGCTCGATCTTTAGGTTAAGCTGCGCTTGCCTAGGTTGGTCTGTGGATGGGTGACCACCACAATTACATAACAAGTTTCCTCCGTGCCTCAAAAAGCACGTTAAGCTGTTTGTCCCGGCTTCCATAATCATAGTCCGAGTGTGTTTGTGTTTGTGAGTTTGAATGATTGTAAACGCACCCACGATACAAGGAGAACTACATTAGTGTGGGTGTGTGGGGCAAAGCTTAAAAAAAAAAAAACATTTTTAGATCTTTGGCAGTCGCTACAGGAACTCGGTGACCTGATAGTCTGACAACCAGTCTTACTGGCAGTATTTTTTAAAAAAAAAAACGTTGCCCCACACTAGGAATTTCTCCTGTATCGTGGGTGCGTTTACAAACATTGAAAACCACATACACAAACACGCCCAGACCCGGAACAACTATCTGTAGGCCATACAGATACTTGTTCCGTGCGGGGATCGAACCCGCGACACCGAGCGCAGCAGTCCAATCGCTTAGCCACTGCGCCAACCGTGTAGTCATTATTCGTATTAACTGCATGGGTTGTGGGTGTGTAGGTCAAATAGGTAGTCGCTCCATGTAAAATATTGTTATTCAGCTGCATCCGGTTTGACTGGAAGCCGACCGACCCTAACATAGTTGGGAAAAGGCTAGGCAGATGATGATGACAGTAGTAAAAATTACTTTTTAAAGTTGCTGAGTGTTAACTTATTACACTGGTCAGCAAATAAACCGAGCCACCCGCTACCTAGGAACTCTGATTCGATTTTCTCAAAAAGTTTAAAACTTACAACTTTCAAAGTTAAACCTACAAAAAGTGCGTTTCATGGTGATTAAAATGACTAAAAATTAATTCGAAAGTACCGTCAACTCACATTGTAATCAAGCAACAAACACAATGCTAACGATTTGCTCTGTTTTCACCAGAGTTTGAAATTAGCGTTCTTTTTCTCTACAATGAGGGTAGTCGGATATTTCTTATCATTTCTTTAGTTTTTGTCCATCGTTTGCTCAGACGCGTGTGTTTGCTACTTTTTTCGATTAATAATGGATACAACACCTCAGGAAGCAGCTCAAGCTGTAGCATTACTTCAAGCAGGCATTGCGCAACGTGAAGTCGCTCGAAGGCTTCGAATCAGCAGATCTTCGGTGCAACGAGTTTACAGACGATACCTAGAGACTGGAGCATTCGATCGCCGTCCAGGTACGGGCAGACCTAGGGCTACATCAGCAGCAGATGATCGTTATATCCACCTTACTGTTCTGCGAAATCGCCACCTCAACGCAGTTCAAGTCCAACAAAGTCTGCGTGACGAACGCCAAGTGGTCATAAGTTCAGATACCGTCAGAAGGAGACTTGCTGAACGGAACCTGACCCCAAAAAGAGCTGCAACAGGCCCAGCATTAACGGTAGCACACCGTCGAGCACGACTTGAATTTGCTCGAGAGCATAGGGATTGGACATTAGAGCAGTGGAGTAATGTACTCTTCACTGATGAGACCAGGGTGAGTCTACATGGAAGTGATCGACGTCAGAGAGTATATCGTCGCCCTAGAGAACGTTATTCTCAGTGTTGCATCGAGGAAACTGTTGCTTATGGAGGAGGATCTGTAATGGTCTGGGGCGGCATCTCGTTAACAGCACATACAGCGTTAGTTTTCATCGAACCGACGGGCCGTACACGTGGACTGACTTCTCATCGCTACATTACTGAAATCCTCGCAGACCATGTGGTATCTTACGCAGGACATATCGGACAGGATATGCAATTGATGCATGATAATGCACGGCCTCATGTTGCTCATGTGGTGACCCAGTATCTACGCGACGTCAGCATTCGTACGATGGACTGGCCAGCTCGAAGCCCGGACTTAAATCCGATAGAACACTTATGGGATGAGCTGAAACGTCGGGTTCGAGCCCGGGTACCTGCTCCAACAAGGCTTCCAGAGCTGCGAATCGCAATTGAAGAGGAGTGGAATACAATTCTTCAAGATTTTATCGTCAGGCTCGTAAGGTCGATGAATACAAGGATGCTGGCAGTTATCCGAGCAAGGAGAGGGAATACGGAATATTGATCAAAAACTTTTTTTTGATTTTATCTTTGTTTTTGGCTTAAAATTTTTTTTTCACTTTATCATTACTAACGATTGTCACGACTGGAAAACGACTCTTCTTTGTAAAATCCTTAATATACACTGAAATATTGATTAAACCCAATGAGTTTCCTTTCATTTTAATCACCATGAAACGCACTTTCTATAAGTACAACTTTGATAATTGTAGGTTTTTTAGTTTTTGAGAAAATCGAATTAGAGTGCCTAGGTAGCGGGTGGCTCGGTTTATTTGCAGTGTAGTTACCTAGGGCAAACTCTGCAGTTTGGTAAAAACAACTTTGAGAGAGAGGCTAATAGAAGAATCCAGCTGGGCTGGGCAGCTTTTGGAAAGCTTCGTCGGGTCTTCTCTTCACGCATTCCACAGAGCCTAAAGACTAAGGTCTTCAACCAGTGTGTCCTGCCTGTTATGACATACGGGGCTGAAACGTGGACACTAACGATACGGTTGGTCCATAAATTTAAAGTCGCTCAGCGAGCTATGGAGCGAGTTATGCTAGGGGTCTCTCACAGGGATCGCATCCGAAATGAGGTGATCCGACAAAGGACCAGAGTTGTCGACATAGCTCACAGAATAAGTAAGCTGAAGTGGTAGTGGGCCGGACATATTAGTCGCAGAAAGAGTAGACGTGTTCTTGAGTGGAGACCGCAAATCGGCAAGCGTAAGGTGGGACGCCCGCAGGCTCGGTGGAGCGATGATCTTCGCAGAGTGGCTGGTAACAACTGAATGAGAGTTGCCGAAAATCGAGTTGAGTGGCGTAAGATTAAAGAGGCCTATATCCAGCAGTGGATTGCAATAGGCTGATGATGAACTTATTATTAGTACTCGTGACGGTAAGGTAGGTACGTGAAAACTATGTTATCGTCATCTTATCATATCGATGTTAAGGGGTAGGGAGGTACTAAATGTATACAACAATATATTATTAATTCAAAACAAGAATGTTATTATGGTAATGGAACGTTAAAAAACACAGACGATGACAAAGAGTTGATAAGGATGGTGTATTGTACATAAATATATCCGAGTTAAGTCCAGCATCGGGTAAAAGTTTCGGCCCTGTACCTAAAGCCAATTAAGACATTTTAACCATGGAAGCAGCAGAACAAGAAGACAAAAATAAGTCATACTCTGTACGGAAACAAAAAAATATATGTGAGAGCAAGAAGAAAATTGTAAGCACTATTAAGATGATAATTATTTTTGAATATCTACTTGGAATATTCAGATTTTATTTTGTGAATGAAGAATTACGGCAACCTAATTGGAAAATGAAAGTGTTTACGGCTAGTGTTATAGCTACATTTATTATTATATTCGGATTTTACTTTACTTTTCCGACTATTCTAACCAATTATGACTTGGCCAATATCGCCAAAACTGCTGATAAAATTTGTATATTAGTATTAATCATCCAATACGCGCTCTGTACTACAACAACGTCATTTTTTTGCAATTCAAAAAACATTCGCATTATTAGTACGCTTGCTGAACTAGACACCATGTTGCAAGTCAAGAAATACAGAAGTTTTTATCGTCACTCACGTTTAGGAACGTATAAATACATGTTTCTTGTTTTTGTTAGTGAATTGATTAACAACCTTTTTGATGTTCTTACTATTGGAGATTCAGTATGGACAATTGTAGCTGGACCTTTAAATTTTGTGCAAAAACTAGAAATTATAACGTTTTGCAAATATATCGATTTTCTAAGGCACAGACTTCAAATGATTAACAACTATTTGAAATCATTTGTACATAACCAGGGCTGTGCCACAGTTTTTGTATTAAGACGCACACCAGTTCAAACTACAGGAAAATTCGATTTCATTGGATATGCTTCTCAGAGTAATACTAAAATACGAGATTTGGCGAAGATGTACGATGTTATCGGGCGGATTAGTTCCATGATCAATGAGGTTTTTAACTTTCAAATTCTTACAATACTAATGACAATTTTTTTATTTACCATTGTAATCATGTGGACTTGTCTTTACTATTGCCGCACAACAATTAATAACTTACCTATATTGATGAATGCAATTGTGTCGTGTTTTATTTGGGTCTGCTACATGGCTATTATGTCGACCGCTTGTGAACGATTAGTTCTAGTTCGCAATGAAACGAAAGTTCTTGTAAACAAGATTATAATAAACTATGATATACCGAAGACAATGAGAGAACAAGCTAAAGCATTTATGGAACTCGTAGAGGCCTGGCCGCTACGGATCTATATCTACGATATGTTTTCAGTAGATATAACGCTGATATTAAAGTTTATAAGTGTATCAACAACTTATTTGATTGTTGTCCTTCAAATAGCCAAATTTTTTTAGGTTTCGTTCTCAAAATGAATTTGTCACAGGGTTTGAAATAAAGTTGTGTGTTCTAAATCGTATTTGTAATACTTTTACATAACAACTGTTATCCCATCATCATTCATTATAGATCAGAGGGTACTGAATAGTGCACCATTATTTAGATAGTTATGTTAAGTCGCATATGATTGGTGATGAACCTATCACCACCAAAAGGGCACAAGTTCAGATTCCGTGGCTGCTACTAAGAAATTCCTGGAAAAACCACACTAGCAATTTATCTACCAAATTTAAGTGATTTTCAATCTAACGTTTCTTGTTTTTGTTTCTCCTCGACATAGTGTTCTTTTATAGATTCTTTTGGTGGATAGGTACTTAGGAAATAGCAATAGCGATGATAAAAGCCCTATGGTTTTTCATCCCATAAGCACATCATTAGTAATCAGGTCATGAAGATTACTTTTAACTATAAAAAGAGTGTTAAATGAAAGCTTAAAAAATAATATTGTATTTTGTGTTCAACCTAAACATAACATAACATCGATCGTTAAAAAACATGAACCCGCTACTAACACCCGTAGGTTTCCAGGGCCGGCAGTCTCGACAGAGATAACGACAAAATCGCTAACTTTCGATTGCTAATTACCAACGAATAAATTCGGTTGCAATAATGATGCTTGCGAGAAACGCATCTTGGATGTAGAGACTTGCTTTACTTGCAAGCATCATTATTGCAACCGAATTTGTTCGTTGGTAATTAGCAATCGAAAGTTAGCGATTTTGTCGTTATCTCTGTAGAGACTGCCGGCCCAGTTGGTGATATTAATATTCTTTTCATTAAAATTAATTAAATAATAAAGATTTCCATGTGAATTTACTTGACTAAGGTTATGTGTCACACATAATTTTGATCAAGTAAAATAATATGTTACTCTGCGGAAGAAACTGCTGAATAAAATCTAAGAAGGCTATAATCTCTTAATTTGTTTCGTCTATTTCTTCTCAGAGTAATCAGGTAAAGCAACATCGGTGTAAAAGTGTTTGTAAAACCCAATTTGCACAATATACATAGTTTAGATTCCACATACCGATGTGAAATCTAAATGATGCATGGCTGAAACTGCAAAACCTACCTAAGTACGGATGCATGGCAGGAGCCATGCATCCGTATTACCAAATGTAACAACTAATTTGAATGATACTAATATTACTAATGTAACCACGGTGAGTAGGTTCGTTTCGAAAGTCATTATTTATACTCATTTTATTTGAAGGCCACTGACAGTTTAATAATAAGGAAGATGTCAAGTTGTCAAGTTACCATTTGCCCGCGACTTCGTCTATGAAAATTTGGAGAGTGTTTTGGTTATTGTACACATCATGAACCAAACTTGTTATCATAGAGGAGTTCATATCTCCCTAGATACTAGATATAAACAAATCGTTCCAGCATGATATTATTTATAGGCAATGCCTTGTAGGTATGTCATGCGGCAACACACGGATATATTTATTTTATTTAACAAGCTTTATATAATTTTATCGAAGGATGTAATGGAGTGTAGCAATAAATATAAATTGAATATACTTACGCATTACGCACTTGTCATTTCTCGGGATCGTATTTCGAATAGTAAACGCCATTATAAACTAGTTTTGGAAGATGGATTGGATCATGGCAAAAGCAAAGAGACTTGTAAATAAACCTAAGATCCGACAGATGGGTGAAAGTGACTATAGCAATAAGATTGAACAAGTCATGTATACTATAAAGCCTATTACGACGGTGGAATACTGCTGCGGAATGTTCAAATTTCGCCTTATGAATGGAGAGTTACGACCACCCAACTGGATAATGAAAATAGTTACTGTTTTCTACATAATAATCTTTACTATTGTGTATATAAAAAACTTTATTAGGTCGGACAAAACAGGCAGGGTTTTGCAAGAAATACCGAGTGTAGCAGTGCTTATCCATTACATCATCTCTATACTCAAGCCCTGCCTTCCTGCCAACTCATTGTTAAATATTCGCATCTTCACAACGTTTGCGACCCTAGATGAAATGTTGCTTGTTGAAAAATATAATGAGTATTACAAAAAGTCCCGTTCTCAAACTAATTTACTGGTGTTTGTTCTCTTAGTGATCCACGTGACTAATTTTATTTTTGACATTTGGAATGAAAGTGATGTTTTATGGGCGATCACCGTATTCCTTCTATATTTAATACAAAAACTGGAAATACTGGCATTCGTCAAATATATTATCATGCTGAAGTGCAGACTCACTATGATCAATATGTACTTGAGTACGTTTGTTTTTGAACAGAAGCGTATAGCAGTTTTTACTGTCAGGAATAAGAAACAAGAATCGCAAGATAATTTTGATTTTATAGGGAGTGTATCAGGAAGTAACTGTAAAATAAGAGACTTAGCAACGATGTACGACATTACAGGAAGGATTTGTTTTATGATAAACAGAGTTTTTAATTTGAAGATATTTTGGATCCTCTTGACTGCCTTTGGGTACATACTTATAACAATACGATCGGCGCTTGCCTATTATCAGAAACCTGGATATTCTACAAGTAACATAGTTACCGTGATAATTTGGTGTTTGAATTCGATTTGCAATCTCTCAGCCCTTGCATTTGTTTGTCAAATATTACTTCAAGAACGCAATAAGGCTAAGAATTTAGTTAATAAGATCATAATGAACTACGATCTACCGAAAACAATGAGAACACAAGCTAAAGCGTTTATGGAACTCGTAGAGGCCTGGCCGCTACGGATCTATGTATACGATATGTTTTCAGTAGATATTACCCTGCTATTGAAGTTTATAAGCGTGGCAACGACCTATTTGATAGTAATTATTCAAATTTCACATTTAATTTAGACTTCATTTCATTAGAAATAGCGTTTTAGGCACGAATACAGTGCCATATTTGTATTATCATTCATCATGTCATTGTGTGAAATTTGTCATCCATCCACAACTCATTGACGTCATTGACGTGTGACTTTAATTACAAATCTATCACTCCCGTTAATTAAGTCTTGTAATGTGACCTGTTTAATATAGTGTGATGTTTAAAACATAATTGACTTTTAAACAAAGTTTGTAATTTGATCATAATACTGCCCCGCTGGTAGCAAATTCGCTACTGGTGAGGGAGAGGTCTGCAGGGGTTCGATTGTTGTTTTAAAAAACAAATCTTGAGTATGTATGGTATTACTTAATTTTAAACCAAATCATTATTTTAACATATCGATCCCCTCGATTAATTGCCTGAATATATAATAATATTATGTAATTCTGTAAACAAAACAGCAGCGCTCTGCTTGGCAGTCACCAACGAATTTAAAATGTAGGTATTGTAGCAAGTCAAAGCAAAGCAAAAAAAAGGTATTGTAGCCAGCTGATCTGGTACTTTATTCGGCAGTAATTTACTTCAGAAATATAAAATAATAATAAACAAATAAATTATTATTATTATTATTATAGCTAGCCTATGTTGTCCCACTGCTGAGCAAAGGCCTCCCTCCATTCCTTCCAACGGTCGCGATTCTGTGCAACGTCTCTCCAATTCTCAAGGAAGACATCCAGTTCGTCCCGCCATCTCCTGCGTGGTCTGCCACGACCTCGTGTAACTGTTTCAGGGCACCAATCCTGAGCTTTACGGGCCCACAGCTCGTTCGGCATGCGACAGACATGTCCTGCCCAGTCCCACTTAAGTATGGCAGCCTTTTGAGCCACGTCAACAATTTGCGTTTTAGAGCGCAGTGTAGTGTTTCGAACCCGATCGGTTAATTTTACACCTAAGATACTGCGCTCCATAGCATGTTGGCAAACCCTGAGTTTGGACTTTTGGATGTTAGTCAAAGACCAAGTTTGTGCACCGTAGGTTAAGATGGGGAGAATACACATGTCCATAAGCTTTCGCTTCAGAGACATGGGCAGGGTGCCCTTAAAATACTCCTTCATGGACCAGTAACTCTTCCAGGCATTTTCGGTTCGTCTTGCGATTTCCTTATCTTGCCGTGCCTGGAAAGAGACTACTTGGCCCAAGTAGATGTATTCTTGGACATATTGTATATTCTCCCCGCCTACGAGTATGCTCCTCTGGGAGCTGTTGGTCATGACTTTGGTCTTAGACATGTTCATCTTCAGTCCAACCTCAAGAATTGCATCGCTAAGTTCTTGTAGCATTTGCTCTAGTTCTGTGGCTGTGGGGGAGAAAAGGACAATGTCGTCGGCAAAACGCAGATTATTCAACCTTGCCTTGCCAACGACAATGCCCTTCACTTCCCATTTGACTGCCAACGTCTGAAAGACTTCTTCTAGGGTACTGGTGAACAATTTTGGAGACAACGGGTCGCCCTGTTTGACTCCCTTGAGAATATCAAACTTTGGACCTAATCCCTCTAACTTAATTGCAGCTGTACTTTGGGTGTATATATTGCGTAAAATATCTATGTAGGTAGGTTCTATGTGTTGTTTTGTAAGGGCATTAAATATTGCAGAGTGTGTGATGCTGTCAAAAGCTTTAGAGTAGTCGACAAATGCAAGATATAAAGGAGTTTTATATTCCTGGTATTTCTCGACTATTTGATTAACAGTGTGTAAGTGGTCGGTGGTGGAAAGTCCTCGACGGAAGCCTGCTTGTTCTGGAGGTTGTTTGTGATCTAACTGGCCAGCTATGCGTTTTTCAATGATTTTAATAAAAGTTTTGTAGACATGAGAAATGAGACTTATTGGCCTATAATTATTGATGTCGGATTTATCGCCTTTCTTATGGAGGAGTATTATATTAGAATGGCAGAAATTGGATGGAAGATTACCGGTACGAAGAATGTCGTTGAAAAGTTTTGTGAGGTAAAAGAGGAGCGATGGTTCACCCATTCTTAGGGCTTCGGTACTTACACCATCTTCGCCGCAAGATCGGTTATATTTTAAAGTGCTTAATGCATCTCGGACCTCTACTTCTGATATGGGTGGAATATTTTCGGAGCAAGAATAGCTGGATAAGGGTTGTGTTTTTGATGTATCGGAATAAAGATTTTTATAGAATGTTGTGCAAATCTCAAGAACCTTTTCTCTGTTAAATTGTTTAACGCCATTGCTGTCCGTTAGACATGTGATCCACGATTTATGGTTGGTGATTCCTTGCTTAGCAATTTTCAGTGATCGGTTCTTTTCCAATGCATTTTGGATCTGTGTTTTATTATAAACAAATAAAATAAGCCTTTGTTGTTGTTTTACAAATTTACAATACACACATTTTTCGGTTTCAAATCGGTTTCAATTCACTTGTATTGTCTTTCGAAAAGGCCTCCTCTAAAGATTTACATTTCAGCCTGTCTCTCGCTGTTCTCGTCCACTCTGGACCCGCTACCTCTTTGAGGTCATCTTCCCATCTTTTTGTTTGACACTTTCTTTTTATTAAACGGTTTTATTTAGCTCACCCAGTTTGTTTTTTTCTTGGATCAAATTTAGTAATTCAAATTTCACCCACTTCCAGTCAACCGATTAATCTGAAATTTTGTATACACATTGGATTTTGGTGACAATACAATTATGTTTATTCATTATCATTATAAATTCAAGATGGCCGCCGCTACAAAATGGCGGATAATTTATGTTTTATTAATCCCATCAATATTGGTATCAAATGAAAGGGCTCAACAAGTAGAATACAATATACTATAAAAAATTGAAATCCAAGATGGCGGCCGCTACAAAATGGCGGATAATTTATTTATGTTTTATTAATCCCATCAATATGGGTATCAAATGAAAGGGCTCAACAAGCAGAATACAATATACTATAAAAAATTGAAATCCAAGATGGCGGCCGCTACAAAATGGCGGATAACGTAGGTTTTATCAATCCCATCAATATGGGTATCAAATGAAAGGGCTCAACAAGCAGAATACAATATACTATAAAAAATTTAAATACAAGATGGCGGCCGCTACAAAATGGCGGATAACGTAGGTTTTATCGATCCCATCAATATGGGTATCAAATGAAAGTGCTCAACCAGTATAATACAATATACTATATAAAATTAAAATCCAAGATGGCGGCCCCTTTAAACAGAATGCGAAATAAAAACTAAAAACTAGAAAATAAAAAATAGGTAAAAAAACTTTTTAAGTTAAACGGTTTTATGTTAAACATACATTGCAATGTTTAAGATAAATGTACTAAAAACCAAAAAATAATAAAATAGAAAACCGTGGGGCACGTCAATTGTCTACAATCGTTGATTAAAATCATAATAATAATAATTAAGTCGATAATTTGTAGACAATTGACGTGCCCCACGGTTTTCTATTTTATTATTTTTTGGTTTTTAGTACATTTATCTTAAACATTGCAATGTATGTTTAACATAAAACCGTTTAACTTAAAAAGTTTTTTTACCTATTTTTTTTATTTTTCCTTCAGAAATATATATACGTTAGAAATTGTTAAGTACATAGCCAAAATGTTCCCACCCATTGTATGATCGTAGGACCAAAAGACGAATAATTATAACAAATTAGCTAGCAAGTGGAGCGTTATGTACGGTTGAGTTGGCACGTTTGGCGCAGTGGCTCAAGCAATGGACTGCTGCGCTGCGTGTCGCGGGTTCGATCCCCGCACGGAACAAATATTTGTAAGACCTACAGATAGTTGTTCCTGGTCTGGGTATTTGTGTATGTGAGTTTAAATGTTTGTGAACGCACCCACGATACAGGAGAAATTCCTAGTGTGGGGCAACGTATTTTTAAAAGAAAAAAAAAAAGTTATCGCAGCGGTACTGAAGCTTATTTCAGCCGGGCGTCGATAGTCTGAAATGCCTTTTGTGTTAAAGTCGAAATAAATATTTCTGAGTAAAAGAAAACATATCATCATCATCATTTCAGCCAAAAGACGTCCACTGCTGGACATAGGCCTCCCCTGAAAGAAAACATATAAAAATAGCTAATTAGGTAATTTTTCATCCGGACGGACTATTGGAAAGAAAAATATATATGTAATAACAGAAGGTAGTTCCACCTATACCTGGTTTGTAGTACTATCATTCCCCTAGTCTACCAGAGTGTAGATGGTTGAGGGTCCTTTTTGTAAAGAAGGAGTATCTTGTCTATTGCTCATGTAATTATAGTGTCGATCAATATTCTCAATTGCCTTTACGCCTACTTACTTAACATGAATGCGAGCGAACACTTCATTACCGTAATGGAATGTTATTTTATCTTGGGCAATTTGACGTCTATGTGATGGGTTATTTCATATTTCAATTCTAAGTGACATACACAAACTAACGGACGTCCTCCTTCCAATATCGTAGTCTTCGAGAAACTCTATTTTCTGTAAAACATGGAAGACGATAAAGAACAAGACAACGAGTCAAATATAGAGAAGAAAGAAAACAGTGGTGAAAAAAAGAAAATAATCGACATTATTAACAATGTCAAGCCTGAAATTATACTCGAGTACTGCTATGGAATATTTCGATTTCAACTTATTGATGGAGACTTACGCTCTCCAAATTGGAAAGCAAAAGTGTTTGGAGTTTCCATTATTTCAATTTATACAGTTGTATTTTTTTGTTTATTATTTCTAACAGGAGCAAACTCTACCAACAATACTTATCAGTTCTTCGATTCTGTGGACGAAATACCTACTTTTGTGGTTATTTTTCAATACGCTGCATCGATGATAGCCGCCAATTTTGTCATCGGTTCGATGAATATTCGAATGGTCACTTTACTTGCGGAAGTAGACACCACACTTCAAGTGGAAAAATGTGCAGATTTTTATAATAAAATGGGTTCAAAGCTCAACAAGTACCTAGTTGTCCTTATTGTAACTCATATTATTAATGGCGCAGTGGATTTGTACACTGTAGCAAATGTCCAGTGGGCACTTACAATTTTTCTCATTTATTTTATCCAGAAATTAGAAGTTTTCATTTTCTGTACATATGTAATGATGTTAAATGGTAGACTAACCCTTGTCAACAACTATTTGAAAGAATTTATTCAAGAACAAGATAAGAAGAACATAACAGTTTTCACAGTCAGGGACAAAAAAGTTAAGACCGAGAAAATGTTAAATTTTATTGGACGTCCATCAGTAAGAAATATGAAAATAAGAGATTTAGCCACGACTTATGATAACATCGGTGAAATCTGTTCCATGATAAATGACGTTTTTAATTTCCAAATATTTTTGACTCTAGTATCGGCTTTTACGTACATAGTCATAACTATGTGGACATCGCTTTCCTTCTACCGCACATCAACCGATTATCAAATAAGTCAATTAATAAATAACATGATTTGGTGTTTTAACACAATTTGTAATGTTGCAAACATGTCATTTATTTGTGAACGTCTACTTATAACACGTAACGAGACCAGAATACTGGTGAATAAGATCATAATGAACTACGACCTACCGAAGACAATGAGAGTACAAGCTAAGGCGTTCATGGAACTCGTGGAGGCCTGGCCGCTACGGATCTATGTTTACGATATGTTTTCCATTGACATTAAGTTGATGTTGAAGTTTATAAGCGTGGCAACCACTTATTTAATTGTAATCATTCAAATATCTCATTTTATCTAAACCTCTACGGTACTTACTTTTAGGCAGTTTTTGAGTGTTATAATTATCTAGGTTAAAATGTTACTGAAAAATAATATTTAATTCCTAAATTAATAATTAATTAGTTGCAACATTGTTTGTGTCACGTAATTTCGACGATTTTTCTTAAGATTGTTCACACGTGTAACTTTAAGGATATATTAATTTAGGATATGTGGTTCACGATGAAAACAAAATAAAGTTATTTGAAGTGATTAATTTTATTTCAATTCATCGTCAGCATTAATAAAAGCTTTCGTACCTCACGTAGGTATTACGATTATCCATATTTATTTAAATCCTTAGGTTTCTAAAACAATCGGAGATATCGACTCATCATTGTTCTTCAAATGAATATATGTCGGTCTAGTCTTGATCATCACTAAGTATTTATCACAAGACTAAGGCGGTATTCACACGACATCGCCGGTCCGCAGTCGGTCCGTGAAGCGAATCTCACGTCGCATTGGCTTGTATAGAATCCATTGATGTCTAACACAAGTAACCCTGCGAGTGGCGTTCACCGGCTCTCACACAGCTGGTGCTGACGTGTGGTGTCGTAGTTGTGTGATAACTGCTTATTCTCGTGTCGTGCTAAATAGTGTGACAACTGCCTGAACCCTGTTAGGATGTACATTGTTCTTTCTAACGCCAGCCAAATAGTTTCTATGACATCGGTGGCAGGCGGCAGTATCGGCGTCACCATCGCCACGGAAGCATTTTCATAGAGTTAAATAGTCATAGCTAGAATCATTTCCATAGAATGATACATCATATTTAAGGGTAAGGTGCTATTCAACTGAAGAAGTTTCTGTATGGGAAGCAACATAGTTATCGCGGAAAAAGATGACCCATACAAAACTTCAAAACCTTTTAGACCCAGATGTTTAGGTACACACAGACGGGACAGCTGAATATTTTTTCGATTGTTCCCATTTAGGGATGTGAATAACTAGAAAGATGTTCGGTTTGATGGTCTGTACCTCAGCCCTAAATATGACCACATCTTTCTGATACCGTTGTATAATACCAGTCGTCGCAGTCTGTCATAGCGCTGCTTAAAATTCGGCTCATAAGACGAGGCCACAACACTGCGTTGCGGCGCGGCGTCGTATCGCAAAAGCGACTTCGCTCAGCAATGCAATGATTTTGTGATGCGACGCCGCAACGCGGTGTTGTGGCCTCGCTCATAGGACTGCGTATTACGGTAGCCGTCGCTTTCTCAAGTGAGCTTCAGCGTAAAGTTAAAAGTCAAAGTCAAAGTCAAAAAAGTCAAAATTCATTTATTTAAACTAGGCTGATAATCAGCACTTTTCGAAGGTCAAAATTTACTTTACTTTACTACAGTGAAATTTGGCTAACTGGGACTTGGATAAGTGAGAAACTTCTATAACTTTACTGGAACTCATACTGAGACATGAGACAGATTTGGATTTCTGAGACACATTTAACCAGGTTTCACTGTATTTAAAGTCAAAGATACAGATTATGATTTAGTCTCATGAAGTCATACCTCACCATAAACATAAATACCATATAATATGCTATCACTATCATCGCAAAGAAACTCATTATTGTGATTAGACCGTCTCAGTCAAGCTATAGAGAATTAGGTTAAATCGATATTAATATCTTTGTAAGCAAACAAGACTTCATTATAATAATGGAACTTAATATAAATAAGGCGTTGGCAATACGGCTACATTAGTCGTATCCGAGTACTCAACGTCGTACAAACGTTTCTGTTCTGTAAAACCAATTTATAAAATGGTCACCATGGAAGCCGAAAAGGAAGACAAAAATAAATCTTATTCTGGAGAGAAGCGCAAAATGATTTGTGACAGTAAGAAGCAAATTGTCGATACTATAAATGTCATAATTATAATTGAATATATCCACGGAATATTTCGATTTTCTCATGAAAATGATGAGTTACGACAACCTAATTGGAAAATGAAAGGATTTACAATTTTTATCATTTCAGTATATATTATTTTGTTTGCATCATACTTCAGTTTCCCAACTACCTTTACTAATTACGACAGTGCCAATTACGTCCAAACTGCTGATAAAGTTCGCATCACAATAATGTTCGTCCAATACGCTCTCTGTACAATAACAGCTTCTTTCTTTATAAATAGAAATAATATTCGCATTATAACTACGCTGGCTAATCTAGACACCATGTTGCAAGTCGGGAAATTTAGTAAGTTTTACAGCCTATCACGTTATGAAACATATAAGTACATGTTTCTTGTGGTTATCAGTCAATTTACAACCAGCCTCTTAGATTTGTTTACTGTGGGAGATATAGCATGGGCAATAGCATCAACGCCCCTACATTTTGCGCAAAAACTGGAAATTATAACTTTTTGTAAATATGTTGACCTGCTGAGACGAAGATTGATAATGATTAACAACTATTTGAAAACATTTGTGGATGACCAAGACCAGGACAGTGCCACAGTTTTTACAATAAGATGCAGACCAGCTGAAACTACAGAGAGATTCAATTTCATTGGACATGCTTCGGAAAGTAATACTAAAATACGAGACACAGCGAAGATGTATGATGTTATCGGGCAGATTGGTTCTATGGTCAATCAGGTTTTCAATTTTCAGATCCTCACAATTCTTATGAGCACTTTCATATTTATCATCATTATCATGTGGACATGTCTATACTATTACCGAACCTCAATTAATGACTTAGGTTTATTGATGAATGTAATACTGTCTTCTTTTATTTGGATTTGCTACGTGGCTATGATGTCAATTGCTTGTGAACGATTACTTCTAGTACGCAATGAAACGAAGATTCTTGTTAACAAGATCATAATGAACTACGACCTACCGAAGACAATGAGAGTTCAGGCTAAAGCGTTTATGGAACTCGTAGAGGCCTGGCCGCTACGGATCTATATCTACGATATGTTTTCAGTAGATATCACGCTGATGTTAAAGTTTATAAGCGTGGCGACAACTTATTTGATTGTAGTCATTCAAATATTTAACTTCTTTTAGGTTTCATTCACAACATGTTCAAAGATTGTATTGATTCAGCACTGTATTGTAATTATATTCGCCGATATAATTGGCTGTGTGGTATAACAAATAAAAGCTTTGTGTTTGAATTCACATTTTTATTATTTTTTCCTTTGGTCACCTAGCCGTAATATGCTAGAGGTCTTCACCATGGACCCATAGTTACACATAACATTAAGGTTTTAAGTTATTTTGGTAGAGTTAAATTACAATTTCTTTAAATCGTCTATAGACAATACTTCGAAAAGCCTCCTTAAGTTTTTCATCGCGTTATTTACACCGAATTCAACCATTGGAGTACCGAATTCTTCAGCTACCATTTTCCAGTTGCTGTTCATGAAGTTTAGAACAGCATTACCTGAAAAATAAATAACATTAACATGTGCATTCGTTTTATCATTGATATGTACTTAAGCGTTAACTTAAGTATTTCGGGTTGCTAAATTATTAAAAAAAATATGATTCGTCTTCAGACAACTTTTATCTATTCCAAAAATTGCAAAGTTCTGCTTATTATGCCCAATATGTTTACAGAATTGCATTATAATGCGCATTAGGCTCTAATTAAGTTAGTACATTGAGACTAATCACTATATGGATCTATTTCATCAATATTGAAACGACGTGGAATATATTCGTCCTTACTAAACAAATATTGACATGATGGATGGCACCATACTTATTTATTATGGACACTTCTATCAATAACTTTGTAATAACTTCAAAAGTTTTCTAGAGCACGCCTTAGAACACACAAATTATGTTATTGAGAAACAGTTAATAAAGGCATGCGTATATTAACAGCGTTTTTATTATTTTTACATGCGAGAGACCTTTAAACTAACACGAACTCATTAACGATATTTTCTAATATGATTTCTTAAATTTCAACAAAAGACTTATTTAACATCTGCCTAGCCTAACCAGATGCAGCTGAATGCAATTATCTTACATAGCGTATTCAGTAAAGGCTGTATATGAAAATATAATTAATGAAGGCAAACAACAAAAAAGGTTTTAGGATACTTACTTATTTCGGGACTTCCCTTAAAAAGATTCGTCATACTGTAACTGACTCTGCCATCATAACTATGGTCAAAATTCGAACTCTCAATATCCAAATACCTTTTTCCGTCCGTCTTGACTTTGGACCCCAACTTGAGGATACTGTGTAGCTTGATATTATCTGAAAAAATATAAGTATATTAACACAATGATGTACCAAAAAGCTATTAAGGAAAACATCGTGTGCGAAATATATTTGGTACACGTCAAATAGGCAAATGTTAGCCCTATTGATTTTTGTATTATACCTACGGCCCCCATTAAAATATGTATACCTATGGACAAATTTTAACACAACGTTCAGTACGTCTAACCAAAGAAATCTAACCAAAAAAAACCCTGATTTAAAAGAGATTTTATTTTGACCTAAAATGCGGGGTAACCAATATTTTACGCTTATCCACGTTGCAAACGTCCCTTTGGTCCCATTGACCTTCCTCTGTTTCGTCTCCTACTTAATTAATTTCGTTGCGAGATTCAAGACAGTTTAATTGTTTCTAAGGGATTTCGTCCACCTTCATTGTCTCGGCGCTTTTTTGGCGGTCGTTCCTGTTTATTCAGGAGTTACAGTGGTGTAGGAATAGTATGTATAGCGGACATCAGTCATCAAAAGAATGCTCAGAAAACTTACTGCACTTAATAGTAGATTCTCCATCTCCGTCTATCGGAAACACGAGAAGACGCCCAGATGACCTGTATTTGCCTTTGATAGTCAAATTACAATGCAGTTGTGTTTCAAATGTATTTTCTTTATATCTGCAAACATTTAAATAATCAAGCGTTACTAAACTATTTTGTGGCTTACTTTTATCGTACAATGACTCATTGCACATAATGTAAAATAGTTAATTGTAATTAGTCATCGCATTTTTATATGCAATAGAATTCAAATGAAAATGTTAATAAAAAAATTAAATAGAAATGATATTAGTAAAACATACCTTGCGAAGTCAACAATGCATGATTTCAGACCTTTTGCGTAGCCATCACTAAACTGTATGTTAATACCACCAGGCAATTTCAAATTCAGTTGCTTCATTATGTAAGGATCCAAAGGATCGATGCCTATTTCAGGAATGCCATTTGCAAGAGCGGGCAAAGCCGCCTGGATGGATACCTTCAAGCAGTCTGGTGTCATATCTTTACATGGTCTTCTGAAAGGGACTGTATAGACGGCACAAATTAGTTTCAAACACATTTCCAATAATTCTTTTAGAATCTGTACCATGAATGGTTTTCGTATTAAGCCTCAATCTCGCAAGTTCATGCACCAAGAATTAAACACCATAAGTAGCTGAGTTATAAAATTAAGCACTAAGTACATTTATTTACTAACATTAGGTATTAAACCCTTACAACATAATGTATTTATACGGCAAAATAACATTTTTTTATGTAAAATTAAAAAACAAACTTACTTGAATATGCAGACGAAAATCCAAAAATCGATGCTAATGCAACAATATACACCAAAACTGCACTGTTCATTTTCTCTTGATAAAGGACACTTTTACACTTGAAGTTAATCTAGGGAGCAAGGATGTCACCAACTGATGTGCAATAGAATGATTAAACCAAATATATACAAAAAGAAATGTACCTATCCAATTAAGGGCTCATTTGCAATATTGCGGCAAATGATGTCATAAGGTTAATTTGCATACGTAGGTAATAGGTTTCCAATAAAAATGCGTGAGTAATAATCTAATTAGTCTTTAATCAGGGTAAATAATTTGCTAAATGACCTCTACATGTCTCTTTGTCTGCCTCTTAGTTTGTATCTTTATCATTACCAAACCTAGGATCTAGATCGAGATCTTCATCTTCGTCTGGGTTTGTCGGTTTACTTGTTGTTGATCCAAAAATATCAACTAACACATCGTCAGGAATTGAAAAACCTAAAGTAGTTGATGGTCCTGGGTTTTTGGTTGACGTAGGTGTCGTGACCGGTGAGGTAGGTTTCTCTGTGGTCGTTGGTGAAGTGAATAACGTTGTAGATGATGTAGTGCTTCGCCACGATGGCGTGATCGCAGGATCTTTGTCCTTATTTATATCTTGCGTAGTTTGTGATGTTGTACTCTCATCAGTACCATCATCAAGATCGTCAACACCGTCAACACATCTATATTTATGTTTGAAGTCAACCTCTGGAATAAACAACATATAAATTATAGTGATGTGTTAAATAATATCATACCTACTCAGTTGCTTTGCTAGGGAGTTCGTTACTCCACTTCTTCCTAGCTAAAACACTGGGAAGTGGCGAAGGGCCAGCGCCTCTAGAGGGACGGTCTGTTTTAAATTTTGACAAATGAAAATATGTGTGAATGACTTTTGATTTTGAAAATTTTTCGCTAATTCATTAATCTGCATCTAAGTAAGGAGATCACTTACCCACGCCACAAAACTTGGCACAATGCATGTTCCCGATGTTGGTGTAGGTGAGACCATCTGACCCGCAAACGGGGTTATATTCCGACGTTACCGGGCAACGTCGTATACAGCTCAATACACCAGGAGATCGAGTTGTACGAGGTCCTCGCGTAGTTGTTGAAGTGGTCGCAGGACCACATGGTCCCATTCGAGAAACGGATACGGCTGAAATAAATATTATAACGTCAATAAACACGTTATTTGATCTGTCTCGGCCAGCTCATTCAAGAAGTAGCCGATCCGAAAACTATCGATAAGAATGAAGAATCAAACAGTGGAAAAGACAGAACATTTTAGGGCTCCTTACCAGAGGGGTATGTAATCTGTCTGTCCCAGAGATGTAGGTAATATACTTGCAGTTATCACAGAGTGTGTATAACAATGGCAGCTATAACAATAATAATACAAGAAACGCGTTTTTTTATCTACTACGATTATATTGCACAGTGGTCCGGAACCCTTCGTGTGCGAATCCAACCCAGTCATGACCAGCTTGGTTTTCAAAAAATTAATTAGTAGCAATTAACTTAATTATTGCTAAACGTAAGTGAAACAATGTACTTAAAAATAATATTTACCAACTCCACACAGTTGAGCACACACCAAATGGCCGGGATTGTTATATGTGACGCGGTTGGAGCCACAAATCGGATTATATTCCGGTGTCACAGGGCACCCTTTTATACATTCTTGTATATCGGGTTCCTGAGTACTTCTGCCAATTTGAGGGGTTGTTGTAGTTCGCAATGTTGTTGTTGTTTTAACTGTGACAGGGTTAAAGCCGCAGGCAGCGCATGGTTTCTCACATAAAACTTCGAGAACTGTGAAAATAAAATAAAAAATACTTTTCATAAATTCGTTACTACATATTTTATTTATAAAAGTCGTTGTTAGCGTTGATTGCATGTATTCTTTTTTAAGATGAATCCTTACCTTCGCCACAACTTCGAGCACATTTTAATCGATCCATATTCATGTATGTGACGAGATCTGAACCGCAAACAGGAGTAAAGGAAGCAGTTATAGGGCATTGTCTCATACACCGCTGGAAGCTAGTCAACGCCGTGGTACGTCCAACGTAAGGTTCCGTAGTGGTTATTGGCGGAGGAGGCGTAGCGGTACCCGTCGTTTCACTACCATTATCATCATAATCAAAATTGGGTGGCGGACACACAGATCGGCGTCGTAAAGTCACGTCTGTAAAAAGAATTGAAAGAATTGGTAGGGTGACCGGATATATTAAATTTTCTTTAAAAAGTAATAAAATACTTACTGACTCCACAGGAGGCAGCACAAAACAGTTTGCCTTCATTGTCATAAGTTTGACCATTCGAGCCACACACAGGATTGTACTCAGGTGTCGAAAGGCATAAATCTATACATGCTTGTGTTTCTGGCGATAACGTTGGGAATGCTTCTTGTATGGTAGTAGTCGTTTCGATATCAGGATTAGAGTTTGGTGTAGTTTCCCAATGAGTAGTATCTTGTGTAGGCGGGGTTGGGTGCCAAGTAGGTGTTGGTGCTGTCGTGATGGGGGACCAGGGGTCGGGACCAACGGTTCTCGTTGAACTTGGGTAAGTTGGTGTTGTAGGATCTGGTCTCCCAGAAGGAGTAGTCGGTCTTGGTGTGAACCGTGTGTGGTCTGGGTTAGGTGGTAATGTGGGTATGGGGAAGGGAACCTTATGTGGTGTTGGTGCTGTCGGAATTGGTTTTGGTGTTGTCGGTATAGGTTTTGGTGTTGGTGGTATAGGTTTTGGTGTTGGTGGTACGGGTTTACGTGTTGGCTTTGGAGGTTTTCTGCAACAACAAATTATCGAAATTATTATTCAATAACCATAGTATCTACATCAATTAGTAAGGATTGTACTAATTGGTTTTTATACAATATATGTATTAATATCACAAATTAAACATAACTAAAAAATAAAATATCCCCCAAATACCCAACCAATTTAAATAATAGAGATACTTTCAAAATCGACCCTGGTGTAAAAGATGTGAAGGTTAACGTTTCAATGCCTTTAAGAGTACCTACGTCCTTATGAACTTTATATTCTATTTTTCCTCGCTTTCTGGTCAATGACGGCAATAGTTAATCATTTCTAAGTAAAGCCATTGGTAATTTTACTTACTTAGTATGAGGGTGCTTGCAAGGGTGTTTCGGGCGATGGTGATCATGCCAATCATCGCTGTCACCATAAGATGAATCGCTGTCTCTTCCGCGACTATAATCAAAGTGACCGTAACTATCTTCGGGGCTGGAACTATCATCGGGACCATAACTGCCATAGCTACTGCTTCCTGAATCTGGTCCGTCATCCCATATGGGTGAATCATCCCAGCCATGTTGATTGCGAGGTCCTGAACGATCATGTGATGGCCAGTGGTGTGGAGGTCCAGGGTGGTGGGGCCTTTCTGGCGGTCCATGATGAGGGCCATGTGAGTCCTCACCATGAGGCCGATGAGGTGGTTTATGTGGACCCCCAGGCCTCTTGCGATTTATTTTTGGACCATAGCCTTGAACAGCTACAGTGCCCAAAAATACCACCAAAGCTAAAAATCAATGACGATGCTAGTTTTAGTCAATTGAGTAAATCGTGTCTTTTATGCTGCTACTCCTACATTTACGTTTGAAATTCTTTACACATATTAAAGTACTTAGGTAGGTACTAGCTCAATATTTAGTTCAGTATAAGTAAAGGATGGTGCCTGTATGCAAAGTGTTTAACTTTACACAAAAAATATTTCAATGTTTTTGGGGTGAGAAATCATGATCTCACTCAAAACACTGTGCTGATGGAGGCTTTGAATAGTAAGTAAACGTATAATATGGATCATGGATGTAAAGTTATAACATTAAAAACTTGTATTTCTAAAAAAAGTATAGCCTCCGATGTCTGCGTAAATAGAAGGTTCCTAGGTATGGTTTGTCCTGGAAGAAAAGTGTCGAAAATGCCTTCCGGCTTCGTTAGAATATTTTTTCACCCATTATAGTCTGGTAAGTAAGATTATCGTGGTGGTACACCGCGATAATCTTACTTACCTAGACTACTACCTAGACGATAAAAAGTTAATTGTCTTTGTTTTAGTTTTCACTTTAAAACCCATTAAGCTTTATTAGAACCAATAATAGGTACCCATCATTCTAATGATAGAAAATTTTATACACCTAGATAACAATACTATTAGAAAGTAATCAGACTTTACCGTAACCGTTATCAAGTTCCGTAAGTAATTAAATTCATCAATAATAAAGTTGCTGCACATCTTCAATGGTACAAAACTACAAATTAAAAATACTAAAACCTTTTGGGGGGCTGAGGAACAGGGACGGACGGACGGATGTTCCTCCCTTTTCAACGGGGGATGAGGAACTTTACACCCTGTTCCTCAGTCCCCCAAAACCTAATGCACTAATGATAGGAACATGATCAAGAAGAGTTTTTTCTTAAAATATAATAACATCAACAACAACAACATCCATTTATTCTCAGGCAACTTTGACCTTACGGACTAACATAATATGATAAAATACAATATTGTGTTAGTAAACAGAACCTTAAAACAATACTAATATAGCGTACCTGTCCTAGGTTGAGGTCAAACTACAATAGGACTTCTAGCCCATAGACTAGGACAGCAACGAAATGAGGCTCAGTACACATCAGAATAAATATTTGGCTGACAGCCATCGTCTAAAGTCATTGACCAGTAAAACCTAGCACAACAGTATAAAAGTTAATGTGACACTTCATTGCACAGTATATAAAATAAATAATTAAACACATATCACTAAATGCGTTTCGCACTAAAACTCGGTATGTTAATCAGTTGAGGGTGACAACAACTGAATAGTGTTTTGAATATTTCTAGTACCTACAAGTAGTCTGGGCAAAAGGGCTTGGTATATCTAAGTAATGGTTTTATTGCACCTAAACTTAATATTTAGTAGCTATTGCAATTTATAATCAATACTAGCTGACCCACGCAAGTCACGCAACTTAGTCTGCGTCACATAAATATAGCTTACCTTTTGCGGTAAATCGACTATCCAACATAAATTAAGCTAAATCGTAACAAACAAAAAAAAATATCTTTCCTCTTTATAATATTAAGTCTAGATTAGCTTAGATAATTTTATAGTGATAATTACTATATGTAACACCCTGTACTTGTAAAAATTATGATGCAGCAAATTTTGAATTTGAAATTCAAAATTTGCTGCATCATAATTTTTTCAAGTTCCCGGAGGCCAGCCAGAATCCCCCGTACCTACATTGCGACGCCCGAATTATTTCGCCGCGCGGATATTTTTACATTGCGATTTCTTCTAAGATATTTGTTTAAACTGTATAGAGTAAACATACAAATATTCTATATTAAATTTCAGTTCTAACAAACACATTTATTTCGATATAGATTAATACCATATGGGTTAAATCAGCTTCGCAAAAAATAAATCTTTTTAACCTAACATTTTAATAGTAAAAAAAGGTTAAAGTGAGACCATCTTAAAAGATAGACATATGCTGTCGCGGACTTTTTTTTAGAACTTTAAAGAGGAACAATTCCTTCATAAGTGATATTGTGTAACTTAAGGCGACATTAGCTGCCCGCGACCTTGAGCGCGCGTTTAACTCATCGCCTAAACAAATAAGGTTGAAAATGGCGATGCGTTTGATGCTCGTGACTGCCAAAATGAACGATAGTTCGCAGATTTAATTTATTAAAAAAAAAATACGCTGTAATGTTAAAATATTTTACATATGTCTTTAGTTGGTAAAATTTCCTTTCTGATAGTAAAAAAATAAATAACAGTTGTCACTCAAAATATTGAGCATTTCGAGACGAAAAAGTTTTTCGTGTGATTTTTTTGTGATTTTTTTTTCGAGGTTCTTGATTACTTTTAGAAAATATTTTTGCATAAGTCTTTTACCTATACATTTGACTATACACTGTATTTTTTGGAATTGTAATAAGTAGCAATACGGCTAACTCTGCGACGAAAAACAGGTCGTTTTTACGGTTCCCCCGTTAACTGCGCCTTAAACCGTTTTCGCAGCGCACGCAGCGGAAGCTCTCAAAAAGGAAATACCTTTTCCCGTTCTTGTAACATTTTTAATTTATGCTCCGCTCCTATTAGCCGTAGCGTGATGTTATACAGCCTAAAGCCTTCCTCGATAAATGGACTATCCAACACAAAAATAATTTTTCAATTTCATCCAGTAGTTCCTGAGTTTACCGCGTTCAAACAAACAAACAAACTCTTCAGCTTTATAATATTAGTATAGATTCGAATTTCGCGGGCTACCTTGTCGCCTTCACCTTAAGTAATATTAGGTAATTGATTATTCAAAACATTTTAATATTTGACCACTATTTGCGACATTGCCAAGTTTCAGAATGCGCCCTTATTAATTATTATTTTATAACTCTTATACTGAATGGTATAATCTAAAAATTTGCGATAAAAATGTTTGTTCTGAAATAAACTCACAACAGCTGTTAGTTACTCACGTAAATCCTAAACATCATCAAAAAACTAATGCGACTGTCCTTGAAACTATAAGATTTTTATTTATGTTCCGGTTGCGACTACATTCCATTCATAATTTATCACAGGTGTAATAATAAATACATCACTTACCGATATAAACAAAACTCTTCATGTTTCACATTCACACTTAACCTATCGTAAATAGTCTTATATCTAACCAGTCGCTGCACACAAACACCCAATTCGAGGCCAATTCACAAAATGAGCTGTATCTTAAAAACACGTGCGATCATATTTTGTTCTTTAAACATATCCCCACCACATTTTCCTCTTACAACCCGTTTTCATATTGAATCATTTTCGTATCATCAATTACTGTGAATTCGATATTAAAGACCAATCATAACAGGCACGAAATTATCTCAAAGTCTGTTTCAGGTTTGACAGGCAATTTGAGGTTTTCAACGTCGTTAGAAGACGATAATTTAATAATTGAAATGGGAATTAATTGTTATCACCAGACTCTATGTTACAAAAGGAAAATTTTGTAGCGACTTAGTTCATAATTATTCAGGGAACGGACAAATGCAGTAGCATATTTTTAGATTAAACCTGAGTTAAAAATAAACAATCCTATGAGGACAAGTTATTGACGCTTCAACAGGTTTAAAAATAACAAATACTAGACCAGAAGCACAAGTTTTTACACGCAAGTGACGTCTACCAGTTCTATCTTTTATTTCTAGACTACTTCGGGCTTCGCAAGAACAAGTAAACGACTTTATGGTTATCAATTCAATGAAAAAGAGTCGTGAATAAAGTTAATCGTGACATCACATGGCGACTTTTTGCGAGTTCTTACGTTTTGCCTCGTAAAGCCAATCAGTCTATGTTACGCTTCATTTATTTAGAAAGAAAGAAAAACTGTTTATTTGACGTCAGTACATCAAGCACACACACAATAATAAAAAAAAAATACTAAAATGGAAATACATAGTAGGTACCTATGTGCTGTGTGCCTCACGGCTGCGCCATTTAATTATCTTTAGTTGATAAAATTTAAATAATTGGTTACATTACACGGCTATTAAATTTAAATGATTGTGTATAAGTTACAGTTGAAGCCTGTAGCTATTGTTTAATGCACATCACACGCTCTGGCTTCACTTTACTACATGGTTAGTATTCTTGTTACGAGTAGAACACCAACCAATTATTCGAAACGCGTAATAAATAAAATAAAGTTATTAAAAATCGCACCAAATCAAGAAAACAATTTCAACGAACAAGGAAGAGATCCCTCTTTTCTAATCAAAAAAGGGGGATCTCTTCTGATGGCCTATTTGTATAGATGGAATATGCAGGCCAGGGTGTCACAAAAAGCCTACGAGATCGACCTCTAGCTGTGGGTTTTACTTAAGTACCTATATGATCCTTGAAATGATATGAGTCACCATTTTTCTGCATTTCGACCATCGAAATTCGATATTATATTATCGATATTATCAATCAATATAGGCTGACATAAAGTGTCAGCTCTTCGGCAACCGTAGCAAAAACGTTAACATCACTGAAAATAGGTACTGCTTCAAGTTATATTATATGCATTATACTTTAAAGTTCCACACGGCGCGCGGCGTTGGTAGATTGGGGAATCGTTCTTGGGGTTTGGGGAAATAATATTCTTGAAAAAAAATCTCTAAGTTAATGAGAGTGAAAAGGTAAATAAACACACATAACATAACATAATAATAATAATAAAAGGGGGCGAGCCTATTGCCATCAACCGGGCACGAATCCAGACTCCGTGGCTGTTACTGATAAATTCTTTATGGAAAAAAACCAATAACACTTTGCCCGACCCGGGAATCGAACCCAGGACCTCATGCTCAGCAGTCGGGCTTGCGACAACTAGACCAACGAGGCAGTCAAAAGGTAAGGTAAGGTAAATAAAGAGGTGTATTATACGGGTCCATATTGGCTCACCTAAAGTTCTTTACCCGAAATTGTTCTTCCTAATGATTTATAATCTGAATGATCACTCTTCCTAAAAGGAGATCGGACATTTTAGTATGGACTTTGGTCCAAGTGGCGTCGGATGATGAGAACTGCTTTATTTATTAGATAATTGAATATTATAACACTTACTATACCCGCAAATAAATCGACACATGGAGAAAAAAGTAATTGACACATATAGGTATATCACCCATATCATTTAAAGGAGTTTTTTTTATGTTTGATAGCTCATATCTTGCGACTGGGTGAACTGATTTTCATGATTCTTTTTTCATTTGAAAGCTGGTGCTTTCCGTGTGGTCCCAATGTCACCATTTCAATATCTGATGATGGGATCTTGTAGAAATCGGGGGAACTCTTCAATAAATAACAGCAGATTAACCGCGATTGTTGCTATAGCATATCTAAGCATTGTTTACGCCATCACACAACATAATATCACGCCTGTACTCACTACAAAGGTTATAAAAACTATTTGGTGAAGATCTGATGAAGAACTTCGGAGATAGGCAACGGAACTCCTCAATTAATGATAGCAAATGGACTGGGATTGCTGAAATCTCATGACTGTCTATTGTTTACACCAGTTCATAACATAACATCACGCCGGTACGTTGTGAAGGGGTAAGCACATGTGAACCACTAAAAAGTGAAAAATAAAAACTTTTTTACAAAAAATAAAACCGACTTCGACAAAAATAAAACACAAAAAAGTGAAAAATAAAAAATCAGCTTCAGAAGTCGGTGGCAAAAACATGAAATCAAATAAACAAAAGTCACCGACTTCAGAAGCTGATTTTTTATTTTTCACTTTTTTGTGTTTTATTTTTGTCGAAGTCGGTTTTATTTTTTGTAAAAAAGTTTTTTGAAGGATACAGAGCGGCGAAGACCGCGCTCTCCGAGGCTCGTCGGCGGGCCAAGGAGCAGGCCCGCGAGGAGATGCTGGAGACTCTCAACAGAGATCCGTGGGGGCGCCCTTATAAGATGGTGTGGAATCAACTCCGCACCCGGGCCCCCCCGCTGACGCAGAGTCTCCGGCCTGAGCTCGTGGAGGACGTGGTGAGCGCTCTGTTCCCTTCGCGAGGGGAGCATCGTCCCCCGCTAATGGCTCCGCCACCTGCGGTGCCGGAAGCGGACCACTCAGGATCAGGATCTGATGACGACATTCCGGAGGTGACTGGGGTAGACCTGAGAGTGGCGGTACGGAGGCTTAAGGCCAAGAATAACTCCCCGGGGCCCGATGGCTTGCCTGGCAAAGCCTGAGCCCTGGCCTCAGATTCAGAGGCTCTTGGACCCTAACTGGAGAGGAAAGAGGCCAGTTCCCGCTTCGTTGGAAGACGGGGAATCTGGTCCTCATCCAGAAGCCGGGGCGCCCTGCGGACTCGCCGTCCGCATACCGGCCCATTGTGTTGCTCGACGAGGTGGGCTAGCTCTTTGAAAGAGTAATTGCAAACCACCTCGCCGAGCACCTTGAGGGAATGGGTGCGGATCAGCAGTTCGGCTTCCGCAAGAGGCGCTCGACGGTGGACGCCATCATGCGCGTGAGAGCCCTCCCGACGGGGGATGCGGTCTCTCGGGGCGGTGTGGTCTTGGCGGTGTCTCTCGACATCGCTAACGCCTTCAACACCATGCCCTGGAGCTGCATCAGGGAGGCACTGGTATCACCGGGTGCCGGCCTACCTTCGTCGTGTAGTCGGGGAGAGAATGATGTCGTGCGGTGCGGTGTTCCACAGGGTTCGGTTCTGGGGCGGCCCATGTGGAACATCGGTTACGACTGAGTGCTGCGTGCCGACCTCCCTGACGGCTTCAGCGTCGTCTGCTACGTGGACGATACGCTGGTGCTGGCACGCCTTTGTCTAGATTTCATTACTTTTTAGAAATAAACAAGCAGCTCCATCGAGACTAGGCTAGTTTTTTACAGAATGTTTTTGGTGGGATAACTTTTTTCTCCGTAGGCCGATTTTATGGTGTCCATAGTAAAAAAATATCCTACATTCTCGAACTATTATATGAACTAGGTTTCATCAGCCGACGCCATTTGGACCACTTCCGCCCGTTCTCCTTTTTCATCCTAAAGTTTTCATTCATACTATAATATTTGTAGTGCTACCGACGATGTTCATAACACTCAACATTTCAGCCAAAAGACGTCCACTGCTGGACATAGGCCTCCCCCAGGCGTCGCCACATTGACCGGTCCCGTGCGTCTCTCATCCAACGGGTTCCTGCAACCTTGACCAGGTCATCGGTCCACCTAGTGGGAGGTCTTCCAAAACAACGTCTTCCGATTCGCGGTCGCCATTCCAGAACTTTTCGGCCCCATCGGCCATCCGTTCTGCGAGCAATGTGCCCTGCCCATTGCCACTTAAGTCTGGCGATTCTTCGGGCTACGTCGTTAACCTTGGTTCTCAAGCGGATGTCCTCATTTCTGATTCGATCACGCAAGGAAACTCCGAGCATAGCCCTCTCCATTGCCCTTTGGGTGACTTTGAGCTTTCTGATGAGGCCCATTGTGAGCGACCACGTTTCGGTCCCGTATGTAAACACTGGCAACACACACTGGTCATAGACTTTCGTCTTGAGACACTGGGGTAAGTTGGACGAGAAGATACCGCGTAACTTCCCGAACGATGCCCAGCCGAGTCGGATTCGACGATTGACCTCTTTCTCGAAGTTAAATCTACCCAACTGGACTGTTTGTCCCAGGTAGACATAATCGTCCACAACTTCGAGCGTAGAGTCTCCGATCTTGATAGAAGTGGGTGTTACATGAACATTCAACATAACCTTGGTTTTGTCCATGTTCATTTTAAGACCCACTCTTTCGGAACCTGTAATGAGGTCATCGAGCATTGCACTGAGGTCTTCCATGGTCTCAGCCATGACCACTATATCGTCGGCAAACCGAAGGTGAGTGATGTACTCGCCGTTTACGTTGAAGCCAAGTCCTCTCCAATCCAGAACCTTGAAGATATCCTCCAATGCAGCGGTAAACAGTTTCGGAGATTGACGTCTCCCTGTCTCATAACACTCATGTTTCCGAAAATTGTAATTAATAATGATATCATAATTGTAAATATATTTTAACTCCTACTGTTTTTTATCATAACGCTTTTATCCCTAAAGATAAAAATTACCATAATATTTTCAATCATACAACTGTTTAGAATGATTAAAGGTCGTTTCACTGATTTTTGTCTTAAATGAATGAAATTCGTGTCGTGTCGTCTTGGGGGCACTATGAAAAAAATACTTCGCGACCAATTTCGAGGTAGCGCTCGCCGGCCGCTGCCGCGGCACCGCTCTCTCCGCTCGCTCGGCTCGCGCGTAGTTCTAACCTGACCTAACCTATGGATATCTTTGCATAGTATATAATACTCGTACTATTGTATACCCTTTACCCTTTACTGTTGTATTGTACTTAACTATTGTATAATTTTTTTAAGTTAGTGTATATAATATTGACTTGCTGCACGTGTTGGTGTACTGTAAGTGCAGCAAGTAACTGATTAAATAAATAAATAAATAAATAATACCCTTTACACAGTAACATATATCCTCGTTCCGCAAAGGCTAAAAAGACGTAACAGTTTTTTGAAGTGTGTTCCCCCGCTCTCTGGCGAACGCTCTAAGGAAAGACTCAAGCTGTGGCGCGAAAGTGTTTTCCTACCCAACCCATTTGTGCCACTTGCCGAACATCTCCCACCTGGACACGAGTTGCCATGGCTGACCTGGAAGTCCTTAAATAGACTCCGGACAGGTCGGTCGAAGCAAGGAAAACCTATTCAAGTGGAAATTCATAGATGACTCTGCCCTGGACTGCAAATGTGGTGTTACCCTACAGACGATGATACACTTGACATCGTGTCCTGCCTGTCCAGCTTCTTGCACATCACAGGAGCTAATGATTGAAACTGAAAATGCCAAACTCGTCGCTAAATTTTGGGCTAACTCAATTTAAATTGTCATCGACACGCTAAGAAGAAGAATACTCGTACTGATTATTATGAGTAAAAATAAATCTAAATAAAAAAGATATGACTTTGAATAAAAAAAAAAAGATTAGGTTCAAGGATAAGGTAAGGTTCTTTGTAAAAGATGGTTATGTTGAGAAAATATAGGAAAACTAATAAAAGTATTATAGATGTTTATTGCTACTGACATTATGAAGTTGAATGCTTCGGAATTATGAATACATTAGAGACAGAGTAGTTAGGAATTGTGTGATTGTTAAGATGAAAAATGTTAGGAAGAACATTTTCGGATTTCGAACTTTGGCGCACCCGTATTATATACATACTTACAGACGCAAAATTCGACACCTAGCGCAGGCAGATAAAAGGCGGGGTGGTGTGGTGCGTGTGACCCGTCCATTTGGTTATTTTACATAGTTTTATAGCCCCCCATTTCTTTAATTTACTTTTGAAAAGGAAATTAAAGAAAGGATTATTATTATTAGGAGAGGAATATTTGGGGTAAAAAAAAATGAATTTGTGGAAAGTCCATCGATGGTTTTGGGCTTCTAGACATCACACAAAAACCAGGAAGTAGAAATATAATCATCAACCGTTGGGTTCGCACCGCTTGTTTTATTTTTTTTAACCAGCGAATATTAAATCAAGATTCTGTGTTGATCTCCTCGCTGTATCACCCATTCGCAGGTTTTTTCACATGTCAATTAAAAAAATATGTTTTGGCACCCAAACAAACAATAAGCTTATTCTTGCTTATTTGTTTCTGATTAACCTTTCGGTTACCCAAGCTATAAATTCCACCGTTTATATTCTTGATTACTATTTTGATCCAGTGATTCAGTAAATGACCTCTCATGCCTAATTACCGACCACATCTTAGTCTTTACTATTACCACATAACCTTCAGGTTTATTCGAAGTGAGTTGGAATTCCCCGTATATGTTAACTTGATTTACCTAATGTTTTATTAGTCACTTACTCATTCACTTCGCAATCATTATTTATTTAGCGAAACTGTGTTCGATTTCTATGTTATGAACGCATAATTTTCTTTGGCAGTGGTAAACGGGGCGACCCTGGAAAGATTTCTTTAGAACTGGAAGGAAGACGCCGCACGGGTTTTCGAGGGGCGCTCACTGCCTCTACACGTGTCGCACCGCAGACTAATTTGCTTCTCAGCCTCCGCCTGACTAAACTGACGAGCGGTGTCTTGTGAGAATTGCCTTATAGAGACTCTTACTAATATTAATTTCATTTTCGTCCATTTGGCCGTAAATGATGCCGCGATGATCATTATTTCTCCTACACTCGCACTGATCGCAATGTTTCGTAAGGATGTAATTATTTTAGGAACGCAAAAAAAATAGATCTCATTTTTACTTTTTTGCGTTCTTAATAATATTCTTCATATAAGTAAACTAATCTCATATCATGTGTATTAATGTTATGAGATTAGTTTAACTATAATGTTACCACTGCAGGGACTCAGGTCTCCTGTCTAGGAGAGTGATGGGCTATAATCCACCACCCGGATGAACAAACCCTAGTGTAGGTAAAAATGCAGCCGTCAAAGGCGGAAAACACCCCTTTCCATCAGTATTAGCAATCAGTTAATTGTTGGGGAAACACAATAATATTTATGTGACAGTAAATATCGTGATAGAGATTCCATATCGTAGCGTTCGCTTCACCTATCTGTCATCATTGCATCCGCAACTAAAAGTTTGTTTGGGAAATCCAAAACAATTGAAAATCTATCTTCTTCTGCATGTATTCAAACAGTAATAAATTCATTTAAATTGAAGTTTGTTTTCCTTCTATTAATTGTTTATGTGTCATCTTTCATTACCTACATACATTTCTCGAATCGACGCAAACAACAAACAATAAAGAGGGTAGACATCGGTCTACTCTCTTTACTCTTTTTTAGGGTTCCGTAGTCAACTAGGAACCCTTATAGTTTCGCCATGTATGTCTGTCCATCCGGCCGTCCTCGCTTAAGGCCGGGTTGCAGTAATTTTAAGATTTTTGAACCTATAAAAATCGAACTAAATACGAGTTTTTTAATAAATAAAAATCATTACATAAAAATTGAACATACTCTCTAGTAAATCGTAAAGATAGAAACGCGATTTAGAATGATCGGCTCGATACTTTTTTTTATCAAACATGACTCTAAATCACAATTTCAAACGTGTACTGCTAAGACATTTCATCATGAATTTATATAAAAGTTATATCAATAGATAGAACTTTATATTTTGAAGTAAATGTTGAAAACATATTGTTTAATTTCTTTATAGTTTTTCTCCAAGAAGCAAAAAAACAGTCAAAATTTAGGCATTATATCGCTCGCGCGGCAGGGCGGGGGGCGAGGTCGTGCGTACATAAAAACAAAGTACTGCAACCTCGCCTTAATATCTGTGACCGTTAGCACTAGAAAGCTGAAATTTGGTACCAATGTCAATCACGCCAACAAAGTGGTAAAATAAAAATTGGAAAAAAAAATTTATTAGGGTCTCACTTCCCACTTTACATATTTACCCTGTAAAGTGGGAAGTGATTTTTTTTTAATTTCAACCCTAACGTGTGATATATTGTTGGAAAGGTATTTAAAAATGAATAGGGGTTTACTGAAATCATTTTTGATAAAGTCAATAATTTCGAAAATAATCGCTCCAAAAGTAAAAAACAATGTTGTCCCCCCCCCCCCCCCCCCTCTAACTTTTGAACCATAAGTTTAGAAAATATGAAAAAAAATCTAGAAAGTAGAACTATATACGGACTTTCTAGGAAAATCATTTTGAACTTGGATGGAAACACTTTTTGTACAAAAAAGACAAAAAGTTGTACAAAATAATTTCTGGACTAAGTTTATAGTATACCTAATCGTATATGCAAGCATTTTTTTAACTTCCTTTACATATTTTGTTATCCTGAACGTATCTTTTTTCAAACAAAAAAAGAATTATTACTACGGAACCCTACACTGAGCGTGGCCCGACACGCTCTTGGCCGGTTTTTTTTAGTCAGATCGATGTTTCCTCATAAACACCCACCCGCAATAATCCGCATCAGTATATCCGTGATGGTGCTTGCAACAGCGCCGAAATTCGTCCTTTTAGGAGTTTGAAAATGCTTTTCTCTGGAATAAGATTTTTCATACTTGCAAACGAAATCCTAATTATATGAAAAATCGAATTCTTGAGTAATATTTTTTTTCCAAAGCGCCTAAACGTAAACTTCGAAATCAATTTATTTTATATATATGCAACCGTGGTGATCAATGCTCGTGCCTTTTTTGTAGGAATGAGAAGAGGCCTTTTCCGAACAGTGAGGCTGTTTGTCTAATATTGTAATATCAAATCTATGGCTTCCTCATTACTTGGTAAGCAGCGGCACAACACAACATCAAGGAAAGTGGAAGATATGGAGGTATACCTTAACCGTACCCAGGATTGTGAAAATTCAGGATGATAAAAAAGGTTTCATGATTGTTAAGTTTATAAGGCGGTAAGTACCTCCTACATATATTTAGAACTAGCTTTTGCCAGCGGATTCGCCCGCGTGAAAATGACGATTTTCCATACACACTTTCATCCCCTATTTAACTCCCTTAGGGGTTGAATTTCGAAAAATCCTTCCTTTTTCCTTGTCTACATAATAAAGGGAACCTCTGTGCAAAATTTCAGCTTTCTAGGTCCAAGGGTTTGGGCTGAGCGTTGATGAGTCAGTCAGTCAGTCAGTCAGGACTTCTCTTTTTATTTGTTGACAAAAAAAATCTACTTAGACCGTCAGACCGTATTATTTCTTTTTTCACGTAAACAATGAATTAAGACGATACAGTGCTTCGAAAAGTCGCGTGACGTCACACTTTGGTACCCTTTTTAGCGTGAAAGTGACGTCACCAGTCCCCCTCCCCCCCACTCACAATCTTTGACACGTGCTATTTTCGTCATTTTTTATTAATTTGATAATTCAAAAAAAAACACGTATCCAATTTTTTTCGATATAACAGACGGACTACACAGAATCATATTTATATTAGTCAGTTAACTACCCTATTCTGCTGAAATATTATAGTTGTGCACAAAATCTGATCATCACATCTGATTAAACAAAATCTTGTTTTGGGTTTAATCAGATGACTGAAAGCCCGTTACTTAATCCGTTTAATGATGTCAAAGTGGCTGGATATGCTGTTGTTCCTTCATCTTGCTTGATGGGCTACCGGCAACAATCTTCACCATTCTGTTTTATTTTTTACGTTTAACAATCTTCATCATCTTTCTTTAAAATTTACAGTTGCTAATTAAACGTTGCTTCTTCTTCTTCTCAGCGTGACGCTGTCATCTAAATTGGCCCAGAATTGAGCTACAAGTTGGGCACTTTCGGTAGCATCCCCTTAGCAAAGGAAGTTATTAATCAGGTTTTCAAAAACTGGGTTTAAATACGATAACCAGGCTATGCTAGCAGGTATGTACGTGAAGAAAAAGAAATAATAAAACATATTTACCAAAAATAGCAATATTTTTCATTTATTTAGTCCTTATAATTAATGTAATAAATTAATGGATTACAAAGGTACCGGCGGGGGGGTAGTCGGGCAGGGCGATGATCTCGCCAAGGATACATCTGAAATTAAAAGAAACAACACAATGTTAATATGTATACGTCATGTTCATGTCAGGCAAGTAGTCCTCTGCCGGGGCTGCGGGTTTTTCGAAAGAGATACCGCGGCCCGGACACAAAGGGCTAAGAAGGAACATGGGTGGTTTTTAATCAGAAGAAGCCTGCCACTCCCTGACAAAACTATTAAGAGCTATTATTTGGGTACCAAGCTAAATGGTAGTTCTATAACTAAACATCTGTAAGACTTGGGATAGCTAAAACATGAAGTAAGTAAATAATGTAACAACATGCCACCTAACATAGTACTCGCAACCGACATGTGTATGTACCAGATGGCGTTTTGTGGTCTCTGCCTACCCCCATGGGAAAAAGATGCAAGTTTATGTATGTACGGAGTAGAGAGAAAAGGATAGGTACTAATACTTCTAATTAAACGAACGGTACAGAATTAAATAAGGATAATGCATAAAACTCAACTACTCATAACACCAATCATATAATAACGTCCTCGTATATATAAATATATAATTGTATATGTATACTTCAGCACCCAGTAGGTACAATTAGTTAAGTGTTTAGACATACATAAGTGTTAATATTTAATGTTCCTGTACATACAGACCATGCATAAAAGCATTTTCCTCATTATGTACTTGGCAACAATTTGTTGTTTATTTGTTATTATGGCGTTCAAGTAATTGTATAGAAGACCACATGCACACACATTCACATAACCACAAGAAGTGGTCTTTATTTTATGAAGTCTTACAGGGTGTTACAGAATGAATGCAAGATTTTTCGTGTGTCACAAATATAGAAACTTAACTATTTGTTTTTTAGCTTTGACATACACATGTTGATCAGCTGATTGCGTCAATTCCTTTATAAACTCTTTTTTTTTTCGTGAATTTATAAAACTCGTAGAACAATAGTTGTTCAGTTTTATGGTCCGAAACACACGAGTAGTCTTGTTTATATTAAGATACACTTTAGATGCAATGATGAGCAAAGGATTTAGTTCTACTGATAGCTTGATTTAAATCTTAACAGTAACTCATAGCTTTCTAGGAGCTCTTCTTGTTATCGTGTGGGTAGTAAGGTAAGACCCCACATGCCCTAGTGTCTGTTTCTAAACCACCTCAAGTGCCTCTGATAAGGTTTGACTACCGCCTTTTGGCAGTCGTTACCACCGGTTTATACGTGCGTGCCTTTCGAAGCACGGAACCATCTTTTTATCAGACAATCAGGTGATTCAAGCCTGCAATGTCCTCCTAGCCAAACTGGAAATGACTTCACAAAGTATGCTTCTCGTTGAAATCAATCCCTCAACCACCGGGTCACAAGGCAAACAACTAAACCACCTGACCACAGAGACAATTTTCCAGTGGGATCTAGATTTTATGATAACTATAACTTAAGCCTTAGCTTTTTACCCGACTGCGGCGAAGCCCACAAGGAGGGTTATGTGTTTAACGTGTATGTATGTATGTAAGTATGTATGTATGTCCGTTTCTTTGTTCCCTCATAACTCATAAACGGATGAACCGATTTGAATGAAATATATGTCATTAGATTCGTCTTGATGGCGCGAGTGTTATAGGCTACATTAACATATGAAAAAATGCGGATTTTGGGGGCAAAATCGCGGAGTTCAAAAAAATTTATTTTCCTATACAATCGAGTAGGGTATCAAAATAAAGGGTTTTGAAAGGAGATTACAAAAATATAAGTATAACACTTATATGTTTAAAAGAAATTCAAAGTGGAAAATCCTATAAACAAGCACAAAAGTTAAATCATCTGCGAAGAATTTTACGCGACCAACGAAAGAACAAACCCAAAAGAACTAAAAAGCTGGAAATAAAAAAGGTAGTTAAAAAACTAAAAAACCCGACTGAAAAAAACTGAAAAGCAAAAAACAAGCACATTTTAAATTAAACAAAACTTGGAAGCAGGCGGGGTTCATTTGAATATTAAATTATGAAAAGAAAAAATGAAAATAGAATGGACCCCGCCTGCTTCCAAGTTTTGTTTAATTTAAAATGTGCTTGTTTTTTGCTTTTCAGTTTTTTCAGTCGGGTTTTTTAGTTTTTTAACTACCTTTTTTTTTAACATATTCAATAAGTTAAGGCTTTTTATTAAACATGTAGTGTAGGTAACTCTTAGGGCTCGTTTATGGAGACGCGGGGCGTCGCGTGGCGCGTGCAGAAGGGTCGTCTCGTGCTTTTTTATTAATTTACTAAGAGACGGTTCCACCGCAATAATAGCTGCATTTTAAACTAACTAGCGAAAAATCGCTTCTCGTAAAATCGACGTTTGAAATCGTTAACTTTTTCATACATCGCCATGGGTTTGAATTAAAAACGCAGCACGCGCCGCGCGACGCCCCGCCTACGTAAACACGCACTTAACCAAAGGAAGTTAATTAATAGTAAACCCAATCTTTACTTCTGTTATTGACATAATTAGTATGATTGATAGCATTGTCAATGAGCTGAACTATTTATTTACAATGTTGAATGACTTCATTTTGTAAAACCCACACAAAAGTATATTATAATATGTCATATGAATTTCTCAGGATGGTGACGCTTAAAACATAACAGTAATTTAAATTAAGACGTATTTTGTGACTCACAAGGTCTTTAAAACAACCATCAAGACCGATATCAAATAGGATTCCGATATTTTACCTGTCTTTTCAAGGAAATGGTCTCAATGTCGAATGTCAAGAATACCGGATTTTAAAATATATAAAACATGACTGTTGGTCGAATTCTAGCTTATTCGTCGAAGTAACCAAGCCTTTGTAACAACTGCGGTTGTTAATCATTTCTTTTTGGGATATTCATTATAGAGATTCTGATCTTTATCTGACTTATTATGTAAGTTTTTGTTTTCTAATAGAGATGTTTCCTGACTAAAAATACGAAGATAACTAAAAATATGATACTGTTTTGTCTGTCAGTTAGATTTTTTTAAATCAAATTAATAAAAAAATACGAAGATAAAACACATTAAAGATCATGAGTGGGTTTGTGACGTCACTTAAAAAATGTACTGCAATGTGACGTCACACGAGTTCTTTTGTTTACTTACGTGAAAAAATAAAAAAAATTGTGGCAATTATTTTTTGGAAATTAGCTGACAGACTAATTTGATTTTTGTCAACTACCCTAATCCAAATTTAGGTAAGGGCAGGAGAATGATGACGGTATCAAGAATGTCCAGATCAGGTACTTACTGACTCCACACAACTGAGCGCAGCTCAATCTGCCAGGGTTGCTGTACTGCACATTGTCAGAACCGCACACGGGATTGTACTCAGCGGTGACTGGGCAACTTCTCATGCATGCAACGATCTCAGGTGACTGTGTGGTAGACCTGAAAAGTGTAAGCGTTCGACATTATAATAACATTTTTGATCCGCGGTTTCAGGGAATAAAGCATAGATTTTGGTAATCCGAGGGGTCATAAGAGAATTATCGGCTACGTTTATCAATATTACTACTACTACTATACATTTCAAAATACTACTATACAGTCATGTAAAAACAAACTTAACGATGTCATTCAAATATTTAATTTAATTAAATGTGTAAAGTATGTCAACACAATCTTATTAGAATGATAACATTGTCGGATAGTTACAGTTACAGATTTTGATTGAATTTTAAAACATTAGTTTCAGGGTTATAATATTTATACCTCGAGAAACGCGATCAATAAGTATTTTGTCAAAGTGATCATTTCTTGAGGGATATGTTTAGGATCAGGAAATCATTTCACTTTGGTATTAAGTATGTGCAAATAACAAAGACTTATATAGTACTACATGGTACTTACCCAGAAGGAGTAGGTACCGTTGTCGCTGCGGTGTTTGGTCTCGCAGTAGGGACCTGGTTCCAATTGCCGGGGAATTGACCAGGGAATTGATTCTGATTGGGGAATTGGTTCTGGTTTTGACCAGGGAATTGGCCAGGGAATTGGTTCTGATTTTGACCGGGGAACTGGCCAGGGAATTGGTTCTGATTTTGACCGGGGAACTGGCCAGGGAATTGGTTCTGGTTTTGACCGGGGAACTGGTCAGGGAATTGCATCTGGCCAGGGAATTGGTTCTGATTCTGGCCAGGGAAGGTAGGTCTTTGATTCCAGTTTGGGCGATTCCAACCGTACCTATCATCTAAATCATCTTCATTTTGTTGTGCTTGCCCTTGCCCGAAAGCGCCATTTGCCAGCAGAGCTGTAAAATATACAAATAGTGAACATTAGCACAATATTATTTACCTGGTTTTTTAACATATTAACTTGTTTTTTGTTAACGTCACGCTCTAAAGAAGATTAAGGAAATACATGAGAGAAATTACAAGTCATTAATATTAATCATTAACCCGTTATAAGATGACAGTTTGGATTCCCCATATACATGTAGCTACCGTATGATTGTCGCATTTCTTTTCGCAGATAGGTACCTTAGCTTAATTTCAATAACATTAATTACAAATAAATAATTAAATAGGTACTGAATAGGACTTCGAAACTGAACATCGCAGTTTAAATATTTTTTAAATCGTATACCAACAAATTTTATGGCAAGTACAAGTATAATAAGAACAAAATGTTTTTACTCGAGTTCATTCTAATGATTAATTACAACAAAAACTCTTGTTATTAGTTTAAATATTTTTTAAATCGTATACCAACAAATTTTATGGCAAGTAGGTACAAGTATAATAAGAACAAAATGTTTTTACTCGAGTTCATTCTAATGATTAATTACAACAAAAACTCTTGTTATTACTACGTCATAAGAGGACCGGTCACTCCGTCAATCATAATGATTATGCTGAACAATCCAAAATATACAACTTTTTGAAATTGTATATTTTGGAGGAGGACCGTAGTCGGGTAAAAAGGATGAATAAGATATCAAAATTTAAAAAAATGTCTCGTCACATTTGAAAACTAGAAACCGAATTGGATAATCAGGTTTTCTAGTTTTAATACCTGTTTAACTCAAAATTGTAATTAACATAAGTAGTTTTAGAAACAAGTTTTGATGTTCATATTTTTAATATTTATTTATGGTAATAAAAAAATATGCAGATGCGTACCACGTAGGTACCTACACAATTACGAAAAGAACACGATCGTTTTAGCAATGATGGCAAAAAGTCAGGTTTTTAATTTTTTCCTCATTCCGAAAAACTTATTATTTTATGATATATTTATATGTAAACTTCAATACCCGAATATTGAAAGAGATGAGAGAAAAGAAATAAGTATAGGAAATGTATATCATTTAAAATTCTTCTAAAATAAAATGGACATAAAAATATGGTTTTGATACCCGCAACGTTAAACAAAAACCCTAAAAATGTTAATCACATCACAGTAGCTATACACAAGCGTTTACCGAGAACATACTTAACGTAAAACACAGAAAAAAAGACTCACTAATTACGAAAAAAACAAACAGCTTCTCCATGTTTTTTATTTAATAATTACGTACGTCTGTGTCAGTGGAATACACTTTGTCGAATATAAAGTACAACGTCTGAGACGCTTGCCGGCGAACTACTGTCCACTCGGGGACACCGGTTTTGTTTATAAACTCATGCGCATCATAACTTACACGTAAGCCACGAAGAAACAGAACGGTCAGTTCGAACGGTGTGAATTCCCGGCGACATTCATGGAAGATGTAAATAAATGTAAATGAGGAAAACCATTCTTTTTAATTTTTTTTAGACTGTTTAGTTATCAAAATGGGTATGTACAAATGCGTTCCATTAAGAGCGTATGATACCTCAAACGCGAGTTTTATAATGCGTAAAAGTATATGATTCACTGCAGTAATTAACATCAGAAAAATATATGATATTCTTCAGGATATATGCTAGTGCCATAGTGTTGTGAAAACATAATACAACTAACTTTGCTCGATAGAAAAAAATCGCGAAGATACCTCTAAAAATTTCTTTTAACGAGTAAAAACTATACCAAAATACATGTCATCGTTCTGATTTTTTTGCCAAATAAGTCTACAAGCAACAAACTAAAGTCATAGTGTTTTACTTTTTTAGTCCAATCAATAGTTTTTTTGTAAATCGCAAAATACCACTAATTTCGCACTATTCGGCCGCAGCGAAAGACGTAACAACCGCTAGTTGTAGTGCAAGCTGATTAGAACTTTATTCTAACAGTATTACAAGCGAAGTTTGAACCACCACAAATAGGGTTGCTAATCTGAGGTAGCATACGCTCTTAACCTCTTGCAGTTCCATTAACGCTTTAAGAAATCCAAAAAGAAAGAAAAAAAAAGTAGTATATGAATAAAGGTGGGTGTGAACATAAACTTAAGACTAGCCGGCTAAACTTGGTCTAACTTCGAGGGGGTGTTAATGTTAGTTTCTTCTATCTTTAGCCGGCTAAACTTAAGTGTAACTGTAGGCCCTTGGCTAAAAATGTAGAAGGAAATGAAAAAAAAATTAAGTTCAAAAATCTAAAACCCGACTACTAACAAAATCGCGGTCTTAAAAGTAGAAAACAAGAAAATAATTCTTGTCTGATATTCTTCGTAGTCGCATGCCACTGATACCTGATGCTCCTTCATGGCGTTCTCATTGATACAAGGGAATTATTTTCTTGTTTTCTACTTTTAAGACCGCGATTTTGTTAGTAGTCGGGTTTTAGATTTTTGAACTTAATTTTTTTATTTGAATTTTATTTTTGTGTGTACTTAAATTATAATATAATACATATTTGTAATGTGCTCGCCAAGACCTTTCATTTGATACCAAACTTGCTATGGTTATCTCAATTTAATATTTTTTGAGGTAAGTTTTTGACATTTAAATTCCGTCATAAAAAGAATTTATAAAATTTATATAGCCTATGTCACCCGGGCTATTCTTACGAATCTATTGACACCTAATTTATTAAAATCCGTTCAGTAGATTAGGCGCTACGGTGGAACATACATACATACATACATACATACATAGACTGCCAAAATCATTACCCTTCCTTTTGGCTTCGCCGTAGTCGGGTAAAAAGGAAACAATGTCATAATGTTTACTATTTTTATTAAAAAATAATCACCCTCATTACACATACTTTTATGTATCTGTTACCCGCCAAACCCGATTTCAGGACAAACTAGTTTTGCCTAGGCTAAACTAGTTCTTCGTTTCCGTCAGCAGGTCGACGGAGCGGGCTCCTATTTCTGTCTGCAGGGACCTAAAAATTTAACACCTAATCATCTACGTAACGTATGCCCGACGAGATGTCAGCCAAAATAACCACGTCGCGTTGTGGGGCCCTGACACAGCCAGAAGGCAATACAGGAGACCTCGCAGCCTCGCAGGCGGGACGAGCTGGAAAGAACCAATGGCATTATTTAGTTCTGAATTGAAAGTTTTGGAGTTCATGAGTGAGACCTTTGACCAGCAGTGCGATACCACAGGGTAATAGTATTTTTTTTTTCGTTAGCCTGTTTTGACCCACTGCTGGGCAAAGGCCTCCCCCATTCCTTTCCATCTCTCTTAGTTCCATAGTAACATTTACACAATTTATTTATCCAGCCCCCGAGCCCAACATTACTTTTGTAGAACCTTCATTACGATGCGTCAGCTGTTGATTCCCATACGCAATTATTTACCTTCAAAGGGGACGAACCCTGTAAACCTGTTCCTATAACATACTCTGCAGTCCTTGTAACTTTAACTGGAATATAACTGGTTTCTTACTAATGACTTGGTTAATGACGATGCTATTTTAAACAGGAATGATATTGTGGTAGTTTTTTCCTTAAAGCAATTTTTCAAAATTGGTTGGGGTCATCATATTTTAAGTTATTATGGTTCAAAAAAATTGGTAAGCGACCCGGGTCTTCAAGTTTGTAAAAGGGACTTGATTGGAGAAGTGCTTTATTTAAATGATACCTGCTGAGAAGCAGCCGTAAACGTATGGGTCAAGGAAAATATTAAATAAATTGGTAGTTGGCAATGTGCCTGTAGTTCATTATAATGTAGCTTTTAATATTGCGTAACTTCAATCTTCCAAATATCGGTTTAAATAAGTTTGTATAGAATCTCCATTCATACAAAAACTTATTATTTTTCCCATGGGGGTAGGTAGAAACTACAAAAATTCACCATCCTTGCATACTTATTATCTTACCTGTGTCACGGTAATATTATCATACAGTAGTTTGACTTCATACAAACGGACGAAGCGCGAGCTATGCCTACGCGCCTCGATTAAGGGATGCGCCTGGGATGCAGACAGTCGCGACTGTGCCGCAGTGACGAGCGGACGGTGTGTTGTTTTTTAACAATAAATGCGCGATGTTTTCTCTAAAAATAAGACAAGTACATTTAATTTTCATTTTTTGTGTTGTTTTCCTGTGTTTAAAAGCTACAGAACTTGATTTCAATACCAACATTTTATTATAGTTCCTAGCAACCTTATTTTTTTTAAACGGATCCTTGATGGAATCTTCTTCAGTGCTCTGTTATTTTGAATAATATACATAATTATTGTTAACTACCGATATCTGTGAATGCACTATTATATACTTAACTTATCGATGGCAAACAGTAATTACAAAATTAAATTCTCTTTACAAACACCTATTTTACTAAATATTTAATGGTTTCCTCAATCATCTCTAAAGTTGATAATAATATAACTGCACTGACTGCAATTACGTCATTCAATTGATAGGTAGGTTTCGATTACCTACTTATTGATAAATAATTTGATATCGTATGTAAGCTCTGAAAACAATCCTTAGACGTTTAGTCGAAGTACAAGTTTGTTGACTTTATCGGATAGGTAGCTAATAAATGAAACAAATAGCAGACATGACAACTGGTAAGTACTTAACAATAAAACTTTATTTTTTAACAATAAAATATTGCCTCTAAGGTCTAGTGGGCTTATGCGACTGGATCTGTGCCCGGTTGGTGGCAATAGGATCATCTTCTAGTAGGTACATGGGACTTAAACATAAACCGCCTTATTAATAAAAATAGTTAAACCTGGTTTAACTTACGCTTGGTTTATCTCGCATGCCGTCACTTTTATTGAATATTTTTGAAGTGAGACCTTTCGGTTATTAAAAGTGTGATGTTCTTTATATTACACGGTTTTTTTTTTATATAATTCAGAAATTACGATTACGAGGTACATAATTGCGTATGCATGAAACCTTAAATTACTTTATATTACTCTGAACTCTGATTACTACTTAGGACTCCTGGACGTCTAAAATGGCCACTTTAGCAGATCATAATATGAATTGCATTAAAAAGCGTAAAATGGACCAAGTGCTAATGTGGCCATTCTAGATCCATTCTGGCACGAAGTTGAGTGCAAATCTGAACTTCGGCGCCTCATCGAGTCGAAAGCTCAAACTGCGTCCAAAAAGCTGGGTATCCTAAACAGGGTCAAGCGGTACTTGAAGCCTGGACAGCTTTCAATATTGAATAAAGCTCAAGTCCGGTCCGGCATGGAGTACTGCTGTCACCTTTGGGATGACTCAGCCAAACACCAACTTGCCACCCTCGACTCAGTAGAGCGCAGGGCCAGGAGGCTAATTGGTGACGCTAAGCTGGTTGCCAAGCTACATAGCCTGGCCCACCGCCGCAAAGTTGCATGTCTGTCGGTCTTCTACAGACTGTACTTCGGAGAGTGTGCGCAAGAGCTCCACGAGCTTATCTTCTTCCATCGAGAGTCTAGACGTACTGCGGGTTATCACCCATACCTTATCGATGTTCCACACATTCGTACGAAGCGTTTTGCTAAGTCTTTCATTATTCGTACAGCCAAGGAGTGGAACACCCTGCCTGCGTCGGTTTTCCCGAGTTCATATAACCCCAATCTATTTAAGTAGTCGCGAGTAAATAGGCTTCTTCTGGGTAAACTCGTTCCATCGTCGACCTCATCTCTGCCCTTAGGGCAAGATTGAAGTCAACAGTAAGCCCATATAAAAAATAAATGAGTAATACCACCACCGTACCATTTATGTAGGTAAGTATATTAATTTATGTTAACAAAATAGAATTCTCTTAATTTATTTGTTTCTGTACTCTACCACAATGCTGTCCTATTTGGTAGGTTGACTGGTAGAGAATGCATTGTGGCATTAAGTCCGCCTATGTACCACGTTTGTGCATGAAGTTTAAATAAATAAATAATAGAGAAGTATGGAAGAAGAAGACAATGCTGCGCCGACCCCAAATGAATTGGGATTCTTGGGATAAAGGCAAAAGATGATAATGTTAGTCTATAAGGTATTATCTAATATATAAAATTCTCGTATCACAGTTTTCGTTGCCATACTCCTCCGAAACGGCTTGACCGATTTTGATGAAATTTTTTGTGCTTATCCGGTATCTATGAGAATCGGCCAACATCTATTTTTTTTTTTTCTAGGAAATTATTTATATGGCAAAACAACGTTTGCCGGGTCAGCTAGTATAATCTAAAAACCAACCAACCAAAGTTGCCTATAATGTTATCGATAATTAGGGCTTCCCATTGATTGCTTCGTATATTTTGACCTTTATCTTCACTATCTATGAAATGCAGTTTCCACATATATTAACTTGACGTCAGCGAATGTGATTCGAAAACCAATGTATCGATGTCTTACAGTTACTGCTGACCTCTCGCCTGTCTCGCTTATATTATCTCATCTATTAACGCATATACGCGAACGTCAAACACTATTACTTAGATAAAAATAAAAATGTATACAGTAATGTTTTGATAAACTAACCACAAAACCACAGGAATACAACAATTTATATTAATTAGCTAATGGTACGGTTTTGTAAGTTAGTACCATTTTTGTTTACGTGCTCTTTTCTCTCCTACCAATAGGTACATAACATCACGCCTGTAATCCCCGCAGGGATAGGCAGAGATGTACTCACATATCACCAGATATATTTAAGTCCCATGTCATGGGGGCGAGAAAACCTAAATCCGTTAAGATATTTGGAATTTTGAGCAAAACATACAAAGCTTTCTAGTATTCCTCTTCTGAAAAATATATCATAAAGTAGTCTTATGTTTTCGAGACTTTTCAGCTATTTGAACTACAATATTACCATTATTCAGTTAATTATCCATGTTGAGGAATATATATAGCAGGAGGAAAAAATAAAGAACAAACAAAGTTCACAAATCATAATTTATTTTTCAAGAAAAACATAATATTAATACAAGCAACAATATTTTCATAATGGCAGTGTATCTAGCCTAGAACTTGTCGTACCTGGTAAATAGACTCAGACTATAGAACCAGTTTGCAACATTAATGGAACTCGTTTACACGTTCTTTGTGAAGTAACTAGTACCTAACTACCTAAGTATTAAAACGTATAAGGTTATCGTTCGATAACCTGTTTGATGGCTATGCATAAGCTAACAAAAAAGCAGGTAAATATTATTGAAAAAAACACTATGCAGTACATGGAGGAAGGATAAATGGTGGAATTAATTGTTAATTAAAATGTGGTTTTTTAAAGACTGCCTTTTTAGGCGCATGCCTCACTGCTGAGTAAGAGGTCCTGGACTTTTCCAACAGGAATTTCTCAGTAGCAGCTACCTACGGAGTCTGGCGCTATGCCTACTTACCTGTATATACAGGCTCACCCCCTATAACATAGGACTTTAATATAACTAGCTAATGTGGGTGTACTATGAGGTACATCTCTGTTTTTCCCTTCGGGGATATCAGGCGTGATGTTATGAGATAAGAGATAAGAACGAACGTTATGTTAACAATTTTGGTCGTCTGCGGTCATAAGTATCTGCAGACGAATAATTTAAATTGACGTCTACGCAAAAGCTAAAACAGCAAGCAGCTGCATATACGTAAGTGTCGAACGACACATAATAAAGGGTTCCGTATTCGGGCTGAATGCTCAATATTTATAGATAGGAAATATAAGATTTTATTTCTTAAAGAAACTTCTATAATCAAAAGTTTTTATTCAATCAAAAATATCCTGTGTCAAATGTCATATCTTCTTCAAAGCAATTTTCGTTGAAATGACTCTTTTAAGTTCCACCAACTTCAACGTTTTTAAGAATTTTCCACCCGCGAAGTTATTAACTTTAAGAACGCATTATCTCACGAACTACAGACTGGAATAAAAAAGTCACTTACAAATATAATTTCTTATATTTTAGACTCGTAATTCATCAGAATCATACATGTTGATACTATCATCTTCATCATCATTTCACGTTTTTTTTTTGTTTGGTATGATATTGTAGAATAATCCATAGCTTACTTTAAACGACAGGCCAAGTTACATGTTTCATGCCAACGCAAAGTATGTACTTTAGTATATTCCCTGATCATGTGGTCATAGCATGTAGTCTAGCCATCTTTTACAGTTCTGAAGATGAACCATGCTAGAGACAGACGGACCGTCTAACTCTATAGATAGACTCACAGAAGACGTTGACTTGGCAATAGGAGCCCGTTGACACCCTAGAACAAAATCAGTCACTTTTGCATCTCCTTTGCGTGGTCGATGTACTCAAATAATACCCGACCAGTATTAAGCCAACCAGCACAGCTCTTTTGTTGTCTTTGTTTAACTCCTGAAGAGTTCAGGTAGATTTGCAGGATGGGCAAGAAAGGAGGTGGGGCATATCCTGCACAAGGACTCCACGCTGGTAGGTTAGTTCGAGAAAACAAGACGCCATTAGACGTTATTAGTAATTACACGACGAAACCCAAAAACTATCCTAGTTTCAATACACTTATCGGTCAGTTAAGATTTTTTACACAGTTTATATTTAGAGATGATGTATCTCATGTTGACACCAAATCATTCGACAGATAACCTACGAGTGAGTACATTTCTGGACGATAGCACTCAATGAAACTGATGTGGCAAATAGAATCACAGTGTTTGATATACGAGGTACTTTGTCGAAGACCTTTACCTTAACATTGTGGAAAATACTGAAAGCAAGATACTTGTGTGTGAGTGTGACTCACTCTAGAAAAAATAAGCACGTGTATTACGGATCATTACGCTAGTGGTTCTCACCCAAAGTGCCACATAAGTACTGTTATGGTATTTTTTTAAGATTTTCCGGAGGCTGTCATTTATTTCAAGTTCGTCATCATTTTAAAACACGTGAGTGCTGATTAAAATGTTTATAATATAACAAAGCAACGTGATGTTTATGTGTGTGTGTTTGGTTTATGTAGATACTTAAAATTCCATTTCATAATTGAACATTACCTATTGTATCTTGCTAACATTCAAAAATAATCACATCGATATTACCTTATTGACTCCGTTCTGGGCCAACACAATTTAGGTTGCCATAGACACGCTAACGAAAAATAATTAATCATTTACTTACACTTATTTATTACAAAACTTACAAAAACTTCGGTAATCGAGCACAAAAGAAACAACAAAAAAATAAGATTACAAAAACAATCCTCCAAGCCGTAACTTTATCAGTAGCGAAAGAATACTCGCTCTCATTTGAAAGTCGCAGCCGTTATCAGCGCTTCGTCCTCCGGCCGAGTCAGAGGTTATCGCTGCCACCACTACTGTGATCCCATCCCCCCTTCCGTCCATCCTGGAACAGTCACTGATGCACCAGTGAACAGATAACTTCTATACAATAAACATCTTTCATTAAAATCAAAAATTAATTTAAATCTCGAACTGTTTTGTTTTGACAGGCGTTCTATTTGACACACCATAGATAAAAATACGAATAGTTATTTATCTAAAAAGGAATTAATTGAATTTGCAGTGTTGCGTTGTGGTGCCGTCCAATATTTGAACTTAATTAGTTGGAAATGTTAAACGGGAAGTTTTTGTTGTGCGTAGTTTTAGTTGCTGGTAAGTTTTCTTTTTATTTAATTATTAAGTTATAAAGTACAATAGCCAATAATATGTTTTATTTAGTTTTTATATTAATGGTTTTATTAATTATCTTTGCGATATGGTTGAACAAATGCATGAGGAAAACGTGTCTCATTAGGTCATGCATATATGCATGTTAACAGATGCATTTTCTAGTTTAAAATGGTAAACAATTCACTGAAATTAGCTGAAACGTTTTACCAAACAAATTTTTCAAGAATAGGTACTGTCCTGAAGTTTTGAAGTTTAGTATTCAACTTCGAAAATTTTGCTGTCTCCCAAAAGGTTCCTAAGCATCAGCGTTTCCTTTCTTTATAGTTCGTACTAGTTGTAAACATGTAGGTTCGTATATAGACATGCTCTCCATAATGTTATCGAAATAACATAGTACTATCTACCCATGTGATATTGGCAAACCTGTGGTCACTCCACCATAGCCACTAATCAAACGTTCAATGGAAGGTGTTGTCAAGTTTTAATGAGGATTCAATTAAGCAACAGCATCCCACGCCTTTGTTTACTACGAAGCAACACAAAGACGCTCCAAGCCGAAATAGGCGTGAAACATTAGACCGTTTGGCGGCTTGTCCAAGGGTTATCGCCACACGCCCACCGAGGGCAGCGCACATTTATTATTAGCAGTGAGTAACCGATCATAGGGTAGACATGCGGACGACGGCGACGCTGCAATCTACTGCACCCGCTACTGCGAAAATGATCTCATTTAGTCATTTATGCTTCATTAGTTTGAGGGAATTTACTCGCTAACGATTCTTGGTAATGGTTCAATTTGCAATCACAGACCAAGAAAAAAAGAAAGACGGCGCGCCGCGAACACCAACAGTGAAGCCACAAAACCACACGCCTATAGCAAGTAAACATACAAGCTCACGCGCACACCTACACTAAAACCACACGCATTTCTCCTAGAACGTCACGACTTCACGAGACATTGTCTACACACATAGATAAAAAGTTGGCTTCACTTTTGATGTTCGTGGCGCGTCGTCTTCCTTTTTTTGTTGGTCTGAGTTTGCAATGCAAAGTTTGTTTTCGATTCTGAGAGGACCGTATTAGTCAATTAAATATTCATTGATTTGGCAGTCTGTGTTTTCCAATTCACGTATTATGATATCGGTCGACGGTTGTTTACTCACCATTTGGTGCTAATTTTTGCCTGACTAGTCGGTGAGACGATACCTAACCTAGCGAAGCGAATAAATAACACTCATATTTCTACATGTGCAAAAGATCGAACTTTACAAATGAATCCAACTAAATCACTCTTGAAAAACTTATTGCATCTCAATGAAATAACTGAATCTAAACTGCAAATTGACATGGTCACTAACACTATTATTAACATGGTAAAAACCCGGTATCTAAGTCTAATATATGTTTACTATTTCGGATCTGGCTACTGTTTTGTAACAAACCACGGACTATGTACCATGATGACGTAATTGACCTGTTCTATGTGTGACACTATGGAAATCATCTCTGTGTGTTTATCTATGCCCATGTGTGCGTATTGCCACTAAATAGTGTTGTGCACTATGCCGGCTACTATCACTATCTGTAATTGTTTACAATATTGTATTTACGTATACCACTATTTATTTCAAGTTTGATCTTCAGTCCAAAGTTTTAATGCAAGTGCGAGTGCACGATGTATCTTGATGAAGTTTATATGTACGTATAGATCTAAGCTAATCTCGCCATTCATTCTGGTATTGGTATAACTGTAATCAGATCTTAACTTATCAAGCCCTGCCCGACAAGACATATGTATGAACTAACTTTCGTGTTGCCATTGTTTACTTAATAAACAATTCTTAGGTTGTTATATCAATCAATTAAGTATTTTTACTTTTTCTGTATATAATATTTATGTGTAAAAATATTTCATCAATGTTATTGATGTCTTCAAATTGATCGAAGATGTCATTTTCCTTATGAAATAACACATTTTGACATTTGTAAATAAAAACCTTTACAAAGTTAAACTGAAATAATTTATTTCTTTATGTCGTCGGGCGTCGCGCGGCGCGTGCGGCCTTTTTAATTCAAACACATGGCGATGTATGAAAAAGTTAACGATTTTCAAACGTCGATTTTACGAGAAGCGATTTTTCGCCCGTTAGTTTAAAATGCAGCGTTTGTTGCGGTGGACCCGTCTCTCAGTAAATTAATAAAAAAGCACGAGACGAGCCTTCTGCACGCGCCGCGCGACGCCCCGCGTCTCCGTAAACGAGCCCTTAGACAATTTTATGTCGAACTATAACCGAGTGAAATTAGAAAAAAATACTCGAAAAGTGTCTACCAATTTAACGCCAACTTCGTCTGTTCATTTGTTCATTGTTATCGCTGAAATGCTTACTTATAGTTTTGTACAGTTTTGTTTTTAAACATCCGATTTTCTTCAACTATTTCTGAAATAACGAATTAAAATAATTTATAATAACGTCATCATCATCATCATCATCATTTCAGCCGAAAGACGTCCACTGCTGGACATAGGCCTCCCCTAAGTGTCGCCACATTGACCGGTCCCGTGCGTCTCGCATCCAGCGGATCCCCGCAACCTTCACCAGGTCATCGGTCCACCTAGTGGGAGGCCTTCCAACGCAACGTCTTCCGGTTCGCGGTCGCCACTCCAGAACCTTCCGGCCCCATCGGCCATCCGTCCTGCGAGCAATGTGCCCTGCCCACTGCCACTTAAGCTTGGCAATTCTTCGGGCTATGTCGGCAACCTTGGTTCTCATGCGGATGTCCTCATTTCTGATTCGATCACGCAAGGAAACTCCGAGCATAGCCCTCTCCATTGCTCTTTGGGTGACCTTAAGCCTTCTGATGAGGCCCATTGTGAGCGACCACGTTTCAGTCCCATATGTAATCACTGGCAACACACACTGGTCATAGACTTTCGTCTTGAGACACTGGGGTAAGTTGGACGAGAAGATACTTCTCAACTTCCCAAACGCTGCCCAGCCGAGTCGGATTCGACGATTGACCTCTTTTTCAAAGTTGGACCTACCTAACTGGACTGTTTGTCCCAGGTAGACATACTCGTCTACAACTTCGAGTGTAGAGTCTCCGATCTTTATAGGAGTGGGTGTAACATGGGCATTCAACATGACCTTGGTTTTGTCCATGTTCATTTTAAGACCCACTCTTTCGGAAGCTCTACTGAGGTTATCGAGCATTGTACTGAGGTCCTCCATGGTCTCAGCCATGACCACTATATCGTCGGCAAATCGAAGGTGAGTGATGTACTCGCCATTGATGTTGATGCCTAGTCCTCTCCAGTGCAGAACCTTGAAAACATCCTCCAGTACAGCGGTAAACAGCTTCGGAGATATGACGTCTCCCTGTCTCACACCTCGCTGCAGAAGGATAGGTTTCGTGGTCTGGTCCTGAAGCCGGACTGACATGGTGGCGCTTTTGTATAAACACTTCAATACCTCGATGTACCGGTAATCAATTTGGCACCTTTGGAGAGACTGCAGCACAGCCCAAGTTTCGATCGAATCGAAGGCTTTCTCGTAGTCCACAAACGCTAAACAGAGAGGCAGATTATACTCTTCGGTATAATAACGTAATAAATATAAATTTATGGATACTGATAATAATTTTACCCAGATAACTGGAAAAGAAAATGTTAAAAAAACACATTTACGAGTGTAGTGACAAAATATTCATTCGCAAATATCAGAAGAGAGTTTATTAAAAATACATAATAAATATCGAAAAACTTCTTAGATTTAGATTACGACAAATTTTTGCATCCTCAAACTTCCGTTTTCTAAACTACTATCAAAGAAATATAATTGTTTTAATTTTAAGTACATCATAACTCATGGATAAATATTTAATGAGATTTCGTAATGGGTACTTAAGAAGATAGAATTCTAGTAGTTTACGTCTAAAAGCTATCTCAAATTCATTCCTATCTTTCTGCAAACTAGGAATCACATTTTTTATATCAACAGTTAGAATAGATCTTCCAAAAATACTTAACTTTATTTCCCTCCTTATTTATATCAATATAATAATATCAATCAATCACCCATAACGATATCGTCATACCACCAATAAGTAAAGTTCATATTTTAAGATAAACTTGTATGAGTTGTATGGCCTGATCGCCACGGTGAAACCTCGTGATTCCACTATCTTATGAGAAACTCATAATTACAAGTAGAACTATGTAGAAGGTTAGGAAAAACATTAATATTGACATCAGATCATACAATGTTAAATGATAAATCAGTTTTGTTCCTATGCCTACGGCGTAGGCATGTGCTACGAGTGCTACGAGAAAGTCGTAGGCGTGCCCTTTAGGGTTGCGCATCATCTAGCAGCGTGAAATCGCATTTTTCCCATACTCCTAACTTTTCGCATCGGTCAGAACCGACAATTACTAGTGCGAGAAACAGAAAGGGAGAGCTGCAGCATCGACGATGCGGTCAGTCGTAAAGACCCTGCGAAAACACCAAGACTCCGCTATTAAGTCACCACCTAGCCTCGTCGTGCCTAGCCTTTTCCCAAGTATATTGGGGTCGGCTTCCAGTCTAACCGGATGCAGCTGAATACCAGTATTTTACATGGAGCGACTGCCTATCTGACCTCCACAATCCAGTTAATACTAGGTAATACGATACCCTTTGGTAAGACTGGATGTCAGAATTTCAGGTCATGGACTATCTGTAACGACTACCAAAGATCTATATATGGCAGCCGGGACCAACAGCTTAACGTGCTTTCCGAGGCACGGAGGAAACGCGGTATGTCGGGCGGTCACCCATCCACAGACCGACCTAGGCAAGGACAGCTTTACCCAAAGATCGACCCCGAGTGGCAGTTCTTATTAAGAGCATAGACGGGCTGCGTATAATATACGTATATATAACTATTGCCGTCGCGCTGCGCTCTAGCAACCGGGCGGTATCAATATGTGAGTGCGATAGAGACAACTGCAGCTCAGAACGATTTTACCTATAAAAAACCTTGACCGATCGACGTTTCGTATTCTCCTGTTTTCTCCTCGAAACCTAAGCCAATTAAATTATATTTGGTATCAAAATTTAAAGGAAGAATAGATCTATGCCCCTATTACTTGTTTTTATTTTAAAAACTTTTCAATTTTCTTTGGTAGTCATCTGATTACGTAGGTAAAAACGGGGTATTTTTTTAGGTTTTTGGTAAGTCATATTTATTTTTGTAATAAATTTTTTGAAAAAAAAAAATGACAGGGGCATGCCTTCAATAGACCTGGATTTTTATAAATAAAAACGATTACTCTAGAGGCATTATCCAGGAAGAGAATAGGGGAATACATTTGTATGGAAAAATGCAGCCCGTCTATGCTCTTAAGCCACGAGCTCCTCCATTAGGACAAGACTCCGCCATTAATTATACCTACTATATTCTAGGCTAGATTCTCAATTCGCTACGATAGACTGTATTCATACTGAGATGGTCTTTCTACACTAATCTGGGTTATCAAGATTAAGTCTGCACTCTGAGTTTGTTATGGATGTTTTTTCTCAGAGTACATAGTCAAGTAAAAACCACTGGCTTCCGATTAAACCTTTTACGATGGTACGGAACCCTGCATGCGCGAGTCCAACGCTTGGCCGTTATCAATTAATTATATGTATTTGATTTAAAACGGATGCGTTAAATAAGATAATATATCAATGCTTATTGTATATACTTCCGGCTAAATCGGTTGGATAATGAGATCATAGCAAAACAGCTGCCTATTGCAATAGACCTGGTCAAAGACTCATGTGATATCATTATACTGATTACCCAACGATTACATTCTACAAATTGCGATGCTTGTATGAGTCTACAAAACGAACTATTTTGTTTAGCTTTTTGAAATTTTTACATACAACTAGTACTTACTACTTGTTTTAGATATCGATAAACGAAACTGATAGACTGCCTTGTTAGTCTAATGGTCACAGGACCACTGCTGAGCCCGGTTTCTTATTTGCTTGGAGCCAGTTTTATCAATGTGTTAATGAGTTATTTCTTCAGGAATTTGAATAGGGACTTTTTGTTTACTGACTAAAAAAAATATGATTCTAATTAGTCCGTCTGTTAGATTATCGAAAAATATTGGATACGTATTTTTTGTTTTATCAAATCAATAAAAATTGACGAAGATAAAACGCGTCAAAGATTTGAGTGGGAGGTGGTGACGTCACTGCTCGCTAAGAAATGTACCATACTAATGTCTTAGAATATGACGTCACACGAGTTTTCAAAGCACTGTATCGTCTTCATTGTTGTTTACGAGAAAAAAGAAAAAATATGTGTCCAATATTTTTTGGAAATCTATCTGACGGACTAACTAGATTTTTTTAGTTAACATCCCTAATGGCAATAATTTATTACAAGGGAGTTATATAATAATTGGCGCAATGTATAGGTGTATAATAAATTACACCTCTACTGAGTTTGCCTGACTATTCAGGGATTACTTCCGTAATGTTATGTTATTATGTTATCGATAAGTAATTAGTTGACAGTAACTAGATCCTAGAGTAAACAGATGTCACTGCGTCAAACTTATCTATTGGCACGAGCTACTTAGCTCAGATCCAGCAACTTTACTATCAAGTGAGCGCAAAGTCGGGCTAGGTCAACGGCTTAGGCCGCACATGACACACATCTGCTTTGCATTTTATGCAAATATAAAATACTAGCGGACGTCCCGCGGTTTCACCCGCGTAGATCCCGTTCCCGTGGGAATACAGGGATAAAAAGTAGCCTATGACACTCAGCAATAATGTGGCTTTCTATTGGTAAAAAAAAATTCAAAAAATTTGAAAATCGGTTCAGGCGATCCCGAGATTACCCCTTACAATTTAACAAACACACAAACTTTACTTCTTTATAATATTAAAAACCGTCTTCAAAAAAAAAAACAGAAACGTCAAAAATAAATCAGTTTCTGAAGTCGGTGACTTTTGTTTGTTTCATTTCATTTTTTTGCCACCGACTTCAGAAACTGATTTATTTTTGACTTTTCTGTTTTTTTTTTTGAAGACGGTTTTATTTTTGTTAAAAAGTTTTTATTTTTCACTTTTTAGTGATTCACATGTTCATGGGTCATAATGTGGACAATGTAGTATTTTTTTTGAGTTTTGTTGATTTTTCAAAAACCGCTTGTCCGATTTCGATAAAAAAATTATGGGACCATTTGGGAAGTATACCCTTTCCAACAAAAAAAGAATTTTTCAAATCGGTTAGCAAGTGACGGAGTTATGCCCGAACAAACATAAAAAAAAAAAAACAAACATCCGAATTGAGAACCTCCTTCTTTTTTTATTTAGAAGTCGGTTAAAAAATCGGTTCAGTAGATCCCGAGATTACCGCTTACAATTTAACAAATATACAAACACACAAACTTTACTTCTTTATAATATTAGTATAGATTCAAGAAAATATTATATTATTATATATTGAATTATATCACCAGACCTGTTATCCCCGAAGGATTATTTTATTTTTCTCCCACCCAGAAATCGAACCTAAGATCTCATAGCCAGCAGTCGTGCTTATTTTTTTAATATTGTTGTAATACAAGTTTAAGATACTGTACGTTTATTTATTTACTAAACATGTGCTTCCGCATAACCTTAACCATAACCTTTATCTTTTATTCTTCTTCGTCTCTCAAACTGGGAGTAGTTTGAGAGACGAAGAAGAATAAAAGATAGGTTGCCGTATCACTTTCGTATCGTGACATTTTGAATGCGGTAGTAGCTGGTCTAACTTACTGTCTAAGGTGGTCCAAACTTGAACGGTATTGTTTGTTCTATCGCTGTCAAAAATTAGACAAGGATTCTCGAGAAAATGACTTGTGATACTTAAATTATAATAGGGATGTGTCCTGGGTAAAAAAAAATATGAATCCGTTTAGTCCGTCAGTTCGATTGTCAAAAAATATTGGATACGTGTTTTTTGTTTTATCAAATTAATAAAAATTGACGAAGTTTTATCGCGTCAAAGATCAGGAGTGAGGGCTTTTGACGGCACTACGTGGTAAAAAATGTAGTGCGATGTGACGTCACACGAGTTTTCGAAGCACTGTATCGTCTTCATTTTTGGTTTATGTGCAAAAAGAAAAAATACGAATCGAATATTTTTTGGTAATCTATGTGACGGACTAATTACTTCGAGTTTTTTGTCAACTACCCTTGTCTGTTTAGTGGGTATACCGGAAAACCAACCAATTTGGAAAAGGTTAGGCAGATGATGATGACCGAAATCGAGAAAGCCCTTACCTTGACTTGAAACTTTTTCAATGGTTAAGATTTTTAATTAACATAAACAATGTTATCATAATATACTTACGACCTTTGTAGGTATAAGTAATACACACAATATAATTATGTCATCATTGGATTAGTACCAATTAATTGTATTATTACATCCGCTAACCCAGTTTTGTTTACCTCAACTTGCTTAGGTATTAGTAACAATTACCGTTTTATTATTAATTATTTACCGTTAAATAAATCACTGATTGCTTGAAATTAATAAAAAACTTCTAAGATTTTAGAAGAATTTATAATACACTAGCGGCGCTAGCGGCCTCGCAGACGTCGTCCTGGCCGGACAGCAGCGCCACCCGTAAATACAAACCATTTTCACGAATCCACTTGAACACATACATAAATATTCATCAAAATCGGTCCTGCCGTTAAGGAGGAGTTCAATGACAAACACACGTACAGTAGATTTATATATATAAAGATAAAAACAATTAGTTACCTTCAACTTTTTCATAATAAAGAACAAACAAAACCCACTAACAACTCATGCAAACTGAAGACCACTGGGAAATTCTGAAGGCGACGACACAGCTTCATCATCATATCAGCCCGGAATCACCCACTGCTGGGTATAGGCCTCCCCTTTTTTCCGCCACGCGTCCCGATCCTGTGCGTCTCTCATCCAGACGACACAGCTTAATCACATATTAAACGCGCAGTAGACCCATTCACAATGAGTCACCGAGGAAGTGCCGCTATCTAGATCAGTTAATCAGTTACCCTTTCTGGAAACCGAACCGACACAAAACGATAAAAAAATCATAGTCATTACTCCATCCTGGGCCAACTACGCAGTTTATGTACGCAGTTAACTTTGATATTGGTTATGCAAGTGTTTTATCTACCATGCTACGGATCGCTTCAGATTTTTGATAAGTTCCTAGTAAATGGGCCATTGGTATGGGCGTGGAGTAAGGTCGTAGCTTAGTTTAATGCTTCTTGTTTTGAATAGATGCAGATTTTGTGACCTAGGTCGCTGTTGTGTCAGGAGCCCACCGGGAAAGATCTGTAATTAAATAAAATTGGATAATCTCTGGCAACTTTCCAAACATTCATACATTATTTTCAAGATAACTAAAGCAATATTATTATTTCATTAAATTTATTGGAACCTTAACCTCTATGTGTTCAAGGTTGACAATGCCCTCATTTGTCAATTCGATGATTAATTGGAGTGTCGCAAAGACATTACAAATAACAAATTATAACGTAGTTTTTGACCAATCATAAAAGTGCATTATGGTTCAAGGCACTTTTTATAGCAAGCAGAAGATGCAGTTATTAATTAAGACTTGGTAATTAACCCAGAGATAATCATTGACATTGCGTTTTAAAAGCACAAGATATTGATATAGCAGTTAACAATGTAAATAATGTGGAAGTGACTTCAAATCTGCAGCTGTGCAAGCAAAACTGCATTGACAGAGATTGTTCAAGACGTTTGTTTATTATATTAAGTAATTTGTTCAAATAAACAGAGTCCTAACATGTTTACTCGACAAATGCGAGTCAATGAGAAGGGGCGTGTGCATCTCATTGTTTACATAGTGTAGCGAGCCGATAGGACCCTTTACCAATGCGTAATATGGATGAGATCACAGGAAAAGTTTAGGAAAATAAATAACACTGATTAGATTGAAGGGTCAAACGTAATGTCAAACAGTAATCAAGAACAACTGTTGAAAACAATAATGGAATAAAACAAGAAACAATTAAGCTACATTATGTCCCCATTAATTTTATTATCTTCGGTTAAGCAGTTATCTCGAATGCGGTGAGCCGCATTGTTGTAATGTAGATTTGCATTTACGTTCGGTTGCAGGTCAAGTTATTGTTTGATTCTGATAGTACTGATAGTGGTTGTTTATGCCATACCTCTCTACTGATATTGATGTTCACCGCAAGTGCATTTTAATCACCTTGAAACTTTGATTAATGTCGGTCAAAAATGATGAAGCAGGTTAACGATTATAGTGCAGACGCATATATAGCCCATCAAGCTACTACAATCGGTCAAACTTTAATAGATTTCCGAAGCAAGGTTAAGGTTGATTGGGAAAATGTTACAGTTTCGGGTAGCTTTATATATCTGCTGGTGTCTGTAAATAAGAAACTTGCACGCCAAAACAGCACAATCCGTTCCGCACAAAAATGGCGGCCTAAAATGTTCCATTGCTAGGGAAAGCAATGCCCAAATCCTTCATGATATCCTTTGCTTGTACCACCACCGCCACTAATCTTACTTGACTTCTTATGTATCCCTAGTAACCAAAAACTGTTTTCCATTCCAGCATGGAACGAAGTACAACCAGCCACTCTGCCGTTCATGATGCGGGAGAGCCGCATTGGAGGCGGTGAAGCCAATGAGATAATCGTGGGGGAGGCTCCTGACATGATGATACCGCCCGAGATCATGAGGGCACGAGTGAGGGAGGGAGTGCCTCCCCCGCTATGTGCTGGTAGATGTGCATCGCCGTCTGCAGGACCAGTGTGTGCCTTCGACGCTACGGGAACCGCCAGGACGTTTGAAACTCTATGCGATCTGGAAGCTGCGTCGTGTCGTGAGAGCACGTGTAAGTTTGGCCATTTAGTACGATTTTGTGGTGAGATATCTGGTGAGTTTGACTCAGAATCGGAGCGAATCATCAGACATGTACTGAGAGGTAGTTTTAGACAAACATACATAGTTACCATTTCTGTGTCAAATAAATATTTTTAGTTTCTTGGAGGCAACTCGGTCGCTCCATGTAAAATACTGTTTTTATTCAGCTGCATGCGGCTGCATCAGGCCGGAAACCGACGATGATGATGGAGACAAATAAACTCTGATCTGATACATTTTCTTAAATAATAATAACTCATATCATCAAATGGCTCTTTCTTTAGTCATTTAGTAGTCATTTTAACGCTTTGATGCTTTTTTTTTAATTTTCCTTTAACTCCTTGTATGTTGAATATTTAGACACAATTTAAAAGCCATTATGTCTCGCGTGGATCTACATCATCTACGTTCCGGCAGACGAAGGGTTAAAGGAAAATAATGTTTTTTTCAGTTCTTTCATAAACTGTTACTTACACAGATACTATCTTTTTTTTCATGAAGCTTTTACCATCAAATAACGACACAATTTTTTCTCATTCCAGATTATGCTATCACAAGTCTGGGAGAATGCTGATTAGGCGACAGAACACGCAAAGTGCATTGGTTCTCACATAAGTGTAAGCATTACGTTCCGCACTACCTGAGGACGGTCGCCCTATTACGTTTAACCATACGTATTAAACTTAGTAAGCATAGTGTAACTTTCTCTAGTAGAACAAACAATTTGGCACATGCATTTGGCTTTGACATTTCCGAAAGCCTTCACTTAATAGGTTTTTATGACGTCATGTTGTTTTCTTGGCACCATTGTTTTGTATGAATTTCTTGGTATGAAATTTTCATAGAAAGATACCATTTACTGATTCATATAGTGATACATTTCTATTGACTAAAGGCATATTTAAACGTCTTGGTATGTAACTTCACTGAAGTAACAACCTTGTCACAAAAATAATGTGATGTCCAATGACCTCCATATCAAATTGAAGCAGCCTCAAATGTCAAAGGTTCAGCTGAATTTAAAACAGAAATGGACTCCCCAACTGTCACCTGTCAGTTGTCCTGAAATCCAATATGTCTGCCCCATCCAATTTCGTTGCGAAAACAGTCGCCTTGATCTACCGTTTTGAGTTAGGTGGACTGTGGTTTTAATAAAATATATACTTAGTATGTACCTGTCCTTTGTGGTGTACCCTAAAATTTTAATGTTTAAATTAGATATTTATAGTTTCAAATCCCTAATTAAATTATGTAGATTGTACTTACTATTATATCCATACCGACTCAAATTTTTAGCATAGATTAAATCCCCTTGGGGGTCTAAAACTCCAAATCATGCCCTAGTATAAATTCGTTACTCAATGTATTTTTCCGTGTTTATTTTCAATCTGTTTTAAATTAAAAATCTTAATTGACAAGTAATTACTCACAAACATCAGTGTAGCCTTGGTTCTTGTACTAGGAGTTCCTATATTAGATGAGGCAGAAATAGGCATTAAATTCATATTTTCATGTTTACAAAAATAACGCCATAAGTGTTGTTTTGGAAAACATCATCCATCATACAGACTTGAATATTTACTGTCTGTCGTATAAAAACATAAATATTTCAGGTTATAATGCCTACGCTATAAAATTAAGTTAATTTAGTTTAAATATAGTTTATATGATGAATTTTAATGACCAAAGCGGTTTTGATAGCAGAATTTCTACCTGTTTTAGATTTTCACTAGGCGGATTCACACTTTTCTTTCATTTTCCTGATGAAAATCGAATTGTACAGTGTCTTATTGCAGTAAAATGAGTTTTAATTAATACATAAGGTTGAGTTAATATTATGTATTTTCATGATCTCTCAAAGATCATTGAGGTCTTATTTTTCAATAGTTGTGTAGCTATTGTCTGGCGAATAACTATGTAAAGGAGAAGTTTCAGCTTCCATACAAAATTACTCCACGTCCAACAGCTGAGAAAAATATCTATTTTTTTTTTAAATGAGTATTGATAAATTGTGTACTTCCAAATGTAATCCTTACTGGCTATCATACTTAGAAATTGGTCCAATTCTTTCAGTCATTAATTTATCTTAAAAATATTATTTTTACTTGCAATGAATGATGCAGTACCTACTACTATAACGACCATAAAAAGTGAAATAAATAAGACTAATATAAATAATATGTTAAACTACTGCTTTCCTGTTACAAATAACGTTTTTTTTCGAGTGGAACTACCATGCGGCCATGGTACCCTGACCGTTAATTTAAAAAATACTTTTAAAAATGTTATCATAAACCTAGAAGGTATAAAAACTATTTTTAAACAATCGCAATGAGTTAATACAGTGTTATATTGTTTTTCAATCCTATTCTAAACCTAAAATTATAAGTTGTTTAATAGGTATTCTGCCCCTGAATTAATGTTTATAGCAATTTTTATATACCAGCCAGTAAGGATGATTACCGGGAGTATATATATTTTATAATTATTTTTAGCGATTGTTTGAGATACTTATCTTTGATTCTTGCAAGTTCTCCTTTCAAAACATATTAATTAAATAGATTGTAGATAAAATTAAAGCTATCAAACCGCATTTTTTTCCAGAGATAAAAGTTATCTACCCATTGAAAAATCAGGCCTCTAGATGCTTTTGATTCTTTCAAATTATATATATATATTAAAAGCTCTTTGGGAGTGACAAATTCATCTTCATCATGACAATCTGCAACAGATGATATGCAATAAATTATATTTGGAGATAATATTGTTCAACACTTATTTTAACTTTTTAGAAATAAGACTTTGGTCAAAAAGTTCCTAAAATTCAAAATTACTCGTATTTCTTAACGGAAATTGTATTAGTCTGTAAGTAGTTGTAAAATTAACGCCAAAGTCATGTTCAAATAAATATTTTAGTAATGATTGTAATTGTAAGATTATTGTTTAAGTCAATATTTTTATTTATTGTACAAAGTACGGATTATCATGGCTTTTAGCAGTCGTGACATTGACATCATAATAAATGGAATTTAGATTCAATAAAGATTTTACAACGTAAGCTTTCTTTATTTCATTAGTTTTTTTTTTTTTCGACGTTCCATTTTCCTTCCCCCGATAAGTTTCCTTTCTTCCCTGTTTGTATCACCCGTAAACACCTCTAAGTCTTTTCATCAACGTTTTCTACAATTTCTACAGTGACGATGCCCGTCTTCTGCCATCTATTTCATTGAATAATGCCCGTGGCCCATCGGTTCCGACGCATCATACGATTTCCTTTTTTTAGTGCTCGTTCACTTTTATCACAACAGCCGTATGAAATTCGCGCGCCCGCGTCTGTGACCTGCACCTACATGCTAATTTAAAAAATAATAAGTATCCAGAGTCTACGTGTTTGGCAGTAGTCGTATGCCGTGCATAGGTACGTTATAAACGACTAACATTAAAAGTAGGCACGATGTATGAGCTGATAGGACACCTCGAAAAAGGACAAATGCAAAATCTCAATCAGCATCAGAATTAATTCAGCATTAGTAATTACCTAGTTCTTTTTTTGCTTACTAGGTGGATCGCTAGTTAGGAATAAAATTTACGTCACCCTTCTTGCAATGTGCGTGCTGGTTAGAAAATGGAAAATTCAACCCACTCCAACTCTTCAAGAAAGGCTAGTATCTCCAGTACTAACCGATCACGTAAGTATTTCTGTACGGATCAGAATAGAACCTACAACATCTACCCTGCCACCCTGGGATTAAAACGTGAGCGATAGTCAGCCAGCAAACATCCCTACAGGCGACAGGCAGTCTATCTCATACAAGTGGGTCACTTCGTCCGCCCTATTGACTCCTGATCTAGGCGGAGTCATAAGTGATGTAAATACTAGATAATCCTTCACGATATACATCGAATGTTGTGATATCATTTGTTTTTGTTATTGGCTGGCACGTTTTGTCTTGTCATGTGACTTGCTGAGGATTGCATACGATAGTAGAGAAGATGTTTTTGTTTTAGTACTTTGTAATCTTAGTATTTGTGGTTCATATTTTCCACCTACTTTACGATTATTTATGGAAAATTATAAGGTCCAGGGCTTAGGATCACGTCTTACGGCCCCCGTAGGCGTGGGCCTGTGGACGGTGAGTAATGCGCTAGCTCATGGCCCGTCCGTCTTATGACGACGACAGGCCATGTCGACGGCGCCTTCGTGTTCCACGCGCGCCTCAAAGAGATATATGTATCGGTGATACAGCTTTTAGCTCTACAACCGTTTTCTTTTTTGGCAGAGATGGTATTAATTATTAAAGGACATTGCCCAACTTCGGTCCAAAATCCGCCCAGGAATGGGAGTACCTGCGCTGGGTTCCTGGCAGTACTCTATGTCATTATACTAAATATTTTGAAAATCCATCCTGGGGTTCCTATTTTTTTTACAGATTTATTTTGATGATAATATTGTTTATACATGCTTATTTTTTGACGGTGTTTTTTACATTTTTACGCTTTTTGGACCCCAACTAAAGACAATTTGTGTAAATGGACAGTTTTATATGTTCATTTTTTGACATAATATGTCAAAAATGTCGGATTCGACGGTCTGTTAGCTTTTTTAAACAGAGTCCAGGCCGTTTGCAGTCTCGCTTGTAACATATCGAGGCACTGGGCCTCAAGGTGGCTCTCAAGAAGATGGAGGCTCTGGTATTAAAAAAAAAAAAAAAAAATTATTATTACTTGTGCCCCGACGCCAGCTTCCGGCTTGCGTACACCTCACCATCATGTTGCAACGATACCGGTGTGGGCAAGCATAATACTTGGGCCTGGTTACATATTTCGGCGAGCACTTTGCTCAGCTTGCACCGGACCAAACGTGGTCTGAGACGGCTGTAAACGGGGGTGATTCGGGGATACAGAGCCCCGGTATGGGTACACCCTCGTGGGATTCGGAGGCGTAAGTGCTCACTGAAGTCTACCGGCGTGACGCAGACCTGCAGGTGGAGAGCGGCAGGCGTCCGATGCCTGAAAGTGGTCATGAAGTGGTGTAGGGAGGACCAAACCCATACCCTGGGAAAATGGCGGGTGAGGCAGGAGACGCCTAGTGCAGGTCACTGAAGGTTTCCTGGAGGAGTGGGTACGGAAGTGACATGGGACGTTAACCTTCCGTCTAATGCAAGTGTTGTCAGGGCATGGCTGCTTTGGCAAATACCTGCACAAAGTAGCGAGACGGGAGGCAATTCCCGCGTGTGTCACCAGGGCGACTGCAGCGAGGACATGGTGCTTCACACTCTTGAGCATTGCCCTGCATGGGTGGTGAAGCGCCGTGCTCTCGCGTGCGCTTTACCGGCGTGGCCAAGGCCATGGTTGACAATAGCGAGGCATGGAAAGCATTAGCGTCCTTCTGCGAGGATGTTATCTCGCAGATGGAGGTTGCGGAGTGCATTCCATCCTGACGCACTCCACCGCCTCCGTGATCAGTTGCAGGAGGACAGGGTGGTGGAGGAGCCGCCATGACGACCTGATGCCGCCCTAGGAGGTGCCAGCGGGCGATAGATCGGGGAATCTGTCGTCGCCGCATTGTACGGCGCTTATGAGTAGTGGCGGTTTTAGGTGAGCCCAGACATCGCCACAGGATTCTGCAGGAGCCCAGAGGCAGGCTATGCTGGATGGGTCGCGAACGTCATGCGTAGCAGTTCTCGGGGCTCACCCGCCAAGGCGACAGTAAGCTCACGGCGGTGTTTTTACAAGCCCCATACTACTCTGTGTAAAAAGTATCGGGAATATGTCAATAAAAAGACCCGCGTAAAAGAGGTCGTTCTAATTTTTTTACTGCATGTTGGTAGCACTGTACTGATTAAGCGCGCAAAATTTGAGCGGGATCTGTCATTTAATTTGTTTTAAACTACACTTTTTGTTGGTGATAGTTTTGAGTGCTCGGCGATTTTTACAATGCAAAATATTGTTGAACAAAGAGTGTGCCTTAAATTTTGTGTTTCGAATGATATTGCATGTGGTGAATCACTAAAAATGTTGCGAAATACCTACGGCGAATCGTGTATATCGAAAACAAGGACTTATGAATGGTATAAGGCTTTTAAAGAAGGCCGAGAAGTAGTAGCGCCAAAGTCGCTCCAAAATCAAGGTGATGCTGACTGTTTTTTTTGACTAACGTGGTGTGGTTCACTCCGAATTCCTTCCAGAGGGAGAAACAGTGAATAAAGAATATTATTTAGGCGTCATGAAGCGTTTGCGTGAGAGTATCCGTTGAAAACGTCCAGATTTGTGGCAACACAACTCATGGATGCTGCACCATGATAATGCACCATCACACACAGCCATTATAGTGAAAGAGTTTTTAGTGAAAAATTCAACAAAAGTTCTCGACCAAGCACCGTATTCACCTGATATGGCTCCGTCTGACTTTTTTTTATTTCCCAAGTTAAAATTACCACTTCCAGGAAAACGTTTTGAGTCGATAGAAGCCATAAAAGAAAATTCGCTGAATGAGCTAAAGGCCATACCGCAAATAGCCTATGAAAAATGTATGGAAGACTGGGTGAAGCGGTGGAGATGTTGTATTGCAAGCGATGGGGCCTACTTTGAAGGCGATATAATAAATTTAGATGAATAAGTTGTATTTTTTGTTTTATTGCCAAATTCCCGATACTTAGTACACAGAATGTATAACCAAACCGTCTCTCCGGACGCGGACGGTGCGGTATGCGTTAGGCATTTTTCACTACTTAATAATAAAAAAAAAATAAGCACCATGTTGCTATCAGACCTCTGCCCTCTCTTTAGACAGTACATACAGAGACATTAATGAAAATGATGATGATTGAAATTGAAATAAATAATACAAGGCATTTCAGTTTTTCTTGTTCCTTTCTATCACTTCCAATACGGATAAGTATTAAAACTGTCCATTTATACAAAATGTCTTTCGTTGTGGTCTTAAAGGGTGTAAAAATCTTCAAAAGGCGTCAAAAAACACCATGTGAAAAAATAAATTCATCAGAGTAAATAGGTAAAAAAAAGTGGGAACCCCGGGATAGAATCTAAAAATATTTTGTCTAATGACATAGTTTAATGCCAGGAACCCGGCGCAGGTACTCCCATTCCTGGGCAGCATTTGGACCAAACCTCATATAAACTTGAGCAATGTCCTTTCTTGGACCCAGGGTCGCCACACTAGTCGCTAGTCAGAATAATGTTCAGGCATACTTACCTACATAACACATTCCATCATGGTCATGGTCTGTTCTGGTTCTGAAGCACCGCATTCATACCGAGTGCCAAAACATGGGTGATTATTTGAACATGTGCATATTACGCGGCCCTCCCCGAATAACTACTTATCTTTATATAAAGCTTTTATATATAAAGTTATGTTTTTTTTTTATTTCACGTAAAACATAGTTCGAGCACTATATACGGATGTACATAATATATTCCTATGTTTTTAAACAACTAAGTTATGTTCATAAACGTTTCTCAAATCTCATCACCATTCGTGTCCCAATTTCCAAATGTTAGCAGTTCATGCTCTAAAAGATATAAAAATACCCTAAAGATCGTATTTTTAAGAAGTAATTTAGATAGTACACAACATGCTTTACTAATTAGCAAAAATATACACATTAAAGAACACTTTTAGGTAATTTGTAACGACTTTGAAAATTGTCCCAACACTTTATACTCACTACCATTTGTTCACACAGTCGCAGGGTTACTTTTTTCTGCGTAGTGTATTGCTAACTCGGCGGTCGGGCTCAGTTCTGCGTCTCGACTCGTGCGGGTCACACTTCGAAAAGTGTTTTGGCGTCAACTCTAGCCTACCTTAATCGCCCAGAAATCGTGTTTGGCAAACAAAAATCTCCTTACCGTTCGAGTTTCCCCTGGCTTGTCTAACATTTTTATTTATCATTTTTATGTATTGTAATAGTCGCCATAGGATACTCTTTGGTTTGATTATGTTCCCAATTTTTTAAGTTCAACAAAGAACGTATAATGTGAAAAAGTGTACAAATACCTAATTACCATTTATATAATTACCATTTTTCCCGTTCGTATTTTGGCGAACGGTAATGAGCAATTTGAAATGGTAATTAGTACCAGTTTAAGTGGACCTCTTATTATATGGAAACTCCTTACTCCGCTAGGCCAGCCCAAGATCGAATTGTTACTACCAACGCCTGATCGATTGTTGATCGTTCGGTGTGAACTGGCACTTCCGCAACAAAATAAACCTACATACCTAGAAAAAAAAAGAAAAAGAAAAAAAAAAAAAAATAAAAAAAAAATATAAAAACAGATAGAAAAAAAAATAGAAATTTAAACAAATATTATTATTTAAAATTTCTATTTTATAAATTTCAATTTAATTTACTTTAAATTTCAATTTAATTAAATTAAATTTAAAAAAATAGAAATTTAAAAAAATATTATTATTTAAAATTTAAATTTTATAAATTTCTTTTATAGAAACAGCAAATCTTTTGTATTTTTCTGTTTATCATTTGCCTAAGACCAAATTATTTTTTGATTTAGTACAGACGCACATCGAGCTACCCGAAACAGACAAATTTTCTCAATCAACTTTGAACTTAATGCTTTAGCGATAAAGTTGAAAATCTATTAAAGAAATTTGACAGATTGCTGTAGCTTGATGTGCTGGCGTATGTACATGAGCAGTTTCTGGTCATGAAAGTGAGACTTATAAATATTTTAAGTTTATAAATAAGATCTCATCGAGTTGAAGAAATATCTTAGATGGAACTTATAAGGTTTAAGCTCTATTTACACTGAGTTTGATTTTATTTGAATTACTAGACAGATAATGTTATTGATTTTTTGGAAAACCGGTTGATTTTTGAGTTATTTTTTTTTGTTCAATCACGTCGCTAAATAGCTAAGTTTGATGTCATATAATGTCACCTAAATCATTAATAAATATGTGATTCAAGTATATTGTTCATTTTATTTCTAATTACCAATCACGAAGCATAATTACCATTTTTTAAATGCTAATTACCGTACGTTTCATATCTCATCACCGTTCGACGAAAATTTTCAGCTGTAAATTCAGACCTATAGAGCAGTTCAAATACTGTGCGTTTGATTTATTTGGTTAAGCTACACTATAAACTTTAAGTTAAATCCATAAAAGTTCTAATTGGAAGCATTATTTTGACCTTAATTTACGAATCCTGAATATGCTTATCTTCAAATATTCACCCACATACACAAAACTGTGTAATTATTGGTTTGACGCCTGTAAAAATGAGACTTACACTCAACTGTCTACCAGCAAGGCATATTTATATATTCCATTATATTCTATATTTTTAGCGAAACAATAGTAATTTGATGTAACTAGAACTACACGCGCAGCATGACCACCTTCGAAATATTCCGTGTATACCAGCAATATGGTACAGATTTATATAGGCTCATTATAACTGATTCACTAGCCATTTTTCGTAAAGAACTCGCCATATACATAACTATTCAAGGTATCTGTGAAGAAATCTTACAAACTAAAAGCTAAATCCCAAAAGTAGTCTACTAAAGTGTCTCCAGGGAACGTGGAACCAGGACGTGTCCTATTTTTGAACGCAAAAACGAGTTCTAAGCACGGTCAGCATAAAGGAGCTGGATCGTTTATATGAGGCAGCACTCCACTAACTCAAAGGCGCTTCCGCTAGTAAGGAAAATAAAGTGACACTGAGTTTTAAAGTACTTGGCACTACTTCTCATCTTTTTAAAGACGTACCGTGATTTTAGAAGACCAGCTTAGTTCCGAGTTCTTAGCTAAGTATAGCTTTAGTAGATGGTTACAATACAAGGTAGTCTCATTATTATTATAAGGAAATCGATAATTTTAATATAATCGGTAATGTTTGGTACACGTATCGTCATCTAATAAATAAATTACGATAAAGATAAACCAGTATACTTAAAGAACAGTAACTTAGTTTGGTATAACAACATTAACCACTGAACATAATAAAGACAGCATTTGAGTTTCTTCTGACCCTTGAACGCATCATCACAAAGGCTGGGGACCCTTTTCTAAATTCGTTTATTTATTTTTCGTCCATACATTATTGTATGAGTTGGCTAACATGGGTTTGTTACATTTTCTCACACCTTATGCCATGGTAAGGGGCTGCGGATTATCGAAAGAGATGACGTGGCCTCGGCACAAGGGCGAAGAAGGAACATGGGTTGGTTTTTAGTCAGCTTCTACTGACTAAAAACCAACCCATGTTCCTTCTTCTGACACTCCCCTTCGCTCTGCCCAAGAGCGGGGGGGTTATTTGATGATTTTCAACGCACCAAAAAAAAATGGTAAGTGTAGCTAGTACTACACCCTCTTCAAAAACAAACGATTAACTTATTTAAACTTACATGATTTAATACACAATTAAATATAAAATGACAACACACATAACATGTGACAATGCTCTGCTAAAACTCTACTAAATCACAGCTTCTTTTGATGTTAGTCAATATAAAATGCAGTCATTAAAGAGTTCATAGTGTTCCCAGCTTAAGATAGACGGATGCCGTCGGAGCCAGCGCACTCGCCTTTGCTGATCTTGTGGAGGGCTGAAAAAAGAAACATTGTTGGTATAAGGATAAAATAATCATTACGCATGTAATCCCGAAGAGTTAGGCAGAGGTGTACTTAATAGAACACCCACATTTCGCAGGTATATTAAATCCCATGTTCTAGGGGGTGAGTCAAAACAACAACTGCTCTTTACTTTAATTACCCATTTGTTATTCAAAGCATCCATTACCACAATGTTTTAAGTGTGCTACATTCAGTTGGTATCGTAGTAGAACGTGATTTTTCACCCAAACAAAAAAGTCGTTTCCCAACAATATTTTTGCCTAGGGTTACTAAGTTTGATGTATTAACATAATTCTTGGTTGACGGCTTCTTGCAACAGCAAACACATAATCAGCCTATAATGTTCCCATTGCTGGGACACAGGCCTCCTCTCTATGAAAGGGGTCATTTCTTTTTTTTTTTGGTTCATTAATATGCCAGTTTGAAGTTTCATCACGATGTATGCCTTTACCGTTTTCAAAGCTAAGAAATTCTTCGTATAATCTGAATCATGGAAATGGCTCCAACGATTTTCATGAAATTTTGCTAGGTTTAATTTTTAGAAAACGTCGTTTTCCAAAAAAGTACGAGTCAAGCTCAGTCATCCAGGTACTATAATTTTATTTGAAACGATCGAACGGCTTGTAAGATTCTCCAGTATAATTAAATCCTAGTAACCATTTTACACACGTGGTAAAACACATCCTGCAGTACCTGCTCATCGAAAAACAGGTTTGCATTTGTCTAAACTGTAGAGTAAAAAATTACCAAAACTTTGGTCTATCAAGTTCATCGCCCTTTGGAAGCAGCTTCGTAACTGTTTATTATAATTATGAGGTACACATAGGTCTAATATAAGACGAATGTAGTATGGATAGGTACCTCACAAATCCCTACATCTATTAAATATTTAGGAAAAATCTATGCCGTCCTAATATGTACTTAGGTATAGTATTTTTACTCAATTGCATCGGGAGTACTGGGGCGTGTTATTTTTCTTCTACAGACATCTTTTCTGATGTTCAATATTTATGTTGGTCAAAACAGCATTGTTCTGTTGTTCATCATTGTCGTTAAATTACTAAAATTCAGCCAAAATTTTTTCGTTATTAGGCATTATTTGTATCGCTTTTTGGATTCCTAATTAAGAATTTCAATAATGGAATCAACTGCAATTTGATTCAATTACCGGTATCCAGCCTAGATTAGGTACATCGAGCGACCTCTACTTATATTGTTTGAGTGTATATAGCAACCCATAATATCAAAACAGCATGACTCACGATCCGGTCGGGGCGTCAAGTACAATAACTATGGCAGCCCCGCTATATTACCACGGTTACATGACGCGTCACACCTTGTTGCTCACACAGGCTCTATAACCACTGGATTGCAAACTATTTCATACAACGTCAATAGGCTTTTATTCATCATCATCGAATTCAGAAACTCGTTGCTCTATTTCGTTGTTATGGGTTTTTTTGGTCAATTTTGCAACATCACGCGCCGTCGAATCTCTTTTGTTAGTGGAAAATGTATTGCATTGTATAATTTCGTTGGAAAACACGTTGTTGTTTATTTTTAGGCTGAATCGATATTTTAATTTGTTAACAGCTCTGGCTGTCAGGAAATGTTATTGATTGTTGTTGTATATAAAAAAAGGCAGTCACATATTGATGTTCAGATATCGTATTTTGAACCTTCATGAACTTATTTATCTTATCGACCCTTAGAAGGATCACAAGGTTTCTTTGCTTTTGCAATTTCGAAGTGACGTAACAGCAACCTGTTAAGGATGCAATAAATGTTGTATTGTTGTTTTTTAAACATAACATGTTATTACCTACATCATGTTGAGAAAGAAATCACTACCAGTTCTAGAAATCGAATCCTATACCTTGCAATTACTAGATCAACGAAGCTTACGGCAGTTTTTAAATCTGCTTTTGCATTCACTGCTTCTGCTCGTGCATAGCATTTCACGTTTCCTTTAGTTTATACCTGCATAATTGCTTTTCCAACCTTTTTTAAATTCCGTATACGCGTTGGATAAAATGGTCAAACCTTTGACCACAGAATACTTGTCATCATATCCACCTGTCTAGTAGCGATCGATCGAACAAATAACGTTTCTCTGTACGAGTAGGTCCGATGTAGGTTCTTTTAGGAAAATCAATAGTGTTTCTTCATTAAATTATTTACAAAACATGATCTAGTTACTTTTATACAGGTATCTAAATAACTTAGGCTAAACTTTACCTTCCTATTTTTGTATAATATAATAGAGGATCAGTAGACTTTAAAGTTGACCTTTTCCTTTTAGAACCTTTTAGAGTTCAACTAACTTAGTTGACCTTTAAACTAGGTTTTACCTGAATATTGATCTTACCTACGCTCTTAAAAGTATTATAGCCAGACTTTAATAATAATGCTATCAGGTAAAACAACAATGAACGACCTAAACACAGGATCTTACTCAGAAGTGTGTGTAGGTGTTATGAACAATTCAATGTTAATAGTAATAAAACGTTTCTTTTAGTTAAATGACTCACGAGCCGTTGTTTGAGAGATCGTATCATACCGTCTACAATGCTATTGTAACATAACTTTACAAGGAAAACTCTTGAGCTTCCCGGAACGTATGATTTTTCAACATTTTAAATTAGTGTTGTGTTCCACCTTGAACTGACTCCTTGAGGTCGTTAATTTAATGTGATCTAAGTTAGTACGGCCTGAAAATACTATAGTTTTTATTGAGTTTTGGGCATATTTCCTGAAGTGTTCGGAGTTTTATTTTTGAATGTTATAAGATATTATGGATGCTTCATCACGTCCGTTCGTCTATGTGAATGGCTACCTGTTCCGTATGCATGAAATGATAATGAAATATTTGGTCAGTGGGTCGTCTTATGGGTTTCCCTATATAAATGGAATTTCATCAATAATTTCATGGGTTTCCATGCCTCGAAAAGCACGTTAGGTCGTTGATCCTAGCTGTCATTTGTAGATCTTTGATCAGTCAGTTTTGGTCTTTTAGGCAGTCTGTGGCCAAAAACAACCACTTTTACCTATGGATATCGTATTACCCAGTCTAACTGGGTTGTGGAGGACAGATAGGCAGTCCCTCCGTTATCACTTATTGTAGTGATCAAGTTCCACTTTAATAGGTTCACCTTCTGGTAGTTACTACGATTTTTCTTTTGGTACAAGCCCGCCATCTATTCCCAAACCACTGTAACTCCTGTTAGCCAGAATCAACAGTGGCGACCACAAGAAAAGCACCGACAATGAAGCTCGACGAAGTCCCAGAGAAATGATTTAACTGTCTTGGATCCCGCAACGAAATTAATCAGAAAATATTACTATGATTTATATGACCACAATACTCACTGTCATGGTGCTCGCAGTTGTAATTGTTCATGACGCACTCACTGCCAAAAGACTTGGACTTCTCTCCCTGCTTGCCGGCGCAGATGGGCTCCAGAGCCACAGAGCCGCAGTCGTGCATGCAAGCCTTCTTGCGGGCTGCTTCTGCCTTGACCTGCTTCAGGTCAGGTTTGTCGGGCCGGCAGGTTACCGCCACGATCACCAACGCTGGAAATTGGTTAAAAAGGATTATCAGTAGTGGACTAGTGGCTTAGGGTTTTTGATCAGTTTCGTTTGTCGAATCGAACTTTAATATCTTCACTGCTGGCACATCCTCTCTGTGAAATACACCACGACGTGGACCTAGGATTTTTAGGATAACATCATGTGCCCAGTGTGAATTGTTAGGAAAAGCAATTGTAAGGCATAGGTATACTATCCCGTCAGGGCTGCGGATTATCGAAAGAGATGACGTGGCCTCGGCACAAGGGCGAAGAAGGAACATGGGTTGGTTTTTAGTCAGTAGAAGTCTGACACTCCCCTTCGCTCTGCCCAAGAGCGGGGGGGGTTATTCGATGATTTTCCACCCACCAAAAAAAAAAAAGGCATGTACTATAACGAGAATAGAATGTAAATTAACTACCAGATGGTCGTTCTGAGTCAGTCATGAAAGACAGAAGGAAATTATCTAATATAGGTAGGTACTCAAGGTTTCAGCCTGTGGTTTCAGCCAACAGAATTGATTTGTACTAAAAAATAACTAGTAGGTTTTAGATGTTTGGAAAAAGCTCTTCACTATATTCTAAGGCTTTATCCTCAATGTGGAAATGAGGATAAAACCTTTATTTATATAAGGTAAAATAAAAACAAGTCAATAATATATTTGAAAACGGCAAATATTGCGTTAAAGAAAAAACCTGTTAATTAAGAGCTCAAAGAAGGATGCGAGGCTGAATATTAATTATTTCGTTACCACATTATTCTTATAAACTGTTTGCAAACACTTTAAACACATGGAATGATAATAATAGGTATATTTCTAGGAAAATAATGACTCATGACCTTAGTAAAGCTTTTGTTGAACAACAATCATTTCTAAAGATAGAAAATATAGTATCAATAGATAAAAATATATGAAGAACTATTTTCTTTGACTTTTGGTATGAAATGTTTAAAATCTTCTTTGAAAACCTTCTCATTTCCTAAAACCTAACATTTCTATGTTCCTACAGAAAATAAACTGTCTCCTCCTGAAACACTTGCTTTGAAGAAAGTCAGTTCAGCAGGGTACTTAGTTCAACGTTAGTTCATAGATCGAAATCACTCCCCGACCCTTACGCGAACCAGCCCGCTTGACTGAGCCTGTAGTTTAAACCAGCCTCTAAATAACGATACAACTCAGATCTAGCCTGTCCCCTAGCTGTCCCCCAGTGACGCCCTTAGCCGTGGTATACCCCACAGGGGATGCCCTTAGCGTGTGTAGTGACTGAGTTTGTTGTTTTTTTTTTTGCTCAGGCTGGAGGTTTAGTTTAACGGGGCTTTTATCCGCACTTAGCCTCTTGATTGGGCCATTGTAAGGCAGGAGGTTATGCAGATAACCACCTCCTGGGTTGAACTGAGAGGTGCCATTTATAAAAAAAAAGATGGAAACAGACAACCCTTTGAAATTGTAAAACAATTTTTATCCAGACATTGCTAAACTACATTACATTTATCCACGTCTCCCTAACAAACCGGAAGTATTTAGAGCTCATCATGTAATCAAGTCATAGGATCGCCGTAACTCTGGCTGACCTTAACTAAGACCATTTAAGGTCGTAAAATGCTCATCTAGGTAATTACAGGAAGAGGGACCACTTTGGACCAATGGACACTGGTTTGCCAATGAGGTAGGACCAGAATTAAGACTTAATTTTGTAGCTCATCAGCCTAAAGGACAGTTATAATGAATTTTAATAAGTTTTTTAGGGAGATATTGCAAGCTCCTTGGTATCTTAGTATTCTAAATTCCTGAATGTGCAGAAGATGAAGGAGTTATAGAATTTATGATATGGGTGGATTATGCAAAATTACCTAAATCTTTACTAAGATGATACTTGGTCCAAAATGGTGTTCTTTTTGTATTTATACGGAACCTAAAGGAAACGATGATGAAAGGAAAGTCACACATTGTCATAAATTTAAGCAAGAATAAATGGACTGAACTTCTAGACGCTACTGAAGACGCTAAGCTCGTAACTCTTTACGACTCTATTTAGAGCGAAAACTAATTGCTGCAGTTGCAAGTTATAGAACAAAATGAATTCTCAGAACGTTTTCGATTATTTTGTTTAGTTATATTTCTGTTATTATCTTTTGGCAAAGGCCTCTCTCCACTCTTTCCACTTTTGAAGTAAAACCTTTTCCTCCTGTAGCAAAAGAACTGCATTTAATCCCTAGAGAACCTCTTTAGAATGAACCAGTTCACAGTTCATAGTAATTTTAAAATGTGATATACAGTCAAACAAAAAACCCACCAAACAATACACTAGCAAAAAACACAACACAGATGTGAATCACCCAGAAACATAGAATAACAATATTGTAGATCACTGTCAAGATAATTTATGAAAGTTTTTGGGAAGTTTAAGATATTTCGCCAAAAACCTACTTTAAGACAAACAATGAACAACAAAAACTTACCAAAAACAAACAAAGTAGCTGCCTTCATAGTTATGTAATCACAAATCTGTGTTGTGGAGCACTAAACGTGTATAACTGCGAACAGAGAAGGCAAGCCAACTCGCTTTATATCACAATAGTGGGGAGCTCGGCAAACGCCGTGATTGATGCAAATCTTACACTACATATCCACTACTTCATATTCGAGATCATCTCTTCCTCACTTCAGCAAAAAACTGCAATGGAAAGCGTGTTTCAAGTGGTGTCGTTTTATCTGCAAGTCAATATTGTGTGTGTTGATTTTAACGCAAATATAAGTATAGTTCATTGTTCAGAAGAGACAGTTATTTTTTTTATTTGGATGTGGTGATTTAATCTCCTGTTATTTACATGTAGGTAGGTAGTGTGTAAAATAATGTCCATGATATGCTGCTATGAGGAAAACACGAACCCATGTATAAGTAGAACCTGTCTAGCTATTGAGTGAGTGTAGAGTGCGCTTACTGCTACGCTATCAAGTACCTTATATTTGTACCTTATATAACTTAGGACGTCATTCCGAAAATAATCCAATATAAGGCAATGACCATTTAACGTTTCAAAAATGCATATCATAGCTATGTTATAAGTGTAGATTAATAAACTGCTAAGACTGGAATTCGAAAAAAACTTCATAATATAAACGAGAAATTGGTTGCTATGCATTGACAATCAAGCCTGTTGTTATTTAAACCAGTAGCGGGACTAGTTATTTACAGTGATACATTGTTATGTTTGATAACAGTAATAAGATTAATGCCATGTATATACCGTAAGCCAGTCTCTTTTAATGATTAATGTATCTAAAGACTCTATAGACAGATAAATGAAATCTGTCTGCCTGTACGACATATTAAAGCCGTTTATTTTGTTTGGGACAAACCGGCCTCACTATTCCCAAACCACTGCAAGTCGTGAAAGTCAGAATCAAAATTAGAATAACACCGAGACAATGAAGCTCGACGAAGTATCAGAGAAACAATTTAACTGGCCTGGATCTAGCAACGACTTCGAAGTATCAGGGAAACAATTTAACTTTCCTGGATCTAGCTACGAAATTAAACAGAAAAAAAGAATAGTGAAAGCGTAGGAAAAACAGCATTTCTAGTGTTCCACCATTGAAGAAGTGGAATTTATGTTTTCCCAAAAATATAAGCCTGTTGCAGACGAAGAGCTCAGCTAAGTTAGCTTAGTCCGCATAGTTCAGGCAGAGTGGAGTCTCAGAGTCAGGACTCCAGTTTTGTGATTTAAGGGCCCTACGGCCTTCCCCGAGATAAGTAGACGGGAGACCAAGGAGAAGGCGGGACGGCGGGACGTCTTGGTTTGATATTTAGATGCACTTTTCATAAGGTTTTATTTAACTCGCCTTATTAGTTAGTTCGTTAGTATGTTTTGGTGAAATCTTACAACTCAATTTAAAACCAGTTTCCCCTAACTGGTTGAGTTGACATTTTGCACACACCTCTGATTCTGGTGACAATACACTTTTATGAAAAACATGACTTGATCCTGTAATCCTGACTGGATTGCCTCCTCACGAGGGAATTTCTCAACGGCTAACACGAATACGAAGCTTTTTAAATAATATTCGAGTGTAACGAATTTTGCTTCCTCTTAAATTAATATTTTTTTAAATAGTTTTACGGTGTTCGACACCATGTTTTAAATTGATGCCTTAGTGATTGAACGCACTTAACTTTAATTTTGCTTTAAGTACATAATAAAGCTACATCAACCCAGACGTTTATGAAATCTTCAAACTCAATTTGTTGAAATGTGATCTTCTTTATCCTGCTACAAAAGATTTGAGTCATTCTTCCGCAATATACCGGGTAGAAGCTCTTTGTATCTGTATAAGTAGTTGAATTACCTAATTAAGAGCAGAATGATGCAGTACAAATCATACCAGCTATCTAGGTACTGCTATTATATATAACTGCTGCTAAGTAGAATTTCCGTCAGTGCTCCTAGCTCAGTCTGTATAGACTGAAGGGTCGACAACGACAAGCCGAAACTACTGACAACCGAAGGGGGGGACCCTTCGGTCTCGAAGACTGTATTCCGAAAATAAAAAATAAAAAACAAACCAACTTGCCAACTGTGGAGGCTTGTCGTTGACTGTCTTCAAACCATATTTCTTTTTATATTTATAAAATAGACACTCTTACGTTGGACATTCAGGAAGAGGTTCCCTGGTGTATGCTTTTCGCCGACGACATTGTATTAGTTGCCGAGAGTGGCCTCGAGTTCCAGAGCAAATTGGAGGTGTGGTGGCAACGACTGAAGAATGTTGTCCTGAAGAAACTAAGTAGAACCAAAATGGTATGCTTGTTTTGTGATTTCGACGGTCTCTCCAGTCCTGGGTCTATAACCCTTGCCGGAACGCCTATACCAATCTGCTCCGATTTTCGGTACCTCGGGTCGCTTGTCCAGGGAGATGGCGATGTAGACGGGGACGTAACGTACCGGATCAATTCAGGATGGAAAAAATGGCGACAGGTCACTGGAATAACTTGTGACCCACGAATGCCCCTCAAGTTAAAGGGGAAAATATACAAGTCCGTGATTAGGCCTGTCGTACTGTATTGTTGATCAGAATGTTGGGCTGTGAAGAAGATGGATGATAAAAGATTGCATGTTGCGGAGATGAGAATGTTGAGGTGGATGTGTGGTGTGACCAGAATGGATAAAGTTGGGAACGAGTATATTAGAGGAAGTTTGAAAGTTGCGCCAAGTACAGAAAAGTTTAAAGGGAATCGACTGTAATGGTATTGGCATGTGTTGAGGAGGGATGAATCACATGTGAATAAAAAAAATTATGAATATAAACACAGAATATAAATGTGGATGGATGGAGAGGGAGAGGAAGACCAAAGAAAAGACGGATGGAGTGTGTGAGGAGTGATATGAAGGAAAAAGGAATAAATGATAACGTGACGACTGACAGGGCAGGATGAAAGAAAATAACGTGTTGCGCCGACCCCAAATGACATGGGATGATAACTGCAAGCCAGCTAAAGTCCAAACTCAATAAAATAATATACATGGTGTGTGGTGCATCGTACGCCAAATTGATCAGATGGTCGACTGTAGGGGTCATCGGCTATCCTTTCACACCCATAAACACTTCTCATGCCCTGTGGATTTTTTTTCAAACTACATGGCTAATTTCACTAATTTAGAATTTAAAAGTAATCGAATACAATATAAATCTAAATAAAATTAAAATTCGGTGTAAAAAAAAAGTTACATTTTATTTTATAAAATTTGAGGCTTTTTTAATAAAAAAATGGCATGAGAAGTCTGAAAAGATATAAGATGACCCTCCCGTCGAAAAAACACCCTGTTTAATCTTTAAATATAATATTATAATTCTACTGTACGTGTCTTTGTCACTGAACTCCTCCTAAACGGCTGGACCGATATGGATGAAATTTTTTGTATGTGTTCGACATGTTCCAGTGGATTCGAGAATGGTTTAGATTTGCAAGTGGACCCGGTAGGTGGCGCTGCTGTCCGGTCAGCAGGACGACGTCTGCCAGGTCCGCTAGTAATAAATAAATTGTAAAAGTTTGTTTGACATAATAATATCAGTGTTAGGTACTTTTTATCATCATATTCATTCTCTTGCCCTTATCCCAATTCATTTGGGGTTGCAGCACGTCTTTGCTTCCACACTTCTCTATTGCATCGTCATCTCATCTTAGGTTAGGTAGGTATTCGTACCTATATCATACGTACCACATACGTACCTGCTGTTACAGCTGTACCTTGTAGGTATACATAGGGTGATATGAAAATGAAACGGGAATTTATTATTCTTTCCTTTAGAACTTTTTTTAATATTAATAAAATACGTTATCAAAGAAACTTTCCGTTGTTTGTTGTAAATTTTCAGTATCATTCTACAATGCTATAATTATACCTAGATACTAGGTACCTACCTACCTATTTTATTTATTTTTATCAAAAGTGCAACTGCTTGAACTTGTAAGTTACTGACGAATGTTTTGTTATAAAAACAGACACTTGTACCATTTTGTACGAAAACAATATATGTTGTAAAGCATTACTGTACATACGTGTTCCAAAAATGTGATATTGAAATATTAGTACTCATAGCGACATCTATTGGGGAGTAGCGAAACCACGTAGAATTCACTAATGCCGTTCGTTTGCATATTTCAACTAAATTCTGTAAGATGGCGCTGTTTTGCGAAAACCAATAACGGATATTTTTTGGTCTATTGAAGGTGGCCCCATGGTAGCCCTCCTTCGGCGGCGGAGACCTCTGGCGTCCGGCCCTGGTGCAAGCCATGGTCCGGGGCGAGGAGTAATGGGACGCCGTCGCCTCCTTCGGCGAAGCAGTGATGCTAGCGAAGGAGGTGGCGGAACGAGAGAGGGAGAGAACCTCTCGTCCCAGCCGCCGCGGAAGGCGCTCCGGGCGCCGGGGGGCACGTGATGGCTTCCTTTTTTAGACTTTGACGGTAACAGACCGTGTAGACGGCGCGTAAGCGCGTTCGTGTTCCACGAGCGCCTCAAAGAGGTGTCAGCAAGGAGGGGCCCGCAAGGGCCGACGCCGGTCGGGGCTGCGGATTATAATTAAGGAAGATGGGTGGTTTTTAGTCAGTAGAAGTCTGACAATCCCTTCCTCTCTGCCCAAAGAGCGGGGGGGGGGGGGGTATTTGATGATTTTCCACCCACCATAAAAAAAAATGGTAGCCCTCCTTTGCTGGAATTTGATTTTAATCGTAATTAGTGTGCAGCCGAGTCCGACTGCGGTCCCCAAATAATATTTTTCAGTTTCTTCAGGGGCTAGATTCAGAACCATGCAGAACATAGCTTGATAATTACGCATCGTCATCATATCCTGATCTTCTTGTCTCAGGCATAACTGGTACCAAATACTCGTACTTAACAATAATTAAAACAACCTTTCATATAAACATCTTTTTTTATTCCAACTTATAACCGTACATAATATACACAGTACAAAAAAAAACTTCCTAATACAGCAATAAGGACAAAAAGAAATTGTCACATACTTTGTTTAACTATCATTTTGTAACATAACCAAATTGAGAAATCTAGTAATAGGATAAACTTATCTACATGCCGTGTTGTAATGTACAATGCTTCGAGCGAATACGTTTGTTTTACTTCAATACAATAACTTAAAAGTATACAATTCTTAATATGTACTCGATGGAATTCGAATTAAAATTTACACAATACATACATATCACTATAGCTACAATTAAGCTGTAAATAACCTGAAGAGTTTTATTTGTATTTCAATTAAGGAACATAAAACATATCCACATCTCAACGATATCACCATAATCAGACTAATTTACATTGCACATACTCCGATCGCGACCGTCGGACTAAATCACATTTCGAGTACACTTACACACATAACTGGTACACAATCGACTCGGACGCTTAACAATGGCATCTTATACACGAAACGGCGCACAGCGCGTATCATACTCGCTCCCAATCTTACGTTAAATGCGGAACTTAGCAATTAATGTTACGTTCGAGGTTGAGATCAAATGCGGGAGGCCCGCCTTCCGTATTCACTTGGCTTCGGCGAGCGCTTCCTCCAGGCAGCACAGAGAATCTTTCACCGCGTGGTACACGATATTCTTTATCTGTAGCTTATCTTCTTTATTAGAGTGCTGGCGAGACAACCGCCGGAACTGTTGCGCGAGCTCGAAACACCGCGACACGTTCTCGGGCGAGACAAAGTCTTCGGCCACTTTGATACAGTCGAGCAGGTTCCTCACTTGATGCGGCGCTCCGGCCGGAATGAAGACGGCGTCTCCGGGGCACTGCAGTATCGCGTAGCCCTCCACTCCGTACTCGCGGTACAGGCGCTCGCGCAGCGCCGCGTCGAGGTACCAGGTCTGGTCGTGCACGGGGTCGTGCTGCGGCCGCGGTCTCGCACCGCGCTCCAGCTCGGCTCGGACTAGGAAGTCGCGGATCTTGTCCGCATCCTTGGCGGCGTAGATGTGCCAGAGCGCTGCGGGCGGCTTGAGCCGGGCGCGACGACGACTGAGCACGTCGACGCCTGCCTCCTCAGCCGCGCGCGCCGCTTCCCGCGCACGCTCAGGCGCGTCAGCCGGCGCGCTGGCGTGCACCATGACGTTGACGGCGTCGCTCACGTCCAGATGCAGGTTGGTAGTGCCGCCCGCTCCGCCGTACGCGGTGTACATCTTCGGCCCGAGATCCGGTCGGACGAAGCATTCGGGTAGCCGCGCGGCCAGATTCAGTTTACCAGTGCGAGATGTGTATTCACCGAGTGGTAACGCACGCATGAGATCGTCGAATCGCGCTGGGAGAAGCTCTGCGAAGTCTTCGCCCGGTGGCCAGTCTTTCAGTTTGAGCACCATGGGGGCGCCGCGTTCGTCTCGCAGTCTCTTGGCGGCCAGGTCGAACCCGTCCCAGAACTTTTTGCCGAGTTGAAACGGTACCACTAAACCGGACGCACAATTCACCAAGTCAACTCTCGTTTCACCGAAGTCACGTGAGAAACTCTCAGGACTCCATAAGTCTTTGTCGAGAATGGTCGATACGTCGGAGACTAGAACTGGTTGACCGCGTTTCCACTGGTCCTGTAACAAAAGAAAGCACTCATTAATGAAATGTTTAAAGAATCCATTTGGCGGAAATTAATTTTTCTATTAAGTTTTGCTTTTCAGAAATGACAACATTGTACAAGTATTTACCTGGAACGGTTTATAATTGCCGGGATTGACGGGGTCTGTGAGATGCAGCAGCTTGCCGTCGCACAGCCACGCGTGCGGCACGTCGGGGTACAGGAGCTTGGACTCCGTGAGCGTCATGATACGTATGGGCAGGTCATCACGACCGCGACCACTTCTATCGTAACGCTTCACTACGTTGGACAGAGCGAAAGGTTTCACTTCGCCGTCTTCATCCTTCTTCTCGTCAACGACACTAGAGATGACGTCATCGAGGATATCACTTTTGCTCTTCTTTTGTTTCTTCTTAGGTTGTGTATCGCCTCCTTCAGGTGCTGGTCTGATGAGTAGCTCTCGTAACGTGGAGAAGTTGCCTCCTTCCTCTGAGTCGGACGAGCTTGATTCTGACTTCTCGTCTTCAGCCTCAGTTTTAAGCGGGATGTCGGACAGCCAGCTAACGACAGAGCTACCAGTTTTGCCGTTTTCAGACTTGACCGGTGACGAGCCGTTAGCTGTTGATGTTTCTTCTTTTACGTCTTCCTTTTTAACGTTCTGTAAAAAAAAAAGATATCAATATTAGCTACATAACAAGTTGTGATTCTAATAATGTTTCCCTACTATGATTCTTCTGCGTAAAAATAGCTGTTTGATTTCAGCCGAGACTGAGCTGCCGATGACCTACTACTTTTCTTTCTTTTGTTATATATAGTTTAGAGGTATAAAAGACACTAGTTTTTTACCTGAATGTTATTGTCCTATGACTACAAAGGACAGTAACATCCAGACATCTCCGTTTGGGCCTGCCGCGACATATGATATATAAATGATAGTAAAATATCAGTTGTTCGGGTACATACCTTCATGAGTGCCTTATGCAGCAGTCTCCTCGCCGCAGTCTTGGTGCTGGCAGGCGTGGCGGGCGCGGCTCCACACGCACACGGCGGTAGCGCGAAGCTGGAACGTAACGCGTGTGCGCGTGCCGCCGCAGAGTGCAGCGCGCCGCCTGCCGCTATCTGTGTCAGCAGGAGCCGCCGGGCTGGGTGGGCGCCGCCTGACGTACATGTCAGCCAGCTGGACGGGAGAAGAGTTTATTAGTTTAGGTTAGAGATGTGCCGTTGCCGGCAATATTGGCAAAATTGCCGACAAAATTGGCAAAATTCTCGACAAAATTCGCAAAATTCCCGGGAATATTGCCGGGAGTGGGAATCGGAGAGTATTTGTTAATTATAAGTCAAATTAAGTACGGAAACTATGTAATACACTTATAATTAGCATTGATAGGCCCTAATCTACATTTACCGGCAACTTTGGCAATATTTCCAATGCTGCTGGCAATTTTGGTATTTTACTGGTAGTGGCAATATTCCCACCAGGCACATCACTAGTTTAGGTTACACATGAAAGAACTACAGTATAACAGGATGATACACGTCCACCATCCACGTCCAAAGTGCGTATTTTGTGAACTACAAGCTTACACATGGAAATGAGTGTTCTGTACTTTACGACACGATTTATGAGACACAAGGAAAACCACGACCATTGTTACTAATTTACTTTTACTATTCTAAACTCTACAAAGTATTTTACTACAAGCCGAATGCTTATAGTTTGATGCTTATTTCAACACAATAAATGTCAATGGACATCGATCGAATGAAAAGAAGTTTAGAAAATTTAAAATGAAATAGCTTGACTCACCCAAAGGAATCTCTCTCGCCATTGCTGTTGGCAGACGAGGAGTTATTCGTCTCAGTAGGAACGGCTGCAGTTTCAGTGCCGGATGTCCGCGACTGTAAATAAAAAAACGTCAACTTTTAACAACAATTCTTTTGCAATCATCGACTAAGGTACTTGGGATTGTAATTGTGGTGAAAGAATTTGGCAGTCGGAAAGTGACTGAAAAAAAAACGCTATTTCTTCTTATCGCGTGTGCAGTAAGGTCGAACGACCCCACAAACCCTAGTATCAGAGTTTCTAAACCGCCTCAAGGGACTGTAAACATCCCGTCGGGGCCGCGGATTTTAGTACTAGATGACGTGGCCTCGGCACAAGGGCAAAGAAGGAACATGGGTTCGGTTTTTAGTCAGTAGAAGTCTGACACTCCCTTTCGCTCTGCCCAAGAGCGGGGGGGGGGGGGGGTCATTTGATGATTTTCCACCCACCAAAAAAAAAAAAGGGACTCTAAACATGGTATGACGCCCACCATTTGGCGGCCGGGACCACCAGCTTATACGTGCCTCCCGAAGCACGGAATCATCTTTTTTAACGCTACTGCTCTGAAAGTGCCAAACTAGTCGCCAAGTTTTGGGCCGACTTAATTTAAATAGTCAGACACGCTAAGAAGAACTTGGGACTTTTTTATGATTCAATAAAGTTATTTGTTATGAGTGGTGGTGACAATATTTACCTTATAACAGTCTAAACAAACGACGAAGCCACACTTGCCGCACGTCCAATGGAAGTTGAACAAGGTAGTCTCACAGACATCACACATCTCTCGTACTCCTTGCACCACTCGTTTCCATGCTATCGTCTTATCTGTTAACAAAACGATAAATCGATTACTTAGTAACTGTTCTTAATAAACTTCTATAGCGGTATTTGTTTTAAGAGACAGCGGCATTATTCTGAGTCAATTTGGGGGGGCAATAGATAGACTAATATGGTAAAGGGACTTACCATCGTTCAAATGATGGGATTCCGCCTCCTTCTCTTGTTGTAGCAGTTCACAGAACTGGTCTCCGATCTCCCTCAAAAGGAAGCAACTCATCTCGATATCTAGCTCGGCCGCACCAGCGGATGACGACAGCCATAGTTTCTTATCATCCTGTAGACAAATAGGAACGAATCATTAATATTAGCATCACTATTTTGGGGTTGAGCATTGAACGAGCAGGAAAGTAAAGACCAACAGGCGTGAAGTTAAATGATATCTCACCTCTTCGGCATCTTTGTAAGGATCCGAAAAGCCGGCGATAGCCAGCTGCCTATTTTTGGCGTACTTCAGTCTTCGGAAAGCGTAGAACCGGCAGAAGATGTTCGGCATGTCCTTGTCGCGTTGCGCGGGCGACCAGCGGCACTCGCGACACTTGGCCAGGCGCGGCGCTACCTCGAAGCACGGACCGTTCTGTAGGAACGAGTCGGGTTGCACGCGCGACGCCGGGGTGGCGGCGGGGGTGCGGCCGGGTCGCTCGTCGCGCCGCCTGCCCCGGCCCCCGCCCCCACCCCGCGCCCGCCTGCCCCGCGCACGTCCAGCAGTACCGCGCCGGCTCGACGTGCTGCCGCTGCCGCTCCCGCTACCGCCGGAGTCTGAGTCTTTATCGTCACTCTCCTTATCACTCTCGCTGCCGCTCTCTGAAGCCTTCTTCCGTTTGGGTTCGTCGCCGGCCTTGCGCGGGACGGTGCCCTTTTTCCGTTTTGCCTTGGGCGGCTTCCTTTTCGGGGGTGCAGCCGATTCGCGATCGGAACTCGAGCTGTCCTCCTCGGCGTCTTCTACGCGACCGTTCGTCTCTTTCGGCTTCCTCGGTTTTGTTGTCTTTCTCGCGCTTCGCTGAATCGATTTCGCAGCGACTGGCACAACTATATTTGAACCAGAATCATCAGGTTCCGACACTCGGTTGATTGCCATAGGGAGGGTGATACAAGTTCCACCACCACCAGAACAGTCGCCCTCGCCGATCGGTGCAGTCTCGTGTCGCTGTAGCCAAGCCTTCTTGCCGAGGTGTCGGACGGGCGCGCCGCCGTTATCACGTGGTGATTGTGCCGATTTCCCAGGAGTGTCGCCGTCAGCTGCCGTAGACACGGGCGGCGTGGCGGGTGGTGCGGGTGGCGTGGGCGCTGTGGGAGGGGCTGCGGCTATGGGGGGCGATGCGGCCACTGGAGGTACAGGGGTGGACGGCGCCGGGCTGGCTGCGGGTGTGAGCTGCGGCGCGGGCGAGGCGCCGGCCGCGCGCTCCGGTGTGGCCACGCTGCCGTCTGCAGAGGGTACGCGCACGTCGCAGGGAGGGCCGGGCGCCTGTGGAGCTGGCTCGGAGCCGTGCGGCGTCCGGCCAGTACCGGCGGCGGCCGCTATTAGCGGTTCCGGCGCAGAGGGTTCCTCGAGTCTTCGCCGCTTAGCATCAGCTTCGGGAGTATCCGACGCACCTCGCCGCCGAGGCGACAGACGGTCGGGGTCATCGCGCGCCACACCCAGGTCGAGTGGCTGCAGCTGGCACGGTGACGAGGAGTTGGCGTCCACTACGGCACGCTGCGGCGGGCGCGGCTCCGGTGTGCGCGAGTGTGCGGGGGGAGGGGGGCGCGTACGTGTGGCGTATGGTGGTGGGTACGGCACCGGGGGCTGTTGCTCCACCTTGCTGTGTGGCGGCAGGTTGGCCTGCTCCACACCCACGGAGTAGTGTGCAGGACCGGGTCCAGGGCCTGGAGAATTGCACGGAGGCTTGCCGTATATGTGTGGAGGCGCAGGACTCGACACTTTGGGTTTCACAGGCTGTGCGGTCTGGTAGTAAGCCGGCGAGCGAGGCGGTGGCGGCTGGTACATCCGCCTTGCGTTCTTGTCCTGTGCGGGCAGCGCGGCGTGCGGGGATGTCTGCAGCGTGGGCTGCGGGTGTGGCGGGGCGTGCGGGGAGGGGCCGGTGCGGTACGCGCGCGTGGACGGCAGGTAGTGGGGGTTGGGCTCGCTCCGGGGCTTGCTCGGGTAAGGGTGCTTCTGTTCCAGGTGGATCTGTTTAGGATCGTGTTTGACTATCACAGAGTTCTTCTCTGGGACCAGCGGTGGCGGCGCCGGTAGGTGCTGGTCCTTCATCTTATCGTATCGATAGGGGTAATTGTAAGGGCCGAAGTTAGGTTCGCCTTTAGGTAAGGAGGGGTGCGACTGTTTGTCTGCTTTGGAGGGGAGGGAGAGTCTTGCGTGTTGCTGCGCGTGGTACTCCGCGGGGGAGGTGGCCGGCGGGCGGGTGGAGGGGTGCGCGGGGTGGGCGGGGTGCGGGGGGTGGCCGGGCGGCGAGTAGTACGCGCGGTCGGGTGGCGGCGCGCGCAGTCGCTCGTGTTCCTGCGCAGCTCCCCGGTTGGGCGCCAGGCTGTGCAGTAGCGACCACGACATGCGCTCCCGCTGAGACAAAACAATAACATTCGTTAATATCTTTCTATGGAAAATTAGACTAACTATGACATGTCTTTAGAAGAACAGTACTCAATTACATTGTACTTTAATGTTAACTGGTTACTTATATTGAAATTCAAAGATGAAAAACTACATTTAATCTTGTCTACATTTAGGTATTTAATGTTACAAACTACCTTTTGATTAGCCAGCCTGAGAGATTCCTCGAAATGCCTCGACACTAGTTTTGAGGCAGCATTCTCGTGATCCCTCCGTTCTTTTTCTTCCCTCTCCTGTTTTTCCCTCTCCCGTTCTCTTTCCCTCTCCCTCTCACGTTCCTGTTCTATCCGTTCTCTCTCCTTTCTTTCTTTTTGTTGCTTTTCCAACATCTCTCGTTGTTCCTGTTCTCTTCGATCTCTGTAAACAAAGAATAAAGAAAGATAAGTAAAAAATATTTAAGGAAAATCATGATTTAAGATCTTTGATTAAGGACGCATTCCCGATTGATAAGTCAAATCATTACTTTTTTAAACAAAAGTATGTTTATTAAATACAATGCTTTGTATTTTTAAAATGTTTTTGCTGCTTATTGTAGATAGATGTGCAAGGTACAATTCTTAACTATAAATATAATTTTAGATATGTCCAGTTTCTCAATAAATGTACCGAAGTAAATTAAAACACTTCGGTACATTTATTGAGAAACTGGACATATCTAAAATTATATTTATAGTTAAGAATTGTACCTTGCACATCTATCTACAATAAGCAGCAAAAACATTTTAAAAATACAAAGCATTGTATTTAATAAACATAATTTTGTTTAAAAAAGTAATGATTTGACTTATCAATCGGGAATGCGTCCTTAAACATTGACTATTATATCACGCAAATTGGTCATAATAACAAAAAGTAGTCTTTCGATGTTTGTTTGTTTTACAGTTACATTCTCAAAAAAAAAAACGGTAAGTATTGAATAACCCAGACTGATAAACACAGGAAAAATAAACAAAAATAAAGACCACAGTTAATTGGGCTTTTATTGAAATTATTTTTTTCTTAAATTATACTTAATCGGTCGGTTATAACGTTATATATATAATAGTCGGTTTGTATGTACGTAACAATTACAAAGTAATGCTATACTTTGCGTTGGTTAGGTAACTTGCGTCTACGCAACTTTGCAACTGTATGAATCTGAGCGCGATTTAAAGTGGGTCAAGGTCATTCAATTTTACTAATGTAATTTACAAAGACTTTTAGTCATAATCCTTTGTATTTTGGTTGGATAGAAGACTAACTTTTTGTCATAGAAACATCGGATTGCCAATTTAAACTAGAAAGATTTTAATGAAATTTCATCTTAGTTTCCTGTTTGTCATAATAAAATACCTACTAAGTTTTGGCCGACGGCGAAATACTTGTCGTGGCAACCAGATTGTAAGATGGAACATCTTTATATTTTAATATTGGAAACACTCCAAAAACGAAATGTGTGTCTGATTAACTAAACATACACCCAAAAGCCACACAATAAAGATTCTAGTTTCCTAGCAAAATAAACTTTTTGTAGGATTATTTATTGTAATAGGTTTGATGGAAATTTATCATTTCTATTATAGGAAAACCTATAGTTCTCCAAATCGCAAGATTCTTCTTAATATTTATCAAAACATTTCAATGACATAGTGTAGTGATATTTATTTATGTAGAAAGAAGAAGAAGAAGAAGAAGAAAAAATGTTTATTTGACGTCAGTACATCAAGCACACACACATTAATAATAATAAAAATAAAAAAAATACAAAAATGGAAATACTATGTGCTGTGTGCCTCACGGCTGCGCCAAAAGGGTTCATTTCAGCATTCATGCCAGACAGGTGATGCTGTCTGACGCTGGTCTTCCAATGAACCTTGAGGGGGTAAGTGACAGACAGAAAACAGTTTCAAACATATTAAGTATGTAAATAAATGGTTACAATAAATAGATATCGAGTAAATGTAAAAATGTGTGTAATATGTGTAATGTGTACGAGTTCAGATAAAAAAGAAAATGTAAGTAAGCAATAAATATATTATTGTGTAAGAAAGTAATAATACTGGTAACAATAAATAAATACAGAGATAAGTAAAGACAGAATAAATATTTTATAATAAAATTAAATTGGTGTAACAGTTATAAGTAGGTACTTATTATAAGTAATGTAATGTCAAACAGCTACCCATTTAAAATGATTTCAATCACCACTACAAAACAAAGAAAAAAATATATATATATTTAAATAGAAATAGGTACAGTATTTGTGCAATGTATGTGCAAATCATAGATTAATATTATTATTATCAAATGTAGGTACTTCCTCTGCAATAGTGGTACATAGATGGACTTAATGCCACAGCCACAAGGCATTCTCTGGGTTAAAATAGAAAAGCTTTGTGATTTTTGAGCCACAATAAACTAAATGACACAACTAACACACTAACAGAATATTGTAAGTCACAAATATATCCATATAATTGGCTTATTGGCCGAATGGCAACTTGTTTACTAACATTACTGAGCTATTTGTAATCGGATGAAGCACGAATCCGATTACGTTTACGGAAAGGTTTTAGTAGCTTCAACCTTCGACTTTTAGGGGCACAACTTACGTTTTCAAACGGAAACGTAACCAAATAAAAATAACTACGTTACGTAAACTACTACCGCAACGAAAGCGAAAGAATTTATTAAGTAATTCTAGATATTTGGGTTCTCGCTTAATTGCTAAGACTCATTGTTGGCAAAATAAGCCTGTTATTGTAATTTAGGGAAAAGGCAAGGTTTTTAGATAACTGAAATAGGAATCATCATGAAACTTCAATGTCAGTAATGTCACGTAGACTGGTTTATAAACTGCCTGACAATTTTGGCCTAACATTTTAGGATACAACACACAGTGTGAAAGAATTTACACATTAATGATAATTAATTCTTCCTACTTTTACATTCTCTACTCATTTTTTTTTCTTGCAGATAGTTACGTTCATAGCTGGCTTGTTTTTAGACAAGCAGTTTTCTTGTAACAGGCTACACCTACTTTTTTTGGTTACACCTGAGGGTTACACTCATTGCGTAAGAATAAATGACTGATACTTCTTAAATTTCTGTATTGTTCTGTTATAAGTGCTGAATGCGAACGCTTAATCCTACAGAAAAATGGGAAGGAACGTAATTTCTTTGAATAATCACTATTTTATGATGGAAATCAAAAAACTTACGTGACAAACAGATCTCTTCGTACGCAAATCCAAGGAACGCCTGCTTCACACATTTTGAAACTAGACAAAACGAAAACTATTTATAGTATAGCATACAACTAGTCCACAATGCGCACTTGATTATTTTTAATTTGACTATAACTAATTTTTAGTGATTATATGAACCAAAGATTCTAAATTATTAATACAACAAAATAAGCGTCATTTCAATGTGCTTGCTATCTTGACAATGACAAAAAGATTTATTTTTCACGACTTCCAGCCAGTAAGTGGTTTTATAATCAGCCAGTTATAAAGATAAAAAACCTACGTAGTAAAAAATAATAATCCTCCCTCCATACATAACCGATTACCATATCTTATTGTTTTGATAATCAAATATTTTAGAATTTTTATTGTGTAACAGCAGTGTGACCAGTCATGTTATTTTATCTTTAGATTTTATCCTAATTCGACGGATTATTATTAATATGAAACTTTGTCGTTAACGGCTATTAAAACGAAAATCGGATGACTTTTTTTTATCAAAGATTTATCAGTTTACAACAATAACAGGCTTAAGTAGGTACCTACGTTACCTGAGTCACGAAGATTGAATGGGAAATACCAAGGTTACTGCGTCAATTACAGGCATAAACATTTCTACACTGTATAATTTCAGGAATTACAATATGCGGTTTGCGGTTTATATGCATATTTCGTAGGTACCTACTTAACGAATAATAATCGATTTTGTTCGGTACCTACTTGCTTGTTTGGCACTGGATGACAGTGAGTAAAAAATAAGATTTTTTCAGTATAAAAACATTAGTAGGTAACTAAATGATGCTCCAATTATGCATTTTTATGCAAATTCATGCACGAATTACGAATCAGTAAAACATAATTAAGCGTAGGTATTTCGATTATGCGCATACCTGTCTAGTATTACCGTTCATTGACCTTGGCCTACAGCGACTTTTGGACGCTGACGTCATTGGCAACCTTGAAGGCATCCAAAGCACTTCATTGTTGACACCACGCAGTCTTCAAATGACCAGATAATTATGGAATTGTGGAATTGTACTAAGAAACGCGTTTCAAATCTACGTAGCAAAATCTATTTATAAATTCCTTAGACACGTGGATAATTAATTAGAAACGGATCCAATCCCGAGGTTACGAGATCGGATAATGTTTTTAAATATATGGTTGGCGAACAATGACTGATAAGCTTAACAAATGGAAGTTTAAATAATAATAAAGCAAAATATGGAGTTGGATAACAATGAGAGTGGCGTGATGTAGGGTATCAGAACCTTTGTACTAATAAAGTAAATAAGTAAGTATAGAAGGTAGGTACTTAACATGGCTTGTTCAATCATATTTACGTTGTAGATAGGTATTACCTTTATACAACTTTGTAAAATACAGAACTACTGATAATATTTTGTTTAAAACATAGTAACTAGGATAAAACAGTAACAGTAATACGAACTTAAGGAATAACTAGACGCTTCTAAAAGGTTTCTAACTAATGGCAGTAGGTTCGGAATAATCTACACTAGTTCTGTAATTATTTTTTCAACACACTTGCTCATAAAGTGGCTATAATTTCACCGCAATTAGGCACGTAATGACACCTATAATCAAACTGTGACTTTTTCATTGCTATTATTCACTAGTGAGTTATAGGGTTTTTTTTTAAATTTTATTGGTCGAGTTGCTATGTTCATAAAAAAGTTTCGATACAAAAAAGATCGTGTTTCATGCAACTTTGAATTTAAATAGATAATTTCAACTTATACGTTTTTAATAAATTAATCTTTCACTCAAATAATATAACTTTTGTTTTCTCTTTATTAAAGAAAAAAAAAATCCCCATTTTGTCCGTGGCTAAAACTCTATCCGCGAAAAGTCAAAAATAAAGAAACCACGTTCTTTTAGTCTATGGCCGATCGTCATTGTTACAGTAGTGGCGCCACTGGTCAAGTAAAAGAAAACCGTCCTCGGCTTTCTTAAGACCCTCACCTGACGGCTCGGGTCTCAATGGCGCCTTAGCGGTAATCACCAACGTTAGACACTTGTACCATAATGTACTATTAAACATCCAGTAATTACCCGGCAAAATAAATGAAAAACAACTCATGATAAGAATGCGAATCGTTTATAAATACCTAAGTATATCTAATTTGTTTTTATCATAAATATTAAATTTATAGTTTCAGATATTTTATTATTCTTTCAAGAATTTTATCTACTGACTTCAGAACATTTCAGTATTACAATCATAAAATGACTCATCGTTTCTTCAATAGGTATCTAATAAATTATCTTTTATCTTTTTAAACTTACGATACCTATCTAAATAATTTATCGCATGTCATACTTTGTCTTCTTTGATATCATATTTTTACGATTTTATCTCTTGAAATAGCAACGATAGGTAGAAAAGAAATTAGTAGATAAAAATAAAAACTGATGGTTGCAGGGCAGAGATACGATAAGTTTGATTACCTACGATAAAAATTATTTTGAATCGCCTAGGTATAGCACAGAATTAGTGTAATTCAATTATGGAACATTGGAGGACATCATCATAATACATAAATAGTAAACATCAGTAGATCCGATATCCTTCTATATTCTCCCACGGAATTAATTACAGAATGGCCGTATTCATAGTCAGGAAATCACGGCCAAATACTTTAAAACATATCAAGCGCAAAACAACGAAATTATAGGATATCCTGCATATAATCGCTTATTTATACAGACACCGACCTCAATAAAACACTGCCACTGATATAAATTAATAATACACGAACATCACGTCCTAAATATTAAACACGACGAGTCAAGGTTAAAAACAACATCTTTATAATTTGAAATTCGTTATTCATTTAAGATTATTATTTATTCGCTTGTATCAAGTTATGAACAATAAGAACCGGATAGACCAACAAGGTCACATTAATGAGTACGTAAATAGATTTTCCTCTTACGTATTCATATAAAACCTGTTTGATATTTACATTGAAAGATTATGTAGAGTTAATATTGTTTATGGAATCCAATTTGTGTTTATTCATTAACTTAATTAAAATACTGGTTATTGTCATACACATAATTATTAAGTTTTTTTGTACCAACAACATAATAATACCACAAGGAGGAATATTATCTACCACGCGATCTAATAGGTACTATAAACGTAGCACAATGTCTTCAAGGTCTTAAAACAATAGGCAGTAAAGTTTGTAATAATAATAATGACGGCCATAACTTGTCCGCAGCCCTAAATCTTTTGAACAACCAGACCAGTCTATAGAAAAAAAAAATACAAAAGGTTATTTTCAAAGAAATCTGTATCAACTGCAGGTAAATCTGTCTACAAAGTACGACAAAGGGTGCCAAGGTGGTAAAAAAAAGCATAATCAGCTGGCTCAGTAACAGCTGCGAGAATACAAAGCAGCAAAAAGTTATAAGTAGGTAATAACAATGGCCTTGTACCTACGGAGCGACGAATGCTAAGCAGAATAGTTATGTTATTACTAGGTATTATAAAAACGGGAAAATACTGCTACGTCAAGCATACATATTTCCTTATAATTGAGTTGTGAAGTTGTTAACAAGCAGGTCACGTGAGGTCAAATGGGGAATTAGTTCATTGCAGTCTGGGTAATCACGATAGATTTATGACGCAAGGAAAGACGTATAATAAATTGTGCTACTTTGTATGCGTCAACACGTTTAGACGATGCATGGTAAATTATTGTTTTTCCACATCCGTAAGTAAAGCCCTCACGATTATTCAAGAAACGTGTCTCAATGAATTTGCATTTTAATGTTTGCAATGGCTTATCGCTGTAATAAATTGATTGAAAACGGTATTATTATATTCATTATTTATCACAATGTTTATTATAATGAGAGAATATTTAATGTATTAAAATGTATCCGAAAATTAAAATGGTATAAATATGGTAAGCTACTTTCGGTTCGCTGACCTTTGCATTTCACTGAATACCTGAACCTAATTAACATGATCTGGCCTTGACTATGAATAATGTGCGTAAACGATACAAGAAATAAAAAATTGCTATAAAAGTGGTTTATGAAGTTTCATTATTTAAAAAGTCCTTCATGAAAGCATAATTATTTAAATTGCCTAACGATATTTGCTTTGCGATCGATATGTAATTATGTGTTAGTTGCAAGTTTATTTTCCTCAATGAAATTGGCGTTAGGCTTGACACAATTTCGGTAAAAATAAAATAATTCTACGTATTCCAAGCTTTTAGGTAGGTACCAAGAACACCAATATCAAGACATTTTCTGGCATGCGGATGCGACGCGGAAGTATGAGGTAAATGACGTGAGGGAAGTTTAGGGTATAAAAATGAATGGCTATTTAATAAGACTAGGGGAAGAAGAATGCATGCCGGCGAAAGATTATATGGCTATAAAGTGTGTTACTACTGAAATGACGACTAATAGAGATCAATAGAATCCATGATGTGCAGGATGCAAATAAATTGGAAGAAGAGCAAGACAGAGTTAAGTGATAAGAAGAACTTTTCTGAGTGTACACACGGCTACACATCAAGCTATACAAAACCAGTATAATCTGATCGTTCATTGTGCGAAAAGATCTAGTAAAGTGAGGCCAAGATTAACTGGTTTTGTATAGCTTGATGTGTAGCCGTGTGTACAATACTTAACGTTTTAATATATAATTTAAAACATACAACAGTGCTTTTTTTTTATATTACTACATTACTAGAACGTTAATTAATTCATTAAAAACGTTAATCGTTTACAATTTGCAAATACACACTACTAAAACTGTACATAACGATTTACTATAACTTTTAACTACAACACTGACAATTATTTGCAATAAAGCTTAACTGTAATTACTTATAACGGCAGTTTGGACTTATGTACCGATTAGAAGGATTGCATAAACTAAAATAATTACAATAGGGGATCGGACAAAAAAAAACTAATTAGTCCGTCAGATAAATTTCCAAAAATTATTGGACACGTATTTTTTCTTTTTTCACGTAAACTTAAAATGAAGACGATACATCATACAGTGCTTCGAAAACTCGTGTGACGTCATATGATAGTACATTTTGACGACACAAGTGACGTTTCAAGCCCACTCCAAGATCTTTGACGCGTTATATCTTCGTCATTTTTTATTGATTTGATAAAACACAAAACACGTATTCAATATTTTTCGATAATCTAACTTACGGACTAAACAGAATCATATTATTTTGACCCAGTCCGATCCCCTATTACATAGCAAGAGTTTATGAAAATTTATTGCAACATTCCGCAGTATTTAAAGCAACTAGGACGTATAAATAATGAAGTACCAATTTCCTAAACATTGTTCAAGAATAACAAGAAAGTTGGCAAGCCACCAATTATGTTACTGTTTATCATTGCAGAGTTTTTCTTGCATGTCGACAACACTATTTCTGTCTGCAAAATGTTCAGTTATTTTTGAGCTGGCCTTGCAAGTTTTAAATACAAATTCCGGTGGTTTTAACCTTTTAGCTTATAACAAAAGCTTTGTTCTGTTTACATTGTTAATTTATTCTAATTATAGTGAATGTCATGTTTTAAATAAATGCTTGAAGTCTAGACGAACTATTCTGTTAATAGGACATGGAATGGGACAACATATTACGAGCAATAAAATGTTCGGATCTATTTACGATGTCACGAAAAGTGACAAGGTCTATGCTGTAATATTTCACACAACAATAAAATATTTTGCTAACTAAACCTTGTCTAATTGAAGGTCAAGAGGAGACGTCAAGATCGTACATAATAATAATAATAGGGCAATTCCATATCCAGATAGTTTATTGACAAAGTATAAGTGTAATGCGCCTACCACACGCTCACAATTCACCACAGTCTTGCCTGCGCGATTACACAATGATGCACACAGTATATCGCGCGTGTTGGTAATGGTAATACAGTTTTACCAACCATACGCGCGATGTATTGTGAACTTGAATTGTGAACCAAAAGTGTGGTGAAGCTTGAGCGTGTGGTAGGCTCTTATAGGAAAACCAAAGCACGATTGACGGACTGTATAAAGGAAGATATGACAAGAAAGCAGCTGTCTGATGAGATGGTGAGTGAGTGATAGAGAAGAATGGAAGACGGAGACATGCTGCTTGCTGCGTCGACACCAAATAAATTGGGTTGGGATAAGGGCGGAAGAATGACGATAGTGACTTAGCATTACCATAAATCTGGGTTGTATTTTTTTATATCATTTTCGTGTAGGTACGATCGAAGACAGTTCCGCTTGATCATTTAAAAAAAAAATCGCCTAAATCGTGCCGAGGCGCTGCCACGGGCTAGCGAGCGATTCTATTTCTTGAGTGCAAGCAAAAATGAGCTTAGTGGTGATCAGGCGCATAAGACCGCCATAGTACATTCATTAACTAAACGTTTTTTTCCACCTAATGCCTATCATTATCTAATTATTTACATTCATGCCAAGCAGACTGCACTCGAATCGATGAAGTTAGTCAAAGTAATCCGTAATCGTCGCAATTACGGTTTGCGTACGTTTACTTTTTAATGATTATTTTTTTCTTTCTAGATTATTAAACATAACTTATGCTTATTTATTTTAGAAAACATAATACTATCAGAACAAACATAACCATGTGAATATTTAAATCAAAATAACAATTTCTAAATATGTACTTTTATAATAGGTACTGTAAGTACGCGATTTTATCATGTTTCGATCAATCCCATTAATTTGATAAGTTTATCTTTCTGTATGGAAAAGATAATGCCCGCGATGTTTTCTGAGAATATCGACAGCATTGAGTTTCAAAACTATGTTTAATTAATTATGGCACGTACTTACAGATTATTACGTTTCAATTAAACATGTACACAACTTGTCAAAAGTACAGTAGTGGTTAACAATGTGGAATTGTAAATTAAGTTACACAACTCAAAATTATTTCAAATTCCTTTACAATACAGACTCACGATTTAGGATTTCCTACTTTTTAATGTTGTTTGGGGCTAAACTTTAGCCCCATTCACCAACCATTCTTTAGTCTAAAGAATGGTTGCGTTATTTTGTAAAGCCATGACTCATGGAGAAAAAAAAAACAACAGAAGTCAAGGTACAGTGAATCAAATTATCTTGGCAGCTCCGAACTTCGTGCAGGTCATTTTGTTACAACGAATGTACCTATAAAAGTGTTATGATATTTATTTTATTTGTATTTCTCACTGTTTAAATTAGATATTTTCTGATCGTTTAAGTATTGGTTTATCTGGCAATAACAGTTTTATTCCCAAGTTTACATGCGTAAAATTTCGCAAAGCCTATGTTCAGGGCTGCCAAGATAATTTGATCGCACTGTACCTATGCTCTCTTCCAGCAGAATTTAATTTTGAATAAATAAAAATATAGGACACGATTCAAAATTCGAACAGATGAAAAAAAAAACAAATCGTTCCATAAATCAGGCTTAACATAATCACGAGTATTTGGAGCAATCTTGTAATGTCAGAAAATAACGCACTTCGTTTCACAGCTCTATTTATTTACATAAAATAAATAACGTTTGAATATAACAATAAACAATCTCAAGTATTCGAGATAGCGAGCAGTTAAAATCAGGTTAAGTAGGTACCTACTTGCTTTCGAGTTTTTAGAAGTATTGTGGCTTGACGTAGTACGGTTTGAATTCATGACTCACAAAATAACGAAGTAGGTCTTGTTTGTAACATAAATATTATTCAAAGTGCTGAGTCACGAGTAAACAATCTAACAAATTCTTTATTGAATGCAGGAAAAACTTAGGTTAGTCATGGGTGTGGTTGCAAATGAATTGAACTACTTACCTAATTAAATTCATACACTATAAAAACCTAACGATTTTTACCTAAACCCTAATCGACATTAGCGGTTTAATGTTGCGGGGTTTTAATAACAAAATAGGTAGCTGTCTCATTCATATAACGTAGTATTTTACACGTGGTACAAAATTCCAGAGAAATAACCGATTACATCGTGATCAATTGCGAAATTTCGAGAAACGATTTTATGTTAGCGTGTAGTGTACGGTACGTACGGTGTACCTACCTACGAGTATTTGTTTCAGCAAATATTTGCGGTCGGTAAACAAGAAACTGAACCTCTTATTAACCTATAAACGTCTATAAACTCACTGTTGGCGGATATTACCATAGTAGGTATAAAGTTACTTCTTGATTTACGTTCAACGGTTTAATTTATTTTATGAATGTTATCTTAGGTTCATTGACCCCTATCATAGAGTATTGACTGTAGCACAGTATAAATATTACCGTGACTGTAGTGAGTAGCACGGTGATATTTATACTGGGTCCCCGCTATATTAATCATAAAGTACCTATATCACCTACGGTCTAAAAGTCAATGGCCTTACCTATGCTATGAGAATGGAATGATCGATCCTGAATTCTTGACGCAGAACGTTCGACTCGCAAAACTTTTGAAATTATCCCCTTACGTTTTTTCACTTTTCCTCATTCACTTTTATATAGGTTCTTAAATGAAATGAAGAACATTTTTTTTACTGTGTGGTTCGCGGAGGATTTATTTCTCACAACACTGAATGAAGATTTATTTTGATTTAATCGTTGTGTTTACGTACGGAATAGGTATGAATTTTAGCATCATGACGAGTTGTTCTAAAAATAGCTCTCGTATTCATGTTCATGCTTTTCTAGAAAACTATCAGCGTTTTATTTAGTAGGTAGTAGTAGGTACAGGGGCCCAATTCTGTAAAATAGCTAACTTATCAATAGTGTGTCGATAGTGTGTCGGTTGTGTCTCAATAGACTACTCATAGACATTTGGTATTCTACAAATATTTATGGTCATTGACTTGCCACTGTAGTGACATTGAAACGCCATAGTAATACTTTGGTAGTCTGTAAATATATTTCAAGTGAAATCTGACAGTTGTGTCTATCGTGTTTGGCTATCGAACTGCCATTGTGAAGCCATCGAACAACGACACCTCTTTTCCCTATTGCTTAATAATGTCTGTAGTGTGTCGATAGAGTGACAATGGCGTGTTGCTTATCTCTAAGTTACAGAATTGGGCCCCAGGACCTATGTAGGTACTTGGACACAGTTTATTTTACGATTTGACTAGTTGGGTCAGTTGGGTGGGGAACTAAGAAGTAGTGTATGAAAGAAAGTGGACTCACCGTAGCAGTCTTTCATGTCTCTCTCTATCGTAGGTCGCCGCCGCGAGGTAGTCATCCGCGATGGCATGGTGCAGCGGCGCGTGGAGCGGCGGCTGGTACCGCTGCTTCCACAGCAGCTCGCTGGGGTACAGCGTGGGCGGTGGCGGGGGAGGCAGGTGCAGCAGGGGCGGCGGGGGACCTCCGCCGTAGCCGTGCGCCATTCCGCGCCACTCGCGCTCCTCCACGGAACTGGCCGAGCCGCCTGAACGGACTCCGCTCACTCCCGAGTCGGACCTATCGTCCGCATCTCGCGCGCACACTATCACACAGTCGTCCTCCTCGGAGGCCACGGCGCTGGCAACACCATCCGCGCCCGCACTCACTTCACTCTTCACTTCACACTCACTTGCCTTCACTTCCTCCTGTTTCACGCACTTGTCGGTTTCCTCACTGACCTCGACGACATCACTTGCACTCACACTTTCAGCGACACCTGTAACAAGAGAAACAAACTGTTAGTATCAAATGCTTTAACAAAACAACGACATAAATAGCCTCGGTATTTACACGAGATTCACGGAATTTACATTTCTAGCAAATCATCGGGAACGGTGAGTAAAATTCAAATAATTTATCAAAGCCGTATCTCCCTGTCAAAATGGATTAATATTGTGTTATCAACGAGCTGCCAGCTGCATATTTTCAAACGGCTGACGTCAGTGTTCGGTCCGTCGGTCATGTCGGCACGTTTGGGTCGACGCCAAAGTAAGCCCATTCACACTACACCCACGCATGTAAGTAGGTACGTAAAAAATAATGTATTGTATAGATAGGCGATACAGATATACGATACAATTTCATTAGTGATTGAGAAAAAAAGTGTTGCAACACGTGAAAATAACATAGCAATTTTTTTGCTTTAAGTAGTAAGTAAACATTAGTCTATTATGAAGTCATAAATTGCTATGCATGCGCACGTGAGACATGACTAATCAAATCAATTCACGATTGCGCAACAAGCACTTGGCTAACTCGACAGATTGATTTACATGAATACGAAGTGATAAACAGCGAGCCAAGCTATTATGAACGTCGGCTGAATGACAAATTACGAAATTATTCAAATCGGCGTTTTATTAGTATAAACCGGAACAGGAAGATAAGCTCATGAAGAGATATGCCAGCGTGGGTGGAAGTAACATGTTGGCTGTTGGCAGTTGTGCCCGGGGAGTCGCACGTGAATGACGTCTGGAGGAGCGCCAAGCAGCACCGCCAGCGACCGCACGGACATTTGGCGCTTCACCAGAACGAGGGCAATGTGATAAAATCCCAGGGTGACGCGTCATACTTATACAAATTACAAACACAATATCTTAGAGGAAGTCAGACCGCTACGTCACAGGAATTTTGCGGATATCACTAACTAGTAAACAAAATTAAATAAGTACGTTCAAATAACTCCAGTTGTGGGCAAAACAAGATCTGCTGAAGCATGCAAATGAAATTAACACAAACACATTTATTCCTTCATAAGCACTAATCTTACAAGCGCACATTTCTCGAGGTTTTTCTTGTTATTAACACGCAATTGCATTTTAATTTCCATAAACATGCATAAAAAGACCGATAAAAGTAAAGGCAGTGGCACGCGATTGACGCGATTATAGTAATTATGCACATCAAGGTGATTCATAATGAAATATTTTCTATAATAACATCCAATTATGCACTCTTAACGCTCATTCCGCTTGAAGAAATTACGACAGACAGATAATCTCTAAGCGATTCAATTAGAGTTCGTAGCCGATTCATAAATAAACCAACGTAGCGTACCAAAGCACATAATTCGACACGACACCTACACAAAAGAGCGAGCCTGCATGTCGAGCGAACAACAATGGAATTTTAATGAGAGAGTTGTTAACGAGGATCCTCATCTACATAATCGCATAAATAATTATTCATAACAAACATAAACAGAGAAGAAACTGGCGATTGTGTGCTGCCTACAGCTGGTCATTATTCACTGGGTGCGTGAGCCCCGAGATCTCATCTCAGCTTGCGCATAATGATATGATAATGTATCGCGATACGGTTGCGGTCGAGCCGCCATTTTTAATGCACCCGAAGATTACTCACCGGCGCGCCGCGCTGTGAACCGGTTACGATGAAATCTGCCAGACTACGCCTGCTAACAGCCCTCAACGACATTCTTTTCCTGTTATGGTGACGCATCTACATCAAATTAATTATACGACTGAATACACTTTGAAATTCATCACTAATCACCATACGACCCACTCAAATTAGCGGCACTATTAGACCTTTGCTCTACTTACTAAATAACATGCCGAAGTACACGTTATCTAAGCCTTGGAACTGCAAATAATTAGCACTCACAAGCGAAAAGAATGCCAATCTAATCGAGGAACAAACGTGTTGACGTAACACAAAAGGTTCAACACGCTACGTAAACGCGCTTGAGTAGGCGTGTAGATAAAAAGAATTGCAAAATCACAATGGCTACGATAGCGTTACTTATTGCTTGCAAATGAAACGACAGTTGTTTTAGTCAACAATATTCGATAACAAGAAATTCAACAAGCCCCAGCTGTTTACAATGTTAAAAGAATACACGAGGCGGAGAAAACAAACCTGCCGCTTTACAAACAAACGACCATTGAACGAATGTAAACAAAAGTTGTGAAACAATGCGACAGTGATCAGCGGGAGGGGACAATGGGGTAACAAATAACTCGATGGGGAAGTGCGGCAACGTCGCACAACGACAACGGTTGATTGACAAGACAAACGCCGAGGCGGAACCGGTGAGAGAGCTTTTCATTAGATGGAAAGGAAGGGCAAAAAGTTGACACGAAAGCTCTGAGAAGCGCGGCCGTTTGCCGCTCTAGCTCGACGCAGTAAATCCTGACCACGACAATTTGAATTATGCATGAAGGGCGGGCCCCGGCAGTCGTAACTCAGACCGACTATTGCACCAACCGCTCTAACCTATCTCCATAAACATTGCAGCTGTACAAAAACAATGCAGCAGCTCTTTACACATTCTCATACAAGTAGGTTATAATAAGAAGATCCAAATAATGCAAAGAATCCGGGCAACGTAGAATCGTTTAAAAAATTCAAATGAATCACTCACTCTACAGATTCTCAGTACCTAAGCTCGTGTAAATAAGCACATAAATTACTGACGCGGTTTTGAATTATTCATTTAAAGCGCAATACCGTTTACTGTGCCATTAGTTAACTACGTTTGCAGGTTTTCCGAGAATAGTTAACCACAAGCCCATAGCTACCATTTACGTCAACCTTTTTAGTTTTCATTCAAACAAGAACGCATCAATTGAGTTTCACCATACTATTATGAGTCTTGATGAGGTCAAAAGGTCAAAATCATCAGACTTGTAGCTCAGCGACGCGATGTAGGCGCTGTATTATGTAGGTAGAATATATTCGGTACTCAACTCACACGACTGCTTAGAGGAAGTCGTGCGCGTGACTGGCTACGATCAATCAAACGTTCCAATATTCCTCGAGGCACGGAATCGGTATTGAGGGCTGTACAGGTAAGCAAGCAACTAATGACGGGAAGTTACGTAAAAGCCTATTAGATGTAGACCGTGGAACATTAAACGCATCGTTGAATGCATGCAAGTTGGGTATGTGTGACTGTGAAATCACTCAATTCAAACGTTTTTTGTTCTCAAATACCTTCTTGAAATAGTAATAACTGCGTGTAAAGGGCCAAGTAGTAATAAAACTAAACTAATATGCTCACGCGTGCCGAAAGTCACGCGAACAACTGCTTTGTGCAAATTACACGCCCAAGTAACACACAAGTGTGGTAGACAAAGCGGTTGTACGTCAATAATCTCAAATAACCTGTTACCGTGTTATCTGAGCGCGTTTGCAGACTCAAAGCCATCTCGTTAAAACCACTGGAGCGTTTCGACTCGCCGACCGTGTAATGAAACACTTCCACTCAGAGAATAACCGTTAATAGGACATTTAGTTGTGACAAAGCTTTCTCCGTAACGTAGCAATTAACGTTCTACCTCATGTTACATAAATCATCGTGTGCTGCACTAACGTAAGATTGGCTGAATCACCTCAAATTAGAGTAGGTCCGCCGCAAAACCGCATCCGAATCTCACTTTCTAAACGAAGCTCGCAAATTACTTATTCGATATCGAGTCAACATTCGCTTTTGAAATATCAACCTAGATTTAGATCGTTAGGCGTGTGAGCGACACTTACGGAAGCCGGTCTCGTCCATATACGGCTGAAATTGACGATTTCCTTTTAGGTTATTCACTTTATAGCTTCTACGAAATGTAAGATGGCGTGTAGGTAGAGCATGGAGCACAATAAGAGGTACCTACAATGTAGCGGGGTATGGCACATCAGTTATCGTGACTACAGAATGCAATACCACCTTGAAGATACGAGGTAGTGTAGCCAGATATCACGAGTGGCGGAGTTCGTGCAGTCAATTGCGCAATGTGCTATTGAAAGCGCACGGAGGCGAGCGCACTGCAATCTCCCTCGCATCTCACGACGTGTCCCGATTGTTCGTGACCGGAATTCTTGATTTCCAGCTTAAACAATACACCAGTACAGTATCGCTACTTTTCACATAACAACCTATCTCGAATTCTCGATCCGTGACGAGAATTGAATAGCTATAATTATTTTTATCGCTTTGACAAACCGGGCGGCCCTGAAAGCCGCGATGAAAAGATTTAAAACTAAATATAACTGGACTAGTGTGGGCAGTTAATTAACTGATTACGCAAGTTATTTTCGGTATTTCCTGTATTATATTTTTATCGCGTGTTGTATTCAAATGAATTTAATAACATACAGTACCTACCTATTCATTTATTCTAGTAACTTAATGTAAGTTCACATAAGTCAGTCGCGGTCATGACTAGCAATTCAATTTATTCCAACTCCGTCGAACATATTGTTTAAAACCCACCGTGAAATTAAAATACGGAAAAGTTAAGAATAACTGATTACCACTATCAAGGAATTAGAACAAACACTACGGGTCACTTGACAATAAACAATAGGGCGATAAAACACGCGATTCGTTATGGAATCGCTGTTTACGGTAACAATGCACACTCGGAAAGCATTCTCGATAACATAGACGATATGAAAGGTCATTCAGTGCACGACTAGCGGCTATAACGTAACGTTATAAATAACTAGTTATTTATCGTGCGAGCAGTAGCTCTACCATGAGTTTACACAGCAAAAACTCGCTAGCGTCTCCGTAAATTAGTTGTATGAAATATTGTACAGCGCCCCTAGCGGTCACAGAAAGAATTAAAATTCATACCATGAGCACTATAGATTACGATAGGTTAAACACCTAGCGTAATCTATTCGATAGTCACTAACGTTCTTCAGCTGTCACCATACAAAACGGTACCATGAGTCACTAATTTCACTGAACCTATCGAGTAAAACGCTTACTTTAGTAGTTACGTAGCTCACTAGCATTTTGGCGTGTGAAACATATGTTTACATTAAAATTATAAACGTTTTTGAGTCTAATATAGTCAAAATAATGTCTGCAAGTGGTTATTTAGCATGGAATATGTCAGTGGTCGCTAAATTTGAAGACCAACGACTTGAATAACATGAATTTCAAGCAAAAATGTTAGATACCAATTGGAAAATATAATTTTGAGGAAAGTTCAAACTTACCTTTCTATAAACTCTACCAACAATTGGAACTGTGTGACACTGGTCCTCATTGTATTAAATAATCTGTTTGAATCTATAGTAAACTTTTAAACTACACAACGCAGCTCTGTCACTCAAGGTCAACTATCAAAATTAATACACGACAGTGACATATTATAAGGAATACAAATTCAAAAACCACCTAACACTATGTGTAGTCTACTATCTGTCAACTTTTCAATTTCGTCGGTTTATTTATGTAGATACCGTTCTCTCTTCTTATTAATGGGGAAGAAAGAAACAAAACATTAGTAGAGTGAAGTTAGCTAGACGACACAATCTATCGAGCTTACCTTAGCGCCTGCGTAAGACTCCGTAAATCTCATGGTGCAAACATAATCGTAATCTATTTGATCCACGTTAGCACGCTAGCGAGTACAACGCTAGCGATTAAGTTTTCGATGACAACTCATGGTAGAGCTACAGAACGCTGTCTAATCTGATTGCCTGCTCGTTAGGTAGGTACTGGTAGGTATGTGATTATCGAAGAGGTAACGTAAGCAGAGGCGTCTTTACCTATAGTGCAGGGTGTGCGGCGCACACGGGCGCCGGGTCTAAGGGGGCGCCGAGCGCCCTCTAGTGCGACACCTCCAAACAGTAGCGGCGTTAGGGTAGGGCGCGGTTGGGCAACGGCCCAGGGCGCCAGAGATACAAAGGCGCCAGGAGATTCCATTGAAATATTATAAAATTCGTTCGATCGGTTTTTGAAAAATCAAATGTGGGAAAACCACATGAATTGGTATCAATGTAAAATAAATGCATAGAAAATATTTGTGTAAGATATGTTATTACAACTAAAACTGGCAAAGGCGTCTTTACATATAGTGCAGGCTGTGGGTAGTACCCGGGCGCAGAGTCCATGTGGGCGCCGATCAGCGCTCGCTACGGAGCGCCCAAGGAGAAAAATCGAAGACATGTGACATCTACTTAACCAACCCCCTCTGGCCTGTTATTTTATTTATTCCATGGCCCCCGGCGGCGCGTTTCAGGGGGCGGCGCGTTTCAGGGGGCGGCACAGAGCGGAGTCAAGCGGCAGCGTCAGGTCATGGTTATGTCATCAAACAATTACTTAATTAAAATTCCGGTCTGCCGCCCCGCAAATCTAGAAAATCTATACCTATTACTATATTTCTTCTAACCCGCCACCCACTAGTTCCCTTGTCAGTTTGTTAGTAGGTATTGGTTAAATCTTGCAACTGAACTTCAAACCAGTTCCCCTCATCCGATTGAGCTGAAAGGTTGCTCACAGTTCATAACTTTGGTTCTGGTGACACTACATTAATTGATTGAAAAGATTGTTTTTTAAATTATTATTTTATTTAAATCTGTATTCACGGTAAAAAGAAAATTTAACCCATCTCATAATTGGAATGCTCAATTTTTTTAGCTCGCTTCGCTCGCTCTTGCCGCCGAGTTTTTATTATTGCCCCATTTTTCAATGCGTTAGTAGTAAAAGTAAGTTAAATATAATTTTATAGAATGATAAAAATAACCTTTCCGAGGCGGGGGCTAAAATTTTCGGGCTCGCTTCGCTCGCTCTTGCTTTTTTCATAAAGAGACCATTTTTATCTATATGTATGAATTTCTCATTTATTCGATGTGCCAAAATTGTTGGGTCTGTCTCCACCGATCCCGGGATCTGATTTGGCGTAACACGGATCCCGGCGATTTGTCTCCACGGATCCCGGGATCCGTTTCTACAAAAAAAAAAAAAAAAATTTTGTCCACGGATCCCGGGATCCGTGGCTACATGGGGTCGGCGCAACATGTCTTCTTCTTCCATACTTCCCTATTTCTCGTCATCTCAGCAGTCACCTCCTTTCTAGCCATATCATCCTTCACACAGTCCATCCATCGTTTCTTTGGTCTTCCTCTACTCTTATAGCCATCTACATTCATACTCAACATTTTCCTCACAACATTTCCTTCATTCCTTCGCATCATAATAAGATGTCCATACCACGACAATCGATTACCAATCAACCATAATACACTATTAGCTATAATGGCTATCGAATATGACGGACGTAGGTACATAGAAACTACTTAGAACCAATGAAATTGAATTAAAAAAAAAGATTTGACTTTGAAAAATAAACACAAAGTGTAAATTGTCTTTTTGCTACTTTTCTTGGCTAATGATGAAAATAGAGGGGGCGCTAGGATAATGTTTGCACACGGGCGCTACATGGGCTAGAGACGTCTCTGAACGTAAGTAACGTATACAAGGTAATTAACACAGTTTAACTGCATTATCTCATAGCTAATAAGCGGGTAGGCATGTAGGTACATAATGACGTTGGTAGACCTAGATAGTTGGTACCTATAATGCGCATTTAACTTTAATAACGATTATATCTAAATGCGCTACGTGTTATTGATTTTAAATGGATGTCTGTTTATTTAAGTAGGTACCTACATAGGTGCCTAAATAAGAATTTAATGAGTTCGCATTGACCTTCTACTAATAGGTAGGTACAAATCAAATGAATAGGTACCTTCCTGCCGTTATGTCTCGGTAGGTATTCAATTAAACCCTCTTGTCTCGGTCATAAATTACACATAATTAGGCACTGTCGGTTTAGCCCCGGGATTAATACGATTTTAGACCGATAATTGGAGAACGTACCTACAGATAATCTGCTAAAAATACTGTTAAAATATCATTGACTCGCAAAATGTTTAATTCGGGCACATTTAATATTTATAGCTTCTAATAATATCAAGTCAATTTAGAACTGGCGAGCCAAATTATCGTACCCAATAACTCAAATTTAAGTTATTTAAGACGTTACAAAGTCGTTAAGTGGATGACCTCTAGCAATTTGAATTGACCTGTCACTTGCAAGTTTGCAGGAACCAAAGTTCGGAGTTCGGAGTGTAATTTATAATGGTACTACATATTCAAAGTACTTACAGGTCTCAATTGGATAAACACTAAGTTAATAATCTTCTTGCAGCTTCAATTTTCAACAGCTTCGTCAATTTACAATTATAAAATCACATCAAATTCTTATATTCAGACACAATATTCTTCGGTGCCCGTAACCACACAAATGACCTAAGTCACTATCACAGATTTTTCACAAAAAAAAACCTCGTGGATATTCCAATCAGCTTGAAATCCTCCCAAAGGTGTACTAGGTTGCGGTCAATATGTCGCAGAATTCAGGTATTCACTAGCACACACTCACAAATTCCAGTTGGCTATGCTATCTATGTATTAATATTAGGTACAGTTCACGACTATATCAAAATGATTCGTTGCGAACGTAAAGTGGCACAGCACGGACGTGCGAAAGCCTCTGTGGCGCACAAAGAACTGAAATGCGCGGGGAAGGGAAGTGGTGTACGGAGGAAAGGGGGCGGGGGGACGTGTGCGGCAGTCTAGCGGCGGCGACGTAGCACAACGTAGCAACAAGTGAACGGCGCGGGTGTCGCGGGGAGGCAGATGGGGGCCCGGGCGCCCCCCTCGCGGACTTAGCACCTGACGCTCATGTGCACCCGTCCTGTCTTCCAGTTCCCCAAAGGACCCCTAGTCCCCATATTATACAGGAAGGGCAGATGTCGCTAATCACGGCCAACGATTTACATAATCAAACAGCTGAATGATAGCAAAATGTTTTGGTGAACTGAAATAAACGTTAGCTCATTAGAATAAATATTTTAACGTTTGAGTAAATGTTTACCTATTTTTAATTAACGATATATGGATAACATCGACTACAAACTTTGCTAGAAGTTTAGATTCCATATGTGATAAAATAGGAAGAATTTCACGTTTCATTTCATTTGTGTTCAGTTTTGTCACTGACACAATCGATTACGATTGTTACCAAAAACATTTAGCGAAAAGAATGACAATAACGCGGAAATGACATTCATTTCAAGAAAACATATTTCCATGAAATTGATAAAACAATGGAGGATTGCGTAAGCGTATCGAAATAAACAGAACACTTAGGGTCACACCTACCTACTTATCGTTTCTAAATACCTATTTGACACACCCGAATGATTACGGGTGGGAGTAAACAACATTCCGAATTATAAACAAAGGAAACTCATTACTGGTGATTCCAAGAATATTATTATTAAATAAGGTAAGGCAAGGCTAATTTTCCATTGTAATATTCCCGTAGCTTTGCTTGACGGAAAATAACACACGTTCCGAGGTAAAATAGACTAATATATCTATATTTGCAAATCGAGGGAATAGCTGATCTTGCGTAGCAAAGCCTACTTATTATTCAAATCCACTAATCCTGACGCATTCAGTACAAAATTATCGAGCAAATTAATCAATCAAGACACGCAGCGTACTCGCATGCATTGTTATAATAGGTATAAACAAATAGCGATCGTTGACCAACATACCGAGAACATTTTACAACGCGCTAACGATTTGGCACGCTCCCAAGTATTCCGTGACAAGCTATATTGTATGTTTGCTTTATAAATAACACAAAGAGTTCAGCTTGCAGGTCACATTAATAAAATTGATGTTTAAAGTTAAACCCACGGAATTTGCATTAAAAAATAATCTAAATCAAGTGGTTTTTTCTTCTTAGATTTTCGCAGACACAAAACACATTAACACTAATTAGATACGATAATAACAAAAACCAATAAAGCTCTTCTAAGAAGTCGGGACTCTTTTTTTGTTTTTGTTAACCCGACGAGTGATTGCGAACTCAGTTGAAAAACCTAATTACTTTTTTGTTAAGTAGATCATGTATTAACAATTTGTATCGTGTCGTTATTAGTACCTAGTTGTTTTTATTATCAGTCTGTCTCGTAATGCGGGCAGCGGGCAGGCGGATACGTAGGTAAATTGCCAGGCAAAACCCGTTCGCGAAGTTTTTGTAAAAACAAGCAAAGAGGTCGCATACCTTGTTTTGGCCTTGTGCTAATCGAGTTAGCGGTTACATGCGAATAACTAATGCTGTGTAATTTGCACATACAATGCGATGAAAAAACGGTGATATCTCATGTGGAACGCGTTCATGTTTCATGTTAAGTGACTCGTATCCACCTACTTGTAAGTCTAATGTCTCGCGTTCCAAATAACAATGATAAATAGTAAAATGCAATTGAGATAGCTGCGTGCTTATCTATACAGAATCACGTACCTACAAGATATGTGTAACGAACACAACATCACGACTTGAGATAATCTACTAAAAATAGGTGTTTTATCATACAATAGTTTGCGTACATAGATAGATAAGTTGCATAGTGAGAGGCGGGAATTTGTAGATAACAGAATACAAACACGGCAGTCGATAGCCTGGTTGCAGGCGCTGATAAGAGGCCCGTTACTAACCTCCTGTTTGTACAAAGACCTGTATAAATAACCTGAGAGCGTTTGTGAACTTCTCAGAATTTCAATAGGTGTACGCTTCATTTCATTTTACGCTTGAGAAACTCAAATAAGTTATAAAAATGTTTTCCACGTGTGTTTGTACGGTTTATGATCTATCTCAGGCTACGCTGTTTGATACTGTATTACCACTCAATTCAACGTGAAAACATAATTTCTTGAAAACTGGAAAGGAATCTTATACGCAGCTGCACTTTGATAAATAAAACATTCAGAAATGTACTGTATAATGTATGAAATACAAACCATTCATGTAAACAATTTTGATTAAAAACACCTTTGTGTGACATAGATAACGTTATCTAACGAACTCGGTTGTTTGTTACGAGGACGAGGTTACACATATTTGAACAGTGTGCACACATCCTATTTCTTTAGACATAAAATATTTTACACATAGTACCTATGCGAGAAACCGTTTTTCGGAAACCATGACTCAGACGTTTAGAACGCAGTAAGAGAATAATAGACGTCAGTAATGCCAGCAAAACTTCCGAGTAGGTACCTACGATACGAAAGAGTTAATAAATGTTTAGGTAAAGAGACATAAGTATCACTTCACTCACTATCACTACATGTTATAAAACAAAGTCCTCCGCCGCGTTTGTCTGTCTGTTCGCGATAAACTCAGAAACTACTGCACCGATTTTCATGCTGTTTTCACCAATGGATAGAGTGGTTCTTGACGAAGGTTTTAATATAATATAATCTACGTGGGCGAAGCCGTGGGCATCAGCTAGTTTTGATAATAAAATAATAACAAAGTAATTCAGCCCTTATCAATAGTTAGCCCAGCTGCCGACATGTCGCCGCAGTTATTACGATTAATATAATTCAACGATAGCCTGATGCAATCATAAAATTGTGAGTCACGCCTCTATTTTATGAACATCAACGTCCAACGATACACGAAGCGTACCTACTTAGCATTCATAGACGACGTATTTTTATTATTGTATTGTTTGTGAACGTGTGAATTGATTGTATTATTATTAGCCACGGCACGAGGGAGTGTCGAATTAAGTCAAACGGATGAAGGAAAACAATAGAATCGCGCTGATGTAAATTATGACTAAAATAATTTATGTGAGTCAGTATATTGTATTAAATTGAGATGTCTTGGAAACTCGCCTAGAGCTGTCCCCACGCCTGAAGTACTTACCTATTATACTCAAACATTATAATAATCAAAGCGAATGATATATTTGCGCATTAAATCAGTGCGGACGTAAATCGTAAGTATTTCGTCATCGTAGCTGAGATCGCCGGACCGGTCTCCGATCGGATGTCAAAAACCGCACGACGCAATAAATTGTTGTCTCATGGAGAGTAAACATCGGCGTTCGGCCGCATTCATGCATAATTGATGAGGGTTCGGAGCGAGCGCGTGGATTCCTGGCGGTCACGACTCGGTCGGGCCGCGCGCCTCCGGCAGCCATTTTGTGAAGCCTGCCCGCCCCGGGTGCGCCGCATCGTGAATATTAATACGACCTTATGATGAACACTCCGCACCGCTTGGATAATACCCCCAATTTAAAAAGAACTCATTTTTTTCTAGTCCGTTTCGCTTCCGCTGCGCTCCATCGATCGCACGTAACGATTGTAGCAGATAAATTACATAAGCTGCTACTAGTTTTTTCAACAGAACAAATAACATAGGTCAACAACATTTTGAGGTTATTTTAACAATGACACCTATGAATCCAAAATACAACAGAGAACGAATAACCAACATCGCAAATGAGACGGTTAGGTGTTACATAGCTCAAAACAATATTTACTTCGAATTGATAGACTGTAAATACACAGAAATCATATAAACACCAACCAATGTCGGCAATATTGGCATGCAGATTATTCGTTGTCTACGGCACGGATTCGAGATTTAAAACCATCTTTGGAATCCTCATAAATCATACAATCCAAATATAACAATAGTTATAGGATTAATTAAAACATTTGTTTAACAACAAAAACAATTATTTTATAGAGGAATGTGCGTTTCATTCCACGTAGCTGTCATAGACAAACGACTCACGCGCAGCAATTGTCTGGTCGCACTTCAAAAATTAATAACTTTATCAAAAGTAAACAAAAACAAATAATTAAGTCATGGTTGTGTATGGGATACGGTAACGTATTAATTATGATGTACCACCTTAAATTTAGAATTAATAAATTATGTAATTCATTTTTTGTATCACCATTTCAAGTGGAACGGATTGTCAAACCGACAGATCTGCGATCTGCGGACTCGATTTGTCAGTCTGGGAATTTCCACCATGCGCGCATAACGCGTACCCAGATTCACGGCTCCGGCTAGTTTTTTTTCGTTTTTTTAAATTTCAAAATGGTGGAGTAAAAGTTACACGCGCTATGTACGCGCGATTTTTCCTTTTTTTTATAATAACGCTATCGAGCGATGGATTGCGGTCCGTAGTCACCATGGGTTCGATCTAGCTAGCCTCGTGGTCCAATAAACATAGTGTTTCGGACATGGGACCGCGATAAACTTGCACGTGGCGTCATCAATGGCGTCGTTTCCGCCGTGATGCTGGGAGGACTTTGGAGTTGCGATAGTTTCGCTCAGTTCAGCTCATCAGCAAGCCAACGCCATTGAGGGGCGTCCCATCCGTAGGGCTCCGCGACTGCGTGAGTGCCTGCCACCGTTCCCATGTGGTAGACGATCTCAAGGACTACACGTCGTGCCTGCTCCGCTTCCCGCACCTGTCTTCTGTGCCAGGCTTCCGCGCGCCCAAGCGCGAGGCCACGAGGATCGCTATCGAGCACGTGCTCTAGCGATCGCCTGATTCACCAGCTCCGTGGAGAACCGCGTCCGCTTCGGTGACAATTTACGGCGTAGGGAGTGCGATCATGGTACCATGAGTAAGTCAATCTTTTTTTTTACATAATCTGGCCAGAGAAAGTTAGAATCAGTGCGCGTTCGGTTTCAGAGGCCCGCTGCCCTGGTTTTCTATTTCAGACAATTTAGCTTTAAGGTGTAAACAGCCTTGTTCAACATTTCATGTAAAGTGTTTTTTATACAATATACCACTGTTAATGTTCTAGTTGAATTTTCTATGTTTTATTCCAAACAAACTCCTCATAATTTTTCCACAGCAAGAGGTCCTTGAACCAATGGTTCAATGTCCACTCCGCGAGCTTGAAGAGCCTTCTTTTTCTTTCATAAACAAACTCATCGTGTGTCTTACCTTTGAATTAACTTTCACCTTTTCAACCCCTTAACAAAAAATCTTTTATTTTTTTTTATTTTTTTTTCACACACGACAATGGCGCCCGAACATTTATAATATCGTTATATTGAGGGATTTGTTTGGAATATTTCTGGTATTTGTTTATTTTCAGTTTGAACTTATTGCGTTAACATACTCCAAAACAATTTGTAGTTAAAACTTTCTGGTGGCATCTAAACAGTGAATGCTTCGCATTATTTTTTTGTGAGTTTTTTGTTTTGACAAAGCAACACTTTGGCAGTTGTAAACATGTTTTTTTTGTTTTTTTTCAAGCGATATTTTATATTCATGTACTGACAGCTGCAATTTTTTTGGTTGCTTCAACTATTTTCTCCGCAAGCACTGTTTGGTTGCTAACCAATTATTTTAGTTTTTGATTCCTGTTGTGTCGTCATAATGACGGATCCAACAGAAAAATTTGTTGACACAGAGGAGGACGTGCACAAGCACGCCGAATCAGATACTGACGATGTCTCTCGAAATGTAACGCATAGACGAAAAGATGCAATACAGCAACCAATGTCAACCGCATCCCATGACACAAAATACATTGACCAACCTTCACATAGTCAAACGGTACCAGCAGTCAACTCGAATGTCACAACTTACGTAGTACGCGATGACAATTTCAGATCATGGAATTTAAAGTTCACCGGCGACTCAAGTATAGTGGATTTTTTCTTGCGAATAGACGACTGCATGCGCACTAGAGACGTACCTGAACATAAAATTGTTAAATGTTTTTCAGATTTATTGGGCGGTAAAGCACTTGATTATTATAGACAAATTAGAGACTCAGTAGTCACTTTGGAGGATCTGCAAAATAAGTTCAGAACATTCTTTTCATCTTTTGACAATGATTTTACCTTAGAGAAACAAATTAGGGATCACAAACAAAGCTTAGGTCAGCCGTTGCATATCTATGTGCTAGACATGCAAACCTTGAACTCAAGACTAACATCACCATTGTCAGAAATAACACTTATAGAAATTATAAAACATAATTTAATACCAACTTATGCACAACTCTTAGCAGTCAATGACATACAGACCATTGACAGGTTAATTTCACTTGGCAAACGTTACGAAGCATATGCTGTATCCACTCCATGTAACTCAGTCACAAAACCCAATAAGGGAACAAAACAAGTAACCGTCCTTAACACACAATTTAAGAAAAAGGAAAATTCATCGGTTACATGCCAGAAATGTAAAAAATCTGGTCATACATATAAACAATGCAGATCAATACCAGGCATTGTTTGCTTTAAGTGTGGGACAAAGGGGGAACTAACTCCTCGTTGTTCAAAGTGTAACCCACCCACAAACACCCACCCGGATCAAAAATTAAATTCAAAAAACTAGATCACCCAGGAGTAACTAACGCCAGTCCAAATAAACAACACTTAGGTACGGTGACTCCTGGTATAACATGTGGGAAATTAGACAACAGAATCTTTGTAGAATTTATAATTAAAGACAGAACTTACAGTGGACTTTTGGATACAGGTGCAAACCTCTCAGTTATAGGTAATGGTTATCATAACCAACTTTTGGATTTAGGATTTAAACTAGAAACAACTAACTGGACCGCAAAGTGTGCCAACGGTTCTCAAGTGAGAACGATAGGAACTATGTCTATACCTGTCAACTTTAAAGATAAAAACTGGGAAATCATATTTATGGTTATACCAGAAATATCAGACAACTTCATTTTAGGCATGGACTTTGTACATCAATTTGGAATTTTAAATTATTTTTATTTTGATAGCATACAGCTAGTAGGGAAAAAAGACCCACACCCACAAGCTACAAAACAGCTGTGCGGTATAACGTCCAAACATGAATTATCGCCATTAGAAACAATAGAAATGGAAAAAATTATTAATAAATTTAAAACAATAAGTACAGAAGAGAAAGGTTTAGGCAAAACCGACATAATTGAACATAGAATTATAACAACAGGTTCACCAATTAAACAAAAATACTACCCTTTATCACCAGTGAAATTGCAAGCACTGAATGATGAAGTGGATAGAATGTTAGAACTAGGCGTGATTGCACCATCAAAATCACCTTGGTCCAACCCGGTTGTTATGACTCCAAAAAAAGATGGTTCACTTAGATTTTGTTTGGATGCTAGAAAGCTTAATGATGTAACTCTTAAAGACTCCTATCCATTGCCTTATATATCATCAATATTAGATAACCTTAAAGGAGCTCGTTATTTAACTTCAGTAGATTTATCAGCTGCTTACTGGCAACTACCACTTTGCGATTCAGATAATTTTGACGGTAATGGCACTTCTTGTCAGAAAACCGCATTTGTAGTACCTAACAGAGGACTTTTTGAATTCAAGAGAATGCCTTTTGGTTTATGTAACGCTGGTTGCGATTTGCAACGCTTAATTGACTCATTATTCCACCACAAGTATGGTGAAAAAATTTTTGGATATTGCGACGATCTTTTAATAGCAACTACATCGTTTGAAGAGCATATTGCTATATTGAACGATGTTTTGGAAACATTAAGCAAAGCAGGTTTGACAATAAATTTTGAAAAATGCGAATTTTGTAAAGATCAACTAAATTATTTGGGCTATGTTGTAAGCTCAAAAGGCCTGCAAACAGATCCTAGAAAACTAGACTGTATTAGAAATTTCCCAAGACCAACTACAGCAAAACAGTTGCGAGCGTTCATAGGTTTATGTTCATACTACAGGAGATTTGTTAATAACTTTTCTACAATAATTGCCCCAATGACGGCGTTAATCGGTAAGAGAAAAGGAAAAGAGGCAATAGCTTGGTGTATTGATGCTGAAAAGTCATTCATAGCACTCAAAGAAGCACTTACTCAAGCTCCAGTATTAGCCTGTCCAGATTTTACAATACCGTTTCAAATTCATACAGATGCATCATCAGTCGGAATTGGTAGCGTTCTTGTACAAGAAATAGACGGTATAGAACATCCCGTAGCATTTCACTCCCGTTTACTCTCCAAAACAGAACGAAATTATAGCACAACAGAGCGTGAGCTGCTCGCAGTAGTTGATTCCGTTATACATTTTAGGCCTTACATTGATTGTGCTCATTTCATTTTGGTAACAGACCATATGTGTCTAAAGTGGTTAAAATCATTAAACAACCCGTCCGGTCGTTTAGCTCGTTGGGCAATGCAACTAGCTTGTTTTGACTTTGAAATTCGTCATCGGAAAGGAGCTTTGCACGTAGTTCCAGATGCGTTATCTAGAGCAGAACTCAACGCAGTCTCATTTACAGGGGGTACAAATTCAAGCGATGAGTGGTACAATAAATTATTTAAAAATGTACAAACCCATCCAATATATCATAAAAACTATCAAATTAAAAACAACATATTGTATAGATACAGCAAACCCTTGACACAGTTACAAGAGGAAAACTCATGGAAAATGGTTATACCACATGACATAGCACAGGACTGCATAAAGGAAAATCACGAATTAACCGCCGTGCATCCTGGTTCATTTAAAACTTTAGCAAAGATAAAGGAAAACTACTTTTGGAAGGGAATGTACGCAGATGTTAAGAGTTATGTGTCAAACTGTGAAAAGTGTAAGGCATATAAACACTCAAATGAAACACCACATGGACACATGACAAACCAGAAAAAGGTAGATCGTCCAATGCATACACTCTCCATTGACACAATAGGGCCCTTTGCAAAAGCATACTCAGGTCATGTTTATATTCTTTCCATCGTAGATGTATTCACAAAATATTGTTGGCTTCATCCCCTTAGAACTGCAACCACTAAGACGGTAACTTCTTTCATTGAATCTGAAATTTTATTAAAGGAGGGCACACCATGCGTTATTATATGTGACAACGCCACGATTTTTCAAAGTAAAGAATTTAAAAACTTTTGTACAAAATATTCAATTCCAAAAATTTTTTATAACGCATATTATGCACCACAATCAAACACTGTGGAACGCTATAATCAAACTGTACAAACTTGCTTAGCAATGTTAGTAGAGGAGGACCAGAGAAATTGGTCTAGGTACCTTCCTCAAATTCAGCTATTTTTAAACACTTCTATAAATGTAGCTACAGGATACACACCATATTTTTTGGCCAGAGGTCGTGAAATCATCTCTGACGGTGCATTGCACACTTTGAAGGGCAATGCACCAGATTCAATTGATGATATTCAACTTCACAATAGGAACGAAAAAGCAGATTCCTTAAATGAACTTGCAGATATTTTCCAACGTGTAAGCTGTACATTGAACAAAGCGTACAAACAGAATGCGAACCGATATAACCTGCGACGCCGAGAGCTCAGGCTAAAAGTTGGTGATATCGTTTGGAGGCGTAACTTTGTACAGTCAAACGCAGCAAAGTTTTTCTCAGCTAAATTAGCACCAAGGTTTGTCAAATGTAAAATAGTCGACAAACTATCCGATGTTGTTTACCAATTAGAGGAAATAAACACAAAAACTATAGGGAAGTATCACGTCAAGGACATAATAAAAGTGCCATAAAATGGGTGTTGTTAATTATGCTCAATTTTGCGACCATTTCAAAAAAAGTTGCACTTGCACATTCTAGGTCGAATTACTTTTTTTAAAGTGAAAAATATTTTTTACTCACTAAACAGAATTGTTCCCGTATCAGTGGCTCCCCATGGCCCTGAACTCGTTTGATTTTTCAAAAACAATTCAGGACTTTTCCCAAAACAATAGGAAATAAGTTTTTAAATGGGATATTTTGGTCAAAAATAACATTTTTTTAAAAGTGACTATTTCAGTCACTACACTGAATTGCTTCGGTATCAGCGGCTCTTTCTGACCCTGATCCCATTTGTTTTATCAAAATCAGTTCAGTATTTTTTTCAAAACAATTGAAAAAAAGTTTTTTTTGGGAAACTTTGACCAAAATATTATTTTTTTTAAAGTGACAATTTTTGTCACTACACTGAATTGCTTAGGTATCAGTGGCTCTTTCCGACCCTGAGCCCATTTGTTTCAACAAAATCAATCCAGTACTTTTTTCAAAACAATTGAAAATAAGTTTTTTTGGGAATCTTGACCAAAAAAATAATTATTTCACAAGTGCCAAATTTTGACACTACACTGAATTGCAACGGTATCAGTGGCTCTCGACGACCCTGATCCACTTTATTTTTTCAAAAACAGTTCAGTATTTTTTTCCAAACAATTGAATTTTTTTATTATCTTTAAAAAAACATTCAGTTAGGAAATTTTTCCCACAAACCTTTTCACAAAATGTCCGCTTACAATTGAATTGGGCAACGACCCATATTCATCAAAAGCATTAGCAGTCACGCCAGTGACATGCTAAATTTAAACAATATTTTGAAGATAACACTTCGTTACTATTCAAAAACTTTTCTACAGTTTACTGTTTCTAGACCAGTACTGTGGTTACTATCCTTTGTACATAATACTTTGTTGCCAAAATACATAGATGGTAAAATCATCATTTAGCATTAGGAGACACTTAGTACTTAATAATACAAGTAGTCCAGTTACTATAGTTAGTATTAGTATTTTTTAGCTATGGTACATTTAAGAGAACCAATTCATTGGTCATTTATAGCTCATAATTATAGGTAGTATATTTAGTTCATAGGTCCGGACCAATAGTTCATAAGCACTTAGATTATAGTAGACCAACAATAATTACTTGTTAGGTCAATGACTTTCAGTCAATAGTTTAATAAGCATACTTTACTTTACTTTACTTTTCAAAACCATAAGGTAGCTTAGATTTTAATAGAACGATTAGTTCGAATTTTCATAGTTCAACAATACTCACCATAGCCCTTTAACTTACTTTGTTCAACACAATCCTAACAGATTCCAGTGTTGATCAGTACATTTAGGAAAAACTATTCATGTACTATAAAACTTTTTTTTCTCTCGGTTAGACCGGCTGTGTCGGCTAACGGGGTTAGCCTTTTTCCGCGAAGGGGGGTATTGTAGCAGATAAATTACATAAGCTGCTACTAGTTTTTTCAACAGAACAAATAACATAGGTCAACAACATTTTGAGGTTATTTTAACAATGACACCTATGAATCCAAAATACAACAGAGAACGAATAACCAACATCGCAAATGAGACGGTTAGGTGTTACATAGCTCAAAACAATATTTACTTCGAATTGATAGACTGTAAATACACAGAAATCATATAAACACCAACCAATGTCGGCAATATTGGCATGCAGATTATTCGTTGTCTACGGCACGGATTCGAGATTTAAAACCATCTTTGGAATCCTCATAAATCATACAATCCAAATATAACAATAGTTATAGGATTAATTAAAACATTTGTTTAACAACAAAAACAATTATTTTATAGAGGAATGTGCGTTTCATTCCACGTAGCTGTCATAGACAAACGACTCACGCGCAGCAATTGTCTGGTCGCACTTCAAAAATTAATAACTTTATCAAAAGTAAACAAAAACAAATAATTAAGTCATGGTTGTGTATGGGATACGGTAACGTATTAATTATGATGTACCACCTTAAATTTAGAATTAATAAATTATGTAATTCATTTTTTGTATCACCATTTCAAGTGGAACGGATTGTCAAACCGACAGATCTGCGATCTGCGGACTCGATTTGTCAGTCTGGGAATTTCCACCATGCGCGCATAACGCGTACCCAGATTCACGGCTCCGGCTAGTTTTTTTTCGTTTTTTTAAATTTCAAAATGGTGGAGTAAAAGTTACACGCGCTATGTACGCGCGATTTTTCCTTTTTTTTATAATAACGCTATCGAGCGATGGATTGCGGTCCGTAGTCACCATGGGTTCGATCTAGCTAGCCTCGTGGTCCAATAAACATAGTGTTTCGGACATGGGACCGCGATAAACTTGCACGTGGCGTCATCAATGGCGTCGTTTCCGCCGTGATGCTGGGAGGACTTTGGAGTTGCGATAGTTTCGCTCAGTTCAGCTCATCAGCAAGCCAACGCCATTGAGGGGCGTCCCATCCGTAGGGCTCCGCGACTGCGTGAGTGCCTGCCACCGTTCCCATGTGGTAGACGATCTCAAGGACTACACGTCGTGCCTGCTCCGCTTCCCGCACCTGTCTTCTGTGCCAGGCTTCCGCGCGCCCAAGCGCGAGGCCACGAGGATCGCTATCGAGCACGTGCTCTAGCGATCGCCTGATTCACCAGCTCCGTGGAGAACCGCGTCCGCTTCGGTGACAATTTACGGCGTAGGGAGTGCGATCATGGTACCATGAGTAAGTCAATCTTTTTTTTTACATAATCTGGCCAGAGAAAGTTAGAATCAGTGCGCGTTCGGTTTCAGAGGCCCGCTGCCCTGGTTTTCTATTTCAGACAATTTAGCTTTAAGGTGTAAACAGCCTTGTTCAACATTTCATGTAAAGTGTTTTTTATACAATATACCACTGTTAATGTTCTAGTTGAATTTTCTATGTTTTATTCCAAACAAACTCCTCATAATTTTTCCACAGCAAGAGGTCCTTGAACCAATGGTTCAATGTCCACTCCGCGAGCTTGAAGAGCCTTCTTTTTCTTTCATAAACAAACTCATCGTGTGTCTTACCTTTGAATTAACTTTCACCTTTTCAACCCCTTAACAAAAAATCTTTTATTTTTTTTTATTTTTTTTTCACACACGACACGATCATGACACGATAAGTATTGCAAACAGTCTTTACTGCGGCACGCAACGTGCAATTAATACAGAATGATCATTATTAGTTTCTATTGTTACCGGCTGGCTAAATAGAGCATGCGCCAGTGTAATACATAATTTTAATGGCACAATGCAACGCGTCCGACTCTCACGCACGGCCATTGTACCGTGTAATCGTAATCAAAAGTATTTTCTCTCGGAACGAAAGACTCGTCATTAATAGAGTCGTTTCACAACAATTAGCGGTAACCAGTGGAACTAAAGAATAGAACTGGGGAACTTGTGATTGATGCGCGATACCCTTTGTGCGGCTATTACACAACCGGTGGTTGCGATAATGAGTTGTTTCGTTTGAAATAATAATAATAATAATATTCCACAACTATCACACAACGCCATCTAGTCCCAAGCTAAGCAGAGCTTGTGTTATGGGTACTAGACAACTGATAAACATACTTATATATTTCTAAATACATACATATTATAGATAAATTACACCCAGACACAGAACAAATGATCGTGCTCATCACACAAACATTTGTCCTGGGTGGGAATCGAACCCACGACCTCCGGCATAGCAGTTAGGATCACTAACCACTAGACCAACAGGACAGTCCTAATAAAGTCCTAAAATAATAACATTCAATTGTTCTACGTTCGTAAACACTAACTATAAAGGTGTGTTTCCTTTTGCCGAGCTCTTGAATTAACGTAGAATACATTTGCGGTTGAGCCTACCCTACGGGCGAAGCACTCATTACTGATGAAAGTCTACCGCCGACGACTGTAATAATGTGAAATGAAATACCGCCGTCCCGTACCCGTCCGCCCGTCTGTTCACCGACCGCAAGTGTGGGCTAACAGCTAACACGCTAACGTGAGCATAAGCGAACGTAACCGTGAACTACGAATTATTACATCGCGTTTGTACCTACTGGAAAACACAAAGCTCGCCACTCATGTGAATAGAAATGTGCTCATATTTTACTTTTTGACAGGCGTCAGCATGCAAAATGAACTCCATGCATTTTTATTACAAAGCGATGCGACGTACAGAAACTTGATCATAACTTAAACATATTATAAGCAAAAACGTTACTCATGTCATGAGTTACGTCAAAGCCTCTGAGCAGCAAATATTTTGAAAACATTCAATCAATAACATGCTTTTCCTGTCATCTAGAAATAGAAAACATGGTGGGATTGTTCGAGCATTTATCCCGTAAACAAGGAAAAATACCGTGTATTCAATATGTGTGGGAATGAGAGTGTTATCAATTCTTTTCAAGTTTACACGGGTTTTATTGAACCTACGTACATTAATAGCAGTATTCCATTTCCGGAAGAAGACGTTTTGTCGAATCTTGAAATTTATTTGCAATTTTAGAGGTAAACTGCGCCTCGTTGATTTCCAGCGAACATTTTGCTTTTAGCAAGGTGTGTAAATACGATAAACGTATCTACAACGTGTCTTGTATGTGGGGCGTGTGTACCGAAGGTGAGCAATAGTGTGGGGTACTCAGACAGCTGCGGGCTACAGCCGCACTTCCTGTAAACCCAACGACCCATTGTTACCACTCACCACCACACTACATACTTTTTATGACGCATTATCTAAGAATAGCAACGTTAACACTCCACTCTTACGATCATATGACATTGTAAGATTGTACACTTTATCTGCGTGACAAATAATGTTTTCAACAATCTCCTTTCTTCACCGTTTCATATCTCGCGAACATAGTTTTATCTGCTCAGATAACATTTCTCTCGAAACATCTTGATATCTTCATAACCAGACAGAACAAAAGAATAAACAGACTGACGCTACGTCAATTTAATGCACATTATCTCAAGAATTTTAATGCGTAATTTCAATTTCTTTTACGTAACTAGATGAATCAAAATTATTATTGGTAGTTTCATCTCGGCATGCGTGTATCGTGCAAACCGGTAATAGGGTGGGTGCGTTTTTTCTTTTTTTGCGCATACGAGTAGTGATGTCCAAACAATTTGTAGCGAAGCGCTGGGAACCTGGCTGGCGTGAGATCAGAAAGTCGTGATCGTCCGCCACGACGCCACGACGCGACGCCCCTGTGCCTCAATTCACTAATCAAACCCTACAATGACTTCATTGTTACCGAGATGCTTTATACTTTTCGCCACATAACAATCGCTTCCTTGAGCTCAATACGGTAATGCAAGATATCAAAACATCAAGCATTATAGTTTGCTATTATAATAATGGCTGTGGAAAATACCATTGATACATAATCGCGGAGGTTTTGTTTGTTTTAACGTATATTATGAATGAAAAGTCAATAATGATAGAGCAACCTATTACTATGACAAAGAGGTAATAATGTGTGTCTACATTACATAATGGTATCTATTTTTGTACAAGTCACGTCGTGTCGTCGTTAGACAGTAATTATGGTAAAGTAGATGATACATCGTCGTTTAATATTCGTACGTGATGACAGAATGATATATCAAATTGAAATACAACATAATGGCGTTAGGTGTGGCATGCGGTCGTACATCATGGTTCTCGATGGCAGACTGCCCGGACCCCTCACTAGAGCGTGAGCGGGTAAGGGCCGCAAGGGTGCCCCTATTTTATTCAGAGCATTAAGCCTACCATTAACGGTTAACTGGTGCAGGTTATCAAGGGTTTTCTCGGAGAAGCACATTCGGCGCTGGAACATTGCCAGGAAATGTTTCAACGAGTTACATTGACCGTTATCGGCTACCTGGCAGAGCACGTACTCAGCCGGTTTAAACGTTCCCGAGAAAATCTATAGAGCATCAGTGTCGAGTACAGTACTGTGCTCGTTCAACAGCGTATTTTGTATCCTTCGTAAATGTAAGTCTACATTATGTTCTCAGCTAAAATGTTCCATGTAATTAAGATAGGAAAATGATGTAGATATGTATCTACATCTATAATTAAGTCTCCCACCGTCCCACCGTCCCACCGTCCCCCCTGCCCCTACCTCGGCTCATAATTTACTGTTTACGGGGAAACAAGTTTGTATTAGAATTTGTTTGTCACAAAATTTACGAACGTGAATATAAAACAAGTCTAGAAGAAACTTTGGGCAAAATTTATTCAAATTACCCAATTATATCCACAGATGCTTGCGTGAACCCGTGGTTATGCAAAAACTCGCTTATTTATGTGAGAAAACCTGTTTCCCAAGTACTTATCTACTGCCATTACGTCATCGATTCTATTTTTATAAAAATATTAAGAAACATGTCGAGTGCTATTAAAATCGACTCAATGCGCAGCAGACCCTTAAAAACTCTCAAGACGCAATAAGAACCTATTGAAAAAAAATGAAAAAATAAAGACGAAGTACCTACATTAAGAAGGGAGGGTGTTTAATTTTCAAATTTCGTGTCGTTGAAAGATTATTGAACTGTGAGGGGGCGACAAGAGGAAAATGTCACAATTGAGGCGCCTAGGGGACGAAAGAAGGGAGGGAGGGGTGGCGAGCCTCCCTCAAACCGCTCGCAGCTTGTTTACGTTGTCACCCATGAATCGAAGTAAATCCGGGGGCAAAACTTTGATTAGTTATTCTTTTATTTATGATGACAAGAGGCCATTTATTGTATGTACAAGTATTGCCCCCAGTTTGTGATCTCCGCACTTTGAAACTTGTTGATAACTGGCATTTTGATCTCCGCACTTTGAAACTTGTTGATAACTGGCATTTTGTTCTACTTATCTAATGGCTGTGACAATAAAGTCGGATTGTGGCATGAAATCATCGTAGCTATATAAATAGGTTTTAGTTATCAACGACTTAGTTGATTACCTTCCTTGCTTTTATAAGATCGATTGAAATGTATTGCCAGATTAGATGTCTACGTAATAAATGTCACACCGTTTGTTATCTTGGCTGAATAAATAATAATACCTCTTCCCGAATTAGAAATTAATTGGGGCGTGTATTATTAAAAAGGCTAAAACCACATTGACCTCAATCATTCTACATCCTAATGTGGCCGCAACGTTCTAAAAATAAATTCCGATCCATAGAGAAACAAACCCAGAGAGTACATTTTCTGAGAATTTATGCGTACATTAATTAACAGGCCCCGTATTATTTTCCTAAAACAATAACCCAGAACAGTTTATCGTCTAACAAAGCATTGTATATTTGCTCAGTGTTATTGCCCCTTTTACAACGGTGGGCATCCGGACCCGGTTGCTAGGCAACGAACGCCTATGGCCTTCTCACACAAATCCCCATCCCTTATTTTGTGTATTCCCACATTGCACCCCCGAGCAGCTGATTCCATTCAAACATTCATTTTTCGGATTCTTTTGTGCCCATAAAATTATGACACATTGCAAGCTATTGCGACTAACAATTAATATGATGGAAGACGCTTAAAATTGTTATACAGGAATAACAATAACTGTGAGTAATTCAGTACACATTAAAATAATTGCGTTAAGTTTAATTACAACACAACGTAATTTCTGCATTTTATGACAGTAATTAACTCAAAAGTAGCGCTTTGTGTGTTTTTACAACTTAGCGATTTCAGTCCGCATTTATTCGGGTAATCTTCTGGATTAGGCAGAGTTCTACCAGTCACTTCTTTGCTTTGAGCTGCTTACGTATTCTGAGAAACAATGAACAATTCTTAGAATTCGTATGAGTTTTTCAACGATCCATAAAAAATAAACAAATAAGTATTTGTTATTATGATTCCAGCTTGTTTTAAAAGCATTCTAAAAATATCTTCAATGGACGAATAGACATGAATATGTAGAGATACAAGTAGATTATCAGCTACTGGGCGTAGGCATCTAGCGTATAAGTAATTTAGGTGTTACAACTGCGCGGACGCCGTAGAAGAAGCGTGGCTGCTACGCAAGCATTTCGTAGCCGCGCGTAGCAGCTGCAGATAAGCTACGCTTTTATGTGTACACGCTACAGTGTTTCGTAGTCGCGTAGCCGCTCGTAGAGGAGGTGTAGTTGCTATTGCTACGCTAGTCGCGTAGCCGAACGTAGTAGCAGAGGAACCGCTACGCTATGGACGCATATTCGCATAAAATAATAATTTCTCAAGTTAGAATTATGTAGGTAGACGTTACCCTTATCGCCTCACATGTCAATTTGACAAGACATAGAAATGTTTGCGTGTGTTGAATCAAATTCAATTAAAATGGAATTAACGTGTTGCTAGGAATATAATTATTGTTCTAAATATATACAGAAAAGCCACGTCAACCCTTCTCTTGGAGAGCCCGAGGGAACACAAAGCCCCTCCACCTCACCCTCCCAACATTCACGTATACAAGAAAACATTGATGTAAGTTATGAGATAGACATTTTCGAGGGTGAACTCAAATTATTAGGGCCGGTTTCACCGGTTACGGATAAAGTCCCGGATAGCCTATCAGGAACTTATCTGCCAGATAAACTACAATTTTTGATAGCATTATCTGTCAGATAACTATCTGACACTTTATCCGTAACCGGTGAAACCGGCCCTTATTCTTATAAGTGAGCGATTTGCCCGTTCCCGGCCGGTTTCTTTTGTTTGGAGAAGCCATAGCTAAATAACGGTTCTCTGTAACCATAGCAACAACTGTTATCTGTTACGTACGAAACAAAATTAACAATATAACACTCCTAACTCCGCTAATTAATTGAATGTTGTATACCGAGCGCGAGCGGTGAGCAAACAACAACACTTCTGTTCGCACAAATATCCGAATTACGTTCACGTTTTCGTGTCAACATCACGTTTGGGCATTCCATTATCAAGTCACGACGACCTACATCCATATTGGATTTCTATTTTACGAATAGACAATTCGACCCACGTCAACTTCTTCAAGTTTTATGGACTTTTTGTCGCCGAACAGACCTTATGCGACGTCAAATCATTCCAATACTAGTTTCTTTTTGTTATTTCATCATGTTTACGTTTCTTCGTAAAGATGAAATCGGATCAATGTCGGTATGCCATTGTGACATCATTCCGCGGACTCATTTGATACTCGTACTTAATTTGATACATTCAAAACATGCGTTTATGATATTTAATATCTAGAACATGTGTTGTGCATACAATGAGTCATTCTCAACTAGTAACGACGGCGATAATCAACTCGTGAATTAAATTACATGAGAACCGGTTGCATCGAGTAAATTGCACGGTTTAAATTCGATTTATGCAATTTAAATGCCAGTACGGTTAAAACGCAAGGCCAACGTTATCAGGTCGAAAATCGACACGTTTTATGTAGGCCAGACTCGGCGGCGATAACTGAGTAGCATAATAGCATTCCTTTAGCCGTACAGTAGCCCATTACGAACGTGATAGTTTCGGTTTCACGTTCCGATGAGTTCGTTGTTTGCGCTTTTATTCGTCAAAGGAGAAACCCGTTTCTGGGCCTAGCGCTTACACGAATCAAATATGTATCAAAAAAATCCTTAATTTTGCTTTAATAACCCATTAAAATCTTAGCCTCATTACTGGTGGCCAAGTGTAGAAAATAAGTAGATTTCTATTTTTTTATTTTAAACAAGCTTTTTAAACCGTTACAACACTTGTTTCATTTTTTGTCACTAACTTCACGAACGCTGTTATTATATCAATAGAGCGTACCCTAAGAATAAGATCGACTTAGTGGATATCGATATTCTTATAAATAATTAAATAATACTTCATTGCATTATCTTTATTAATCATTATCATTATGTATTATCACTTTTTTACTTATTAAAATAGATGTTTATTCAAAATCTGTCATATAATTGATTTTTAACGTAACCACCTGTAAAAAAAACAAAAAAATAATCGATAAAATCGGCTGCACCACGGAATGCACTAGTAAACGCAAGTGTCAATGTCAACGGCTGTCAATTGTCACGTCATTCGCTTTTCGTTTGTGTGCAAGTGAATGTGTTTTTCCGGATCTCTCGAGATTTTATTATTCTAAGACCTTTGATCGAATACTGGACTCCGAAATTGATTGCCTTTTGACTGACCCTCGCTTGAACATTGGACACCGTTTCTAAACTGCCACCCCTGCTGACATTTGCTAGAAAACCGGATTTGTATTTTGCTCTTTTGACGACTGGGTTCAACATCATGAGGACCGTAACAATGCAATAGGAAGGCGAAGATTGGAAGATGAAATTATTCTTTCAATTGTACAAGAATGAGTAGCGCCTCAAACGGTTAGTATCCGATATTTCTATATAACATAACGTTTTTGTAATCATATGTAATTATTTAATGTAAACATACTAAATAGTGTTATTGCTAATGTTCAGTTGACTGTTTATAGTTGTATTTTAATGATAGCATCTCAGGATAGCATAATGTGCAATAAATTCATATTTGAAGAATCACATCGCTAAACCGGACTGAACCTTTATGGTTAATTACAACCTATTCCCTCTCTCAGAGTGGAGGTCTGTGTCCCTGCAGTGGGAATGTAATAAGGGGCATAGGTCTACCCAAATATACCCAGATGTTTATTGCTAAATGCTAGTCTTGCTAGACCCTAATAGTCAAATGTTTGCTTCAGGTAAATGGAAATATACCAGAACAAAGTGAACAGACACCTATGGGACACCGACGGGTGTGTATTCACTGTGGACGTTCTCTTCTGAGAAGAGTTCGTTGTCGTACACTTAGGACTAGTACTGTGCATGAACGCAGAATACACGAAGTTACGCTCTATAAGTGGAAGGGATGCTATAATTCAATATTATTGCACCTGTATCGTAGGAAAAAGAACGGTTGGTTGTTGTGCCCATACCATGAGCATAATATGGTATCTTGGTTGGGCACGGCACCAAGGTAATCAATTGCCTCCTGCACAGTTTCTGGATACTGTATTATTATACTATGATAATCCTAATGAAGAAGATGATTAAAAAACCATTTAACATAAACATGTGTTTTATTTACATTTTAATATATTGGGTATCCCAATCTAAGATTGCTATAATTAAAAATCCCCCAGCAGATATAATCCTAACAAATATCAGCCAGTAGTTATGTAAGTGGGCCTTGTCTAATAAACATAGTTTTCAGCTGATGTTTTCAGTGATATCAATAAGATAAAAATCTGAAGTCACGTCACCCCCAGCGCTTTTTAAGGTAAGTAGGTATCTACTTACCTGATACTTAGTATATAGTGTTATGTTACAGCACAGCTCATGGGCATTTAGACTTGCGTAGGAAACAAAGCCTCGAAAATATGTTAATTAACTTAAATAACTCAAATAATATAAATAACCTAAAATGTAAACATTGTCTGATTTTATCAATTTGGCCACCACTGGGAGACGTGAAAATTGGGCTCATGAAACCTACCTAGATTCTTTAATGTATGGCCAAAATCCAGCCCTGTAACGCCAGGCCCAAGTTTCTATGGAGTTTGGTTTTCTCCTTTATTCAAATGGCTTCGTGCGACCAGCGACTTTGGGTCTTTGATAGTTCAATAGGTCGCCTCGTTTTGCTTGGCGGTGAAGGCTCGGGGACGGGCTGTGGAGGCCGTAGTAAGTTTGTCATTGTTTTTCTAAACGGGGAGCCGCGACGCGTGACGTCCGCTCTCCATAATCATCCGTAGACAATTTGTTGCGCAACCGTAGCGTCGCGACATGCCCAAAGAGTTTGTTATTCAGTCGTCGACGGCCTTTACTTTCTCGACCTATTTATAAATAATCTTCACTTGCCCGTTTACTTAAACTTTATTAGCCTTTGTTACGCGCCCGTCTAAACAGAGTCTGTTTCTTTGCAGTTGTAATCAAATTACACTAAGTATCTTATTTGCAGAGCTATCTTATCGTTGTGTACTTTAAATCTACGTTAGTCTAAACATAAAACGTGTTGTTGTAAGACATAAACCGCACATTACACATTTACATTTCAACAAGTGCAAAAACAGGCGTGAAAATCGAATAGCTAGCAAAAAATCGTGTGCTTTATACATGACAAAAATAGCGAGAGGTTCTTAGTAATCAGCCTTGACGCAATGCAAATTGATTGGTATAAAGTGAGTTCAATACGATAGTTTACCAATAGGTGCGTTCGTTTGTATGTGTGTTGTATGGCTAACAATATGTATTGAAGGATGGATGACTCGTTGCGACCTCGTGGCATTTAGTCGAATGGACATAGAATTTCTATTGACAATCGACGTATGTAAATACATAGCTGTGTATATAATGAATTGATTCGTAACACTTTCTACGTATAGTTTGGTTATGTAAGCTGTTGTTGATTTATGATTTCCCTTTACTCTAAAATGTGCGTTGAATATGATTTACACATTCGTTTTATGATAAAGTAATAAGAAGAAATATGGTACCTAAAGAAAAATGTTTGTGTCGAATTGATAACCTTCGGGTTTTTATTTAAGTTACAAAATAACCAAAACTGCGGTTAGTCCGGCCAAATGTAGATAATAAAAAACATCATGTCATCATTACAATATGACTAACGAGAAATTAAAATGCTACGTAAATTCTAAAAAAAAAAAAAACCGGCCAAGAGCGTGTCGGGGCCACGCTCAGTGTAGGGTTCCGTAGTAATAATTCTTTTTTTGTTTGAAATACGGGCCAATGAAACTTGACCTCTGGATTGTATAGGCGCTCATACGATTCAGGGACCAAATTATATTGGTTAACTGCAGTTTCCATCTGTTGTTTCCATCCAAGTTCAAAATAATTTTCCTAGAAAGTCCTTATAAAGTTCTACTTTTCAGATTTTTTTCGTATTTTCTAAACTTATGGTTCAAAAGTTAGAGGGGGGGGGGACGCTTTGTATTTTACTTTTGGAGCGATTATTTCCGAAATTATTGACATTATCAAAAAATGATTTTAGTAAACCCCTATTCATTTTTAAATACCTTTCCAACAATATATCACACGTTAGGGTTGAAATTAAAAAAAAAAATCACTTCCCACTTTACATATAGGGGGGCTACCCTAATAAAACATTTTTTTCCAATTTTTATTTTACCACTTTGTCGGCGTGATTGATACACATATTGGTACCAAATTTCAGCTTTCTAGTGCTAACGGTCACAGAGATTAAGCGAGGACGGACAGACGGACAGACAGACAGACAGACAGACAGACAGACATGGCGAAACTATAAGGGTTCCTAGTTGACTACGGAACCCTAAAAATGACTGCCTGCACGACAATGTTAATAAGGAATTAAATACAATTGCAAACATTGTCCCTATTTGAAATTAAAAACATTTACTCGCTCACGTTAAAACCGCATAAATACATACCTAACAAGGATAATACGTAAACGTTAGGTACAACACAGTAATTCGATGTAGGTTCTTGTGTTAATCACTCCAGTTTCCTTCCTGATACAAGCTGTAGGTAAATAAATGATTATACTAATTATACGAAACAACAGTGTTTTAATTGTTCAACTTGGTGTGGAAAACTTTATCATTTTGAATGAAATTAAAACTATGTATTGTATCGTAGGCATACGATGGCTCTGTTTTAATTTAATAATCTTTATCTGTTTTTTGAAGGCTACTAAATCTTCATGAGGTATTTGAACCGTTTTTGAATCCCCATAAAAGCCTCCACATAAATGAACTTTTAGAAATCAAGGTACTAAAAGTAAAACTAGGGATGTAACAAGACGCTTTTACAGATCTTCTGTTATTTTCCTGAAATAATCTTCAAAATAAAGATTAATCATCAATGAGAGGCCCAATGATGTAGCCTGTATCCTCATTATCAAGCACCCATTGTTTATAGACCTACAAAGGATGATAAATATAATAAATCTTCAAATATCAGTTATTTTCCGAGCACAATCATTGTAACAAATTGATCGCGAGGCACATTGATGTCTAATACCACGCATCCTCGAATATTGATCATCAATCACTTGCATGCTGTTCTCAATGTCTGTCGTTTTATTAATATAACCTAATAGGAATGGATGGATACTTTACCGACATAATAAATTACGTTTAACAAGTTGTACTTGAAATATTTCGGTTACTAAGGTCTTTCTCCTAGGTTTTTGGGGAATGATGCAATAACTATTCCAATTTGTAACCTCAGAAATGTTATAAAACATGTTTAATATCGTTCCTGAAAAGATGAACTACACAAAGACAATAAAAAAACACGAAACCAGAGTTAGGACAAACAAATTAACACGAAAATACAATAATACGCAAAAAAGTGTGTAGTGATAACACAATTTAGTTTATTATAACATACGTTAGTCTCAGATTCTAAATATAATTGAATGACACAACGATTTTGAGGAAGGCTTACATTATAACGCTGACATCAACTAAATGACAAACAACTCAACAACGCATTTTGACACGATATAAATCTTACATAAGCCGGTTTTATTTATAAACATGTTATTAGCGTTAATGATTCAGTCAATAATGTAAGGCAGGAAAATCAACATTCGGATAAACCGGTTGACTTTATATTTTCGCTTAAATATGTAAATGAAGGGGCAACTAAATAACAGGAAAAGAAATCGAGGCGAAACAAGGTGTCTTTCAGAAACAACCGCTTATATTAATAATCTTGTCATTTATATTACAATCGCGAAGAAAACCCTGATTCCGAACCCGTACAACGTACTACACGTTAAAGTTTCATCACATTATTCTTGGTTCAATTTCGTCTTTCGTACTTTGTCCAATGTCAAACACATCAAACGCTACTTTAGTGCGCACATAACATGGCACACAATGTCGTAGTCGCTCCAGCCAAAGCTTTTAGCGAACAAAGACATGCTACAAAGATAACTAAAGTAGAAAAACAAAATGTCTGCCCCTGACCTATGAATTAGTTGGTCATTTATCAAATAGAACAATTTGAATAGAAATTAAAAGGTGATTAAAAATTGACGTCTACTTTGGGACTGGAACTGAGTCGGGACATTAGTAACTAATTTACGAGCAATTTTCCTTTGGGAACCTGGCTGAATAGCTGTAAGAGCAATTAACGCACATCCGGTCATCCGGGATCAAGATTGCCGACCAAGATACCGTTCAGAATTGAAAATGATCCAGGAAATGTGGAAAAGCAATAGCTCTATCATTTAACCCATGTTACTCAAGTTCCACAGGAAGCCATTCGCGTTTAAATTGCAAATAACACGATATTTACTAATGTATATAACTTCTAAGTGTGTAATTGCATGCTAATGAATCAAAAAGCCAGAAGTCATTGCCTTAACAGCCGTGGGCGTTCATAACTCATGCCTAATTAAATGTCGAGGTTCTTGACTCGATAGCTATAATACCATGCGCGGGAGAGCCACTTGAGCCGAGTTTCGTGTACAAAATAACTCGTATTGACAGACTTCGAATGGTGTTCGACGAGCGGCCCACGCCCGACGCTGTGCTACGATTATTCATATTGTTATGTCGACATCTCGTGATGGTCGGCATAAGTCGTTCATCTCCGCGAGTCCGTGCATCGCCGACGCTTAGCTAAGTTTCAACATCTAGACTCGACACCTAGCCAGTCAAAAGGCCGTTGGCCCGCTTTACACGGCGTGGGGCGCGTATAATGTGCATGCCACATCACAGAGGATACAGTTACGTGTAACTAACTAACGTTTCCTATAAACCCACATTGTTTTCGTATCGCGTGTTTTAATTATCTAATTACGCAAGTGCAACGTCTCGTCACGACTATCTATTTGCGCCGCCCGCCGACGCTCACTTGCCAAAAGCTATTAATTACGACCGAAGAATAGAATATCTCGCCGGCTAATCCCCCGGAGACGGTTACGGTTACCGACAACGTTGATTAATGTCCGCAGCGTTCGTTTAACTCTTCTTTGTATACGTTCATCGGTTGTGTAAACGCGAATAACCTTCTTTCGGGTTGCTCGGACGTAAATAGGCTCGCATCCGCCGTATAAATAAATAAATTATACGCATTGATCCGGCACAGACGCGCTCCGTTTGAAACCTTGAAGACATATCCGAATGAATATTAGACCAGATTTAGTCGATGAAGCAATAAAGGAAAGTGGCCGTTGTAAGATTGCCACGCTAATCGATATCGGTGCCAAATAGCGCGCGGTTTTCACTAGCATGGCAACAAGAAGTTAAGAGGGCGTTCTAAGCGAGAACAATAGAGCACAGAGATGGGCTCTCGTCGTGTAGTTACGTCGGTTCTCGCTGACATTGTGGCAAGCGATAGCGGGCGTGCGAAGAATGCCAATGGAAACAACTTTACTGTTGGTTTCCTCGAAGCCGACACGCGTGACGAACCGAGAACCGGTTACACGACACCGCGCAGAAACAATGCATTAGCAATGCTTTTCATTAATTTTAGACCCGCTCGCCATTTTATTTATAAAAAACTTGCAGAAAATACTGAGAAGTGCGACATTATAGGTACGTGCATGCGTGAGCACGAATATTGACGAGGAGAACGAAAGTTTACACGTATATACGTTAAACGAATCTTATTAATAGCCATGAAACTAGTTCAGAGCGTGTTGCAATAACATCACACCTTGTGTAAGTACACTTTCAAAAGGTGCATCCTGCGGCTGTAACTTATTCTCCTTACTAACGGGCTCGAGACTGAAAAAGCAATCAAACTCGATCTACATGTAAACTGTGAAAACTACGTGAACACACGCGACCTACATACTCGCAAGTAACGTTCGAATTTGAATGTAACAAAATCCATGCGGTGCTCAACTAATATTTAAATCCACTGCAACGTATCGTATAATCGTGGGATTAAAATAGGTCACCCGGGAGGCAAATAAAACGAGAGTTATTGAGCAAGTGCGCTGGTGAACACGCTACATCCGCATAGGCGGCTGTTAATTCAAACAGCAAATATCACGTAAAATATGGCCGCAAATATATTCATTCCACGCTGTTTAATCATTTACATATTTTACTACCATTCCTAATTATAACCTAACCGATCTGTTATTTGAAAGTTTATCATAAAATGGCCATCTGCTGTATAAACAGGTAGCATGACCTCCTAAAGGCAGCCTGAAGAGTATTTGAAGGTGAGCAAGAGAATATCATCGAAAATATAAAACATCTTTGTTATTGTAGAATGCCGTCTAGACGGGACCGTGACAAATAGAATAAATTAACCTAAACTGTAACAAAACGAGCAAGTTTCTTTTTAAAACTAACAGAAGTTGAATAAAATGTCTTAATATTTAACGAAAACAGAAGTTGCAAAAGTAGTGAGGAGCTATGTCAATGACAATTGTTTAAATAGTGTTGCGCAATGTATCATCGCGTTGTCGATAGTCGTTAGGGGAACACAAGCAAGGTTAATAGATTACAGACTATGTAAATTCAACGTGCTCCGCGTGACTACGAGTATAAATACCTCTCAATGCAAATAATGAAAGGATTTACCTGTTTGTATCTTGATAAATGACGTATCTACATATATTTATTATATACAATGGAAAATATGTTTCGTTGAGAATAAACGGCTAGAGATAACATTGACGGCAATTATAATTGACATTTTATGTTCAAAGAAACATAAAAAATATAAACTTTTAATTTTGTGCGTATTTATGTCAGGCAGTAGATTATGGATATGATGAAGTGGATTCTGTAATTAATTATTCACAATATAGGATTTTACTGACCACATACCGCGTTTGTTGGCGGTCTGATATAAATTATACGAACATAAAAGACAGATGAACGGGAATAAAATGAGATGTCGTATAGTGAAAAGTTTACGAGGGCCGCGCGAGCCGCCGTCTACGCACACCAGTTGGCGTGGGTTCAATTCCTGTTTGAAGTATTTTAGGAGCCACGCACGCCGTTCACGGTGCGCCGCCGGCCTGTTTACAAATACTAGCGCAGACTCGATTCAATTTCCCCGAGATTTTGTAAACATTGTGCCAAAAGAGATTGGCTGGCGCGGTTGTTTGGTATACCTACCTCGCAGTAATATTTTCATGCTGTTTCTCTCGATTTGTTGAGTCGTTTGCATTAAGCAAACATTCTCAGCGTAATGTTAAACAATTACTGCCGTTTTGTAGAATAAATAGTGTTCAACGTTCAACATTAAGCAAATTAATATTTTCTAAGGACCGACCGAAGGTTCGGTTTCGGTTTCGGCTAGTTTCGGCCAAAAATCCTAGTTTCGGCCATAGTTTCGGTTTCGGCCAATAATTGGCCGAACCTTTCGGCCCCGCCGAAACAATTTATACGTGAATTGTCGCGCATCATTCAGCTAACTTCGAGTGCCAGACTGCCAGTTGAGACTTGAGTTCGCTAGCCGGCGCGATCGTGATGATTTGAGGTTGTGTGATTTTACTCGCGCAAAAATTAGGTATTTGTTTTTACTTATGATTACTAGTGATGATGTATTTTTATGGCATTAATTAGGGTCTTGTGCTACAGTGTAAAATAAATAGGTTGTAAGTAGGTGTGTATAGAAAAGAATTCATTAGATATTTTACTTGGTTCTGTTGAGTTATTCCCTAGCACTTATAAAATATGAATTTATGTAGAAATTAATTTAACACTTAAAAGATATGTGAAGATATCTGTGATGTTTGATTCAAACATATTAACATATTTGTTTCTAATTGTTGATGGATTAAATTTTGTACCCGTATTCGAACCGCCCCGTAGTTCCGATACACAACTATCTCCGGTGATTTAGGCGCTTTGCACATGGAGCAACTTAAGTTGAGACAACTTAAGCAACTTTAAAAGTTTCCTGTAACTAGTTGATAGTTGCTACAACGTTTACGGTTGCAGCAATTTTATGGCAATCTGTGAGCAACTTTCATAACCGAGTTGCTCAATCTACGCAGCGAACAGCGTTTAGTGTGACAATGAATATCGACGAAGCAGCAATTGCTCTAATTTTATTACGTCGTCGCCGTCTACGTTAACTTTAAAAATCGGTATAATGTTTAACAGTTGCTAGTTGCGCCAATTAGCAACTAACTCCGTCATCGATTGCTGCATCTAAAAACTATTGACGATTGCCGGAACTCGAAACTCGAGTTGCTATGTGTGCGCAATCAAATTGAAATATATGTAACCAGCTAGTTGTCAGTTGCCAGTTGCTGCAATAGTTGCTCCATGTGCAAAGCGCCTAAAACCTTAACTAATTAATATAATTTAAAAAGTTCGTAATGAAAATTATTTCTTAAAACACCATCTTTGAAAATGATTTGATGTACTTTTTTTGTTAAATAATTAGAAAAAAAGTTATATCGACCAATAGATTTTTTTTACTAAAAAGTTTCATATATTTTCTATTAGTGTGAATGGCCTTCAGTACTAATAATTAGCCATGTCGCATTTTTTCCCTTTAGTATGTGAGGTGCTTAGTTTTGTTTTTTTTTTTTTGTAAATTACTGACAAAAATAATGTTAAAAATGTAGTTCTTATTTTTTTTAAAGTTTGACAAATATTTTGATTATATTTTTTTTTAATTCACATTATTAATTTTACAAATAAAAAGAACTATTTTGTTACCTAATTACCTACCTACTTTAATTGTTGCATTTTTTTACACGTGTTAACTGTGTATATATGCGTAAAAATACAATAGATTTTACATTCCATAAATATTTACTAAGTTTCGGTTTCGGTTACGGTTTCGGCCGAAACTGGGACCAAGGCCGAAGGTTCGGTTACGGTTTCGGTTTCGGCTGAAAATCGTGTTTCGGTCGGACACTAATATTTTCCTTCCTCAACATTACATATGGTGCGCTGGCCTACATGCGTTCTACTTTAGTTATCATATTTATTTATAATGCTGAGCAAGTAAGACATTAATGTTTATTTGTTGGGCTAAATAAATATTATCAATAACCTCTCTGTCTTTCACTTTGTACGAAGGTCAATTTGGATGCTTCATTGCGGTCAAATTGCATTACTGTTATGATGTAAAGTCAGGTGCTTTAGCATTAATAATAATCTTTTTAAAAGTCAAGTGAAGTATAAATAATTGATGAATGAGTCGGCCGTCCGGTTCGTTGTCGCGGAAGAAGAAATCGAGCGAAACGACTGCCCCGGTATCGATAAACGAACCGGTTACAAGCACATCACTATATTCGTGGGAGAGCAGTACTAAAGGCGCGTCCCCCAGCAAAACGTAGCTCTAGCCGTTTTTTATGCAGTTTTCTGGAGCTTATAACTCTTAAAAAAAAAGATATATCAACCAACAAAAAATACATTAAATTTCTACATACTCTTACCTTCAAAATGGTACGTTTTGTTTTTTTCTTTTTTAAGTAAAATATTTAATTAACCCCCTCACAACGAAACCACAGAAATGAGAAATAATTATTGAAAACATGCTACTTCTCCAAAACTAACAATTGTTTTTATTTTGTTTTTACACTAAGTGCTTGGCCAGACTGCAAACGCGGGCGCGGGGCGGGCGCGGCGCGACAAACTTAAACGTATGGAACTTCATTTGAGTGTCCGTAGTGGGCACGCGGGCGCGGGAAGCGGCGCGGGGTACTTTCCGCGGGGAGCGCGCGGGCAACTCGTGCCATAGCTCGTTCATACAAGTGGCCGCAGTGACTGCGCGGGGCGGCAAGCGATAAACCGCGCGGGAGCGGCGTATCTCAAACTTTAGTCTGCGCCAGATAACCAGATAAATTGGATTTATTTATTTAGCTTTAACTTTTATAAGTTAAAGCTTAAGAAATTAATCCAATTATTTATAATTATTTATAGAAGTATCCAATTAATTAAAATAACCGAATTTTAAAATTCTTACCAAATAAATTTTTGCTTTTTTTTTTTGCTTCGGCGTAAGTTGTTATTTTTTTTTATAATATAATTTTCTATATTTTGTAATATGTAGTCAAACGTATCCATTGACATTCTTGTATATTCAAAAAACTTTTGAGGTTGCTCTCGCAATCTTTCATACAGTGTGTAAAATTCTCCTTCATTTTCTCTGGTTAAATTAATTTTATTAACTCCATTTTTCACTTTTAGCATTTGCCATTTAAAGTAAGAATTTTCCAATAAAAACAAGTCTTCGTCATCCATATTATATTTTGACAAACACTGGACGAACAGTTGAACGCGACAACGCTCGGAACGAAATCGCGGTCCAGTGCGGACAGGCAAATCGCGCGCGTTGCCGCACCCGCGCCGCTCCCCGCGCCGCGCTGCCAGTCTGGCCAAGCACTAATGGATAAGCAATTTCATAATGAACATTATGGTACGATTTTTTTTTTCAAAAACCCAAAATTTGATTTTATAAAGATTTTTATGCAAAATTCTGAGCGTATTCGCAACCGTATCTATTGACATTCAGTATGCCGCCAGGCCTCGAAGGGGGAACCCGTGTCGCTCGTCACCGCGCCGCGTCGGCTCATGCGCTCGCTCGCTTACGTCACATTATCAACAGATCTAAGAAGTAATTTCAAGTAATAGATATGGCATTCAATGAAATATTTTTTTATGAAATATTTATTGGTGCGTCCAAATACTTTTGGTCATTATGAATTCAGTTACTATACTCACGTCGATAAATAGGTAGGTACTTTCAACTTTTACTGTGATTCAAAATAATATTGGCACGATTACGAAAATGAGCTCAAAATTAAAATCCAAGATGGCGGCTAGGAAAATTTTAGGTTTTTCCGTCATGGGTGTCGTTTTCATGGTTTTTGGGGTCGCTGATTACGAAAATGAGGTCAAAATGAAAATCCAAGATGGCGCCGACGAAAAATTTTGGTTTTTCCGTCATGGGTGTCGTTTTCATGGTTTTTGGGGTCGCTGATTACGAAAATGAGATCAAAATGAAAATCCAAGATGGCGCCGTCGAAAATTTTTGGATTGTCCGTCATGGGTGTCGTTTTCATGGTTATTGGGGTCGCTGATAACGAAAATGAGATCAAAATGAAAATCCAAGATGGCGCCGACGAAAATTTTTGGATTTTCCGTCATGGGTGTCGTTTTCATGGTTTTTGGGGTCGCTGATTACGAAAATGAGGTCAAAATGAAAATCCAAGATGGCGCCGACGAAAATTTTTGATTTTTCCGTCATGGGTGTCGTTTTCATGGTTTTTGGGGTCGCTGATTACGAAAATGAGGTCAAAATGAAAATCCAAGATGGCGCCGACGAAGATTTTTGGTTTTTACGTCATGGGTGTCGTTTTCATGGTTTTTAGGGTCGCTGATTACGAAAATGAGGTCAAAATGAAAATCCAAGATGGCGCCGACGAAGATTTTTGGTTTTTCCGTCATGGGTGTCGTTTTCATGGTTTTTGGGGTTGCTGATTACGAAAAGAGGTCAAAATGAAAACCCTAGGTGGCGGTCAGGAAAATGTTTGGTTTTTCTTTCACGGGTGTCGTTTTCATGGTTTTTGAGGTCAAAATGAAAATCCAAGATGGCGGCCAGGTAAATTTTTGATTTTTCCGTTATGGCTGTCGTTTTATATATATATATATTATATATAGTCGAAAAACCAAAATTTTCGTCGGCGCCATCTTGGATTTTGATTTTGAGCTTATTTTCGTAATCAGCGACCCCAAAAACTATGAAAACGACACCCATGACGGAAAAACCAAAAATTTTCGTCGGCGCCATCTTTGATTTTTATTTTGACCTCATTTTCGTAATCAGCGACCCCAAAAACCATTGAAACGACACCCATGACGGAAAAACCAAAAATTTTCGTCGGCGCCATCTTGGATTTTCATTTTGACCTCATTTTCGTAATCACCGACCCCAAAAACCATGAAAACGACACCCATGACGGAACATCCAAAAACCGTCGGCGCGATCTTGGATTTTCCTTTTGACCTCATTTTCGTAATCAGTGACCCCAAAAACCATGAAAACGACACCCATGACGGAAAACCTAAAATTTTCGTCGGTGCCATCTTGGATTTTCATTTTGATCTCATTTTCGTAATCAGCGACCCCGAAAACCATGAACACGACACCCATGACGAATAAACCAAAAATTTTCATCGGCGCCATCTTGGATTTTAATTTTGAGCTCATTTTCGTAATCGTAATATTTGTATCACTGTAAAAGTTGAAAGTACCTACCTATTTATCGACGTGAGTATAGTAACTGAATTCATAATAACATTTCATAAATAGTACATTTTGATACAAGTGCGGAAAGTTTGTTATTGCATTCGAGGCAGATTGAACACCCGAGCCGTATGGCGAGGGTGTTCATGGGGTCGAGAAATGCAATAACAAATTCCCACGTGTATCAAACGACGTTTTTCAATACACTTTCGAAGAAATTAACTAAAAACGTTATGTGTTTTTGTCAACAAATTTGATGAGACTATGATTTAATTTACTTTTTTTCCGCGGTTTGATTTCGCCAGGTTGAAAAAGAAGCAAAGGTATAAAGCCGCCAAACAGCCTCACAGGAAAAATATAAAATTTAAATATTTTTTAATTAAGAACACAAAAAAATGCTTACTTGTTCATAAAAGTAAATAATTGTTTAAAATATTTACGTTTATTAGTAGTATTCTTTTTACAAACACAATTTAAATATTCAAAAAATATTTACGCTGTAAAGACGCAGATCAAAATGGCGAGATTAAAAAAAAAACACGCCTGCTCTATAATAGTCAGTGGTGTTTTTTTTTTAATTTCATAAGTTTTAATCGAATTACCGCTGCTCTATGATTACAGCGTGCGGTAATAATATTACAGCACGCTGTATTCTTATTACCGCACGCGTGCGAAATATGATGCATGTCGAACCTAATCGTAGTGCAATAAGAGCTAGTTTTCGAGGAAGTGTATTGAAAAAAATATTTCTTTGAATGCCATATCTATTACTTCTTAGATCTGTGAATCTTACTTGTATTCGTATGAAGTTCGCCAGGTGGCGCAAGTAATAGTTTACGAAGTATTGTAGAGGTGGGGTGCGGCAAAGAGGGAGCAAATGCTCAAGGTTATTTGCTCAGGGTACCACCTAAATAAAGCTACTTATAGAAGCCAGATTCTGACACAAAACTGATTTATTTACGGAGAATAAAGGAAAAAAATAAATTACACGCTATCGCATTTGAAACGGCAAAAACATTGAAGATTCCCTTCTACCTGCTCCGAAGACCCTTTAGTAAGATCAAAAAGCTTTTAACAGTTTCTCGGAATGAAATTCCAAGGAAGACATTTCATTCCATCGCCTTAATTCAGAGTATTGGTTTACGAATTTCGATTAGGTATGTTTGATTGATAAATTCGTTGTTATTTCAAAGGAGCAAGTTGAAAAGAAATCCTTTCTTCTTTGGATTCTGAATGCTAAACATAACTATAGTTTTAACTGTGATTAAAATGCTCGTAGCCGCGTAACAAAAACATACGGATTAAATGGCTCCAATGGTCATGTTTATTCATATACCTACCTGCCGAATTCATAGCTGAGAAAAAAAAAGAATGCTTGAAACGAGCAAAAAAGAGACCGAGACCACAATACAAGTTTTACTAGTTCCTTTATAGCTTCGGCAAACACGTTTCACGGGGAAGGCACGATTTGGTCCGTCGGTCGGTCGCGACTTGCATGGATATAATTGAGAGTAACAGCCTATGCTGACAACTTAAAATGTAATGTGCACAACTTCTGTAGAGTTGGAATTCGTTTGAACAAGTTTCGCACATTATGCATCTAAATATAGCAGTGAAACAAAAAGTCTCGAATCTCGTAAATATTTCGACATTTTTGCCTCGAGCGAGAGGTTATTTTGCGTTTATTGAGTTGGCTCTTGATTGCTCCGCTAAACGATTACTGGAGCATTGAACTTGGTAGTTTAGATTCTTTTATATTCCTTACATTATTTATGGCGAATGATATTCGTTTAATATTATAATATAAAGATAAACCTAATATCTATGATTGCTACCTATTTACGGGATAATAAAAAAAGCCGTCAAAATGTTATCTTGCCGGAATTCGGATCAATGGACCAACAACATGACTCAAGACAAGGTTTTAGTAGTTGACACAAAGTATTTTATAGAAATCATAAATCCAAATATTTAGGACCCAATACTTCTTTATGCCTGCTGCCAGATGAAAATATCAAACGGCGGCGATGTTCCAACTATTTTCGTTTGAAGACAAGATAATAATGTCACCTAATAATAGATTTTTATTAGTGTGTCACTTAACATAATAAGAGGCAGCTGTTTGTCTGTCAAAAACAACCTTGGAACCTGTCTACATCTACCGGGTGATCAACCCTCGGTGAGAACCACGGGGAGTAACACGTGGTCGATCAACGCGGAGTATATTTATACTCGTAGCAAGTCACTGCACATTATATTTTTACTTCTATAACTTGGTCGCGTAACAACTTTACGCAAATCTTGTATAAACTAGAAATGAAAATGGAAAATGAAGAAAACATAAAAAGTTATAAAACTTACTCAAGTCATGCTGAAATATTCCGAGTTTCACGAACAAAAACAGAGTGAGGAAACCGGGCAGCCTTAAAAACTCAACTAGTTATTCTTAACTTAAAACACTAGCAACAAGTGAATTTCGAAATAAATAAGAAGCAGGTCAAAACAGATGTAATACAACGACAAAAAGGGGTCAGTGACTGCACAGTGGGGTCTTGAGGGGTGAAGGCTCGGGGAGGGGGCGGAGGGCCCGTAATAATATATTTGAAAAAAGAACCCCAACATCTGCCACACATGTGCGTTCCGTTTCATAGTGGAATAATGCAAGTGCTGCTCGCCGCCACCGCTCACCGATACGGTCGAACCTTTTTGTGCAGTAGCTTTTTGTAGTCTTCACGCTTTGTGCTCGCGAGCTTTCAAACGAACAAAGCTTTTTTATTAGAAAGGAAATCAATACGTTCGTGACGTTTGTGATGAGAATTTGAGCGTATGAGCCCCAGAAGTCATAGTTACTTTCATTCGCTCTGCTTTCGAATCGTTACACAATTGACGACCACATGTTGTGCTAATGAGTTACATTTAGAATTTGTATGATCACCGGTCGTCCGGGTGACATAACAAAAATACATCGTAGTTGATACAGTCATGTAATTAGCAAGTTGGCGCTGAATGCCGCGCTAGTGGATCGATGCATTTCTCAGAAGATCGACACGTATTGGATCGATGCCAGAGCAGAGGTGGGAGGAGAAAAGTGGCACTTGTATTGAATATACACAGATTGAGTTAAAACCGTTATGACGAAGATGAATCATATTAAAAGACTTTGGCAGCTGTTATGCAAATCGCAAACAAATCTTCTGGTAACTAAGTAACAGAGCAAAGTGAAGTTGAAGCAAATATTGTTACAATTCCGATAGTGAGCCAATTAAACTCTGCGAACAATACTGATCTAGATAGCCTCAAGAAATTAGACTGCCCAGACTTAGGTAACAAAAACGAAACTATCAGACACGAATTTGTAATAAGAAATTCGATCGGACAGATTTATTGAACAAGAAGAGAATAAATCATTAGTGTTTACTGATTTGTAAACAAATCTGTGGTCTGTATTGAATAAGAAAGACGACCTTAATTCTCTTGACGTGGTCGCGCTCAGCGACTGTGACTCAATAATAAAAAGTGGTGGTAAAAAAGAAAACTAATTTGTTCATAGGAATGACAGTTTGTTTTGTAGAATACAATGAGACATGAATGCCGGCAGGTATTGCTAAAGTCAGAGAAGCAAAGATCGTGACTCCTGGCCTTTGACTGCGAGTCCCCTGGGGCAACGAGGGCGCGAAGAACTTGTCTGCTCACGACCGTTCTTGTAAACCGTCCAGCTGTATCGGGCACAGTATAATACTTCTAATAGATATTTCACCAACAATTTTCTGACATTAACAAACGTTACTGCACAAAATAGCAGGAAATACATATCGCGAAATTTTATATCTCCAATTACAAGCTGAAGTACTCCTACAAATCAATAAATATTGTAAGTAATTCAATAAAAGAGAGAAACGCTAATGGAAGCCAAGAACAGTTTCAATTAAATAAAGGTTAACAAATATTTGTGGCGCACATATTATTTCACAACATGTAACATTATAATCATCGTGATTCCGCAGTTATAAAAATTCAAAATGGATGTCGTAATCGTAATCGGCGTCTGCGCAGTCGGCAGCTGCTTGAGGGGAAGGCGGCGAGGTAAATCCCGTTAGGAGAAAGTAGCTGCCTACACTCCGGCGCACGGATCGTGACGAGCAATGGACCAACCGCCTCCGACTTAGAGATATATTCAATTCGATTTTATCGTGACCAACCTAATACGGACCGTTTATGTCGCGCACAATACACAAATGACGGGTTATTTTTACATCACGACTTCCACATTCAAGCACAAAAAAAAGCTTTTGATGCTTATCATGATAGTCTTAATTGATTCGGGTTCCATGGAACGACCTTTTAAAAAAATTGGCCGCAAACATTAGCTTAGTGATAGTGGCGGAAATTACTTTCTCTTTTGTCGTAAAGGGAACAAAGAATTGAAAAATCACTAGACTGTGACTTGGCAAAAAACACGTCAATCATCTCCCATTGTTGCAGGATTTGCCTCAAAAGTGCTCGTTGAATGTTGGTTTGAATGTCGCTGATTGAAGTCAACGCTTTGTGCTGCAGCCTGCTCATGTCACTCAATATTTACCTGTTAGTTAAAATCCGTAGAAATAATTTTATCGAACAGATTGTTATTGAGAACATTATCGAGCTTTTCTATTTCATCTCACCCCAGTTCTAAACGAGTTTTTGTTTCGATACGGCTACTAGTTTCCATCAAGAACTTGGAACACCTTGATATAATGTGGGCCTGTAATAAAGTAGCTCCGGTTTGACTGCCGCTTCTGTTTCAAGTTAAAAATGATATATCATTAAAGCTGAATAAAACGCCGATGAAGCTCAGGTCTCATTACGGGAGATCGACTTGAGGAAGCCGCGTTGGTCGACGCCACTCAACATTGAGGCGTGGCGGCGGAGTTCTCAGCAATTATTGCGCAAGCGGTAAAATAAAATCATGGCGGTGATAAATAAATGTTTCATAACTACACGAGTCGGCACTAGATGGTGACGGGTATCGGAACTCGTTCCACCGGTTGGCGTGCAGGTGGCGCGGGCGTCGCGCTGCCACTTGCCTCCCGCGACCCTGACAACTGCATTGCTCATTGCTGCACCGCATGAAGGAACAATTACGTTGAAATCTCAAGTATGCCACGCCGCGCCACAAACCAATGGAAAATTTGGTCAAGCATTCGATTTAAAGGTCACATCAATTATTGGCAATAATTATCGGGTAGATATTTATTGAAAGTTTATATTATTATGATGTGGACAGTATTGCAGTTTTGTCGCTGTTTTTGTAGTTACTGCTTTCGTGAAGTAATTATAAGATTCTTTATGCGTTCATTAAATAAGTAGGTATACTATCAGTGTTTTCTATTGCTGCAACTCGAGTACCAGTAATTTCTTGCTCATTAACGATGGTATATGAATCGAAACACCAATTACTACACAACAAGTGAAAGGATAAGTAAACTTTACTCGATCCACCTACCAGGAAGCAATAAAACAATCATTATGTCGTAAATTGTCTATGCAATGGTTACCAGTACGTCGTATGAATACACCTATGGAGTGAGTTCATGTTTTCCCCTTGTCTCGTTTAATATTCAATTTGAATCACAACGAGGCATTATCATACAATCATTATTCAGTAACATCTCACATGCTCGATATCATAGATACCTTGTTCTTTTGTTTCGATTGTCTATTCATGTATTACTTGTGTTTACCACGGATAGTTCCCGTACAATATTTTCCCCATGAACAAAATGACAATCGGATGTTCCGTGATCGCGTGTTATAAATTAACTTTGTATTCTGCAACATTTCTCACTATCTGTTACTTTGAACGTTTCGTTTCTTTAAAAAGTTTTAGCAGTTGAATTCACATTAACATAGTGGTTCGTTTCAAGTATTGTTAACTGGTTAATTTTCTAGGTGCTACGTGAATGCGCGCGGTTCAAGCGTGAGGCGAGGTCCGGAGTGCGATAGAAAGTCGTGCAAAATTGCATGTTATGCACAACCGGTCGGTGCTCGGGCAATGTGCTGGAAACTCCATCAGCCGCCACGCCATAAACACGCATGCGGGCGAATTAATTTAAATGACGTCATTACACACTACATTTTGAACTCTCATTAACTGTAGCCGCTTTGAAATTATTCGCGAATAAAATGTATGTTTAATAGTTAAAGTTGCCAGGAAATTGTTAAGAGTTGTATTTTAATTCAGTAACAGCGAGCTTATCTTTTGCAAATATGAAAGTCATAATCGGCTTATATCTGCATGCGGGCTTGTTAATTGCACTCGTTTCAGTAAGGGTAACAAATATGGCGGATCGTTATGCAAAAGCATATCATTTGTATTTAAAATGTCAAAAGAGAAATTTCCTTTTTTTATGGTAATGAGCTGGTTACTACTGGTTACTACCCCTGTGTCCACATTTTTATTTCAATGTGAAAATAATTTATGTAGGTACATAAATGTAAAACCAACAAAAGATTGTAGGCAAAAAAACTACGATAAAACAGTCTTGGATGTTAGATATATAAGTTAAGAGAGGCATTAGTAGTCTCCACCTTTATCGTACACGGCGATAAAATTAATTTACAACTCTCAAAGGCCAATAGCAAAACAAGTCATTGTTCTTATAAAAGATAAGATGAACAAAAAAACTCAAGGACATTACATTCCTATCTAAAGGCATCCCATCAGTCAAACAGGTAACTCAAGAATAACAGTAACGGTTCAAAAGGAGATCCCGAATCTATTCAACGACATAATAGTCGACCCCTAGACCCTCGTCCCGGTCGATCCTAACAAAAGGGACAGGTTCGCTTTACAAATCTCACATACATTACCTTTATTATTATTCCCTCCATCATTATATTACAATAATAATAAAAGATTACCTTGTGAGTCTGAACTTTAAGAACCGGTTTAGTTACGAGTGGTGTTATGAAACTCATTTAATATTTCTGTCGGTCGAATTAGCTGCGGCTTGGTACTTTCACCAGCGACTTTCTTGCTCGGGCATACTACACGAAATACTGGTTTGACTTGTTCGTTTGACCTCCTCCGGTTCCAGTATTGTTCAGTACTGTTCATATCTTCGAATATCTCATTGTTCGTTGTCAATCTAAATGCGCGATCAATTGTGCGCCTGTCAATGTCAATGGTACCTACAAATACTTTGCGATGGAGACAGAATACCTCGGAACAATTTACATCGCTTTTTATAACCTCAGTTGTCGAGTGCAGATGCAGTGGAAGATTTATTACAAATGTTGGGAACATTTGGATTCTTCATAAGCCTTTGATCTAGTTAACCATCCCAGAAAGGTCTGTTAGAATTTGAATAGACAGACTTGAATGCCTATGAATATTCAAGCATGCAGTGGCGTAATTACTTTGAATTATGCCAATTCTGCACCTATTATTGTGTATCTGATACGCTATTATATACGAAACAATCCACCGTTACTATCATCTGTCGTTACAAATTATACAGTTAACGAACAATGAAATACTTGTCTGTGACATTCTACATAACAGCAACAGCGTAAGATCGCTAATTAAATAGGTATCGCCGATACAGTTCTGTGCGTCATCAAATAACCGAGTCATCATACGGCGTGAACGCGTTCCTCCAATTAATTACCGGCTCTTGACTAAACGTATCCGTTCGTCGCACTCACGCGCCTACACACGCAGGTGTTTATAAATAACAAATATGAGTTTTATGATACATACATACGCGGTTATAATAACTTGTAATCATTCTCGATGTACCAAGTTGAATAACGACTAACAGAAAATCGAGAGGCCAGCTCTTGGCACCACCACAAATTGATCCGGCTCAGGCGCTCTATGAATATTCATTTAATTATACATCTGTATACGAGATTCAAGATGACGCACACCTACTTAGCCGGAGCTCTTACTGGTTTAGTCTGATATTTATTCTTATTTATAGCACAGGTCGATAAAGTAACAACACGATTTCGTAGAATCAATGACGCCGACTCTATATTCTAAATTGAATAGGTATTTTATGATCCTTAACTCGACTTAAACAATAAATTCACTGGTGCCAATACAAGACAAGAATTTATAATTGAATACTGCGCAGTGGGCCATAAACACGTTCTGTAGGCGTTTAATAATCTCAATGAAAATACGTGATATTATTGTTACCAGGTAAGAACAAGCGAGAAATAAGGTTTCGACAGTTAAGGCCAGCTCTCAAACACAACAAACAAAAGTTTCAGCTCGTTTTCGAGTGACCCTGTGTGTATGTGCCTACTTTATTACGTTCGAGCTCGAAAAGGTGCGGCGAACGTGGTGAAAAGAAAATAAAGTTATAGCAGCAAGGGTGGCACCTCGTGTGTGGCGGCTTTTAACTGCCGGAGGGAGAACGGAACGTGTTGTTTTAACCTACCTCAAACAAGAACCCAGTCCACAAACAAAACATCCAGGCGTAGACGACGCAGTAAGAGAACACGAATTTAATGATACACGAATATCATCAATAACAATTAAATACGTACCGTTGCACAAAATAGTGTATACAGTGTAAACCTATTTACCATAAATGAAACGAACGCACGAATAAAGAATAATGTAGAAACATCTATCGAATACGATGTGACCCCGTTACTCGGATGCTGAATTGAAATTCAGATTGTGAAATGATAATAACAAATGTACCTATTTGTCGTCCGCTGTGACCTCTGGCTTTTAAAACTCGTGTTGTGGAGCATAAAATACTCCATGCATACGCAGATGAGGACCGGACAAACAAAGATACAGATTTGAATGTGAAATTAAGGATGGTGATCTCAATTTTTCAACGTAAACACGTTTATGATTCTCGTGAAGGTGGTGGCAGACTGAGAGACAATATAAATAAAATCCTAATGGGTTACAAACTTGATTACAAGATACTCGTTTTATTTTAAGAAAATAAATTATTACGCGAATATAAAGTTTCAAATCTGTTTAATCCGGTTTTTTGTCAACTGAATCTGTGGAGGTTATTTGAGGAGGTACACACGGCTACACATCAAGCTATACAATTCCAGTTTACGCTGATCTTGTACTTTACGGAAATCGTATACAATGCGAGACCAGCTTATACTGGAAATGTATAGCTTGATGTGTAGCCGTGTGTACATCGATCTCCTGTTTTGCTTTAGCTTTAATATCAATTTGTGCTTCTTAAGATTCAATTTAAGACTTATCGTTGGGCTTCTCTAAATAGATATTCACTTCATCAATGTCAGATTAAGCGAATAGACTTTAGTTATGAAAGTCATCTATCTTGATATCTGGTGGCTTATCAAGGGAATCCACAGACTCCATTATATCAAGTAGGCCATACTCAATTTCATATTTTATATTTTTATCAGCAGGTGTATCATCAGCCTAAAGTAAACTTTTAAATTAAAAAAACAACAGTTGCGTTATGGAGGCTGAGGTACGGTTATTTGGTATTAAAATCAGTCGAACGCTGTGATCGATATGAACCACTGAATACATGTTTGAATGAATAGTGATGGGAACATCGTATATTTTTACCTTTTTTGGTAATTTCGCTGGATTCACGTTCTGGTGATGAGCCTGAAACAAAGGATACAAAATAATGAATAAAGGGTATGAATGAAACGTAGGTTTTTTGTTAGTTTATAATGAAATATTTGGAATTGCTATTTGCAGCTCTGCACAAACTATAGCCGTTTGTTAATAGGTAGTATAATAATATATAATACCTATCATACTTTCTATAAAATTGTAGTTTTTTGGTCAGTTGTTTCTCTTAGAAACAGACAAACAACTTTTTTTTTTATCGTCAGTGTCGATGGGTTATCCATGAGAACAAAATCTCAGAATAATAAATACTGAATCTATAAATAAAAAACGAGGAAAACAAGTTCTACTACTCCTAATATCAAAACAGGTTATTTTTATGATACCGATTTCAAAAATCCTAGATACCTATTAAATTTAACATACAGAAACACGAAATTGAGTCTTAGAACTCCATGAATAATACTGTTATAGAGTTTCTCAGAATTATTAAAACGAAATACAAAGTCACCCTCAGCCGTTGACGACAATTTACGAGCACTTCGTTTTAATTAGATAAACTTACATTAAATTTATTCCTCGAGAGATATTAACTTTATATTGCCGCCAAAACGGAACCTTTTTCGATTCAAAGGTCAATTATTACCCACTGAATATTTATAACGCTGTCAAGAATAGCAGACAAGGACCGGTTACCATAACCCGTTTCGGTGAGTAAAAGGTATGCGAAACAACCTTCTTTTTTGTCACGTATATTTAAAAAAAATGGAGTGGTCTGTTTATTATACCCAATTTGGTATTTAAATATGGTCGTGTCCATGCATGCAATGTTTTCGAATCTGAATAATCTTGTCGAATAAATAACATAATGAGTTATCGATTTGGAACGATTTGGAGCGATCAGAATGGCGTGGCACAGTAGAAAGGGAATGGTAATTTCTTGAAATAATCGATTCAATATGTTAACGTCAGCGATATCTGCAGTAGCGATTATCTGGAATTTCAATAAAAAAATAATGGCAAGGTAATGTGGAGAACGGCTGGTCAGTCAAATCAGACGAGGGTGGTTGTGTGCGGCAGGTGGGCGAGTGGCACTGAGGCAGTCTCTCCTGTTTCTGTTACCCGCATGGCCGTCACTCGCAGGCACTCGCAGCTGCCGGTTCACTAACCCGCGTACTCATATGCGAGTCGACGTGGCCACGCCTAATGGATTTGTGATACGTTTTCGTTTTACATCCTTTATTGGTTGACTACTTTCCATTCTCTGGGTGGTCGGGTCTGGGAGCTTCTTAAGGTCAACTTATTCATATGCCTATTTAAATATCTCTAATTAATGCACGTTTTAAATTAAATGTAAAATCGTTGTCATAATATTAAGATTTGCTTGCATGTTTAAAATGATTGCATAGGTTTCAAATAATCCGTAACTTCGAAATTGACGCCCACGTCATCGAAATGTTTTACATTATAGTTTCTTTTTGTAAACAAAACCCCATATTAGGAAAGTAAACCACTCAGTCTAAAATAAATAAAGAACGTCCATCTAATAAATAAAGAGAGAAGTCCTGACTGACTGACTGACTGACTGACTGACTCATCAACGCCCAGCCCAAACCCTTGGACCTAGAAAGCTGAAATTTTGCACAGAGGTTCCCTTTATAATGTAGACAAGGAATAAGGAAGGATTTTTGGAAATTCAACCCCTAAGGGAGTTAAATAGGGGATGAAAGTTTGTTTGGAAAATCGTCATTTTCACGGGGGCGAAGCCGCTGGCAAAAGCTAGTCTAAAATAAAAAGACCGTCCATCCATAATAATTGTCGTGTAGGTGTATACGAAACAGCTGAGTATAAAATACTTGTATGACTCGTCTGACATTTTATCGGAACCTGTTTTTAAGTTATGCAATAGAAAACATTATCCAGTTAATGGCATGCTGGCTGGCTGGCTGTTTAGCATAATCACCTGTCAATTGTAGTGAAATACATGAGGTGCGCGATAATTACATAGATTTAGGAGGTTTTTGTCCTGTGCTCGGACTTTAATGGTATTGCGTAGCATGTACCTATTATTATTTATTAATAAACCTTCGTCGTATTCACAGCTGGTTCTAGTTTATCGTTATTGTCTCTGGAAATGTGGACACCAACCATGCTAGTAGCAGTTTTAATTTCAGTAACGAGAATAAATGCTGATAATTTATCTCTAGTAGTAAATTTAATAGTTCATTAAGCATTTCATTTGAGTGGGAGGTTTAAGGATATTAAAACGCTAAATTAACCACTCTAGTAGTTCCAGTCAAGGCCGAGTTGCACAGGTGGCTTGTAAACTAGATTAAGTAAATGAATTAATCATAGTTAGCCGACGTAAAATAGCTTTAGGCGAGACAAATTGTGATTGGTGGGTACTATGATCCTGTCATGTCGGATCTGTTCAGCCAATAGCTACTTCGTAAACCACTAGGGTTAAATGGTATTCTGTTCACAGGGTTAATCTACGTAGTTTGTGAAAATATTTTGTACGTGACTATATTTGACAAATGAACAAGGATTAAGTTAGTCAAATTATTAGTCGTTTACTCAAACGTATTCTCACGAAGTAACAAAATATGTTCTATTGAAGAGATAATCAAATAGAAGTTTATTTTGAGATCTCAACAAAAAATAATGACTTTGCTTAGTAACACAGTAATCTTTTCCGTCTTATTATAACAGAAGGCCAGACTACAATATAATTTTATAAAGCCTTATTCTTGAGAATGATTTGCTGTTTATTTTAATAGTGTCTACTTTTATACGCATATTTTCAGAGCCATTTAGAAACGACCTAACAAAAAACAGTAACTTTCTGCCGAAATTAAGCACTGGTGGTGGTCAGCTGGTCGCAAATATTTAAAAAAATATATTATAAAAACAAAAAACCCGACTGCTTAAAAACAAAACTAAAAAGAATAAAATAAGCCTCAGAATTTAAAAGCAGAATAGAAGGATCAACAGTCGGGACCCATTCATTTTTGTGACTTATCAAGGAGCTCCGTAAAATTTAAATGGGTCCCGACTGTTGATCCTTCTATTCTGCTTTTAAATTCTGAGGCTTATTTTATTCTTTTTAGTTTTGTTTTTAAGCAGTCGGGTTTTTTGTTTTTATAATATATTTTTTTATTTAACACTTTTTAGTCAGTTTTCATTAACTTCGTTATTACTATTATAAGACGGTAGATTTCGATTCCATTTTATATTCATTCCGTACACGTAAAAAAATCCGGTTATAAGTAAGAAATGCGAAATTGTTTGTTCTAATAACTTTAAATCGTTATAATATCCTAAACGGTTTTATAAAATGAAAAATGATAAAGGAAACCTAATATTCATTTTCAAATACCTATTCGACGATACCCCACTTGACGTGGTGCGTCGTTTTTTTTTTTTTTCATTTTGACAATATGGCGACTAGTTGTTACTATAGTGAGTATTGTTTACTGTAATGTTTTTAGTGACACTCGCGAGGTCAAGACGAATCGATTGACATACGGATCATCAAAATCGGCCAAGGCGTTTGGCCTCTACAGTGCCACATAGGAACAAACATACATACATACATACATAGACTGATAAACACATAACCCTTCTTTGCTTTGCGCAGTCGGGTAAAAACGTAGATAATAGCAGTTTGTCAAGGCGTAGACACCCCGCGTAGCAGTCCCTACGCACCGCTACGGGGGTGCTACGGGGGTGCTACGAACTTTGAAGCAGTTGTATTGTTCCCGGGATCCCGGGTCGCAGACTCGTAGTACTGAGCAATTTGCTACGCTATAAATTACTATTGTGACTAGGAATTGAACTCCGTAACTCTAACTAGCTGTCGGAATTAAGAGAATTATCTTCTTATTATCAGAAACCTAGTCTTAAAAATTAGTCTTTCAAACCAGTGTGTGTGTCATCAGCTTAACTTCAGTCTAACCCAACACGTGAGAGGTTGCGAGGCTAAATCTAATCATTATTTGAGCCGCACGCACGGGTTAATGGTAATGGCGGCATACTCGAGGGAGCAAAAAAACATGCCGTTTTCCCCTTTAAGGCACCGCACCACAGCCTTTCTTGATCGGTATGTCGACCGACAAGTCTGCAACTGGTCTGGACGTGAGAAATGGGGACTTGACTGCGTTCATTGCCCGATATACCCCGTGCTTGATACTACGGCCGGCCATTACAGGCCAATTTGATCGACCGAAACGAACGAATTAATCTGTAATGTTTAGAGCTCGAGCCGTTCGTAATTTATTGCTGAGGAGGCGAGTTTGTTTGAGTTTAATGTTTGTAAATTATGTGTGTGTGCTATGTTCACTATTTTAAATAGCATCCGTTTAACACCATTACTAAGAAACGACATAATTATAATACGTCTCAGCTGCACTAGAAAGCCGTGATTCATCGTTTCTGGCATAAAAAAGTAATAAAAACGCGTTCAAATGACTTGAATTACGACAGAATGCCTTTAATTTATCCGCAACCATTTGCTAAATAAATTCCACCGGACAAGCAAACTTATCTGAGCAATAAACTACGTATCGTATCTTAACTGAAAGCGATCGTCCAATAGAAAATAGATAGAATGTCTGATCTAATTCTAATGGCAAAAACAATTTTACCTTCATCGATCAAAACGTCAGTTTTGTCAGATAATGTTTAACTTTCTAATTGAGATAAGATGCCTTAAGAACTGGTTGTGGTGTCGTCTAGTTAACGGATGTCGCCGACACACCGACACACCGACACACCGGACCAGACACCAGTGGGACCCGACTTCACCCGACCTGCCGAACCGGACGAAGCCCATTGAATTTATGTGAAGACTTAACCACAATACATAATGTATGGCCCACAGAATCGGGCTCACATGTCGAAACATCTCATGTTACGAGCACGAACATAATCGGAATCGGTTACTGGAATGTATGAGTATTGCTGTATAAATATTTTACATGTTACGAGAATGGTGTAATGAATCGATGTCGGAAAAAAACGAGTTATCTCTCATCGGTGCCTTTCTCCCGACTTGTTTATACTAAATCAGACTGAGTAACGTCGAACATTGAAAACACGCATACACTTGGCACACGTTCCAGCTGTAATACAAACAAATAATGTTGGACCGGTCTGCCGCTTTATATAGTCTTAAAATAGGTATGTTTTCATAAACCCGATATGAGAGTTTACGCAGAACTAGTCTCGGGAATGAGGTCAAACGAGTTGGCATGCGATCCTCTGTCGGTCCGCTGAAATACGCCAACGGTAATAAACAATACGTTGGCATCTTAATGTTAACACCCACTGGAGAAACTTGGGAACTAAATGTTGCAAACTCGCCAATTGTTTCATAGCTAAATAAAACTTTATACTAATAGAAAGGGAATACATAAACGAAAATGATTATTCAGGATAGTTTCGACTAGAAGAAACACAGTGTAAATCAGCGGTAGAGGTCGTAAATACGTGAGGTGATGGTACATTCATTACGATAACAATAGCAATTGAAATGCAATCGAGTTACGAGTAGGAGTATTATATTATCAATCATGTCGTGCCGTTCAATGCACCGCCTTATCGTCTTTGTAATTATCTTGAATGGAAACATGTTTATAAATCTTCTCGATCACGTTGCAGTCTTGACGATGTATCTTCAAAGACGTAACATTAAACTTTGGAACGAATATAACAACGTGATTTATACATTATTCGGAGAAAAACGATAATTTACTTTCAAATATTAGGAAATAATATCCGAAGAGTGAAATAAGTATTTCGTAGTTTCTGTAATAAGTGAAGTTACGGTTTCAATGTTAAAAGAATCACTAAACGAATAATTCTTCATGAATGAAACAAGACTAAAAAAAAACAATCAAAAGCAACTGGCTTTTTCTTTTTACGTTATTTTTTGTTTGATTTGTGTTGCGCTGGCAAAGCTATCATGGCTCATGTTGAAAGGAGTTTTTATTTTCCGGGTTGAAGAGAACCTTCACGGGCGGTCGGTCGAAAAAGGAAGCCATTGCAAATGCGCCGAATTCAGCTTTATTTTACAGACGAGAGAAAAATGGAGCAAAAACCTTTATCGATTGTAGTACAGAGGCCGTGTCGAGAGATTCTTCCTTTGTACAATGAATAAAAAAGCACTTAAGTGACAACTGTTGCGTAGATGAATAAAAAATGTTGGAAATGAGGTCACTTTACATCGACTAGTGATGTGCACGCGTCGTAAAAGTTACGATCCATTACTTTATTGTAGGCATCGATTGTAGGCCGCCCACTCTGCTATAAGTACTATCTGCTCTTATTTGTTCACCGATAATAACTGGCTGGCCATGAATTCCAATAAATTTGTGCAGTAACATTTATACCATGTGTGGCTGTCGCAATCATGTCGTAAATTTTACGTAGACGCAATTGCTGTTATCTGGTAAATATGCAGCCATTTTAGATGCCAATAAATGTTGATTGGCTGGTATTTGAATGGAACAAACATGACTATTAATAAAACTCAATAACAGGTTAGGAATCGTTATTATTTATGCAGAAATCTAGCAGTTAAATGAAAATACTGAAGTGAGTTTAAAATGGAAACACTGAAACAAATATCCATAATTTTCGGAACATGAAATTCAGCAACTTAAACTTCGTAAACAAAAATTCGAAAGTGAAGCTTTCAAAGAGCTGAAAGTTGTTAATCGAAATAATCTTGAAGCGGAAATGGGGCATTAAATATTGATTAACGAGAATATGTTGGCGTTTCGTGGAAGCCAATAAGTCATCGAGCTATTTGCGATGCGAGACGCGTCAGTATTCAGAAGACAGCCACCCGACTTCAGTTCTGTTTGTTTGCCAACATTATGTTACGCTAACGCCTAGTGTCTATTGATCAATAAAGTGTTTACATCTCGGAATGCAAATCCTGTTACTGATACACACGTTTGGGTACTTATGTAAGTGCATATGTGCTAGAAACAAATCGCTTAGTTCTACGTATACGGCCATACTTAATTCCCCAACCGATATAGGAGAACAGAGTCTAAAGATATGGGCTTATTTTAAATTAACATTTATGTGATACATACGTTAATGCTCACGTTTTCAAATTGTTGACCAGAATACTTTAATAGCAGGCACACATTTTGTATCTACATAAAAAAATGTGGTGGTCCAAAAGTCTGTGTCTACATTGGAACGAATTACGTCTACCTATCTGTTTGCATGGTTGTTTTAGCTGATTGGTACCCGAGAACGGCTTGACGAATTTTAATGAAACTTCTTTTATATTGTAATAATAAGTATTTGGTAATTTCAATTGAAACTGGTGCATGCCTCATCTCAGTCGTATTCTAACGGCCTTGCTTGAAATGCTTATTTTGAATACATGATTTTTACGAAATACACAAAATTCTTATTCGAAATGTACGCGGACGGAGCCGCGGTCAGAGTTAGTGACTGCGTAATAATTCTGTATTATTTATGAATGTTTACATAATTATGTATTTTCCTCTGTCATACCGTGGACGACGCACATATGTTACGTGGTTGCTAAAGGCTTTTATAAACGGCTTGTAGTTATAAACATCGACTATAAATGGAAACAGATCAAGGTGGAGGAAATTTATTCAGTATATATTATCTTCCCGGTTGTTGACTGAATAATCCGATCAGTTTGCGTCATTGATCCATTTGAATTTCATGATTCTATCATAAATATCTACCTTGCATTACGAAATGTTTCGAACCAAATATGCAATTGAATTTTAAACCAGCTTGTAAGACTGCTGATCTTATTTGCATTGAAAAGAAAATGTCGTGAACTTGAACTGTGAACAAAAATTCATTTAGTTGAGAGTCGCATAAGCAATAAAGGTCATTGAGAACCCACGCGAACTCGGTTCCCATGGCCGTCGGAAACAATACCAGAATCGCGAGACTCGAGCGCATAAAGCCGAGAACAATCGGGCGAATGGAAACAAGAGAGCGATATAAATCAAGCTAAGCATTGCGTGCATCGGCCGGCCATAGATCCTCGCGTTTCAGCTCGCCTGCCCGCCTCGCCGCGCCGCGCCGCTTATAATTACCGACTACTTTCGCCAACCGTCGGCCCGCCGCCATCTTGCTATTTATATTGCAAAATGGCGGACGGCGCGCAGCACGTGTTCCTCTTTCTTTTGTTATTTAAAGAAACTGGCGCTCGTGCATTTCAAAGCCAGAATGTGCTAATCATTTATTTGATGCTTATGAGCCGCCGAGATACTAAAATTCACTAGTTGTACTTCTTATGGATTTAGAGCTCGAGTCGCGAACAAGGTCTCTCAGAATTTACATTGAATAGGGAGCCGTTAAGCTGCGATGTGACTGGACGTGAGGAAGGTCACCTTGACCGAACGAGCGCGGCAGTTTGTCTTGCTGACTGAATAACTTGGAATTAAATTACACTTAAATGCTTCGTTCCTAAATAACACATTAAAGTTTTTAATTAAACTACCTTATCAGAAGTCGTATCCCTGTGTAAATAGGTTATGGTTATGTACGGGGCACGGAGTGCATCAGGTATTTATTTTGGTAGGTATCGAAAGTCATAAGACTTTGTCTTATTGTCATTTAAGATAAATGTAAATTAGTGTCAATTTAAAGTCACATTAAATGTTTACCAGCTTATGTAGTCTTTAAATAAATTTAAAAATAAAATAGTTAATTAAGTACCTGTTACAAGGCATGACGACACACGAATAAGTGCGTCATTATTTATGTAAGTAAACAAATCTACTGAACACTAAACAAATATCGGAACAGTAACCAATGTTTACACTTTACGGAGCTCTGTACAAGAACAAAGGATGTTGATGAACTTGAAAAAATCAACAATGTTATCAGTAAAGCAATAAATATGTCGATAACAAAATTGCACAAGTAATACATCACACTCATAACGAATTGATAACCCTTATCAGAAGCAAGTGGGTCAGCTCTAACTCATGGCAAATTACAACGTTGAATCATAACAAAAACGCGCCACATATTGGAGCTTTAGCAATAATAATTTTGTTTCCATGTAAAATACATAGCAACTCTTATCCCTTTAGATAACGTCACGTCTATAAATAGAATAAACCAACGTATTAAACTTGTATAGGGTAACGTGTAGATTTGATGGCTTCCTGCTAGTTAGACGATCGTGCTACAGGAAACTGAAATCGAATATAATTTCAATGCAGATCTTGCTGAGGCGTTCGTTTAGTATTCAGCGAGTTTGCGGGCCAATGGCGAGTGACTATAATCGCAGTATCGCAGTCCAGCGCCGCTTGAATATGTATGAGACTATGAACCACTCGAACACTACACACGCACGGGCATAGCCGTGACACACATCCTCAGTAAATATCTAACCGATTCTTCTCACTTCACATACTCATTGAAACGTTTCGCTTCATTAATCTGCATTTAAAAGTTTAATAGAGCAACTATTCAACTGGTTGTTCAATCTAAATGAGTTCAGTCATGTTTTATTCATGTGTGTTAAGTTGAACAGAAACTTTAATGCGCTATTGTAGTATTTATTTGGTATAAAATATATGCTAAAACAATTGATTGAGTAATTCGACTACAATAGACTCAGAGTTCTTCCTCGTCGCATTAACCTTACCTGTTAACTCTTGATTGAACGATTAAGTCATTATTATTATAACCTTATGTCATAAACAGACCCTCTATTCAATAGTCGTTAATCTATTTCAGTTATTTCCGTTCACCGGTGTCCTTTATGTGCGATAATTGCGTTGCGTTCAATCGAAGGCCAATGGCCTCGTTCCGTGGCATCGCATTTGTCAATATTTGATTAAGCGTAGTAGAATATGCCTCACAAAAAGTTAAATCTGTTTGTACAAAAGCAAAAAAAGTTTAAGTCGATGTTCTGAGAACGATGAGCATGACATCATGTCGTGCGAGCCGAGAACAATGTGAAGAACCCCGTATTAATGCCTTGAACAACAAAGAATAGATAATAAAATATTCAAATTAAATGACGCTTTGATAAGAAAGAACATTTAACCTCGAATGTAAGACGAAATAAGTAATTTGTTTTGCCGAAACACCTTCAACATTACAATCTGAAAGAAGACATCAAAGTATCTTATTCATGTCAATCAACCGGCAATATAATCAGCTATTTTAATGAGTCATTAGTATTTGTAGAAAACACATGTCGTCCAGCCATTCTCTGTCTCATAAGTTTCGTTACCCACATCTGTCATGCTCACGGTTACGTTGTTAACACATGTTAGCTAATGGCCCCTTCCCGTCATGCCACGTGTATGTTAACGCTCGCTACGTGCTTATAAAAGAAACTTATGCTCGTAAAATGCTCACGGTAAAACATCCTAAACACGAAAATAACGACGTAGAACATACTTCAGAATGAGTATTAACTGTAACATAGCTAATAAAGATGCAATCATCAAACGGAGTTAGTGCAAAAATGCAATAGCGAATTGCGATGCACAATATAAAAGAAACGAGAATGAAGCGTGCGAAGTGGTGGTGCGCGACGTGGGAAAGCGAATGGCGATGGCGGCTTTGGCGCTGTCGGCCATCTTGGATCGGGCATTCGGGCTCATTCGGGCTCGGTCGGAAAACATCACGTGTCCACGCGTCCGCCTGGCAACACCGCGCAGCGTACAAGCGCTAAACGGAGCGGAACAATTCGTGTACACCACGTGCTTTTTTATTTGTGCAACATTCCGATGGCCTATGGCTATTGAATTTATTGATTGGTTCGCGTACTCTTTCAGCAGCTGTATTGATAAAATAATTTAAAATATTACAAATCTATCTGACATTACATTATGTGCTTTGTTTACTTTTTCAATTAAGGACATTCTACTACTGACTTCACTAGTTTGTGTCATCAGTATGACACAAACTATTGAAGGTGATGAAGACCCACAAAGTTCAATCGCTGTATCTCTGCCGGAGGCCACAGGAAAAAGAACATTACTATTACCATCTCCGGGGTGTAGCTAAGAAGAATTACAAAATTGTGAAGACCCAAAGAGTTCTCTGCCAGACGCCACAAGAAGAAGAAAATCACACTTAACATTTTCATGTGAAATGTTGGCAAGATGAGACCATGCGGGTCGCACGCACTGTCAAAAATTTATCAGATCTCATGTTGGTAGAGCCAAGCTTCTAGCTCTACACGCTCTAACTGTTGTAGCTCTAACTTCACAAACTCTACATCTTAGTCAAAATATGTGGCTTGGTACACGTTTCAACAAGAACTGTTAATAGTGAGTAAATTTTGCATGTGAATGTTATGAACTTATGATGTTGCGCGAATATAATAGTAATTGGAAACAACCTGTTGGATACACATTACTATCGAGCGATGAGAACGTGGTCGAGTCAAATGAATGGGTTGACAGAATATTACATGAACTAATTAAAATCAGATTTAACGTTCGAACTCATCATCATCATCTCATTGCATCCGCCATCCGACACAGGAAACGTGTTTATTGAGGCAGCGGAAAACAGATTTCTTCAGTATTGACAAACCATATAAGTATAACCTTAGTAATAGGGTAGTCGACAAAAAAAAACTAATTAGTCCGTCAGATAGATTTCCAAAAAATATTGAACACGTATTTTTTCTTTTTTCACGTAAACAAAAAATGAAGACGATACAGTGCTTCGAAAAGTCGTGAAACGTCACAGCTTGGTCCAATTTTACCTAACTATGACGTCAAACGCCCCCTCTCCATGGTCTTTGACAAGCTTTATTTTCGTCAATTTTTATTAATTTGATAAAACAAAAAACACGTATCCAATATTTTTCAATAATCTGACTGACGGACTAAACAGAATCATATTTTTTTTAGTCGGTCGACTACCCTATTGTTAACCTGAGACCCCGCTACTGAGAAATTCCTGATGGAAAAACCCAGTACTTAACATTTTGCCCGAACTGGCAATCGAACTCAGGGCCTCATGCACAGCAGTCGGACTTGACGACTAGACCAACGAGGAGTAGCATAAGAATGTCCAGAATAATTATGTAGAATGCCTAGTAATTCTGTCGCCCTTATTCCAGACCAATTTGCATCAAAACTACGACATGATCATTTAGTATGTGTGGGGCGTCTCGACAGCTGATAGGGGGGACTACACAAGAGCATCGGTCTTCTTAAGACGATCCTAAAAAGGTGGGCTCCGTTATGTAACTCGCTTTTGTGCGAAAGTAAACAGGCGCACAGACCGACCGAATACATTATGCGTGTGTTTTTATCTCGACGCCTTTCTTAGGACACACATTGACTGTTTTGTGTAGCCTTGCATACAAATGCGGTAAGACCCCTTGGTGCTGATTCCTGCCAAAAGCCTGCTGATTCTTGCCTGGGAACGTTTTCTTCAAACGTACCCAATTAACTAGCTACAAGGGGTTTTTTGCGCCAGATTTATCCAAACATTTTTCGCAAATCTCGCAATCTTATCTTATGAGTTCACGACTGTCTAAATATACTTCATAATAAAAAAAACTCATTTGAATAATATCCCGGGGTTATCATTACATAACCCCAAAAGATAACAAAAAGTCAACAAAAGCCGCCCAAACGCAGAGCTCTCGCCAGCTCGCTACCATCACGTAATTCGTGAAATTCAATGACAAAAAAAGTGGTAAAAAAACAGCCAGTTGGCAAAAAAATTAACGGCAACCAAATCTGATAGAACGGGACAGATGTAGTGGATTGCAACCGTTAGAAGGAGACGGATGTGCACGCCATCTTGCCTGCATCGAGTCTTTAGTCACGCGCAGTAAAACAGCGTTTCTATTTTTTGCGCGCTCTCGTCTGACCTCGTTGGTTTATCGTTATCATACGGCTCTAATAATAAATGGATTTCGCTCGTCATGGAATGTGCGCGCACAACAAGCGGGCACAGCAATAACGAAGATAACCTTCGCCCGAGCCCCGAGGCTCATCAAATTTATTGGCCTGCAATATGCAGCCGCTCGATTAATTGCACAAATTACCTTATCCACTAAATCAATTTACATTATACGCTCACTCGCTCAGACTGGCTTCCCGTTGTAATTATAGCGGTGGTTATAGCGTAGATTAGTAAGATTACTCGTACAATAATGTCCTAAATTGTTGTGTCTTGTCTACTGGTGCTTTCGATAAACTACGGCCCACTTAACCCCTTAATAGTAAAGTTCATAGTCAATTAGTACAGCAACACAGTTGTGAACTTTCGACGTCTGTGTGCAAACGAGATACAATTGGCCGCCTTTCGAGACTGTCCTGTTGAATAGAGACGTTTTAAACTAACAATCACGATATTTCGTGACTCAGTGTTCAATAAGTTTATGCTATGTAGGTACTTGTTATTGTTAATGACGTTGCGTGACGATTTACAATTTGTTACAAAGTATTTAATTCAACATTATCTGAATTAATTCGTTGTTAGTTATGAAAGCACCGTTTTTCATAAAACGCGGCGGATATTTCCGAGCCGAGTCAAGGACGCATCGAACACGAAGCCATTGAGAGCGGCGATCACGAGTGAAGCGTCTTTATATCAGATGCGATGATTTACAGACTCAATAATGTGGCCGTTTAGTCATTAATCATGAAGCTCAGCCATGATTTGTGACGTAAAATCGTGCAATATTCATAAAATACAGTTAGTGCTGGTTCTGTAAACAGGCTATGATCTGTAGACGACATAAAATTCCATTACAGCTATAAAGTATACTTACATCTTAGTTAGCTGCACAAACTTCATGACCTATATAAATAATAAATAAAATAAAAAATCCATTTATTTCTTACAGAAATACTATTTACAAGGTTATGTTAGTGATAAAAGAAAAAATGATTTGGTTTGTTAGTTTAATATTGTTTGCTGTTTCCGAAATTATTCTGTAAGAACCCCTCTGCAGGTAAAGGCCTCCTCCAAATTTAGCCAGTTTTCTCTGGATTGCGCTATTTGTATCCAGTTTGGACCCGCCCGCTGTGTGTTTTATTTCATCCTCCCATCTGTTGCAGGGTCTCCCTTTCTTTCTTTTGCCCACTGGCCTTCTCCATACTGTCACTCTTTTTGTCCACCTTTGATCTTGCAGGCGTGCTATGTGTCCTGCCCACTTCCATTTCACTGCAAGGGATTGTGCTAAACCATCTGTTGCCTTTGTTATGTTGCGTATTTTTGTATGCCTTATTAACTACTTCTTGACCTAATAAGAATAAATGTGAAGAAAAATGAATCCTTTGTCTAGGAAGTCCACGGTGATAAAACAGAGAAGTTTTCACGTAACTATATAAAACATACACACGATACTTTTAAGAAAACTTTACTAGTTAGAATAACTCCGGTCGTTTGGAAAACAAAACTAACTTGCAGCAATGAATAAGAAGACACTATAAATTAACTCGGGTAATGTAATACAAAGTTTATTCGCAGCCAGACAGCAATTACGTCGAGAACTTTAAGCGGTATTCACGAACACCAAAGAGGAGGGAGGCATCCCTCTCCGCCGCCCTCCTATCGCTCACCCCTTTGAAACGGTTCAAACTCGCAGCAGGAGGGGGGAAATTGTCAAAGTTCCACCACCCTTGGTTTCTATCCGATTATTTTGGAATCTTTTAGGGTTTCTAACTTTGTTTGACACTTGGGATTGAGAGAAAAAGTTGTACGTTTAGTGGATTAATTGAATTCACCGCGATTTCATTACGCATTGTTGTCAATGGGGTGAACCTTATGCAGTACTTGTTGAGCGGATACAACATTACATCCACTTAAACAAACACCCTTCACCGTTTAACTGTTACGTATCGGTTCATGATTCGTATCGGCAGCAAGAGAATGAATTCCAAATTACACAATCCAATTAAAATGTGAACGAAAACTGAGGGGTTTCATAACAAAACAAATGGAAGACGTAGAAATGGCGAATAAACACGTTATTTTAAAGTAGGAAGGCAGGAGTTGGGAGCAGTCCACAAAGTTGGTAAGTTCGGAACTTCTGCTGGAACTCGGCTGCTTCAGAACTGTAATGGCTGGAAGCAGATAATCTGCAAGTTTGTCACTGTAAGCAAACTTCGCTAATATGATCCTTAATTACTTTCCAAGCATGATCTTGATAAAGCTCAACAAAATTTTACTAGAGAGAGAGAATATTAAATATCAACTCGAGTCTTTGATCAATATTTACTTCAAATTAATAAAGAAGCCATTTAAATCCAAACGATTTTATACAATTAAGGCTGTTGAACTTTGCCTTTATTTGAAGTTTTAAGTTCAACGTTGTTATAGCATTTCAACAAATAGAATCACAAAAGAAGGTCACATAATAATCCGACAAATATTGATTGTCGAGGTAGGTATACGGAAAAAATAAATAGTTAAAAGAATTTACGCCAGTGACTTGCTAAGTCAATTACCTTTTCAGTAGACGATAGAAAATAAAACTGTGGCAATAAAATTAGAACAATAAACGTCTAGTATAAATCTAGTAAGAATCCGTTCAAACTTTCATTTTAATGAAAATATAGAAACAAAGAATAACAAGAAAGTTTCCTAACAAGGAACTCTTTGAAAACCTGAACTGAACGTCATATTGCGAAATGTAAAACTTTATAATATTTAACTTTCCATGCCAAGTTTAAGTCTGAGAGTATAATGGTGTTACTGAATTTAAACTTAAATGTTTAAGTGAGTATTCCTGTTTTAGATCTTTTCTTTGTTTGAGAACTGTTTCCATATTATGGTATTTTTGTTCTATAAATCATAGCCTCTCGTTGGTCTAGTGGTTGCAAGTTCGACCGCTATAATGAGATCCTGAGTTGGTTTCGAAGGCCGAGCAAAGTGTTATTGGGTTTTTCAACCAAGAACAGAAGTTCTTAAGGTGCTACTGAGAACAGTAGCAGATACTGAGTCTTAATTTGTGCCTGGTTGATGGCAATAGGCTGGCCACTTAAGGCGAGGTTGCAGTACTTTGTTTTTATGTACGCACGACCTCGCCCCCCGCCCTGCCGCGCGAGCGATATATATTGCCTAAATTTTGACTGTTTTTTGCTTCTTGGAGAAAAACTATAAAGAAATTATACAATATGTTTTCAACATTTACTTCAAAATAAAAAGTTCTATCTATTGATATAACTTTTATATAAATTCATGATGAAATGTCTTAGCAGTACACGTTTGAAATTGTGATTTAGAGTCATGTTTGATAAAAAAAAGTATCGAGCCGATCATTCTAAATCGCGTTTCTATCTTTACGATTTATTAGAGAGTACGTTCAATTTTTATGTAATGATTTTTATTTATTTAAAAACTCGTATTTAGTTCGATTTTAATAGGTTCAAAAATCTTAAAATTACTGCAACCCCGCCTTAAACATATCTGGTGAAATGTGGGTGTGCTAATAGGGACACCTCTGTCAACCTTTCGGGGATTACAAGCGTGAGGTTTTGTTATTTATATTATGTAACTCATTCTACGTAAAGTTATTTCCAACTTGAAGTAAACAACGAAGATAATGAAGAATTTTAAGAAGTCAGATAAGGTTACTTGCCTTAATAAATATTTACTTGTTTAATATTATGTACAGAAAGCGATAAAAGTATTGATAAGTACTTAATAAGACAATGTTGCAGATAAACGGAGTAAACCCCAACTTAAGACAAACATGTATACGTGGGACTTGCTATCTTCAGCTCTATGAATAACTTACGGACACAGAACTTCGCTTCGAACTTACTTTATATACCTATTATTGAGTTGTACGGATTCACCAGCTTCGGGAATTGATTATTAACTCCGGAATTAGGATAGCAAAGGAAAGGAAATTGTTCCTCAAGTTATAATAACCAAAGTATAACAATATTTATAACATAACATATTATCATCACGTCTCAACGTCTGTATTCCCAGAAGAGTTAGAGATGCACACAATTAGCCCACTCACATATTTTTAAGTCACATCGGGTCGATCTTTAGGTCAAGCTGTGCTTGCCTAGGTCGGTCTGTGGATGGGTGACCGCCCGACATACCGAGTTTCCTCCGTGCCTCGGAAAGCACGTTAAGCTGTTGGTCCCGGCTGCCATAAATAGATCTTTGGCAGTTGTTAAAGGTAGTCAGTGACCTGAAATTCTGACATCCAGTCTTACCAAAGGGTATCGTATTACCTAGTATTAACTGGGTTGTGGAGGTCTGATAGGCAGTCGCTCTATGTAAAATACTGGTACTCGGCTGCATCCGGTTAGACTGGAAGCCGACCCCAATATAGTTGGGAAAAGGCTAGGCAGATGATGATGATAAAAGGGGACGAGCCTATTGTCATCAACGGGGCACAAATCCAGACTCTGTAGCTGCTACTGAGAAATTTCTGACGGAAAATCAATATCACTTTGCCTGTCGTGGAAATCGAACCCAGAGCCTCATACACAGTAATCGCGCTTACGACGACTAGGCTAACGAGGCAACAATATTTATGACTTTGCAAAATACGTTTCTAATGCAATGATGGATCATATTGATTACTTCTCCTGCTAGTAAATTAGTTTGAAGATTACTTACTGCCTTCGGTTTCTCCTTATTAGTCTTCAGAGATTAGGGTCTCGGCAGCTAAATTACTTCATACGATCATTATGTTGAAATGGAAGTTATGAACTTCCAAGTTGCCTATCTAAATAAATTATCTTTCGATAAAATCATTATTATTTACAGGTAAATTACTTAGCGAATCTCTAATCAGAGATTAATTAATTTTGAAAGCAATTAAAGCAGACATCACTTAATTATAATTTCAATTGAATTTGGTGAAAGTCAAATAATTGAGGAGCATTAAAGTACCTACGTTAAGTACGACCTGATATGATTAGTGATTAAAAGACTCAGCAACGACCTTATCAAATTAGATTTATTTAATCTTGTCAAGTTTTTGGAAGATAAAAATGTCGTACGTTATTTACAGTTTTCCACAATTACTAGATAAACATCTATCGGTTATCGACGAGTTTATCATCGCATGTATGTGTGGAATTCCGCATTGATAGGCGGGGTCTTTTGTTTATCATTTTATTGTGTACATTCTGCATCATATTTTCATCACCCAAACCCATTTTACCGGCAAAAAAACTCAATCTACCACAAACTCATAACATAGTCATGTTTTCCTCTACCATACTTCTCTTTTACTCGTCATTCATAAAATCATAAGACACCTCCTTTCTTGCATTATCATTCTTAACACAGTCCATCCATCGTTTCTTTGGTCTTCCTCCACTCTTATACCCCTCCACATTCATATTCAAAACCTTCCTCACGACATTTTCCTCAATCCTCCGCACAATCTCGTAACATATTGATTGTTTTTACTTGTTTCCCTATAACAACGTTCACAAAACCAATATCAGTATTTGAGCTAATCTGATATTACAATCGACGTGAGTCGTGACCGCTAAAGTTTCCACAAACCCTATTTGGTATTCAACGGATGTAACGAGTCCCAAATCCACGGCCACTAGGGTAAAACAATAACTGTAAATTAAGCTGGAAACTCATTAAAAGCGAGCCGAGAGGACGGTGGAGGTACTTCAACATGTTTTATACGATCGAACTTTAATTGGGAAGACCGAGGTTCACTTGATATTTGTTAACTTATTCAGATTGGTCTCGATTCTCAGTAAGTCCTCGGCAGTTCGCCACTTTTATAAACGCTTTATTTTTGGAGTTTACACCTTTGGGCCGTTACATAACGTTTCATTTCTGCTGTTTGTTTTTGTATTACTGTTTATGTAAAATGTTCTTTTATGACAACATTGTGGAAACGATCGGAGGATCGTTTCCACAATGTTGTCATTTTTCTCTTTCCGTTTAAAAAATCTGAATTTTATCACCATTACGACCTTTACGATCTTTATATTTTCCAACCATTTTTGTAGCGTATGAGTAATCACAGCGGGTATGAAGGCTTAAGGTACTTGATTCCGTGAAAATGATTCCACATTTATATTCAAGTTAACTCCAGTAAAGGTCGATCCGGTCGTTTATAGAGAAGGGAAACCATCAATCAACATTTAGTTGATACGACCACTTGGAATACGATTACTTGTACATCGACGTTGGCGCATTTCCAATTCCACTTCAGATAGCTATTTACAACCACAGAGTTCATGTACTGACTGACGATACATAAAAGTGTACTGATTTTAATAAAATATATAAAATGCCATAAAATTATGGACAGTACAGTACAGATGCTGTTACAGATACAAAATGCAACGAACCTGAGCGTTGTTAAATGATTGAAGTAGGAATGTTAAAATATGGACTCAATATATGTAGAGAAAGTAATTTAAAACATATTAAACAATGCACTATTAAGTACTAAGTAGGTACACGACGTGATTGAGAATAAGATTGTGTAAGAAATGCGATAAAAGTTGGTATATTTTGCGCACTTAAAAGAGTCTGAGTCATCGCGTTTACGGTTTGTTTTCCTTCTTACTACGTTCCGAATTGGGAGGTATAATTTATGGCTTCTCGTTTATGGATAACGACGGGCAAGAATCGTATGAAGTTTGGCCCCAAACAAACAATCTATTAACGCGGATACATTTACACGTATATACGAAGACGATATACAAACAACGTTTATTTTAATTTGCACTTGTGGTAAACCCCAGACTACGCATCAACTGTTGTAATAAGATTCTAGAATAAACACTGACTACTACGTAATCATATTGAATCAACAGAAAACAAGCAAGCATAATGACAAAACACACAAAATACTTAAAATGATAATATCAGGAGAACTAAAAAGTTAATAACATCAAAGATATTAAACAAAGTCATGACTTTTAATAATTTCAGAAGAAGATAATGAAATACAATTTATTGTATAAACTACAGCAACTTAAGTTTGTGAAATAAACGTAATTCGTAAAGTCTAAATGCCCTTGAGGTTGCGTTGCGACCATATTCTGTCGTTGGAGCGAAGCCAACCAATTCGCGATGTGGCATTAATTCGCTTACTTAACACACCGTTTTATCATTTTCAGCATCGGATTGTGACATCGCATATTAAAAGAAAATGTTGATATTTACGATAAAAAGTACGTCTGCACATATTTGAAACCAGTTTCATACAATACAAACAGACAGTACAATAAAATAGCCAGGATAATCACTGCAGAATTGATGTTTCAGTAATCCGCTTGTAAATAACAAACCGCATAAATAATTGCCTCGTTCACGGCCGCGATCTTTGTGGATGTAATAAAATTGTCTCCAGCTCTCGACGTTTCCTCATTGCGAGGGTCACGACCTCTTACATCGCCTCTTTATGTATTTCATCTCAATTTTATACGCTGAAATTTTCCCAACGTTCAAAGTCAAATTATACTCATTGAAGATTATTTGAGAGAACGTCGCCCGTCATAAATATTGTCCTCTGTTCATTGTTTCCAATAAAAAAATATGATAAATGGCAGCCATTACGGTGGGCCACGTTTGGCGTGCCGCCACGGTCGTCAGCCTCGCCTTGACCAACATTGAGACGTGATCCGAGATGTCCGTCTCACTGTATGCGCATATTGATTACCAGATTATAAAGCTCCTTTGCATAATTTGCCTGATGCATATTGATACGGAGCAGTATAAAGAATAAATTGGATTTAAATGTTTACATCAGATGAGAAAAGAGGTTATTCATTCTTTCAACAATACTAATCTTTATTTAGGCGATTTCTTATGCGATCTGGCAGTAATTAAACTGAGAAAACGGATAGTTCAATACTTAATTGTTGCCTTGAAGTAATTGTTATTTATTTACCATTTAATTGTGAGTTAGTCACGACAGTGAACAATGAAGACGTCAGACACTCTGTTGATCAAGTAATCACCAAGTCCGAGTGAAGTGTCAGAGTGAAACGCAAACGAGCCACGTGGGCGCGTTCCCACATTTTATTCCATTCTTGTCACATTTATTGTTGGAACTCGCCCATTCTCTTGATTAAATATGCAAATAGAATCGTTTATTTCCAAACCATCGGTTATTTTAGTTCATTTATAATTCATTTATAATCTAGCATATAAGTAGAATGGTCATTAACAAGGGAAATGAGCTAAAATCGTTAGCATAACCGTAATATAGTGTCTGGTTGTAAATAATAAGTGTTTGTTTTACAAAATTATTCAGTTTTAATATTTATAAACATCTGAATACACGCGCAAATGGACGACCAGACAACGAGGTAATTTAAACATGTAATAAATGGATCTATTTCAATGTTGCATGTATTTTATTAAACCAACACTCTCATATCCTGTCGAGAGCTACCAGACAAACAATTTTATTAAGAGACACAATGATTGTGGTCCTGATAAAGGCCTAATGAAAATAAACTGTGGTTGTGACCTAGTTCACAATCGTACGCTAGTTTGTTTAAAATGATAACACGCCGTTTCCAATGATAAATGTAATAATGAGGATTTATGTTATCAGACACAGAAACACTTAGAGATAGCGCCTATGTAAAAACACGACGAGTGAACGCTCATACGATATCAGTAGACACACTTAATATCAACAATTAATTAAACACAAAGTCACATGATTTGACAAGTACATTGTTTTATGGTATTATTTCCTCATCATTTTCATTTAAAAGTTGTTCAAATTATAATTGAACGTCAGCAACACAGTGAGTAATTTGTAATGGTATAAATAGGGAAAATGGGCTGAATAACATTTGCACAATGTTCATGGAATACGAGAACAACAGAACTACGTAGGTGAGCTGTTTATTTTCCTGTGGATGCCGAAGCATCGTCTGGGAAGTATCAATAAGTGGGTATTATGCTATTGAGTTGAGCTCCTTGAGTTACGAGTTGAGCTATACAGTACACGATAACTGACAAAAGCTTGCTTGTCTGACAGGATAGGTCCACTCAAATCTGTATGATTGTTCCTTCAAAGAACTATCTTAGACTCTAATAAATGCATGGTCCTCATGTAAATTGTAATATATGTATGGAATCTGGACTTTATAGAGACTGTAAACTTTAGAGTTGGTTTCGGCAGTTTCTTCTAGTAGTCAGTTTCAAAACATCTAGTTTGTAAATAAAAATTTACTTTGTCAAAACATCCATTTACTCGTTAAATTTATACCTTTTCGTTTATTCTTGCGGAATACGGCTGTTTATAGACGAAAGGTGACCGGCTGCTACTATTGTGTATTGTTATGATTTTCAAACCGAATCCATTAGTTCCACATGGCTTTTAACATTACCACCACACTTCTCCTTTTGTTTACTGCTTTATGTTTCCGTAAAAGAAATAAAACAAGCTATAAAGTAAGTTCTGGGAAAGTTTCTAATACAATCTATTGTCACAATTCGAACGAGTTCAATATCGTCGGATAACTTGATACGTGTTCGTGCGTGCGTGCGTGATATCGTTCGTGTTATTTCATATCTTATGTATGACTGGCATTATTTTTTGCGATCGATCGAAAGATAAAAGCTATATATCAATTTAACAGAACACAAGATATAAACCATTTATCTTTCAACAATCATTAAAAAAAGTATTATTAGAATTCTCATTAACAGTCGTTCTGGATCAAGATTTATAATGTTATCAAGTCGAAAGCCGTTATCGGTAATATCATAAATTTTATCTAGACTCGTTTGCAAGGTGTGTCAATGACATCATTCTAGATCTATTGAAATGGTAGATTATGAGATATTTTGTTTTTCTTTCCGCTGTGATTTACAATGGTAACATTTGGGAGATGTCTGGAAAATGTTTTTGGCATGAAGCCCGACATAACATATGTGCATGTATAAGTATTTGTATTCGCATGAATATATTATAATGGTCTGGAAATGTAGTTACACTAAACGAAAACTGACACGTCTGATTTATGGCGCTAAATTCGTGACAGTTTGAGTACATTATGAGCTGTTTTGATCAAATGCTCGCCTTTGTGACTCAGAAGGACACAAAGAGAATTAAACCACCATTGGAAGGACACGATGGATATGAATGAATTAAGAATTATGTATTTCTAGAACGTAAGTCTCTGTACTAAGTGTGGTTATGAAGCAGTGGATATACCTATATCTGCGTTTAAATTCTTAGTTATGCAGAAAGCATAGACATCGTACCTAGCAAACAAATATAGCGACACGGACACAAAAGCCATGGAAGAATTTTAATAAATTAATTTTATACAACGTGAATTATTTGACTTAATTGATTGTCATAATAAGCTTTATAGAAACAAGATAGATCCAAACTAATAGTAATACACACATTTACAAGTAACACTTTATTAAGCGATTATAATTATATAAACTGTTTGTTATAAACATAGAACTCTAGTTAAACATAGCAACGGTTAAAAACAAAACTAACGAATCCTCTTCTAAAAATATTAGCACAATAAAACGCCACAGGTTTTAAAGGAAGATAAACGGCTGAAATTCCGCAGAAACGGCGAATACTCCGTCTGAATCGTCCCGTTTCATTCAATCAATTCCTGGTATCAAGGGGGACAAAATGTCTATTGATTTTCCTCGGTCACAAATGCGTCACCATTGACGTCACATGTTTATTTTTGATCCACACTGGTTTATTACTCAGTCATGAATCTAACATTCTGGCCAATTTCGCTTTGTGCCCGCTGTAACAGCTTCCCGGGTAGGTATATTTCACGGAGTAATAGGTACCTATTCTGTATGGCATCGGGAAGTTTCTAAGAAATGTTGTGATACTTTCAACGTTATTGAGTAATACAATGGGCGCGTACTTCCTGGAAACAGTATTGAGGTTGGATATCAGCGGAAATTTCAGTGATATTTATTATCCTTGAAGTGCCTTTCAGGAGCTCATGGCTTAATTATAACTGTCGCTGGGGTCGATCTTTAGGTTAAACCGTAAGCTATGTTGGTCCCATGGATGGGTGGATACCTATCCATGGGACCAACATAGCTTAGGTCACTCATTACATACCGAGTTATTTGTTATACGTAGGTACGTTTGTTACAGGTAGGTAGTTAGTGGCCTGAAACTCTGTTAACCAGTCTTACCAAGTACCTATGACCCAATACTAAGTAGGTAGATTGCGGAACTTGTGAAGGTCAAGTAGTAGTCGCTCCATGTAATATACAGGTATTCAGCTGGCTCCGGTTACAGTGGAAGCCGACTTTAGCCGACCTCGACATATTGGGAAAAGGCTAGCCAGATCCCTGAAGCGCCCTTCAAGTTTTTGCTCTTGTCAATACACGTGTCTTTACGTCTTTACACAGAATCCTGAATAAAAACTGTTTTTTAAAACTCGTTCAACCCCGAATCGTTTTAAATTCAAATCGAAAGATTCGAAACAAATTAGCGTGTTATCACTAACGATTCGGAAAGTCACGACCGTTTAGCATGATAACAGAGCGAACGGTAATCAGGTCGACAAATATCGCTTTACGTAGGTACAATGAACGAGACTCATGGGAAATTAATTCTCCACGCGGCTTCAGGGCGTGATGACCTCGCAAACAGCGCTTATTTGATGGCTTTATAAATCTGCCAATATAGGTACCTATTATGTGTCGTCAATATTTAAAATCAACTGACAAGAGCGACTGCTGTGCAAAGTAGAGCAAAGTGCTATTGGATATTTCCATTAAGAATTTCTCAGTAGCAGCCACTTAGTCTGGATTCGCGGCCGGTTGATGGCAATAGACTCCATAGGTTCCATGTAATAGGGGAAGACCCCTATTACATGGAACCAAAACATAACTGGCGAAATGTAAGTGTATTCATGGATGACCTCTGGTGTAATGTTATGTAATCAACAAAATAGTTGAGCTTTAATTCTACTGTTTAGATTAAACTTTGGCTCTTGAATGCCAGTGTCAGAGTGACGTGTATCACATTTGTGTTTTCCCGCGAAATTATATGGAAAAGCAAGATGGCCGCTGTAGTTCCGAATAAGCCCGTGGGTCAAAAGATGTTCAACTGTTACACGTGATGACGGTTTCAAAACAATGAGTTAAATTAAGAAGAGATTTCCTCATGTCAGATAACCTTTAACCATTCTAACGAATAATCAAAATGGTGCCGAATTCCGGAAAGTTATCAGCTATTTGTATTTGCAGCGTATTTCCCTGAATTGGTAAGAGATATGATTAATAAAAACATTTATTGTGAAATATTTACTAAAGGTCACAGAGATAAGACTGATAATTGAATAGAAATACACAACAATATTGACTGTCTACTTGAGATTGAGATAACTATAGAATAAAGATGGAAATATAATGTTAAATCAAAAAGACATGTTTATTTTACCTTCAGATTTTGACGATGCGGTGAATCTCTGTGTGGTACCTGAAACAACAAACAAACAAATTGTAAATAATCTTAAAGTAAAATATTTAAACAGTTAATGATTAGTGTCAAGGTGCAATTAAGGAAAATTCATGGCCTCGTTTTCTTATGATAAAAGACAATGGATTTGATTCCGACAAGACATTTTCATCTCGAATATTTTTTCTAAACAAGATAAAGGTTAAGGAAAAAAAACCGGCCAAGTGCGAGTCGGACTCGCGCACCGAGGGTTCCGTTAAAAAAAAAATATTATGTGATGTAACTAAAAATTTATGGTTTTCGTAATTTTTCCTTTATCTATGCTATAAGACGTTGCTTCGTACCAAATTTCAAGATTCTGAGTTCACGGGAAGCACCCTGTAGGTTTTGATTCCCTTGTAAGTGTCGAAAATTTGCGGCATAAACGGCTGTATCTTTTGATTGCGTTGGCTTAGAAGTTTGATTTTTTCACAGCTTCAAGGGACAGTAGACCTGAGTAATTGATATAAATTTCAGCTTCATACCTCCACGCGTTCCTGAGAAAAAGGGTCTTGACAGACGGACGGACGGACGGACAGACGGACAACAAAGTGATCCTATAAGGGTTCCGTTTTTTCCTTTTGAGGTACGGAACCCTAATGATTAAAAACGTTACGATAAAAAAATACTGGCTTTGATAAGGATTGAGTAGAGGAAGTAATGTTAATTAAAGTAGGTTTTTCCATTTGATGCCATGTTTTTTGCATGACTGGGAATGAAAAAAACATGTTCGCGTAAAAAACCTCGGTAGGCATAGTATTGTAACTGAAATTACTATTATTATTTCAGAATTAAATACATAAACTGTGTCGAACAGAATTCCCGCAGGGATAACCTCGCTGATAACAGTCAATTTCCCGGTTTTAACTAATTAAACTTACAATATCGAATTAAAAATATCAAAAGACCAACCTACCCGAAAGTATCTTTGATCTATTTTCGAGTTTTATAATGGCAAGGAGCAGTGACACAATATATCAATGAATTAACTTTCGCTAATTTGAATTTTAATAGCACTATAAATCGTTAGCCTAACGTCGTCGGTTAATGAGACCGCCACTCCTTCGGGTCACTCCACCCAACGGTCCATTGCGCTAATTAATTGCCTGTTAAACTGCAGTTCCTTGTATGTTAATTCTTGATGGTGCAACTGACTCGCGTACATTTAAACCGGATTCGTTTATAATTCAGTTTATATGGTTGTACAACTATAATGTTCTAAGGCTCGAGAAGTTTCACCGGTCTGATCGGTTTATGGTCTTATTATGAGTCATAGACAAGATTTATAGAGACATTTTAGTGCCTATCAGGTTTTGGATGAAATCGCGAATTAATTAGCAGGCTAATGGTAGTAGGTAATTTATAATTGATTTCATTTCAATGATTAGAAAACGTAGTATACTGGGTATTCCCAGTAATACTTTTTAACACCTCAAAACAATCAAACAACTGGGTTGTGGAGGTAAGACCAGGGGGGCTACTATGACGTCTTAAAACAGTCCTAACTTATTCTTAATCCAGTGTGGAAAAGAGATGGCGCTAGACACCCTGTATAGTTCTGTCACGTTTTCACAATGGAATAGGATTAAGTTAGGACTGTTTTAAGACGTCATAGTAGGGCACCAGGCAGTCGTTACTCATTCTATGTAAAGTACTAGTTCAGTTGCATCTGATAAGACAGGAAGCCGACTCCAACATAGTTGGGAAAAGGCTATGTAGATGATGATGATGAGAAAAGGTAGTTTCTTGATAAAATCATTGTTGCTACTGAGTGTCTAAACATCGAATCATTAAAGCTGCCAACATAAAACCGTTCACAATGTGCAGTAAAGTTGCTAGCATTATAGAAAGTGAGTGCGGAACACCATGGTTTCCACAGCGAAACATTCTCTTGGTAACGGGACAGTGGTCCATCTATCATATTCAATTGCATGTCCGCTGACAGTCGCTGCTATAGCCACTTAAATGTAGCTCTCGTCATGTGTCGCTTGATGAGGATGGATTTATTTGTCGTGAGGACACATTTGACGTCTATGAATTGTAACAAACCCGGTTTTATTATTCGACCACAGAGTACCTACATTTACGTTTAGATCTTAGTCACGTAAGCCTGTAGTTATTCAGAATTTGTAGTATCTATCTAGTGCGCCTACGCAACCTAAACCGGTTTTTCAAAATGCGTCAGAATCACAACGCACATTCCTTTCAACATACCTTCTGTGAACTGTGAAAGCAAACATTGAATATTGCTTCCATCGTCGCTAGCGTAGTTTTGCTCTATTTTTAATATAAAATGTAGTACACACAAAGATATTCCGCTAGAAGGAAACACGATAGCTGTGTCATCATAACGCTGGCTGGCGGATATAACATGATAAACTATAATTATAATGTAGTCATAGGAAGTGACAATAAAAAATCCTCGTTCGCTATCGAAGTGTTGCGCTTGCGACAAAGGGATACTTGGAGCCGTTATCGGGCGTGCGATAAACGTGATAACTATCCTATATCGTGCACTTATGATACAGATAACGGTAACAATCTAGTGGTAGATTGCAAAACGCATGAATGTTTACTTATGTGCGAGCGATTCGACTGATAACATAGGTACACTAGATAAGGTTTTTCCGTTGATAATCCATTCAATAACAACCTTGCTCGATGACTCGGCTGTTATTCGAGTAATAAAAACAACTTCGTGTTCTAATTATACCTACCAAAAATATTTTTATCTTTATTTGTCCGTTTAATATCGCTTGACCGGTTTGACCTTTAGTCGAATAAATTCAAGAATTAATAATGCGTTAAAAAACAAGAAATAATAATACATATTAGCGTTTTTCAAGGTGTCTAAACTTTCGTCATCTGGTTCGAAAACAAAAAATAGACACCCCAATTGGACGTGTTGACCTTGAAGGAGGTTTTTTGTTGTTCTATTTTTGTTCAAGGCTGTGAAGCCCATTTTTAGGGGTTTCGTGAATGTAAGGGTGAAATGTAACGACAGGTGCCACGCATATGGCTAAAGCAATAAAGCTCAGTTGCAAGTGTTGCAACTGCCACAGAAGAATAAACTTTACACAAACGGGGGCATTTCTTTTGTATCGCATTTCATTTGAAAGTCGTAAACATCGTAACATTATTTTGTGCAGTTGGCCATTTCAACACAAGCTATTGTAGTAGAAAATCGATTTTTGTTTGATAATATTCACCAAAAACTGTTCAATATTTGAGCCATAAAAGTCGTGCAATCTACTTCACGAATCTTGCGGGATGCCTTTTGTGTTCAAACAAGCTATTTCCCAATTCTTACACCTTTTCTTCATGAATGTTTTTACTGAAAATCGTTTTATCTCTTGTCTCCCCAGACATTAATAATAATAATAATATTCTTTATTTTTCAGACAACAATGATCCATAGTGTTAGTAAAAACAATAAAATTACTTATTTCTAGTGTTAGTAGCTAATTTAGATAATTATATGGAAGACAGAGTAAATAGTATTGTGAAAAGGACCTCCCCGAACTAATGTTCAGTGATTATCCTTCTCACAAAACTTTTAATTATCGGAGCATCGACACTCTCCACAACAGTTTTTAGAATGCTGTTGTCACTCGCCCGCAACCGTGACAGCAGCGACGCGGTTTTCTTCCGAATGACGGCGTGGAATCCGTCAGTTCGGCTTTGCGCAAACATAGCAGAAGCGCTGCACCAACGCGGCAGTCCCAACAGCATCCTAAAAATATTATTGTATTGTATGCGTAGGTCATCCAGCGCTCTTTTGGTATAGTTGACCCAAAGATTCCCAGTGTAAAAGCACTGGCAATATGCCTTAAACAGTGTTATCTTCACTAAGGTGCTACACCGGGCGAATCTTCGGGCCAACATGTTACCTCGGACCGCCAGAGCCCTACGCTCCCTTTCAATATCAACATTGTCCTTATTAAATAGATAGATAAAGACAACCTTGAAAGGATCTTAATGATCTTCTTAATCACTAAGTACAATTTACCTTCACGTAATTTAATGAGTATTTAATTAAGTCTTTGTGTTATTAACTGAATGGATATTCTTGACCGATTATTTATTTTACAGTCTTATTGTGTTAATTAACTCATCATCTTAGCATGCTAACTTATGCTAAGTAACCGATACTTCCATGAAATATTCAATACACCGAAGAGTTTCATCAGAAACCGTCCAACTTAGAAATCATTCAAGGAAAAGCCACTATTATTAATAATTAGCAACGTAAATACACTAACCGAAGTAATTGATATATAATAATAATACAAACGGTATGGGGTCCAGCTGTACGAGGATCAAATGTCAAAATACGTGATAAACTAAAGGTCATGTGGTAAGTCAAAACATAATATGGCTTATCTTACAGCGAGCTCGTTTAGCAGAAGTCGGCCATCTGATCTAACACAAGTTGTGAGGGCATGACCCGCACCCCGCCCGGCCCGGCAGCGGCATGCCGCAGTAATGGGACCAAACACTTCGGATCGGGTTTCTAAATAAACATTGACGTCTTTAACTAGATGCACTAAGAAAGTCCTCAACTTAATGAGTTTGTACAAGATCGACTTACCAATGATGCTGAATTAGGTACCTACTGTCTTATTTTTACACGACTGCCCCAAAAAAAAGAGAGTTATGTTTTTAGCGTTCATGTATGTATGTATGTTTTTAACTACCGACTCAGAGTATTCGAATGTTAACGCGTTTAATATTAAGAAGGTCATGAATGTATTTCTCAAAAAATACCTGCCTTACTGGTTTTATAAGTATTGATATAGACTACACATTAATAAAATATACAATTCAGTGTCAAACTGGGGGTCACAATCACAACGCAAGTACCTGATGTTATTATTGTTAATAATAATCTTGTACAGAATTAAGACATATTTGCATAATTTAAACATTCAACATTGTGATTACATGTGTTTACCATATTAATGAGAATCGTGAATGTTTAAACAAACTCGTATCTGACATAAGCCAAAGCATCTTAATGAAAACAAAAACCCGCACACAAGAATCTTGATGATGTTAGATTATTATAATTTAATTCATTATTCAAAGGCAGATGTTACGTAACTTCTTATATAATCATTTCTATTTTCTGTAAAGTGTAATAAAGAAACGCAAAAGGCGAAGTTTCTCCCCCTATTATTAGAATCCGAGGATAGAGCATTAAAAGTTCGGCATTTCTTTTGAGAAGTTCGTTAAGTTGGCAGGAGCAGTGGCGGACTGCGGGCAATATCAAACTAAACTCAGATTTATATCGGCTTACAACTTCTTTGACAACTGTCTGTAACGTTTCACTTGATTGAGAAAGTTTGCTAACTCTTAATTTGTTACCGAGCTTTGCACTGATGACCTTTTACTTTCAAGTTCTGTGAACTTCTGTGTTGCACACTGCGGTATTTAAAACTTGTTTCTGGTCTGGGTCCCAATTTAATTGAAATATTACGGCTGCCAGTTAAACGCACAATATGGAGTTTCACAACACCAGTCAACGGGTTTTAATTAACCATTCAAGAACTTTTGAATAACACAGAAACGAGAAATATCTTATCTAATTAAGACTCATGCTAAGATGAAGACAAAGTCAAAATGTGATGAAACTTTTCCATTTGTGTCTCGTATTCAAAAATGCAGACAAGCAACTCTTATATCTTGCGTACTCAATTTTAATCAGCTGTGTCAATCGAGCGACTATTAAATTCCAAGTGTTATGAATAATATTATGGTATGTACATTAATATTAAAACTTCCGATACATTCAGCTGATATTCAATATCTACATACCGGTGTTTATTAACTCAGTTGCTTTTAAGGTTATGTCAAAGTGACCTACGCTAAACAATGAGGTGGCAATGTCGAAAGCGCATAATTCTGTTGGCTGTTTCTCACCTATTTCATTGTTTATTTTGTCTGCATTGTACTGGTGTTTTAAAAGGTCGGTTTATTGTTTGCAGAATTGCTTCTTCAGCCTGATTAATGCTAAATTGCTAAGGTATTTTTTTTCCTTCACTTTTTAATATTTATTATTTTGTTAGTAGCATAAATGTACAACTGCTACCGCCATCTATGTACCATAGTAAGTAAAATAATGACAATCAATTAGTTGTACTAAGTAGCCTTTATTTTATTATTTACAACACCACTTACATGTAGTGTCGGTTCAGTTCAAATTATTTTCCAGTTTATAATTACATTATTATTATTATTACTAGCCATTTGTGTCCCACTGCAGGGCAAAGGCCTCCCTTCCCTCTTTCCACTTATCCCTATCCAATGCTGTTGATTGCCAATCCCTGCGAAAAGAGTCGAGTTCGTCTCGCCATCTTCTTCTGGTCCTGCCGCGTTGCCGTTTACTGCTGTTTGGGACCCATTGTGTGGTTACTTTAGCCCATAGCTCCTCCGGCATGCGGCAGATGTGGCCAGCCCAGTTCCATTTAAGCTTGGCAGCCGTGTGACCTATGTCGGCAATGTGAGTTTTGGAACGCAGTATCGAATTTCTTATTTGGTCAGTAAGCTTGACTCCAAGGATACTACGCTCCATTGCTCGCTGACAGACCCCGAGTGCGGACTTTTGACGCTTGGTTAATGACCATGTCTGCGCTAGACATGGTCATAATTACATAGTTTAATGAAATTCAATTACTCGGTCAACCACAGTCTGACCGACTCTTTCTTTACGACAATATCACAATAAAATTGTCATTGAAACCAAATTAATTGTCATCTGGAAATCAATTTTATTAACTATTCATTTCCTTTTCCTTCTGTACAGTTGACAATGGAAATAATTTATTGTCCATTACAATTTACACCTCGAGTCATGGCTGAAATCAAAGGACACTTGAATTTCAATAACAGCTCAGGTTTGCGATAGCTAACTCGTGTTATTCTTATTATCAAGAAAATAATTTAACCTTAATAATTCCTGATTAGATGTTTTTAGTTACATAAACGAACCTAATCAAAAAGATAACCTTTTATTAAAACAAGTCTATGTAGACATAATATTTTTGCGATTCTTATCAACGGGAAATAACGACAAAGTTATCAGCAACACGATTAGTTTTATGATTTTTGTTCTAGAAAGCGTTTTAATAACAAATGGTATCAGTATCTTACAAAGCTTGTTATCTAGAAATTACACACAGTCAGTGTAACGATTGTTACTAATTCACTTCACGTAAACATGTAGCAAGAAGTGTAAATAAACAGCAGATTAGTAAGGACAGCAACAAAGTGAAAAGCGAACAGTTACGTATTTGTCCCACGACTCTGTGACCTGCCGCAACTATGTCACTCACATTCACAATACTGCTGTAAATCTGTCATACAATCACCATTTTCCATCCATTGTTATCGAACATTTCAACGAAACGCCGGATAACGCATCGATCTCACAGTAAATCCCGATTCCGCAACGCATCACCGAATTGTTTACATTTTTTTGCGCACGAAAAAAACTGGTCCATATACCCCATATTCAACGCTGTAGAATGCCTCTTTCCAAAGAATTAAAAGGGAGATTTTTTGTTGGCCCACAAAAAGTGGTGCTTACTGCCCGAAATGCTTTGTGAGCTGTAATTATAAGTAAGAATAACTTTGGGAATATCTTTTTCATCCCTTCAATTCGAAAAGTGTCGTTTTGTTCCTCTATAAGTGCGAGCAAAGTAGCTCTTTTCTCCATTAGCCTTTTTAGCGGGCAGTAATGAGATTTGAATTTAGAACATGAATCGTTCATTGAAATCGAACGCAAATTGTATTGTGTTGGCTGTACGGTGCGAGGAGACGCGGTAACTAAATTTAAAAAAAACAAACGGGGTGAGCTAAATAAAACCGTTTAAAAAAAAACAAAAGCGCGCGATTTACTTCCCTGTTCTAATAATCGGTACGGACTTTATTGTATTTTTTTTTTTCAGTAAAAAGGGCTTTGTCGCACATGCGATTATGTCGCCCTGGTTGGTTTTACAAATTTTAACACTCAGTCATTATGTGATGAACATCATCAACGGACAAAAATCAAACTTATCTGTTGTTGATTTTGCCATAAGGTATAAAAACTTATTTCACGGTATTGTATTTTGTGCAAAAAAAATGAGCTCTACGTCGAGTTCTGAAAGTGATAGTGCATTAACTCCTGAAACAATAAAAATAGAAGCTAATAACGTCATACAAAACTTAATTCCTACGAAATCCCGAGAGAAATATTTAAAGGCATACGACAATTATTTCTTAATATGGGAGTAGAAAGGTTGTTTAGTAACGTGTTGTCTTGTGTGTTGTGTAACGTAAAACTGGACACATATTCGTAATAAATATGTCTGATGGATTTAAACGTGTCGTCACTCTATTTTTATTGAATAATAATATTACAATAAAATATGAGGCGCCTTTTATTTTCTCATAGAGGGTGATGAAAAGTCGAGTGTATCACTCGGGTGCAAAATATATTTTGGGCTCGGGTGACGTACTTTGAATCCCTCGCTACGTTCAGGATTCTACTAAAGAATCCCTCACTACGTTCGGGATTCTACTCTAGAATCCCTCACTTCGCTCTGGATTCAAAAAAGCGCCCTCGCCGTAAAAATATTATTTTGCTCCCTTATGATACAATCTACTATTGTTACAGGAGGGGAGTTTTTCTGTGCGGGTAACGACCGCGGCAGGTGGTAGGTATATAAAATGGCGGCTGATAAATAAATTTCAAGAAAAAAGTGCAGCAAAAACTGTAGCGAGGACGGGCGAGCCCGCCAATGTCAAATAGAGGTCGACGGAACATCTACAACGATTTATCAATTAATTATATTATAGTGTTGTGGTTTCCTTTTGAGGAAAACAGAGTATCAAAACAGGTATTTTATTTACCAAGCATTCATTATATTTAGCAAGAAGTATGTGCTTAGTTACCTACACAATATTAATAAACACATTATTATTAACATCAGAGAGTAGGTACAGTGTCATGTATTTACATACTTATGAATATAAGAACGATATTACCATATTAATTAAATATTATGTTTCGGTCTTTGCACAGTGGTAGGACGAAGTAGTTTACATGTTTGTTTTTACATTTATCCATCTCTGCTTCTTACCTACTGATAACAACCGGTCTGTTTCCAGAAAGTATTTCGACTAAACAAATAGGCAACATGGTAGGTACGAGCAGACAATTAATTTGAATAATATTACATTTTTAATTTAGGTTTGTTATTCGTACACGATCACTATCAAGTGAATCATAAATTCAATTTCATGCGGCGTGTACCGGGGAACACGTATTCTACACGCGATAAAGTTTAAAGGCCCCGTCTTTGTATTCATCCGGTCGAGTCCATTAATATAATGAAGCCACAACGCCAGCACATCACGTTCTAGCACCGGCCACGTCCGCATGTGCTACAAAAGGAATGCTTACTATTATTATTACGATGGAAAAAACGCTGACACTATATTTTTTCCGCGGCATCCAGGTAGCGCAACAAAAACTGAGCGGGGGAGAGGCGGGCAAACCGGTCTGGTGTAAAAAAAACGCTCTTTGAAAGGCAAAGGCATAAATCATGCGGGCTCACGACTCACGACCGAGACCGGTTCGATGCGTAGTCTCGCTCGTCTTGACTCGGCGGCTAATGAGCCTTCAATCAAGGTCGACTCTTCGCAAACAGCGACGTTTCCACTATGTAATTTATATAACCCGTTCTGTACTATTGTGTAGCATGAAGACTTGTTGAATATTTATCTGTATTATTTTTGTAGTAAATTTTTGTCAGTACAACCTGTTCACCCGGTCTGGTTATTTCTTCTTCTTCTTATCCGGTACGCTCTTGACAGAGCGGTCGTGATCGTTAAGTAGCAGTATTGGAAGGGGCAGATATGATGCACTTCACGACATTTCGCCACCGCTGCCTGCTAGAGGTCATCCTGCTGCATTCGTTAACCGAACCTCCAATGGCAGACTTGATCTGGTCAGTCCAACGCGTGGGTGACCTTCCGCGCGGTCTAGTGCCTTCTACTTTCCCTTGGACCACAAGGCGTTCTATGGACTGATTGTCACGCCGGGAAATATGTCCGAAGAAAGTCAGGATGCGAGATTGTACTGTTGAAAACAGACGCTGCCTGATACCGAGTTCTTGAAGTATCGAGACGTTCGTGCGAAACTCGGTCCACGACACCCCAAGCATTCTTCTCCAGCACCACATTTCCAGAGCATCTATTTTCTGCCTTTCCACATCTCGTAAGGTCCAGGTTTCAGCTGCATAAAGAAATATGGGGAATATAAGCGTCCTAACCAGCCTGGTCTTCGTGGCTTTAGTTATGTTTCTATTCCTCCATATTTTTCGCATCTTGTCCATCGCTGTTCTTGTGATGCCCATACGTCGTTTGATCTCATCGATGCACCCGCCATTGTTCGAAATTAGAGCCCCAAGATAGATGTAAGATTGGACCACGTTGCAATTCGCGATTACGGTCACTTCTGGCGAATTATTCCTGGCACGGTCCACAATCATCACCTGGGTCTTGCTGCGATTAATTTTTAGCCCAAACTCATGGCTCACGCGTTCCATCTTTGACAGTAGCTCTTCCAAGTGTTGCGAAGTGGTTGCAAATAAGGTGGTATCATCCGCGTAACGCAAGTTTGCAATTTTGTATCCACCAATTGTTACACCATCCGTCCAGTCTTCCAAAGTGATACGCATTATTAGCTCTGTGTATACATTGAATAAGAGCGGTGATATAATGCACCCCTGGCGTACTCCGGCACTAGGATGAAAGTCACATGACAGGACATCATCTGTGCGAACCGAGGCTGTGCCCTCTTCATATAGACGTCTCAAAAGGTGTACAAGATGTTTTGGTGTGCCCATGTCTAGCAAGGTCTTCCACAAAACCGGCCACCTCACCGAGTCGAATGCTTTGGAGAAATCAACAAAGCAAATGAATATGGGCTTATTGAATTCTCTTGACTTCTCGATGATCTGGCGTACGATGAGAATTTGTTCTCGAGTGCCCTTCCCCTTTACAAAACCAGCTTGTTCCGGAGCGATCTCCTTAGACAGGTAAGTTTTCAATCGCTCGTTGAGAATATGTAACATTATTTTGCTAGCGTGTGATATCAGAGCAATGAGGCGGTAGTTGTTACATCTCTTCGTCGAACCTTTCTTGTGCAGGGGTGCGAATACGGTATGTGTCCACTCCGAAGGCCAAACTCCTGTCTGCCATACCTTGTTGCAGATAAGATGAAACATCTGGTTGCCACGTTCTCCTAAGGCTTTAATTGTCTCTATAGGAATTGCATCTTTACCAGTTGCTTTTTTACTTTTCAGGTGTTCTATGGCTGCTCTTACTTCGGACAGAAGGATGTCTGGTTCCAAATTCTCTCGTTCCGGGTCCGTACTTTCAAACTGTTGCGACTGCGGGTCCAGGAATAATGACTGACAGTAGCTCTTCCACGTTTCAGAGATTTGTTCGAGTTCTGTTACCACTTCACCTTTGTCGTTCTCAATAGTCCAGGTTTTAGCAGGTAGAGATTTAGTAATGAGGCGAATTTTGTGGTAAAGGTCTCTAGACTCATGCTTCATAGCGTGTTTTTCGACCTCTTCACAAATGCTATGAAGGTGGGAATTGTGGTCTCGCCTGCAACAGGCTTGGATGTTAGCAGACAACTTATTCAGCTCTCTTATGTCTGCCCCCGCGGCTTTCTTGTGGCGCCTCTCTTCTATTAGAGCAAGAGTACTATCCGTCATCCAGTGTTGACGTTTGCGCGTTTCTGATCTTGGATTAGACTCCGCCACTGCATTTTGGATGAGATGTTTAGCCTTATTCCATAGCGTGTCTGGTGTAGCTTCTTTGTGGTTGACATCGGTCCATTCTTTCCAATTCCGCTCAATGGTTGTATTGAACTTTTCGTTATCTACAACTTCAATCCGTCTTATTGTCTTGGAGGATCGGGCAGCTTTGAGTTTCAACCGCAACTTTACGATGACGAGTTCATGGTCGGAACCACAATCAGCCCCAGGAAGTGTGTGGGCATTGAGAACTGAGGTGCGCCAGCGTGATCTAATCAGAATGTAGTCGATCTGGTTTTTAGTTCTGCCTCCAGGTGACGTCCAGGTGAACAGTCTACGGGGATGGTGCTGGAATAGACTGTTCGCTACCACCATGTTGTTTTCGTCTGCGAACTGCATAAATCTTTCACCTCTTTCATTTCGTACCCCAAGTCCGAAATTTCCCACACATTTGCTATACTGAGCAGCGTTTGCGCCAATTTTCGAGTTAAAATCACCCATGATTATAAGCATCTCTCTGTTGGGAATTTTTTCGACTGTTGCCTGTAATTCTTTGTAGAAACTTTCCAGAACGGAGGGTAGAGCTTCACTGGTGGGTGCATATGCCTGTATTAGGTTTAGGTTTACTGGTGACGCTTTGAGTTTCATTGACATAATGCGGTCGCTAACTGCTTCATACCCGATCACACTGTTATTTTTATGCTTAGGAATAAGAATTGCTACTCCGTTTTGGCTGCTGTCATCATTGCCGGAAAAGTAGACTGCATGGGTATCGGTAAAGAAATGCCCGTTGTTTCTCCAGTGAGTTTCGGCTAGTCCACAAAAGCATAGACCACATCTGGTAACTTCCTTCTCTACGATGCAAAATTTACCGGGTTTTAGCAAGCCACGAACATTCCACGTGCCTATCTTCTGGATTTTTCGCAACTTGAGGGAGTTTCCAGTAGCATTATTTCCATGCGGAGCCTGGTCTCCTACTCCATCATGGCCGGTAGTCCATTTCCCACCGCTCGCCCCGGACGCGCCGCGGCGCCGCTCGCTAGGCGGTTCGCATGGCAATCGTGATCCTTTTGTGTCTACTTTCATAACGATTTTCTCGGGAGTTAGTTGCAGTGGTTTCCCGTTGCCTTCTGCACCAGATATTTTAGGGGTTATTTATACCCCAAGGCCCCTGTAGCCTCTACTGACCTCCGGTCAGGAATGTGGTTATACCGCCACTGCTCGGTCGCCATTGCCTCGTCTGTTGTCTAGCAGGGGGACCACGGTATAGGAATACCGCCGCGGATGATGTGTTGTCCGCGCGTGCAGGTGAGGTTGACGGTTGGGGCCGGAAAGATAGTTTGTCCGTTCTCCCCCTTCCCCCCTGGTTATTTATACGAATATTAATGTTTCTTTTTTCCGTGCTCGATTATAAAAGAATTTAGTGGTTCTTTTTATATGGATGACATTTAAACAAGGTGACCAGGCAGGTTACCGCAGGTATATCAAAAGTTAAAACCAACTGCCAAATGTATAAGGAATTAAGGAAGATGAGATTCACAAAATGTAGACAATTATTATTTTTTACGACGGAACACTGAAGGAGATAATAATAAAAGCAACAATGAGCAGTAGCCATTGTATGGAGCTGAAAAACAAACATTTCTCATTAGGCGAGTAGCGCGAACAATCTATTGTTCTCTGAGAGGACATAACGGACCGTGTCGGATTTACGTCAACTGCGCCGACCGACGACCTTTGGAATGCCAAGCAATACAATGGTCACTTATAATACCGATAATAACCATGTTTATGTTCCAAATCCCTAGTAATTATTACAATACTGCTTGTAGCATGTGCACAATTCAAATCATCAGTACATTTTCCTTATCCAACAAATAAACAATTCGAATCAACAGCCATGTGTGAAACAAAAAATAAACATTACCAGCGATAATAACATCGTCGTAAGACGTGGCCTTTTGTTCTTTTACCTGATCATAACAATAGAAACACGAAAATAGTCGAACAAATAGATAAAGACAAAAAAATATGCGGTTAAGGAGAAAAATTATGACAAACCATACCGTCTACGTTATGTAATTTAATCTATCAGCCTACGAGCAGCGAGTGGAGTGGAACGGTTGGGTCAACGGCCGGCGGACCTCGGACCAATTCGCGACATGAGATTGAATAATAAGTTGATTGCGAGTACGACCCAAGGCCGGCGGCCATTACTGCGCGTGTCGTGGCAGCCATTTTGCGCAGCGTGCACCCTTCAGAGATTTAGTGTAATGTTCGTCCATGTGACCCAATTTTCCCCATTATCCCCCGATTGTCCCGGGAGTTGTGACGGTGACCTCCATACAAACGGTCGGGTGAATCAAAAATATTCCATTCTAAATTGGTTTTATGAGATGCATGATTATTTATGTGTGCGTATATTTTAAATTAACTAAACTCGTTTTAGTTTGGGTTGAAATTACCATTTGAAACTGGTTGTTATCCATAATAAAGTAGGTAGTTAATGTTACAAGCAGACGTGTTTCTCGTAAAACTGTTCAGGCTTTTAATGATTGAATTATAGTCATAATAATAACTGGATGATGGAATATTATATTACGAATATTATATTACGAATAAATAAACAAGTTTATTAATCGATATCTAATTTGAATAAAAATATGGTGTTATAAAAACACACACGTTTGCTACTAAGATAATTAATTCGCCACGTGTCAAATTGACAGTATGCTTTGCGATAGGCGTCGTCATTATGAATTGCATAAGACGGTTGAGGCTTTAGAGATCGCTCATGATAAAAAATGCATAAAGGTAGTATTATAAATAATTGCTCTACGGTATGGTATTATAATTGGCTGTTATTATCTAAGTTATTATTCAAACATCGATTTTAATAGCTACATATGTGCTTATATCTTTTCCAGTTCGAATGAACTATAAATTAAATGTTCAATTGATAATTTATAATCACATAATATAATTATAATCTCAAGCTCAAAAAAAAAACTTCAGTAATCAAAATCGGTTCATCCGTTCAGGAGCTATGATGACATACACACTTCAAACTTAAACAGTCCCTCTTTCTTGGGCTTAACTAAATAGATATTTTATCGTAGAAACTTCTCGGTTTTGTTCGAGTGATGGTGACTGTGTGGATATTTTAAAACCTTTTCTGAGAGAATCAAGTCTACATTGCAGACAAGACAATGTCATTAAACCTTGGTAAAATCTTCAAAAACATATTTTATGACATAACTTGAAATATTAAATGAAACCGGTTTAATTTCGCTATAAAGATAATATCGCAATAAAACTACACTTAAGTACCCATATTTTCAAAATACCAATGTCACTTGAAAAAGGTAAAACAAGTTTTTAAAAGCCAAACGAATATGGATTTAATGTTTTTTTGTTCAAGGATTTCAAATGTAAATAAGGTAAGTACAAAATGCCTGACTGCGTTAAAAGGTAGGTAACCAATAATTAATAAATTATTCATATAAGCATAAAGCGTTGAATTTATTAATTAAATCATTGTTGCTGTGTGAGATAATGCAACATGGCCTATTAAACAAATAAATATTTATAGGTAGGTATTCACACAAAAAATACCCACATTCAATAATAACTGTTATATTTATTTACCTCTCATAAACGTGGTTGCAACCACAGGAGGGAAAATTCAGTCAATAAAAGGATAATTTAATCATTTTATTATTTGTCATTATTGCTGGAAACTTGAAATCCAACTTAAATAATCTGTGGTTAGGTGTTGCGTGCTAGGTAGCGGTCGTAATATCCATAGAGTCAGAATAAATTACAAATTGTTCTTGATGCGAGCCTGTTCCAACGTAGGCTATTGTCCTCTTTTACAATAACGGAAATTTCCATTTAGTGGCTGACTGAAGAAGTATTTTTTATTACTCAATAAAGAACTTTGAACTCTTGACTTTTTGAGGATTACATTTTTCCTTCTATTTCACAATAATAACCTGTCAAAATATGAATATTGTACTTATACATAAATGATTTCAATTCAGCACAGAAATTCTGTTCATTATTGTCATTATAATTTGTCATGCCATTACTGAAAGTGATTATCTATTGTAATAGCAAATCTATACAGTTTTTTCCTTGTTTAAGTCCTTCATATAATTGACTGCGACACAGCTCTGTATTTATTTATACACGGCTGCAAAAAAGACCGTGAGCGTCAATCAACACAACGATCAATTTAATGCGCCCGCGTACCGCCAGCTGACGTCATACCCGCAGCCATCTTGGGAACTATGTGTTCTAACTTTAAACTCCATTTAAATTTAATCTGTGGTGATGATTCTTGCTTTTATTTCTGGTTTTTATCCAGTTTCTGGGAAGATGTCTTTAGTTCTCGGAATAATCTTTGCAACTTACGAGACATGGTAACAGCAAGATTCTTGCAAAACAAAAACATGTCTCCTTCTAATGACTGTTGAACGAAAAAAACTTGCAAAACGTGGGAATTCGCCTCGTAAAAGTTTATACAATACGTGAAGGATCGCCTCTATCAATCTGGCTCCGAAAGTATTTCTTTTGTGTTAGTTACAGGCTCGAATAATCTACCCTTTTATGGCTCTCCCTTTTTTTTTCTAATTATATAAGACTGCATTCCGATCCAATTAACGGTCCATTCGACTCAATAGACGTTTAAAATAAAAATACAAGCCCAGCCCACAACCCTTTAATGTAAAGCCGGCCGCATCGGAACAGGTTCTACGAAAAGGCTGGTGATAAATTCTTCTAGGAACCGATTACGATTCGACAGCAAAATTCCCTTTAAGGGCACCATGAATCTTCCCGTTTACGGCGATTAGAGGGAGATGAATGTATGTGGGAGATTATCCAGATAGGGCCTGCATGCCTCGCCCTACTCGTATTTATGGAGCTGGTTCCGAAACCTGTTCTTGCTGGCTGGACATGCGTTCTATGGAGGGCAAATAAAAGTCATAACGGAGCGAGAGTAGCCCCCGCCACCGGCGCGGCGCGGCATGGCGTGATAATTGTGTGAGGAATGCATTTGCGCCAACGTGTGAAAAATACACGACCTCCGTGGTCTTGACGTGTGATTTGAATAATGTAGAGACACAACACATTTTGGTGAGCGATGCAATCGGGTTCTGATTTCACTTGTTAAAACTTGCGCGGAATGAGCCGGATCGCCTTGACTCTTTATTACGTTTTACGACCTTATTAGGGTCTCTTTCACAATGCACCGATTGAGGCTAAATGATCGATAGAATAGTAAAAGCGTGTTTTGAAGGCAATTACGTTGTTTGTGACTTCATTGAATTTAGCGAGTCGATGACAATTGACATTTGTGTCTTCACATTCAGTATTAAATTGAATACTGTTCATGTTTCGTTATTTACCGATCTATTTCGTAATGAATAAGAATAATTATCTTACCGTACCTAGGTACCTATTATGAATAGACATTTAAGAGACCTTTGTTTCCATTCAAAGCATGTTTAAACGAGGCCAGATACTCAGCCTGAATAAACATATAAATCGCGCTGTCTCTGTCCGTTCAATAAATTTCTAAAGAGGACAAAATAAAGGCAGATACATTACAGTGGCTATAACCAGTCTTGTCTCTTTCCGTCGAGGCCTTTTAGATACGAAAACACCTACTGGGTAAATAACTAAGTTATTCTGAACATTCAACGTTTAAATATGGAGATGTAAAGACAATACGTTCGGCGACATGACCTGAAACCGGGTTAACTACGACGAAGGTAAATAACATTCAGAACGAAGTCAAATTATAGTGGTTTTTCCGATATGGATGATAAATGCTTTTAAAAACAAAAAAGAACCACGAATTAATGATTTCGTCCGTTATTTAGTAACAAACAGTGTTATATGGAGATGTAAAGACAATACGTTCGGCGACATGACCTGAAACCGGATTAACTACGACGAAGGTAAATAACATTCAGAACGAAGTCAAATTATAGTGGTTTTTCCGATATGGATGATAAATGCTTTTAAAACAAAAAAGAACCACGAATTAATGATTTCGTCCGTTATTTAGTAACAAACAGTGTTGATCGAGATTGTGATCGTGCGAGAGGGATAGCGAGTATTCAGTAGTTCAGGTAACGGTGTATCGGGGTGAAAGTACACATAATAACGTAACGTCCGCAAGCAAGTGTTCAAAGGACTGTTCGGCTTACAGTTTACATTTAAGTACTTACATTAATAAAAAGTATTTTACTTTGTGGAAATTATCGTTTTAATGACTTTGTAAAAATGTGTTTGCTGCATAATAAAAATTACGATACCTACTTATTATTTTTATTCTAAGTAGGTTCCGGTACTTAAAAAAATAATTTATGCATGCATGTTTTTACATTGTATAACTAGGAAAAACGAATCAAAGAACGCTGCCAACCTAGCATGAAGATGAATAAAACCTGCTTACAATTAGGCCATTTCGCACGCCGAACACGGGCAGGCATACGAAAATATGCAAATTTCTGTTTGTCCCACACTAAGGACGGAAACGGTACTGCCGCCAGTGTGGCAGTGTCGGCCATTTGCGATTCCACACCGATATTGTTTAAAGCCGAGACGTCACTTGGAATAAATAAATGGCATAGATTCCGTGTAGAGGATTCGCGTCGCGTTCACGGCCGCGTTCTCAGCCGGCCATTGTTCTTTACGTAACGCCAACGTGACGCGTCGCTAACATTTATTATACATTACGCAGGTGCCGCCGCGCCGGCTTTTCACCGTGTCGATTTCCACCGACTATTGTTCTTGTAATCGCGCTAATCTGCATATAAACACGGATATTATAAGACTGTTTCTAATAATGCAGCCGCACAAGAATGATAATTAGCTCGTTCAACATAAATACATGTTAATTGGTCGCAACGACTGAAGAACATCGCGTGATGTAATATTGAACAGTTGAGTGCTCAATATTCAATGTGATTGTTTGTCAATTGGCGTGTTTCATTAATGGCGCGCCGTTACTATCACGTTTTGAACACGACCTCGATGCAATAAAAATTAAATGAGCTCGGAAAGCCGGCTACAGTGCGCCCTCATAAATCTTCCATAACGGTCGACCCGACATAAAAAGGGCATTCGGCTGTCTATCGAGGGTTCAGAAAATATAGTAACCATTATTTTTTACACTATCGCTCGCTCTTGCTTGGTTTTTTTTTATAAAGAAAAAAGTTAATAACCTGTTTAAGAACTACTTGTGAAGAACTTAACTTGTGTGGTTACGTAATAGTAAAAAAGTGGGTGTATTTAACTATTAGAAACGAAAACAAGTTTTTACTCTGAAACAATCGAATTGGCTCGCTAGAACGCGACAAGTAGCGACATCTATCTTTCAACAACCAAACTACACTACACTCTGTATAATTCAGAAATCGCATGCAGCAAAAATATTAAACTCTTCTACCAAACTTCTTTCTTGCGCAACATTTAATTCAAAACAGTTTTTTCAGGGTGCCAAGAAACTTCATAATTGCAAGAAAACGAAATGTCACTGCGTTAAGAGGAAATGCGAGTGCTGTCTCTTTCTACTATCGCTGTCTCTCTCCGTCCTCCTGCCCTCAAATTCGTGCGATAAGGACAACTGTAGAAAAAAGTTAGAATTCGAGGTTTGGCTCTCGCCTATTTCCTCCTCCAATATTGAACCAATTTAAAAGATATTTTAGACAATGAATAAGGAGGTTATATACTACGCCGCTATGTTTTTTTTTTTTCGTTAATAGTTGTCAAATTTGTACACTAGGACTCTGTTAACAGCGATCTAAACAAGCAATTTTGAGCATTTTTTGAGGGTTCTAGTGTTTATAAAAATAATTTATCACCAAAAAGGAAAACATAGGGGCATAGAAATAGTTAATATTTATTATTCTGTAAAAAACCATTGCTCTAGGGTCATTGACCAAAAAGAAAACAGGCGAGAGCGTTTGTATGGAGAAAAGACCACTCGCGTTTCCTCTTAATAAGTAGACGAAAACAATTTAAGGATTAGCTTCTAATTACGTGACAAACAAAGTCGACATTAAACTAAGCCACCCACCCACCTCCCTTGCGTGTCTAACAGACGCTTTTCTTATAATTAAGTAGTTGTTGATTCACGCGCACGCTCGCTTTGCGCGTTGCGATGCGTGTCACTGACCTTCGCGCAATTGTGGGCCGGATACGGCTGTCATACGTTTGTGTACTTCATCACCCGGCGCTGCCTGCTTTATATCAAAACAAAACATCGCGAACGACGTGTGATTCATTATTTAGTGCCAATTAATACAATCGCCTTTTGTTTACACGCACTTTCACGCGCTTGATTAGTACACATCAGTAATCAGGTTACGTGGGTTTCGATGAAATATCTTCTGTGATTAAACGATTTAATCACAGAGGTTTTTTGTTTGGATTACAGTTAGTACGTGGGAGTGGAATTATTGAAACTGAACTGTGAATACGTTTATTTAAAGAATAAATTGCTTATTCAAATGGTAATAAAATCCGCTACCTAAATAACATGTCTGCAGAAATAAATTGCATAATTTCACCCCATTGTCTCAACCTCCACGTCATTACAGTCAGGTGAGGGTTATTATGGAGCAAAGATTAGGGTGACACTGCATTCCTGCACGAATATCTAACGCCACCCCACAAAACGTGCGCTAGACGTGTCACAATTTCCCCGTTCACCCCCATCTCACTACGCCCACCCGTTCGCCCCGCGGCGCGGGGGTGAGTTCGTCGCGTGCCACAGCCAGTTTCGTCGGCATGCAAATTTAATATTGTTATTTTTATTCTAACTTTACAAGGGCAGTGGGGGTAGCAAAGTATGATAAAGGGGCATAATGTGTATTAATGTACGCCCGGTTTCCTAAACTCGTATAATATTCACATGTAAAGGGGCTGCCTTGAGGATGTTTTATTATTGACTACACCATTTTGCACTTAAGTATGATAACGTCTACGCGTATGCGGAATTGCATTACAATTTTACAGTTGAAACAAGTTTTTGGGTCACGAACTCGCAATGAATAAACTTCTTTGTTTGGCATTTTGCATATCTTCGAGGATCGGGCCAAGTTAATGCATATTTAATTTAAATAATTCAAGCGCATAATTAATTGCCTATGTTAGTTACTATCTTCGTTTAGCTAAGGTGCATTTATGTTTATTTAGATCATGTGCTATGGGCATACCGCAGTGGCAGCGTAGCTCTGGTGCATTTAAAGGTAAATATGTAAAGTTATGCTAACTACATGAGCCAACGGGCGCGCACGCAAAATTTGCGATGTTCCACCTCCGGAATGCAGATTACTTCGTTACCGAATATCAAGATTGTATAAATCTGTCAATGAGATAAAATTTGCTCAGATGAAGCTATCTTCCTCATTTGCAATTTAGAATTATATGACCTTTCATAAATTAGGGGCGAAGGTAAGTCACAAGAGGGGTGATTCGGGGTGGTTAATATGTCATGTCGAGTCAGAAGACATGATTATTTTAACAAAATTCTGTCTGTCGCTTTCTAGGAATATTAGCATGAATATGTTAATGTACAAAAGAAGAGGTTAATATAGTCATTTGAAATGTGCAAATTAGTGTGACGCGACGCGCTTGTCAAACATCGTTACGTGATATTAAAGGACTCGTAACAGACATGACATGACACTAGGGTTAACTAATGTACATTATTAATCTGCACATTGAATTGTTACGACGGTCATCTAGAATCTTCGACAAACTTCGCTAATAACTGTGTAGTACCTAGAAAAGACGAGTAGGTACGAGTTCATTTTTTTAGGTATAGTTACATTGTATTCAAGGTCAGCCGACGCGCGGCGTCAGCGGCAATTGTCATTGTAATTTCGACCGTATGCCGAGGGCGTAAGGTAACTTCTTCCTTGTCGGTTCTTTTATCTTTAAGTTTATTTTTTGTTAATGTTTTTTTGTAGATGCTTTCTTGAATAATAGAGAATTATCTCGAATTTCTTTTGTTTGTTTGGGTATAAAAGGACCGATAGAGGACGGAGTCAGTCAGTTCACTTTTAAGCGAGACAACGAAAGGTTCGAAGAGTTATCTAGTGCGACAAAGTGTTCAGTAGTGTATTGCGATTGTGAATAAGTGTATTGTGACTTTATTGAGTAATAAAGTTAATTCGTGTGTTTAATTGGTAGTGATTTTATTTATCCCATACCCAGCTCGTAACAATTTGGTGTCAGAAGCGGGGATAAATAATGCCGATTCTACCCAAGGACGACACGGATAGTATCCGTACGAGGAGTCAGCGACAGCAAGGAATGGACCAAAGGCGATTTGGGGACTCCCCGACACAGACACCGGGTGGTGTCCAGCCTACGTCAGAGCCAGTCGCTAGCCCATCTGGAGCTACTCCAGCATCGGCGGCGCCTGACTTGTCTGCCTTAATGGCACTGCTGCAAGACCAGGCTCGACGTCAAGAGGAGCAGGCTCGCCAGTTGCAGGAGCAGTTGCAACGGGATAAGGAGGAGCAGGCTCGACGTCAAGAGGACCAGGCTCGCCAGTTGCAGGAGCAGCTGCAACAGGATAAGGAGGAGCAGGCGCGCCGTCAAGAGGAACAGGCCCGGCGTCAAGAAGAACAGATGCTCCTGATGAAGGATCTTCACGCATCAGTTGGGAAAGAGCTGAGCGTGGTGAAGGAGCAGGTACAGCAGCACGACAACCGTATCGCAAAGGCCGAAATTCAGATCGCCGATGTGAAGAAGGCCTTAAGTGAAATTAAGGTTGGAGACGGGTCTGTAACTTCAGTGATTGCTGCCCCTTCGGTGCGTGGGTTTAAAGTGCCTCCATTCGACGGAACATCTTCGTGGTCGGCCTATAAAATCCAATTCGAGGCCGTTATGAAAGTGAATGGGTGGACCAAAGCGCAAGCCATGACCGCGCTCACCTTGGGTCTTCGAGACCAGGCCCTTAACATTCTTGAGGCCCTCGGCAAGGATGTGACCTACGAACAGCTGCTGGAGGCATTAGAGTCCAGATACGGCGACGCGCACCTGGAGCATGTTTTTCGTGCCAAGTTAAGGGATCGCGTTCAACGTAGTTCTGAGAACTTACAGCAGTGGGCTCTGGAAGTTGAAACGATGGTTCGGAAAGCATACCGGTCTGCCCCTGCACTCATCGATGGAAATTTGGTACAGGCGTTCGTCGACGGAATACGTGACTTGGAAGTGAGAGCCGCTGTAAGACTCGGACATCATAAGACGCTGAAGAACGCCTTAGCACATGCTCTGGAAGTAGAAGCAGTGAGACAAGACCATCGAACACACTACGTCAGAGAAGTTGTGGCAACACCTGTACATGAGCGTCCGCGAAAGTACAGCCCTAGGTGCTACGCTTGTGGAGAAAGTGGTCACCTACGGCCAAATTGTAAAAAGCGACGCACACCGAGGGAAGACAAATCACAGCGGGAAAAGGCGACTGATATGACTGCCCAGCAACAGTGGAGAACTCGCGGTAACAATGATGAACTTTCAAGACCTTGGCGTGAAGACTGTATGCAGAGTTCCAGACAAGAAACTAAGGAAGTTGTGTCTGTGAGGAGGCTAAGAACAGATCTCAGCGACGAATGGAAGGAAACCATACAGCAGGCTCAGCAAAATGACTCGGACATCAAGCCAATCTTCGACTGGATCAAAGCTGGTGCTCCGAAGCCCAAGTGGAGTGATGTGGCTGCGATGAGTTCCATCACGAAGAGTTATTGGGCACAATGGAACAGTTTGGAGATCCAGGATGGAGTCTTGTGCCGTAAATGGGAAAACGCTCGTGGGGACAGCTGTCATCTACAAATGGTTGTTCCTAAAGCTAAGGTACCGGATGTTTTACGGCTCTACCATGATGGATGCTCAGGAGGACATATGGGGGTGAAAAGGACTCTACTGAAGATCAGAGAGCGCTTTTACTGGATCCACTGTCGAGATGATGTGGAGGACTGGTGTCGCAAATGTACCAGCTGTGCGGCTGTGAAAGGACCTCACACGCGAAGCAGAGGTGCATTAAAAGTGTACAACGTGGGAGCCCCTTGGGAGCGGATAGCACTGGACGTTGCGGGACCATTTCCAGAAAGCGATAGTGGAAACAAGTACTTCATGGTTGTCATGGACTACTTCACAAAGTGGCCAGAAGTCTTCGCCATTCCTAACCAAGAAGCAACAACAGTCGCGGATAAATTGGTTCAGGAAGTCTTCTGTCGTTTTGGAGTACCCTTAGAAATTCACAGCGATCAAGGAAGGAATTTTGAATCGCAAGTTTTTCAGGAGACTTGTCGATTGATGGGTACACACAAAACCAGGACCACCTCTTACCACCCACAATCTGATGGAATGGTGGAACGATTCAACCAGACGTTGGAGAGATATCTGGCAAAAGTTGTGGAAAACAGGCAAAGGGATTGGGACAAGCACATACAGCCGTTTCTTCTGTCCTATCGGAGTGCAGTTCACGAAAGTACGATTGTAACTCCAGCCTTCGCGAACTTTGGAAGGGAATTACGGTTGCCTGCAGATTTAATCACTGGTACTCCCCCTGATGTCCCACGCAAAGTAACGGATTACGCGAATAACCTGCGTAACAAGTTAAATGATGTGTATGAGCATATCAGGCAATCCGGGCAACAGATGTCTGAGAAGATGAAGACTCGTTATGACCGGAAGGCAAACAGTCGTGGTTTTGACGAAAGTTCGCTTGTGTGGTTGCATAACCCAGTGCGGAGCAAGGGAAAGTCTCCGAAATTGCAAGCAAAATGGGATGGACCATACCGAGTTGTGACCAGGATCAACGATGTCACCTACAGAATACAGAAGGGTCCGCGAGGTGCGCCTAAGATTGTGCATGTAGACCGATTGGCGCGATATTACGGGACTAATGATGCTCGGGACGAGCATGTCTAAGGAGGGGGCAGTGTTACGACGGTCATCTAGAATCTTCGACAAACTTCGCTAATAACTGTGTAGTACCTAGAAAAGACGAGTAGGTACGAGTTCATTTTTTTAGGTATAGTTACATTGTATTCAAGGTCAGCCGACGCGCGGCGTCAGCGGCAATTGTCATTGTAATTTCGACCGTATGCCGAGGGCGTAAGGTAACTTCTTCCTTGTCGGTTCTTTTATCTTTAAGTTTATTTTTTGTTAATGTTTTTTTGTAGATGCTTTCTTGAATAATAGAGAATTATCTCGAATTTCTTTTGTTTGTTTGGGTATAAAAGGACCGATAGAGGACGGAGTCAGTCAGTTCACTTTTAAGCGAGACAACGAAAGGTTCGAAGAGTTATCTAGTGCGACAAAGTGTTCAGTAGTGTATTGCGATTGTGAATAAGTGTATTGTGACTTTATTGAGTAATAAAGTTAATTCGTGTGTTTAATTGGTAGTGATTTTATTTATCCCATACCCAGCTCGTAACAGAATTATCGCTGACAAATATCTCAGACAGGCGTACAATTAGTTGAATTATACACCGTGTTCGATCGTAATCTGGTTACAAGTAATTACTAGCGGTTCAATGAACAGTCCCCTGGCTTATTGTATCGCTGGCATTTGTTCATATTAAATACCAGTAGAACATTTCCGTCGCAAATTGAAACCCGATTAATAAACAAGGCTGCCCAAACATCAATTAACAATATAAACACGAACTATGATTACAATGCGATAATTGAGTGCATGTGTTTTAAACGGCACGACACGGGAACGAGACGGGGTGTTAGTGCTGCGAAACCAATTAAAATCAAATAGTTAGGTAAACAAACAGGGAGGGGACCGCGGAAGCTTATCCAATATCCGAATTCCGGTAACTGACACAAAGGACTGTCGCTTCCACCGGCGCTTTGTGAATACACAACACCACCATGTATTTCAAGAGGTATACGGTTGATAGCTTTGCCAGTAGTTGCCGCTATCGACTGAGTTATGTTATGTACGAGTACTATACCGATACCGACTGTTTGGATAGTATATTATGTGCTATCAAAACGGGAATAACGGGATTAATAGAACATGCTCGTGTTTACATTGATAGCATGGATTGCGTTAAACGTTGTATGGTATTATTGGTTTTATTAATTCATATTACTAATTTAATGTTAATATTGTTTGTAACAGAGAGTCTTAGGCAGTAAAACAACCAGTCAGGGAAAATAACGCAATGTGTATGTTATTTTATGAAAATTAATAGGTAGAGCTCATATTATCTACTTAGGTACTTGTTTAAACATAGTACAAAAGCAGGCTATAATACAATGGGTTATATTTAAATGCACATCTGTTTAATTTTTCAGCACACTAGGTAACTCCACTAATTAACTGAATGCTTATCAAAAAAACCTAAACATGTCCTACAAAAAAGTCTAAAAAATCACACAAAACGAGATGACCTTTTTTATCGAATTCACACCAAAAATGTAGTTTTGTAAAACAAAAATACTAATTGCTTATCAAAAATACTAACTTGCACTCTAAATTTATTGTACAATCTTACTACGGAATTTCTAAAATTGATATCTAATACGACCGTCTCGCGACAGTGTCCTTTATGGGCGGCATGGGCACCGGGCCGTAGGCCGACGAAGGAGGCCGGCGGAGGCCCGGCACTTCGGGGACAGAAGATATTAGTGTTATGTAGTATGCGAGCGAAGCGAGCGCGCGTCATGGAGTAAATCAGGTGTAGGTTTTCCTTAAAAAAGTTTTAAAATGTTTGTTAGACTAAAGAATTATTAGATATACTATTTTGATAATAGTTATTCGTTCAGTAAAAGAGTTCTGCAAATGCTATTAAAAAAGATACTAAATTTGGTTTCTTTAGTGTGCATAATTTGATATAATTTGTGTGCAAGTCAGTATTTTTGGTGTAACTTTAAAATATTTTGTTCGAAAAAAGGGAATATACAGATAACGGTTTAAATACATGCCTAATACAATATGTAATTGAAACTCTTCTACATAGCAATAACGCCGTATAATATCAACTCCACTAAAGTAGGTACCTATTCAAACGCAAACATCTCGGTATTTTCGGAACGATATGCGGCTTACAAACGTGACTACCAAACGTTAGGTTTTTTTATAAACATAAGTAAAACAGGACAAAACATTCTCAATTATGTAAAACGATATTGTTTACTGATCGGTACCGAGACCGACACAAGTAGCTACCAACCTTGGGAACTTAACTAGTTTCGCATTCAAAAGTTGGTCCAACTGGCCGATGGGGCAGGTCGCGAAAGCTGACTGAACGAAAGTGACCAAACTTGGAACGATGAACAACTATGTGAACAAAGTTCCAACGATCCGAGCAATACTTTGTATGAAACTCACGGTTGTTCGCAATTCCGGAGTTCCAAGCCAATATAAAGTTAGTTGCCGTTTGAATACATACATATAAATACACTGGATGCCCCAAGGCATAACTTGCCAACAGTTAAGTATACAATAACTTTCCTACAGTTATGTCAACGCATCACTAAGGAATAAACGATAACATTGATCCAGTATTTGAAGTTTGTTTGAATAAACATGAAAAGAAATAATATCAAAAAGGAAAACGGTCCAATATACTAACGCAGATGGCTTTCAAAATCACGAAGAGGGTTGTGCGAAATTATGAAAACTGGCGGAGTCGCTTGCTGCCTACGTTATTAGATCCCAACTCTTTATTATGTAAATATAATATACGATGGCCCAGCGGCGACGAAATTTAATATAGGCACTTTGAATTATTCAAGGAATAATCAACATCATGACTCTTTCATACTCAAAATAAATCTTAAATAATGTATGTGATTTTTAAAGACTGGTCGTTTCCACCGGCGACTACGCACACACTCTTGCACGCTCTTTCTGAAAGAGATTAAATTTCCATAAAAGAAAAGAAAATACCGCCAACTTCAGTTGTAAATTGAGTCAAACTCGAGTTTCAAATTCATAGACAATATAACTTTTCAACTGCAGACGTGGACGTGACATATCACTGATTACGTAGCATACGATACACGTCGTGGCGGGGTTGGTATCAAAGCGGCATGTAAAGTATTTTTTTTTTTTTTTTTTTTTCCTAGCCTACTCTTTCCCACTCCTGGGCAAAGGCCTCCCTCCACTCCTTCCACCTCTCTCGAACCCGTGCGTCCTCCTTCCAGTTCTGGCGGAATCTGTCTAACTCGTCCCGCCATCTCCTTCGTGGCCTACCGCGACCCCGCCTCACTGTGTCAGGGCACCAGTTTCCGGCTATTTTGGCCCACAGTTTGTCCGGCATGCGGCAGACATGTCCTGCCCAGTCCCACTTGAGTTGGGCAGCCTTTTGAGCCACGTCAGCTATATTTGTTTTGGAGCGCAATATTGTGTTTCGAATACGATCCGTTAATTTAACACCCAATATACTGCGCTCCATTGCTCTTTGGCAAACCCTGAGTTTGGACTTCTGGATGTTAGTCAAAGACCAAGTCTGTGCACCATAGGTTAGGACGGGAAGAATACACATGTCCATGAGTTTGCGTTTCAGTGCCATAGGCAACTCACCTTTAAATAGTTCCTTCATGGACCAGTAGCTCTTCCAGGCGTTTTCCGTTCGTCTTGCGATTTCTTTGTCTTGTCTCGCCTGGAAAGAGACTACTTGGCCCAAGTAAAGGTATTCATGGACATGTTGTATTGTCTCCCCGTCTACTTTTATTGGTTTTGGTGTTTCATTACACATGATTTTGGTCTTCGACATATTCATCTTCAGTCCAACCTCAAGGCTTGCATCGCTTAGATCTTGAAGCAATAGCTGAAGTTCTGTAGCTGAGGATGCAAAGAGAACAATGTCATCGGCGAAACGCAGATTTGACAATCTAGTTTCGCCGAGAACAATGCCTCTTCCCGTCCAATCGGCTGCCAGCTTCCTGAAGATTTCTTCAAGGGTACTGGTGAACAATTTAGGAGACAGCGGGTCGCCCTGTTTAACACCTTTCTCTATTCTAAATTTTGGAGATTGTAAAGTATAAATGTAAAGTATAATAATAATGTAAAGTAAATAAGAATGTAAAGTATAATAATTATATACTACACACGTACGCTCACATATATGTATGTATGTATCATCCCTGCTGCCGTTCTGGGCAGGGCAGGCGGCTATTCTGTGACATCACCAAACTGTCACTCGCACCCCGACTACAAAATGAAAGCACGTTTTATCTCCCTTTATCGCGGACATATTATTTCACTCAAAGGATAACATACCATGGCGCCCGCTGGACAAAAGATAATTTCTGCTTCCTATTTAATTTTCTTTTCAACTCTTTCAGTTTCAAACTGAATTGAAGTTAACCATTAAGATGCTACAAAGGGGTAAATGGATTTTAAAAACACTGACACTTTTAGAAAGTTTAAAACGAACAAAAGATTCCTGAGCTTGGCTTGAGTTTTTACTCGTTTAGATTAAGTGGATAGGTAATTAAACTCACAAAGGAAACAATAATTTATCTTTACGTTCTTGTTAAGCAAAAACACTAACTTGGTCCTGTATAATTAGCTACTGCTGAAATTAAATCGTATGCGAAGAACTCGGGTGGAAATTCGTATTTTGCGTTGAATTTAACTGGAACGTATTCGAAGGTATAAATTGTGCGTTTATACCCTGAAGTGGTCTAGTTCATTAGGCTAATACCGCCGGCTTGCGGGTCTTGGATTCTCCCAATTATTGCGCGATCCGCTTTTAGCAAGGATTACACGAAAGTTAGGGCGGTGCTTGAACAGCTGAATACGTTACTTACTCCGTATTAGTACAGGTGCTCTAACATGAAACTATGTTACGTTTGATGAGAAAACTGTAACTAAATTGCATGAAAAGTTCATTCTTTAGATGAAAGTTACTGTTTTTCATTTGCTTTAATGTTGCAGGTTTCGCTTGAATTACAAAAAAAATATAAGTACAATGAAAATCACAATTTATTCACAAAGCTTACGTATTGTGATACAGGACCTCATCTATATTTATTTCTGCCAAGTTTCATAATGAAACTTCACATGTTATTATAAAAAAACGCTGTGTTTATAACCTACACGACTGAGACAAAACATTCAACGATGTCAGTTCACACAGATGTAGGAAACAAAAGATAATTGAATACAAACAATTCACACACTCAAGAATTTCGCATTATAAAAGATTCCTTTGTTGTGATGAACTGTTTCGAAACACTAGAAAGATAAAGATTAAGAGATTCTACCGGGAATAAAATGTCTTATGGATCTAGCTAAGAATGTTAGGTACATTCTTAGCTAGATCCATAAGGCATTTGTATTGAAAGGTAAATCATTCTATTGCAAATGGTAGCCATCCATCTTGAGTGCAAGTCAAAGGCGAAGCAGGATAATCCATTAGGGGAAGTATGGGGAAAATGTTCATCTTATATTTGTCTTATATTGATATTTTTCACTATTACTAACGATAAATTGAAACGTTATATGAAATCACAATTCACAAACGTCTGTAATATACGTCGCTCATACTTTTCATCTGCACTGAAAATACATGAGTTTTGCGTGTAAAATATTTTTATAGTTTAGAGAGAAACTGTCTCGTATATTTAAAATTATCGCGAAGAAAAGGCAAACGTTTTTCGTTTTACATTTATTCAACGTAGATCAGATGCAAGATGAAAACTATGTTTGAGCTTTTTAGAAGCGTTAAGTATACTTTTCATAAACATTCCTATATAATTGGTTTTCCAAGAAATTATGGTCAAGATCTGTATAGAAAAAGCAATTTAATTTACATGAGAACAAATTCAGAAGCTCGGTAAAAACATAATATTATTATGCAGTACATTTCTCGAGTTAGCTGCAAGAGCACTAAACCCAGCTGTGGCCGAATGTAACTATTTAAGTTTAAGTTACCCGTTTATAGTCGTCGACTGGCATCGTGCCAACGTATGGAGTAAAAGCCGTAAAATTTGAGACTCCCATATCTATACATTCACAAGTATATACCCAAAGACGTCCGAGTAACGACCCACACTTTATACTGACCCAAAAAGTTATCTGAACTCATATTTCAGGTGGTAAAAGACATGCGTATTTTACCGTAAGCTGCTTTACTTAACGCCAAACAAAGGGAGATAAAACGAACGGTTCTTGTTTTAAGATTAAACGTAAAAGCAAAGTACATTAGCTTTTTGTTTCCTCTCTACGATATAAGGCTAAGAGATAATGAAGCCATCTTTTATGATAACTAAGTAGGATGTTTTTTTATCACCAATCTATTCAGAAACCTCATGCAAGCAAGAGCCACGAGTTCATAAAAAAATACTTATATGTATTTCTTTTTTTTTTGCACTCGTAGCTTTTCATGCATTTCTTTTTTTACACTCGTCTATACGTGAAAGTAAAAATTCTAAACGAATGTTTATCTCGCTTGAATAGCGAACGTTTTTCATACATTTCAATTTAAACGAAAGCTTTAGTGAAAAGTGCATTCAATCTAATAGGAATTACAAATGGAACGGTCACGGGTACCGCGGAGCGTGGCCGCGTGGACCGTGGTGCAGTCAGCACACCTGAATGCTCTGAATCTATCCTATTAAGCGTCAAGACCGGCTAACTCCCGGGGGAGCTTTTGTAACTATCCCCTACTATATAGCTGGAGTCATGCTGGACCCCTATGTATATTGCATGCTACGTCAATTGCGACATACGGAAGATACCTCGCCACGTGCGGGTTGCGAAAAAATCGAATAAATACCCGGTTAAAAGGACTGAGATGTTATTTTTTTTTAATGATCAGGTTTCAGAGATAAAGGACGGCCTCTCAGATATTTTAGTATCACTTTTAAACATGTAGTTTTTACTTCAGCGTTTGGTTTAAGAGTTTGTAACTTGTTACCAACATTAATCATTCAATCTCTTTAGTTTTTTATGCGAAGTTTTGGGTTATGTTTCGAAAATTTCTAACATTCTTCAGAATTAATAGGACGAAGTTGTAATTGACTTTGAGACAACACCCCAGTTACCGGAGGTGATCCATCAAACAACTTTCACAACAAAAACGTTATTTTACGACGTGGCCATCGACAGCAATTCTTGCCTTTTCAAGAATAATACATTCAGAGCAAAAATAGATAACTTGGTAATGTCGCCATAAATTTTGGCTTTTATTGTTTTCTTGAGGAGTTGGGAAGTTTATGAGATGAACAAAGGAGTTTGTTACGGAGGTGAAATAAAAAAAAGTAATGTTTACCTGCAGGTTGTGGCGGCGGCTCAGTGGGCGCGATTTGCCCGTTGCTCCTCACGGCTGACGATTTTTTCCTGCCACCGGTCGTCGCTGGGCTTTTTGTGACCTCGCGCTCAACTCTCTGTAAATAAAAAAAAATAAAGTTAGTGATTCGAAATCCAAAAATAATCTTGTTCTTAATATAAATAAATGTAAAGACAGAAATAAAACGTGATTGTATTACAACGGTTTCGAGTTAATCTGTCCCGTATCTTATTCGGACCTTTTGGCCTTTTTTCTTTTTGCTTATTTTGCTGTATAAATGTCTTGTATTTTTATTTTATTTTCTTACTAAAACATTTAAATTTTGTTCGGGTATTTGATCCAAAAAGGAAACATGGACATATGGACGTGTTTTAATAACGAACTTGAGTCAAAGTAAACAAAGGACTTGGTGCTCGGAACACAATGTTATTTCGAAACCCTTCATCCCTTTGATGTTTGGTTAAACGCGGGGGCCGCCCTTTACATATTTTAATGAACTTCTAAACTTTTGAGTTATCAAGAACGGCCTTGTTTCGTTACAATTATGGTAGGTAATTGAAAACCGTCTCGTTTGACATTCAAACTGTATTTAACGTTAGTTCACATTACTATTTATGTTATGTGATTAGATCGAAGAACCGATAGCGTTAATGCACGATTAATTCATTGCTAATAATTAACATACATGTATGTTTACTAAGAACGGCTTTTTGCACGTCAATGCTCATGTCTAATTATCTCGTCTTTTAATAGAAGTACAAGTACAAGTCTACATAATTATATGACATCACTCTACTATTATAATAGCTCTACTAATTCTGTATTGTGTAAGGTTCCTAGAGAGTAACTCCGTATCTCAACAAAAGCGTGAAAAAACATGTTTATGGTAAATCGACCTCCAACGTAAATTGGGGAACATTCAGCAGACTCATCAAAACGTAATTCAGGCCACATTCTAATTTCTTACGGTCTTTTTAAGAACACAATCATAAAGCGTTCACCTCGTAACATAAAGAAAGATATCACACAATCGAACAGGCCGTGTTTTGAGGAAATCTTTCCGAGATGAAATTAATGGAACATAAGCATGAAGTAATGACATCAGAGGGCGCCCTTTGAAATGGAATCATTCAGCCGTGAAGCAGCAATCCACTTATTTCGGTTGACGGCGGGCGATGGGCGATCCCAGTCCGAATTACGTCGAGTCATGACTCATGGCGTTTCGTGTCGACTCGTGCTGACTCACGCCCGACTCGGCAAGACTCGGCAGGACTGAGGACTGCCGACTCCGCGGCGCACCTCGCCAGCGGTTATTGCGCTGACGGGGCGGAAAGCGGCCGCCCGTTCACTGTTATGCACTAATACTGATTGATACCCGATAAATCCGATAATCACAACTAAACCACTTCTAATACTACCTTTATTTTGAAAGTTTGTAACAGCCTGTGTTTACACAGAATTACAGCCCACTAACGATCAACGAGAATTAATCGGAATTTCGTTTTGTAGACAAAGAAGTAATAAAAGGGACTCAATAAATCACGATGTCGAGAGGAGAACGGGAGATTTAATAAAACACTGGGAAGAGTAAAATGGCTGCCAAACGGACACAAACGATCCTGTATTTTAATTAATGACACCCAGCAGAGATATCAAGTTACAAACTCGAATAAAAGACGAAATAACTGTAAGCCTAGACAGTTGGGAAAGTAGGTGAAACTCAAAGAATAATTAGGTACACTCTGAAAACACAATGTTTGTGTATTAGCAAAACATACACGTACTGAATAAATGTATGGCCCAGCTGACCGTGTGTTGTCATAACAAAAATTTATGGGATAAACATGCGAAACTTGGGGAGGTATGGGGTGGGGAAGCCGACCACGACATGCTAAGTACTTTGTGAAAAATGGGGCAGCTGGGGTGGGCAATCCCCCAGTTCCCCCCATTGGGGAGGCAGGGGAGGTGGAGTCGACGGTCGCGACTGAACTGTTTATGTGCACAAGCGAGCTATGCTTTGACAACTCGCTGCCATGCGCTGCGTCATCGGGAAATTGACAAACAACCTGTTTGTATGGATCGAGGAACATTGTTGGCTCAGTGTGACTTGCCTGGAATACCTATACTAACTTTGTTTAACTTTGTTTATTATAGTTATCTGCTTGAACGTTTATTGGTTACGTGCATGCGTGAAGCCATCAATTCGTATTTTCGGATACGTTACTTTCTGCCAAATTGTTCAGAAGGAAACTTCTACGATGTAATGAATATTAAGATAAATGTATGTAATTAAAACATCAAACATCGTAAAGAAATAATTACGCATAATAACGATCTTTCTCAAAGTAACAATAAGAGTGATCAAACTCCAGAATTACATCAATTAAGACGAGAAATTCAAACAATCTACACGCGCTGAAACTTTTGTAAATGAATAGAAAGTTTTTAAAACATTAATTAAAACTTTTGCATTGGCAGCCGACTGAACGCGAAACGGAGAAAGTTATGAGTCATCTGGTTCACTTTATATTGACTTTGTTCTTTATACGTTTGAGTTACATCATATTTTTTTTTAATCAAACGATTGTACTCCTACACACAGCAGATCGAATTGTTGATTGGACAAGTAGTGTTATTACCACGACTTGTATGATTTATTCATCATAATGTACTTACATTAATGATCATTATCTTCGTCTAATTTGCACAATACCAGCTTAGTACACAACGCCGTTAAAAATAATTAGGTACATGTCATGCTAATTATAGTTCTCAGAATTTTTTGCCACACATTTCCGCCGGCAAATTATACAATTCTTTTCGTGCTAAAACAAAAAAGTGGGACATGAAATTGCGTTAAAAATTAAATTGTCTGAAAAATGACATCAAAATGTCGATCGGCGAGTGAAAGTGAAATGGTACATTAAAGAGAAAGTGTGGTAAGACTGGTGCACGCGACATGACTGACCTACGCAATGCGCCTTGCGAACTAGGCCATGGGCCGCCTGAGCTTGCACAAGCATACTTGCATACTTTGCATTACACTTCTTACTCTATGCTAATAGACTAGTGTTTCGCGTCCGTAACTCCGCAAGTATTTGCACAAATTAAATTAAGTATTTCAACACGGACGCGAGATGCAGTTTTAATGGCTACCGGTATGCGATTGTTTAAGCTTAGTGAATGCATATTTTTTTAATAATTTAAGCAAATATTTATGCAAATATTCTTAATTACTTTACAGAAACAATACAATCATTTATATTTTGTATTTTAATGTTTTAAAATACTTACAAATTTTAAAACATTTTCTTTAATCAAATTGGTCAATAAACCTATTTCTGTTAATTAATTTGGACTGGTGTCTAGATTTCTAAAAGTGTCTCATTCTGAGTTACGAGTTCTGACCACGTTGGTCGTGGTCGAACAAACATGCATGTGAATTAATTAAATTATTTTATGTGGAAAACCCCTAATAAATAATTCATCATTGCCAAGTTAATCCTTAGGGAAATCCTGATTATGTTTACATAATTATCACCATTGTTTACAGAAAGAATTTGTTTGCTCTCGAAGGTTGACATAACAAAAACGAGACGCGTCGTATCAAGAAACTTGTTCGAGCGTTGTGGGTGGTCCATTATTGACCGGGGGTAATCCATAATAGGTGCTATTAACGTCCACCCGCGCACTTCTATTTTTAAGCCTTATAGATCAGTCAGTTTACTCAGTGTATGACGAAATTAATGTTTTCTTTTTTTCTTAGCATTTTCTTCAAAATATTTGGCAGCGTTCCATGGAGATGTTTGATTGTTCCTGCCATTATGTTTGCAAACCATTTAACGATAACATTGTCGATAAAGTTTGAAATTGAATGGAATTTTATTACGACTTATTTACTACGATGTTTGTTTTTGGCAATTTTCTTAATACTATGTATTAGGTATATTATTCGTCAGCGAATTATTTATAACTTCTTCACGTTTCACGCAGTTCACGGATTTATTTGGAATTGGCTAGAATCTCGTTACGGTAAAAATACGGAGATTTCAATCAATGTGTAACAAATTGTGATAAGATTAAGATTGATGAATAGCTATCACTATCGTTAAAGTGTATGTTGTTTGGTTTGGTGTTGTGTTTTGTTAGAACAGATACCAGCATCGGCTTCCAGTGCATGCAGCTGCATATTACATGTACCAGGGCCTGCAGTCTCTACACTAATAACAGCGCTACGAATGTCGTAAAATCGAAAAATCATAAACTTTCTTTAATAGATTTTCAACCTTATGCCGTTGAAATAAAGCCGAAAATCTATTAACATAATTTGACATCAATACGGCTCAACGACATTCGTAGCGCTGTTATTAGTGTAGAGACTGCAGGGCCAGTATACCAGTATATTACATGAAGCGACTGCCTATGTGACCTCCACAATCCATTTAGTACTGGGTAATACGACACCTCTAGGTAAGACTGGTTGTCACAGTTGCAAGATTTTTGAGCCAGTCTTTTGACCTTTATTACTGTCAAAGCTGTATGACAGCCGGTACCAACTGATAAACGTGCTTTCCGAGGCACGGAAAAAACTCAGTATGTAACGGTCCTGGTCACCCATCCAAGGACCAACCCAGTCAAGCACGGCTTAACCTAAAGATCGACCTGGAAGTGGAACGGCTGCCATTTAGACACGATCTCCTCTTTTGTTAGAACAGATAAATCTACAGAATTAAACTTTTCTTGACCTCATTCGATTGTTTTTCAAAATTTAATCTATGAATTTAGATTGCCAGAATAAAACCTGAAGCACTTATATTAAAGTTGGCTGCATTTCACAAAGATATGCGAATAACGACCTTGGTCCACAGTCCACACTTCCACGGTTTGAAATAAACACATTTCACTTGGCACTGCTTCTCATAAACAGACGGTCTATTTTATGCCGAGTCATCCTTTACTGTGTCATTCACCCCCAGCATGGGGTGTGTTACACCCCTTAACCCTTTATCGCTATGTATGGAACTTTGTGCGTGAGAGATCAAAACAGTCTTTCGTTTTAATGAGATTTCACGTGGAGGGGTTAAGGGTCGTATTTTTATTTTACCCTCCGAGCAATTATATTGTAAAGTTAGGAAATAATTATTGTATAGCTGATTTAATTAAATTATGTTGCCAATTAAAATGTATCAATAATAATTTATTAGATTATAGCTTTCAGTTGAAAGCTTATATTACACAAATATTAATTTACAAAATTACGAATCGAATTTATCATATTTAATCAAAGAGGCTTATCAAAGAGAAAATTCACATGAAACGTTTTATATTAAAATGAATTGAATACTTCTATTAAATGTTTTGCATTTATTTACAAAATTCTCCAAACTGAAAATCACATGTAGGTATAGGTAGGTCGTTGAGAATCGTTCGTAAAGCCGAATTTCATACGTTTGTAGGTTTATTTTGATCAGTTATTTATTTTTCGACAACTAGTTTATTTTTGTTGCATGCACTCTATGTATAATTTGCTTTTTATTGAATTACATATTAATAGCTGTATGTAGATACTCATAGATAGGTACTATACTGGCATATTTTACACAGAAACAACAACTATTTTGTACTAGCAACACTGGTTAACAACCGAACAAAAAACTCTAGTATTTGGACATTGACAACCAATTACGCACTGATTAAATGGACCTCAATTCGTGGAGCTGCATTTAAATGGGACCGGTACAAATTGCCTTTAAACGAATAGCAACCGACATGCCTCCATACATAATACTAAAATCAAAAGCAATTAATTCCATACGTATTCGATTAAGGACATTCGCTCTCGTACTCGACTCGACTACTAACAAAAAAAATTATAAAACTCAAGTAGGTAGCTGTTTTCTTAGAATATGCTCTGTTCTCCGTTTGAACTCCCTAACAAATCAAGGCTAAAATATGTAAGCTACTACGATATGTTTATTCTGAGAAATACGTCTGTTAAAGACTGACGGACGTACGCAAAGGTATTCAGTATTTACCTCTGACGAACAGAACCCTAAAAGCACTTTAAACCACCTGTAATTAAGTCCTTTGAGAATAATAAGGAAACTTTTCAGATATTTCAAAATAATAAAGCCATCTACGGCGCTTGAAAGCTGGCAGCAATATGTTATTTATGCACCTCGTTCAGTTGTGTTCTGCTTCAAGCGGTAATGTCTGTTCTACTTATCCCAGGAAAAGCGTGATACGAGGCCTATAAGGACCGGTGGCATAGGGCCCTTCCTTCTTTACTATGACATAAATGCAGGTAGCGCATGCGCAATAAGACAAGTCATAATTATTTGCGTAGCCTTTGCCCAACTATGTTGGGGTCGGCTTCCAGTTTAACCAGATACAACTGAATACCAGTATGTTACATGAAACAACTGCCTATCTGACCTGTTTGTAGTGGGTAATATACGATATTCCTTGGTAAGACTGTTAGTCAGACTTGGGCTACTGACTACCTGTAACGACTGTCAAATATTAATAAGACACATCGTGTGGTACAATATTATAAAAGCAAAGTGCCAATCAAAACGATGTCGTTTATCAAACATACGACACAAAGGTAAAAGCACCAATTTATGATTTCAATCAACACAATTCAGAAAAGGGTCTTATTCAATTTCCCATGTAGGTATATCAGCTATTAAATGAATTTTCCAAAGGCTAGTCCCTTGGAAACGCTTCCTCGCACCGAATACGGTACATTCACCCCATTCAAATCCTCGGGACCGTTATGAGATAAAATTGACTTAAAGGAAATGGTCGCCGTTATTATGTTCGGTGAATAAAGTGTAACGTGAGTGTAAATCACTGGTTCCTTGGCCTGTTCAATGTAACCTAGTTTCGAGTCCGATTTACTGATAGTCCTTTAATATTAACTCGCATTATGATAATGAACATTATATTATTATGTTCAACATTCCGATAGTGACTTAAGCTTGGGTGAGTTTAATTTCCATAGTAGGAACTAGGTAGGTGTAAAATGATGATTTTCGTACACATTCCGCAAATAAATAACCTCATTTGACATGAAATGTTCATAATAGTGAACGATTTACTCTTTCACATACTCACAAGTTCGTACTCAATACAGCCATTTCACAAACGCTCTAAATAGAACTTGTAAACGATTAATATTCCGCCATCGTGAAAGCTGTATAGTGCAAGTTAATTCAATGGGAACACAATCAGATCGTTTATATTCTCCGTGGTGGCGTACCGCACGTTACACTCTGTGTATCGGGCCTTTGTGTGTTTCCCTTTGAAACACACAATAAACAAGCCGAGCATTGTGGACGGAGTGTACTGAACCGTGTTCTATAGCAACGGTACTATCAAGTCGCTTATCTATAGTAAAGTCAACTTGTCCCTATCTAGACCTAGGTACAAACGTCCGGAGGCCAGACTGATTACTCAGACTCAGACGTACTACATTTATAAGTGCTTTCAGAATCGAATTTGATCTCTGCAACTCTGCCAGGAAATGTTTTGGCAGACATTGAACTAGATTTAAGTAAAAGCAAATGAATACAACACGAAAATCAAAATTGAGGATGAAAATAAAAATGTTATTAGCCCTGAAGAACGAGAAGAAATTATAATGAATACCAATTTGCCTTTAGCTATAAAAAGAAATACTTAAATGTTACTTGATCGTTTAAATGTTAAAGAGCTTTACGAGCCGAGCAAGAGTAATTTCCCGGGAAAGTCATGGGGCGAGTAGCCTTTGAAGAATCTTTGCCTAGCAACGGTGCTCTAGCACCTTTACCGAGGTATTCGAGAAAATGTGAACATTATACTGCATATTTAATAGAAAGACAGAATAAAGGATATTTAATTTTACCCACTGAGTAACAACATTTCGCACAATATGACAAGAATAAAAGGAGATGGTGGGATGAGCTGGATTCCTTCTCAAAGGATTGGCCTATCATCGCACTAGATCGCGAAAAGTGGAAGGAGGGAAGGGAGGCCTTTGCCCTGCAGTGGGACAGTACAGGCTAATAATAATAAATAATAATAATGACAAGCAGTCGTCTTGAGATATTTCACTTGGTAATAATAAAAGAGCAGATTTTATTAAATATTACCGCTATAATAAAGTTACAGTAATATAATAAATCTGCAATTAGTGAATGTAAACAGAATAATGATAATGATCTTAACGCAGAACACATTAAATTGAACGACGCTACATTTACTTCAATGGCCATAAATAAAAGGGAAAGATTTATCACCCCCGCCACGTTTTATATGAAAACTAAAAGAGAGGCCGAAAAACTAAGCGGATTATCGACACGTTCCACGCTGTGCAAACAGGGCCGCATTCAGACAATGTAATCCTATAAGAAACCACAACAACGCCTGGATAAGCAGAAACAAGTATAAAGGAACCCATCAATCTGTCACGCATGTAATATTTACAAGGAACAGTGCAGGTGAACGTCCCCAGCAACAGTACACAGTGATTTATTTCCAAGTTCACCTTCTAGACAACCGCCCGCTCCCCGGAGGGTAATATCGACAAAATAACCAAGATAAATTGAACCATTCTGCCTTCACAAGATCGTGATAATAGATACGTGGGTACAATAGACGGAGCTTTGATTAATTGGTTAATTTGAGCATGAGAGGTTAACGGCACGGCTGTACTTCAAAGCGTTGAGTTGCCTTCAAGACATTACTCAGTAAACACCTAATCTAATTCTTAATAAATTTCCTTTACTATGTAAATGTTCAACGAGTCACGATTCTGCGTGATAAAGAAAATCTCATTTAACCTAAAGCTTGCAGACTCTATAAAGCGGTTAACTAGAAAATGAACCTAAGAGTTCATATCCTGAAATAACGTTAGCTGCCTCATGCGAAGCTTTCTAGATAATAAGGTTTAAAATCACGACATAAAAGAGATTTGTAATGGATTAAAGATATCCTTTTGATACCGTCATAGGATGCCACTAGACTCTAGAGCCTTTTTTCTTTAGCTGAAGATTTCCAAGACAATAAGATCAGTATCTCCATTATGTAAGACGGGAACAGAGTGAATACCAAGAATATCTTCCTAATATTTTCAACACATTTCAACTATCTGACATGCGTCTAAATCTTCCAGCTTGTCTGCAAAGAAAGACTCGTCTGCATTAACGAGAAACATTGCATAATGCAGATGCACGGAACACTGTCTGACGAGTAACACTTTACAAATGTTACGCAAGTGTACGCTCGCCTGACCTTTGTCTACCGATGAATGCGTCTAACATAATTTATATAGGTAATACTGTTACACTCTCCTTTGTTAGTTCTCTACTGGCTGTAATTGGTTTAAGAGGATCAGTACATTTGATCCGTTCTAGCGTACAATACACTATCTTTAGAATATCTTTCGTAAGTTGTTCGTCTGCTAGTTTGAATTACTCATCAGTGTTGTCATTTAGGTTTCTATACTTATTTATCAAGCTCATTTTTATCAATTCAACTTCACTTACAATCGAAAACAGCGTGTTATCATAAAATTCCAAGTACTCGTAAATGCATTGTAATCATTCTCTGTTGTTATTATTTCAATTACGCAACACGAAGAAGGATTGTTGTGATTACTCAAGATGATTAAGCGTTTATCATTGTTGAGCGTAGTATTACGCGGTTCGTTCCGTATACACGGGTATACAATTTCACAGTACTTTCTCAAGCTTGGAGAAAAAATATGGTGCCTTGTTTAGTGTGTTCATACGGGCAGTTCCCGGTACGTTTATCTCTCAATCTTGTGCAGCCGGGGGCAGGAGTGCAACTCGACTGGTCGGACAAGCTTGCCCCCCTTCCACCCTGTTCCCACTAGAAACCGGTATTTCTAGTCCGGTCCTAAGCCTTTGGGGCCAGACTCGCTAACTAGATTATAACGTCGATACGGCTACTAACTGGTCATAATTATTGGGAGATTATTAATTTATTTTACCTGTTTGAGTGGTTTTTTATAAGCGTTATTAAGATTAACAATTTCCTTTCCGAATAATTTTCCCTCATTGGCATCCGGTTATTGATTCCGAATAAATACTTGTTCCACATCTCGTTATGCGGATTGCAAACGTTTAAAAATAACATATTCGATAATGTTTAATTCATGGTATTTATTACCATGAGAAGTAGGAAGGTATGCTGCGCCAAACAGGAAGCTCTAATGATTAACTTGAAACGTGAGCGTAATTAATTAAATATACCAGTTATTACCAAGCATCACGTAATAATAATTTAAGATAAGTAAGTGTAACGAATAAGTACCGTTGCCCGAATAAGGATAAAATAATTAATATAAAGGACAAAGTTAGTATCAAAGAGTAAAGCAATAACAATATTATTAATAACACTGCAGTAAGTGCCGGAAATAAGGTAAAAAGACAATACAAATAAAATGGCAAGGAAAGCTATAAACGGATTACACATACGAGCAAAGTTACACACACAACAGAAAGTTGGATCCGTCCCAAACCTATTTTATTAATGTCTTGTGCAGTAGCAATAAGTAAAAGGGAATAAGTAATTAATCTACGAGAACGTACAGAAAGTGGGTCAACACAATAAAGAACAGATTAATTTTTTAACTACCTTTGAAAGTTACACCGCTTCATCGAATTTTAATGGTCTCGAATGGAATTTCATAGTGAAGCTTCTGGCGTACTCGAGTCTGGGTTTTATTCGATGGACCAAATACATAGTAGCTCATTTTAATAAAATAGATGGCAATGTTGTTTTGCTTGTTAAATGTACTACTAGGCTTATTGTTGATGTTTATCAGACCAAAACCAAAACAAATTAAGATGTAACAAATACATAATGAATAATAAATCAAAGTTACGACGAGGTTAATATAAGCAAGCAACGGGTATTTTATAACTCGTATCGTTTTATGACGTCAATATAATAAGTGTATGTGGTTTACATACATAATGGCAAGACTCCAATGCGGTTAGAGATATCCGAACATAAATAAGAGGGGAATGTCGCCGTGACAGCCAGTCGGAACTTATGCCTTTGTTACTTCCAGTCCAGCTCGATAGCTCTGCGCAGTTCGTCAACTCTGTATAACAACATTCTGTTACATTTTTTGTGGCCGAACAATTGAATTGGTTGGGAATTTTCACATCTAGCTATTTATTGTTACATTGTCTCAATCACAACGCTTGATAAAATAGGGTATCAAAATGTAATATTCTCTCAAAGGAAACATTGTTGTTTTATATCGGAAAATAGCTCGGCAATTTCGTGGAATCGCTCACGTTTCTATTAAGGCGCGTCCCCCAGCAAAACGTAGCTCTAGCCGTTTTTTATGCAGTTTTCTGGAGCTTATAACTCTTAAAAAAAAGATATATCAACCAACAAAAAATACATTAAATTTCTACATACTCTTACCTTCAAAATGGTACGTTTTGTTTTTTTCTTTTTTAAGTAAAATATTTAATTAATCCCCTCACAACGAAACCACAGAAATGAGAAATAATTATTGAAAACATGCTACTTCTCCAAAACTAACAATTGTTTTTATTTTGTTTTTACACTAATGGATAAGCAATTTCATAATGAACATTATGGTACGATTTTTTTTTTCAAAAACCCAAAATTTGATTTTATGTATAAAGATTTTTATGCAAAATTCTGAGCGTATTCGCAACCGTATCTATTGACATTCAGTATGCCGCCAGGCCTCAAAGGGGGAACCCGTGTCGCTCGTCACCGCGTCGCGTCGGCTCATGCGCTCGCTCGCTTACGTCACATTATCAACAGATCTAAGAAGTAATTTCAAGTAATAGATATGGCATTCAATGAAATATTTTTTTATGAAATATTTATTGGTGCGTCCAAATACGACCTCATTTTCGTAATCAGCGACCCCAAAAACCATGGAAACGACACCCATGACGGAAAAACCAAAAATTTTCGTCGGCGCCATCTTGGATTTTCATTTTGACCTCATTTTCGTAATCACCGACCCCAAAAACCATGAAAACGACACCCATGACGGAATATCCAAAAACCGTCGGCGCCATCTTGGATTTTCCTTTTGACCTCATTTTCGTAATCAGTGACCCCAAAAACCATGAAAACGACACCCATGACGGAAAACCTAAAATTTTCGTCGGCGCCATCTTGGATTTTCATTTTGACCTCATTTTCGTAATCAGCAGCGTCCCCAAAAACCATGAAAACGACACCCATGACGGAAAAACCAAAAATCTTCGTCGGCGCCATCTTGGATTTTCATTTTGACCTCATTTTCGTAATCAGCGACCATAAAAACCATGAAAACGACACCCATGACGGAAAAACCAAAATTTTTCGTCGGCGCCATCTTGGATTTTCATTTTGAGCTCATTTTCGTAATCGTAATATTTGTATCACTGTAAAAGTTGAAAGTACCTACCTATTTATCGACGTGAGTATAGTAACTGAATTCATAATAACATTTCATAAAAAAATATTTCTTTGAATGCCATATCTATTACTTCTTAGATCTGTGAATTTTACTTGTATTCGTATGAAGTTCGCCAGGTGGCGCAAGTAATAGTTTACGAAGTATTGTAGAGGTGGGGTGCGGCAAAGAGGGAGCAAATGCTCAAGGTTATTTGCTCAGGGTACCACCTTAAATCCGCTAACGTTAGATAAAGCTGGGTGTATGTATGGGAGGTTCGGGCCGATGCGGTGGTGCCCGCAGTCCGGACTCCGCTGTTGTCAGGTGGGATTTATTCACGTATAGCCTTAACATGCGGAGTGGGCGTACGTGGGATGTAGACGGGCCGTGGTATTCGTGTACCGCCTTTATGTCGTTGCGTCTAGCGAACTATTCAACTCCCTATTTGGTCTTTATTGCTCTTTACGGTCGTATTTTATTTCGTAAAAGCAAAGCAACAAAAGCTTGCACAATGCCAGCACCTGCGACGTATTATGATTACGACTTTGTTTTCTATTGTTGTTTCAGATTCAAAGAAAGTATCGCGCATGACCTTTGTGAATTTTCCGATTAAGTATTGTGGGAGTAACGCAGTAGAAAATATTTCGATCGAAGAGTGAATGTTTATAAATAGTCTCCTCCGCAGTGGTCGCTTTATCACGCCGAACAAAGGAACAATAACGACCAACAAAGAAGTTAGAAAAGAACAAAAGCAAACATCGGGACCGAGTCAAACGAGCTGTTTCCTTCTAAGGCGATGTAATAACAATAACAATATGGCGCACATTGTGCGTGCGTGCGTCGATTAGTGATGCGCAACACTCTCGAACTGATCTAATTCCGGGCCCCGGGCGGGACTGCACTTCACTCTCGCGAGAGGTTTCAGAAAGTGTCGTAAACATCTCTTCGGAATTAACGGTCTGATAACCCGTCTAATATAGTGAACACAGATGGGAAGGTGGGAGAGAGACAGTCCTTCTATCGGGGTGTGGCTATCTCTACTTTGTATGCACAGCGCCTACATAGTTGCATGCGAGCGTAATGTAGTATGCATGTTATACGTATATGTACGAACGAGCCGGTCGTGCTCTAACCATTATATGCTAATTAGCTTTCCGATGCATGTTCACTGTTGCAGATTAGGCTCCGGCCTGTTCGTAAATAAAAGTTTGAACAAAAGAAATGCTTAATCGAATTAGGTTACAGGTGAGTTACAGGTGGACAGCTGCCCAGACAAGTAATTGACTTAATGCCAGACTGCCATCCATTTTCATATGGATGTATTATTCATTCACATTTAAAACAGGAAGCAGAAGATAAAGCTGCAATGCAAATAAATAAAATTCTTTGAAGTAATATTTGCGGTGTAAATATTACATAAGATACTGCGATACGATAATAACGTGTAATACTCAATGACCTAACGAAATGAAGTGTTATTGCTGTTATAAATAAATATAATAATGGTACAAGTAAGCCGGCAACTAATAGGCGATGGTAAACAATGAGTCATGACAAGTACCGGAGGCTCGGCGGGGTGCGGGGGGGACGTGTCACGGTCCACAATGGCCACAGCACCAAAATCACTTCACGACGTCACGCGGCACATTCGAATTTCGAATAAACATGTGACGCTGGTGCGGTGAAAGGTAAGATGCGTTTAGAACCGTTCCGAGTAACGAGTAACCGAGCGTAGTGATGCCGACGCGGGAGAATGGCGCAAACTGGCTGGCCGGGAAGGAGGGGCCCCCCGCGACCACCTCGCCTCCCCCTTCCCGCGCTCGGAGTGGGCCTGGCTGCCTGGCCAACAGACACAGGCTTGCATAATTAATTATACTTCACACACATTGCTTCCGCTAATGCAAGGTCATCTTTTTAGTGTTATAGGCTTGCGATACGGTTATCTCAACTGACGTTTCGTATCGACAAGTGATAAACAAGATTTATCTGTTGAGTAATGTTGTATAATGTAAACTGGTTGTGGCCTATCTAGCTTACGTGCAACTAAAAGCATTTTATCTTTAATCGCTAGGAAAGAGGAAGTAATAAGTAGAAAGCTTAGTTTTGGTATCATAACTGGATTACTGGACTGAATATTATTATTTAGATTTTTCAAAATTCTTTGGTTTCCAATTGACCCGGATTGTTTGGATTAGAATATTAGGCACGATCATTTCAAGATTGATGAGCCTCGTTCCAGTAAACTGATTTAAAAGTTTACGTGAATCATTTTTCAATAGAATCAGCACACATCACTCAACGCCTACAAGAACATCTATCATCAAAAGAATTTCAACAACGAATTCTTATTCAAATTCTCATTTGAGCAAGGAATGAAGGAACTCCGTCATTCAGGTCAAAATGAATATTAACCTTCAAACAAAACAAGAACAAAGTAGTGAGTGGCACGTTATACAGAACCTTTTGACGGGCGGTAGGGTGGGGCGTGGGTGTTCGGTTACCCGGGACTGCCAGACGAATCCCGGGCGTCCCGCACTTGTCGCGATCGATATCCGTATCCGCTGCACGCCACGGGAACTCGCATTAAAACTAACTTCGCCGATGGAGGTGGAAAGTCGGCCGATGTTGTTAACAAACTTTGTCGATTACAGTTCCACGAGATACTCTCCCTCTTGTTATTCTAAATGAATCAACAACTCGTTACTGGATAGTAACAATATTGACGCTCTCCCAGTTTGGCTCCAATGTTCAAGTTTTGCTCAGAAGCTAACGAAAAAGTTTGACGTTACATAAATGAGATACATTAAATCAAGCTCTTGTTAGCTCCAAAGTTTTACTTGATTCTATTTTCGTATAAACACAAAAGGTTAACGAAGCCTTACACGTAGATGAAATTATTTTTGGTAGAAACAGGGTGGTAGGTGGAGATAAAATTATTACCAAAGATTTTTTGGTTATATTCTATGTTTTTGTTTAACTGACAGTCTCACAAACATGATATAGAGGTTACCCACCTATCAAAAGATCCACCAGTATTACATTACGTTTTGGCAAAGCATCAAATGAATCTGAATGAGATTTATATATAAAAAGAAAAAGCTTACTGAACAACCGACAGACAGATTGGCTAGAACTTCGGACGTCTGAGAGAATCAACAAGAACAAACAAAGAATAAAAGTCACGTAAAGTCATTTAAAAAGTTAAAAGCTCTGAGAAAAAACATTTGGATGTGTATGTACTAATATAAATGTCATTTGCAGTCAATCCTATTAAAGTTCTCAATACAGACTTAAATAAAATGTAATTTATGCAATGTAATATCACGCTCGAAATATAGGTATATAGGTATAATATAGGTCGTGGGTTCGATTCCCACCCAGGACAAATGTTTGTGTGATGAGCACGATCATTTGTTCTGTGTCTGGGTGTAATTTATCTATAATATGTATGTATTTAGAAATATTTATGTATGTTTATCAGTTGTCTAGTACCCATAACACAAGCTCTGCTTAGCTTGGGACTAGATGGCGTTGTGTGATAGTTGTGGAATATTATTATTATTATTATTATATACGTAGTTATAAGTATTAAATGAATCAGGCAACGAACGATAATTGATTCTGAGAACCCAAACCACATATAATTCAATTTCTGTGATGAAATCTGTTACATACAACGATATGATTATTATTATTTTAGATACTTGTGACCAGACTAAACATAACGCTTCTCACGGAGATAAACATGTAGAAATTAATGGAAATCAGTAATTTAAGTTGAACAAGGATGTTATTTGTTTGCGCAATATCATAACTTTGCAAGAGGTTCCGTATGCAAACGGGGCTATATCAGGCTATATGAAACGCTGACTATAATATTTACTGCAATTATCGTCTGGAGATGGTAAGGAACACGTTTCCAAGATAGCGGGCAAAGATTCTCCTCGTGAATTATATCAAGAACATGAATCATGCTTAGTTACTGCAATGACTCCCAGGTTAACTACGTTTGTTTTTACTGACAACAAAAGTTTCTGGCGAGGAGCCAAAGACAAAAACGATGACTAACGCTGTGTCGAGATCGTTCAGTATGCCCTTGATCTGTCAGCCGAATTGATTCACGAACAAACGAGTATTAGAGCAGGCATTAAACACAATGAAGCGAAATGGGCCACGCTCGGCAACGTTCAGCCATGTTCACGTTCTACGTCTCCAAAACAAATATGACGATAACGGAATAAATTGCAAATGTGGACCATTAATCCTTGTTACAATGTCAGCAGTGACCCGGTCGCAGAGGGGAGCTTTATTTATTCGACATCTACGGTATTTACATACAAAAACTTCCATTCAAGTGTTTTTAGACTTTTTATGGGAAACAAACACAAAGGAATCGTGATAGACGTACCCCATTTTGATGTTCGTGAAATGTTTATGTTATTTTTACTGGTTTTCTATGAGAAGTAACTAGTCCATACTACGTCAAAGCTGGAGACTGGAGATATATTTTTGTTACTAATGTCATGTCGTCCCTTTATATGGCATCGCATAAAAAAATATATTGGAGTTTAGTTGTGTAAGCAGACAAGGCACCTTTGACATGTACCATCAATAATATCTAATCTAAGAACATTTTGTCAACATGTTCCGTTTATAGTGGGAGAGCCGGCTGCAAAAATACCTACCTCATCAGGTACCCCAATAGGCTATCTTTAGATCGTTAACCGACACTTAAACACGTAAAAAAAATCAGGTCTGCTAGTGCCGATCCTGCCGGGTCATGGAAAAAATTCATATTTTTTGTCGTATTTTTTTGGTGAAAATTACCTCACAAGGTACCCGAATTAAAGTGCTGGCAACAGTTAACCATTGATTAATTACGTAAAAAAAAGTAGGTCTGCCATTGCGCACTCTGCCGGAAGTACTTGGCAGACCTCTAAAATTTGGCCCCTCCAGCACCATGAACCTACCTCATCGAGTACCCTGATGGAACCTACGCCAAATAATAGCCAAGATGCACTCGATAGAGGATCAAAAGGTCTGCCAGGTCTAATCTTGCCGGAACTTAGTGTTCAAAGCATTTGAAGTTGGTACGGTAGGTAGGCAGCATTATTTCATGCAAAGAAGAAGGGGCGAAATGTCCCTTGTAACACTTTCTCCTATATATCAAATGAAAGAGCGTAAAAAATAGATCATTTTATTCTAAAACAGTAAATGTGTGAATAATAGGGGAAAAAGTTATTCACCGATGAAGAGAGAAAATTTTTTTTTTATTTTTTTTTCATCGGACCTACTTGAGTGGGGTGTCTATTGATAGATCTTTTAAAATGACACTGATGTTTCTAAGATCATTTTTCTCAAAGTCAATCGTTTCAAAGATGACAGTTTCAAAGTGCTAAAATGTGTTCCCACCCCCTCTAACTTTTAAACTAAGAGAGTGAAAACTCTAAAAATAATATATGCTTTAGATCGCAATGAAAGAGCGTAAAAAATAGATCATTTTATTTTAAAACAGTAAATGTGTGAATAATAGGGGAAAAAAGTTATTCACCGATAAAGAGAGAAAATATTTTTTTTATTTTTTTTTCATCGGACCTACTTGAGTGGGGTGTCTATTGATAGGTCTTTTAAAATGACACTGATGTTTCTAAGATCATTTTTCTCAAAGTCAATCGTTTGAAAGATAGACAGTTTCAAAGTGCTAAAATGTGTTCCCACCCCCTCTAACTTTTAAACTAAGAGAGTGAAAACTCTAAAAATAATATATGCTTTAGATCGCAATGAAAGAGCGTAAAAAATAGATCGTTTTATTTTAAAACAGTAAATGTGTGAATAATAGGGGAAAAAAGTTATTCACCGATAAAGAGAGAAAATATTTTTTTTATTTTTTTTTCATCGGACCTACTTGAGTGGGGTGTCTATTGATAGGTCTTTTAAAATGACACTGATGTTTCTAAGATCATTTTTCTCAAAGTCAATCGTTTGAAAGATAGACAGTTTCAAAGTGCTAAAATGTGTTCCCACCCCCTCTAACTTTTAAACTAAGACAGTGAGAACTCTAAAAATAATATATGCTTTAGATCGCAATGAAAACTTATAACCAAGATTAGTTTGAACGAGATATAGTAAGCCGTTTTTGAGATATAGCACATTTAAAAAACCGCAAATATAACTTTGTCATTCATACAATTACTATGAAAAACAAACTTATCACAAAATGTGTATTTCTGTTGCCGCTTTAACAAAAAATAATACAAATTAAAGGTGGCTCCTACGATGGTACGGAACCCTTCATGTGCGAGTCCGACTCATACTTGGCCAGTTTTTTTTTCCAATTTTTTTTTCCATTTATTCACACGTTTACTGTGTGAGTGAATAATTGATTTATTTTTGCCCAATTTTTCACACGTTTACTGTGTGAATAATTGGAGAGAAAAGTTATTCACCCATAAAGAAATGATTTTTAAATTTTTTAGACTCAAATAGTATTCGCACTTTTTACGATGACATCGTCCGAATTTCTCATCACCATTATTTCAGCCGAAAGACGACGACCCGCCCCGCCCTTTGCACGGGTGCAATGTGCTGAATATAAACCTTCCTCTTGAATTACTCTGTCTATTTCTAAAAACTTCATTGAAATCTATTGGGTAGTTTACAAGATCTAAACGTAGAAACGCGTTCCATATGGTGTCGGACGTAAAGAATAGCACCATCCCATATCTACCCGTGAGTGTCGCAAGAGGCGACTAAGGGACGTACCAGAGAATGGGCAGCAGCATTCTACTTAACTGTGCTTTGTTATGACCTTACTACGCTTGCCAACCCGTCTGCCAAGCGTGGCGATTATGGCAAACCTCCCAAAATGAAAATGAGCGCACAAAAATGGCCCCTAGTACCCGGCAGCCCGTCTACCCTCGACTACGGTAGCGGTCGAGGCAGCGGCATAGCAAGGGAAAAGGTCCGGCTACCCCAAAACATACCGACGACTTGACCTGGCAACATACAATACGCGTTCACTCCGGACTTACGAGATGATAACGGAACTCGAAGGGGAATTGAGCAGGTTGCGATGGAGTATTGCGGAATTATTTGAGGTCCGAAGAGAGGGGGAGGACACGATAATCCTGAAATCCGCCTCTACTTCCGAGAGGGTTACCGGCAGTCCCAGGATGGTGTTGGGATTATCGTCCACAAGTCCCTCATGAATAACGTGGTGAAGATCGAGAGTGTGTCGACCAGGGTGGTGTACCTTATACTCAGAATATCCTCAAGATGAAGGTCATACAGGTCTACGCGCCGACCTCGGGACACCACGCCGACGATGAAGGGGAGACCATGCATGAGGATATTTATAAAACCACACACTGCTCGCAGAACGAATGACGGATGGGGCCGAAAGTTCTGGAGTGGCGACCGCGAACTGGAAGACGTTGCGTTGGAAGGCCTCCCACTAGGTGGACCGATGACCTGGTGAAGGTTACGGGGATCCGTTGGATGCGAGATGCACGGGACCGGTCAATGTGGCGACACTTGGGGGAGACCTATGTCCAGCAGTGGACGTCTTTCGGCTAAAATAATCATCATCATCAGCCTATTATGTTCCCACTGCAGGGACTCAGGCCTCCTCTCTGGGAGAGGGATGGGCTATAATCCACCACGCGTGCCCAGTGCGGGATGGTAGATGTCACAGGTCTTCGAATTTTTTGGTTCTAAGATATGCCGGTTTCCTCGCGATATTTTCCTTCACCGTTTTGAGAGCAGTGGTGTTGAAATAAATTACACAAAGTAATGTGCCTGCCTGGGTTCGAGCCCCACGACTTACTGTTCGTAAGTCGGGGCAGCCACTGGGCCACCACAGCTCTGATGAAATAATGATGATTAGAAATCACACAGAAACACATCGCCGCCATTTTCAAAACTTCGTTGGCCCTGCTCGTGCTTGGGACGATGTCATCGTTTCTACGATATACGAGTACGAATACTTTTTGAGTGTATTGCTCATAAACACACAATGCTTCGCAATGACAGAGTGGATTAAGAGTCATTTTCTATTTCTTTTAAATGTCCTGTTTCTACGCTTAGATCTTTAAGACATGGTAACGGAATTTAATGCAGTTTTCAGCAATAGACAAAAGTGATTCAAGGGGAAGTTTTATATTCCGCACATTGCACCTTTGCAAAGCCGGGGCGGGTCACTACTAAAAAATACAATAAAAAAATCATTTCTATAAAGGTGAATAATTTTTATCTCCAATTATTCACACAGTAAACGTGAATAATTGGAGATAAAAACAAATTGGATTTAAAAAAAAAACTGGCCAAGTGTGAGTCGGAATCGCACATGAAGGGTTCCGTACCATCGTAGGAGCCACCTTTAATTTGTATTATTTTTTGTTAAAGCGGCAACAGAAATACACATTTTGTGATAAGTTTGTTTTTCATAGTAATTGTATGAATGACAAAGTTATATTTGCGGTTTTTTAAATGTGCTATATCTCAAAAACGGCTAACTTTATCTCGTTCAAACTAATCTTGGTTGTAATTTTTCATTGCGATCTACTGCATATATTTTTTTTAGAGTTTTCACTCTCTTACTTTAAAAGTTAGAGGGGGTGGGGACTCATTTTAGCACTTTCAAACTGTCTATCTTTCAAACGATTGACTTTGAGAAAAAATTATCTTAGAAACATCACAGTCATTTTAAAAGACCTATCAATAGACACCCCACTCAAGTATTGTAGGTCCGATGAAAAAAAAATAAAAAAAATATTTTCTCTCTTTATCGGTGAATAACTTTTTTCCCCTATTATTCACACATTTACTGTTTTAGAATAAAATGATCTATTTTTTACGCTCTTTCATTTGATATATAGGAGAAAGTGTTACAAGGGACATTTCGCCCCTTCTTCTTTGCATGAAATAATGCTGCCTACCTACCGTACCAACTTGAAATGCTTTGAACACTAAGTTCCGGCAAGATTAGACCTGGCAGACCTTTTGATCCTCTATCGAGTGCATCTTGGCTACTATTTGGCGTAGGTTTCATCAGGGTACTCGATGAGGTAGGTTCATGGTGCTGGAGGGGCCATATTTTAGAGGTCTGCCAAGTACTTCCGGCAGAGTGCGCAATGGCAGACCTACTTTTTTTTACGTAATTAATCAATGGTTAACTGTTGCCAGCACTTTAATTCGGGTACCTTGTGAGGTAATTTTCACCAAAAAAATACGACAAAAAATATGAATTTTTTCCATGACCCGGCAGGATCGGCACTGGCAGACCTGATTTTTTTTACGTGTTTAAGTGTCGGTTAACGATCTAAAGATAGCCTATTGGGGTACCTGATGAGGTAGGTATTTTTGCAGCCGGCTCTCCCACTATTACGAAAGATTAAATAAGAAGTTTTTGTTATTGTTTACGAACACAATATACATAAACGAAATTGCTTGTATAAACTTCTCCGTCTACTTACTTAGTAAATAAATTTAACATTTAAGCCAACATTCGCAATTTCTTTGGAGCAATTTCGGAGAATTTACAAGTACAGCTGAACAAGACCACTCTGCAAACGTTTCAAGGTTTTCTGCTTTCAAAAATGGCTGAAAATTCTATTCCACAGAAGTTAAAAGAATGTTTTTGTCGGATTCAATAATGAGCAGGAAAATGAAATAAATAAGAAAAAAGTTTTCATGCTGAATTTTATGACAGTTATGAGACAATGCATTCGGCAAAAAACAAGTGTAACGTCGAAGCCAATTCCATGGTAATAGGAAAACTTTCAATCGATGCACGAGGCAAGTTTCTCGGCGACATCGACAGAAGCTCGAGACCAAGCCAAGGGCCCTACATTTTCTACATGCTCAGATACGGCACAGCTTGCAATTGAATTTGCATGCCCCGCTCTATTTTCAATATTTTCCCATTTTGTAAACCTATTTCGTTTTTTAACAACCAATAGACACTAAACTACATGGCAGATAATTATTCTCTTTAATACGTTTTATGAATATATTTCTGAAAACGTTCACTTACTATAACTAAGGGCCAACGATAGCGAATTTTCCAGATTACCTGGGGTATTTCTCTTGGGAAACAAGAATTTGAATGAAAATCAAATCTGATAAAGAGCAACAGTTGGAATACTTTTTGCTTATTTAAAGGTTGATCTGTTGCCGCTTTAGATCGCTCCTAAAGTATTTTGTTCTAGATGATTTCAAAAGAGGCGTTATAAACAATATTATACAGATGTTTTTATTTCAGCATTAAATTTTCATTTCACTTGTGTTCATGTTTATCAACACTTGGTCTCAAATGATAATTTATTTGAATTGACCAGGAGGTGTAGAGTTGTTGTTGGCAGGTCTCCAACTCCAAATGGTTTCTCTGAAACGTTAGTGCGAATTCTGAACTTCCTTACGTCTTGAATAAGTGTGTCTGCATCTATGTTTAACAAATAATATTTCTTGTTTGGACAGACTTTTAGTTTTAATTTGTAATCTTAACTTCTTCTCTTCGGATCTGTCGAACCGAAATTCAGTTTTTTGAGTGAATGGGCGATAAAAACTCAAATTACGAAATTATTTATCATTAAGTATACCTATTCAAGGATTTAGGTAATGATTATGTATAATATCAATAAAATATTTACGACAAGTAATTCACATTTAATATGTGGTTGTAATTTTAATAAAGGGTCATAATTACTAACTGCATCGAGTACTTTACTGCTATCATAAATATTTATTCAAATGTTATTAAATTAAGAAAAATAATATAAGTGATACGAATTAAAACAGTATCCTTACAACAATATTTTTCACTTTCTATTAAAAACAAAAAATCGGTCTAATACGAAAATTATGCGATACGATAATTATTACTCTGTCAGACAGTTTAATAACCGGATAATCTATCTGCACGATATCTTTCAATGTTTTTTTATTTAAACGCGTTTATAAATCACCTCAAAAAGTAGGTTATCGTAACGAACGAGAACATTTTGATTAATAGTCAAAACACATATAACTAGGAATGTAATGCCAATAACTTATTTTTGTGACCCCTATCATTCGAATGTAACGAATTTCAACAGCTGCAAAACTGTCAGATTTATTGCGAAGACGCGAGCAGTACAAAGCACTAACGTTGCCAAAACTATTACGTCAAACAATGTTTTCATTTACTAAATTACTGACGACGGTAACATCATGAATTCATGACTAACCGGATTTCCCACACCAAAAGCCCCAGGTCATTAGCAAACTTTAGAACGAGTTGTAAATAAACCTTTACGACGCAACCGGCGCCAACTTTCGATTGAAATTTTTATTACAAGTGGGAGCTAGAGCTAGCGTTAGACAAAAAGCAATTCCAGATGTTTCTTGACCGTTCAATTCAGAAAAGTCAATAGAAAAAGAAGCTTAGTAATAGCTGTTTCACGATCAGGGCACACCTGCACACCGAGTTGTCGCATGCAATCTAAAAACACTCTAAAAGTGCACTTTTCAAAGTCCCTTTTACTATTCTCGTGGAACGTGCAGGAACAACTCGAGTTAGGATTACAGTTTAGCATTCCACTCACGTGCGGAAAGAGACGGGGCTATTACAACTTTGCTAGAGGGAAAAGTGGAGAAGATTTGTTTGAATGTACTTTTTGAATCGATAGTCTAACTAAAAGCATTCATAATGCCCTATTCTGATCTACTATCGCTATGCGTAGATTTCGCAAGATGAATTGTTTATGGGCTCCGAGCCGGGAGAATACTCATGTCTCCGAAAAGGGTCACTGAACCAGACAAATTGCTACGAAGAGAATTGCTTCATTCCCCCTTTGTCAAATCGGAGCGCAATGTTCAGTTTAATCGAATTATTTGCAGGATTTACGCCGAGTAGAATTTTCGGGTGAATTAAAATTAGAGGTAAGAGGAACAAGAATTTGCACTAATTGAGCATAAATTGTGCCTTTATGAATGTCAAACTAGGTTTCCGTTGGGTATGCAAATGTGGGATTGTTTTGAACGCTTTGTTGTCGGTCGGAGACTCGGAGTGGATGCGAAGTGAATTATTCACGTCACAAACTACAAGAGCTTTCAAATGTCTTTTTCATATTTTTGTACCTGGAAAGTAGTGCACCGCACACACAGAGCAGTCGTGACTAAACAATGTTAGCGTCAGAGCTGAGCGGAATATTTAAGGCTCATTCTAGGTTACGAGATTGATTGACACAGTAAACTGGTGTAGTGGACTAATGGACGGAACGTTGAAAGTCCACTATTTTGATGAACGAGGCGCGTGTCGCCAGCATGGAGGTTGGAGGCAAACAGTGCCAGATGAGAATTATGGTCGACTGTATTGGTGGCATACAAGATGAGCACTATCGGGCATTGCACGGCTGTACGTGACATCCATGTACAATGCACCACTAAATCTCTCTCATTGCCTCCTGGCTTTCAAAAAGAAATATGCTTTACGGACGGTGACACGAATTCGGACGACTGTATTACCGTTTTATAAAATACTTTCATTTCCTTTTCGCAATCTAGATTATGTTGGTACTTCGTTTGGCAAAGTAATTTAAATCTAAATCAGATGTTGGTCTTTCGTAATCTAATCTAGCCTTTTAATATATAATCATGTAATTTGAAACTCTTTCATTCAAACTATGTATAATTGCAGAGACCTCGTTTATGTTCTCTAGAAAAGATTATTCAAATAGAGCTACATATATGGGTTCAAAGGAATATGAAAGCAAGCGTGGGTGTTCTAAATAGAACCAGTTTATAGAGACCCTTTCGAAAAGTCTGATATCGCGACCTACATAATACAGGTATACCGTAGTTTCGAGGTCCGAGTCCTTCTATGATTGGTCTCTGTGAATAATAACTACACATCCTGAGGCTTGGATGGGTCACTGCGCAGTAACTGGTGACTTTCTTTGTCTTCGTTTTATGTTAATCTGTATCGTTGTTACTATGCTGTTATTATCCGAGGTTTCATCTGAACGTTTCTTTGTTCTTCAAAACAGACATTTTCTTTTACTATTTACCTTGTACGAAAAAAACAATGGATATTATACTTGCGCAGTTCTCAAATAGAGAGAGGAAGTAGTCACACTTGGCCACGTGGAAAATGTAGAAAGGAATAAAATTGTAGTAAAGTCTTTCGTGTGTACAGTTTGTAGTACTTAAGTAGGCAGCTCAAGAATTTATGAAGAAAAGCGAGTCTTCACATCACAGTATGCACAAGAAAATGTATGTAAATGAAGAAAAAGATAACACAAAAATAGACAGTCAATTAGCAAAACTTTTTATCATAGCACAAAAACCGAAAGAACTCCCTTGGAATAACGAAATTATTCCAGTCGATAAGGTTTTCACAAGATCATCTGAAGGTGAACCATATAATTAGTCATTCTCATTCAGAACTCATTTCGTCTGAGAGTGAAAGACACGTCCTTCTCGAATGTCGGGACCTTGGGGCGTCCGATCCTTGAAACCTTGAAAGCTGTCTTGAACAAGACCAACAATTTAATAAAAATGAAATTCTACGTAACTTTAGAACTTTACCGTTTATGACTTTAACAAGGTCTTGGATTAACTTACACGTGGGAGTAAAATAATAGGCAAATTGGTTAGGATAACAGAAAGGTGGACAGAGATACCATACACGGTTTATAGGACATCATGATTACCAAGGAAAAAACCACGGATAAGGAAAGAACCAAGGATTCATTAAATGATTCCAGATCCGTATCGAAGAAATTTTCCAAACTAACAGGGATTGAAAATGTTGAAAAGATTACATCACGATACCGATCCCCTATGACGGTGATCAGTCCTGCTACACATTGAGGACTACCGGATTCTTTTGTATCTAAAACCTCAATAATACCACGAAAAGAGATTGACAACACAAACGGTTGTTTCTCAACTGCCAGTATAAGTTACGTCTGCCTCAGTACATTAGCGAACGCCCTTTGAATACAGTTTGTAAATACATCTACTCAGAAACCGAATTAGTTTGGACATATTTATGGACTTGGAGCTAATTATCCTACACTTGTAACAGCACTGGAGCTAAATTTGATCCTCTCGAGAAGTTTTAAAGCCAAGTAAACACGTATTTCAATATTCAAAAGGAATATTCCGCTTGTGTCCTTTACCATACTTCGATTAACATTAAAACAATACCGAAGCCAAACTTCTTGGTAGAAGTTTCTATTCCAATATTCAAATGAGTTCAGTGGTGCAGAAACTCCATCGTTTAGAGTTTAGAGTTGAAGCGACGGAACTTGAACAGCCGAAACATTGTTCAGAAAACATTCTGCGGTTGACTACAAGTCTACAATACTGTGATGTCATTAATGTTTAGTGGATTTGGCTGGAACAATGGCTTATGGCTGGAGACGAATATCGATCGATTTGTTGTTCGCTATATATTGCTGCTTATATTGAGCTACTAGTTAGTTCTCGATTGTAGTGGTTTGAATTCTACACTTCTTCACAATTAATATGATTCACCATTTATTCTGCTTCTATTTCTACGTCTTTATCAAAGCGTGCATATCAATTTCATTTTACGATTACTATCCAATTAATTCCAAACGGGTAGCATCTACCAGGATCGTAGCTACACCTACCAGTTAGTCATTTATACCATATTTAGCTGAACCGGTGCGAGTTCAGGATAATGGCGGCGAATGCGTCACCAGGCGCCGGGGACTTGTCGCGACACGAACACCAAAATAACCGACGGATAGACAGACAAACGCTACTTGAATATGTATAGATAAGTGATTTGCATCATTTGCATGCTTCGAACATGTTGAAGTAGGCTCGGCTAGTTCTTGTTCACTTTTGAGAAAGTAACGGTAGTCACAACAGTTTACGAAGGAAATTATTGCAACTTTTAATGGAATGAGAATTTTAATCAAATCTTACCTATTTGCTATTGTAAATGCAAAAGTTTGTGAGGAATAAGGATGTAAGGATGGATGTTTGTTATTATTTCAGGCAAAAACTAGTCTTCGAACGAGTTTAGATGAGCACACAGATAGTTTATAACCTGGATTTAATACAAAGGATCATTGTCTGAGTAGTATAATCCAATCGGACAATTATCGAACTCCACGTGCTCAAAGCTGCGGGCATAAGCTAGTCTACAGATAAAGCAATTCTCATAACAATAAATATTTTCCATAAGCGTCTTCTATTTATTTTCGGAACATTCCAAAATCTGAGAGAATTCAATTAGAAGGAACAGGACGAGCAAGTACCTCGGGCACATGTTACGTAACTACCTAATACAGTTAGCTTCGAGAAACATCGTCTCGTTGAAACTGGGTAATTTTCCTTTATACCGGAGTTTGGATGTTACTTAATTAAATATTCAAGACAGATTATTAGTTTATTAGCTAGTCAACTTACTTGTAGGTTGGAGCGAGATCGTCTCGGCATGACGCCCACCACTTCGCCCTTCATGATCGATTCGATTACTGAAACAAATAAGGTAAAGTCAATGTTTGGATTTGTGGTTGGTAACCGTAAAACACGAGGAGAATTTGATTCTGTATCTATCTGCTTTGGATTAGATTATTAGATAATAAAGCTAGGAATAAAATACATAAGATCTTCTACGTTGTCTGTACAATGTTTTAACTTTTCTCTTCATCAAAAGTTTATCATACTGAAATTAAACCCGTTAGCCGTTACGTGAGAACAAACTCATCTTTGGAAGTTAGTAAAGACTGCATTTCCTTCCTAGTTTAGTTCCTAGTTACTCGTAAGTAGCTTGTAACGTGTAAGCGTACATTCTTCAGCATAATGCAACTTCAATTACTAAGGTTTCAATCCAATTATGCACATAAAAGTATTTACAACACCATCCTATGTACTCATTGCAATATGGACGTTAGCACACACGGTTACACAATATTATAATGCACTATTATTAGTCCGTCAGCTGCTATCTAAACAAAGCATCGATTTATAAAAGATATCTTCGTATTCCTAGCCCCACATTGCCCCGAGCTACGTTCATTGTTTGATGAAACTTGTACGTGTACTTAATAATTTCTCAGACAGCTAGAACAAAGAGAATCTTCTTAACTAATGAACTTTCTATTTATGGGCACAAAAGCAAATATTTTTTAGATAGTCTTTCAATTTGTACAAAGGTTAAGTGCCTCAGAGATACGATTGTTTACTCCGTTGTCTCGTAATCGGGTCAGTAGTTTAGATAAACATTTATAAATGTCGACCTTACCTACAATATGCTAAGCGATGGGTTAGTCCCGCTATGGTATGGTCCCGGTATGGCACCCTCTTAAAATACCTATCAAAAAGTCCCGCTATGGTACCCATCTTTTAGATCTACGTTAGACAATAGAAGGTACAACTGAAAAGAAAAGTGTATCTATAAATAAATACTTTTAGGAGTGTATCAATAAAACGTCTGTTTGCGATATTAAATCAGTCTTTTATTAATTCAAAATATTTATAAAAAAATATCAAACAGTAAAACGAAATATTAATTGCAATGTAATTTTTAAAATAATCAACAATATCAATTACCAATAATCAACAATAAAAAAAATATAAAAAATCCACATCTCAGAAAAGTATTACTGTAAATATTATAAACTACAAATAAAAACAACATCCAGACATAAATATTAGTTACAAATAATCAACATTGAGAAAAGGCAGTAATTGTAAATTTATATAAACTACAAAAATAATCAACAACCAACAAGACAAATATATTAATTACAAATAATCAACATGGAGAAAAAGGCGCAAATTGTAAACATAAACTACAAAAAATAATCAACATCGAGAAAAAGTATTAAACATTTTAATAGGCTAAAAACAAAATTAAAATAAACTATTTTTTTAAATGTTCTGATCGAAATGTTGACTTTGATATGTTAATCAGAAAATCACCAATGGAGATAGCTTTATTTTCGTAACTTTTTGTTAGCTTTTGAATCTGGCGGTCGATTTCTATACTTGTTCTTTTTCTTGAATTTATAGGTGATCTTTTTAGTCGAAAGCTATAACAAAAATCATCAGTTATTTAAGTTAAGCTATATTTTTTTCAGTAACCGTCTGTAATAGAAGGCGACAACCAATAATATCTACCAAAATAAATAAAATCAAATCCATTTTCAAATTCTTGTACTCGTATTATGTAAAAAAATATATGTCGACGCGTCAAATTAATTATAGTTTGCAATTACTTAATAATTAAATAATTCAGGTTAATCAAACCAATTTTAAAAATCCTATATTCGCTTAGTAGCTTTTCAAACTATTATTGTCAATTCATTTGATTTTGTAATTTTAATTAGGATGTTTTAGATGGTCAATATACCTTGGTATCATGACCAAACAAACTTGTTTATAAACTGCAAGTTATGATTTGTGTTACTTAAAACGATTTATTACCTAAACGATATTCTTAATTCATTTTATGATTTGTAAACATCAATCGGTGTGTTTTTATCTAGCAGCAGTAACATTTGATTAAAAACATTAAAACAGGAAATAACGTCCGTTGCTGCGTTTGATAAAAACACATCCGATTCCAAATAAGAAAAGCTAAAATTTATTTTCTGGTTTTAAAATTACTAATAAATTGAGTTAATGATTGTCGATTTATAATAGCGATTAAATTTCACTCATTGTTTGATTTGAAATGTTAAACATTTATGCAAGTTCCGGTGGCGTGATCGGCCATGTTGTTTTCTTTGTTTGAGTTAAGTTGAATCGTTGATAAGTGTTAGAGGGCCCATTCTGCCGCTGGAAATTGTAGAGAGCAGAAGACTCAGGAGATCCTGTGAGTAAATACGTTTTATACCTAGTTTTAAATTGCTGTGTTTTCTAATAATAATTAAGTGCCTAAGTTGAATTGTACAAAATTATAAAGTGTTGTTCAATTTGTTTGGTGTTTTCATTATCCTGCAATGTCTGAGAATAATAACGAGAGTGGTGACGTCAGCAATGCTGACGTCACTATTTCTAAAAATTTAAGTGGGAACCCTCCGCCGTTATCAGAAGTGGGATATCTACCCCCTTCTGCCGGACATTCTGTTGTAAACAATGAAAATGTTTCTGCTTCTGCTATCGGCGTACCCACTGAGTTTTTCTCACAGATGTTGCAGGTGATGAAGGGCATGACGGATCGTATTAATTCTAAACAAGCAGATAAAGTTAAAATTAGTGACGTATTTTTACCGTCGTACGATCCGGATGCCAATATAGGAATACGCGAATGGTGTCAACACGTGAGTACAGCCATGGATACCTACAGCCTGACCGATTATGATATTAGAATGAAAGTTGGAAGTTTACTTAAAGGTCGTGCCAGGTTGTGGGTGGACAATTGGTTGGTTTCCACATCCACGTGGCAGGAATTGCGCAATTTATTAATAACCACATTCGAGCCTGAAAATAGGTACTCTCGTGACATTCTTCGATTCAGAGAGCATACTTACGACAATACTAAGGATATTGCGCAATTTCTGTCTCAAGCTTGGGTACTTTGGCGCCGAATCACAAAAGATAAATTATCAAATGAGGACGCGGTTGAGGCGGTTATTGGCTGTATTGGGGATGACCGACTAAGGATTGAATTATTGAATGCACGTGCGGTTTCGGTTCCTGAACTTATTTCTGTGGCATCATCTATTCGCCACATTAAAAGACCTAACCCAAATTCATCTAATGCTCAGTCGGTTATCAACAAGCGACCACGATTTTCTGAAAAGCAACAGTTTTGCCAAGTATGTAAAAGGTCGGGCCATGAAACACGGGACTGTCGTTTTAATAAAAAACCTGATAGCATGCAATCACGTCCTCAAGAAAACAAATCTGTTTCTCAGACAGTTAGTGCCGAGACAGACAAACCAACGTGTACATTCTGTTCAAAGATAGGCCATACATTTGACAAATGTTTCAAGCGTGAACGTGCAGTAATATCTAAAATTAATTGTGTGGGTGCAAATAAGTTTGCTTTTATGCAAATAAAAATTGGTAACGTTAAAATTCAGGCCATGTTTGATAGCGGTGCAGAGTGTTCACTAATACGCGAGTCTGTAACGGCGAAATTGCCTGGAAAAAGAACGAATGAGGTTAGCTATTTAAAGGGTATTGGTCAATTTACGGTGCTTTCCCTAACAAAAATAACAACAGTATGTATTATCGACAATTTACGAGTAGAGCTTCAATTTCATGTAGTAGCAGATTATGAGATATGTGCTGATGTCATTATTGGCATAAATCTTGTCGACAATACAAACATTGGAGTATTAGTGACGTCACGGGGTGCTAAACTGTTTCATCAACCGATAGTAAACCACATACGATCTGATAATAATAAATTTGATAACTTGGATTGTGATTTAACTGACGATGATCAAGTAGCTGAATTGAAAATATTGCTTAACAAATATGAACATGTATTCATTCGCGGGTTCCCAAAGACCAGGGTGAACACCGGTGAATTAGAAATCCGGCTACAAGACCCCACTAAGCGAGTGGAACGTCGACCATACCGTTTAAGCCCGGTTGAACGGGAGAAAGTACGCAATATTGTAAGTGAGCTACTTGAACACAAAATCATACGCGAAAGTAAATCTTCGTTTTCGAGTCCAATAATATTGGTAAAAAAGAAAAATGGTCAGGATCGTATGTGTGTGGACTTCAGGGAATTAAACAGAAATACCCTTAGGGACCACTACCCTCTACCAATAATTTCGGACCAAATAGACCAACTGGCTGGTGGTCATTTCTTCTCTACATTTGATATGGCAGCTGGGTTCCATCAGATTCCAGTTGCAGAGGAGTCAATTGAAAGAACTGCATTTGTCACGCCTGATGGGCTTTACGAATATCTAGCCATGCCATTTGGTCTAAGCAACGCTTGCTCGGTTTACCAGCGTTGTATTAATAAAGCATTGATGCCGCTATTGATAAAGCAGGTATGCCAGGTTTACGTAGACGACGTCCTCTCAAAATGTAGGGATTTCCAAGAAGGCATCTCTAACATAGAGCAAATATTAATTGCTTTGCAAAAGGCTGGCTTCTCAATTAATATTGAGAAAACGGTTTTTTTTAAACGTTCCATTGAGTACTTGGGCAATATAATAGCCGATGGGCAAGTTGGTCCAAGTCCAAAGAAAGTGGAAGCTTTAACAATGGCACCAGTACCGACTACAGTTAAGCAAGTCAGACAATTTAATGGCCTCGCTAGCTATTTTAGGCGTTTCATTCCCAATTTTTCCCGAGTTATGATGCCACTTTACGAGTTAACAAAAAAAGACACTAAATGGGAATGGAACGGCAGACATGATGAGGCTCGTAACAAAATTATCCAGTATTTGTCTACTGCGCCTACCTTATCTCTATTTCAGGAAGATGCGCCAATTGAACTCTACACTGACGCCAGCAGCCTTGGATACGGAGCTGTACTGGTCCAGGTAATCGACGGACGCCAGCACCCGATCGCTTATATGAGTCAACGTACTACTGACGCGGAAAGCCGCTATCACTCATATGAGCTGGAGACACTGGCGGTGGTGAGAGCAATCAAACACTTCAGGCAGTATCTGTATGGACGTAAGTTTAAAGTTATTACAGATTGCAACGCTCTCAAGGCATCCAAACACAAGAAAGACTTGCTACCTAGAGTACATCGCTGGTGGGCTTTTCTACAAAATTATAATTTTGACGTAGAATATAGAAAAGGTGAAAGGCTGCAACACGCAGATTTCTTCAGCAGAAATCCCTCTGGTGAGTTTTGCACAAATATATTAACATCCGACATGAAATGGATACAAATAGAACAACGACGCGATGAAAAGCTGCGTTCACTTATAGAAAACCCTACTCCTGGTTTTGAAGTTGAAGACGGTGTCCTAAAGAAGATCTGCGCAGACACTGTGCTTGGTACATATAAGCTTACAGTAGTTCCAAAAGCATTCCAGTGGAGTCTAATTAATTCATACCACACATCGCTACATCACCCGGGTTGGGAGAAGACCCTGCAAAAACTGAAGCAATCTTACTGGTTTGATAAGATGAGCACCGGCGTGAGGAACTTTGTTGAAAACTGTGTCATATGCAGAACTTCGAAGGGGCCTTCTGGTGCAATTCAGGTACAACTACATCCAATCCAAAAACCCACGGCACCATTTCAAGTGGTCCATATGGATATCACTGGAAAATTGGGCACCAGAGACTCTCAAGGACGTGATGAATATGTGATCGTTATAATTGACGCATATACGAAGTACATACTTTTAAGTTACTCCAATGACAAAACCCAGGGTAGTAGTCTTGCTGCTTTGAAACGCCTCATACATCTATTTGCAACACCTATACAGATTGTGGTTGATGGTGGAAGGGAGTTCCTAGGTGAATTCAAGGTCTATTGTGATCGTGTTGGTATTGATATCCATTCAATAGCGCCAGGAGTTAGCCGAGCGAACGGACAGGTGGAACGTGTGATGGGTACGTTAAAAAATTCTCTGACCATGATCAAAAATTATAACACCGAGAAATGGCAAGTTGCATTAGAAGCATTGCAGCTCGCATTTAATTGTACTGCACATCGAGTGACCGGCGTTGCACCCCTTACTCTCCTCACACGACGACAACATTGTGTCCCACCAGAGCTCCTGAAATTGGTTAACATCGACAACGAATCAATGGATTTCGATTTACTAGAGCAACATGTAAGTGAGAAGATGACTGCTGCAGCACAATACGAAAAACAGCGTTTTGACAAAAATAAAGCAAAACTCAAACCATTCCAAAGGGGAGACTACGTCCTCATCAAGAACAACCCACGTAATCAAACTTCTCTTGATTTGAAATACAGTGAACCATTTGAGATTTACAGAGTGTTGGACAATGACCGCTACATGGTGAAAAGGGTCACAGGCCGAGGACGACCGCGTAAGGTGGCTCACGATCAACTACGTAGAGCTCCTCAGCCAGGCGCTCAGGCAACCGTGTCGACGGAATCTGAAGAGGATAATGAGCAACCACCTGGAACATCGCAGTTGATAACTCCAACACCCGAGCTTCGTCCATTGCAAGTGACTACATCAAGCCCATCATTACCATCTACAACTCTAGGAGACTGTCCTGTGGATGCCTAATAATTTCGGTGAGTTCTATCCGATAATAGAAAACCTAGTTCTAACTAATAATATTACTACTTAATGGGTGTGGCAAATTGTTTGCCAATTCATACCTATTACATTTATAAAGTTTATTGGACTTGCTCACCAGTACCTACAGTGTTCGCAAAATGTTGGCGAGTTCGGTCATTTCTCAATTTATGATGAGTTATGGCCCATGTTTATAAAATGAAGTAAATATGAAAGGCGATTTTGTTTTATAAAATCTATGAGTTTCTAACCAATATGTCATTTTCATAAAATTAAGCCTACGTATTGTGATGAAGTCCACATACGATACGAGAGCTATTTCATGTTTCCATAATAACCCGTGTTGACCACGATCATATTAAATGATCCAGACGACACCATCGACCTAGACCCATTTCCTTTAGAGCCTCTGTGGACCACGGCGCTCATACCGCCCAGACCACAGCATCATCATCTTACTCCCGTGTGGACCACGATCACTAAATGATCCAGACCACACCATCGACCTAGACCCATTTCCTTTAGAGCCTCTGTGGACCACGGCGCTCATACCGCCCAGACCACAGCATCATCATTTTACTCCCGTGTGGACCACGATCATTATAAATGATCCAGACCACACCATCGACCTAGACCCGTTTCCTTTAGAGCCTCTGTGGACCACGGCGCTCATACCGCCCAGACCACAGCATCATCATCTTACTCCCGTGTGGACCACGATCATTCTAAATGATCCAGACCACACCATCGACCTAGACCCGTTTCCTTTAGGGCCTCTGTGGACCACGGCGCTCATACCGCTCAGACCACAGCATCATCCCTTATCTACGACAACATAAACAATACAGTGTTACGTGGAGTAACTGTATTAAAATAAAATCATAATTATGTAGTGGCATGATGCGGTTGCATTGTCACATAAACATATTTCATGCCATCTTCCATTCTGCACTAATATGTTGAGAATGTGTAATTGAACTATAATTATTGCTCCATGCAGCTGATGACTTGATGAAGTTGTTTAGCTATCCTACTTGAAAATAAATTATGTAGTGACATGATGCGGTTGCATTGTCACATAAACTTATTTCATTCTATCTCCATTCTGCGCTAATATGTTGAGAATGTGTAATTGAACCATAATTATTGCTCCATGCAGCTGATGACTTGGTGAAGTTGTTTAGCTATCCTACTTGAAAATAAAGTTGAAATTTGCAATAAAATGCTTGAGTAAAAAACTTTACCGACCCAAATTATCAGCTAGCGAGCCTGTGTAGAGGCGCTAGACTACAATCTAACATTTCACATTTCAGAATGATTACCTCGGGCTGGTGCAGAGCGCGCACCACCTCGCAGAATGGCCGTGTCGACGCGTCAAATTAATTATAGTTTGCAATTACTTAATAATTAAATAATTCAGGTTAATCAAACCAATTTTAAAAATCCTATATTCGCTTAGTAGCTTTTCAAACTATTATTGTCAATTCATTTGATTTTGTAATTTTAATTAGGATGTTTTAGATGGTCAATATACCTTGGTATCATGACCAAACAAACTTGTTTATAAACTGCAAGTTATGATTTGTGTTACTTAAAACGATTTATTACCTAAACGATATTCTTAATTCATTTTATGATTTGTAAACATCAATCGGTGTGTTTTTATCTAGCAGCAGTAACATTTGATTAAAAACATTAAAACAGGAAATAACGTCCGTTGCTGCGTTTGATAAAAACACATCCGATTCCAAATAAGAAAAGCTAAAATTTATTTTCTGGTTTTAAAATTACTAATAAATTGAGTTAATGATTGTCGATTTATAATAGCGATTAAATTTCACTCATTGTTTGATTTGAAATGTTAAACATTTATGCAAGTTCCGGTGGCGTGATCGGCCATGTTGTTTTCTTTGTTTGAGTTAAGTTGAATCGTTGATAAGTGTTAGAGGGCCCATTCTGCCGCTGGAAATTGTAGAGAGCAGAAGACTCAGGAGATCCTGTGAGTAAATACGTTTTATACCTAGTTTTAAATTGCTGTGTTTTCTAATAATAATTAAGTGCCTAAGTTGAATTGTACAAAATTATAAAGTGTTGTTCAATTTGTTTGGTGTTTTCATTATCCTGCAATGTCTGAGAATAATAACGAGAGTGGTGACGTCAGCAATGCTGACGTCACTATTTCTAAAAATTTAAGTGGGAACCCTCCGCCGTTATATATATCTGCTTTTAAAAATACCTATTAAACGTTCGTACTTGTAAAGCAATGAAATTAACAGGTCCTTACTGATATTGTTGTTCTTTACTTTTTTGCCATATAATTAGAGTTAAGTACTCAAACATCATTTTGGAAAGTAACCAAGATATTATACCTATTTTCCATTATATGCAGCCAGCCGTCTTCAATATCTTGTTTTGGCAAAAACGCCAAGCCTATGCATTGCTTAACATGGTTCGAGGACTCTTCGTGTTCCATGAGATTTAAAGATTTCGCTTTTTTGATAACGTTCTTTTGAAAATGTACGTTACGTTACATCCATTTATTTTGATATCAGGAAAAATCTTCGCTGCTGCATTTATTACTCCTATTTCATAATCGAAGGTAAATTTCGATGGACGCCATTCAGGCAAAGTTTGTTTAATCAATTCGAAAACTTTTTCATAAGTTTTCCCTTCTTTGTTTTTTAACAGAATATAAAATAATGGTGCTACATTCGTGGATAACTCAGTGCTTCCCATGTCTCCATGAATGACATAAACTTGTTCGAATGGGTTTGGGCAGCCGTCGAAAGTGCCATCACCAAAGTAATGCGTTACACATTTTATATATTCCTTTACTTCTGTCGAGGAAAATATAATTATTCGATTACAGTCTTCATTACAATAATCAGCCAATACATACTTATTAAATTCTTCTGGTATTATAATTTCTTCCACATTCTTAAATTGTGTTTTTGGTACGTTCAACGACTTATTTCGGTGTCTGTATAATACTGTTTTTAATTTTTTATAGTCAGGAACATTTCCTGTAAGGTGTAACCCTTTGTCTTTTAAGTTACCCATGTGTTTTTCGAAAATTTTCTGTACTGATCCGTAATTTGAATTTACTTCTTTTTTGCACTCACTTATAGCCATTTGAACTTCATTGTCTTCAAAATGTGGCACGCACTGATCACTGTGTTTATAATCTTTAATTATTGTATTATTGGTATTCTCAATAGTTATATATCCACTACATTTAATACTATTTCTCCTATTTACACAATGCCAAGTACTTGAATTTTTATTTTCTCTGCGTTTAATATATTTATGTCCGGCACGTAATAAAGTTTTTCCACCGCGTCGACTGTCAATAATTATTAAATTTACACCACGTGAACTACTTGACCCAGACATTGCAATAGATAAACTAACAAGCTATCCTAATTACTCATATCGCAAAAGTACAGCTGCAAATAGCAAACTAAACCCGGAATAATACTGTCTCTCTCTATTTTCATAAAAACAAAAGGGAAGAGCTAGATACGAATTCGAGGAAGGGCTCGTCTCTATTGTTTTACGAAAAAACCGGTTGGTCAGGTAACTACCTGAAGTGAAACGACAATTACCGAGCGTGATTTGTTTAAAAAATAGTATTAATAAATATTTTTAATACAGTTGCTCAAAAAGTGTCGTATTGCAGGGACGTATAGCGTTCGGGATGGGGGCTATTACGTACTCGTGCTTTTTCTTTACCTTTCCCGAACTCGTGCGTTCTCTTTCCCAACTGTCAAAATAATGTCCATTAAAAAAAAATCAACCACGAAGTATTTACTAAATAAAATCATAGAAGTTTTTATGATTCATGCAAATATTTCTAAAGAAGCTACTAATTTGTTTCAATATCAGATTTAATTATTTGATTCAATGAGATCTCATTAAATTTCATTTTTATTTCATATCAATAAAAAAAATCTACTGAAGACTTGGCTGTATGGGCATAGTTCCCTTTGCCTACCCAGAATGGGTAAAGAAAACAAAAAAATCTCTGCTTATTCTTTTACGGTAGGCGCCATTTTCCAAAAATGTTCTTTGCGAGTTTAATTACGGTTTTATTATTTTATTAAATTGCTTCATTTTTTCGCAACTGTATTAAAAATAGTTGTTCAGTACACGTGCGGAACCGTCATTGCAACTTGTTCCGACTGTCAATCCTCGCCGTCGGCTGTGCCTCGGCTCGGTTAGACATTTGTCGAAACTCTTTGCAATGACAGGCTTTCCGCACTTATATTGAAATATACTATTTTTATTTATACTATTTTTTTCTTAACGCATTGTATAACTTTTCTTTACAACAGTACCAAAAACTGAAGGGTACCATAGCGGGACTTTTTGATAGGTATTTTAAGAGGGTGCCATACCGGGACCATACCATAGCGGGACTAACCCATATCTATTTAAAAATACATTAAGTATAAATCATAACTGTGCGTGGTGAAACCGGCCATTGTTCCACAGATGGCCGAAGATTGTTCAGTGCAGCGTGAAGGTTATGTAACCAGACCCCATTGTTTCCATGTACCCACATAAATGTTATCGTAATCAATCATGACGATCCTTTTAATCGTTAACCAGAATAATGGTGTGTAATGTGACAAAGCGATACGGTTTCGCATTGTTTGGGCTCCATTGGCTGATTGCTTTTCGTTCCAATTGTGCTTGTTGTATGTACATAAGGGGTATTGTTGACGTATTTACCTCCATCGCCGAGGAGCCTCATCTGCACCAGCGACGGATCCTCGCTGTGCTCCTCCAAAACTGTATCATCTGTTACCGTCAGCTCCTGGGAACAAAATAACGAATAAAACCTTTATTACTGTGTTTTTCTGTGAAGCTACTACATAACCGGAATCCGGATTCATAGAAATCGCCTCGTTTATAGAACCAGATATGGTAATACGATCACCTATGATGATCTGATACCGTTATAACACCTCTCGTCTCTGCGTTGGTCGCGGCAGTTTAACTCGTTACTATTAGCGCCATCTAGTTCTAAACGTAGGCATCGTTGTTTTCAGTAACAGGTGGTAACTCTGGTAGTTGTTTAATATATATAGAAGAATCCATCTAAATTATAAATGAGTTCGAAAGAAGCCAAAAAGGCGGACTCATAAATATTTTGTTAAGTTCTTTCATCGACGCTATTAATAAATTTCCATTCCATCATACAAACAAGAATGCTCATAGTATAAGTATAATCAATTTCTTTGGAAGCAAAACACGAAGTTTGGCAGGTGTTTTATATTCGTAAGCAAACAAGATTCCCTAAATTCCCATCTAAACTTTCTCACGCCCGAGCGCTGTTCGGTTAAGTTCGGTGGAATATGGCGTAAACAAATACGTCTCTGTTTTATGTTCGTCGTCGAGTGGGTACAGGTGTTTGAGCGAATATAACCTTGAACGTACCTATTAACTCTCCGCCTACCGTGAGCTTAATCTAAATCGAAAATGTATTCACAAAAACAGCGTCTGGATCGTTCTTTGTACCTATCCAATTCTTACGCACGGATGATCGTGTTGTATAGGAAAATGCGGACATCCTTTGTCGAATCATCATTGGAATAGTGACAATGATACGCATTGTTAATCGAAAACTTCAATAATACAATGCTACTCGAATAGTAAACCAAACGTTTGTCAATCATATCAATAAAACAAACAAAGAGAGTTGTCGATAAACATGTCGACAGCCGACAGATAAAGTTGGACACAAACTTGCGAGAAACAAAGAAGAAACTGTAAGAAAGTTACTTGAGAAACAGGCAAAGGGGGCGAACGAGGGGGTTACTCAAAACTTCGACGTTTCGGACTCCAGCTATACGAAGCTCGCGAAGAACGAACGAAGTTTTCCACTCGCTAATTCGCAGTATAAATTTGTTTAACGTCTCAACTTTTTAACTGTAATTACTTAGCAAAGTTCGGGATAGATTGAAGTACTCCGAAACTCTGACAGTCTGAAAAGAGTTTGATGAGTTATTGTCATAATTGTAGTTGGCAGTTCGCAATCACCCGAACAAGGACGACTAGAAGTCGAGGTTTATGTTCTTAACTTTGCGCAGGCCTTCACTTTGTATATCTTTTAAGATGTACTTACTTACTCCCCTATTTCAAGTACCCAAGTCTTGAGCTCATTTTTCGCATAGTGAAACTAGTGCCATTGGCATTGCAAAGTAATGTCTACACAGAGTAATAATAGAATTTTTAGTTCAATGTAGAGCTGCAGGCTGGAATGGATCATATTCTTTTGTCTCACCTCTATATTGTTTGAACCTTTTGGTAATTAAGGCGAAAAAAAAGTAAACTATACAATGAAAACGTGGATTGGAGTTATTTCACGTTAAGATTCTTTTCAGTGGATATTTTTCGAAGAACAAAGTCCTTACGCCAGAATAAAATTGTAGACCCCCAAAACGTGTCAAAAGAAACACTGACTACCGTCTATCTTTAAATTGAAAAACAAAAACAATTCCTATTCGTGTAACATTAAACAGTAGCAACAAAACATTTAACAAGCAATCCAAACAGAAACATTTCGTTTGGATACAAGTTCGACATCGCCAACGCAAAGGAGCGGAGATGAAAGAAAAACAAAGTGTTTCAATAACGCAAAACAACAAAGTTTGTTTAGAGAAGTTACCGAAGGGGTGAACGGGGTGGAACGGGGCGCCATAAACCACCCACACGCCACAATATCGATACAGCTATATTCACTAACAAATTCCCCAAATATATTACAGATTAATCTTGATTGAATAGTCTATAAGCTGATTTCACGCTACCCAGAAACGAATTTACTATAGTACCAACCAAGTATTGCTAGGCAACGAACCGCAGTAGGGAACTAATTAAAGGAAATGATTGTACAATAATAAATTAATAAGCATTAAGACGGAACACGGGCAGACGATTACAACTTCCTCTCATAAATAAATATGACCAAGTCGTAATAAATATGTATCGCGTAATGAGGATAGCGGTTCTTCTTGTAAAAAAATGTCGGATAGAAAATATTAACATGCTCATAGCAGATAACATCATTGATGGTTGTAAATCGAGATGTTTTACAGCGAAAAATGATTTAGCTAGTGTGTACAAAAACACTCTCACAATAAACATTTCACAAGACGTAAGCACGAATTTTTCGCAAGAAATAATAATTATAAATAGTTTTCGTTTGATCGCAATACCAATAATTTGTTTATACGATACCTTGTTTACATTCTTTGCAAACGTACTCGTATATATATGTTTATCGTGCTAAGTACACGATACACAGGTTTACATAAGAAACTAATATTATGTAACAAGTTAAACGGTTGGTGAGCCGGCCTTGATCCGTAAACAATGAACGGTTGGCGTTTCAAGTACTATACGGGCATGGAATTTCAAATTACGGTTATTAATATTCAACTAGACTACACCCAGCTCGCATAGATTAAACTTGAAGCAAACATGCGTTAATTCTGTATCCCCCTAGGAGAGTACGCTCAAAGTAAAAGAGCTTGTTATTTTCAACCACATACATGTATTCCTCTCTGCAGAGTTTCATCGTCTTGACTCTCATGAGACTAACTCGTAATAAACGTACAAGGTTTTCCAGTTATGTTAGTTAGAATCGCTATCAAAGACCATACTGTTGTAGGACAAACTGTGGCTTTAAAGACAATTTAATGGACTGCAATTAATTGAACGGCACTTGGTCCTGCGCGCGACACATCGATCACGGAATTCAATTAAATCTCCATCAGTGTTACCTCACACGGACGCTGTCGACATAAATTGACTCGCTGTTTTACTAAGTTCTTGTACATCTACATGGCCGACGTTGGCAGTTACTCGTGCATGTTACACGTCCATAGCTGCATTCGAATTAACGAGTTCCATCAAAGTACTTAGTTATCCATCAATACGTACTGAACAGGTTCTACAATTCCAGCAGGCGCCGGCGACCAATACAGAGGCAGCTTTATAATTGGAAGCATGTGGAAAGTTCAGGATTCCGTGTACACTTTTATGGAGCGACACAGCGATCTGCAGAACAGGTTTCCATATGTTGATCGAGTAACGAAGACGCTGTTCAAGTTGTTTCGTTGCTTATGAGCGCCCTTATAAATTGAACATCGTTGTCGGATGCCATCGCGTTCAATAAACCAAACTGGTTCTCTTCTGTACTTCCCGCTTTGGAATTATCTTGTAGAATGTCTTGTACAGTTACTTGTCGATGTTATAATGCTCACCTGCACTCAATTATTTAAGGTATTCCTTCGAGATCCTATTGTTAGAGGCAACGAGCTGGCTCACTGGCTGATAACAATTCACGAACCGTATTATCTTAATGGCTATTGTTATATCCTGTTCGAAATAGATAATTTTAAACGACTTGTTAATGTTGAGGAAGTTGACATAAAATCCTTTTTCTTCCAACTATGCTTTAATTTCATCACAATCACACTAAAAACTCAGTACAAAGCGAGTCTTTAATGCTCTAGAGCAATAAAAATGTATGAAATTTTATTATTGCACAGTTTATTTTTTTTAATCGCACCGGTGCCAATCTCAATGGATTAGCTCTATTCAGCCAGCCGATATCAATACTTTTTTTTTTACGTACGTATTATTCGTTTCTATCCTACTTGTTCCAAATTTAAAAAATGATTTGGCGGGAACTTTTGGGGAACTTTGTTAATTTTACTTGACAATATTTTTGGAATAGAAACGATAAAGTGTGATACTAATATACTATCTGATTTTGAGTTCTTCGGCTTAGAATAAAATTAAAATGGAATCATTTAGCGACACATTAACTCCGGAAAACATTCTAAATGAAGGCGACAGTGTTATAGAAAATCTTTTAACTGTTTGATATGAGTTTCTTTTATCTACTATTCTTTTATGTAATAGTTGAAAGAAAAGCAGATTATGCACCTCGCCTTAAGTAATTTATATTGCCCTCGTGCCTGTCAGATTAGAGCCCTCGCTAACGCTCAGGCTCTAAATCAGGCACTCGGTGCAATAATACATTACTTTGTGCTCGATGCAATAATCTACTATTATTCAACGACAAGATTGCATCATTTTATCATGAACCAAGTACCTAATAGAGAAGAATTTAATCAAATCTAGTTACTTTTCTATAGGTAGATTTATATCATATTCATCATAAATCACGTTTCTTTATTGGGAGATTGAATTGCTTTCGTTTTATAATTGGAACATAAAGAAAACGGTAGATGAATCTTAAAGGTTATTTCCCTTCCAAGAATTATAAACATGGCGTCTGATTCTAGGAGAATCCAGTTAACTTTTTATTTTTCTTGGTATTTCTGAGAACCTGTTTAATATTCACTCAAGTACCTAAATAAAGTTTACCCAACTACCATATTTTAAGGAAACTTCCACGTTAAAAAGTTTGAATGCACTTAAATGCTTTTTGCTGAAGTATTTTAGGAGTACGTACTACGTTTTCTTCTCCGAACATTTCTAAAATCTAGATTTCTGAGAAATGTTTGCGATAAAACTAAGCTCAGCTATATTTAAGCTTTTCTAAGCAAGTTCTCTAAGAACTTGGCTCTCGTAGTCTTGTCTTGTTACATTAAACTATCTAATCTTGATTAATAGAACTGCTTAGTTAGAGCGTATCGGAAACTGGCGCATTCATTATTTAGATTTACCCTTTTCCTAACTATTTTGGGATTGGTTATTACCAGTTTGACCGGCTAGTAAAATATTGAATACTGCAGAAAGCGAATGTTTGTCCTTCGTTGGACCCTAGTATCCATGAATCAATTAAATAGATCGATTGAAATGGATTTTATGGACATAATCAATCAGGCTATCATATAGGGTAAACCCGGGATAGTTGCCCCACTTTTTGAAAAGGCCTGATAATTTTTAAACTGTACGTTTTTGATGAAGAATTTCCATGAATGTAATTAGTTTAATCTTTTTACTAGCAATGTGACCCGTTTTTGTTGATCTAACAATAGCTAATTCTGCATAAATTGAGTTTTTGCAAAACCATTTTTTTGAGGATAGTTGCCCACATATATGGATAGATGCCTCACCATGAAAATGCTAAGGAGGATAGATGCCCTATAGATTAAAATAAGTACAATACAGAGTTTTTAAATGTTTTATTTGTAATCTTTAAGTAATTGTTATCATGGTACCCTCAAAAATAATTCAACATAAGTAAGGAAGGCAAAATACTAATAGGTATTTAAAAGTTTAAAAAATCAACCACATAGGTAATTAAATTTTGTCCTTAATTTAGGTCGAATTGGAAAGTGCTTTCAGTTTGCCGCAACTCTCTAGTCCTGTCTCCAACTAACTACCTACTCGAGGTCGTGCTCCTTCCTTTCTTTTATAAAATAATACATGGCATGGTTCACCTGTGATTAGTAGAAACAAATTAAAATACGCATTCAATAAACAACATAATACTTCAAATATATTTTCAACACTGGCGGTATAGTCCCGAAGTACGTTACAAACCTTCAGTAAAAATCTAGTGGAGAACGCAATTAGAATTAAGTATATCAAAATGAAAATAATAATGTTCAAAATATACTGACTTAATTATGTGTTCGGTATAGGGTATAGATGCCCCTAAGGGCACCTATACTGCAAAAAATCGGGGCGACTATCCTTTTCGCTATGGATAGATGCCCTTTCATTTTTTAACTTAACTAAATACAAAAGGGCAATTATTTATAAGTAGATATCTAGTTAATTAACCAATGCATGGATATAATCAAAATAGAACAGAATTATGTACTACATAAAAAGATATGTAACAGCAAATACTTACGCTTGAAACTTTGAAACGTTCGTCGTGTTCGTCGCGAGGATTATCGCATGCACAAGCATAACACGTCCATCCTGTGCGATGGTCTGCGGGGCATTTAGGTGTGGGGTGCACTCGGTCTATTTTTAGACTATTAACTCTGCGTTGCAATTTCGCGAAGTTGGGTTTTTAGAAAATGGGGCACCTATCCAACTGCGGCATCTATCCCGGATTTACCCTAAAACTACTCAGGATAAGCGATTACAGATAGACCCAATAATGTAGCATTTAGGCCATTTGGTAATCACTGTTCAATGGGTTTCATAGTTAAGCCAATGTGAGTGGCTCTAAAACATTTAGGTCTCATAGTATCAGCCAAAAAACATACGCAATGGGCATAGACCAGACCAGTCGCATCCAAACAAGCCGGACGACGACAGATCCTGTAATCCTTGCCTCCAGACAGTAACGGGAAGGCCCTGTTACCACCAAAAGAGGGACAAGTAGAGAGAAGAGTCGGAAGACGCACAGGAATCCATCGATCATCATCATTTCCGCCGAAAGATGTCTACTGCTGGACATAGGCCTCCCCATATTGGTCGCCATATTGACAGGTCCCGTCCCTTGCGGATCTCTGTAACCTTCACCAGGTCCTCGGTTCACCTAGTGGCATTGCGTCTCTCATCTCTCCTGTGATTTATCGAATCTTGCACGTCTCCTCCCGCTAAGCCCGGTGGAGCCCAGACCTCACACTGATTTTGGACACAGGCAGCTCAGGATCTGTCATTGGGGCGATTGTTTGGGGCCTCATCGTTATCTAGAACCCTACTCTCTATCTCTCTCTTTATAGAAGACAAAGGATCTTGGAAGTACTCACCCCAGTATGCTCGTTGACTCCAACGATGACGGCAGTGTACCATTGCGTGGCACCTGCAGACCGATACACCTGGGCGCGGCAGCCCCCGAGCACCGAAGGAGTGGTGGTCAGGATCCGCTGCCCATCCTGTATGGTCTTCCATTCTGCAGCTTCGGAGGACAACGAGGATAGTATGGTGGCATCTAGTCCAACGTCTGCTCCAGCTTGGCGGGCGTCCCAGTCCTGGAAATTAAGGATCATGTTAGTTTTTTGGAGGTCGATTGGGAGAAGTGAGAATTTGGATGTAGATCAAGTTTTTCATATTTATGATATTGTGTGAGCTGGAAGTTGGGAAACCATCATTGTTAGATATGCAAAGTATACAGTCACAAATAAAAGTGGAGTCTTCGAGACACGTGAACTAATAGTAAAGCCCGGTTTCGCAGGTATCCGTACCCAGGGATTTTCTATCTTGCAATAGCTTTTAACATTTCCGTTAAAAGTTAGTCAAGTCCCTTGGAAGTTATTTGGATAAACGATAGCAAAATAGCCCATTATATTTTCTATTCTAAAAAAAAATTCCATATATGTATGTAGGTATTTGAGTTCCAGAGCACCTTCTAAAGTTAATAATTGGCTGTGACGAATTTCCCGGGAAACCAATTCGCCTCTTTTGCAGGGACCGTACAACCCCGCTTGAGAGTTAAGCCTTTGGACAGGGTAACCCGTACATAGGGTAACTCATATCGCTGTGTTACCTTTTGTTCGAGTTACATCCTCGAACCCCAGCGAAATGGTTAACACTTTGAATAAGGTAACCACGTGAAGGGGTTAACCCCTTCAATGACTTAAGCCTTTGAAGAGGTTACCTTCCCGAAAAGCTTTTTTTCGTGTTACCCTGGATTACCTAATAAACTTTAGCTGCATCTAGGTGGGGGGATACTTGCACCCGTGCGCACCTTACTGTTTTTATTTAGTTATTACGATTTTGACAACAATTGATGCGTGACATTTAAGCGAACTAACAATTAAGATGAGTAAGACAGGTAAGTGATTATTTTAAAGTACTAAGTTAAATTAATAGTCTTTCTAGTGTTAAGTGGTCGGACCACGTTCATTTATACCCATGTATATAATAATTATACCTAATTTGTTCCTATTTTAGTAAGTAAAAAGTAGGTATTAAAAACTACCTACGATAATTATTAGATTAACACCAAGGTAATGCTATTTTTTATGTAAGATCAGGCGAAGTAACAAATATAAAATCTTACATTAACCCTATTGTTGGCGCTGTGTACAATTTGATACATTGAACTTTATGAAAATCTAGAAACGTTCCAAAAGGTATTTTCAAAACATTTATTACGAGATTTTATATGGTACAAAAGACAAAATATAATCCAAATTCTAAAAAAAAAATATTTTATCATATGTTAATCCAAATAATTATGCAGTAGAAAACAAAATAGCAAACCGACCAAAGTCGTCTGGGTGTTGCAAGATAAAAACACAATTTTTTTATTATATTTATGTCAAATTATTTTCAAAAGCTGTTTAATTCAAATAGGTATATTGGCTACTTAGAAACGCTACTTTCAAGTATCAAAATGGTCTGAAATCGTAAGTAATTTACTGTTTTTCTTAGTGTATCAGATATGATACCCTGCCAGATTCCATCCTTTTAGATAATTTTTCGCATGTATCAAATACGTGACATTGCTTGATTTGTACGGTTTCAATTTATTATATAGTTATTACAATATATCTATTTTATATTATGTATATTGTCATTATTATTGTTTATTTTTAATTTCTGTCACGTGTGGTTTATCGGCTTATTATGCAAAAACAAAGTTTAAACGTGGTTTAATAATAACTGCCACTCGGATCGATCTTTAGGTTAAGCTGCGCTTGCCTAGGTTGGTCTGGAGAAGTGGAGATAAAACACCTCCTTGGGGGCATCCTCTTACTACCTTGGCTCTTGTGGTAGTATTCCCCACTATCTGAACCGCCCTTTTGCTAACCAGTTCTGTTATCCAGTTTCTTATTACTGGTTTTACACTAACTTTTTGCAGGGCGTGGTTAATGCTGTTGTGTATGGTTTTATCAAAAGCTCCTTTAATGTCTATGAAGGCAGCAAGTGTTGAGTTTTTATTTATTATAGCCGTTTCTATTTTGTGCACTACCATGTGTAATGCCGACTCTGTTGATCTGCCTTTCCTGTACGCATGTTGTTGAGGATGCAGTGGTTTGCTTTTTAGAGCTCCATCCCTTAAGTGTCGATCTACCAGTATTTCCAGTGTATTCAGAAGAAAAGATGTTAGACTAATGGGCTTGAAAGATTTGGCGTGTGTGTAGTCCTCTTTTCCTGGTTTAGGTAGGAAGACTACTTTTGCCTCTCTCCAAAGTGTGGGGATATAGTTGAAAGCTATACAGGCCCGGTAGATTGGTATTAGGTGCTTGGTTACCTGTTTTAGTAATCATTGTAGTAGGGCCGGGAATATTCCGTCCAACCCTGCGTATTTGAAAGGCTTGAAGCTCCTTAGAGCGCATTCTATTCTATCCGCAGTTACGAGCTTGTTGGCCACATCCCATTCGCTGGTTGTTGGTGCGCTGTGGTGGCCAGTAGGCCACTCTGAGTCGGATGTGATTTGGCATCCGGAAAAACTCTGGAACATAGTAGTGGACAGCCTCATAAAGAAACTAAATGACAGAGGATACACTACTATTGGTTATGCAGACGACCTTGCTATACTGATAAACGGGAATGCTGAAGATAGGCTGTGCAAAGTGATGCGCTCTGCACTGCAGATAGTAGAGGATTGGTGTGAAGAACACGAACTTTCAGTAAACTCCAAGAAAACAGAACTTATCCTTTTTACCAACAAAAGGAAGTTACCAGAATTACAACTACCAAAGCTTTTCAACACAAGACTCTCCCTATCAACGCAAGTGAAATATCTGGGCATAATTCTTGATAACAAATTGAACTGGGCGAGTCACTTAGAGGCTAAAACAAAGAAGGCCTGTATAGCTTTTAATCAGTGTAGAAGACTAGTTGGTAAGAGATGGGGTCTTAACCCAAAGATCACACTCTGGCTATACACGTCAGTCATCAGACCTTCTATTTACCTACGGATCAGTTGTATGGTGGCCCAGAACTCAGCTGACCACGGTGAAAACGAAACTCCAGAGTCTGCAACGCCTAGCTAGTGTAGCAGCTACTGGATGCATGAGAACAACTCCATCAGCAGCGTTAGAGTATCTTCTGAATTTAAGACCTCTGGATCTGGTCATACAGGAGGAAGCTCAGGCAACCGCCTTAAGACTAAGATCAAACGGACTATGGAAAGTAAATACAGAAACCACACACTCAAAAGTTTTGCAGGGGATTCTGAAGGAAATACCACTCCTTGAGGCGCCCATGGATAAAACTTCATGTCACCATGTGTTCGATAGAAGTTACGACATCCAACTCACTGCAGAAGCAGTAGAAAGCTCTGGCATCAATGAAGTTAGGATATATACGGACGGCTCCAAGACCTCACATGGTACAGGAGCCGGCGTCTTCTCGAATGATCTAAACATTTCAATATCAAATACCCTAGATAAATTAAACACAATCTTCCAAGCCGAATGTATCGGTATCACCAGAGCGGCACAAGCAGTTGCAGCCAGAGACGTCAGTGATTTTAAATAAAGATCATCTCAGACAGTGCATCGGCGCAATCTCATCAAACTTAAAAGGGACAAACTCCGTAAAATCATAGGAATTTTAACAGGTCACTGTTCCCTAAACAAAAATCTACATAATATAGGTGTAATAGACAGCCCACTGTGCAGAGGATGCATGGATGCGGAAGAAACGCCACGACACGTACTCCTAGAGTGCAGGAGCGTGGCAAATCACCGGGCACAAACTCTACGATCCCCATTAACTCTCCCGGAAGCCTGCAGCAGTCTGGGAAGGCTGCTGCAATTCTGGGACGATCTATGTTGGTTGGAGTAGGTATCCTTAAAACATCACGCACAATGGCCCAATCAAGAGGCTTAGTGCGGATAAAAGCCCCGTTAAACTAATCTAAACTAAACTAAGCCTAGGTTGGTCTGTAACTCGGTATTACATACCGAGTTTCCTCCGTGTCTCGGAAAGCACGTTAAGCTGTTGGTCCCGGCTGCCATATATAGATCTTTGTCAGTCGTTACAGAGGCACGGAGAAAACCCGGTATGTAATGAATGGTCACCCATCCACAGACCAACCTAGGCAAGCGCGGCTTAACCGAAGACCTGAAACCTGCCTTCGACCCGAGCGGCAGTTATTATTAAGCAACAACATCCAATTAAAAAAATACATTGACGGATGAAAATTTTGTAAAAAAACAGCACTTATCGGTATCGTATTACCCCGTATTAACTGGGTGGTGGCGGTCAGATAGGCAGTCGCGCCTAGGCACATCACAGCCTGGTGGGAATGTTGCCACTGCCGGTAAAATATCAAAATTGCCAGCAGCATTGGAAATATTGCCAAAGTTGCCGGTCAATGTAGATTAGGGCCTATCAATGCTAATTAAAAGTGTATTACATAGTTTCCGTACTTAATTTGACTTATAATTAACAAATACTCTCCGAATATTCCCACTCCTGCCAATATTCCAGGGAATTTTGCCAATATTGCCGGCAACGGCACATCTCTAGTCGCGCCATGTAAAATATGGTACTCAGCTGCATCCAGTTAGACTGGAAGCCGAACCCAACATAGTTGGGAAAAGGCTAGGCAGATGATGATGGTACAAAAACAAAGAAACGCTCGGTAACTCGCAAATTGTAGAGTTTTTGTTCTGGAACCAAGAGCAAAATGAAATTGTTTGAAGTACTGAGGTTGAACTGCAGTATTGCTTTCTCCTAACGGACTCCGACACCAGTTTACCTCGTCTAGCATTGCTATGTTCTTAGGAAACCTTAATATTTCATCAGATGAGGATAAATCAAGTAGTTGCTTCAATATCTTTAGTACTATAGTCTATATTAGTACCCTCAGTCATTGCAATGAAACCCTTTTTTTTTGCTGGTAAATCATCAAATAAGTTTATAAGGTCAAACAAAATTTTATAAGGTCCAAAGGGTGTTACTATCATGATTTTTAAGACAACTAAAAGAACCAAAAATAATAAAAGAAGGTTCTGTTTTTTAATTTAAATGTTTTTTTTTACGTTAGCGTGTTTTATTTTTGTATGGTTAAAATAACGTTGGAAGCCTGGCAGTGTAGCAAATAGGTATGATACATAGATTTTATAAGGTAGATTAGGCAATGTATCTTATGTGATACATTCAATAAATCATAACATAATATAAATACATTTTTATTATTTTTTTTCTACCCCCAATAAATACGTAAGAACGCATTTTATGTATTTTTTTTTCAATATTTCTAAAAATAGTAACCTTGCATTTCTGGCATTTCCACATAAATAACATTTGCTTGCGTTATTTGATGCATCAAATACATAATAACGATGCACAGTACCTCGCCTCGGCTGTGGCATTTTCACAGAAAGACAATTCTTGGTAATACGTATATTAGCTATTTTTCCAAGTTTACAAGTCCCTCGGCAAGTCGGTAACTCGGTACACGCAAGATTGGCGGACCGCCGGACGCAGAACGAATGTCACGTGCGGTCGTGTATGCAATTTTCAAACTAATATCGATTGTAAACAGTGCATAATACAATGTCTTGAGTTGGAATGGCTTACCCTGTTACAGTGTTACAGGGTTTTGAAAGGGTAACCCGTTCGTAACAGGGTTTACTATACCCGTTCGGAGGTGTAACATGTATTATAGGGTTTCTTTTTGAAGCGCTTAAAAAAACCCCTTCAAAAACCCTTTCAACGAGTATCCGGACGGTCCCTGCTCTTTTGTCCCTGAACTTCATATTAATCTTGTGACATACAACACAAAACCTCAAGATTTATTTGAAAGGAGTTCGAAGAATGTTGTTATTTTCCTCGAGATGAAAAGATTCTACATTATTAGCGAGAACGGTTGTGTCGCGTTCCTATTATTTCTTGGATAACCTTTTGTTAGAATACAACCGTTTCACGACAAAACCAATTGGATTCGTATTAGGAAAAGACCTTCTTTGTTATTTTACTTACATTACATAGAGGTTCCTTAGATAATGCGAATAAATATAACTTCGCTTGCGCGGCTTTCTCCAAACCAATTCCATTATACAGTAGGTATCGAAATGCTTATGTAACAAAATAAAAACTTACGTCTATTATGTTATTATCATGAAACTAGAAATGTTAATCAAGCCAAACAGTAATAATTTCCAGTTGAGCTGCTACAGTTTCAACATAATTTAACGCCTATTTAAGTAAAATGTTTATGTATCTATGTGCCAACTCGTTTAATTAGCCTCATACATGCTGGTAGCACATACCAGCGGCAACCAAAACATAAATCTGTATTTATATATTAATTAATGCAGAACACCGATAGACGATAGTTGCTTTTACGACCTCGTATCACATGTAAACATTATGCCCCACATTATACACCTCCACAAATCAACATTAGTATAGTTGGCTTGCCCACGTACATCGTGTTAAGTGCAGCAATAATTCACCGTACACACACAATCTACATACACACACACACGGTGAACAGTGTACCTGTTTGTACGTCGAGTGTCGAGTTGAACGTGCACACGGTTGCACTAGTATTTATGTCAATGTTACGACACACACATGGACATCAAACGCACACCTGTTTCAGTGTATTGCATTGCATACAAGCCAGTGCCCGGCGACAGACGTATCCGGTGCGTTGAACCCGCCCCCTCCCCCCTTGCTCCCCCCAGACTCGCCCCCCTACAAACGGCTGTTATATCTACATGTAGACCTACTGTATCCGCCTGTTTGCTAACTAACGCTATTGGACCATTCAGGGTCACCGGTAGTGTGGACAGCTTGCTTGAAAGTATTTATGTGGAGCGCAGCACAAGAATTTAACACCAAACTCAACAAAGACAATGGAAACACAATTGTGTAATTATTAATGTAAAGGAAACTGTAATACAGTATCTTTATAACTGTTCAAGGTTCCACTGGGTATAATTGTAAATGTTTGCAAATGTAACTCGGAGAAGCAGAAATATTGCTTTGCTTGCCAGTAACCTTATACCGTGGAACGAATGAGAACGCTTTACGGATGAAACGGCGGAATACAATGAAGCCCTTTTCACGGTCAAATCATTTTCCGATATTATGGTCTGGAAACGTACGTAGTAATTGTAAGCGCCTAAGCGGTAAGTATTTGTTAAGTCACGCACTGATGAGCGTGGCGGAGCGAGGCGGCGCGGAGCGGTGACTCAGCACAGCTCAGCGACGGTTACGCAACATTGCCTGCAGCCATTACTGTTTATTTTGCTTGCGGGTCGCTCTATTTGGTGAGATTATGCCGTGATTAATACCAGGCCGTGGCCCCGGGATCATGGAAGGGATTAAGCTGGTTTTGTTTGAGAAAGTGATGAATATTAATATTCTTGGCTCTAAGTTTGCTTGGTCACCTCTGACAAATGAAAGTTTCAAGTTTATTACAGCTATCAATTTTATCGCTATTGAATTAAGTTTGTGTGGTAACTATTTTCTTTTTACGAGAGGTGTTAAAAGTTTGGCTGCCTTCTAACTCTGAAGTGTGGGAGTACGCTAACTTATCTCATACATATTTAGAGAGATACACGTAAGTATAACTTTTTACCCAGTTATACAACGTTGTATAACGACCAAAAATGTCGTATAAATCTGACCGGTCTGTTCCGGCTACAACCTACTCAGTTATTTCGGTATACTAAGGAAAAGAAACAGTGGAAATTTATTAAAAAGGTATAGTTACAGGTTCAATACTAATCCAAGAAGGTTATGTAACATTGAATTTTTATAATATTCATCTGCAATGTCTGTAAAACATTTGATACCGATTGGTGCATCTAACTAAAATCTTAAAACTGTTTCTTTCACAACATTGTTTTCTCTATCTTAAACTGACATCTCAAACATTTTCCATATACTCAAGCTAGTAAGTAGCTAGGTAGGTAGCATAGCACTCCACCAGGAAACCATTGCGTCTGGCACACATTTGCATCTCCCGCGACTCTCATTCAATTTCCTGCCTGCGTTACTGGCTCCTAGCTAGTGATACCACTGATAACAGGTTTAGATACCAATTCTACATTAATCTATGGTATTTATTCCTTAGATACGGCCAGTATTGGGTAACGCATATACTCGGTGTTTGTTTACGGAGAACGGTACTCACTCTCAACAATTACCTCAATACCCTTATTAATGTTCCTTCATTATCTAGGATCAAGGCAAAAGATCCCATAATAGTCGTAGGATTCCAACTGCTCGTAATTTAGCCAATAACGATCTTACCTACGTTTACTCAAAGTAAACGGATACCTAACTTCCGTATATAGAAAATAATATACAATAAGAAAGCACAGAGTGAACACAAATATGAAAATGAAATATCCGTTCCTTGTACGCAGAACAAAACAGTCGAATTTGCACACGCAAATAAAAATAGACGCACGGAAAAATTCGCGTGTGGAGTTTCGCAAGTGGCTTTATTGCAAACTCTCAAAGTTCCCGGAGCGGTCATAAACGAAAGGTTTTAGTTCCCTAGACAATGCACTCATGCTGTATCCATCAAGTGAGATGAAACGTCTGGCGTATCCCCCTCAGCGCCGAGGAAAATGTAAACACTTACAACGGGAAACATAAATTGTGCTTTTATTATTCACTACTCTACAAGAATGTATGAAATTATAATGAACCATTGTACAGTCAAAGACTGTGTCTGAAAAACTTGACAAATTAATCTTGGGAGGTTCAAAGCGTTGCGAAAATTAAAGAATTAATTTGTTATGTAATTCTGTAATGAAACGCACAATGGAGCCTAGATCCATTGTTCAGAGCTTTATTTAAGTAAACAATAAAAGACAGTTTGAGAAAGCCTTTATTTTATTATACTACGTTAATAATAATTCAAGAATGTATGAGAAACTAATAGCAGCACAGAGACAAAGAACAATGAGAATCCGTCAATAATCCGACAAGTATTTTCTTTCAATAGGATTAACAACAAAGAAATGTTTGAATGTTACTTCGGTATTGATGTCCTTCATAAAATATGAGCACGATCAAAGTAACATTGTCTCGTGTCTAACACACGCCTATATCAGCCAGAATCCCCCTTCCTCCCCTATTGGGTGGGTAGGGGAGGTTGGGAAGCACCGGACAGTTGAGTAAGCTAACTGAAACAAACTTTACTCGTTTAAATTTTGCGGGGAACAGTTTCTGAGTTGGGTTGCGTGCATGCTGCTGACGACAAAGTTAAGAAAATCGCGATAAAGTTTCATTGCCGGTTGGCTAATTGAGTTTTTTAATTATAAATACTTTTTCAAGTTTCTGGTGATTATGATTATGTATTTTTACGCAATGACGCCCAAATAGCTGTTTGCGAAGTTGCGTAATGAGATACGGTACATATTTTAAATTTTTCACGCTTCCTGCTAATTGGTTTTTTGTGAAAGTTTCTACAACGTATTTTATTTTAATAACTACAAACTTACAAAGCCACCTCTTAAACAACAAAAGTACAAAATCAACAAAACATTTTAATAATCCTGTAGCACGTGTATTTCTCTTTGTTTGCCGTACATAGCAATTTAACGTATGAACATAGAGTACATATTTCAGCACGTATAGATTAAAACAATTCAGAACTATGTTCCCTCTCCCATATCTGACCAATAACTGCCACCCCAGGGAGGGGAGGGCAATAAGGAGTTACGTAACCTCCATTGTTCTCGACTTGTTTTACTAATAATACCGAGCTAACAACTCCTTTAACTAGAATACCATAGATTATGAACTCCTTTCAGAATTTAAACAAAGACAACCTCAAAGCATTAATACTTTTTCGTAAATGAAATATATTTGTTTTAATCGTTTGGGTTGGGTATAATTTACTACAACAGCGTAGATGTACGAAGTCCTAAATAAACTAAAAATAAAATTCTTTCACGTACTTAATTAGTATAAATTACCATCCGTAGAATAAGCGAAGGCTCTCTTTCTCAAATAAATTTAATTTAATATCAAGTTAAAATGACAAAGAAGAAAAGAAATAAAACGTAACTGAAGATCGGGAGCACGGGCCGCTGACGTTGAAAGGAAATTTAACATTAATGAACATCCCTTTTCGTAATAATATTCTGCTTAGGGCCGCTCAAGCGTTTGTATGTCCTCACAGAATAAATTACTTTCTCAAATCTCGACCTAACGACGTTTTTACTCAAATATAAATTGTTTATGAAATTACTACTATGAATCATAAACCCCAGCCAGCGATGGAATTTACAGAATTTTCAGTAAGCGCTTTAGTACATAAATTAAATTACAAAAGAAAAACATAGGTACTCATCAAACATTTGACCCGTTGGGAATAATTCAATTGACAGACGACCTTCAAATCTTAATTGAAGACATACAAAACCTGAGGGGATCCTCTGACGTGATGAAATTGCAAAACAAAAAAAAAGAAATTGGCTTTGCGGGGTAGCCGCCGATCAATCATAGCGTTTACACGGGTGCGACGTGGCCGGGGCTAACCGAAAATAGCACGACAGTCGGCAATACCGGTATCCACCTGGCTCCGAATATGTATATAATAAAGGGGAGGCTCGGGCGAAGCGGGCGCGGAAAATCAATAAAGCGGGCGGCGAGCATCAAAACATACCGCGCCCCGCCAGATCACCTCCGCCACCCGAGTCTCCCTGCGCCCGTCGCCCGGGGAAACCCTCCCCATGTTTGGCAGACATCGTCCTTGATCTCCCCACTTCGACGAAGCGCGCAACTTACGATAAATTTACTCGTATCGTCTCACTGGAAATTGGGTCGCTTATGCGTTTTGCTTTTTCTCATCCACCCCCCTCTTTCATCTCTTAAACTAATAAGCATGGCCTTTGATACGTGGTTTTTACCGTGAAACAAAAGCTATTTTTATAAGCTTCCACGGGTAATAATGGAGATAGGTTGTATTTACTCCAATTTATCACGGGTTCTCTACATAATGCGAAGCGATGGAATTACAAGGCGTTTTCCTTCAGTCGTATAAAGAAGAACGTCTACGATGCGAAACCACTTCATCTACAGAAAAGTTAGCGGTAGTTAGGTATTGATCTTTTGTTATAAGTTTTTTTTTTTTTTAGGTACATAGGTAATAAATTAATACATCACACCACGCCTGAAATCCCAGTTAGGCAAAGGTGTACCTAATAGTATAACCACAGTTTATAATATTTTATTTGAATAAGCTGTAAATCGCTTCTAGTAAACCTTCGTTGTTTTCTTGGAAAATAAATCAGCTTCAAATGTCAAGGACTAAGTTGTAATAAGTTTTAGCTAAAAAAATTTTGAAATAAAAATACAAAGCTTATCACTTTAACATTATGGATGATAATATATTTACCGTTATAGTAAACATTTTATTTACTTTTATGTAATCGTCTAATAAAATGCTTAGCGTGGTGTGGTCCAACTGGTTACATCTCACCCTATATCAGTAGAAAGTACCTAATATTTGTTTCCCTATTGAATGGCTGCTTTGAATAAGCGTGCATAATGATTTCCAGTGAGGAAAATAAGAGGTTGCTTGTTGACTTACCTACGCGCTACGTTACAACGAAGCCTTACATGAAAAGTTGTTGTGCAATAGTATCAAGCAAAACGAACAAGGGGTCTAAAATAGCGACTTTAGCAGATCATAAGGTCATAAGGTCGTCAAGTATACAGGTGTCAGGACATGCAGCGCAAGATGGAAGGTGGGACATTATCTGCGGAGATACGCCGCATACACACTTGAGGTCTGAGCCGTCAATGATCCCCCATCTGAAGAGATTGTCTTTGCTACGGCCGACCAAAATAGACTCCGAACCCAGGTTCGGAGTCTATTTTGGGATTTCCAAGTCAGCCACGGCAAAGCATGTCCAGGGTCCAGACGGCTCGATGAAGCCGTCTGGGGGCTTAAGCAGCTCCTGCCAGAGCTCACGTCTTGCAGAGGAGGCATTTCTATTAGGTGGACTAGCTGGTTCAACGTACCCAAAAAAACTTTTGCGGCTTTTCAGCCTCTGGGGCACCGGGGCATAACTGTGCATTGGGTGGCGTGAATCAGCTTGTAGCTTCGTCCTCTCGGTGCAGCTCGCTATGGTCCTACGAATTTGTGGAGGCGCAATCCCAGCCAGTGGATACAACATTCGTACCGGAGTCGGTAGTCCCATGTAGTGAGGGGCAAGCCTATTGCTATCAACCGGGCACAAATCCAGACCACGTAGCTGCTACTGAAAATATCCGGATTCCCAATTAATACCCCACACACCAAAAACCTCCAGGTATTGAATTATTGATTGCAATCAAATTATGTAGGTACCTACCTACCAGTACCACACAGAACATTTTATTATTTTTGTAGGTAGGTAAGTACCTACTTCACACTTTCACTAATTCTGACGACTACCGGATATCCGAAAACTAAAATAAATATTCAACAATATTATTATAACGACACTTGCAAGATTGAGATTTTTATTTCAACCAACTCTTGAAAAGGCCGGAAGCAGTTTTAAACACACTTCGCACGACGACGCCGACGTAGCGCCATCTATTGGCAGCTTAATGTAACCACTCAATTTCGAAAGTTTTCAGAATAGGTAACTGTTATTTCTGGGTACTGTTTCCGTGTGAAAATACTTTAGTAGTAATACATGAATATTAATGAGTGATTCTATTTGTTTATGTTAAATATATTTAATTTTAATCAGCTGTGCAAAGTATTACTGACTTTCCTATTGTATTGCTGTCCGTAAAGTCTCCAAGGAATATGAGAATAAAAGATCATAAAATAAGGTCAATCTTGAATCTTTCTACATTAGAAGCTGTACTACTTAATTCGGAACATACTTACGTTATCTCTTTATTTACCTATCTTTTAATTCTATATTTTCTTGTACATAAATAGTTCATTGATATAGTTTCCTCTAGCTCTAGCTATAATTTATTATAGTCCAGTCAAATTAGCTAAAATTAGGTAAGATAAGAATCTCGGAATTTGAGATACCCAGCTACAAACTCGTATAAACTTGTATTTTGACATCCTAAAAGTTGTCTCAAAATTCACATAATTATCAAAGGTCACAAAAATCGATTTTTTGCAAATATTTCGTTTCCTATGTGTTTCTCGCTATTTGTACATAAGTATGATTAATATTGTAGAAAATTAAATTCCCTATAACTTGTAGAACATTTCAGTTTTCTAGGTCAAAGGGTTTGGGCTGGGCGTTGATGAGTCAGTCAGTCAGTTAGTCAGTCAGTAAGCCAGGACTTTTCTTTTTTTTTAATTATTTTTTGTCATGGCAGTTGGATAGGCTTTTGGTGTAGGATGCAACTTACGTCGACACCCTTGCGCCATCCCATCTTCCTACCGGTTGACCTTAAGGCCAGGTTGCAGTACTTCGTTTTTATGTACGCACGACCTCGCCCCCCGCCCTGCCGCGCGAGCGATATAATGCCTAAATTTTGACTGTTTTTTGCTTCTTGGAGAAAAACTATAAAGAAATTATACAATCTGTTTTCACCATTTACTTCAGAATTAAAAGTTCTATCAACTGATATAACTTTCATATAAATTCATGATGAAATGTCTTCGCAGTACACGTTTGAAATTGTGATTTAGAGTCATGTTTGATAAAAAAAAGTATCGAGCCGATCATTCTAAATCGCGTTTCTATCTTTACGATTTACTAGAGAGTATGTTCAATTTTTATGTAATGATTTTTATTTATTAAAAAACTCTTATTTAGTTCGATTTTTATAGGTTCAAAAATCTTAAAATTACTGCAACTGCTCTAAGCGCCGCGCTTTCCACCCCGTATCTCAAAAACGATACAACGTATAAAAAAAATATCCAGAAGTTGTAGGGAATTTAATTCTCTACAATATTGATCATAAATACAAATAGCGAAAAACCCATAGGAAACGAGATATTTGGTAAAAATCAAATTTTGTGACCTTTGCCCTTAGATTTTTAATAGATGCGGACACCATATATATGTGAATTTTGAGGCAACTTTTAGGATGTCAAAATACAACTTTATACGAGTTTGTAGCTGGGTATCTCAAATTACGAGGTGAACTACTAATTTGACTGGACTATTATCCTTTTGTTGATTTTCTTCGTATAATTTACACTCTATAGTCTATGGTATGCAGCTACGAAAAAGATTTAGTAATTTATTTACCACCTTTTTTTCTGTTACTCACTGTATACCATTACATAAAAAAAACTATTCTGTTCTGATACTTACGGTATCTACATAAATAAATTCTTTAAGCTGACCTCAAAACAAGCATGCTTGTAAGTAAACATACCGACGTCAGTTATGTCACCTTAACATTCTGATATTTTATAAGTCATTGATAGATTCTACATACTTACATGGCATGGCCATAATGGTGACTAAATAAATGACACGCAGTTGGCAATAGCGTCACGCAATATTGTTATAGTGATACAACAACTTGACCTACACAACCTGCTTAGTAACAATGAAGTTGTCACTTTTGATGAGTGTTTTGCATTTTAGTTCATTGTATAACCCATAAACATTATACATATAACATCACGCCTTAATAACCGAAAGGTTACGCAGAAGAGTACCTAATAGTACACACACATTTCGCCAGTTATGTTTCAGCCCTATGCAATACGATTACTGGGCAATTCCTGGTGGAAAAATCCAATAACTCTTCACTTTTGATGAGTGTTTTGCATTTTAGTTCATTGTATAACCCATAAACATTATACATATAACATCACGCCTTAATAACCGAAAGGTTACGCAGAAGAGTACCTAATAGTACACACACATTTCGCCAGTTATGTTTCAGCCCTATGCAATACGATTACTGGGCAATTCCTGGTGGAAAAATCCAATAACTCTTCACTTTTGATGAGTGTTTTGCATTTTAGTTCATTGTATAACCCATAAACATTATACATATAACATCACGCCTTAATAACCGAAAGGTTACGCAGAAGAGTACCTAATAGTACACACACATTTCGCCAGTTATGTTTCAGCCCTATGCAATACGATTACTGGGCAATTCCTGGTGGAAAAATCCAATAACTCTTTACACACACATACCTATTTATTACACGAGTGTAACGTATGTATAGGAACTTAGGAAGTTATTTATGGAAAGTAAAAATATAAACCAACATCATCATCTTCCTACCCTTGTCACATGTTATTTGGGGTCGGTTCAACACGATTTTTTCTTCCATTTTCCCCTGCCAATCGTCACGCTATAATTAACATTTTTCTTTAGGTACCTAAGCCCCTATGTGAATGTATAATTACATGGACAAAACATCAGTTAAGTGCCAGCAACATTATACTCGTATTCCCAACAATAATGTCCCTAATAATTAGCGACAAGTCTCATTACTTTCAAGTTCCAACCCACGCAATTAAGTATTTATAGTAGTCGATCTAAAGCCTTAGAAGCAAGTAGTACGTATGTACGTGAGGAAATGCGCCCGCATAATATTCAATAATGTATTCGGAATGCTGGCACCGTCGTTCGAACAATGACCCGTAGCGCCACCTGTCCTGTTAAACTCGGACTACCGGTAGTACGTGGCTAGTGTGCACTGTGCAGTGCAGTGCAAAACGTTTCTCATGAATTGATTAATTATTTTATAAGGTCTGTCTATTATTAAAATTATAAAGGTTTAATGGCTTATTTAGTTTCTTTTTTAATTAAATTAAATCGTTTTTCTATGGGTTAAGTCGGAGGCTTTTTCGATTTGATCTTTCACTTCTTTTCATTCAAGGAATTTAGAATTGCCTGATAAGTCCCTAATTGGGATAACCTAAAGGGATAACCCTTTAAAAAAGGCAATCAGGTTAAACACGCGGGTAGCACCGTAGTCAAAAGCTAGTGTACTAAATAATTCTAGCTTTTCCCCTGGCCCCTGATACAATTAAGTGAGTCATGTGGACTATTATTACAGTAAATTTCTCTGTGAACCCTAACGACTTTGTAATTTTCATATCATTAAACTAGCCTGCTTGAGGAGGGGTCAATACAATACAAAGGTTATTGTTCGGCAGTAAGTACCTATGATGAGTTATTTTTTTTCTGTTTACATAACATGACTTCGGGCTGCTTCTGGGAAATTTCTGACGGAAATATCCATTAACGCTTCACGACCCGGGTAACGGACCCTAGAGTGGAGTCATTGAAGTTGTTTTATTTATTAACGGGGTGATACAGAAGAGGCTTGGGGTGAATGGAGACTTAAAATAGAAATAATGTTTCACGCAAAACAAATTTGATTTATTGTCTACAAGAACAAGAAAAAAAAATAATCTTATTTTTTTTTAATTTGTCTATTCCTCTGTTCCATAGCATGTCGATGAAAATTTAAATTGCACTTTTGGCAAATTGCAAATGCACTTGCACTTTTGTCTGTTCACCGTCACGTACCGTTACCCCATCTGATGTAGAAAGTATTAAAGGCATGGTCTCTTACCTGATAAGGGAGCAGGTTGGTGTAATCCAAGAAGTCCAGCTGCTTGTCATGAAGGTATTCCACCGGCTGCGCGTCGGCCTGGAGCGTGAGGTCAGCTGCCAGAGGCATGAACGTCTAGGAAACAGAGGCATTATTATATTAGATATATAGACACACTCGTGGGTGGGTAAAGTTATTATTATATTATAATCGGTATCGTAGGGAAAATCTGTAGAAACTACCGGTAACATTCGAGGGATGACGCTTGTTTGTGACCCGCGCTAAACTAAAAATAAAGGGTCATTTTTATGTTTTCTTTTGATTAGCGCTTGAAGCCATTATAGAAAAGTCCTCGTTAGAAATTCACAACACGACGATACCTAAGATAATTTAACACAAACCTAGTTTTCCCCGAAATATTTCCTTAACTGGATTATTACTTTTTGGTTAAACATTTTAAGAATTTCTTCATTCGTATCAGTATTTAAAAAAAACGAAGAGTTATGTGATAAATTAATTTTAAACAGAAATAATCTGGTACTATTTTATGTTTCTCGTTAATTAATTAAACACCGATTTTTAATGCTCATCACGTTTTAAAATACACATACTCTACTCGCTACTAGATGGCGCTGTCCACATAAAAGACGAAGGTAAATTGGGACCGCGCTACTAATTGCTATGCTAACTGACTGTTCTATTAGCTTTTCTATTAATTATAATCTATTTAAAATTACGTAGTAAAGCAGTGATGTCAATGGTTTTGACACTTAGATTAATGGTTTATTAAAGAAGCTTAAATTTAAATAAATTAATCTCTCATTCTTTATGTAGGTATATTGGGGGAATGAGAATGAAGTCGGTTGAGGCTTCCAGTAAACAATAAATACTTAGAGTATACTGGATAGAAAACTGAGGATCGAATGATTATATTTTGTAGGCTTATGAACAGCTTTAAGCAACATAGAATATTTGCACGATTTTAAAAATCACTACAAGCTACAGAGAGTCACTAAATAATTCACGTTTTACTAATCAGTTGCCCTGCAAGAAACAGCTACATGAATACTGAAAAAGTTTTGAAATGCAGATTGAATTAATACAACCAGTTCTGACTATATCGTACACGTAGCAAAAACAGCAACACCTGTGAGTTCACACATAGCAATATCAACACCGTTAATCGGTCACTGTCGCTATCTAATCTACCCATCTACGCTATAAGTTTATGACAGCACCATGTGTATTTGGAATTTTGGAATCTAACAAATTCATGCTAAGGCCGAGGGAGGCCTGGATATCGCTGGCGTGACGACTTGGAGGCGTTTATAAAAGATAGGACGGAGAAAATCGCACTGAAGAAAGAGTTGACGTGGTTTATGAGAAAGACTTTTGCCCAGGAGTGAGACAACATAGGTTACAAAAAAAAACTAAGGTCCTTTTAGAATAATACAACGTCATTGCCACTATATTATTAGGTTTCTTATCATTTAACTGATTTCTAAACAAGCAGAAGGTACTTTTGTCATAACGTTTGTTGACATCTTCAGGAACCATTAATTGGACCACATTATGCCTCGATCGAAAAATCTGGAAGTCATGAGAAGTTGCGTCTGGCAGTGGGATGATGCAGGATAACAGACACCATGCCAAGGTCCTAGAGTTATTTGGATGTTTTTATCGCTACGAGTACGGTTTTCAGTACGAATCAAAACGTTGTGTGACCTCAGACGTGCACAAAACGTGACCGACATACGTAAAGAGGGGTGGGTGCGTGCGTGTGAATCTGACACAAATGGAGGTCGTACAGGGCACGTGTGTGCGGAGCTACGTTTCGACGTAACCTTATAAACATCTGAAACATTCCCTCGTATATTGAGTTATTTTTTATGTCAGACGAGAGAGATCTAAGATGTATAGTTTACTGTATAGGTAGGTAATAAGGTCACTAAGGTAATTCCATTTGGAATGGTTGCCAAATATACTGGGGTAAGAGTATACCTACATTCTGATTTAAGCAGTCTTTGTTTTGGTATGAGGAGGGAGCTGATATGATTATTGCGTATTGCTCTAAAAAGTATATGATTCTTTGTTTACCTTCTTCTACCTACTTCAATTAATTATTAATTTATTATAGCAAGTATCAATCAATACAACCGATAAGTACCTACTATTTAATTATAATATTCACATATTATAATAAATTAACCTACTAGATATAATAAGTACAACTACTGCAAGAAATATAACTATGATAAATTAGGTACGTTAGCCGAGTTGTGGCTGAGTTAGTGACTAGTAGCAACAGTAGCAAGTTTGTACTAGTAGCGCCATCTACTGCAAATTGGTTGAACTACAAAAAATATTTACCAAAGCCGGCCATTTCACTTCCTTTCCTTCGTGTGTTTTGGGAGCCCAGACAAGAGTTCTTTCCACTAAAAAAACACGAAACGTCCGTCGTGAATAAACTGCCACCCACTCACGACGTTGCCAGTCTACACCGTCATATTCCACTAGCACCTGAAACAAAGAAAATATACATATTAAACACTGAGATCGGTAAACAAAAATCAGGAATACATTCATTATGTATAAAATATATACATAATAAATACATAAGATTGTTTATTTTCCTGAACAAGCTACTAGTAGCGCCACCTTGTATCGAGTAGCGACATTACAGAGAACGTTACAAAACAGTTTAACTAAAGTTAAAGTTAGCACATTCAGCCACTAGATGGCAGCACGTGTATTCAACCGTCCAATGCTGCAGTTCGACCCCACCCAAATACAACGTGGGAAAGAGACTTGCATTTTGAAAGAGACGACAATAATAACAAATCAACTTTCTATCCTACATAACTATCTCATAACGTAGTATTACTATCAAAGTTGCTCCGATACAAACACACTTTGAATAAAGTTGCCGCGAAGTATGGAATATGATATAGAATGCGTATTTACTCCTACGTGCGTCTATATATGTACTTAGTAAATGCTTGTTTATCTTAGCTAACACAGACGTCTGAATAATTTATCTTGGCAACTAGTAAGATCGCTGATAGAGAGATATAGGTAGGTAGATCCCCGTACTTACGCAAAATCTATGCAAATTAGTGGCAAGATTGTAAGTCAAGATGAACTACCTAGATAAAGGTAGATTCATATAAGTTTTATGTGGAGTCAGAAATAGAGAAACTCGATAATAATTACCTATAAATAACCAAGAATTAATTTATAAGTACCTACATATATATTTTTGTATTAACAATGAAAAAATACACTCCGCAACATGGGTTTGACTCCTGCCATGTAGTTATGTAAGATTTAAACATAATAACTTGATATTTACCATGTTTACTATTTGCTTTGCAGTTCCTGATATTATGGCGCTGTTACAAGCACCTGCACCATGATGACGGATAAACTTTTACCCCCTTATTAATAAAAAAAAGTTAAGCCTGCTTAAACTTACGCTTGGTTTATCTCGCATGCCGTCCCTTTCATTTGAATATTTTTGAAGTGAGACGGCATGCGAGATAAACCAAGCGTAAGTTTAAGCAGGCTTAACTTTTTTTTATTAATAAGGCCGTTAGTTATCGCGGGTGGGTGTTTATGAGTTGACAAATCGGTCTACCCTCTTTCTTGCTCGGTTTTTTTTAACAAAATTAATTAATAAACATGGTAATAATCGCGATTTTAGTTTTAATGATAATGGTTAGTGGCCATGTCAGTTTGGAAGCTGTATTTTTTTTATGTGGGTGGCGTGGTGGGTAATCATCAAATGACTCCTGCTCTGGGCGTATAATATAGGTAGGTATTTTATTTTTATGTATTTTCATCTCAAAATTGGAAATTCTTTAAATTCTTGAAAATGAGCATAAACACTGAAAGTCACTCACACCATGTCCTATTCAATTTCAGTGAAATCACTAGGTACACTAAATCAGTGTTGTTAACAATTTAATAAGATGAGAAAATGATTGCTGGATGCTTCCAAGGAGTTTTATATTTATACTTAAAATACCCCAAAAGGATATTGCGATTTGCGAGTCGAACTGCAACTACTCTGAAGATGCAAGCAATATTCCAGGCGTTTTCGAGTGCCCTTTATAATGTAGACAAGGAATAAGGAAGGATTTTTCGAGATTCAACCCCTAAGGGATTTAAATAGGGGACGAAATCAACATTTTCACGCGGGCGAAGCCGCTGGCATAAGCTAGTAACATAAAAATCGGTCTTCCTAATTACTAGAAGCACTTCTCACACACCCTATTATACAAGTTTAAAGCTTTACAAGAAGTTTAAATATCAAAATCGTGTGTGTGTAACTTTATCTATTCCATCTACCGTAATCATCATCATTTATCTCAATCGTTACGTAACAGAGTTGTCTAGGGCGACCCTCGGGCAAATAACACTATGTTACGTTACGATTCCAATGTCACTGGCTACTCCTACTGACACTGTTTTTTATTTAGACATTCATTTATTTTTACCCGACTACGGCAAAGCCAAAGGAGTGTTATGATTATAGTTGTTCCTCCACGATTTTCTTTGACTTCTGGGGGTAACCATCAACTCTGCCATTGTAAATTATATGATTTACATACAGGGGGGGGGGGGGGGTCGTCAAAAATCTCCAAAAATTGCGTTACGAATGAAGTGTCCTGCTGGTTTTATCCACAAGAAACTCCAAACCAAAACTGTGCACCAGTCATAATAGAAAGTCATACAAATTAGGCTGATAATCATTAACTGAAAGTCAAAGTTTACAAGAGACAGACCCCCAAAACGCCCACCTTTTGATAGTTTCTAGTGTTTTAATCGTTATCTTTTGCATGCCTTATCTATCTAAAAAGAGAAGTCCTGACTGACTGACTGACTCATCAACGCCCTGCCCAAACCCTTGGACCTAGGAAGCTGAAATTTTGCACAGAGGTTCCCTTTATAATGTAGACTATTGTAGACAAGGAATAAGGAAGGATTTTTCAAATTTCAACCCCAAAGGGATTTAAATAGGGGATGAAAGTTTGTATGGAAAATCGTCATTTTCACGCGGGCGAAGCCGCTGGCAAAAGCTAGTGTCATATATTCAGGTGAGTGTGGGAAACAGATAGATCTATACACATAGGTACCAGTCTATGACTGTCCCACTGCTGAGCAAAGGGTCCAAATCGAGGTTTACTCACGATATTTTCTTTCAAACGAGAATACTTAGTAATACGTGAAGCTATGCAATTAAAGATCGCAGTAATGAGCAAATAATTACAATTGTTCATCTAAGATCAGTTTACTGACTTGTCAATGTCCTTCATTTGACTGTTGCTACATCAGGCAATGAGTAGACTAAAAACTTGAGCACGAGGTCCTGGGTTTGATTCTCGAGTAGGACAAAATGTTATTGGGTTTTTTTTTTCAGAAATTTCTCAATGACAGCCACGGAGTGTGGATTTGTGCCCGGTTGATGGCAACAGGCTCGCTCTCTATTACAGTGCGATCAAATTATCTTGGCAGGTCTGAACATAGGCTCTGCGAACTTTTACGCATGTAAATTTGCGAAGAAAACTGTTATTGCCAGATAAACCAATACTTAAACGATCAGAAAATATCTAATTTAAACAGTGAGAAATACAAATAAAATAAATATCATAACACTTTTATACATTAGTTGTAACAAAATGACCTGCACGAAGTTCGGACCTGCCAAGATAATTTGATTGCACTGTACATGGGAGGACTTAATTAAAAATAACTGGTGAAATGTGGGTGTACTGTTAAGTATAGGCCTTCGAGATTACAGGCGTAATGTTATGTTGTGTTATATGACGGATTCAAATAATAAAATCAAAGCACTCGATTAGTACTTAAGATTCATTCAGCAGTACGTTTTCTGACCCAGTTGTTTACATTTCCCTCTAGAATAAATTTCTGACTACTACACTCATTTACTACAAAAGCTCTGTTTGTATTGTCCGTCAATGATAGTACAATTTTACGACTGTCCGCTACTAGGTCCCAGACGTCCAATAAACTCCTTGATTACTATAATGAAAGAAAGAAAGAAAGAAAGAAAGAAAATGTATTTATTAGTCCCACACAGGTCCAACAGGACAACACAATTTGATAAAAAATAATAACACAAAAAACACAATTGACAATATAAGCCTTAAAACAAAATAGAACTTAATTCTGTGCGAGGCTAAAGGGCCACTATCTCAGCATGGTGCTGTGACATTTATGACAGATGTCAATGTCACAGCGCTGGTATTCAGCCCGGCGAGCACGGCCTACAGTGACATGGCATGAGTCACACATTTTATCACAGTTTGGGCGATAAAACCGTTTTGTCTTAAATGCTAGCACGGCGGCGTAAGATAATTTCTTGATATGTGATACAACTTCTTGACGTCTAGTTGGGACTCCTATGTCTTATTTGCTAATATGGGCGCACCCATTTTGTAACAAATGTCACATTTTGACAGATGAATATGCTCGTTTATATCACGTTCGTTCGGAGGTGGTGATAAAAGTAAAATAAAAATATAAGTATATTTTTCTGCTTACTACTGCATCAAATGGCAGTAAATTATTATAATTATGTTCTTGCCCGAAGGCAAGAGGTCCAAAGTAGGAAAATATTCCGAAGAAACATTCGGGACTCCTCTAATCCGTTCGAGTTGCCAGACAGGGAGTTCCAACGGATTTTCCGCCTGACAAAGCCTATGGTGGTTTATTTATGTGAAGAACTGCGCGTGGACTTGCAGCCTCTAAATCAGGTGGATGGTTTACCCGTTCACATCAATTTCGTTCCATTACTCTTATTTCACTTCAAAACTTTCACAATATATTTCAAAACAAATCACATCAAACTTTTAAGAGCGTATGGTACCTCAAACGCAAGTTTTATAATGCGTAAAAGTATAAGATTCACTGCAGTAATCAACATCAGAAAAACATATGATATTCTTCAGGATATATGCTAGTGCCATAGTGTTGTGAAAACATAATACAACTAACTTTGCTCGATAGAAAAAAATCGCAAAGATACCTCTAAAAACTTCTTTTAACGAGAAAAAACCATACTAAAATACATGTTATCGTTCTGATTTTTTTGCCAAATAATTCTACAAGCAACATACTAAGGTCATAGTGTTTTACTTTTTTAGTTCAATCAATAGTTTTTTTGTAAATCGCAAAATACCACTAATTTCGCACTATTCGGCCGCAGCGAAAGACGTAACAACCGCTTTGTAGTGCAAGCTGATTAGAACTTTATTCTAACAGTGTTTCGAGCGAAGTTTGAACCACCACAAATAGGGTTGCTAATCTGAGGTAGCATACGCTCTTAAAAGAAAAACAGAACTTTTAGTTAGTAGCAAGTTATCAAATAATAAATAAAAAAAGAAAATGAAAGACGTGCCGCGTACGTCAAAAATGAATTAGTAGTACCCAAGAAAATTAAAAAGTTGTTTAACTGTATGAACTGTGCTCTTTTATACGTATTATTTTATTTGGTCGCCTATTCAGATGGTCATAGACATTTTTATTTTTTTAATATACTAGGTCACACTATGAAGTCAGCAACAAGAAAGACAAGTCGCGTCTTAAATTATATCACATGTGATACCCGTGCTAGCATTTAAGACAAATTCTAAGACATGACATAATTTATAACGTCTTGTCACCAACGTCTTGGGTACGCCCGTGCTCGCCCCGCTGATAGGGCCCAAAGTGACGCCACAATCACGGACAATCAAACACAAAAAAAACAACATTAATTAGTAAAAAACAAAACAGTAAGGGCCGGTTTCACCACTTGCTGATAAGTCCCTGATAGCCTATCCGGAACTTATCTGCCAGATAAACTACAACTTTTGATAGCATTATCTGTCAGATAACTGTCAGATAACTATCTGACACTTTATCCGTAACCGGTGAAACTGGCCCTAAAACTTATAATGTAAATAATAACAAAATTAAATGGTGTGCAGTGCGTATGTGATATGAATATCGCATTGGCATTTTTATTTCCCGTTTCAGCTTAATTACCATAAAAGGCATTATTATACAAACAAGGCACACGACACGACTCACTGGCAATTGGCATGACATGGCGTGGCGTGCCAGTACTCGTCCTAGTTTCAATCGAAGCCCTACTGTCAAAGCGACCTTGTCACAATATCCGAGTCTTTCTATACACATATAAATAATAACTAGCTTATAGTCGCGACTCGCGACTTCGCTCGTGTGTAGGTCGATAATTTTCCCAAGGAATCCTACTACCTGGATTAAAAGTATCCTACGTCTTAATCATAGTTATAAACTATCTGTGTGCCAAATTTCATTCAAATCCGTTCAGTAGTTTTTGCGTGAAAGAGTAACGAACATCCATCCTCACAAACTTACGCATTTATAATATTAGTAGGATATAGAGCAGCTACACATATAAGTCCACTTGAATAGCTTATATATTTATAAGTAGAATGTTTGTGTACAAAAACATTTATAAAGGATGCAATGCAAAGTGAAACCCTGATTACTTTTGGCAGGCGACCAAGGAAAGTGCCATGAAAGAGATTACTATGTAAATAGGCGGAAAACAAATTAAATGGTAATGTAACATTTCGTAACGACTTCAACTTTTTTCATTTGTAAGGAATATTGAATGAAATTGATTTTTTTGCCCTAATTTACAGAGAGATGTCCACGTTATAAAGTCTTTTATGCTTGATAGATTCAAAATTGAATGTGAAAGGAAGATTTATATGTGGTACTACATTAATTACTTTAGTGTAAGGACCGACCGAAGGTTCGGTTTCGGTTTCGGCTAGTTTCGGCCAAAAAATCTAGTTTCGGCCATAGTTTCGGTTTCGGCCAATAATTGGCCGAGCCTTTCGGCCCCGCCGAAACAAGGTATACGTGAATTGTCAGTGTCACGCATCATTCAGCTAACTTCGAGTGCCAGTTGAGTTCGCTAGCCGGCGCGATCGTGATGATTTGAGGTTGTGTGATTTTTCTCGCGCAAAAATTAGGTATTTGTTTTTATTACTTATGATTAATGATGATGAATTTTTATGGCATTCATTAGGGTCTTGTGCTACAGTGTAAAATAAATAGGTTATATGTAGGAGTGTATAGAAAAGAATTCATTACATATTTTACTTGGTTCTGTTGAGTTATTCCCTAGAACTTATAAAATATGAATTTATGTAGAAATTAATTTAACACTTAAAAGATAAGTGAAGATGTGTGAAGACCTGTGATGTTTGATTCAAACATTACTATATTTGTTTGTAATTGTTGATGGATTAAATTTTGTACCCGTATTCGAACCGCCCCGTAGTTCCGATACACAACTATCTCCGGTGATTTAGGCGCTTTGCACATGGAGCAACTTAAGCAACTTTAAAAGTTTCCTGTAACTAGTTGATTGTTGCTACAACGTTTACGGTTGCAGCAACTTTATGGCAATCTGTGAGCAACTTTCGTAACCGAGTTGCTCAATCTACGCAGCGAACAGCGTTCAGTGTGACGATGAATATCGAAGAAGCAGCAATTGCTATAATTTTATTACGTCGTCGCCGTCTACGTTAACTTTAAAAATCGGTATAATATTTAACAGTTGCTAGTTGCGGTAATTAGCAACTAACTCAGTCATCGATTGCAGCAACTGAAAACTGCTGACGATTTCCGGAACTCGAAACTCGAGTTGCTATGTGTGCGCAATCCAATTGAAATATAATGTAAACAGCTAGTTGCCAGTTGCTGCAATAGTTGCTCCATGTGCAAAGCGCCTAAAACCTTAACTAATTAATATAATTTAAAAAGTTCGTAGTAAAAATTATTTCTTAAAACACCATCTTTGAAAATAATATGATGAATATGATGTATACTTTTTTTGTTAAATAATTAGAAAAAAAGTTATATCGACCAATAGATTTTTTTTACTAAAAAGTTTCTATATTTTGTATTAGCGTGAATGGCCTTCAGTACTATTAGTCATGTCGCATTTTTTCCCTTTAGTATGCGAGGTGCTTAGTTTTTTTTTTTTGGAAATTACTAACAAATATAGTAATGTTAAAAATGTAGTGCTTATTTTTTTTAAAGTTTGACAAATATGTTGATAGTACTTTTTTTTTTTAATACACATTATTAATTTTACAAATGAAGAGCAATTTTTGTTAACTAATTACCTACTTTAATTGTTGCATTTTTTGCACGTGTTAACTACAATAAATTTTACATTCCATAAACATTTAATAAGTTTCGGTATCGGTTTCGGCCGAAACTGGGACCAAGGCCGAAGGTTCGGTTACGGTTTCGGCTGAAAATCGTGTTTCGGTCGGACACTACTTTAGTGCATATGCTATTGCCTAGATTACATAGTCCAGCTACTCCGGGCGACACCCACGAAAATAGGGGAGTGGTGCTATTCCTGGCTGGAAACCACACGGCAACTAACACAACAAACCCAGAAATATCATCAGTGAACTGAGTCATAAACTTCAACATAAACACTCGCAAGTAGCAATCACTCAGACAAACTCAAAAGAGACAAGTCAAAGATACAGACACAGGATAAATCAATATCTAACAGTCTGACTGACACCATAACTACAGATTTATGTTATTACAACAAGACACTGTCTTAATAATAGGGTCATTGAATTCAATTATATTTTTAAAATAACACTTAAACGTCAAATAGGTCTCATTACAAGTCTTGATAACAATTTAAAATGTCACCTTTACACAAATTATGCAAATGAATTCGTTGTTTAGTACACCCGCGAAACCGGTTCGATTCCGAAATAGCACTACAGTGCTTACGAATACCGATCACGTAAGCAAATGTGTAAACAAACATAGTAGACACTGCACTGCATTCAATGCATTTGGAAACCACGCTCTAATTTGTATTCACCACCGTATGAGTACCATCGTATCTCGCAAAAAAGATTGTTATACCTACCGCGTGTAATATAACCTCATTTCGTTTCTAAGAAATAAGCTGTGATTCGAGAATCAACCAGTCATCCTACACACGCCACTAGGAGACCACAATATTTGAAATCTAAATGCCAGTTTGGTTCCCCTGATTGTAATTTTATTGCCAGCTCGCTATTCGTGGCTCTGAATGTCGGAAAGTTGGGAAAAAATGGTTTTGTTTCAGAAAGAGATCCTTTCTAGCAAGACTAGAAACAAACGATTGTCTCTGGTTAGTTTATCTTATCATTAAAGTTAGAGGAAGTTTATCTAGGGTCGCACTCTCGGAACATCGCAGACAAGGCGTAAACCTAGAAATCGACTGCTCAGTAAACACGTTTAATAATGTTCAATTAGCCGGAAATCGTGAGTTATGAGACATTTCCCTTTGTTCATAAATTACTGACAGAAATTATGTGAGAATTTTAACGAGGTGGTATAAAGCAGATATAGACGCGATTTCGAAACACTTGTAGTGAAGAGTTTCACCGTCTGTTCTTCAAACCGAGCCGTTTGAAGTCAAACTCGGTCACGTATAATTCAAACATTTGACAGGGGACTTAGGTAGGTATATTATATACCTACAATTTTCAGACGCTAAGCTCCATTTTACATTACATTTTAATGTAAAACACGTACACAAGACATTTACAGCATTGCTTACGTATTATGATCTGATTGAATAAATCATGCCTAATTAATTATAAGTACTCAACTCAGAGTCATTTATTAAATACTAGCTGACCCACGCAACTTCGTCTGCGTCACATAAATATAGCTTATAACCTTTATCGATAAATCGACCATCCAACAGAAATTAAGCTAAATCGTAACAAACAAAAAATCTTATCATTCCTCTTTATAATATTAGTTTAGATGGTTTAGATTAGCTTAGATTATTATAGTGAGAATTACTAATAGGTATCTCTTACTGTTAAATAGACGATAACACCCTGTACTTGTAAACATTATGATGCAGTAAATATTTTGAATTTGATTTTCCCGTATGCCAGCCAGATCCCCCGTACCTACATTGCGACGCGCGAATTATTTTGACGCGCGGATATTTTTACATTGCGATATCTTCTAAGATATTTGTCTAAACTGTATAGAGTAAAGGACACAAATATTCTACATAAAATTTCCGTTCTAACAAACACATTTATTTATATATAGATTAATACCATATAGGTTAAATAAGCTTCGCAAAAAATAATTCATTTTAACCTAACATTTTAATAGTAAAAAAGGGTTACAGTGAGACAGTCTTAAAAGATAGACATATGCTGTCGCGGACTTTTTTTTAGAACTTTTAAGGAGAAACAATTCCTTCATACATGATATTTACGTAACTTTAACCGTTTTCGCAGCGCACGCAGCGGAAGCTCTCAAAAAGGAAATACCTTTTCCCGTTCTTGTAACATTTTTCATTTATGCTCCGCTCCTATTAGCCATAGCGTGATGTTATATAGCCTAAAGCCTTCCTCGATAAATGGACTATCTAACACAAAAAGAATTTTTCAATTCCAACCAGTAGTTCCTGAGTTTACCGCGTTCAAACAAACAAACAAACAAACAAACAAACAAACAAACAAACTCTTCAGCTTTATAATATTAGTATAGATGAATAAAAAAATTGTTTTTGTTTCGGAATATTTTTGTATATAAATTAAAGTGAGAAAAAAACTGAGTAGGCTGAACAATAAACCAAGGCCAGACGAGGCAAGGCAACTAGTTTATTATCACAACTTTACAAATAAAAACAAAAACAAGACATTTTCCCAACAAAACCAAACCAAGTCTAACTAAATATTTTCAATTTCGATTCATTGAAATGTTTTCGGCAACGGAGTGGATCTGTCCTAAATCAATGTTATTGTTAATTTATTTATTTATTCAATCATCTCCTCTTAGCTAAGCGCTGGAAACGACTCTACCATTATTATTAGAAACACCAAGTACCTACGTCAAGGTTGCGAAACTAGGCCGAACGCGAGATTATATACCAACACTGGCAACACTGACTGTGTCTGTCTATCTACTCGAATGCAACATTTGAAAATGAATTATGATAAACGTAGATTCGCTGGAGGGCCGAATATAGGGCACGTAATAAGAGGCCACACTTACACTTTCGATATCGAATATCGACGACCCCATCCCGCCAGTGACACGAGGACCGTATTATTTTATATATATTCGTATATTGACAAAGTTTGATAGCTGTAGGTACTGAATGAAAATAATATTGAAACATCATCCGCCTTATTTATTACAAAACGTAGATAAACCAACCTTTTTTTTTTTTTTTTGGTGGGTGGAAAATCATCGAATGACCCCCCCCGCTCTTGGGCAGAGCGAAGGGGAGTGTCAGACTTCTACTGACTAAAAACCGAACCCATGTTCCTTATCTGGTTTAACTTAGACTTGGTTTATCTCGCATGACGTCTCACTTCAATAATATTCAAAAGAAAGTGACAGCATGCGCGATAAACCAGGTCTAAGTTAAACCAGGTTTAACTACCTTTTGTAGAGGCGGCTGGAGTTTGTACTTAACAAAATATTGAGTCGCACTCGCAGGTCTGTTTCTTTCATGCCTTAAAATAAAATAAAGCAAAGCAAAACAAAAACACTATCTAGTTCGCAAAATAATTAAAAAGTATCTACCTACAGCTTCATCTACGCAACACAAGACCACCTCTAATTCTATTTTCAAATTCACCAAACCAGATGTTTCCTTTGTTCCAGCGAGCTTCAACGAAAAAAAAAAAACAGTTTCCCGCCAAAAGAATCGATCATACCTACATAGGTTGTATAGGGCTCCGATGCCGCGAGGCGAGGCGGCCGGCTCGAGGCGCAGCCCCCGTAAGGCCGGGTTCAGTAGGTCAATGAACGCTTTGCAGACGCGAGCGCGCGCTCCGGACCTGTCGTGCGATCCGTTGCAAAACATTGTCGCCGCCCGACCTTGGTTTGTGCCACGAGCGTGTCTCAGAGAAACTAAACAAAAGATTACTAATGGCGAAGGCGCGAGTATGCTGTTCAAAAATTGAGGCGAGCTGCCATTTTTTTTACTGACAGTCTAACTTCGGATTGATTCTTTAAACCTGAAGATACAGTACATTAAAAGTTAAGAAAGTCATGTAGGTAAGTATTTAAAATTTTAAAAGCAAGAAATTATAATTTTTTTTAATATAGTAGTTAGGATACCTACCACTTATAAGTATGTCAAAAACAACAATTAGGTATAAATTACAGTTAAATCGGGGTCAAGTTAAAACACCCAGACGAACAGCACTTCGTGTCAGACAGTGTAATAATTATAGTTTGTTACAAATGGGCATCTCGCAATAAAACAGTAGGTACCTACATAACTGCGTCCATATCGATAGTGTGATAGACGAGTAGGTATGCATTATCATTGCAGAGGTCTTCGACATCCTATCGAACTTAATGAATGACACTTGACGGACAAATTCTGCCGCTCTGATAATAATTTGCTACCTATACAACGACACATCAATACAGTCATCATCTGCCCAGAGCCTAGCCTAGCCTTTTCTCAACTATTTTGGGGTCGGCTTGCAGTCTAACCGGATGCAGCTGAATACAGTGGAATTTACCCCTTGGTAAGGATGGTGGTCAGACTTTCGGGCCAATATTATTATGTTACGTATATATAAACGGACACTTACGACTGTCAAAGATTTATAAAAATAACAGCCAGGTCCAACCGCGGCCCTCGCTTTGTATGAGATTTCCATTCCTACAATGAGAGATCAGTTTAATTTTGTTTCATGGCTTGATAGGTCTTCGACCTTCGTGCAGCTTCGGATGCATCCTCAGCATGTATGAAGCTTCAACTTCATTTGCCAGTATTCCCATAAAGTGACCGTCATACTTCTAAAACGTGCTAAGAGTACCTATTTTGTCGCACCTGACTTTTTTATTGCACATAATGTTTAACGTTGCACGAGTCGGACAATAAAGGATATTAAATTATTTCACACATAGTTATTATTTTTATTAGTTACTTACGTTTACATTTTATTAATTGTTTACGCTAGATTCCCGGTAAAGATAAAGAGTTCAAAGACTGCTAATACTGCTATGTATCAAGATTCAAGAATCAAGAAAGACCGGCTATAATCTTGATATGTTTAATACTAAATTATGTAGAATACCTACACATTCCATCGCTCGACCCGATTCGCAGGTACATTTTCTGCTGTTCAAAAATACTAAAACTATTTCTGCTACATTTATTTGGAATAGAAAATTCGATGTAAACAAAAACACGAACGCAGTCAAACTATAATAATCAATCTTTCATTCATCTGCTACATTACTCCCTAGATTGGAAAAGAAAGATATTTGAGTTGTATGCAAAAGGCCTTTAAGATTGAATATTTAATAACAATGAGTAATAGAGAGGCTTTTAGTAAAACATGAAAGACGGTATGCGTATGCCTGATACACCTTGCTCAATCATGATCCCACGCAATTTGTAGCGACTCCATTGATTGCGAAAGAAAATCCATTAGTTGAACGTATAACCCTATTTACTTATCTGTATTTTATTATAGTCCGGTTAAGCAGAAGTCAGCCTCATAGGTTGATCTGAGATGCATGCAGAAAAAAAAAATTGGAAGATGCACCTATACGATTAAGTTAAATTGCAAACTATTAATTTCTGATTTTTTTAACCATATAACTGACGTTTAATTTGAAAGTTGCTGTCTAAATTAATATTAGTGTTGGTTTATATTGTGCTTAGAGGATAAATAAGACAAGGTACATGCACATAATACATGTAACACAATGCGTGTACGGAAGTATAAACTAAAGCATACTGCACATGACTGGAATCACAAAAGGCGTGCAGCGGAAAATTATTCAATCTTGAATAAGAAACACATACATGTTAGAAGAATATGCATGAGTTCACATCATCTGTCAGCAGAGAGTACCAGATATTTATATCCGCATACATACATAATATCACACCGGTAATCCCCGAAGGGTAAGGTTGAGGTGTACCCATTTAGTACACCTACATTAATTACGTAATTTATTTTTAATGTTTTTAGTAATAGGTGGCGACTGGCGAGCCTATTGCCATCAGCATATTTGTATCTGTCGACAATTTTAAAGAAGTAGACAGCGAAGAAGAAAAAGTGCCGGGGTAGCAGGATCAGGCAGGCAAAGCCATGGCCAAAGATTGGAATTAAAGATGCCCAAAACCATCAAAGGACTGCTAGGAGCTGATATGATGATACTTAGGGGAGCAACACACAATGTATGTACCTACCTAATTATAATCATATAATAGGTAAAACTCATCTGAAAAACTTGGATACCCCGTCTCTTCAACACTAACGTCTAACTCGTCGTTTATACCCACCGAGCTATTCTAGTCGATGTGAAAACCTTCGGTACACTATAATTACAGTACATTCTATGATACATGTGTAGCCATATTAATGCGTATCCAAGACCGGTCGTTAATAACAGGCATAGACCGTGTTGATAGCTCAAACGTCTCGGCTCGTGTGAAAACTTAGCACCATCTATCATCAGGCGTACCAACCGCACGACCCTAATTTGCAGATACCCTCAAACTAAAATTGGTTTGAAGGTTGGGTGGTTCGGTGACGTATGGGATGTCATCTACTTTATCGCAGGGTTTTCTCTCTACTCCATTGTCAGATTGTCTGAAGGGTTCAAGAACTTTTGGCAAGTGTTCAATCAGTCCCTTCTCTTTATGGCAGTTTCGAGTTTCTTTCTCATTAGTAGTAGGTCATAGGTGTTTCTTTTTGCAATTATTTTCCGATTAATATTCTTGTACGTAGGTATCCAGTTTACATTGTAGTGTCAATCGGGCTGTTGCTGATTCGACCATCAACTGCCTAACCTTTTCGTAACTATGTTGAGGTCGGCATCCAGTCTAACCAGATGCAGCTGAATACCAGTATTTTACCTAGAGCAGTCGCTCTTGTAGGAGGTCATGAAGGACTAGGCCAGGAGGTAGGGGCGGGTGTCAGATAGGCAGTCGCCTTCTACCTCCACAACCCAGTTAGTACTCGGTAATTCGATACCATATAACCATACCATATCCCTTGCTAAGACCGGTTTTCAGACTTACGGGCTACCCTGACTGCCAAAGATCTACAAATGGCTGTCATTGGCAGTCATTACAACCGGACCAAGTGCTAAATGTGCTTTTCGATGCACGTGGGAAACTGGGTGTGTAATTAGTGGTCACCCATCCACAGACCAACCTAGGCAAGTGCGGTTAACCTGAAAATTTATTCTTTTTAGCCACGAGGTCTTCGGACTGCATAATATAATAACGTCTCACCTTCTGAAAATGTATTTTCCATTACAGTATTCATGTGTTACCCAGAAGTGTCTATGAATTAAAGAGTGTTCTAGTGTAGGTCTACTTTAATCTTTGAGTAAATTGCTATCCTTATCCGAAAGCGAACTTAAGTATTTATTTATCTTTGCGAGATATAAATCAATACCTGGAGGTACTTCACACGGCGTATAACGTAGAAAACCTAATAGTTCTTATATGTAGGGAGATAAGGGTTACTAGACATCCCTCGGTTCCTTTTAAAGGCGAATAAATGAAGCTCCTCCCTATCCTGTGGTGATGCTATTTGTTCATCAGCCTCTTGAAGCTTTCAACATCTTCACTCGGATAATGTGTTTTCAATATAATTTTCCTGTTCAGTTTTGAATGTATTTTACATATAAATTAGGTAGAGATACTACTTATTTAAGTAACTAGTAACACGGCAAAAACCATAAACCTTGTACTAATGTACCTACGATTAAAAATCGTATAGAACCCCTTAATAAATCGTATAGAAAACGTTAAAGATGAAGGAATTAAATTAACTGCTGTCTAGACAACCCTACTACAGTAATTTAATTAATAACTAACGATAAAATGTCACGCAAATATTGATTAAACAAAACTCTGAATAAGGCAAGCCAAAAAGGATTGAAGCCGTTCTGGCCTCCCAAAACTTACTTGGAAATGGGAACAAAATCCAATCTTGGAATTTTCCTATGATAAGATGAAAGGAAATGATGGAGATTAAATTACTAAATACCAGTACCGAAACCTCTATAATACACGAATTTGGGAAAAGAAGAGCAGAGCAGCCTGAGCAGTTTCGCCGAATCAACAAACAGAACAGTTACAGGACTAACGAGAGAAGGTCTGGATGTCTGGCTTTACGAATTATGAGAAGATGTGTCTAGAATTTCGAACAATGATTCAGACACCAATATGGATTCCAGTACCATTCAGGGACAGCGCAAAACAAAAGAAAAACATATCACATTCCATTTTCAAATATTCGTAACAACCAAGGAAATATGACACGAATCCACGCCAGCCGGTTCCAATCTCAAAACTAACATAGCGTGAGAATATCAGATAAGAATTTAACTTACATCACCAAACGACATGATAACACTGACCTTGAAGTTGATACGCTCAGTTTAACTATACCGTGAAGTATTTATTTAATTATTTACGCTTTCAGTGACAAAAACAACTAGTATTCCGGGCCTCCAATTTATCTTCATCCCTGACTTAGATATATTCGGACTTCTAACTAAAAGTTTTATGGTCTATTTGGGTTTCTGTGTTTTCTATCATGGAGCATTGACCATGCAACCTCCGCATCTCATTGAACTGGGTGTTTTTACCATGATTCATGAAGGTGAACTGGTGCAACCGGTCTGTGTGGGTACTAGACTTGCGAAAGCCAGGTCATCTTATATGCCAAAGGGTCGTTCATCTAACTATGGTTTAATTACAAGCTCGAATTGACCACCTAACCCACTGTTTCCAGTATCTTGCTTCAGTACTTAGAAAAACCAGCGGTATATCTACCATTCCTATCCCAAAACTGTGCCAAAACTTCATTAATATGGCAATTTTATTTTAGGACCAGTTGTGGCACCTTAAGCAAGCACTTTTAAGCAAAGAACTTTACACGTTCAAAGATTTAGCTCATGACCAGCACCTCGATTGCGTAATGCACATACCATAGATAACTACACTCATTATATCCTTTCAATTTTGAAAGATATTCCTAATTAAATGATTCCTAGTTTTGAAAATTTAGTATGCTTGAGAAAGGAAACAACGCCATGAATGGTATTAGGAAATTATCCCGTATTAGATCCAGATTTAGATTCCTCTATCTATGCTGACTATAGATAGACTCTGAATCTGTCTATCACTGTCGTAGTAGCCTCTTGACAACCGAGACCATCCCTGTTTAAATATTCACCTTCATTAATCTTTGAATGAAGGGCAATGTCCTCTAGACAAATTAATCCATTGAAAGCCAGCTCCGATAGAGCAGTAAGTACTTGGTACGAAAATTAAAATTGAAGTTGACAAATGGGTTCACAACACTAAGCTTTTGAAAATATGCTTTTAAAGTAATGCGGCGGTAAAAATAGATGGACCTTACTGTACTTTGCTGGATTGAAAGTTTAATAATGTAATGCTAGGTTTCAGGAGTAGTCTTTGGTGTAAATTTCTTCCCTGTTTTATTTTATTACTTTCCCAAGAAAGTAAGATTTTGGGTCTTGTCTGCGGAAATTCAATTTTTTACTTGAGAATGCTCAAGAAGGCACAACTTTCCATCAGTATTTGAAGATACTACGAACATTTTACATTAGGTAATGAAAAGCAACAAACTCAGTTTCCCTAAAGGCGGAAGAAAACAACGTTAACGGTAGTTAAGTATCACCTCCCACTTCACGAGTATTTCGCTCTTATCGCTGCATTATGCAACATTGCTAGACGCTAATCTAAAATGCAAATGTGCATGCTCTTCGGCTTTCTTACTTTCAATACAGAAACACGAATCATTTTCCCTGCGTACATGTATCAAGTATGTAAATTGTTTTTTTAAACGCAATATTCTTCTTCCTACGCGGAATGTTAAACGTTGTCATTCGTGAAGAATTTATAAGCAAGACCGTAAATGAAATCAGAAGAAATCGGTTTGCATGAGTTAGCTTTCATGTTTTATACAAATAAAATCGTCGATTCTTTGTGTGACCTTGCTGGCACTGACCGACCTCGGTGTGATACATATTCAATGAGACTATTCCGCAGTTAAATTCTCAGTGGAAGAACACATCAAAACAAACAACTATGTTCAATGTTTCACGATGTAGACCGCTCTGTATTTGGATGCACTCAAATTTAGGTTACCCTGTGGCGCTAGTGTTGTCAAACAAGACCTTTTCGCTCTCGGCCTATTTCGCTGAATGGAGAGGACTGAAAGAATGTTTACGAGAAAATAATCTCAGCTCCGCTGGATGTTTACGAGAGTAATTCCAAGTGCCCAAAGGAAATTGCTGTCTCGCTGAAATATTAGGTCATTGATGATTAAGTCAGGGCTTCTTTTATACGGCTGAATTAATTCATCATGAATATGTGCCATAAATACCGCATTTTTTTCTGTAAAGTTTCTGACATTTACAACATACGCTCGAACTCTTTTATTGGTAATTTTCCCCAGAACAGAGATGAGACACCCGCCGTAACAGTATCATGAAATATTTACGAGTATTTTCCCAACGATTTTCCTTGAAGGGAGACGGGGCATCGGTAGTAAAGCCAGATTCCATTTATAAGTGCGCTGGCTTCTGATGTTGCTCATAAAGCGTCCCTGATAAAGCCTCCGGTCCTGAGGGATAAGGGGGCAGACGGGGTGAAGTGGGGGGAAACATGTACAGAGCGAAGTTTCGAAATGTGTCTATGTTGTAAAGAAGTTGTCATATTTGGAGAGGACTGAGTATCGGAGTAAAGTTATATTGAAGGATTGTTTGGAATAAAACTAGATTATTCTATGTTTTGATAGATGATGAGATATGATGTATTATAAGGCATAAATTTTGATGCTAAAGCGATTTTTATTACACCAGGAGTAAACTTTTCCACAAAAGGCTTTATTAAAACATAAATAAACTAACTTCCACGCTTTACAACATTATTTTTCCTTTCCTCGTCATATATCACCCGCTGAAGCTATCTACTGTTTTCTGCCATTCCCCGAGCGAGTATCCTGTTACCCCAGCCCCCAGGCCGACCGTTAGCTCTTCCGAGTTCCGAGGGAACTTCCTTACTGCCCCCCTTCCCTTCTCCCCCTTAATGCTGATGGTAATCTACATGTGCTTGGAATATCGTGTTGACATTTCGTGGCGTTGTTGTTCCCACGAACATTAAAATACTGTTTCCTAGAAGAAATGTACAGTTCTGAAAGCGGTTGAGTGTTAAAGACTGAAGTCACGAAGTACCTAGATTCGGATGGAAATGAGTAAATACTTTTTACACTGTTCTACTAAGTAGGAAACAGGTTTGAGTGGAATTTCTAGTAAATGAGAAATCTAACGTCGGAATGACTAAATATGATGTAGGTATGAGTAAGGAAGACGATGAATGCGGAAGTTTGGAATGTGTCGAGCGAATGTTGGCATACGTAGAGAATGTTGATATAATGCATAATGGTGCATTGTATCTGTGACGTAAACAATTTGAAGTGTTTGAGTATCGAGACTCAATTCAGATGGACCCAATTTATTAAATTGCGATTCACATGTTAGGCTCGCTCGTCCCTATTTCTTGAGGGTTAAATATAAAGTTGAAGGTTTGTGCATGAACTTCTGGCGAAGTTTTTCGACGCAACCACGATACAAGATACATTCTTAGTGCGGAGTAAAGGGAAAAAAACCTTTCGAAAACCGACAGTGTCGTTGTACTAAATGAAAAATAATTAATAATGGAAAATAATTTTTATATTTAAATTATTTTCCATTCAATGAATCCTACAATAAATTATTTAATAGCCATTACGTTCAACCAAACTTCTTGAACTTCACTTACGTAGTTCACTCATAATTATTTTTATAATTAATATTCTCAGCTTGCCGTCCGACCGCCAGGCGGAACAGGGAACAGCTGAGTGTGTGTGCCTGGTGCCTGCACATGCGCGTGCGATGCATTCCTAGCGGTCAACGCACGCGCGCGCACTTACTGCGCATGACTTTACTAATACAACATATCAGCAGTTATTATTACGCCTTTTAGAACCGTGTTTGGCCACTAATAGGTACATCTGTGTGGTCGAAAAAGGTCTCTTTCCCTAGAAGTAGTATTTTTTAAATAGCATATAAGTTCGCGCCTGACAATCCCATAAGGGTTAGGCAGAGGTGCACATTTCTCTAGATATTTAAATCCCATGTAATAGAGGGCGAGCCTATTGCCATCAACGGGGCAAAACCGAATATCACTTTGGCAGACCCGGGAATCGAACGAATGTACACACGGCTACACATCAAGCTATACAAAACCAGTTAATCTTGGCCTCACTTTACTAGATCTTTTCGCACAATGGACGATCAGATTATACTGGTTTTGTATAGCTTGATGTGTAGCCGTGTGTACAGCAGTCGTGCTTGCGGGTTCTGAGGATATAAATAGAGGAAATACAGACTCTCGCAAGCAGTTTTGCTTGCTTCTTACTGCTACAACAGCATTACATAATAAATGGGCCTATAGCGAATCGTATAAATGTGTAATATTCTACCACATAACGATAGTGCATTTCACGACAAACAACCCATTATATTCTCAAAGTAACTTTAATCTTATCAACACATAATAACGCCCTCGTAAGTTTAGAAACACTGAACTATAACCGGTCGTGCCCTACCGATCACGTAATACCATGGTCTTACATCGAACGAAAATACCTCGTCGGCAAACAGCCGTCTAAAATCAGTATGATCTCTGCTTTAAACATGTAACTTTCATAAGCTCGTACCTGCTTATAAATTCAGTTGTTGGATTTGAAATTCAGAGAGAATTTCGGAGGAGTTTGCTTGTGGAATCGTGTATACAATCTACATAGTTGCTGATACGCGTCTAACTTCTTATGATGCTTCGCAACAAAAGCAGAACTAAATTAAACAACAGGATAACTAAAGAAGTTCCAACTGGTTTTGAGTAAGTAGATAGGAAGGAACTCTAAGTATAAATAACCATTTCTCAACCATTCACATCTAAAAAGAAACTTTCTACAAAAAAGGACAGACAGACACCATGAAATGTACGTTCCGAAAACATTTAAATTACCTATAGATCAACCGTACAATTTCACCAGACACACAAGCAAGTACGGAGTTATTTCGCGGCAAATTAAGCGGTCTACCGACTATTAAAAAAACAAGCAGTCGTAACACCGTGCACCGCCCGTAGATTGGCGAGACGGGACCAGCATAGCAATTAGAAAGATTGAGACACAAAAAGTCCCGTTCCTTTGAAAAAGGCGTTAATTTTTCATTCGTGGTGAATTAGACGTGGAACGGGTTGAAGTCTCGACGGCTGCTGCTGGCGACGATCGATAGAAACGAGTTATGGGACTTTCAGTTGTATAGTCTTGTAAAGATACTAGCTATGTTTTATAAGATGTTGGAAATAATGCTAGACTAAAAATAACATAAGAATCAGGGGTATATATATTATAGACATAACATTTAAATACGATCAGCCAAAGACATCCAAATCGTCGTAGCTAAACTTTTCACACGAAAAATGTAAATTCAGCTCACACCACAACATTGAGATCAATTTTCCGCTCTGTCTGGTAAATACGCAAAAATATGCATTAGTGAAAAATATGTATTTCTGAATTTACATATTTAGCAATCTGTTTACCATTGCTATTTCGACTGCCACGCCTCGTTATTTTCACATGCAACCTTGAGTGTTGGCAGTGGCAGTTGGGTGACACGCCCCTTATTCAAATTACTAATTTTAGAAACAAATAAAGATAATATTTAGTAGACTTGGATGCTGAAGCGAAAGAAATGAATTACTTGAAGGAAGAAGTTAGTGAGTTCTATCTTACGTCAGTAAACACTAACAAGATTGTAGATGCAGATGCAATAGGGGATCGGACAAAAAAAAACTAATTAGTCCGTCAGATAGAAATCCAAAAATTATTGAACACGTATTTTTTCTTTTTTCACGTAAACTTAAAATGAAGACGATACAGTGCTTCGAAAACTCGTGTGACGTCATATGATAGTACATTTTAACGACACAAGTGACGTTTCAAGCCCCACTCCAAGATCTTTGACGCGTTTTATCTTCGTCATTTTTTATTAATTTGATAAAATAAAAAACACGTATCCAATATTTTTCGATAATCTAACTTACGGACTAAATAGAATCATATTATTTTGACCCAGTCCGATCCCCTATTGTAGAAATGAAACCAATTGCAATGATCAAAACCGAATCGAACCAGATAGAGGTCAGTGATATTAGTAAATCAGAAAGCAAAGCAACGCACTTAAACATAGCGTGGTAAGATCTAATCGCATTCTGAGTTTACTTTACGCCTCTTAAGACGCAGTTAACGGGGGAACCGTAAAAACGACCTGTTTTTCGTCGCAGAGTTAGCCGTATTGCTACTTATTACAATTCCAAAAAAAATACAGTGTATAGTCAAATGTATAGGTAAAAGACTTATGCAAAAATATTTTCTAAAAGTAATCAAGAACCTCGAAAAAAAAAATCACAAAATCACAAAAAAATCACACGAAAAAACTTTTTCGTCTCGAAATGCTCAATATTTTGAGTGACAACTGTTATTTATTTTTTTACTATCAGAAAGGAAATTTAACCAACTATAAAGACATATGTAAAAATATTTTAACATTACAGCGTATTTTTTTTTTTAATAAATTAAATCTGCGAACTATCGTTCATTTTGGCAGTCACGAGCATCAAACGCATCGCCATTTTCAACCTTATTTGTTTAGGCGATGAGTAAAACGCGCGCTCAAGGTCGCGGGCAGCTAATGTCGCCAAACAGTTTTTCAACAGCTCTCAGTTTCTTTCAAAGCGTAGTACAATGCAGTGCTTCTATTTATAATTAAACTGTTTAACCTTAGATCTTTACAGGTATTATTTGCAGGGGTTACGTCAAGAAGCCACGTATCGTGAATGAATAATACATCAACAAGCATTAAAAATGATCGGAATACGCAACCGCTTTCCTTGAACGTACAAACTTATCAATTATACAGAATTAACACAACGACGATGCATTCCGCTAGTGTTGTAGTACTATACAACGTATTTGCAATTCAATTTGCTAGTAAAACGACATCAAGTACTTACAATCAGCCTTTTATGCATACTCAATTTGGAACGAATTGAGAATTTGAGATAAGGAAATAATGTGTAGTGTTTAGCATTACACACACATTTGTTTGTTACTATATTGAATTTGCTTCAACTTATGACTGCCGAGATGACGAGATAAAGGAGTATGGAAGAACACAATGCAGCTCCGACCCCAAAAAATAGGGATAAGCAAAGAAGAATGGTGATGATGATTTGATTAATCTTAATAGGAAATATTTAAAAGACCAAGGCAGTTTGTAGCTAGTATGGGGGCTAGAAAACAAGACTATAGCATCTCTAATCAGAACTTGATAAACTACCTCTGAATAGAAATTTTATTCCTGCTGTAACACTATTCAAGCATTTGAATTGACGCCAAGTACCTCAGAAACCACAGCAAGCATGCAAATTGCAATATTTCATTCAATTTTGCAAGCTTGCCCAACGTCCACCGCATTATCTTCAATAAATAATAAAATGTACTATAAATAAAGTATCTATCAAATGCATGTCACGTATTCAATGAAATAAAATTAGTTGTTACGAAATGCCATTGTTGCGATACTACGCTCTGGCCTCAAATTTTGAGACGTGAGCTGACTTTTTACTACAAACCAGTACTGATTCTACAATAAAATTTATTACATTACTAACTATTCTTCTTTGCATACTAATTTATTCAGAGAAACATGGAAGTTGACTGTTTGTCCTCAGGTTTTCCTGATGACTTGCTTGATACTCTTAACAATGCCAATATTTCTCCAGTCCTCTTCAATACCTACAAGCCCTATGTCTATAAAACCCTTTTAACTCTTGACTACCTTAGAACAATTATTTCCCCTGGTTATTTACAATCGTTAAAAGTTTTTCAAATATCGTGAAAGAACGACTTAGCACTAAACCGATTGGAGCTACCTTTAATATTGTGCTCGTGTGCTTTCCAATTTATTTAAATCTACTTTAACAACCCTTCATTTTCTCTCTTTGTCAGGCAAAGGCTTAAAATGAATAGAAATTCTGTAGACAATGAATATTTACTATTAATACAAGTATTACAACCAGCATTACTACGCATATTTGTGTCAAATATTAATTTTAGAGAGACGGTACAAGACATTTTGCTCATAGCGAATTGATGTTTTAATTACGCAGTACCTATTATACATTATAGCTATAGTACTTATTATTGAAGACGTCGCAGGTCACGACCTCGATATACAAGTCTAACAAACTTAATACTTTAGACTTGACAATTCACACGAAACCACAGTACGAAACAAACAGAACCTAACTTAAGATTAATTAATTTCAGTAAGATGGAGGATGGATGGAGCTTTCTAATCGACAAGAATTAATAATAATAATAATAATATTCCACAACTATCACACAACGCCATCTAGTCCCAAGCTAAGCAGAGCTTGTGTTATGGGTACTAGACAACTGATAAACATACTTATATATTTCTAAATACATACATATTATAGATAAATTACACCCAGACACAGAACAAATGATCGTGCTCATCACACAAACATTTGTCCTGGGTGGGAATCGAACCCACGACCTCCGGCATAGCAGTTAGGGTCACTAACCACTAGACCAACAGGCCAGTCGGCCAATTGAAAGTTAATTTTAATAAAGGTAGAAGCAGTAACTAAATTTTAATTCAAACTGGCAGCAATCAAATCATCACAATACTCCACATTGTTAACACACCTAACAGAGACGATCAATATGAAAAAAAACACGTCGAAAAAAACGATAATTGATTGCTCATCTTTTTTTGTAATCCAATAAAAGCGCACGCAATATCTAAGCAAATCCCCTGAAAGCCGAATGGCATTAAAATGAAATTTAAAGTCAATACAATTCCAAATAGCGAGGTAGGAAAGCAGTAACTAACCAGCCCTCATCTCTCCCCGAGGGTTCGTCCCAATTTCGTCCCTTCACACTGTGACCCAGTTCTGAAAGCCGCTCATTTGCCACCGTAGGTTTAAAATGGGGTTGCATGTAATCGTTCTTTGCCCTCATACTCGGAGGGTTTCAGTACTCAGCTGGAAATGTCCCTTCTCTTTCACACAAATTGATCTTTCAGTAAAGGAGGATAGAGCATTGTTGATCTACAAACAAGTTTTGTCGACGATGATTTGCTTGGAAATTATATTATTTATAATGTTACATGATGGCTGGTTACTAAATGTAATCACTGCAGCTAAAATGCTTCGTAAAAATATGTGCGAGTAGATATAAAGGTTGTAACTCACACGCCCGAACGATTCCCGAATAATTATTACTACTACAACAGTAGGTAGGTACTACCAAAAATGAATTTTTGTTTTGACTAAAATAATGTCGTGTCAACTCGGTTTAGGCGCAAAATGCCAAATTCTCAAAATGGCAACAGAGTCGCAAAAGGACAAATTCTCAAAATGGACAATTCTCAAAAAGCCAAATTCTCAGAATAGCCAATTCTCAAAATGGCAAATTCTCAAAATGGACAATTCTAAAAAAAGCCTAATTCTCAGAATGACAAATTCTCAAAATGGCAAAATCTCAAAATGGCAAAGGCCAAAGGCAGAATTCGTACCACCTATTTTTTTTTTGTTAAGTGATAGAATTTGTACCACTTATTAAGTCAATTAAACCATTCATTTTCATGTAACATTAGTATTTTTAGAAGTTCGGATTCATTAATTATATCAATCAAAAGATTTAAGTAGTTAAACGTAATTAATCCTAAACTAAACGTAGTTATGTTTTTAGAAGTTGCCATTTGTAAAATATCACGAGGCTCACAATGATAAATAATTATTTAAAAATAGAAATAACAGTAAATATAATTAACCAATTACACATTATACCTTAAAATGAATAATTATTGCATACAATCTTAATAATTAACTATTTAATGATAGGAATTATTTTCGACATCAATGTTTTTTTTTGTATTGGCAATTATTTTATTGACAGGACAGGAAAATCTTTCCGAGTCTCTGTTCGGTTCTTTACTGTTGTTTTGGATTGTTGTTTGTAACTGCATCTGAGCAATTTAGCAAATTATCTGGCCATTTTTACGTTGAGTCGAGCTACTGCTCCTCCGTACTCTATCTGTTGATAGTTTTTTCGCGAAAGGACGCTTTATTAATTGTGCTGTGTGTGTACGTGCTTCTAATTAAAATGACGAGTTTGCAATGCATAAATTGCAACGTTCGCTTGTCCCGAATAAGAAGGCACGCTTTATCGGATGAGAGTGAAGATCTCGTCAATACTATTCGGCTGTGGACATATCCTAGAGATGTAAGTAGTTTCAAACATAACATTTTGCGTACGAGTGTGTCAGTTACGAAGTGATAACTTTTACGTGTTAAAAAGTAGTCCTTATCATTTAAACTACACGATATCATACTAAAATAATATATTGTGTGTACAAAAACTAATCTAAACATTATTTGAAAAAATAACAAACACCATTGTGGTTGTATATGTACTTACTTAAATATTTACAGTTTGTCCTATTTAATGTACAAACACATAAGAGCTCATACGCCTTTATAGACAATTAAAAAGCCATTGTTATAAATCTCCTGGAGATTTACTATCAGACGGGAGGCCAACCGCTTGCCGGCTCTTCACCCAACGTATGGGTGAAACATTTCTAAGTGATCGTTTTGCATGTATTGTTTACTTGCCTAACACTTGGTTGCCTAACACTGTTATAATAGTTATTACTCGGTTAGTATGACTGTTATAGTGTCATAGTCATATAAAGCAATGTTGAGCCGTACTCAAAATCACTTCTTTATTTCCAGATAACACCTGCTGACCATGTTTGCCATGCATGCTGGCAGCTAGCTAGTCATCCCCGTTCTTCTGACAATATGCCGAGGAGACGCACAGGCCATCAAAGTGTTTGTGTTGTATGTGGACGATCCGTACTACGAATCAGTCGACGCAGGATTTTGATTGAAGGTGCAAATGAAGACGAACAAAGAATGGCTAACACAGTTGCTACTTGGATCCAACCACGAGAGGTATAACAACTCATACCTATTATAACTTTTATCAATTAGGTGTCTTGATTTGATGTATGATTGTGTTAAAACAATGTAAATTATTTCCCACTAATACCATGCAGTTTTAAATGCAACCTTTTCTTTATTTATATTTTTTTATTTCAGCTTCGTTCTGAGGATGAAGCTTGTGTGCCGTGTTGGCTAAGAGCTAGCAGAACTAGGGTTGTTTCACCAAATGAACATATTCAACCCATTGTACCTGATCATCTAGAGGGTGATCATTCTGATTTGGCATGGTAGAGCATAGCTCAATCTTGCACGCTGATTATGTTAGAATCATACATCATTATACAGCCTTCGTCTCCTGGTTGCATGGTAAGGTTTATCATGTACCTATTAATATGTATAACGTAGATTACATTCATCATGTAATCGTTAACAGAGCGATTCAGTAAGAAACCCGAGCATACAGTTTGGGCGGAATACTGAAACGTTCATACGATGTTCTGTCGTCCAAGATTCATCTGTACTAAACCCAGGCCTACAGCTCACGTAAGGTACGGAAGGTGCGACAAATATAAGAACAATAAAATAAATGTTAGATCCTACAAAAACAAAGTTGTTTTATTTAACCACACTCAAAACTCCATCAGCACTTCATCATTTAACATCAAACTATTGCAGACCGCTGCTGGACGCAGGTCTTTCCTAAAGCACCCTACTGAATAGGTACAATTCTCATGTCAATTTGCCAACTTATTGATAAAAACACTACAAAGATAGCACCAGCTATCTAGAACATATTATTATCCTTTTTCACCAAAAAAATGTTTATACTACTACACGTAATCCATACTAAGTAATATTATTGTTGAAGCAGGTGTTGTGATTTGGCAATGGAATGGCGTGTCAGGCGTGATAAACCAAATTAACTCTTCGATAGTATTTATCCAGACTTTTATTTGTCAAAATACAAGCAGATATTACACGTCCATTGTATAGTATATATGATGAATTAAGATTAATTAAATTGGACAATATTGGAGACGACACAAAACGTACACAGAGCCGTGAGCAGGAAGTAGTTGTCAAAAACAGTAGACAGGTGACAGCTTCAAATGTCATATAAATATGGCTGCGTTTAAGCTGCGTTCATGTAGAGCTTACATAATTCCTAATAATTATAAATGCGAAAGTAACTCTGTCTGTCTGTTACTCTTTCACGCCTAAACGGCTGAACGGATTTTGATGAAAGGAGAAAACCAAACTCCATAGAAACTTGGGCCTGGCGTTAAAGGGCTGAATTTTGGTCATTCATTAAAGAATCTAGGTAGGTTCCATGAGCCCAATTTTCACGTCTCCCAGTGATGGCCAAATTGATAATATCAGACAATGACATTTTAGGTTATTTAAATTATTTGAGATAATTAAGTTAAATAACATGATATTTTCGAGGCTTTGTTTCCTACGCAAGTCTAAAACCCCCATGCGCTGTGCTGTAACATAGCACTATGAGGTTTCAGGTAAGTAGATACCTACTTTCCTTAAAAAGTGCTTACGGGGGTGACTTCAGATTTATATTATTGATATCACTGAAAACATCAGCTGAAAACTATGTTTATTAGACAAGGCCCACTTACATAACTACTGGCTGATATTTGTTAGGATTATATCTGCTGGGGGATTTTTAATAGATTGTGATACCCAATAAATTAAAATGTAAATAAAACACATATTTATGTTAAATGGTTTTTTAATCATCTTCTTCATTAGGATTATCATAGTATAATAATACAGTATCCAGAAACTGTGCAGGAGGCAATTGATTACCTTGGTGCCATGCCCAACTAAGATACCATATTATGCTCATGGTATGGGCACAGCAACCAACCGTTCTTTTTCCTATGATACAGGTGCAGTAATATTGAATTATAGCATCCCTTCCACTTAGAGAGCTGTAGATTCATCCTACTACTAATATGCCTGGATTTCATCCTTCTCTTAACATCCAGGTTGAGTCCGATGTAGATAGCTCTTGCTGTAGGTCACCGTCCACCTCCCTACACACTTCTATGACATATGAGCCATTTTCTTTTCCTTTTCCTGAATGAAAATGCCGGGATGCTCTATTTGCTCATACCCAACACGAGTGACAGACAACACTTGAAGCGCCCACCTGAAAATAATTTATCTACATTAAAGTGTGCTTTTACACATGCGATGTGTTGTGTGTGTCTACTTTAAAAATACTGATCTAAAGAAATCCTGAGGAGCTCGGAGCTTGACCATTATCACACCATTATCAATGTTTTAGCATACCAAATAACATTTTTAATGACCTTTCAAAACCAAAAGCTAAACTAAAGAATGTTAATAAAGCATCAATAAAGCAAATATACTGACCGTGCGTGGTAGGATCAATTCTCTTATAACTTCGTGTATTCTGCGTTCTTGCACGGTACTAATCCTAAGTGTATGACAACAAACTCTTCTCAGAAGAGAATGTCCACAGTGAATACACACCCGTCGGTGTCCCATAGGTGTCTGTTCACTTTGTTCTGGTATATTTCGATCACTAGATATAGCATTGGCATGATTCCAGCAAGCCAGGCATATAAAGTCATTTTCATTTACCTGAAACAAACATTTGACTATTAGGGTCTAGCAAGACTAGCATTAGCATTTAGCAATAAACATCTGGGTATATTTGGGTAGACCTATGCCCCTCATTACAATCCCACTGCAGGGACACAGACCTCCACTCTGAGAGAGGGAATAATAGGTTGTAATTAACCATGAAGGTTCAGTCCGGTTTAGCGATGTGATGTCTTCAAATATGAATTTATTGCACATTATGCTATCATTAAAATACAACTATAAACAGACAACTGAACATGAGCGATAACACTACTTAGTTTGTTTACATTAAATAATTACATATGATTACAAAAACGTTATGTTAAATAGAAATATCGGATACTAACCGTTTGAGGCGCTACCCATTCTTGAACAATTGAAAGAATAATCTTCCAATCTTCGCCTTCCACATCATGAGGACCGCAACAATGCAATGTTGCGGTCCTCATGATGTTGAACCCAGTCGTCAAATGAGCAAAGTACAAATACGGTTTTCTAGCAAATGTCAGCAGGGGTGGCAGTTTAGAAACGGTGTCCAATGTTCAAGCGAGGGTCAGTCAAAAGGCAATCAATTTCGGAGTCCAGTATTCGATCAAAGGTCTTAGAATAATAAAATCTCGAGAGATCTGGAAAAACACATTCACTTGCACACCAAACGAAAAGCGAATGACATGACAATTGACTTGACATTGACAGCCGTTGACATTGACACTTGCGTTTACTAGTGCATTCCGTGGTGCAGCCGATTTTATCGATTATTTATTTGGTTTTTTTACAGGTTCCGTTAAAAATCAATTATATGACAGATTTTGAATAAACATCTATTTTAATAAGTAAAAAAGTGATAATACATAATGATAATGAATAATAAAGATAATGCAATGAAGTATTATTTAATTATTTGTAAGAATATCGATATCCACTAAGTCGATCTTATTCTTAGGGTACGCTCTATTGATATAATAACAGCGTTCGTGAAGTTAGTGACAAAAAATGAAACAAGTGTTGTAACGGTTTAAAAAGACACAACCTCAAAAATAAAACTGGTTATAACTTTAAGGTCCTAACTTCTAAAAATCTATGAATTTTAAAAGGGCTTGCCTATTGTATTGACTACCAATTAAAACAAAAAGTATCCCAAAACACGACATTTTATTAGCGGTACGAAACTCCCATACAAGGCTGCCTTTCACCTTTCTACAATAATTGGCAGTATTCCTATAAAAAATAGATTTCTTGGTTATTACGGTCTAACTAGATAGAACAACAGAAATTGCAATGGCGGGCGTCAAAGACCCATAGGCAGACACGAGTCGACACTCGTGTCTGCCTATGGGTCTTTGACGAGGCTACTAACTAACAAAGCAATACGATTTAGCAATTCTTAATCAGATTTCCAGAAAATGGTTTTTCGGTTAGTCTTGTGTTCATGTTTAACGGCCTTATTAATAAAAAAAAGTTAAGCCTGCTTAAACTTACGCTTGGTTTATCTCGCATGCCGTCTCACTTCAAAAATATTCAAATGAAAGGGACGGCATGCGAGATAAACCAAGCGTAAGTTTAAGCAGGCTTAACTTTTTTTTATTAATAAGGGGGTAAAGGTTTTTGTCTGGCACATATTATTATATTTGGTTTCTACAGGAGAAAGAAAACTATTTAAATTGTAATTATTGGAACCGGAGTATTAAAATAAATATGAATATCTCAGTATCTCGTACTTACTCGTAGCTTAGATAAGTTATTGACACTATTATTGGCGCCAAGTTATTAAATACAAGTAAAATTGCATCAGAAAATCCACAAATACATGCGACCGTATGAGCATACTTCTTAGTGAGCTACTCAAACGGGATTTCGTTCGGTACATGTTACTCCGGCCGATGTTTACCTCGACACGAGACACGACAGGCAAACGGCGTGGAATTCACTTATTTGCGTCACTTTTTACACTTATCTATCTTTAGTATTTAACAACAAATCATAATGAAAGTGTCAAACTAAAAACAAGGTCCACTTCTCGCCAGGTGAACGACCGAAGAATGTTGCAAGAGTGCTACAAGGTTGCTGCCTCGGACCAGTATGAGAATTTAACATCGTGAAAATTACGATAATGACTGTTTCGTAAAAATATCGCAGTTATGTGGAAGCTAATTTTATCTGAATGCTAGAATTGTGTGAGACTTAAAAAAGTATTTGATGTTCTTTAGAAAGATAACAGAGATAAATTAGCATAGCTTGTGTTTAAACGCCTACCAAAAAATAACCTATTTTTTACTACCAAAATCTTAATGACTGCCAGAATGGATAAGTGCTCACCAAATTGTGTTTCATAAAGTATTGTAGAAAACTAGAAATGAACCTATTTTCCTTCTTATTCTATGCCATAAAGATTTATGAACGCCTTTAAAGTTAACTTCAGACCAAATATTTTAAATTATCGCTAAATAGATGTTACCAATATTTTACTTCACGACTTGCAATTTATTCAGTTTTACTGAGGCAAAAAACCTAACGGTCGATCGAATCGTCGTCGATTCGCGGGGCTCCTACTTCTGGGTGGTTTTAAATAACCACGAAGGGGATGGCGGGGTCGAGTGAGCGAGCGAAGCCAGCGAATAAGACTACCTACCCTTACCTAACCTGTCCGAGTCGGGGTGCCCCAAGTCCCGAGCTCGCTTCGCTCGCTCTTCCATCTAAGTTTTCCTAGTAGCGGGTTCGCATACCCTACGATAATACGATTACACTAAAGCTATTTAGAACTATAATTTTGGGTATTAATGTTACTACTTCAGAGAAACAAGATTTGGTGAGCATTTATCCATTTTGGTAGGCAAAAATAATATAAATACAACACGTACAATTATTCTGACGAGTGTTTAATTATTTTGGAACTTAAAACGTTGTTCGTTAGGCACCCGAGGTATAGGGTGGGTTTATTTTATTTGAAGTTAAAATATTTTATTTGGGACTTTACTGTAAGTACTTTAGTCTAGGCTCTAAAAATCTTTTTTGGTGAGCATTTAAATTGTAGTCAATTAGCATTGACATTGGGTTTGCATTGATTTTGATAAAAGATTATACAAGAGACAAGACATCTACATATTTGAAACGTATTGGTGTTAGATGAGGTAGTTCTCTAGAAGATTTAAAGACCACCTCAAAAATAGTTTAAATTTTATCCTTTAATCCCTAAGGTTATTATATAACAACAACCAAAACCATTGTTTCTAAATACTCACCTTTACATGAAATTCGAAAAAAAATCTTTTTGATGATGATGAAAAAATGATTCCTACCAAAATTGTTGAAAGAAAAAAGAACTGAATGAATCTGAAGTAAGTCGAGGCAATCCAAAAGAAATAAAAAACGCACTAAACTTAAGTGGAGATATAAATCTGGGTAATTAAATCGAATAGGTAGAAAAAACAACAGATACTTATAAAGAAAGCTAAACACCGATTTTCCAAGAGCTCAGTTAAATATCGAAGACTCGAAGTACAGTAACTAGTGGTTGCGTAACCAACGAATGCAGTCAACCAAAATGGCGTGGTAGCTTATTGCGTTGTGCAAACAAAGATTGATCTCACGACCGCGTCAAAGGCAACTAATTACTGAACAAATAGTATAAAATCTACGTCTACTAAACTAAACAATTAATGTTCTAAGGAGTTGTAGTTTTAATTTAGGACAAGACAACAGGGCCCCGAGTCTGCTATTCAATAGTGTCAGAATGGTCTATCAGTGATCTCATAATTGTTGATTGATGACAAGCCAAAAAGTACCTTAAGCCTGTCGACGTAAGGTAAGGCCCTGGAATGATAGACACCATTGGAAGCAAGAAAATGATGGATCCCTACTATACAGAGATCAACTCCAAGCAGACAGACTACAAGTTAGTACTGGATAAAGTTTTAAAGAACCTTGACTTCAACATCTGGCCTTCTTCAGCAATATTATGTAGGCATGAGCCATGATTCACAAGAATAAGATTTAAACAAGTAATTACTTATGGAAACTCACATAGCGTTTAAATTATTAAAGTCACCGTGACAACGAATGAAATACTTCTAATGCCGTGGAGGACTCAGAATGTCGGAAGTTCGGAACGGTGGGAAAGTAAAATTACAATCAAAGTGAGTTAATCCGGAAAATTGATTTTGCTTGAATCAACGATGGAACGAAGTATACTGCACTTTCGTTTTCATTTCTAGAGGTGTAAGTAATGTAGCACAACAGAAATTGCTTTTGTACTTGTTAAATTAGCAAATAGCTACACAATAACACAATTCAGGTACATAATAAGAAGTACGCGTTATAGTTATAATAGTACAGAACTACTGTAAATTATGATTCTCCTTCATCAGAAGAATCTATTCAAATTTAAATCTTAATGTCAGCTTCACATGTTTTTTTCCACAGTCGTAAATTGTAAGCTGACATCTACAACATCGCCTTCGTAGTTAAGAATTTTCCTCGTCTCCAGTGTGTGAAACCCTTGACCTACTTTTGTATGATTTTTACTTGAGAAAACTTGGTTATCATCAATATTAAGAGTGTTATCGGTAAAAAATGTCAATTTTCATAAAATCGGGGTTTTTTAAAGTTAAATTACTAGAAACTGGCACGAAACCATTAAAAACCAATTTTAGTACCGCATTAAGCATATCTTTACATTGTATTTGTACGCGACTGGCCGACACAGCTCGGCGCTGCGTAATTTATTAGTAACTTTGAAATTTTATATTGTCGATAAAATAACTTTATGTAATTTTTTTTTTACTGATATTTTTTTTGCATGAACTCCACTTACAAACAGTGTATTTTTTAAAAGTTACTTCAGCCTTAATATTAAATAAAAATGATGTTTTATTTTGTAAAATTTAGGTTAAGAAAATATTTTTTTTTTAGGTACTTAGTGAATTAAAATTACTTTTTTATTTTATACAATAACAATTACGGTATCTTTCCTTTTTCCACGTATTTTTTCCAGGCTTCTACGACTCATTGTTGATTCATAATTTCATTCCGAAATTCAGTCTTCCCGTATAATCTCAGAAATATGAGTTCAAAATAAGCTTTCATTTTGATATTTAATAACGTTTTTCAATTTTTATTCTTTACAAATACAATGTAAAGATATGCTTAATGCGGTACTAAAATTAGTTTTTAATAATTTCGTGCCAACTTCCAGTAATTTTACTTTAAAAAACCCCGATTTTATGAAAATCGACACTTTTTACCGATAACACTCTTAATGACTTCTGATTTGAATGGATTACGATGATTATGTAATTACACCCAGTTTTGTGTATTCGCGTCCTGGTCAATAAAAATATTCGGATGATTGATTTTTTCCTCATCAACGACATAATTATGTCGCCATCGCTACGGCGCAGTCATTAACTCATTAGACTCAATGTATGGTAGATAAATAACAGGTTTGAGGTTAATAAAGCCTGTTATAAAAAATACACCTACTTATTGTAAGGCTACGGTTACACGGGTAAAACCGCTTCTTATAACTAAGCCATTTGAAGCGTTTAGTGATCACCAGTAATCTTTGGCTAAGTAGCGTCTGCAAATGGGCGTAGACCTTCTTATATTACAGACGCTGATGCATTTACAAAGCGCATTGCATTTTCAGTTTTTTTCTTCTTTCCGAGCACCATGTCAAAAATTAATCAAGATAGTGGCTAGACCGCTAATGAACAATGCGATTAAAATCTAATAAAAAAGTCGTTGTCTGATCATATTCTTGCATTGTAACCATTGCTTAATATTATGCAAAATACAGTACTTACTTCATCAACCTCGGCCATTAAGCACGATGTGACATGATATATTTTGCTTATTATATCATAAACAAATAATACTGGCTATTCAGGTCGCACCTACTTATCTTTAATTTACGCTGCTACAACTAAAGGAATACGTTTAATTTAACGGTATTTAAAATTCTAACAACATATTAGCATTGCGATCGGACATTACATTTTAGATTAAAATTCTCTAAAGGGTCTTTTGCTTTTAGGATCATCGTACCCACGAAAACACCCAGAACCGGGTGGTAGGGCCTTTCAAAGTTTCAAAGGATGATGACCTGAGGCCTTTGAGAGAACGATATTCATAAAAATAGTATTAGTAATTTTTCAACACACTTGCTCATAAAGTGGCTATAATTTCACCGCAATTAAGCACGTAATGACACCTATAATCAAACTGTGACTTTTTCATTGCTATTATTCACTAGTGAGTTATAGGTTTTTTTTTTTAATTTTATTGGTTGAGTTGCTACGTTCATAAAAAAGTTTCGATACAAAAAAGATCGTGTTCAATAGTAAAAATAAATTAATGTACCTAGTGCTTCCCCATTTCATGCAACTTTGAATTTAAATAGATAATTTCAACTTATACGTTTTTAATAAATTAATCTTTCACTCATAACTTTTGTTTTCTCTGTAATAAAGAAAAAAAAATCCCCATTTTGTCTGTGGCTAAAACTCTATCCGCGAAATGTCAAAAATAAAGAAACCACATTCTTTTAGTCTATGGCCGATCGTCATTGTTACAGTAGTGGCGCCACTGGTCAAGAAAAAATGCATCGCTACGTCAAACTTAGTACATTTATTTTAGTTCCGTGTTTTCCCGCCTGCATAGATAACTTGGTAGTACTGTAGATGCGCGCGCATTAATTTTTCCCGCTATTGTGAAAAAAAAAAAAAACTTGTTTTAATTGTTGAAGTTGGTAGAACTGTAGATGCGCGCGCATTAATTTTTCCCGCTATTGTGAAAAAAAAAAATAGAACTTGTTTTAACTGTTGAAGATGACTTTTTAGTATTATTTTCTTCACAAGTGTGTTGAAAAACGTCGTATGATACACGTGTGTATTGATGATTACCGTCCTCGGCTTTCTTAAGACCCTCACCTGGCGGCTCGGGTCTCAATGGCGCCTCTGCGGTAATCACCAACGTTACACACTTGTACCATAATGTACTATTTCAACACACTTGCTCATAAAGTGGCTATAATTTCACCGCAATTAGGCACGTAATGACACCTATAATCAAACTGTGACTTTTTCATTGCTATTATTCACTAGTGAGTTATAGTTTTTTTTTTTAAATTTTATTGGTTGAGTTGCTATGTTCTTAAAAAAGTTTCGATACAAAAAAGATCGTGTTCAATAGTAAAAATAAATTAATGTATCTAGTGCTTCCCCATTTCATGCAAATTTGAATTTAAATAGATAATTTCAACTAATACGTTTTTAATAAATGAATCTTTCACTCAAATAATATACTTAACTTTTGTTTTCTCTGTAATAAAGAAAAAAAATCCCCATTTTGTCCGTGGCTAAAACTCTATCCGCGAAAAGTCAAAAATAAAGAAACCACATTCTTTTAGTCTATGGCCGATCGTCATTGTTACAGTAGTGGCGCCACTGGTCAAGAAAAAATGCATCGCTACGTCAAACTTAGTACATTTATTTTAGTTCCGTGTTTTCCCGCCTGCATAGATAACTTGGTAAAACTGTAGATGCGCGCGCATTAATTTTTCCTACTATTGTAAAAAAAAAACAGAACTTGTTTTAACTGTTGAAGTTGCTAGAACTGTAGATGCGCGCGCATAAATTTTTCCCGCTATTGTGGAAAAAAAAACAGAACTTGTTTTAACTGTTGAAGATGACTTTTTAGTATTATTTTCTTCACAAGTGTGTTGAAAAACGTCGTATGATACACGTGTGTATTGATGATTACCGTCCTCGGCTTTCTTAAGACCCTCACCTGACGGCTCGGGTCTCAATGGCGCCTCTGCGGTAATCACCAACGTTACACACTTGTACCATAATGTACTATTTCAACACACTTGCTCATAAAGTGGCTAAAATTTCACCGCAATTAGGCACATAATGACACCTATAATCAAACTGTGAATTTTTCATTACTATTATTCACTAGTGAGTTATAGGTTTTTTTTTTAAATTTAATTGGTTGAGTTGCTATGTTCTTAAAAAAGTTTCGATACAAAAAAGATCGTGTTCAATAGTAAAAATTAATTAATGACCTAGTGCTTGCTCATTTCATGAAACTTTGTATTTGAATAGATAATTTAAACTTAGTACGTTTTTAATCAATAAAACTTTCACTCAATTATAATTTTTGTTTTCTCTGTGATAAATAAAAATTTGAATTCCCCATTTTGTACGTGGCTGCAAACACTATCCACGACAAGCAAAAAAAAAAAAACCTATTTTAGTCTATGGCTGATCGCTTATAAAAAAAACATAATATTTTCCCGCTACTGCGAAAAAAATACACAACTCGTTTTCACTGTTATTATAGTTATTTTATTAGTTAAAATGTCTAGTTTTGAAGAAAATGATTCATGTTGTACACCGCCCGATGTAAGATTTGAAGCCCTAAGCGTTATGGATAATTTGCTACCCGAAAACTCCAAGGAGAAATATCTATTATCGTACCAAAATTTCAAGCAGTGGCAAAACACCAAGAAATCGCAGTAATTTTCTGAAAATGTGTTCTTGGCGTACTTTAAAGAATTATCTTCTAATTACAAACCTAGCTCTTTGTGGTGTATATACTCAATGTTAAAAAGTACAGTCCGAACGAAGAATGGAGTGGACTTAAAAACATACTCTAATTTGTCAGCTTATCTAAAAAGACTGTCAGATGGATTTAGAAGCAAGAAATCAAAGGTTTTATCGTCTAACGATGTTGAAAAATTTATAAAAGATGCTCCAGATAACCAATATCTGGTTACTAAGGTTAGTTAAACTAATTTTAAATATCTATCTACGTGACTTCAGCTTCAGCGTGTTGTGTGTTAAACTTAATAAGAATTATTTTTTTCTTTTTTTTCAGGTTGCTTTAATATTTGGTGTAACTGTAGAATACAAGAATTAACAAATATTATAACTGTAAAAGACATACAGAACCATGGCCAGTAATCTATCTGAAGAGACCGCTACGCCATCAAAAACAATTAATTATAATTTTACTAACTGCACATTTACTAATTGTTTCTATAAATAAACTTTTTATCTACTAAATAAAATGTTTTTTCTTGTATTAATGAGCTATTGCAAAGCTTCTATCGCGGGCCTTGAGCGTGGAGAGCGAATCCAGAAATTCCGAAACGAAAATATTTCAACCAGGTTGCTATGGTTACGGAAAATAACAAGGTTGTCAACTGAAGTTGTCTAATTAAATAATTGATAAAAAATGCTATGCAATAGCTTTACCGCGGCAGTTTCCGAGTGCCACACGTTTTTTTTTATTCGCAAGTGTGTTGAAAAACGTCGTATGATACACGTGTGTATTGATGATTACCGTCCTCGGCTTTCTTAAGACCCTCACCTGACGGCTCGGGTCTCAATGCCGCCTCTGCGGTAATCACCAACGTTACACACTTATACCATAATGTACTATTAATTGTATTGTTCAACTTTTACCAATATAAGACCTTGATTGGAAAAAAATTGGCACCTGTTTTCTGAGATCCAAGCATTAAAATAAAAGTATTCAGAGACACATTACCAGAATAGGTCCGTTCATAATTCCAAATGTTAAGAAAATATAAATAAAAAACACGAATAAAAGGAAAATATGCGTAAAATTAGTTTTACGTCAAAACCAACGAAGCTAACTTTTCGGACGCCATTATTATAGCCGCACTGAATAAACGAAATTAAGTTCCGGCGAATTCAGGCTCGTCCAAATTTTTCTTGAACGCTTCCAGTGATGTCCAACTAAATTCTCTGAGATAATTTTATTGTTTCGCTGCAATCGAATTACTTATTTAAGTAATTTGTGTTGTGAAAGTGGCCAGTGTTTACCGGCAGGGCAAAGAACGGAGTACCTCACGACACGACTTGGGGACCGGTTTAGTGGACTGACCCCAGCTGTCAAGCAAGATTGTGTCCTATTGCACAACCAAAGCCCGATTTATCGGCCCCGGATCAAGATTGCAGGATTTACAGGTAAATCTAACGATTATCTAGTTATCCGTTGATTCTAACTTCGATTAAGTGTAGGTGTTTAGAGAGCAATTAGTTTAAATTCATTTAAAAGCTCTTTGTTCTGTAAATTGTGAACAAAGCGATATAAATAATGCTGTAGAAGACGATCGGTAAATTGATAGTGTTAAGTGTAGGTTAATCAACGTGCATTGTTTGTTGAATCCTATTTTCATTTCAAAATCATAATTATACAATTTTCCACGTCTTAAATGGTAAGTATTTAAGACGTGGTACCCATTTAAGGAATTACATTTAAGAAATTCGAATCAGTACATGAAAAAGAAAATAATTTCTCTTGGTAAAAGGAAACAGCGGGAGAAAAAAGAAATTGACTAACTGTGAAATACACACATCAGTCTTAATAAAATAATACCAAAACGTGACATCATCCATTTTAAACATCATTGATACTTGAACCTCTAAACAGATTGGCCCTTAAAAGGATAAGAAAAAGAAAACTATAAGAAAGATTTTTCGCTTTGTCTTTGAAATGCATAATGATGTAGAAGTCGGTAATGTATTCAGATATCTAATATCAAAGTACAACGCAACACAAGTTGATCTGTTTACTTGATTGACATTCATACCTAGTAGGTACTTAGCACATATCACGTTATTTATAGAAGCTGGCGTGATAAAACCTCAGTGCTCGTTATCAGAGACAAACAATAAAGACAAACACAACACACAGTTGCATAGTTAAGTATGTGCATATTATCTTAATTGCATTGGCGTAACAAATATGATAATAATTTGTGGAGAGAGAACTAAAACAGGCTCTACTAGTAAGTAATAGAAGAACAGTCTATTGTTGAAGATAATGTAGAAGGAGGCTAAGTAAATTTTCTTTTCATTGCTTAATGTACCAGAAAATGGTGCGCTTAAGTCTTCAACGCTTTTCTTGTGAGTTTGTGAGCCTAATACATTAGCAAGACAGCGAGTTCTTTCTTCGAAATGTTACAAGCTTTAGTTTTGCAAACGTTGCTTGTGGTTAACGTCTTTAATTTCTGATGTCATCAGTCAGCGTTGTGCAGGATGAGGGTACTTAGACTACTTGATACTCGATCATCATATTAGTCGCATACATATTCAATGCTATGACGCTGAACTGTCACACAATCTTGCTCTGGTAGATCACTATGGTCTTCTTCGTCTTCATTAACATTTCTGCGCAGAAACTGGGTGGGCTATTCTGTTCTGGGAAACGCAGGTCAGCTTGCAACGTTATTAATCTCAATGTCAACCATTGAACAATCGATAACAATTGTATTATTGTTTACGAAAATAAGGAAAATTGTGCACGATACGATCTTGTGATTGTTGCCTAAATAAAGCTTTGTTTCCTGCGATTTGTTTACAATTTTAAACAATTTTCATTGTTTACGTTCACTTTGGCCTCAATGATGCGAATGTGAATCACAATGGAGCTTAACCTTCTTCCATAAAGTTACAGCCATTACAAAACCATTTTATCATCAGTCCAAACACGATTCATGAGATCGATATGATACATAAGACGTTTATAGCAGATCACTGCATTCCTACAGAAACTTAAGTACTTATAGATGTCTACGTAGTTTGTTCAGTTACTTTAATTAGGCCAGGGGTTTAATTAGCACCGTACTGGACCGTTGCGTAATTACGATCGTCAGCTACAGGCGGTGTCGGCCCTCCGTTGGCCCTAACACTCCAAACGCCCTCAACATCACAGAAAACAGAGTCCTTATTGCGAGTTATTTTTAAATATTATTCTGGGACACGTACCTAACTAAGCGTAAATGTTTACCGACGAACAGGGTTGTCCTTATTAGACCGCTACGACCTTCATATTGGATAAATTCTTGATGTCAGACAACAAACGATCCTGGGAAAATAATGCCATTATTGTTACGCTTGGCAGTCGACTAGATGACCGGACTACGATCTTTTATGCAGCTTTTGTTTCTCATCTGCACGGCTTTCTTACCAAGACCTGTTTGCGGAAGCAACCACAAGAAATATAGGAATATCTGCAGTAAGAATTATGTGATTTATTCCAGCTGACTGACTGAGCAATCGATGTTGTGGCTTAGAAAAAATCGCATAAATATACATAGATCGTATGTAATTATTTTATAGTGCACGATTGCGATAAATCATAATAATATTAGTGATTCATCATAACGATAATCATGACAAATAAGTTTAGGTAGATGCTTGTCAGTCAGTATCATATTGCAGTCATTTTGATGCGCTCTAACAGTCGCAAACTGCATAAATCAGAACGAGTTGTCCCGTTCTGATTTATGCGACTTGCGAATAAAATAGGTAGCTACTAAGTCTAAACATCTATCCCACCACTAGTGCACCGACATTGACGTTGCAAAATCATCAGCAGAAACCTTTTATATGAGCCTTCAGACCGAACCGCTCACAAACGAAGGCCGACGGTCATGGCTGGTCATGGTACTACATAACAAAGTAATACAAGATCGAACGAGAAAGATAATAAAGCAGAAAATCACGGTTGTATAGATTATGAAGACCCAATAGAAATTCATGAAACAGAAACGCAGTGAATCAATCATAGATAAAATATAATTGGTGCATTACGCTATCCAAAAGTGAAGCAACCACTTTCGGCAGATACTATTCGGTAGTTTAACTAAAATGCGGACATTAGAGTTGTCGTTATAATCCGAAATCGATGCCGAAATACTTTCGTCGGTGTTGTAACAGGTTATTTCAACGGGGCCATCGTTGTTGGTATAAATAACAGTTAATTTCTCGTGTCACGCTCCGTTAGATCGCGTCGCGTGCCCACCAATGCTTCCTGGTTTGCCTCGACAGATTGTTTGTGACTTTGGCTATCGACTGATACGTGATGTCTTGACCACTCACGAAATGTTTTTTTATGGTCATCAATTTTAAGTGTATACAAAACCGTGTTGTCGTCTGCCAGTCTTGCAATAATTCTTGCATCAAGCACTCCATGTTAAAGAAGTAAAAACAGTCATTAGCATTTTATTGCATATTTTAAAAACAGCATCTCATTACAGTGTCCCATCAACATGGATCGCCCAATACGCATTAGCAACATGATTACATATTCCATTGAGAGACGGCACATCATCAACAAATATAGAATCATTATTACACTTGGCGCATTGAACGTAATTGAAATCACAGATCATTACTTCTCATATTTAAATAGTTGTTATGTAAGAGTGGTTGCTAAGAATGCAGGGCAAATAACACACGGACGGAAGAACCATGGTGCGTGACCGCCGGCTATGTGTCCTCGGCTTTGTTTGTTGCAGAATATGTATTGTGTTGTGATAACGGTACCGATCGTTCTACCGGAGGTCCTTTATTATTAAAGGTTTACAACTCGGAGTTTGCGAAAACGTTTTGGTTTCATGAAAATTTGCGAACTCTGATTTGTGATTGCTATGAAATTCATTGAATATGTTTCTAAATACTAAATCAGGACCAGTCAATGACTTCGTGTAAAAACAATTTATGATTAACTGCAGGCAATTTGTTCCAGTGAGTACTAAATAACATTGTATTGTTCTCATGGTAATTCTAGGCTAGAGATCATTTGAATATTTTAACATTCACAATAGAAGCATCATTTCATCTGTCATGGTTTCCTGTTATATTCCTTTTCTTATCATAAATGCAATATTATCGTTTTCCGCGGTTGTCATGAAACATTTATTTTGAGAATCGGTGTTTGGATTTATAAAAGTGATGATGCCTTGAGAATTCAGGTCGTGCAGTTTGGGCGGCAAGCTATTTCCAATCTTCGCGTGCAGTGGATTCCACCGCGTGAGACTGTATTTGTTAAGATATTATATATCTATCTCATTTGCACCTTTCGTTCCTTTATATTTGTATAGTAGACTTATTGATCGAAGAGTAGACTAGCTACTTCTAGAATATCGCGACCTCGTAAACATGTTTTCTTTCCTTCAGGTTGTAATTCAACAAGACCTTCATGAAAAGGTTAACCTTTAAACAATTTAGGTATTCTGAATTGTATACTATCTGAGAATAGATCACATTTCACAAAGTGCTTCTATTTACTCAGAGGGTACGAAATCTACATTCAAGAATTCAAAGCAAATACAGACTCTCGTACACGTGCCATAGATGATTAAAACAAAATAGTAACCAACCTTGGTTTCTAGAACCAATTCTACATTATCTTCTGAACGGTTCGATTGTTCGAACAAGAAAATAACAATTGAACTACGTATTTAAGAGGCCTTGTACAGACAAGACTTGCGGAACTTTAGGCAATTTCGGTGCGATGCTATGTTTGTGTGCTGCGATAACACCGACGAACGCACACACGGGCATTTCGAGCGTTGAACTACGGTTGAAAAATTTGATCATTTAGACGATTATTATTTTAAGTGAAATAATTTTATAGTAAGTAAGTACACTTTGAAAAATAGTCTGGAATGTGTGTTGTGTATAGGTACAGTATATCAATCAACATAAAAATGGTTCAATTTGGTGTTAGATGAAATAATATTCATTTAATAAATCAAAAATTATGATATCTATTTTAATCACAGATTTAAATTTTGTTGTAAATTGGTTGCAAAAGCACTACAACACGTCTAAAATAAATAATGTTTCCGTCTCTTTTTAACCGACTCCTAAAAAGGAAGTAGGTTCTCTATTCGTATGTTTTTTTTATGTGGTCCGCGCATATCTCCGACAATTGTGGACAGATTTTCGAAATTATTTTTTTGTTTGAAAAGGTATACTCCCAAGGTGGTCCCATTGTCACCAAGTCAGTTACTGATGATGGGAACTCTGAGAAATTGAGGGCAACCCTCGAATATCATAGGTGCACATAACGTTTTCCATACATTTTCAGAAGCTGTTCAAGTATTTGCGTCTGATAATCATAATTTCATGTGGCGGCGCTGCGCTGATGATGGAAGGTGCAACTCCTCAACGGTCAGGACTTGAAAGAAAATTCCTTCAAAATTATACGTACTTATGGATCGATAGTTGTATTCTTTCAGGCTATTAAGTTGAACTGATTATAGACGGTAAATCTCATTAACCGACTTAATAAAAAGGAGGTTCTCAATTCGTCGGCTAGGAAAATTTTAGGTTTTTCCGTCATGGGTGTCGTTTTCATGGTTTTTGGGGTCGCTGATTACGAAAATGAAGTCAAAATGAAAATCAAGATGGCGCCAACGAAAATTTTTGGGTTTTCCGTCATGGGTGTCGTTTTCATGGCTATAGGGGTCGCTGATTACGAAAATGAGGTCAAAATGAAAATCCAAGGTGGCGGTCAGAAATTTTTTAATTTTTTCACAAACACAAAATGACATAGACAAAATGTAAAATAACATGAACAGGAAAAAAATTGAATTATAGGCATTGTCATTCAAATAGTCCGTTAGCCGTTATCACGTTTCCAACGGGCACCACGTGGAGGTGGACCGAAACCTAGCGTTTTTTTTTTGGTTGTTTATTTTCATTGATTTTATACACAATGTTCAAATCAGATTTGAAGTATTATACGTGATGAAGGAAAAAAAAACATTTGATTTTTTGTTAGGTTTTGTGCTTTCGAGGTCAAGAATGTCGATAACGCCTGAAGGAATGCTGGCTTATTTTGTAAAAAAAAAGGTCATTGGCCGTATGCAGTATGTAGACTTTGACCCTAGATAGATATAATTATTTATTTTAAATTTGTATGCTTTTTAGGTTTAATCATTTTGTGTTTCGTTTTTTTTATGTATTTTTTTAATCATATTTGTTGAAATTCAAAATTATGAGCATTGGCCCGTAAGTTATCTGGGAGTGGTCTCTCCCCAAATGATTCAACTAAATCTTTCAATCTTGCCGATGTTTGCCTATATCTTGGCCGACTAGTTGTGTGTGATCCACGAGACAAAATTTGCTCCAGTTTCAGTTCTGTCAGGCTTTGCTGCCGACGAAGTTCATCCAAAAACTTCCATATAGATGGGTGATGAGATGAGCCGATAGAAGTGACTAGAATCCCCTGTGAAAGCCTTCAACGGAGTTGTTCGTTCGGGGAATTTCCTGAAGAACTGCATCAAAAGTATTCCACAGATCAATAGGAAATCTAGGAGCTCGCCTGCCCCGTCTTTCCAACCTTCCGATCCAGTTATCTTCAAAATAATCAATGCCTTGTCGGAGGAGGCCAGAATGCACAATATAAAACAGATTCGAGCAGTTCGTCAAAAGCGTTGATAACTGGTTCTGATGGAACATACGCTAAAGCACATAATTTATTTATTTATTAATAACCAACTTATATTTACAGTGACACCACACGTACAAGTTATAGGTTGAACAAAAAACAAAAAACTTAGAAATAAAAAATAATAATAACAAAACTAAGAAAAAAAAAACATTATTACAATAAAAATTAACAAAACATTCTAGTGGCAAAAGTTGAAATCAAATAAAAATTACCAAAAAAATTGTTAAACCCGAGGAGATAGTACTGGGAGTGGCAATGGACTCCAGGTATCGAGAAGCAGTGTTAAGGAGACTTAGTTCCGTACTTGCAAAAATATCTAATGACTCGTCATACATTAAAATGTTTATGTGGGTAAGGGCTAGAAATAGTGGGCTAGTCTTAAGAGTTACGGTGCTTGTTTGAGGAATCTAAAAAAGAGGACGTTGGCGTGGGCGAAGAGAGTGCCGGATAGGTAGTGGAATGTTAAAAGAGATGTACTGTAACAGCAGGGAATTAAAATGGGAACCACGAACTAAGCAGATGACATATTTAACTAGAGCAAGATTTCTCCTGACTTCTAAGCTGTGGTATGTCACCATACCTAGCACGAAAGGCGTAGGGTAAATTATATGGGTAAAAGCCAAATAATTTGAGTTAGAGGTAGCGAATAAAAGACTTCTGGACCTTTTCAATGACTAGTTTATAGATTTTTTCATGAGGGTTCCAGATTACACTATTGGTTTCGAGTAAACTGCGTACGAAGGAGTTGTAGATGAGGGTTATGGCTGGTCGATTATTAAAAAAAAAAACTAAATGTGGCACTCGGAGACTGCCGCGGTAAAGCTATTGCATGCAGTGACGGATTAAGACTACTTGATGCCCTAAGCAATCCACGCCTGTGGGCCCCCCTATCCGTATGTCAACGGGAAGAAAATATTCCTTTTTGAGACCTTCCGTTGCGTGCGCTGCGTATACGGTTTAAGTTCGCAAATATCATCTTCAGTTCAGTGGAATTGTTCCTCTTCAATAGTTCTAAAAAAAATTAGTGTTATCACAATTAAAATCCCTGATGGTGGCTCTGCCAGAGAGTGACACGCATTCGAATTGCCGAATGCACTAGCAGGCAGGGAGTGGGCAACTGGTAAAGCGGGAGTGGGGTTATGACTCGTAAGTCTGACTCTTGTGTCATCTTAAAACGCGCAAATTTTCAAATTAGTCCTTGATACTTTTGTGTGGTTTTTGGTGACATGAGAGTGAGACGTGATGCCCTAAGGACGGATTTTATTCGTGCTTCTTCTGGTGCCCCCCCAGTCGTGATGCCCTAGGCAATTGCTTAATTTGATTAGGGGTTAATCCATCACTGATTGCATGGCATATTTTTTTACAACAGCAAATAATTAATTATTTAATTTGACAACCTCAGTTGATAACCTTGTTTTTTTCCGTAACCATAGCAACCTGGTTGAATACTGAATCTTGAATATTTTCGTTAGGGAATTTCTGAATTCGCTCTCCACGCTCAAGGCCCGCGATAGAAGCTATGCAATAGCTTAAAAATTAACTTGTCGTAAAACAAAACCTAAGTTTTTGCGGGACTTGTTGCATATTTGTATTATATTACTATGTTGGTTAAATGTGAGGTGTGGGTCAAAATTAGTACCAATATCGCGTACGGCATTAACTCGTTTCAGGGGCTCATTGTTTAATGTGTAAATATTGAGGATAGGTTGTGTGACTTTAGAAAAGGTCATGATCGCACATTTGCTAATATTCAAGTTGAGGTTGTTTATAGTGCTCCAATGGTGGATGCTGTCTATGTCTTGTTGAAGTGTGACTGTATCGCTAAGATTAGATATGGGAAGCGCAACTTTGACATCATCGGCATACATTAAAACTGTGGAGTGCTTTACACACTTGGGCAGGTCATTTACAGCAATAAGAAAATACAGGGGACTTAGGTTAGTACTAGGCCAAGGTACTAACCTCCAAGCATTCCGAATTGGCATTTTCAAAAATAACATATTGTTTGCGATTGTATAGGTAATTTGCGAAGAATTTAAGTGTTGCCGCAGAGAAACCAGCCAAAGCCAATTTACTCAAAAGTATATCATTGTCAACCCGGTCAAAAGCCTTCTGAAAATCAAAATAAGTGACATCCACCTGCTTTCTGTCGTCAATATTTTTGGCTAAGAATGTCGTAACGTTGAGTAAATTAGACGTGGTTGAACGATTTGGAAGAAATCCGTGCTGTTCCTCCGCAAACCACCGTTGCAGTTTGGAAAATACTTTTTTTAAAAGTACCGCTTGAAACACTTTTCCAAATATGGATAAAACAGCTATGGGTCTGTAATTTTTTATATCACTTTTTGGGCCACTCTTATGAACCGGGATAACTTTAGATGTTTTCCATTCTGTTGGGAATGTATTTGACTCAACTGATAATTCAATTCAATTTATTCACAAACAATTCACATTGTATTTGAAATCATAAAAATAATAATAAAAAATAATAATAAAACACATTCATAAGTCATAATTAAACATTAACAACAAAAATTACAATACCTACACACAAAATACAAATTTAAATCATAATTGAAACAAAAAATAATCAAAAATACAAAATAATTAAATTATTAGATTGTTGTAAAATTCATGTCAGCTTTATACAAATAGTCATTTTAAAATTAAAAACTGACAAACACAAAGGACAAATTATATCAGTTGGCGCATTATCATAATTGTATTATATACCTTAATATTACATATCGTCAACGGAGTAGAGACATTTATCCAGTAGGAATGCTTGAAGCTTTGATTTAAATGAAGACGTATAGATTAAGCTTTTTAATTCTAATGGTACCCTATTGAATAATTGCACTGCTTGATATTGTGAACTATGTTTCACAATGTTAAAATGAGGACTTAGGTATCTTATTTTTCAAATCTTTCCTACGTGTACTCTCCCTGACTAGTCTTTCCTCATGCGTCTCATATTCATGTATGTACTTTTTTAAATTAATCAGAAGTACAAGAATGTAGAGACTGGGAACTGTAAGAATTTTTAAGTCTAAGAAATGCGGACGACAACTCTCTCTTTGTGAGATACGGACAATGGTACGTATAGCTCTTTTCTGAAGGACAAAAGCTCGTTTACAGTTATAATTATAGCTGTTTCCCCAGAATTGTATACTGTATCTTAATTTGGATTCAATTAGTGCGTGGTTTACGATTTTTAAGTGTTCAATGTCAATTTCGTCTCTATATAAGGGTTCTTAAAGCATAACATGTGGATGATATAGATATGCATCAATGGCGGCTAATTATTTTTCCAGTTTAATGGGTCATCTATGTGTACTCCCAGGAATTTAGTTTCTTTCACGAGTTCAATATTACCATCATTTAGTAGTATTATCATAGTGTCATTATTTCGGGCAGTTGTTTTAAATAAAATTACCTTAGTCTTTGCACTTTGCAATTGGCGAATATGCAATGCGAAATCAGGGGTGTAGTGTGTACTCAGTTTACCCAAAAACCATGAAAACGACACCCATGACGGACGAACCTAAAATTTTCCTAGCCACCACCTTGGATTTTAATTTTGGTCTCATTTTCGTAATCAGCGACCCCAAAAACCATGAAAACGACACCCATGACGGAAAAACCAAAAAATTTTCTGGCCGCCATCTTGGATTTTCATTTTGGCTTCATTTTCGTAATCAGCAACCCCAAAAACCATGTAAACGACACCCATGACGGAAATACCAAAAATTTTTGTCGGCGCCATCTTGATTTTCATTTTGACCTCATTTTCGTAATCAGCGACCCCAAAAACCATCAAAACGACACCCATGACGGAAAACCCAAAAAACCTGCCTGCCAATTTGGATTTTCATTTTGACCTCATTTTCGTAATCAGCGACCCCAATAACCATGAAAACGACACCCATGACGGAAAAACCAAAAATTTTCCTGGCCGCCATCATGGATTTTCATTTTGGCTTCATTTTCGTAATCAGCGACCCCGAAATCCTTGAAAACGACACCCATGACGGAAGAACTAAAAATTTTCTAGCAGACGAATTGAGAACCTCCTTTTTTTAAGTCGGTTAATGAGATTTACCGTCTATCATCAGTTCAACCTAATAGCCTGAAAGAATACAACTATCGATCCATAAGTACGTATAATTTTGAAGGAATTTTCTTTCAAGTCCTGACCGTTGAGGAGTTGCACCTTCCGTCATCAGCGCAGCGCCGCCACATGAAATTATGATTATCAGACGCAAATACTTGAACAGCTTCTGAAAATGTATGGAAAACGTTATGTGCGCCTATGATATTCGAGGGTTGCCCTCAATTTCTCAGAGTTCCCATCATCAGAAACTGACTTGGTGCAATGGGACCGCCTTGGGAGTATACCCTTTCCAAAACAAAAAGAATTTTGAAAATCAGTCCACAATTGACGGAGATATTCGCGGACATACAAACACGAATAGAGAACCTCCTCTTTTTTGGAGGTCGGTTAAAAATATATATCGAAGTACTTACAATCGACAACAACAAACGATCGTGAAATTCGACTTCGATCTGAAGATGAAAAAAAATTTAGCAATCTTTACAAACTAGCAAAATAAACATGTTTGATCAAAATTAATAAGTGTATCAAATTGTGGTAATCGGTGTACAATCTCGAAAATATATGCACGAAAAACACGGGAGCGTTTGTGACACAAAGCGATACGTCCGTCCTCTGGCAGTGGCCGATTCGTACTGGCGAGATAGAGTTTGCGCGGTCGATAATATAGTTAACTTTAGATTCAATTTACGAAATGAAATTATAGTTTATTGATAAAATAAAAATACGATTCTATTAGAAGGTTACCTTAAAATTAATACGTAGTTTTTAAATTTTCTTTAACGTGATTCTAAGGTATAGAAAAAAAATCTTATTTGTCGAGACATTTTGTAAAAATTGCGATGTTTTAACATTTTTTTTCTGCTATATTTTGTATTGAAGTCGAAAATGTGGCAAACTGGTCCCCTAGTAGACCATACGGTGATGTTATTTATATTTTTTTTAATGTTTAAAATCGTTTGTAGTGTTATGTTCGGCTAAGCCAAACGTAACTCGATCGGTATTTGTGCGGAAAAGGGCTTTTGAATACGGGTGATTGTCATTAATATAAACATTATTTTGAAAATTCTTCAAACCCATCCACCTGAAAAAGAACTTGTCTCTTATAATAGCCAAAAGGAAGCTTCAAATTCTTCATAGATTTCCCACACCAAGCGATCAAAATTGATCAAAATGAGATGATTTTGTGGAAGGAGCCTTAAAGAAAACAACGGCTTGCTCAGAGAACAATAACATTTTATTCAGCAACAAAGAAACTGACTCGAATGAAGTATTTATTATGTGTCTTTGTTCATTGCAAGTTGCATCGACTGATCGACAATTGCTTACATAAACAAACAGGAAACACTTGTTTTACAGTAACTACTCACTAGAAAATGTGATTAATATCGACATCTCTAACGATTATGACCTAAATTACGAAAGACTTGCTTCAGAACTCATTAACGAGTGGGTTGTTAAAATACTAGTAAAAGTTAACCTTCCTGAAATCCTAATACTTTTTCAACCAATACTAAGTTTTTAACATGAGAGCTTACAATTGTTAGGTTCTAATTGCATCAGGTGCTCAATTGAGAAAACTCTAGGTACTTAGTAACCAATTCAATCATTTAACGACATCAAAATAGACAGAGTAAATACAAACAGACACATTTTATAAAGTATTATTTTTGTCGATGGCACTGAGAATCGGGGGCCTCGCAGGTTGTACGTCGCGAAGGGCTTTGCGAGGTTACAATAGCTGAACCTTATTTGGACGGTAAACAACGAACAAAAACTAGGCACTATTAACTACTTCAAGTTTTACAAAAACAGTAGATGGGTTTGTTATTTCTATTATAGTTGGTTTTGTTAGTAAAATGCTAAGAACATTTCAGGTAAGGGCTCTTTTGAATGCTGTCCACGTCCATACTTATGACTTCCGGCCCGCAGTGCCCACCATCGTTGTCTATCAAGCTTTCTCTGCAGCAAGTTCACTCATTCAGTACTCAAAACGTTTACAGGAGGTAAACCCCACAGATTCAATCTCTGGACTTCTTTCAACCACTTTATCTTTAGAGGGCAAACATGAAATGTGGAAGATAACTACCTAACTAGTTTGTCAGCTGTTTCCACTTTGTCAAGCCCACTCAAACTGGTATCAGGGCAGATGGAAAGCGACTCACGCGTGAATACGAGTGATTTCACCTCTATCTAGCCTGTGGGCAGTTGTTTCAAAATATTTAGAAAGTTGCAGTCAATTATTTACAAATTGATAAACACAAGAGATGATTCAGTCAACAATCAAGTCATTAACCAGCTCTTAAGTGTAGTTGATCCAGAAGTTTCTATGAAACGCTTTACTAACAAAGTTTACTAAGCTTTAGGAAGGACACAGCCCTCACAGCCTTCCTCATTATAAGTAAAGGTAAAATATAATTATCTCATCTGTGGAGAAGCATTAAACTCGAGCCAACGAGCACAACAGTGCCAGATATCTACCAACAAAAATTTCAAGAGACAAACTCGCTTTCCCCGCTAGCCGCGGCCCCGGTCGCTCGCTTGATAAGTGGCCTAAGGGCTCCCCCCTCACTTCTGTGACCTACTTCCCGCCCTCGCCCTCGCGATCTTTGTGCTGCCACTTGCACAACTCGTTTGATATCAGCTGGATGATAATGTTGATTGGATCATAGGCACCACCTCTATTCTGAATTTGGATCGCATTGCGAAACTCTCTCAGCGAGTTTGTTGAACTTGTACTCTACGTCTTATACATATTTGGTTGTTTTAACGATTTAGATAACTTGTTATACTTGACTCTATTGCTTTTACAACTTTCTTTATGTCAACGACCGGTAGTAACTGTAGTAAGGTACATGGGCTCCCAAATAACTTTCACAGTAACTTTTTGTTTTATGACGATCGTTGATATTCTCACTCCTTTGTTTCATTGGTTATTTTGTACAGACATACCTGTCATGTTTTGTAAACATTACAGTGTACGCAATCGCCAATTTCGTTTGCAATTGCAGTTTTGTTTTTAGAATGTTATCGTAAACGTTTGGCTGTTTCCCAGTTCCAAGCGTTGCGAAGGTCGACCTCTAATGGATATTTTACAGCTGAACTTTTTACCATCATCCGCTTCCATGAATGTCCATGATTGTGTTTGTGTTTTAACTACAAAACAATTAACTTCGATAAGACTGTTGTCCTAACAATAATTATATCGCCTTATCTATACTTCAGTAAACAACTTAAGACAAGTATGAAAAAATGTCGAAGATGACTGTACAAAATGTAAAGTTGCCAAAACAATATCAGTTCGAGGTTAAAACATACAGGCTACAGAAAATTATTACTTGAACATAACCAGAGTTCAACTCCAATCATAAAATATTTATGTAGTAGACACTGAAGTCCCAACAATTCAATATTTATGAACACCAGCTAAACAATGGCTATTATAAAAATGACGGTGCGTCAAATTGCTAATGAACCTGGGTTAGATCAATAAAACATTTGTGAAGGCCAACTGAATCCTGACTCAGCAATGTCAACAGCCAATTTCTAGGAGCACGCAAGAGTAGCTACTATGGGGTGACAGATATTTCAGGGGCGTAGCCAAAGTATGTCATAGAAAATCAGGTTTCGCGACACCAATTTTCCGCAATATATCACCTCAAGTGATAAACGATTTCGTCACCTGGAAACTAAAAATAAATCAAAATTATTCTGGATTCTTCTTTGGAGAACTTCCAAAAGATTGTAGCAAGGGACCAAGATATCTTGCCCTTCTAAAGATGGCCTTGACAATAAAATTTTAACTCAACATAACGTTACGTGGATGTCCAATAAAACTGTGTCGCCGTTTGAAATGATCGCTAAGAACAAAGACTGATAAATTACATATCTTTTGTTCACGCTTTTAACTATGAAATCCAAGGCTGAGGAAACACTTATAACTTATAAGTATAACCAGTTCCAAACATATCAGGAATTAAAAAACCGGCAGACTTTTATCAGCAGTCAGTACTGTCGCCAAGTGGGACAAACCTCAAGTCTTGTTTAAAGATAAATGTTTTTGTGACAAACCAAACGAGTCCAGATAATACTCATACGAACAAAAACTATAATGAGCAGATTACGATGAATTCAGCACAAAGCCATTGCAGGGCAGACCATAGAACATACGCATTACACAATCATCCTACAATAGTAGCAGTTACCTAGGTGATGGTGACGCAATAGTTAACTAGAAATAAAATAGAATTGATTAACAAACCGGTCTCCTTCTGGCCACAGTTCAATTAACAACAAATGACCTATTGATATTGACATCTGGTTCGACTCAATTGACTTGACATCACTTTGGTAATGGCCAAAATATTGGTTTCGATTCCCACCAGGTTGACTCGGCAATTCTTCTTTGGTTCCAAGAGTTCTTGAAGATTACGGACAGCGTGTTTCAGATAAACACAGACAGTTGCGTTCGAAATAACGATATTTCAAAGATAATCATAAATAAATACTTCACTTCCATCACTCTGAAAGAGCAAAGTACCGCAGTAATGCTATCCAGAATACTCGTATCATGCAAGAATGAAGTTTAATGCGCATGTAAAATTACAAAAGAAAAACAATGTGTACTTACAATTTTATCGAAACCGGTGTGACCTATAAGAATGCCAATATCTTGTTTATTTTAAACTCGTTTGATTGGGTTTAAAACAAGTATGTTTAAACAGGATTAATTAAAGGTACATATACATATTACTCATCACCAGAAAAAAAACATTTGAGTTTTTTACTAAATTCAAAATCTTGAGCTTTAGGGATCCGGCTACGTCCAACATTTATTGCTAATATTATCCTTTATGTTAGATTCGTTTGACGAATACATCTACACCAGTTACGCCCTTAAAATTTATATTCTTTTCATCTCGCTCATCAAAGGGTTATTTATTCCCAGCGAATTTAGGACACCAGTTTTTTTAAGCATGTAAAAATAGTCTTTAGGAGATTTGGGTAAACGTAAAACGCTTAGTTTATTATGCAAATGCTTGTTTTGAGTTAAAAGAACGTACCAATCGATAACATTTTTTCTACAATTTCTGCTTGGCTTGGCTTAGTTGAGGTCTGAGGTATTAAGTTAAGCATTGTTATGACATAACTTGCTAATTAGTAGAACAGGAAACCAGCGACATAGATCACTTTGACTGACACGACGGACATAATCAACTAGACCACTGACTGCGTGTGTGGTGGCACGTTAGCTTTGCTTTCAAACCATTTGAAACTATACTTTGTTCCTATGTATCCCAAAGCAAAAGACACCTGCGCTCGTAGCCAATGTTCAAAACGCGTAGGTAATCTAAACAAATTATCTTTCATGTGGCGTATAGCTGTGTGAAGTTGGTCTGGCGTCTCTCACTCGGCGGGAGAGCAGGCGAATAGCGATGCAGTGGTATAAAGATATGTCGTCTATTTATAACAGACGAGTAATGCAGGCGTGCGGACGCATCACAGAGCAACTTGGCTTTTGTCGTGTCTCTTGATTTTGAATGTTTTGTGTTATACCTGATGTTTATGTGAAGGGACACACAGATACTGCAGTAACATGCCAGTCATCGTATCTTTGAGTGCTATCTCTTCAAAACCCAAGTCATTGTCCGGTGCATTACGCCTGATAAGAGTAATTCGATAACTGGAGTATTGTGAGAATTAACTATAGTAATGAGATTGTATTGTTAATAAAATTATGAGTTCTTGTTATTTTGTGTGTGAAGTTGCCAATTTCAATAACTGATTACGCAACGTGTGAGCAAGGTATTTATAGGTGTGTTATAATTAGAAGGGCTACTTCGCGCGCAGGCTGCTCTTCGGGTAAAATACGTACAACATGGTAAACACAAGTATGTTAAAAATAGGGTTGTTGAATATTGATAGAATAGGTATTGGCTTGGATATTACTAAAATGTTGGTCGCAGCAAAGAAAATATTTGAGACATCTGATCTACAGAAGCCTTCCTGGCTTTTCACTTCTACTCTAGCCATTCTTCAAATTAATCAGACGTCCAAAATAGTCCTTCCGTCTATCTTTAGCTTTCTCATTTTCCGAAAGCACCATTCCAGCTTCTTCCCTTACATGTTTTATGTGAGACAGAGTGATACTCTCCCTATGCCTTTATCAACCTAGCTCTGGCAAGTCGGAGTATTTTAGGCCTATAGGCTACCCAATTCACAAGGCTCAGGATATCAAACTGAATTCAAGTGCCTTGCAAACTTTTTGTAGGCAGTTTTATCAGAATTTAGTTTACTGCGTACGTACATAGTTCCTTCTGCTACCAGTTCTTATTACGTTTCCAATCCAATAGGACACTATTATTATACTTCGTTTACTTGTTCTAGTAATAATAAGGTTTGTTTTTTGCTAAGGCATCATAATTTACGTCAACCTCGTTACTTTTCACGATAACGCCGCCTCAAGCCCTCAACCAAAGTTGAAACTTTTGTAATATATAAGTAGGTACTCCAATTCTTGGCTAAGCAAATATTTGGGCATTCGTATTAGAGAAGTGGTAAGACCAGGAAGTGAAACTTTAATATATGATTTATATGAATGACGCAAGTAATCAAGAAGCTGTGTTCATTATCTATTTGATTAGCAAAACCCCTGTTCCAAAATCAGCACTTTTTGAACGTTAATTTTAAGATAGTCCCAAAACACACGATTTCTTTTGCTCACTTGAACTCCTTTGCAAACATTTTTGGTATGATAAGATTAGAATTTAACTAACTTGTATCATATTCAAAAGAGTAAGTCTTCTCCGTGCTCAAAATAGACGAAACATAAAACTGTAGTAAAGCTGGCCGTATTAGGTCAAGATCCAAGAATCCAGTTTCACAACGTGTAGTGTGAAGAAAACACTGTAGTCTCAGTTTAATAAAGTGGATAAAAGAGGGCTCAGTTGCTTCATTTTCTCTCATTATTATGTTACTATTCAATTCGGGTTTTCCATTAACGAGACAATACTAGCACAATCCCTTTTAATATTCACGAAGAAAGGATCTGGCTGAGGATTCGTAGGAGAACATGGGACAAATCAATTGGAATAATTTATTTCCAAATTGGAACTCCTCCGTTCAAGTAAAATCCGAGACCCGTAAAACCTTTCCATGTCTAATATTTTTTTTTTCTTCATCCAAAAACTGATTGGGCCGAGTCGACACAGCCAGCGGTGCGTACGGACGACGGTGCATCGAACGCGGTGAGAGCGGGGTCGTTGAACCTCGCGCCATGTGCATTTAGATTTGTACAATTTTGTACCTAATTGCAATTTTAGTGCTCTAAGACTGATATTGGTTGATAAATGACTATGTACTACAATAGACACTGAAAATGTGCCATTTGAAATGCGTTCTAATATTGCGTTATTTTGTTTTATTATTTCCGCAGTTTTTTTTTTTACATGAAATGAAAGTACCTAAATTCAATGATCAATACCTAATAATAAAAAGTGTTTATAATTGATTATTTCTTCTTCATTCAGTACTTGGTGGTTGTTTTCATAAAATGAGGTGTGTAACAACTTTTTAATGATAAAGAAAGTAATATTTACCTAACCTGCGTCTACTTGTAAATTGTTTCTAATCTTTTTGCTACCCACTTCATTAAAGTTAACACTCCAGTAGGCGCGCCTCTGTTTGGAACGTTAGTAGTCGCGCGTTCTACATTTGTAGAACATATTTAATGATGGAATTTTAAAGCAAAGTTTCATAAATAAAAAGTATTCATATAATATTGAGATAAACTTTATAATTATAAAGCTAAAACAAACAAAACATAATCGTATTTAAACATAATAAGAACTAAAAACCAGCCTTTTTGAAAATAACAAAAAAAACGCAAATTTTTTGCTCTTAACATCATAAGTCTCATATTTCTTAATCAGTCATGTCTTCCACCTCCATTTCTTTGTTTTTGACACAGTCGGACCAAGAAGAACCTGATGGTCGGGACAAATCCACTTGTTACATATATTACAAAGGTTTCTGGTGGACCGGCCCCTTAGGAGAAAAATGTCACGCGAGTGGTCGCGCGTTCTACAATCGTAGAAATTCATTTTTGGTGCCAAATTTCACAGACATGCGGCCGCGTCCGTCACTGCAAGGACACTACAATTGCTTATTGCCTAGTAATTGAGGAATACTAAGAATGTGTGAGTGATTGACCTTCAACTTGCGACAAAATTCAACAAAATGTACACGCGTTCTACAATGGTAGAACGCGCGACTATTGGAGTGTTAATAAGGAAAAGGCAGCATGCTATGCTCATGCTTAATCTTAAAATTAGATCATTTCCTTTCATTTCGATCACGAGAGTGAGTTAGAGCGACTTATCTTAATCTTCTTAGTTCCTATGGAGTATGGACAAACATGCAATATTTTTAGGTAAAAGGCAGTTCTAGTTTGTAGTTTTTAGTCTGACTACAGAAAAGCCAAAAGGAAGGGTAATGTTTTTTAACCTTCGGCATGCCTGGTAGGGTCCGTCAGACCCACCTGTGTACATAAACCATTGTATTTCCTTTAAATTGGAACTTCTCGCCTAACCGCAGTTAGTAGCTGGCCGTTATGAATTGCTAGGCACCCGCAGCCCACTAACTAAGACCAGAACGCACTCTCGTGGTAGTAGGATGTGCGTAAAGTTTTCCAATGTACAATTTCCTTTCGGCCCAGAACTCTGGAAAATGTTTATAGACTGAATATTCTTTAGTTATTTAATTTTATAAGTACCTACATAGAAGTGCCTTATATGTTTATATAGTCTGATTGAGATCTCTTTAGTTTTTAATAAGTAAAGTATGTATAAGAGTAACTAGGTTTAAAACGATTTAAAAATACTTACTTAAGTTTAATTAGCATTATAATTATTAAAAGTTGGTGATTTGCAATATTTTTTTATTTTATTTTCTAACATACACCTCTAGTAAACATATTAGTACATTTAAATAACTTATTTATCAATAAATATTTTAGAATTTACAAGTTAAAAATCCGGGTCTGTTATACCCACCAGGCATACCGTGTAACTTTTAGTCACGGCATGCCGAAGGTTAAACTAAATTCTAGTTTTGACAGCAGCAATAGAAGTTGGCATAATTAGATAAAATTTTGACTTTAAAAAGCATTTGAGACATACAAGAATGTTATCTTAAGTAAATAAATATTCTGTGGTAAACATAATTATCTGGCTATTTACTATGCTATAATCTAAAAGGTCAGTAATACAATAAATACGTGAGCTATTAGTTTATTATAGAAATATGCTCTGGTTCTTTGCGATCAATTTGCGATTGAATTGTAATTTAGTGTTACCATTATTTCTTTTTTACCCGACTGCGGCGAAGCCCAAAAGGAGGGTTATTTAGTCTGTCGTCGTGCCTCGTACGTAAAGTCCATTTCACGAAAGAAGTCCCGCAGACGCAGCGCTGTATTCGCGCGACATAATGTTGCTATCTCTCTCTCTCTCTCTCCATATCTCCCCATCTGTCAAATTTAGTTCCATCCACAATTGTCCGCGGTACTTCTTTCGTGAAATGGACTTTACCTACATTAGCCTACATGACATAAAAACAGCTCCGCCCTATGGGTACGAAACTACGAATGTTGCCAGTATGTATGGCTTTGTTTTACAATTATTGTTGTCTTCCGTCTTTTGAAAGAAACTTTATGGTTATGATGATAATGATGTTACAATGAAACAAATAGCACCTTTGTATTGTCGTGTTGTAATTAAAGTGCATGTTCTAGGTAGGGATTGCAATCCGGATTCTTCGAAATTCGAAAATAACTGAAAAATCTGGATTTTCATGACTTTTTTAAATCCGGTTTTTAAGACGCAAATCCGGTTTATTCGGATTTCAATCAAAATCGATTTTGACGGATAATATTTGTATTTATCCACAAATTTTTAGTGTAATTAATCGGTAGATCGATATTACCTACTGTAATGTGCAAATGCAAGTGTGGGTAGTGATCATCACCAGTCAACGAGTGTGATCAACGCAACTGATTTGCCTTCAATGATTCACGTTGAAATGGCGTTATTTGGAAACGGTGGAAGTCGTGGAGAAATCCTAAAAAAAGCTCTGAACAGGTTGCTTTCCATACTGCCGACCAGTTTTGAATCCGTTAGAGCTTTTTCTACTGCAATAAAATAAGATCGCGCCTAAACGATGAGACTACTCCCTGCAAAAACCGGACGGGTCGCTCACTCCGCTACCGAGAAGGCAAATTTATTTGCATCTCTGTTTGCGAGCAATTCGCGTCTAGATACTGGGTCAAAACCGCCACCAACGATTCCTCGCTGTGATTCTTCAATGCCCGAGATCACAATACACTTGCAAGAGGTTCATGAAGTACTTCAGTGCCTAGACGTGAATAAGGCTAGCGGTCCGGCCGGCATACCAGCAAGGGTCTTAAGGAACTGTGCGCCTGAGTTGTCTCCTGTGCTGACACGCTTTTACCGCCTCTCTCTCAAACCCAGAATAGTGCCGAACTCCTGGAAGGTTGCCAATGTAAGACCAGTACCCAAGAAGGGTAGTTGCCGACCCCTGTAACTATCGACCGATCGCCATCACCTCCATACTTTGTAAAGTAATGGAAAGGGTACTCAACGGCAAGCTGCTGGCGCACCTTGAAGCGAACGATCTACTCAGCGACCGTCAGTATGGTTTTCGCCGGGGACGGTCAACTGGGGATCTTCTGGTGTTAGCTACGCACTGCTAGGGCGAGGCCATCGAGAAACACGGCGAAGCCCTTGCCGTGTCGCTGGACATCTCGAAGCGTTTTGACGGTATGGCACGCAAGTTTGTTGAGAAAACTTCCGGCATACGGCATTCCCGCTTACTTTTGCTGCTGGATATCTGATTTCCTGAGTGAACGGTTGATCAGAGTGGTCATTGATGGCTGCTCCTCTGACCTTATGGCTATCAATGCCGGAGTTGGGGTCTCAGGGGTCTGTTCTCTCCGCGACACTTTTCCTGCTGCACATCAATGACCTCCTTGTTCCTGGTATTGTTGGGTACGCAGATGACAGCATTGTCATGGAGAGTTATACATCCAGTATTCCAGTGCTAAAACCGGTGGTGATGAAGTACGTTCATTGAGAGAGGCCATGGTAGAGCGAACGAATTCAGCCTTAATACTTGTCTCCGACTAGGGTGCCGAGAATCTGGTTGATTTCAACGCAACCTAAACGCAAGTGTGTCTGTTCACCGCCAAAAGGAGTCCGTTTATTCTGGCCTCTACTTTCCGGAGTGCGTCTGTACAAGTTACTGACAGTCTCGAGTTTCTTGGCACGAAGTAGAGCGCGAGTCTGAACTTCGGCGCCTACATCGAGTCGAAAGCTCAAACTGCGGCAAAAAAGCTGGTCATCCTAAACAAGGTTAAGCTGTACTTCAAGCCTGGACAGCTTTCAGTATTATATAAAGCTCAAGTCCGGTCCGGCATGGAGTACTGCTGTCACATTTGGGATGGCTCAACCAAATATCAACTTGCCACACTCGACTCTGTAGAGTGCAGAGCCAGAAGGCCAATTGGTGACGATAGGCTGGTTGCCAAGCTACATAGCCTGGCCCACCGCCGCAAAATCGCATGTCTGTCGGTCTTCTACAGACTGTGCTTCGGAGAGTGTGCTCAGGAGCTCCATGAGCTGATTCCACCATTTCCCTTCTTCGAAGTCGTCGACTAGACGTACTGCAGGTTATCACCCATACCTAGTCGACGGTCCACACATTCGAACGAAGCGCTTTGCTAAGTCCTTTATTATGCGCACAGCCAAGGAGTGGAACTCCCTGCCTGCGTGGGTTTTTCCGAGTTCTTAAAGCCCTAATCTATTTAAGTCGCGAGTAAACAGGCTTCTTCTGGGTAAGCTCGTTCCATCGTCGACCTCATCTCTGCCCTTAGGGCATGATTGAGGTCAAGAGTAAGCCCATTTATAATAAAAAAAGACTACTCGTTCATGTTTGTAAGATCTCGTTTTCTATAGAAGACTGATTAAAATACGTATTACTTACTGATATTATGACTGACTGATTTGATAAAAATGAAATTGAATTACGTTAAACTTTTTTCGTGAGACTACATTTTTATAAAATAGGAGGAGGAGGATACGTCAATTATCTTAAGTTTATGTTATGTTACCTAACTATTTAAAGTCAGAGAACAGTTTATGTTAAATGTTACTTATGTTTATATAAATTTATAACGGGAAAAATGACGTATACCCTAAGTTTTGTTGATTATTTCAGTTGATTTTATTCTGTCGTGCTGTGATTTGAGCGAATAAATATTGATTTTAAATAATTTATGCTATTTAATTCCAATTTTATCAAATGAACTTAAAACACTCAAAACTTCGAAAAATCCGGATAATCCGGATTTTACTTGTACAAGAATACAGAAATCCGGATTTGAAAAAAATCCGGATTTTGCAATCCCTAGTTCTAGGTATATGTACGCGAGTATATAATGTACTTGTAATGCAATGAGTACCTATGTGTGAACACGCGACAATGTCGTGTATCTCAGAATCAGTCTACTACAGTGCACAGTGGTACACACGGCTACACATCAAGCTATACAAAACCAGTTAATCTTGGCCTCACTTTACTAGATCTTTTCGCACAATGAACGTTCAGATTATACTGGTTTTGTATAGCTTGATGTGTAGCCGTGTGTTGTGGTAGGTACTTTCAACGTGGATATCTTTTTCTTCTGTAGTCTAACAAAAATTGCGTCAATAGGTATTCCTTTGAGTATTTTTGGCTATTCCTCATAGTCTTAGTTCCTAGATTCGGATCTGGCCATCGACACCCACTTGAAAAAATCACCCTGTGCCTACCTATATGCCTAGTTGCGTATGAGTACCTATTAGAGTTACCTATTGATTGGCATCTGTATATTTATACAATACATTAAACATGTCATGTACCTTTATGTTAGTAGGTACCTACCTACCAAGTAGTGCAGCTTAAACGTCGTACCTAATTAGGTAAGTATGTAGGTAGTTGGAAGATAATTATGGTAGGCTTACCTACCTGTAGGTAGGTACCTACCTACTTTGAAGAAAAACTAATTAATCCTGACCACCTAGTACCTACCTAGTACCTACCTATTAAAGAAGTTAACCTTCCTAATCACATAGATACCTAGGTACCTACCTAATGTGATACGTAAGTAGACCGGTACCTATGTATAATATGTTTATATACATAGGTACATGTGTATACATACTGAGGCTAGCTATGTAGGTAGGTATACATTTAAGGGCCGCAATATTCCAGGGTTTACTAGTCCCAGGCCCTTCCCAACTGCCCGTAGCTCGGGAGCCGGAGCCCTTTCTTGCTTCCCCCCCCCTCTCTCTGTCCCTCCCGCGCTTGTAGGACCAAATGTAGGTATGTATATAGCTAGGCGTATAACACCTACTGCGGTAAGTACCTACTCGCTTTGTACGTACCTATTTAATTTTACACATCAATGCACTTGTCAGCTATGAAGGTCATTTAAAAATTATAGAAACAAACAGCAATCACAGTAAAATAATAAATTTTCTTGGCATTGATTCGCGTTTTACGACATTGATAACATCTTCCGAAGTTGGCTATGAAAAGCAATGAGATTATGGAAAGTAGCCAATGAAGTAGGTATATTATATACTCAACTTTAGTAGTTAGGTACCTACTAACTGCCAGCTCGAAATACCGCGCGTCGTCGTACCTACCGGTTAGTTTGAACCGCGTTCTTAGTTCTTCGACAAAATTGCGAAATTCGCAAAAAATATGAATGAAACTCTTGATTATTTAAATTAATTATTCCATTAAACACTAGGTTTTACCTGAAGCTCCTTATTCTTGTTATCTTTGAGCGATGCTGCTCTGATAACACCAGCTTTCCATCCCCATTCGGAAACTTTATTCACGTTAATTTTTGTCACACCACTCACAGCGAGAAATCGTTTGCCAACTAAATCTTCACGGTACTTATAAGCCATAACGAACTACACAATCACATTATTCACATTAAAAACTACACAAACGTCAAGAAACTCAGCGCTATACACACTACACGTCACACTCTTCGTCGAGCGAAGGGAAACTACGTGGAAAACACAAGAAACGTTTCTGCGGAACGTAATTGTTACGCGACTAAATTCGAAAGACAACCTTGTTCAACCAAGTTAGGCCCTTATTCCGCACTTTCACAACTGGCGGTGTTATGAAGAAACTTGTTATAAACCTGCTAGGGCAAAATGATCGCAAGGTTTTAGGAACTCAACGTCGATATACCGAGCTTCTAAAATTGTTCGTATTATAGGCTCATTTTACAAGGACGTAGATTTTACGTGTTAGTTCAAAAGAATACCGATAGAGGGAAGATAGTTCAATACTTCATACAAGTAACTTTTGATGAACACAAAGGTTTTCATGAAACAAATAATCAACTTACTTTGAGGTGGTGAGATTTTAGCCTCACTTTTTATAGAACTAAGAACTTGAAAGTGCGCCACACGTATAATTCACGTTCGTGTAAATGGCATAACAAGCCTTATTTTGTCTAAACCATGTGACGTCTAAGCAAAATAAAAACATGAGAATAAATAAATGAAGGTACGCAATCAATGCACCTTACAAATTCAAAAAAATGCTTCGAAGTTTAAAAAGTTTACTTTTACAATAACCCTCATAGATGGCGCTATGAGATGGGAATAGTTGGCAACATGTTTTTGTAAAATAATACGATATCTTTTTCTCTATAAAATACATACAATAAATCGAGACAAATTTTCATGATCACGTGTTGATATTTAATAAATAAATAATGTAATTCTCAATTTGAGTCTTTTGGACCGCTCTCTCTTGAAGCCATATTGATTTGTGCGGTCACGTGATCAAAACAACTGTCAATTCAATATCATCATGGCGTATTAGTCTTTTCAACGGGCGGTTGTGTTTTGCTATGTTTTGTATTGTGATTATTTGAGTGAATTTTTCATATGTGATTATTAATATGATATCATCGATAATCTCTCGACTGGTCATGTAAGTGTATTTTTCACTTCTTCCTTGTCGTATCACGTACGATGTAAATTATTTTTCTCGACTCCTTTGTTTAAAAAATGAAAAAAATATTAATTATAGTTTCCTGTTGCTGTTCACTGCTTATGCAATGGGATTTCATGTTGTTGGTGATTAAATTTATCTATTGCAACATATTAAACAAACGGATTTCGAAATAATCTAAAAAAATCTCTATTCAGTCGTCATCGAGCGTATTGCTTGTATTTTTAACAATTTTTAATTAATTTTATTCTTCTGTTTGCTGCTTTGCTTAGTGTACTGGCGATGAACAGTTACTAATTGGTCTCTCGTATAGTTTATCTCTATTATCTACATAAAACTCTCGTATTACTTCTATTGAAGCACCAGGGTGGAGGACACTTAATTTTATTTATCTTATTACCATGCCAGCTGCAATATAGTCTTCAATTTAACTCAACATAATCTTAATTTTCGATGAAGTTTTGGTTTTTGTTGGTTAATTTTGTGGTTGTTTTTTAACACCCAAGGATGACCTTGCAACTTGACCCACACTATTATTTTAATCAAGATCCATTGATTTAACTGTACCTTTGTTTTACAATAAAAACAACACAAGATTGTCACAGATTGGTATCTGAGTATTTTAACACAATAGTTATTTACATTTTTATCAAATTCCATTGGATTTAAAGTTGTATTTTTATTGCAATGTCATAACAAATTTAGGGATGTACCTTGATTAACTGTAACTTTATATCAATTGCAACATAAAAAACCCACATCATTGTCAAAAAAACATCCTGCTTGCTAAGTCTGGTAATGGTGTTTAAAAAAACTGACCTAACATGTATGGTTTAGAGATAAAGCACCACTCTCTCAAAATGTATCAACATATTCTACGTCTACAATAAATTACACAAAGGGGTTAGAATATTTTTGTACTAAACCTGGCTGGCCTTTTAATATTTTTCAAAGTTGCTGTAACACATAAAACCTTTATTAATTTGTTAGCTGTTATCAATACAAACAAGTTTTATGTAAGACAAAACTCATATCTCAAAAGCGTGAACAAAAACTTGTTGGTATTAATAGCCACTATTGAATAATGTAGGTTTTACGTGTGGCCACAGCTTTGAAAAAGAAGTTAGGCAGGTCATTTTTTTTTTTTTTAAAACGTTGCCCCACATTAGGAATTTCTCCTGTATCGTGGGTGCGTTCACAAACATTTAAACTCACATACACAAATACCCAGACCCGGAACAACTATCTGTAGGTCTTACAAATATTTGTTCCGTGCGGGGATCGAACCCGCGACACGCAGCGCGGCAGCCCATTGCTTGAGCCACTGCGCTAACCGTGCCGTCAATTTCAATTTTATTCAAACCTTTTACTGTATTAGTAACAAATAATAACTGACTGATGGTCTGATGCTTTGAATGATAGCATATTTATATAAACGGGTATTCTGGAGTATCTTGTAACAATTATGTACATAATTCAGCTGCAATTACAGGTTCTGAATGTGTAAACAGGTAAAAAAAACACCACTTATTGTGTTGGAGGCCCAACTAAAATATAAAATAATATAATACCTTACTTTCTGTATAGAATTATCATAAATTGTTGACACAAAATGCAAGTAATGTGATTTCTTTCTACGTCTTTGAAACTGGCTTCATACTGCGATTGTTAGAAATTAAAATTAATTCACATTAATTAACAAGCCAGTCCAACAGTTTTCATTATTATACCTATTGTTCGTTAGTGAGTAACTAAGTTTGTGTTCATTAAAGAACATTTATTTTCTTGGATTATTGGTGCTTGGTTAGATAATATGGTTTGGCCTTTTAGCACGGCTTTTAGTGTCCTCTTCTATTCAGTAATTAAGATGGTACTCCATCCATGCTATACTATATTTCAGAAAGAATTAATAATACTCAAATTCAAAATCATTTAATATCTTTTCACAAACCAAGGCTAAATAAACATATTAGCTTAAAATTAAGGCTCCTTCCACGAAATCATCTCATTTTGATCAATTTTGATCGGTTGGTGTGGGAAATCTATGAAGAATTTGAAGCTTCCTTTTGGCTATTATAAGAGACGAGTTCTTTTTCTGGCGGACAGTGGACAAGAATTTTCAAAATAATGTTTATATTAATGGCAATCACCCGTATTCAAAAGCCCTTTTCCGCAAAAATACCGATCGAGTTACGTTTGGCTTAGCCGAACATAACACTAAAAACGATTCTAAACATTAAAAAAAATATAAATAACATCACCATATGGTCTACTGGAGTACCAAGGAGTCACATTTTCGACTTCAATACAAAAAATAGCAGAAAAAAAATGTTAAAACATCGCTATTTTTACAAAATGTCTCGACAAATAAGATTTTTTTTCTATACCTTAGAATCACTTTAGAGAAAATTCAAAAACTACGTATTAATTTTAAGGTAACCTTCTAATAGAATCGTATTTTTATTTTATCAATAATCTATAATTTCATTTCGTAAATTGAATCCAAAGTTAACTATATTATCGACCGCGCAAACTCTATCTCGCCAGTACGAATCGGCTACTGCCAGAGGACGGACGTATCGCTTTGTGTCACAAACGCTCCCGTGTAGTTCGTAAACAATTTTCGAGATTGTAAGCCGATTACCACAATTTGATACACTTATTAATTTTGATCAAACATGTTTTTTTTGCTAATTTGTAAAGATTTCTAAAAATTTTTTCATCTTCAGATCGAAGTCGAATTTCACGATCGATTGTTGTTGTCGATTGTACTTCGATACATATTTTTAACCGACCTCCAAAAAAGAGGAGGTTCTATATTCGTGTTTGTATGTCTGCGAATATCTCCGTCAATTGTGGACTGATTTTCAAAATTCTTTTTGTCTTGGGAAGGGTATACTCCCGAGGTGGTCCCATTGTCACCAAGTCAGTTCCTGATGATGGGAACTCTGAGAAATTGAGGGCAACCCTCGAATTTCATAGGCGCACTTAACGTTTTCCATACATTTTCAGAAGCTGTTCAAGTATTTGCGTCTGATAATCATAATTTCATGTGGCTGCGCTGATGACGGAAGGTGCAACTCCTCAACGGTCAGGACTTGAAAGAAAATTCCTTCAAAATTATACGTACTTATGGATCGATAGTTGTATTCTTTTAGGCTATTAGGTTGAACTGATGATAGACGGTAAATCTCATTAACCGACTTAAAAAAAAGGAGGTTCTCAATTCGTCGGCTAGGAAAATTTTAGGTTTTTCCGTCATGGGTGTCGTTTTCATGGTTTTTGGGGTCGCTGATTACGAAAATGAGGTCGAAATGAAAATTCAAGATGGCGGCCAGGAAAATTTTTGGTTTTTCCGTCATGGGTGTCGTTTTCATGGTTTTCGGGGTTGCTGATTACGAAAATGAAGCCAAAATGAAAATCCAAGATGGCGGCCAGTAAAATTTTTGGTTTGTCCGTCATGGGTGTCGTTTTCATGGTTTTTGGGGTCGCTGATTACGAAAATGAGGTCAAAATGAAAATCCAAGATAGCAGCTAGGAAATTTTTTGGTTTTTCCGTCATGGGTGTCGTTTTCATGGTTTTTGGGGTCGCTGATTACGAATATGAGGTCAAAATGAAAATCAAGATGGCGCCGACGAAAATTTTTGGTTTTTCCGTCATGGGTGTCGTTTTCATGGTTTTTGGGGTCGCTGATTACAAAAATGAAGCCAAAATGAAAATTCAAGATGGCGGTTAGGATTTTTTTTGGTTTTTCCGTCATTGGTGTCGTTTTCATGGTTTTTGGGGTCACTGATTACGAAAATGAAGCCAAAATGAAAATTCAAGATGGCGGTTAGGATTTTTTTTGGTTTTTCCGTCATTGGTGTCGTTTTCATGGTTTTTGGGGTCACTGATTACGAAAATGAAGCCAAAATGAAAATCAAGATGGCGCCGACAAAAATCTTTGGTTTTTCCGTCATGGGTGTCGTTTTCATGGTTTTCGGGTTCGCTGATTACGAAAATTAAAAGCTGAGTACACTACACACCCCTGATTACGCATTGCATATTCGCCAATTATGTGCTTTAGCGTATTTTCAATCAGAACAAGTTATAAACGCTTTTGACGAATTGGTCGAATCTCAGTTTTATATTGTGCAATCTGGCTCCTCCGACAAGTCATTGATTATTCTCAATGACTTGTCGGAGGAGGAGCTCATCACCCATTGTTACGGACGCCAAACTTATAGAATCTTAATCAATAATAAACTAGATTAAGTAGATTAGCTATATATTGAATGCCTAGAATAAGTATATAATAAGTATATAAGAGACTTCAATAATTAAAGCTTAACGAGTGTAATGTAACTTAACTTAAGAATAAACAGTAAAAGTTAGCTAATAGTAATGTAAACAGAACCCTCAAATCAGTCTAACTTCAATTCTTTAAGTTCTATAAATGTATAACATAAGTTTTACTTAACGAACCTATGTATTTTAAAGTCTGTCGAGAATAGGTACGAAAGTTATGGAAAATTCCACTCGTACTATGACAAAGTCCCACATTAAAAATTTAATAATGTTTGTGATTGGGCAATTTAAAAGGCTGTATTCTAATCCAATAAGAATGCCTTAATTTTATCCAATAGGAATCTGGCCCAACGGTCACTTTAATCCTGGCGTTTCTATTGGATATTTGCGCGGGAAACGCCATGCACCTTGCCGCTAGCTGCGTCAAGGTGTAATAGGATATAAGACGCAAGGTTTTGTACTGCGATTACAGTCGACAGTGATCTCTCCTACTAATAACATCTCTAAGTGTAAATAAGTACTAAGTAAGTTAAATAAATCCTTTATTTTTCTATTCTATATAAAACAGTGTTTTTATTCTTGTGTGAGGCCACAGTTTGGTCTCGTGGTGTCTCCTTGTCCACGTAAATACAAATCATACAGTCCACTACGGACATTCTACGATCATTCCAGTCTTTAGGCTGAGTCTAGTGAAATAGATCTCAGAGTCCCTAACACCCATCTATATGGAAGTTTTTGGATGAACTTCGTCGGCAGCAAAGCCTGACAGAGCTGAAACTGGAGCAAATTTTGTCTCGTGGATCACACCCAACTAGTCGGCCAAGATATAGGCAAACATCAGCAAGATTGAAAGATTTAGTTGAATCATTTGAGGAGAGACCACTCCCAGATTACTTACCGGCCATTGCTCATAATTTTGAATTCCAACAAATATGATTAAAAAAATACATTAAAAAAAATACGAAACAAACAAAATGATTAAACGTAAAAAACTAAAATGCATAAAAATTTAAAAGAAATAATCATATCTATCTAGGGTCAAAGTCTACATACTGCATACTGCCTGAACAGGCTTTGGGATGCTTTCCCAGTTAATCCTCATTCCTTCCTTGTATCCTAATTTAAATCTGCCGCCACACGCGACATTCAAACGTTGCAAGTGCCACAAGATTGCATATCCAAACATCATATCGTCGGATCGCTCGCGCCCTCTGACGGAAGAAAAACAAAAACGTCAGTTCGAACTCAATAAACGAGCGGCCGGCCAGCCCATCTTCTCCGCGAAGACTATACCTCAAAAATACCGTGAAAATACGACTGATCGTGAACAGTGTGGTGATCCCCTGGCTCCCAGTATCCCGTGAGTACATTAATCTTCCTTTTTTTGTGTCTCTTAGCCTGGTTCCAATTAATAGAAACCTTCAAAACCGCGTGAGTGGCTGTACGTGAAACTCAAATCATATTTGTGGTCCATTTCGAGCGCGATTACCTGTAGATTACAGTTTTTTCAGGCATTCTCTGGTTCAATTTCAATAGAAAACTCAGAGATTTCCTAGAATTTCGCAAAATAAAAGTATTATCCTACAAAATTGTGTTGTCATACTCGCAGGGTAAACCTATGCAGATTCAGAGGTCATCTTAATTTAGTCGGGTTATATCACAATAATTCGTAGTTATTTTACGAAATTCATTGTGCAATCTTACTAACTATATCTATTCACGGTATTTATACACTAACAAACGTTACTAGATAACTATTTCACCTAAAGGTATTGATTTACACCTAATAAATCTCAACTTAGGTTCGTATTTTCATACTTAGCATTATTCTACCTACGTAAAACAAAATGGAAGACGGTAAACTTAAACTTCTTCAGTCTCAACGCGAATATGTCTATCGTGACATCCAAATCCTTTATGACTTATCAAAATCTATGATTCAAGATCGTTCAAAGGTATCGTCGTTCAAGGCGAGATATACGCGGATACATTCAATTCGCGAAGAATTTGTTGCGTTGTGTAGTAAAATACAGGCGTTGGAGTTAGCCATAAAACCTGATGCAAAAGTGTGTCAAAAGTCTTTGAGTTCGTTTGATGATTTGTACTATGCCGTAATCGGTGCAGCAGCTGACTTACAAGTCGCTGTTAAGAGCGACAACGTCGACGGGACGTCGCAGGCGGCTCTCGAGTCCATGCAAACAGGACGTAACGTTAGGCTACCTACTCTTGAGTTACCTAAATTCGATAGTAAAATAGAAAACTGGCAAACATTTTATGATATTTACAAAACTTTAATTCACGATAACAATTCGATTTCGCAAATAGAAAAATTTCATTACTTAGCGTCTTGTTTACAAGGCCCGGCTTTGTCTATTGTCAAAGGGGTTCCGATGACCGCTGATAATTACGAAGTAGTTTTTAATAGTTTGATCGAGCGTTATCAAAACAAGCGTATTATTGCTTTAACATATTTAGATAAATTCTTTAACCAGCCAGTGTTGAAATCGGGTAACTTCCAAGATTTACAAACTTTATCAAACGTAATTTATGAGGCATACCATGCACTCCAAGCTTTAAAAATCGAAAATTTGGGTGATTTTATCTTATTTTGTTTAACTTCACGTGCGCTGGACTCGGACACGCGTAATCGTTTCGAATCTCAGAAAAACATTTCACAAATACCTACTTTTTGTGAATTGTTAAAGTTTCTTCAAGATTATGTTAAAATCTTAGAAACTAGTCATTTATCTTCTAAATCTAATAACAATCCTAACCCTCGTAACCTCGAAGGGAAAAAACCTTCGCCTGCGACCAGTAGGCAAAATAGCAGCGGTTCAAAACGCTCATCTTATCTCGCAAAATCTAATCCACCTGCCAATGTGGCTTGTGCTCATTGCAGTGAGCCGCACTTGATTTATCGGTGCCCTACCTTTCAAACCTTAGATTCTCGTGCTAGACTCGCGTTAGTACAAGGTAAAAACAATATGTGTACAAATTGTTTGCGTACAAATCACGTCATAGAAAAATGCGTGTCTAAAATGTCTTGTACGGTGTGTGGATTACGTCATCATACCCTATTGCATATTGACCCAGCGCCATCCAGCGCCGGCGCGACCACTGGAGCGAACGTTACAGCACATTCTCACGCTGCCGTTCCCAACCGCGACATGGTTTTACTAGGGACGTGTCAGGCGCGCGTGTTCAACACCGCCGCCGGCACTCAATATACCGTGCGTGCACTCGTAGACAGTGGGGCGCAGGATTGTTTTATCACCGCTGCGTGCGCGCGAATACTCGGGTTAAAACTCCGCCGCTGTAATCTTAATATAGCCGGACTAGGACAAAACTCAGTCACACAAGTAAAAGGGGTGACGGAATGCACTATACGACCTGTACATGGTGAGGCTCCACAATTTAATATCAAGCCAGTCGTGTTAGATAGCATCACTGCTCTAATACCTAGCGTGAAGGTACCATCAGTCGTTCGAGAACGTTGCAACCATCTAGTGTTAGCCGATCGCGATTACGATGTTCCCGCCAAAATTGACTTATTAATTGGGGCGGAACTATTCCATGAAATCTATGACGGTCAACGCATCAATCTGGGGCCCGGTTTACCTACCGCTCTGCATAGCGTTTTCGGGTGGATTCTATCAGGGGCAGTAAACTCTAATTCTGCACCTTTAAACACTGCGTGCTCTTTAGTGGCCACCACATTTAAATTAGACGAACAAATTCAAAAGTTCTGGGAAGTGGAAGAACCACCGCGCGCTGTTATCACCGTACCCGAGAATGATACCTGTGAACGCATGTACACTGATTTAACCTATCGCGAACCTAACGGACGATACGTCGTACCAATCCTCTTAAAGGATGGCGATCGTTCTCTAGGTGAATCCTACAAGAGTACCTTGTCGCGTTTTACTTATCTAGAAAAGAGACTTAATCGTCAGACTGAACTTAAATCCGATTATGTTAATTTTATGCGCGAGTACGAGAATTTAAATCATATGTATCCAGTACCTAACCCAACGGTACCTACTCTCAATCGTTATCTTATCCCTCACAGTTGCGTTGTTCGCCCAGAGAGCACGACGACTAAATTGAGAGTAGTTTTCGATGCTAGTTCTAAAACTACTAACGGTCTATCTTTAAACAATATTGTATTCACTGGCCCTAAGCTTCAAGTGGATATTGTAGATATCATAACCGGTTTCAGATTACACACAGTAGTTTTAACTTGTGACATCTCAAAGATGTATAGAGGAATCTTAATTAGACCGGAGGATCGGAACTTTCAACACATACTATGGCGAGAATCTCCTAGTGATCCAGTAAAAGAGTACGAACTTGCGACTGTCACCTACGGAGTTAGTAGCTCACCTTATCTGGCCATCCGTACCCTCCATCAATTAGCAGCCGACCATGGCGCCGCGTACCCACGCGCAGCTGAAGCTCTCCTTCACGAGACATATGTCGATGATATTACGACCGGCGCGCCCTCTGTACGCGAAGCCATAGAACTAAAAGATCAACTTATCAGTTTATTAGGCTGTGCTCAACTTGAGCTCCGAAAATGGAGTAGCAATTCACAATCCTTTATTAAAACTTTGCCTGCAGATCATTGTCAAGTACCTAAACTTTTCTCTGAAGAAAGTGACAAATCAACGTTAAAAATCTTAGGAGTCCAATATGATCCTGTGAGTGACAGCTTTAATTACTCACAGTCCCCAATCGAGGACAAAGAATGTACTAAGCGTTCCATCTTATCTAGCATCGCACGTATTTTCGATCCTCTTGGGTGGCTCACACCTTTTATCTTAAAAGCCAAATTGCTCCTTCAAGACTTGTGGCGTCTTAATCTTTCATGGGACGAACCTGTGCCCAGAGACATAGCTATAGAATGGCAAAGCTTTATAGCGGATCTTTATAACTTAAAACTAATAGAGATCCCTCGTAGGATTATACCTTCTCAGTCTAAGGAATTTCAACTCATCGGATTTTGTGATGGATCCACTAAAGCATATGGATGTTGTGTATATCTTCGTGTCGTTACCTCTCACGACGTACAAGTTTATCTTTTGATGGCTAAGTCCAAAGTAGCACCTCTAAAAGTGTTGACTGTCAACCGCTTAGAGCTTTGCAGTGCTGTATTACTGTCCAAAGTAATAAATCGCATTCATTCTTTGCTTAGTTCAAAAATCATCTTAAATAAATCTATCTTGTTCACAGACAGCTCGACTGTGTTGTCGTGGTTGAACACTGAGCCACACAAGCTTAAAACTTTTGTTGCCCACAGAGTAGTCCTAATTAATGACAGTCCTGTGTCAGCTGAGTGGCGACATGTGTCCACCCATGACAACCCAGCCGACATCTGTAGTCGTGGATTATCATGCCTATCTTTATCTTCATCTCAATTCTGGTGGTCTGGTCCTCAGTGGCTGTCCAACGAACTCTGCAACTGGCCTGTTTCAGCAGTTGCAATGTCCGATAGCTTACCAGAACTTAAGCCCCCATCACGCGCGTGTCATACTGGTGTGACACGTGAAGCTGAATTGCTTACTTCCATCATGGAACGCCACTCCTCTCTTTCTCAAGTGGAAAGAGTGGTTGCATGGATATACCGTTTCATCAACAACGCAAAAGCTAAACGTTCTGAGCGTAACTTATTACCTTATCTGACAGCCACTGAATTAAACCAATCTTTAGATCATTTAACAAAATATGTTCAACATCAAAGTTTTAATGATGTCATATCTTTACTATCATCCAATAAACCTTTACCCAAACACTTATCTAAACTCTCTCCTTTTCTTGACACTCGCGGAATCTTGCGAGTGGGGGGACGCCTTAAACACGCGTCCTTACCAAGTCAAGTCAAACATCCATACCTCTTACCTAAGATTTCACGATTGAGTACTCTTCTTATTGACCGCTATCATAAAACTTATCTTCACTGTGGGCCTCGCCTACTCCAATCTTTAATTATGCGTCGATTTTGGATACTCGGCGTTAGAAATCTTATCAGATCACGGTTATCTAAATGCGTGACCTGTTTTAAAGTCAAACCTATTCCACTTCAACCTTTACAAGGTGATCTTCCACCTTCTCGACTACACCCGGGTCATAGTTTTCAAACAATAGGCATCGACTTCGGAGGTCCTTTTATGATAAAAGAAAGTAGACGTCGTAGCGCTAAAACTTACAAAGCTTACCTTTGCCTCATAGTCTGCCACGCGACAAAGGCCGTTCATCTCGAGCTGGTTACTGAGCTCACATCTGAAGCATTCATAGCGGCCTTAGATCGTTTTGTATCGCGGAGAGGACTTTGTCACTCCATAGTCACAGATGGTGGCACTAACTTCGTAGGTGCCAGGCGTTACTTGTCGGAAGTTAGGGAAATGCTCAACCGCGAAAGCGATAGTATTAACAGTCACCTCGCTTCTCGAGGAATCACTTGGAAACTCAATCCTCCTTCCGGTCCTCACTTCGGAGGCATTTTCGAGAGCGGTATAAAATCAACAAAATACCATCTCAAACGTATCATAGGATCCCAGATTCTTACCTTTGAAGAATATTACACTATCTTAACGAAGGTGGAAGCCATGTTAAACTCAAGACCCTTAGTGGAACTATCTTCCGATCCCGGCGAGGTTGACGCTCTTACAGCTGGTCACTTCCTCATCGGTCGACCTTTAGTATCTCTTCCTGAACCAAGGTACGCGGAAAACGAGACCTTACGTACTCGTTGGCAGCTATTACAGCGCCTCTCACAAAGCTTTTGGCGCACTTGGCAAAGGGATTATTTGCATACCTTACAACAGCGAATGAAATGGTTCAAACACGGCAACCATCAGCCAAGACTGAACGATCTTGTTACCATTTATGAACCCAACTTACCTGCCAACGAATGGAGGTTGGGCCGCGTTGTACAGCTCCATCCGGGTAAAGATGACATTACTCGTGTTGTGACAGTCAAAACATCTAAAGGCTTACTAGTAAGACCTGCTGTCAAAATTTGTCCTCTTCCAATTGAGCAAAATAATTAACTTATCTGCATATATTTTCATACTTATAATTTAACGTACATAAAACACTTAACCATTATTCAAGTATCTAGTATATGTATATCAAACTTATATATTACATTTAAACTTATTTTGTTCTTATCAGCTTAGCTTTAATCTTAGAATCTTATCAGCATGATGACAAATGAATCTGCATAGGCCGTAAGTCTCGAACTTCATCTATCTTATCTTATGAAATCACCGGTTGATTTCAAATGGGGGGATATGAACAGGCTTTGGGATGCTTTCCCAGTTAATCCTCATTCCTTCCTTGTATCCTAATTTAAATCTGCCGCCACACGCGACATTCAAACGTTGCAAGTGCCACAAGATTGCATATCCAAACATCATATCGTCGGATCGCTCGCGCCCTCTGACGGAAGAAAAACAAAAACGTCAGTTCGAACTCAATAAACGAGCGGCCGGCCAGCCCATCTTCTCCGCGAAGACTATACCTCAAAAATACCGTGAAAATACGACTGATCGTGAACAGTGTGGTGATCCCCTGGCTCCCAGTATCCCGTGAGTACATTAATCTTCCTTTTTTTGTGTCTCTTAGCCTGGTTCCAATTAATAGAAACCTTCAAAACCGCGTGAGTGGCTGTACGTGAAACTCAAATCACTGCCAATGACCTTTTTTTTTACAAAATAAGCCAGCATTCCTTCAGGCGTGATCGAGATTCTTGACCTCGAAAGCACAAAACCTAACAAAAAATCAATTTTTTTTTTCCTTCATCACGTATAATAATTTGGTAATTGTGTATAAAAATCAATTAAAAAAACCATAAAAAAAACAAAAGCTAACAAAAAATCAAATATTTTTTTCCCTTCATCACGTATAATACTTAAAATCTGATTTGAACATTGTGTATAAAAATCAATGAAAAAAAACAACCAAAAAAAAAACGCTGGGTATCAGTCCACCTCCACGTGGTGCCCGGTGGAAACGTGATAACGGCTAACGGACTATTTGAATGACAATGCCTATAATTCCATTCTTTTCCTGTTCATGTTATTTTACATTTGTCTAGTATAATTTATTAATATTTATTTCGATTTCATGTTTAACAAACCCATTGTATGTATTACTAAATTTTGAGCTCATTTTCGTAATCAGCGACCCCGAAAACCATGAAAACGACACCCATGACGGAAAAACTAAAATTTCGTCAGCGCCATCGTGGATTTTCATTTTGACCTCATTTTCGTAATCAGCGACCCCAAAAACCATGAAAACGTCAACCATGACGGAAAAACAAAAAAAAATCCTGGCCGCCATCTTGGATTTTCATTTTGTCTTCATTTTCGTAATCAGCGACCCCGAAAACCATGAAAACGACACCCATGTTGAAAAACCAAAAATATTCCTGGCCGCCATCTTGGATTTTCATTTTGGCTTCATTTTTGTAATCAGCGACCCCAAAAACTATGAAAACGACACCAATGACGGAAAACACAAAAAAAATTCTTACCGCCATCTTGAATTTTCATTTTGACCTCATTTTCGTAATCAGCTACCCCAAAAACCATGAAAACGACAGCGACACCCATGACGGAAAAACCAAAAAATATCCTGACCGCCATCTTGGATTTTCATTTTGACCTCATTTTCGTAATCAGCGACCCCGAAAACCATGAAAACGACACCCATGTCGGAAAAACCAAAAATATTCCTGGCCGCCATCTTGGATTTTCATTTTGAATTCATTTTTGTAATCAGCGACCCCAAAAACTATGAAAACGACACCAATGACGGAAAACACAAAAAAAAATCCTGACCGCCATCTTGAATTTTCATTTGGACCTCATTTTCGTAATCAGCGACGCCAAAAACCATGAAAACGTCAACCATGACGAAAAAACAAAAAAAAATCCTGGCCGCCATCTTGGATTTTCATTTTCGTAATCAGCGACCCCGAAAACCATGAAAACGACACCCATGTTGAAAAACCAAAAATATTCCTGGCCGCCATCTTGGATTTTCATTTTGGCTTCATTTTTGTAATCAGCGACCCCAAAAACTATGAAAACGACACCAATGACGGAAAACACAAAAAAATTTCTTACCGCCATCTTGAATTTTCATTTTGACCTCATTTTCGTAATCAGCTACCCCAAAAACCATGAAAACGACAGCGACACCCATGACGGAAAAACCAAAAAATATCCTGACCGCCATCTTGGATTTTCATTTTGACCTCATTTTCGTAATCAGCGACCCCGAAAACCATGAAAACGACACCCATGTCGGAAAAACCAAAAATATTCCTGGCCGCCATCTTGGATTTTCATTTTGAATTAATTTTTGTAATCAGCGACCCCAAAAACTATGAAAACGACACCAATGACGGAAAACACAAAAAAAAATCCTGACCGCCATCTTGAATTTTCATTTGGACCTCATTTTCGTAATCAGCTACCCCAAAAACCATGAAAACGACACCCATGTCGAAAAAACCAAAAATATTCCTGGCCGCCATCTTGGATTTTCATTTTGGCTTCATTTTTGTAATCAGCGACCCCAAAAACTATGAAAACGACACCAATGACGGAAAACAAAAGAAATTCTTACCGCCATCTTGAATTTTCATTTTGACCTCATTTTCGTAATCAGCTACCCCAAAAACCATGAAAACGACAGCGACACCCATGACGGAAAAACCAAAAAATATCCTGACCGCCATCTTGGATTTTCATTTTGACCTCATTTTCGTAATCAGCGACCCCGAAAACCATGAAAACGACACCCATGTCGGAAAAACCAAAAATATTCCTGGCCGCCATCTTGGATTTTCATTTTGAATTCATTTTTGTAATCAGCGACCCCAAAAACTATGAAAACGACACCAATGACGGAAAACACAAAAAAAAATCCTGACCGCCATCTTGAATTTTCATTTGGACCTCATTTTCGTAATCAGCTACCCCAAAAATCATGAAAACGACACCCATGACGGAAAAACCAAAAAATTTCCTGACCGCCATCTTGGATTTTCATTTTGACCTCATTTTCGTAATCAGCGACCCCTATAGCCATGAAAACGACACCCATGACGGAAAAACTAAAAATTTCGTCAGCGCCATCTTGGATTTTCATTTTGACCTCATTTTCGTAATCAGCGACCCCAAAAACCACGAAAACGACACCCAGGACGGAAAAACCAAAAAAATTCCTGACCGCCATCTTGGATTTTCATTTTGTCCTCATTTTCGTAATCAGCAACCCCAAAAACCATGAAAACGACACCCTTAACGGATAAACCTAAAATTTTCCTAGCCGACGAATTGAGAACCTCCTTTTTTTTAAGTCGGTTAATGAGATTTACCGTCTATCATCAGTTCAACCTAATAGCCTGAAAGAATACAACTATCGATCCATAAGTACGTATAATTTTGAAGGAATTTTCTTTCAAGTCCTGACCGTTGAGGAGTTGCACCTTCCGTCATCAGCGCAGCCACATGAAATTATGATTATCAGACGCAAATACTTGAACAGCTTCTGTAAATGTATGGAAAACGTTATGTGCGCCTTTGATATTCGAGGGTTGCCCTCAATTTCTCAGAGTTCCCATCATCAGAAACTGACTTGGTGACAATGGGACCACCTTGGGAATATACCTTTTCAAACAAAAAAAATAATTTTGAAAATCTGTCCACACCTGTCGGAGATATGCGCGGATACACATAAAAAAAAAACATACGAATAGAGAACCTACATCCTTTTTAGAAGTCGGTTAAAAAGAGACGGAAACATTATTTATTTTTGAACCAATTTACAACAAATATTGGCCTGTTGGTCTAGTGGTTAGTGACCCTAACTGCTATGCCGGAGGTCGTGGGTTCGATTCCCACCCAGTTATTATTAAAATCTGTGATTAAAATAGATATCATAATTTTTGATTTTTATTCATATAACACCAAATTGAACCATTTTTATGTTTAACGATATACTGTACCTATACACAACACACATTCCAGACTTTTTTCAAAGCCGTACGCGTGTACTTACTTACTATAAAATTATGTCACCTAAAATAATAATCGTCTAAATGATCAAATTTTTCAACCGTAGTTCAACGCTCGAAATGCCCGTGTGTGCGTTCGTCGGTGTTATCGCTGCACACAAACATAGCATCGCACCGAAATTGCCTAAAGTTCCGCAAGTCTTGTTTGTACAAGGCCTCTTAAGGAACACAAAGTTTGTAAGCGACTCCTGTCTGCAGTGTAGGTATACCCAGGGTTGGGCAGTATTTGAATTACTTGTAATTAAAATACGTAATTGAAATACAAATACGTATTTTGTATTTCAATTACTTCCATAAAATGTAATTTGTAATTCGTATTTCAAATACCTGACGACGAAGTATTTTGTAATTAGTATTTCAAATACTTGAGGCTTCAAAATACATTTTAACATTAAAATACATTTAACCTTCATTTAGCGATTGTGAGTGTGAGAGCGAACTTTTAAGCTGGTTATTTTGCTTATAATTCATTTTTGCCACCGACTTCCGAACGAAAGTTACTTTACACTTTTTTGTGGTGGTTTTTGAAGGCGATTATTTTTATTTTGAAAAAGTTTTTGTAATTATGTAATTTGTATTTTGTATTTCAATTAAAAATAGTTAAAATACTGTATTTTGTATTTTATATTCCAAATACCTTACATAAAGATATTTGGTATTTTGTATTTCAATTACTTGCGATACTGTATTTTGTAATTTGTATTTCAATTAAAGCAAAGCATGTATTTTGCCCAGCCCTGGGTATACCCGTATAGCAGATCAATGTCGAGTCATTATCTCTAAATTGTATAATTTCGTTCTTGTCAGTTGTTTCATACATTATTGTAATTGTTCGTCAGTTCAAGCTAGCATAGAGAATAGTTCAATATTGGCAGTTTTCCAAATATCATGATTTTGGGAGCGCCAGCCATCCCAAAATTTGGCAACACTTTAGACTTGTGTTCGTCTTTTATCATTCTTTTCACCTTCAGATGTAAACTAGCTTTCCTGAGGAATAGTTGTATTTTTATTGGATCTAGTTCCAAACCCAACAAAGCCCAGTTTTCTTGTGATATTTTAAAGATATAAGTAACTCTGATTTGAGTGGCAGTGAAGTACTTTTGTAACTGAATATGCGGTGATTCATGAAACAAAGAAAAGTTGAGCTTCGTTGCGGAATTCGTCACTAGGGTATCCCAGTGCACTGCCGGGTGCTATTTTTGGCTAAGCTCGGGCGTTCGCCTCTGGTGCAGCGAGGAGAAGGTTTAGTCTGTGGCGCTCACGGCTTGCGTCCGCGTCGGTGTTCTATGCAACAAGTGAAGTGCGTTGACACCTAACTGTAGAGTGATTCATTTATCGACATTCGGTCTTCGCGAGGAGTTATTAGTGTCTGTTCCGAGTGCGCTCAATCTGTTCACGCAGTCAGGAGGTCGTACACCTTGACTGCGCCACGTTATGTGCTTATTAAGAGCGCTTGTCTTGCCTTATTAGGAACAGCCTCGGCTGAATTACGTGTACCTTTACCCAGTTTCGCTGGTGACATATTTTTGTATAATTTTTAAATGTCTTCGCGAACGAAACTTGACATAAGAATAACTATTTATTACGAGAATCATGTAGTTGTGATTTATATTTAACTAACGGTTTGTAAGTGCTATAATAACTTGAATGTAAGTTCCTATAAATATATAATGAGTTGTACCCTGTGTTTATTTTCGAATGCCTTGCGACGTGTTTGAAATCTAATACTGCACACTGTCTGTAACACAAGAGAGCACAAAATCCTTCAGCCGCAGGATAATGTTCCCTTTTCTATTTAGTAACCTGCCTCAAGTACCGTGAAGTAATTGCGTAGATTAACATCCATATGTACTGGATAGTTGAAGCGTACTGTGTGTATAACTGGGTTACTCTCCCAAAATAACTGTGGCATAATTTTGTGACTAGTGCGCAGTGAGTCAATAAAATTGAACCAATTCCTAATATTAATGAGCGAAATCTGCTTTGATTTGAAACTAAGTATACCTACAACTAGATAGGTAGGTAGTGTAGATAACGTTTATTTGTTAGTAAATCAAAATGTCAGAATTCTTTGATGCAATTGCTTCATTATGTCTAATGAGCAGTAAGTCTACTTAGCAAAATGTCCATGTAGCAAAACGTCCAACTATCAGATGGTCTGTACTTATAGCAGAATAACTATTTAGCAAAACGTCATTTTTAAAATGTGTACACTCATGATAGAAACTAAAAGTCATTTGTAAATTACATAAATTTATTTGATAATAAAAGTCTGGGTTAAAATAACTCTTCAATAGCCTCTTCAATGCTATTAGGAAATTTGGCGACAAACTGCCCTGTATTTATTCACCTAATATCTTTTTGATATGGCCAAGGTTTACCAAAAATTCAAAGGGACTAACTTTTTGTGTTTTTGACCTTCAAGCTTTTGCAACTCTCTTTTGTATTTGGTATTTAAACATTAGTCTGTATGTAAATAATATTGTAATAACGTGTCCATTTCCCTCCCCATGAAATGTGTGTGTTGAATTTTGTGCCTGAGTATCCAGACATTTTGAGAATCTGACGATTTGCTAAATAGACGTTCTGCTAGACAGACCATCTGATAGTTGGACGTTTTGCTACATGGACATTTTGCTAAGTAGACTTACTGCTCATTAGACATTTTGCGCTGTTGGACATTTTGCTACTTAGACCTTCTGATCAGGAGGCGTTGTTTTGTGGTAATTGTAGAATACCTACGAACCAAGTTCTTAAAATACAGCTGTTTTTATTTTGCTAAATGAAAATCGTTTGACTATTCAAAATTATTCAAAATCTATAGCAATTTGTATACCAATAACCGAAGTTGGGCTAAGGAGTGTTTTCAACAAACGCCGAAGTAATTTAAAATTGTAATGAACCAATGGCACGCTTGACCGATTCTTACAATACACAGGAAGTTTACAATATTAGTAGGGCCGTTTACGCAAACTTGTGTTTAATATTTAAATTGATAAGATGAGAATGCATTACAACTTTACAACAAGAGTATTTACATTTTGAGATCGCACTGATGACGTACATCGTAAAGCGACGTGAAATGTCACTGTGAACTTAGCATCTCAAGTATTAGCATCTCAACAAATAACTTGAGTTCTGCTTGCATCCAGCATAGTTCCATAGTTCCTGATAGTTTATAACGATTGTTCAATTCATTTGCCCTGAAAAATCCAATTTTAAAAATGAGATGCCAACTTCACATATGACATCGCAGCATCTCATCATATTAACTGTTTTTCAGGATCAAGGAGTTGTTTTAAACATAGTTCTATACCTCCTGATTGATTGTAACAATAGTTCTGTTCCTTAACCGTCAAAATAGCAATTTTGAAAATGAGATGCTAACTTCCTACATGACGTCATAGCATCTCACAGTATTTTCAGTGTTTTAACACCAAGAAGTTGTATTAAGCATAGTTCTATATACCTACCCTGATTAATTTTAAGCAGTGTTCCGCCAATTTGCCGCCAAAGTCGCGACGCGACGCGAGAAAAACCAAAAACCGTGTCAAGTTAGCTTTGGTTACAATTAACTGACAGTTCTGCCCAGCATCTCAGCCGTTTTCGTTACCTACGCTATAAATACGTCCAATGCTGCAGTACTCCGCTTTCAAAACACACCACACTACACATTTTAGCAAGAAAAACCAAAAACCGTGTCAGGTTGGCTTTAGTTACAATTAACTGACAGTTCTGCCCAGCATCTCAGCCTTTTTCATTACCAATGCAATAAATACGGCTACTACTGCTGTATAACGCTTTCAGGACACACCACACTACAAGTTGTAGCGAAAAACAAAAAACCAAAAAAAAAGTTTTGACCTTTTACTGACAGTTCTGCCCAGCATCTCAGCAGTTTTCGTTACCTACGGTATCAATACGTCCAATGCTGCAATACTCCGCTTTCAAAACACACCACACTACACATTTTAGCGAGAAAAACCAAAAACCGTGTCAGGTTGGCTTTAGTTACAATTAACTGACAGTTCTGCCCAGCATCTCAGCCTTTTTCATTACCAATGCAATAAATACGGCTACTACTGCTGTATAACGCTTTCAGGACACACCACACTACAAGTTGTAGCGAAAAACAAAAAACCAAAAAAAAAGTTTTGACCTTTTACTGACAGTTCTGCCCAGCATCTCAGCAGTTTTCGTTACCTACGGTATCAATACGTCCAATGCTGCAATACTCCGCTTTCAAAACACACCACACTACACATTTTAGCGAGAAAAACCAAAAACCGTGTCAGGTTGGCTTTAGTTACAATTAACTGACAGTTCTGCCCAGCATCTCAGCCTTTTTCATTACCAATGCAATAAATACGGCTTCTACTGCTGTATAACGCTTTCAAGACACACCACACTACAAGTTGTAGCGAAAAACATAAAACGAAAAAAAAGTTTTGACCGTTTACTGACAGTTCTGCCCAGCATCTCAGCCGTTTTCATTACCTACGCTATAAATACGTCCAATACTGCAGTATTCCGCTTTCAAAACACACCACACTACACATTTTAGCGAAAAAAACCAAAAACCGTGTCAGGTTGGCTTTAGTTACAATTAACTGACAGTTCTGCCCAGCATCTCAGCCTTTTTCATTACCAATGCAATAAATACGGCTTCTACTGCTGTATAACGCTTTCAAGACACACCACACTACAAGTTGTAGCGAAAAACATAAAACCAAAAAAAAGTTTTGACCGTTTACTGACAGTTCTGCCCAGCATCTCAGCCGTTTTCGTTACCTACGCTATAAATACGTCCAATGCTGCAGTACTCCGCTTTCAAAACACACCACACTACACATTTTTGCGAGAAAACCAAAAACTGTGTCAGGTTGGCTTTAGTTACAATTAACTGACAGTTCTGCCCAGCATCTCAGCCTTTTTCATTACCAATGCAATAAATACGGCTACTACTGCTGAATAACGCTTTCAGGACACACCACACTACAAGTTGTAGCGAAAAACATAAAACCAAAAAAAAAGTTTTGACCTTTTACTGAAAGTTCTGCCCAGCATCTCAGCCGTGTTCATTACCTACGCTATAAATACGTCCAATGCTGCAGTACTCCGCTTTCAAAACACACCACACTACACATTTTAGCAAGAAAAACCAAAAACCGTGTCAGGTTGGCTTTAGTTACAATTAACTGACAGTTCTGCCCAGCATCTCAGCCTTTTTCATTACCAATGCAATAAATACGGCTTCTACTGCTGTATAACGCTTTCAAGACACACCACACTACAAGTTGTAGCGAAAAACATAAAACCAAAAAAAAGTTTTGACCTTTTACTGACAGTTCTGCCCAGCATCTCAGCCGTTTTCGTTACCTACGCTGTAAATACGTCCAATGCTGCATTACTCCGCTTTCAAAACACACCACACTACACATTTTAGCTAACAACTGCTGTGTACTACTGTTAACTTTTTTATTGGTTTTTTGTTTTTCGCTACAACTTGTAGTGTGGTGTGTCCTGAAAACGTTATACAGCAGTAGTAGCCGTATTTATTGCATTGGTAATGAAAAAGGCTGAGATGCTGGGCAGAACTGTCAGTTAATTGTAACTAAAGCCAACCTGACACGGTTTTTGTTTTTTCTCGCTAAAATGTGTGGTGTGTTTTGAAAGCGGAGTAATGCAGCATTGGACGTATTTACAGCGTAGGTAACGAAAACGGCTGAGATGCTGGGCAGAACTGTCAGTAAAAGGTCAAAACTTTTTTTTGGTTTTATGTTTTTCGCTACAACTTGTAGTGTGGTGTGTCTTGAAAGCGTTATACAGCAGTAGAAGCCGTATTTATTGCATTGGTAATGAAAAAGGCTGAGATGCTGGGCAGAACTGTCAGTTAATTGTAACTAAAGCCAACCTGACACGGTTTTTGGTTTTTCTTGCTAAAATGTGTAGTGTGGTGTGTTTTGAAAGCGGAGTACTGCAGCATTGGACGTATTTATAGCGTAGGTAACGAACACGGCTGAGATGCTGGGCAGAACTTTCAGTAAAAGGTCAAAACTTTTTTTTTGGTTTTATGTTTTTCGCTACAACTTGTAGTGTGGTGTGTCCTGAAAGCGTTATTCAGCAGTAGTAGCCGTATTTATTGCATTGGTAATGAAAAAGGCTGAGATGCTGGGCAGAACTGTCAGTTAATTGTAACTAAAGCCAACCTGACACAGTTTTTGGTTTTCTCGCAAAAATGTGTAGTGTGGTGTGTTTTGAAAGCGGAGTACTGCAGCATTGGACGTATTTATAGCGTAGGTAACGAAAACGGCTGAGATGCTGGGCAGAACTGTCAGTAAAAGGTCAAAACTTTTTTTTGGTTTTATGTTTTTCGCTACAACTTGTAGTGTGGTGTGTCTTGAAAGCGTTATACAGCAGTAGAAGCCGTATTTATTGCATTGGTAATGAAAAAGGCTGAGATGCTGGGCAGAACTGTCAGTTAATTGTAACTAAAGCCAACCTGACACGGTTTTTGGTTTTTCTCGCTAAAATGTGTAGTGTGGTGTGTTTTGAAAGCAGAGTACTGCAGCATTGGACGTATTGATACCGTAGGTAACGAAAACTGCTGAGATGCTGGGCAGAACTGTCAGTAAAAGGTCAAAACTTTTTTTTTGGTTTTTTGTTTTTCGCTACAACTTGTAGTGTGGTGTGTCCTGAAAGCGTTATACAGCAGTAGTAGCCGTATTTATTGCATTGGTAATGAAAAAGGCTGAGATGCTGGGCAGAACTGTCAGTTAATTGTAACCAAAGCTAACTTGACACGGTTTTTGGTTTTTCTCGCGTCGCGTCGCGACTTTGGCGGCAAATTGGCGGAACACTGCTTAAAATTAATCAGGGTATATAGAACTATGCTTAATACAACTTCTTGGTGTTAAAACACTGAAAATACTGTGAGATGCTATGACGTCATGTAGGAAGTTAGCATCTCATTTTCAAAATTGCTATTTTGACGGTTAAGGAACAGAACTATTGTTACAATCAATCAGGAGGTATAGAACTATGTTTAAAACAACTCCTTGATCCTGAAAAACAGTTAATATGATGAGATGCTGCGATGTCATATGTGAAGTTGGCATCTCATTTTTAAAATTGGATTTTTCAAGGCAAATGAATTGAACAATCGTTATAAACTATCAGGAACTATGGAACTATGCTGGATGCAAGCAGAACTCAAGTTATTTGTTGAGATGCTAATACTTGAGATGCTAAGTTCACAGTGACACGTGAAATGCGCATAAAGATCTGAACGTTCCATCTGGTTGTCTAAACAACGAGTGCTCCAAATGACGGTTTACGTACCTATTTGTTTATAATGGAAATGGGGAAAAATCTAAAATTAAAAATGAGTTCATTCAGGTCACATTTCCGATGGCGTTTATGACTTGGTTACAGTAAGACATAATAGACTTGCGATGCTATTTACATCAGCATAAGAACATAATAAGATGTTCTACTAATATGCAATTATAGCTCTACAAAATGCTCCAATTATGAACTAGGTACAAAAACTCTGAATAGAAGAACTAAATGGTTTCCTAAGAAACAAAAAAGCACACCCGTTATTCAATACGCCTAATCATAAGCCACGCTGGACACGCTCAACTGACTGTTACGTCGACCCTGAAGAACTATGCGCACGATTCCATGCACACACTCCTTATTTAGTCCACCAATGACAGTAGGTACTCGTCTGTAATTCTGTATAGAAAGGATCAAGCCGATTCATTATCGATATAACAGGATGCATTCCAATAAAACGTGATTTGAATATGGGAGCTAGTAACCGGTTTCGATAAGTAACCCATAGGCCTATTCAAAACAACCTGTTCCGTTTTGATACGAAAAAAAAAACAAACCGAATAGAAAGTTCCTCTACGAAAATCTGCTTTATGTATGTTTACAGTATTCCGTCAAAATCAAATCTGACTAAGTACACAACAAAGAAGTTCGACAAAGTTTATGATTCATAATAACTCGGTTTATTAGAGTAACCTTTCGAATAAAACCCACAAGGGTATAATTTGTTCTGCGATGCACAACACAATGAAGTAACGAGCATGAGCCTTGCAATCTCAACGTAGGGTTGCTAAATGTTGATATTACTGTAGTTCTTATAATCGATAGTAATAGCATCGATTATTGCATGCTCGTTTATGGGTGCTGTTGTACTGCCAACCCTGAAGCTGAAATTCATCTGAACAAAGGTTTCTAACATCGCGTGTGATGCTCGGATGCACCACATTGTATTAGAGGTTCTTGACCTATATGCGTGGCGTATATTTTTATAACCGATCATTTTCTTCACCACTTGTTAAGCTCGGGATTTATGAGAGCTACCCGATACTCTTCTTACTGGAAATATTTAAAAGTAGCACTTCGCCCTGAGTTTGTCCGCAAAAATTTTAATAGTTCGGTTATTTTGCATGTTAAAATATAATTAGTGAAAGGATTTTTGGAATTGGATCATTAATTAGTTCCGGAGATTACCCCCTACATACAAATAAATTTTACTCTGTAGACTTTAATTTAAACATTCCGCTATAAAAGGCCTTATCACATTCACGATAAGGTCGAATGCCTAATAAAGTTATTACACCCACACGCATCGAAGTTTAAAGAATAATTCCACTGTTTCGACATTCAGGAAATCGATAGGTTAAACAATTTTCATAGATGATTGAATTTAACGCATCATTTGATAGGGTATTGCCTGGATTTGCGTAATCATTTGTAGGAACGCTCCGGAGTTTGGTTTCATTCATCCGTTGTCATTTAGAAAACTTCTACCTTTGCATAGAATCGACCAAGTAAAACTTGATTTTGTTATGAACATTAAACACGTTGCTTTCATTCCATGAAAGGTAACACGACACACCCTACTTTCAGAGCGTTAAAAGGGTAAAGGTCACCATATCTCAATTCATATTTGGGGGTAGGAGGAACAGGGTGTAAAGCTCCTCATCCCCCATTGAAAAGGGAGGATCCTCCGACCGGACGGGTGTTGTGTCCGGCGGGCTAACTGCCCGACAGTTGTAAGTCGGGAACTCCTATATAGGCTTATGTCGCGGATAATGTTGATAGCGCGATGTAGGATTTCTGTCAATCGTTTGTTAGTACGCAGGTGTTGCGAAAGATGTCGCTAGTCGCCACATCACTCCCCTCCGAGACCGGAGGTCGAAAGCAGGTTAAGTCTTGGCGCTTGTCAGCCAGTGGAAGGTTCCAGTGAGTTGGAACCGGATGCCGCATAGTTCACGGTGAGTCGGAACTGTCTGCGGTGATGCCCCAGTGAGTCGGGGTGATGCTGCATATTAGCTCCAGTGAGTCGGAGTGATGCAGTGCTTGCCGTGATGCTGCGTATGCTCCAGTGAGTCGGAGTGTGCAGTGCTGCGTAGTGGCTGGCTGCTGCGTCGACCAGGAGAGAAGGGCGTCTCTGCTTGCTGACCGGCCGAAGTGCAGTGTGCTGTGCCAAAGTCGCTGATGAGGCTGGGGGTGATGTCCAGGAATGCGCTTCCGCTGCATGCTGGTGGACAGGATACCCCATGAAGCCGTGGCTGCTGGCTGACGGTATGACTCGCTGCTCGAAGGCGAAGGGGAAGTGGTGACGACGTCTGAAGTAGTTGCACGAAGGCTGCGCTGACGTTCATGCTCGGGGTCACCAGTTTGGGGGTAGGAGGAACAGGGTGTAAAGCTCCTCATCCCCCATTGAAAAGGGAGGATCCTCCGACCGGACGGGTGTTGTGTCCGGCGGGCTAACTGCCCGAAAGTTGATAGCGCGATGTAGGATTTCTGTCAATCGTTTGTTAGTACGCAGGTGTTGCGAAAGATGTCGCTAGTCGCCACACATAATTTAATGTGCATCTGTTCCAGAGAATTCGTCGAAAATTTCTAGATGATTTTGTAGTCCTACCTACTGTAGCAGATAGATCGATGGCTATCGAATTTGGGACGATTACGCTCTACACTTTGCTTATAACCAATATCCATTACGCCCACGAAGTGTAAGTGAAGTGAGAACCAAAATATGACCTTTTACACGTTTTGCAGCACTTCACTTTGGCCTTTTGCTGTTGCCGACCCACGTAAGGGCATGATCAAAAAGTATTACAGTACGCATGCTTTGGCAACGGCTACCGATTTAGCCTAAATGGGTCGAGTTTCTCGCCTATTTATTTTAGGACGTTATTACGGAGTTGTGAAACCTCACCATGTGCGTGCACGTTCGTTTCGCACGCATGATGATCTAGTTTTATACACATTTAGTGTTCCACTTCGCCTGATACGAAACAGATACATTCCGTGTACATTTCCGATTTTGAAATAATACAAACTTGTACACAAGGGTTGGTACCTACTCGAATACATCACATTTCGGAAGACCTGCTGGTGAATCGCGGCTTCAAATAAGTTATTTTGCGGAAAGCAACAGCTGCTAGTATACCCATAAAAATAAAGGAACATAAAATTGCAAGGATAATTTACGAGGACATTTTGCATAATGATTTATGACCGATTCCTTATTCGTAACATAGCTTATTGTCTCCCTAAGGTGGGTGTAGTTGGTGTAGATGAAGAATGACATCATACAGTTTTCGTTTACGGATGATCATTGTTGAACTGAAATTGAGAAACTTGCATTACGTTTTTGTCAGTACACGAATGAGTATTTGGTAAGTTATGTGTGAGTCAGCAAAAAACCTTGTTGTCAAATCCATTACCTACCAAAATTGGAAATATTATGTTTTCTGCTGAACGATAAGGAAAGATATCTTATCTAATTCTTAAAAGATGCTTAGTTGTATTGAGGGTATCACGTTTTGCGGTGTATAGGTAACTAATGCGTTCATGATAATTGATAAAGAACAGAAAACAATACAAAGATGATACTACACGAAAACAAACGGTATCATTGTCTGCGGTGGTAAAACACAATACTGATATTGTTCCAGACTAAACTTAGACCTACCCACAGGTAATCTATCTATCTACGTAGCTATACATCTTGCAACAGCGGTGCAATTGAGTGTATTTTTAAAGTCGTCCAGTGTAATAGGAATCTTGATATCTAGCCTGTATGAGCCATACAACGTTCGGGGTGGCTCATATTAAACTGGCCAAACTCCTAGCCGTCCTCCATTTATTATTCATCTAGATCGTCCACTCCTGCATTACTGACTTCCGTCGTGCTATCTTTAATAGCCTGGAAATGGAATGCTCTTGTATTAAATCATGGCTGCGATTCATAATTCGCGCTGTCATAAGAACCTGGCTCTACAAGCATTGATTGAAAATAAAACCACTAATACAGACTATCGGTGCCTACTTTCTGTAAGCACTTACTCGTTAAAATTGCACGCATTCGTGCACATAACCGGATAGTGAGCAAGTGGTATACCGCACGATGCAAAATGTAAAAATATTTGAACGATCAAAATAATGCCGAACTGTCGACAAGCGAAGCAAACTTTTTATATCCAATCATGAACTGCTGGTCATATTTATTTAACACTTTACTATCGAGTATCGACCACAGCACATCTAAACCTTGCAAAACACCCACGCGGTACCGTTTACCAATTACAAGATACTAGACAATTAGACATTACCAAGTAAAATACAACCAATTGTGTTCCCCGACAAAGTTACCTAACCCAACAATTAATTTCCAGTTAGGCGTTTTGAGTCAACAGTGAAGTAAATTGAGAACCTAATTACTACTTGAAGGTCGTCTTTGTAAACCTTTTGTGACTATTACCTTTCAACCTAAACACCAGTCCACGGCCTTACTGTGCACCGAGCACGGTTGTATTGATTTACAAGTTAGCTAACAGCTCGCCAATCACGCCGAGATAGATCTTAATTCAATCAGTCTCTGCGATTCATCTAGAGCGTGCGTCTTAAATATTAATGTGCAGTGCACTCGAACAGACACTATAAACCGATAGATAAACAGTGAATACACATGCGTTGCTAGAAAACAAATGACGTTGATATCGTATCCATGGCGGTGGGTCGTGCGCCCGGTAACCGTGACGACAGCCATCGCCTGCCGCCGCTGAGCCTCGGACTGTCCAGCGTCCGATTCATTGTCAACAAGCTCGAGGCAGAATACACTCGTGTCAGTGCGCCTGACACATTTGAATCCTGCAAAGAACTCGTCAAATACGACCCGAACGTCGACGAGGGTTACGGCGATTACGATGACTCCCCTCTCGGTCAACCGAGAGGACAAGTCTGGAATCGATTCGCAACGAACCTAGGATTGGCCCTCAGTGGATGCATCCCTAGTGTCTCGTTTGGGAACTTTGGCCTGTTCGCCCTAACGACTGGATTCTTTGCACCGAAGATGATCACTTATCTGGTGGTGTATCCGTTTTGCAGATTGGTATTCGGGACCCTCTACCCGGCTTATGCTTCATATAAAGCTGTCCGGACGAAGAACTTAAAGGAATACGTAAGTACAAATTGTTCTTTATATAGCACTACAATAATAAGCCTTATCTGTGTTCCATATTCTGTGACGCTTGAGCCATTACACTACAATTGAACGACATTACTGTCTATAAGCTTCAAAAGGCAAGTAATGACAAACGACGAATTACCATTTGTGGAGCGACAATTTGGCGTGTTGAAAAAATGTGTAATTTACTGTAAATGGTTCAGTAAAGTACAACGATGGCCTTGCGACAGGCACTCGCTCGTGTTGAAACGCTTCGGCTCCCATTGTGTCCTTTACCTTGTTCCCGGCTTCCTATGACTAATTACCAGCCGCCGTGTTTATAAACAATACCCAGAATGTAGCCTAGGGTGGCATGATCAAAATGAATATTTGGTTACCGAATTAATATCGGGCTGAGAGGATTCGTAATCGTAGTAATGTGATTACTACTTATTTGTTTTTACCGCAATATTGTTCACGTTGCTCTAGATTTAGACCTAGTAAACACAGCATTTTCCTCATGTATATGATGTATATGTATATGTTGGCAAACAATAAGTTAAATAAATATAATTTCAAGTGAGTAATGATGCGCTATTTATAATTCAGCAATTTTCCAATAACTTTGTGTCCTACTTTTGACCGTTATATTTGTTACTCACATTGTTCATCAACCATGACAACCACTTACAATTTTTCATTCATGACCAAAATTACCGCTCTTTGTTTACGAAATCTTGCTCAATACAGAAGTCCTACAATAAATAATAATACTTTTAGGAACTGTGTTTTCCTGATCGGAAATACTTCACGTACAGCCCGATATTGAAAAAGCGCCCGTCAGTTTTGCCCTCTATCACCTAGGAAACCAATTTAATTGACTAGGGTTCACCGGTTCGCCTACGTACGTCCGTCCCACCCTCTTCGCCCCTTCTAGACTCATTATGCTTTATAAATACCAGTTATAGCTATGTTGTATGGGTGTTCATTCATTGTTGCTGCTACCCTGAACATGACATTTTTGGCTTGTATTGTGTTATTATAAAGCTGTAAACGTTCTAGGTATTTCATAGAATGTTCAAACATAAACGGCAAAACGCCAAATTTTATCGCCGCCCACCCAAATTATTTGGGGATCCCACTGCATATCTCTGTCATTGAATAGCTCTATCAGTCCTTTATCCTTTGTCCTCTGGTGGGTGGGAAATCATCAAATGACTCCTCGCGCTCTGGGCGGAGCGTAAGGTAGTGTCAGACTTCTACTTACTAAAAACCACCCATGTTTCTTCTTAGCCCTTTGTGTTCCGGGGCCGCCGTATCTCTTTCGAACAACCCGCAGATCTCTATCAGTCCTCATTTCAGTATTCAATTATTTAACCCTTTTACCCAAATTATCTTTCACTAGTCATAAAACAAAACTCAATCTGCCGATTCCAGGTAAAATGGATGATGTACTGGATAGTGTTCGCTTTATTCACGTGTACGGAGACGTTCACGGACGTGTTCCTGTCATGGTTCCCGTTCTACTACGAGGTGAAGATAGTGCTGGTGCTGTGGCTGCTGTCACCGGCAACCAAGGGCTCCTCGATACTGTACCGGAAGTTCGTGCATCCAGCGCTTTGCAGGAGGGAACAGGTGAGAAATACTTGATTTATTTCTTTTTTTGTTCAAGATATTTAAGAAAACCAACGAACAGCAGAATCTATTTGCGAGTTTTTTCGTAACACACTCGCATTCCCAAATGCTCATTCATTTTGTCAATTCAACAACATTCATTGCGTCTTTTACGTTTGTCAGTCAGCTGAATTTTCCAAATATATGAAGTGAATATATAGCATTGTACAAAATGTGCAATGTATTACGACTCCAAAATTCTCCGGAATGCTATAGAAAAGTGTGTCTAATAGAATGCAGGTTACTTACTTTTACTGTAATGGAATCTTTATAAAAGAAAAACGTCAATTATTTGAATAGGTTACTTCTAGGTAAGCGTGCTCCATCGTCGACCGCATCATCACTTTCCATCAGGTGAGATAGTGGTCAAACGCGAACCTATCAATAGTAAAAAAAAAAAAATGACGAGCAATATTTTTATTATTATGAGTAGGTATCAATCTTTTTCCAAACCAAGCCTCCAAAAGATAGTGTGCTGGATTTGAGCGCGAGGTCCATTTCTTCCAGTGAGGTCCCCTCTTAAAGGCCACTCAAACTGGCTCGGACAAATTGCGGATCTGATGGGGACGTCGGACACTTAAGTGTCCATTTTGTCCAAACCGATTAGACCACACCAAACGCTGAAACGGCTTCAGTTTGTCAAGTGTTACTCAACAGACACTTGGCATAAATTTTCAAGTGTAATAGTAAATACATCTGCTTGCACTTTGTATCTAAATAGTGATGCTCCGAATGCAGTCAACTCGCTAGGGATCATAACTTGTGTCCTTCATGTCCACTTTTGAGCAACGACCTTTCCAGCATTCAACGTCAAAACATAACCAAAACAGAAAGTCAGGCGGAGGTCGAATATTGTATAAAAAGAAATTAGAGTACATTTGCGGACTGTTATGAATTTTGTCACATTGTGATCTATACGGCAAAATCCACGACACAAATGTTTTGTCGACCGTGTAACGTAGGTAGTGGGGTATTTCCGTAATCGATACTCGCTGCATTCGCAGTATATAGGCAGTAGTTACGATGTTGTTAGTACACAAATAGATTTTGCTGCCTATCCGAGTAATTTAATCTTAGTGTAGCGTTGACAAATTAACACCCACGTGGTGGAGATAAGATGACATTTACTTCGTAGTAGAGATACGTAATGAGTTTTTGTTTATTTGATACTATGTAAGAAATGCATTTGCTTTATCCAGGAGCTCGTCGCTAGATAATAACAGCCGCTCGGATCAATTCTGGGTTAGTCCCGGCGCTCATTTGTAAATCTGTTGACTGTCGTAAGAGGTAGTCAGTGGCCCGAAAGTCTGACAACCAGTCTTACCAAGGGATATCATATGGGTTATATTTAAATGCACATCTGTTTAATTTTTCAGCACACTAGGTAACTCCACTAATTAACTGAATGCTTATCAAAAAAACCTAAACATGTCCTACAAAAAAGTCTAAAAAATTACACAAAACGAGATGACCTTTTTTATCGAATTCACACCAAAAATGTAGTTTTGTAAAACAAAAATACTAATTGCTTATCAAAAATACTAACTTGCACTCTAAATTTATTGTACAATCTTACTACGGAATTTCTAAAACTGATATCTAATACGACCGTCTCGCGACAGTGTCCTTTATGGGCGGCACACGTAAGGCAAAACGATCGATTTACGACGACAAAAATATATCACGAAAGTTTGCTACATTTTACTTTTGTTGATTTTTGACCATTGAAGGGTAGAGAACACCTAACATATGTAATAAGCGTATTTGAATGATTTTGTTTTAAATACTTTTGTCGTCGTAAATCGACTGTTTTGCCTTACGTGCGGCATGGGCACCGGGCCGTAGGCCGACGAAGGAGGCCGGCGGAGGCCCGGCACTTCGGGGACAGAAGATATTAGTGTTATGTAGTATGCGAGCGAAGCGAGCGCGCGTCATGGAGTAAATCAGGTGTAGGTTTTCCTTAAAAAAGTTTTAAAATGTTTGTTAGACTAAAGAATTATTAGATATACTATTTTGATAATAGTTATTCGTTCAGTAAAAGAGTTCTGCAAATGCTATTAAAAAAGATACTAAATTTGGTTTCTTTAGTGTGCATAATTTGAGATAATTTGTGTGCAAGTCAGTATTTTTGGTGTAACTTTAAAATATTTTGTTCGAAAAAAGGGAATATACAGATAACGGTTTAAATACATGCCATATCATATTATGATATTACCAAGTACCATGTAAAATACTGGTATTCTTGCTGCATCCATCTAGAGTGGACTCCAACGTAGTTAGGAAAAGGCTAGGCAAATGATGACTCACGCATTTACTTCTAAACAGAAACTGTAGAACACCAGCTACTATGGGCCGTATGATATTCCTTTGTTTTTTTTTATTTTTAATTTTTTATTAAAAATGGGCTTGCTCTTGACTTCAATCTTTTGTTTTCATTCTAATACGTTTAAGCTCTATTGCTGTTGTAATGAATTAATGATTGATAATATTTGAATTTTTAGTAAGAGGAAGAATATTATTAAATATATAAATATTATTGTATTGATTGAAGTTTCTTTGCAGCTTATCAATCAAACTGATTGGCACAAATGTGTTATTATTACGATTTCATTGTTTCAATCAATGTCCAATGTCTTTGTTTTTATCATCAGGCTGAAGCTTGCAACATTACAAGATAAAATTGTAGACTAATACTTTCCAAATTTTAATTGATACGGAAACACTATTCTTTGTTACAATTTTACTAATGAATATGAGGAACTGGTAATTAACTGCGTAGGTACTTAAAATCACGGGCAGTAAAATGCGTGACTCATAAAGTCATAAAACAATCTCGTTATAACAATTAAAATTTTACTTAAATTGTAATGTTTCCATTTTCCAGGAAATAGATGAGTACATAGCGAAGGCCAAAGACCAGGGTTACCACACTGTCCTCAATTTGGGCACCAAAGGCGTCAACTATGCCACAACTGTCATTATGCAGACTGCCATAAAGGTAAGTGTTCACAACCCTGTAATCACCATTGTGGCATGCTTTGTTGTATAACTACGCTCTCATTAAGATCTGTAGTTAAACGAAACGTTTATATAATTTCGACAGTTCTTAAATGAGCCAAATAAGGGTGTCGGTGAAACTTAACCCTTAACTAAAATACACAGTCACAAGTGTTAATTAAATGTTTAACTTTGTGTTGTTTTCATTACACTTAAAAAAGTTGTCACAGAGCAAATAGGTTACTAAAGCAACAGTGTGGCATGTTTGATTACAGTGTGTATAATGTAAATAAGTTAGCAAAACGTGAATTTCACCCACAGTGCCAATTTGCACACAGCTTTACATGTTTTTTTTTGTTCCCAAATCGGCCATATCGCACTTAGCAAGCTAGCCACCCAGTAGCCACCAGTCATCGGGCATGTCCACATCAAGACCATGTAATATCTCAAGTCTCACATCGATTAGATCAAACCACATAGCCGCTTTGTTTAATTTCGTCTTTTTTTAATTTTATTAACACGCTTTTTTAATTTCTCCCCTTCCACCCCATCTTTTCCAAATATCCTTTCCATTGCTGCTTCACGCAGAACTTCAATCTGCCGAGTCCTGAGCAAGACAGAGAGGCGCGCGCTAGACAAGCAATCAGGGCGCGTGACGTCACCGACGGCTACCAAGATGCCTACGAAGACTTGGAGTACCAACGTTCTGACCTGCCTGGTATTGTGGAGATAGTGGAACTGGATCGCGATGATGACCGACCAGACTATAATATGCCAGGAGACGGCGCAGGCGACCCACACGACCCGGACTACGAGCCCGATGACACATCAGCCCGTAGCCGAGGCAACGTCATGCGTAAACGTAAAGTTGCCAAAGAAAAAGAAAAACGACCTCGAAGCAAGTCCCGAGGTCGCCGGACCAGATCCCAAGCGGCCATAGACAAAGAGAACAACGAAATTATGGTCGACTGAGTAACGAGTACGAATGAAACTCAACTGTGATGTTTAGATAATTTTAGACAACGATTAGGATGACCCGTTGTTTGTAAAGTATCAATAGTGTATCACATTTGATTTTTACTTTTATAGTTCGAATAGTATGTTGCGAAATTTCAAATTGTCAGCCACCGGTATTGGTTTTGATTTTGGTAAATTAAATACTTAACAATTTTCAACTTGAGTTCGTTTCTACTGTGTCAAGCCGACAAAATGTCGTCATTTTTATAGCGTTGCGTTGGATTAATTTAGGGAACTGGAGCTATCTATACCGTTCAGTCACTAGGCCGTTGGAATTTTATCGCCACCACATCCGACACAGCAGGAACTTATTTTGTGTAAAATGACTCATTTTGGTATTCCCGAAAACTGAGCTTTTGGTGGCTAAAGTCACTTTAAATAAAATATCATATCTGTAGTTGATTAAAGATGGTAGGTCTGAGCTCTATTACCAAAAGATTTTGAGATCTTATAATAAATGTCTAATACTGTAGATTTTTTTACAATTTAAACCATTCTTATACTACTAGGAGGCTATGCTGGACAAACGTCTCTTGTGCAGTTTATTTTTAAAACCGGGTTATTTGAGGCTCTCTTTGTGATCCGATATTTTTCTGGTTTGGAACAACTGTTTTCATATTTTTGTTATTCTTTTATACGATTCCAGTTTTAATGAATGTAACTCAAACCAAAGCAACTATCAAATTCATTCTAATAGCTATCCTTCAAATACCAATATTGTGTTCTCTATAACATGAAATTTTGTTTTATATAAATTATTTATTGTGGTATATTTTTCACTCTCTCTGATTTGCTGAAACATTGTATTTCTTTGTACAATACAAGTTAGGGAACCGTCCAGGCATTTCTTTAAAATTATTATAATATTTTGCTATGCTTTGTTTTTCACTGTTCCTAATCTGACCTGCACAATCTCATAGACGAGCCGAGTTATTTAATTTAATTTTATGTTACATCGCATGACGTCTTTAATAATAACATAATTAGTTTATAAATACATAGATGTGATACACATAGAGGAGGCAAGAAACTTAACATAATGGATTAATGTCAAAAGAGAGAGATAGAAGATTTAATGGCCCACTCGAATTAGCCTAGCCTCTAATGGGCCACTTAATCTCTTCTATTGACATAACAGTAGAACTTGTCAACTGTATGTATATTACCTTTATAAATACCCTTTTTGTAAAGAACGCATGTGTTGTGAAACCATCAACGTTGTGTATTGTGTTATTTAGATTTAGTTGTGTGACTGATTTAGTTTTATATTCGATGATTTCTCAATAAATCAATATAGTGTCCTCACTATTGTTTCTTTTTGTGTAAAGCGTTCAAATATCATCGCTTTAATAGACATTATGACAGCATGCGCTTTGCCTCACAAAGCTTTACTGAAGCATTACTGCAGATTTCACGTGAGTACTATTTTATATTTTATTGCGAAGCCCTTTTTGTGACTACACAGTAAGTAAATCACTTCATGAAAGTGACGATTTTCTAACAATAGATAGACAAGCTTGAAGCCATCTTACCACAGCCATATGCTATTCGTAGTCCTACGCTATAACACATTACCGCCTTAGAAAACGAAATAGCAAGAAATTCATTTTGAAGGAAGAGTGCTGATTTTACAACAGGCGCACAGAACGACCACGATTATTTATACTTTTTCCCTATATTATCTTGAGGTCTATTTCCAGTCCAGGTAAACTAAAATGTACTTTTGATTCAAAAAATAAATATAATTCTACAAATCCCCAGGGCGGCGGTGGATTGGTCCAGCAACTGCGTAAGAGTTACAGCCTGTCCGACTTGACGGAATGCGAGCCTCGCGAGGAGAGAGGCAGCGATGAAGCCGACGATGTTCTGTCAGAGCCTCGGATTATACGACGAGGTGGTAAGAGGTGGGTACAGGTTCAAAATGATCAACTGTCATAACAAAAAAAATCATAGCAGTGCTCTAAGAGTCACGAACGATTGGAACCGTGGAGGAACCTGATTTTAACAGGTGTGACATACTTCAAGATTGCTTAGGATATCATCTGCATAGCCTTTCTTAACTACGTTGGGGTCGGTTTCAAGTTATACAGGTAGCCCGAAAATCTGGCAACCAGTCTTACCAAGCGCATATCTCTATCGTATTACCCAGTACTAAATGGCTTGTGGAGGGCAGATAGGCTGGCGCTCCCTATAAAATACTGGTATTACGCAGAATCCGTTTAGACTGGAAGACAACCCATTAACCCAAGCATAATTGGGAAAAGACTAGGCAGATGATGATGATGGTTTAACGCCAAAAGGTTCGCTTCTTATGAAATAATATTTTTCGTCTTTATTTCCTCGACATCTCCTCCTTGCGTCGTTTTTCCTCAATGCTGAGTGTCGTGGCCTCTTTGGATCACTTTCTCCCGGACTGTCTTGCGCCAGCTCACTCAGATCGAATCAGGAATATATTTGTCCAAAGTTGAATTAAAACAACGACTAGCTTCAAAGTTGTTTCTTCTACAAACTCCTGCTGCATGCAATTTATAAGACAAACTAAGTAATAAATTTATTAACAGTGGATTCTCCACCCGTCGCAGCGCTTCCGAGTCAAACAGTCGCTCACCGATGTACTTCCCAGAGGTCGATGTTGATGTTAGACCTCGCCCTCGGACTGACGAACCGGATTTCAGGTTGGTATTGCGAATATATTTTGTTCTAAATAAGCTGTCCTTAGAGCAGCGAGATGTAAGTCATGGGTTCGAACCCAGGCAGTCGCATTACTTAGTGTAATTTATTTCATCCCCACTGCTCTCAAAATGGTGAAGGAAAGCATCGTTAGAAAACCGGCATGTCTAATATTCTAACGCCCGAATACTCGAACGTCACTCAATTTTAAGTTGCACTTAAATCTCGTGCTGTCTTTGTTACTTTAACGCAGAGTGACAGAGATAGCACGAGTTTTGAGGGCTACTTATAATTGAGTGACGTTCGAGTATTCGGGCGTTAGACGTGATATTTACCAACCAGTCCAAGTACTGGTATAGTATAGATAGATCTACATAAATATCCGTAAATAAGAATAAGAATATTTAAGAAAAAGTAGTACAAAAGGTATACATTTAGGTACAATAGTGTTGTTTCTTATACAATTAAATGGAACTACTTAATTTACTGTAACTGTTAGCCTGTATCATACCACTGCTGGGCAAAGACCGTCCCCCATGACCACCAAATCTTTCGATCCAGGGCCAACTTGAACCAAAATAACCACATTGTGGAGCCCTGACACAGCCCCAAGTCGACCCGATAGACCTCGCAGGAGATGGTGTGACAATATCGACCGAATTACTTAATTTATTGCCCAATAAAACATTCCAGTCACATAAAATCATCGGAGGACATAAGCTCGGGCTACTCTAGTGCTGACAACAGTGCTTCCCTGACCCGCACGGCCTCCCTGGGAGCCGCGGCACGCGCTCGTGGTCGCTCCTCACGTACTACCGTCACTTCTATCAAGCGACCGCAAGCCGCTGAGGTCTGGTAACACTGAATTAAAAAAAAACTTGAATGACATTTACCCCGTTTCTGGAACAAAAGTGATCGACGCGTCAAAATTAGGGTTGTTCCACGTCTAAGTACAGAATCGCACTTTTCTATGTTCCTATCCTTGTGTGCGATTTAAATGCTGGTCAAGTGATGCTTGTAGATAATTCATTCAACAAGCCACAGCACTTGACCTGCGTTTAATTTGACTTCTCGATAATTTTGGTCCAGAAACTGGGCGATAAGCCACTGGAAAACGTTATTTTTCAAATCTATTCTTTGTTCACTTTACGATCCAATAGTCTATGCGCCGAGGCACATATTTCATACTGTACAGACAGACTCTTGACTAAGTACAAAATTAATGATGTTGTATATGAAAAGCTTTTCGTGTGTGGTTAAAATATTTTAAAAATCAAGTCTCGGTGTGGTATGTAATCTGTCAATTAGCCCTAGTTCAAGAGTGCATATTTTCGTAATAAGTGCCGGTTTCAATATGATTTCTTATAATTAATTAAGTGGTAACTTTGATCTAAATTAAAGTAACTTTGTCCAGTGAATATACAGTATTCACCGACTCAGACACACAATATTGTTGTACTATTTTTAATTTTATATTGGACACAATAAAACCTACTTTAGACTAAGTGAATTGGTTATACTTAATTAATGTTACTTTTAACTTAATATTAAGTAAGTTACACATACAAAGGCAGGATGTTTCGTTTTATTTGTCAAATTCATGGACTAGTAATGATGTTGAAACTGGCATGTATGACCTCATTATGTAAGGTTTTCTCTAATATAATATTCAGTTTGTAACTTGAAGGTGATCGAAAAAAAAACGCACAAAATTGTACCTGATTTTAGACAGTCAATTTAAAGTTTTTATATAAAACAAATAGTTTATCATCTTTTTGAACTAGGACTAGTGGCTACTATAATTTTAAATTATTGCTGTAATTATTTCTTTTACACCAAAAAATACTTTTTAATTCTCTGAGTGTATTCGTGAATGGAATAATTACAACAATATATTTAACTAAATTTATATCACGTTCCTGACACTTATTTTATTATAAAATTGTATATCAAAGATTCTATGGGGATCCATTTATGTAGGGTATTCTACAGACTGAGTGCTTTCACACTATCATAAAATTACTACATTGTATTATTGAAATTGTTAAACATTTAGATGTGAAGCTTTAATTGTCACGTTAGATAAAACTATGAGCTGTATAACTACCCTACATAAATGTTTTTTTTAATATTTTGGTGTGCCAGGGTATGATTGGTGCTGGGTCTTGCTTGAAGCCAGAACATTAATAAAAAATGTGTGAAAATCTATTAAATATTGGCTATTTGACTGAACAAATATATTATCTTTAAAAGAATGATGTTTTTTCGATGGCTAGGTATGTGTAAAGGCTCAATGTAGAAAATGACATACCTACCCTCTAACGTTATGGCTATTCGGCTTCAAAGTGTTATAATTATAATTGTTAGATACAAATATAATAAAAGTATTATGCTAGGACTAGTTAAACAGATTGGCTTATTAAGTAAGAAAATTCTTTCAAATCCGAATCATTTTGTATTTATTCTGTTTTATTTTAGTATAAACTTGATTGAGGTTTTATAGAACATAGATTTTCTTAGTGCATGATTCTCTCATAATGGTCACACTGAAATCACATGCCAATAAGTCTGTTTATTGCATTTATTAGTTTATATTATTTTGTGTTTGGGTTTTCTTTATTTTGATATAGACTTAAGAACTTTTTATTTAAAGGAAAGTGAAGTAATCATCGAGGAGCTACAGGACGACGATAGTTTTGAATATTCGAATATGCCCGCTCTTATTAGTCACCCGTCCCCCATCTTCTTATCCCACACGCAACCCCCCTTTATATACCAATATGTTGGCGAACAAGTAAAAATCCTCCAAGTCCTAGGTAATTTTCCTCCCTTAAATGCAAGTGTTAATAATCAAACTGATAACAATACAGATCACTGGGACCAAAAAGAAGGCACTTCTGAAGAAATTACATTAATTAGTTCAGTAGATAAAAGTACAGCGAATATTAAAGATGATTCTATATCAAAACTTGAAGATATTAAAATTAAAGAAATCGATATTGTAACCGACATTCCTGTTGCAAGTCAACACAAAGACAATAATGATGACCAATCTAGTGCAGACAATGAAGATATTCCGTTTGAGACTGCCTTGGATGATACAGACAAAGAAATAGTTGGGACTGATGTAAAAAAAGCAGTGACTGTAGTATTAGACGAACGCACTGATACTACGAGTCTTGATACCTCTGCAAACGAAAACGACTCTGCCGAAAGCGATGACGAAGCGTCTTTTGGAACCCCAGAAGATTCCCCTAAAAGTAAAAGAAAATCCCCAAAAGGTAAATACGGTAAAGCAAAGGCGCCTCCACCACCGCCTAAAACCGATTCAGATGAGGTAACAACAGATGATAACAAAGAAGTCAGTAAAACAGACACGGATACAAATCTGAAAAGTTCGACATCCAAAGAAAGCTTAAATGATATCGTAAATAAATTACCCAACACTAGTATTAAAGAATCTGGATTACCAAAGACTCTTCAAGTTGTTAATCCTATAGCGGAAAACAAAAAACGCCATAAATCTAAATCACCAGCCCGAATTCCTAAAGGCAGTAGTTCAGGTATAGGCAAACTATTACAGTTGCCAGGCAAACTTGCTTTTTGGCACAAGAGTGAAGAGAAACCAAAGACAGATGACACATCAACCTCTTCAACTGATGATCATAGTAGAAGATCATCTACTATTGAAAAAGAAGCTGATGGCTTTCAAAGTTGTACTGAATTAGACACGCTAGGCTCAGATGAGGTAAAAGTTCAAGATACTAATGCAGTATCTCAAGTCGAAAAATCTAATGAACTTAGTTTCATAGATGCCTCTGAATTAGATGACGACGATATATCCCAAGATATAAAAGTTAAGAGTGATGCTCTACAAAAACTGATTGATGCAAAAATAGCTGGTCATCCAGAATATAAGTTTATATCATTACATGACGAAGAGCCGACTTCGTCAAAAACCACAGATGTGTAAAAAGGCTTTCCTAAAATCCTAAGCCCGCTTTTACTTGCAGCTGAAGTTAGGCAAAACAGTATGTTAATTTTAGTTTCGTTTTTCGAGTGTTTCTGTCGTGCATGGTTTTAGTTTGAACGCCTATTTTAACAGACTTCACTCACTAATACGTAATATTATAATCTGAAACGTATGTTATTATTAATTTCTTTCTTTAAAATGATTTGCTTTGCATTTAATTTTTATAACGTATGCTGTGTCGTATTTTATTTTATTTGTGTTTATTTAATCAGTGTTTTCTTTTCTCTAATTCTATGTAATAAATCACTGACAACCTAAGCCAATTTATAACTTTTATATTTTATGGTTGCACTTTTTTAGTAAAACTTTCATGAACTGTATAATAAAAATGTAACCATACAACTATAACGGAGTAGTGTGCTTGTGCTTTTTTGAGTTAGTTTTCAATTTACTCCTTTTATTTTCAGGCAATGCTGACGGCCTCTGCTACCAATACAATACCTCGCGCAAAAAAAACTAGTAAAAGGAAAACACAGTAGATCTTATCCAAATAAGTATATACTAAATAATCCTTTCAGCCGACCTTCAGGCAAGAACGATTTATGCTCTCTATATTCTGGAAATGATCTTATTATTTTACTTAGCTAAATTTAAAAGTTTGTGAGCAGCTATTAGGGAGCATAATGTTTTTCCAATCTTCCGCGCTTTTAGAAGCAATTTCATAAATGTATGTTTACTATGTAGGTATATCATTGGCCTTTCAATTAGACTTGCATGCAAATTCACTTAGTTGCTAATTTTAAAATATGTTTGAAAAAATACGCGGCTCCTGCAAACTAAACAGACTGAGCGGTCAATAAACGAATTAATAAATTACCGGTCTAGTGGGTTGAACCAAACATTGGAAAAGCAGCAGATAGCTATTTCAAATTCTTCGCATTTGATTGATCTGTAGCTGTTAGATAATAGACCCAAAATAAAGTGTACATGTTACATTTTATGGACTTGATCTTTACATAAGGACTAAGGCGCTTTGCACATGGAACAACTATTGCAGCAACTGGCAACTAGCTGTTTACATATAATTATTTCAATTGGACTCACACATAGCAACTCGAGTTTCGAGTTCCGGCAATCGTCAATAGTTTTCAGTTGCTGCAATCGATGACTAAGTAAGTTCCTAATTGCCGCTACTAGCAACTGTTAAATATTATACCGATTTTTAAAGTTAACGTCGACGGCGACGACGTAATAAAAAAAGACGGGTTGCACTCCGGGAGTGCCGGCAGAAGTGAAAACTTGATTATTAACGTTGAGCATGTTTGATATTTTGGAATGGTTAGGGAATAATTTTGCACCAATTGCTTTAACAGTATAAAAGTACTATCATTTATGTGGTAGAATACAATATTCATTTATTGCGCTATCGTACACAAACATGACAATTTATATTACATTAAAAATTTAACACTTTAAAACTATTACAATTATTTTACATTAAAAAGTTTATCTCTCCGAAAAATCAACTTTCATCCATAATTTCAACGACTTTTTCACCATCATCATTACCAGAACTATCGTCGCCAATCTCTAAAACTGATACGATAGGTTTATGGTAGCTGAAGTAAGAAACGAACAGTTTTGATTCGAACCTATTTAAATGTCTAATAAAGACCGCATCAATAGTAGTTTTGTATTTCGTTGTGCTAAGATTGCGATCATTCGACATAGTTAAACCAAATTCATTATTTAAAAATTCAATTATTCCGCCATAACTATGCTAACCCATTTATTTTGTCTTTCCCTGTCCTCCGATCGGAACTCCGATTGGTAGGAGGAGCGGGAATATTTTTTCCCATGCCTCCGATTAAGCATCATAAAAACATTGTACAGTCTAGTTCAAAATAAATTATTTTTGTATTTTATTGACTGTACAGTCGACATCGTTAACGTTCAGGGTCAAAATGTCCAACTCCCACACGGCTAGTCTAAGATCGATTAGAGTAAGATCCCAGAGCAATCAGACATAACTTATTTTCACACGGAGGAAACCTACAGTTTTCAGTAGCGTCTCGTGTGCCTTGAATACCTACGCGCTTTGTGGAACTTGCCGAGTGACACCTGGGCAGGTACCAGGTGAGAAAAGTGACTAAAAATAAGAACTATTTAACTTAAATTCACATGGCTGATTTTTATATATGTCATGTAGAATATTATTTTAAAGTAATATCTTAAAGTGTCAGACACTTTTGATGGACCAGAGTTTTTGTCAGACGCTTATAAGCTTGGATTTTGAAGCGCCTGACCGATATAGCATGGCAATATCCCGCAAGTATTAAATCATATGGAGTTTAGTATTATTTAAAGCGTCTGTAAAGCAATACGGCCGACGGAAAGTGTCTGGGAGTAGAAAATATACGTAAAAAAACAGCTTGGAGAAAATACGTGAAGTATTTTCTCCAAGCTGTTTTTTACGTATATTTTAGGAATTATACTTAAAAATAAGTCGCAAATACTCCCAGACACTTTCCGTCGGCCGTATTGCTTTACAGACGCTTTAAATAATACTAAACTCCATATGATTTAATACTTAAAGCTAATTGATCGGGATATTGCCATGTGTTGGGGATCAGTTGTTCCGTCGGTGTAAAAATTGAATAAGGCGTGATGATTTGAGACGTATATTGTTTTCCTTCAAATTAAAATTAAATAATTACAGACTGCGTGGATGGATTGGACCGCCATGGCCATGGCGGGGGTCTGTAAAGGATGATGGATGTGACTTGAAGGAAGAGAGAAGGTAAAAAGGACTGATTCTATACAAACAAAAAGTTTTTATAGCTGCGGTGAGCTAGCGATGTTGCAATCCGTGGAAGGGGCCGCGCGACACTGGCTCCGCCTGGTGGTGGTGATGAATGTATGAACCCCTGTGCCAGCGTGAATGCTCAGCGATCACCAAGTTCGGCGCGCCGGTGATAGGTGGCGCCAGCGGTTGGCATGAACATGCCCCCGGCCTTGGAAGCGCTGCTTCCAAAATGGTTCCCGGCACGGAGTCAGGCGTCGCCGCTCACAGGTTGTGGAGGCAGCGGGCAGATCTTGGAGAAGGCACGCCTGATCGTGCCAGCAGCTGTCCTGATGTCAGCCACTCGTGCTATGCCGTCTCCGCCTGGAATGACACGTAGAATGCGACCGAGCCGCCACCTCAATGGTGGCAACTGGTCGTCCTTGATGAGGACAAGGCTGTCCAAGGTGATGTCCTCCTGCTTGGTCTTCCACTTGGTTCGCTGTTGCAGCTCAGAGATGTATTCTGTAGACCAGCGACGCCAGAAGTGCTGCCGCAGTTGCTCGATGCGCTCGTAGCGTGTCAGACTCGAAGTTGGCTGGTCTGGAAAATTCCTTGAAGGTGGCGACGTTAACGGTCGGCCAATGAGGAAGTGTGAGGGGGTGAGGGGGGAAAGGTCAGAAGGGTCTGAGGAAAGAGGTGACATTGGACGGGAATTTAAGACAGCTTCGATTTGTGTCAAAGCCGTGGAAAATTCCTCGTAAGTTAGTCGCGCGTTACCTACTATGCGTCTCAGGTGATACTTGCATGACTTCACCCCGCCCTCCCATAGTCCGCCAAAGTGTGGAGAATAAGGAGGAATAAATCGAAATTCAATGCTATTAGTGGAAGCGTAATCAATGATGGCTTCTGATTCCTTTTCTAAAATAAAGGAAACTCCTTTTCCGCGCCCACAAAGTTTCTACCGTTATCAGAGAAGATAGTGCGAGGCGTACCTCGCCGGCTAATGAAACGTTTTAGTGCTAATATGTAGTCGTTTGTAGATAAACTAGTAACGAGTTCCAAATGCATGGCTCTAGTCGTGAAACAAATAAAAAGACAAATGTATGCCTTAGTTAGTCTAGAACCTCTGCCCTTTCTGGATAATATGAAAACTGGCCCCGCATAGTCTACACCGGTTCGCATAAACGGGTAACCAGGTTCTAACCGCTCGGAAGGTAAGTTGCCCATGAGAGGTGCTAATGTCTTACCCCGATTACGTGTGCACGTTATACATTCGTGTACTATTTTTCTAGCGAGATTTCTTGCGTTCAACGGCCACCAACGTTCACGCATGTTAGCTAATAAAAGTTGAGGTCCGGCATGTAATAATCGTGCATGCTCGTGCTTAAATAAACAAATCGTGAATGGATGCTTACTGCATAATAAAATCGGATGTTTTTTATCGTAGGTGAAGTCGGATGAATTACATATTCGACCGCCAACCCGAATTATTTTATGTTCATCAATAAAAACATTTAAACTTGAAATCCTATTATATTGTTTACAATTTCGCTTGATAGGAATTTGAGCCAATAAGTTATTCAAAACATCTGGAAAAGAATTCCTTTGCACGAGTATAATTAACATTCTCAGCGCGGCGTCCAACTCGTTTACTGATAAGAAACCGGTTTGTCGCTTCGCGCGGTCCGCTCGCCTGAGGCGTAAGTTATTTATGAATCTAAGTACATAGCTACCTATTCGTACAAGTTTAGTGAATGAAACGTATTTATCGAATTTGAATATGTCTTCGTGCTGAATATTGGCTAAGCAGGTTTGTTTTTGTTTTAAATCTGGTAAGTTATATTCTTCCGAATTATCGCGGTAAGTTTGCTCAAAGTCATGTGAACGATTATGTAAATAGGATGGACCGTGCCACCAAAGTCCGTTATCTTTTAATAAATCTAGGCCGCAACCTCTAGACAATAGATCAGCTGGGTTGTCCTTACTACTCACATGTAACCACACTGAGTCACCTGTGAGTTCATTTATTTCAGTTACTCGGTTTTGTACGAACGTTTTCAATAAATGTGGTGACATTTTAATCCAACCCATAACGATTGTGGAATCCGTCCAAAAGTATACTTTACTGAACTGCAATCTAAGAGATTTAATTATTTTATTAAATAGCTGGGCTCCCAGAAGCGCGGCGCTCAGCTCTAAGCGCGGGATGCTGATTGTTTTTAAAGGTGCAACTTTGCCCTTGGCGCACAATAGTCGAACGGTTGCGTCACCGATATTGCTAAATGTACGTATGTAGGTACACGCGCCGTATGCGTCTTGAGACGCGTCGGTAAATATATGAAGCTCTGTGTATTGATTATGATCGCCTATTACGTGGCGAGGGATGCGAATATCGTTTAGAAATCTTAACGTAAAAATAAAATGTTTCCAAATGTTAGCAATTTCCTGAGAGACCGGAGTATCCCAGTCAATTTTACTCAGCCATAATTTTTGTAAAATCATTTTTGAAATCATGACTGCCGGCGAAAGAAGACCCAATGGGTCGTATATTTGTGATATTACTGATAACATTATTCGTTTAGTTAAACGTGAATTGTTGTCTTGGTTCTCAATATTTGTAACGAAGTGTAACTCGTCACTAGTGTTATGCCAACCCAATCCGAGTGTTTTGGTTTGCGCATGTTCGCCTATGAAGCGTTCTGTGGCTTTGTTGTGAGATGCATCTGAGTTAAAGGTCCACTTGCGCAAAGGAAAACACCCCGATTGGAGCACGTCTGATGTTTTTTGACATATTTGAAGCAAGTTGTTTAGATCATCATCACCGGTGATGAGATCGTCCACGAATATGTCTTCCGTGATGATGCGAGCGATGACGTCATCGTCGCACTCTAATGCTAACTGTCTAATACAGCGCATACTCAAATATGGTGCTGACGCAGTTCCGTACGTGACTGTATTTAGTTGATATGTGTCTAACGGATCTGAAGGATTATCCCGCCACAATATTAATTGTAGTGACCTTTGGTCATGCTGGAGAAGAACTTGACGAAACATTTTCTCCACGTCTGCACAAGCTACATATTTATATTGTCTAAATCGTAACAAAATCGAGAAAATATCGTTTTGTAACGCGGGTCCCGGGTACTGAATATCGTTTAATGATTTATTCGAGCTAGTGACGGCACTAGCATCAAATACAACGCGTAGTTTTGTTGTTGAACTAGATTCCTTGACAACACCATGATGTGGAAGATAATAATTTGGTTGACTACAAGTCTCCAACTTGGACATGTGACCTAAATCATTGTATTCACGCATGAAGTTAGAATATAAATGTTTAAGTTCTGGTAAACGATCGAGTTTACGCTCCAAGGTTAAAAATCGTTTCGTTGCTGACGTGTAAGAATCACCTAGGGCATCTGGTGCCTCTTTCAACGGTATACGAACCGAAAATCTACCGTTTTCAACGCGTTTTGTAGTGTTATTGAATATGTTTTCGCAGGTGCGTTCATCATCTGTTAAGGGTGCGCATGATGATGAAGGAATGTTTTCGAGTTCCCAAAACAGCCGGAGTTGTTTATCGATTTCCTGACTGAAGTGGCAACGAACGTGAGCAGGTTTTGGGCTCCTCGCGAGCACAGGACCGGACAGTAACCATCCTAATTTTGAATTTTGTAGGAATGGGCCACTTGCTAGACGTATTTTGTCTGTTTCTAGAAGATCCCAAAATCTATCCGCGCCGATCAACAAGTCAATTTCTGAACTTACGTTAAACGTCGGATCTGCTAATTGTAAGAACTCAGGTATATATATATTACCGGCTTCGATGTTTATCGTAGGCAAACTGGATGTTATGCATGGCAAGATTAAACAGCGAAGCTTGGTATTGAAATCGCTTAATTTTGAACGTATTGTGACGTCACATGAATGCTGTGATTGCGAGACTGACTGTCCCACACCCGATATTTGAATAGTGGACTGTATATATAACGCATTTATTTTTTTTGCTAATTTTTCTGTTATGAAACAGTTCTGGCTTCCGTTATCTAAGAGCGCGCGGGCCGTATGATACACGTTATTATTATCAGCTACTTCAATTAACGCCGTAGAGAGCAAAACAGTACTTATTAATTTAAATCCGGTAGTGTTTGCTTCACACATGACTGTATGGCTCGAGTCGTCCGAACGTAACGTTGATGTAGCTAGGCTGTGAGCTTGTTCGAGTGCTCCGCTTGCCGGCGCACGATCACACGCGCTGTTACCCCTCTCGTCTAAGTGCAACAGGCTGTTATGTTTGTTTGAACACTGTTTACACGACCCGTATTTACATTGACTTAGCGCGTGACCGGTTCGCAGGCAATTTGCACATACCTTGTTATCGCTAACAAATTTAATTCTGTCTCTCACGGACATGTTAAGAAAGGCTGTACACGCGTATAATGAGTGTTCCCTATCGCACAGGACACACTTGGGTAACTCCCATTGTTTATTTGTAGCACCACGGAAATTATTAAAACGTGCCGCTTTTGTCGCAGAGTAACTGTGTACTCGATGTGAATTACGTTTTTCGTTCACGTTTTGATGTTTAAAATCGCTATGAGGTGTTTTTTCCTTTATGTGGCTAGTGCCGATCATTTCCAACGTGTCCGCTCGACTTCGGAGGAACGTTATTAAATCGCTAAGTTTTATTTTCTCTCGTGAACCCAAACACGTGGCACCGATGTGGCTTTCCCACTCACGTTCCGTAGACGAATCCAGCTTACTGACCACTAAATATATTATTAATGTATCCCAATTAACTGTGGGTTCATTCAGTGAGTTTAAAGCGCGCAGGTTACGTAAAATAGTATCGATTAATTTCCTTATTTGCGATGGCGATTCTTGTTTTAATGATTGAATATTATGCAACGCTTTTACGTGATTATTGATTAATAACCTCTCGTTGTGATAACGGTTTTCTAGTAACTCCCAGGCGTGAACGTAGTTGGCTGGGCTGAATTCCAAAGCTGCTATCACCTGTAACGCGCTTCCACTAAGTGCTGAGCGTAAATAATGGAATTTTTGAATTTCGTCTAGATCGGAACGATTGTGAATCATGGTTACGTATGAATGTTTAAATTCTAGCCAGTGATCATAGGCTCCATCGAAGGCAGGTAATTTTATGTCTGGTAATTTAATATTGACACGTGGTTCCGATGCAATTGGAAGTCGACTTGTAATTTCCGCGTTTTTAATTAAACACTTTGCAGTGGCTATTGCCGTAAAATAAATATCTTCTAATGCTTCTATGTATTGTAGATTCGCGTTTGTTTCGGATTCCGGAAGGAGTAGTTCGAGTTCATTTTCTACGTTGTCGAATTTATCGTATAATTCACTCGCGGCTTGAACACGTAAAGTTAACTCAGCTGTTTGTAAGCTTGTTAAGTGAGCTCCCGCGAACGATTCCACGTAATTTTTAAACTGGGTTAACCGACCCTTAATGTTACCCCTACGTTTCTTTAATTCGGAAAGAACTTCGTCCACTGCCTTGACCGACATTCTGACGGAATATGGATGAGCGTTATGTGGTGTGGTGTGATGTGGTGTGGTTACTCACATGCAAATATCACCTGGTCCACGTGGCTGCCACACTCGCGTGAACTGAAACGAAACACAGCTTTAACACAAATCTTTAACTGAATGGATGTGACGGGTGGGATTGACGGGACGGAACAGAGACCTGACCGTTACGTTTCTTACGCCTTTGCCTTTTCTTCTTGTATGATGTTATTGCTGGATCACTGGACCAGCTGTGATGATCGCTGCACTCGGTCGATCGTGATGATCGCTGCACTCGGTCGATCGTCTTCACAGCCAGCTATTGTCTTCAGCGCCCGGCTCCAGTCCGAGTCAAAGTCCGCAACGTGCCGGCAACGTGGTCGGCACCGTGTATGTGGAGTCTTCTTCCGGCTGGTATTCTTGTAGATCCGTCTCGTAGGACCAAAATGTTGGGGATCAGTTGTTCCGTCGGTGTAAAAATTGAATAAGGCGTGATGATTTGAGACGTATATTGTTTTCCTTCAAATTAAAATTAAATAATTACAGACTGCGTGGATGGATTGGACCGCCATGGCCATGGCGGGGGTCTGTAAAGGATGATGGATGTGACTTGAAGGAAGAGAGAAGGTAAAAAGGACTGATTCTATACAAACAAAAAGTTTTTATAGCTGCGGTGAGCTAGCGATGTTGCAATCCGTGGAAGGGGCCGCGCGACACTGGCTCCGCCTGGTGGTGGTGATGAATGTATGAACCCCTGTGCCAGCGTGAATGCTCAGCGATCACCAAGTTCGGCGCGCCGGTGATAGGTGGCGCCAGCGGTTGGCATGAACACCATGCTATATCGGTCAGGCGCTTCAAAAACCAAGCTTAAAAGCGTCTGACAAAAACTCTGGTCCATCAAAAGTGTCTGACACTATATGATATTACTTTAAAATAATATTCTACATGACATATATAAAAATCAGCCATGTGAATTTAAGTTAAATAGTTCTTATTTTTAGTCACCTTTCTCACCTGGTACCTGCCCAGGTGTCACTCGGCAAGTTCCACAAAGCGCGTAGGTATTCAAGGCACACGAGACGCTACTGAAAACTTCAGGTTTCATCCGTGTGAAAATAAGTTATGTCTGATTGCTCTTGGATCTTGGACTAGATAGTTTCCGAGATATAGCCGTTTCAATTTTGACAGCTGTCATCCGAAATGTAGATCTCATTGAGATCTATCACTTGTCCCTACACACAACTAGTCTAAGGTCGATAGTTTCCGAGATATAGCTGTTTCAATTTTGACAGCTGTCATCCGAAATGTAGATCTCATTGAGACCTATCACTTGTCCCTACACACAACTAGTCTAAGGTCGATAGTTTCCGAGATATAGCCGTTTCAATTTTGACAGCTGTCATCCGAAATGTAGATCTCATTGAGACCTATCACTTGTCCCTACACACAACTAGTCTTAGGTCGATAGTTTCCGAGATATAGCCGATTCAATTTTGACAGCTGTCATCCGAAATGTAGATCTCATTGAGACCTATCACTTGTCCCTACACACAACTAGTCTAAGGTCGATAGTTTCCGAGATATAGCTGTTTCAATTTTGACAGCTGTCATCCGAAATGTAGATCTCATTGAGACCTATCACTTGTCCCTACACACAACTAGTCTAAGGTCGATAGTTTCCGAGATATAGCCGTTTCAATTTTGACAGCTGTCATCTGAAATGTAGATCTCATTGAGACCTATCACTTGTCCCTACACACAACTAGTCTAAGGTCGATAGTTTCCGAGATATAGCCGTTTCAATTTTGACAGCTGTCATCCGAAATGTAGATCTCATTGAGACCTATCACTTGTCCCTACACACAACTAGTCTTAGGTCGATAGTTTCCGAGATATAGCCGTTTCAATTTTGACAGCTGTCATCCGAAATGTAGATCTCATTGAGACCTATCACTTGTCCCTACACACAACTAGTCTAAGGTCGATAGTTTCCGAGATATAGCTGTTTCAATTTTGACAGCTGTCATCCGAAATGTAGATCTCATTGAGACCTATCACTTGTCCCTACACACAACTAGTCTAAGGTCGATAGTTTCCGAGATATAGCCGTTTCAATTTTGACAGCTGTCATCTGAAATGTAGATCTCATTGAGACCTATCACTTGTCCCTACACACAACTAGTCTACTAAGGTCGATAGTTTCCGAGATATAGCCGTTTCAATTTTGACAGCTGTCATCCGAAATGTAGATCTCATTGAGACCTATCAATTGTCCCTACACACAACTAGTCTAAGGTCGATAGTTTCCGAGATATAGCTGTTTCAATTTTGACAGCTGTCATCATTATTATTATTATTATTAATTATTATTATTATTAATTATTATTATTAATTATATTATTATTATTAATAATTTTATTATTATTATTATTAATTATATTATTATTAATAATAATTATTATTATTATTAAGCGCCCTGCGCTGCCTAAACGAAACAGTAGGCCCAGGCATACATTTTCGCCGCGCCGTAGAGAGGGGATAGCTGTCTACTCTCCATCCGTCTTACGCTTTTTCGATCAGGGTCACGTGGTCACGTGTCCTGACGAATTTTCGATCAGGGTCACGTGGTCACGTATCCTGACGCGAGTTTAAGATTTTATACCCATCACAGAACAATTTCCCAAAGTGCTCAACGCCGCTAAAGAAGTTTTCACTTCAAAAATTGCTGCTTCTTCGATATTCATCGTCACACTGAACGCTGTTCGCTGCGTAGATTGAGCTAAAAATTGCTCACAGATTGCCATAAAATTGCGGCAACCGTAAACGTTGTAGCTAATAACAACTAGTTACCTACAGGAAACTTTTAAAAAGTTGATGTGCAATTTGTGCAAAGCGCCTAACTTAAGTTGAGGCAACTTAAGCAACTTTAAATTTAAATTTTTATGTCAATCTGTGAGCAACTTTCATAACCGAGTTACTCAATCTACGCAACGAACAGCGTTCAGTGTGACGATGAATATCGAACAATAAATTGATCTAATTTTATTACGTCGTCGCCGTCTACGTTAACTTTAAAAATCGGTATAATATTTAACAGTTGCTAGTTGCGGCAATTAGCAACTAATTTAGTCATCGATTGCAGCAACTGAAAACTGTTGACGATTGCCGCAACTCGAAACTCGAGTTGCTATGTGTGCGCCAGTCCAATTGAAATATATGTAAACAGCTAGTTGCCAGTTGCTGCAATAGTTGCTCCATGTGCAAAGCGCCTTAGAACATATTTTTGACCTATGAAAGGCATCTAATTTAATATCTTGTATTTGTAACAAGACAGCAGAAGTATCAAATAAATACGTAGTCTAGTAATAGTAGGATTTTATTTCAATTGAATACTCGCTGATCTCGGCATTATTATCAGGTCAGCGTTTGTGAGCTGATTATTAATTTGTAAAAGTAAACGATGGCTATCCGTCTTATTTATTACCTATATTAGGCATTAAATGCGTGATTGTTTTTATTGATATTTTTATGAGAACATAATTCTCAATAATGCTCCTTTTGAACTCAATGCCAGTATTTGTATTAGTTTTGCATGGCTATGTCATTCATTATAAATGTTTCAAGAGATCATAATAAATGTTAAGTTAAAATTTACAGCTTTGTCAAGCCAACCATTATGAGGCCGTTATGACATAATTTCCCATTAATAAATACTAGAATAATTGATAAGCATTGTTACCCAAATAATATTTTAATAGCAAGTTCGCGGACTCATTATTGGTAATTTATAATTTTAGCCAAAAATTGCCAAATTGACACTAAACGACTCAACAATTAGCAGAAGTTATTTTGTATTAGTCATATTTATTATAGAATTAGCTTGTAGAAAGATAAAACTAGTCGTTAATAATGAATTTAATAAGTAAATAGCTTCAATGAGGCTTCATATCGGAATTGTATAAGTACATCAGGCGAGATAATATGGGAAAATGCATAATTTTGTTGGATAATTTCGAAATCACGACATAAAATTACCTTGAAATGCTAACTATATTTGCTTTATGTTATGCAGATGTATTGTTTTGTGATATAATTAGTCCTGGTTTTATGATACCGAATTTAAGCTCATTTACACCGGGAAAACTAGACAAGAATGGTAGAGCACAAATGCAAAAATTTATAAAGGATTGAATATGTTTGAGTGTATAAACAGAATAGGTAATTCCCTAATCTTTTTAATTTTAAGAAAGTTCCTTTTACCTTCACTTCTTAATGAATGAAAATTATGTGTAATCAATCAATAAATTATGTAAGTAATATCTGATTGCAGTATTTATAATACAATAATGTTAAGAATTCTAAAACAGTTTGCAAGTTCTTTGTAACTCGATGGAATGTTACTGCATTTTTTATTAAATTGATGTTACCCTCTAATTTCGTTACCTCATTACATTAAACATTAAAGTGTACATTCGTTTACTAGTTGACTCACATTTTTGCATTATAATTTGTGTTTGAGTTTATTGAAATAAATGACTATGATATTTATACACATATATTTTATTTCATTATCACATGATCATCATTGTACAGTTTTATGTTCAACATGTCAAATATGAAAGTACCATAATCACAATCATATTGCTTTTCAGCCATTTGTCTTTGAAGCAGATCCAAAGACTCATCATCCCATTTTCGGATGTAGTGCAGCAGCGAAAATAATTTGTAATAGCCACGTCGATTACTGTCAACATCTGATATTACAATTTTTGGCAGATTTTCTATGATCTCTAACAACTTTGGTCTAGCAACCATGTTGAAGGTTTCATTATTCCGAACAGCAAATTTGTGAATTATATCTATAGTTTCCAATGTTACCGTCTCCTCTAGCAAAATGTCTGGCAAGTTTTTGAGCCAAGACTGGTAAGCAGCACTTTCATGAAAGTGGACCAGCTTATCATTCATAGCAATTTTACATAACAGACTAAAGATCTGCTGTCTGAATGAACTAGACATGTCCTTACTAATGTATGCCCAAAGAATCTTTTTGAATAAATTATCCATTACTGAAAGAGTTCTTGTCCAATTGTTAATTTCATTTGAAAATAATGTGTGCAAGATTTTTATGATAACATTGTTAATTTCAGCTTGACTGTTTTTGTTAAAAGTTTTCTCTATATAGTTCAGTACAGACACCATGTCTTCATTCTGGTTCTTCACATTTATGTTAGGATTCAGCAAAATAAACAGTTGACATATTTCCAAATTCTGTGTGACTAATTTCGGATCAGTGATAGAGTCTTCCAATTGTGCATTCGCATTTCTTTGCTTTGTTCTCATGTTAGTTACATAAGGAAAAGCATTGACAAAATGTTGTAAATATGGCTGGCGGTACTGTTGAGAAAATGCATGTAGTATATTCAAGCTTGGGTTCTTCATATTGAAGTGTTTCACAAGTGCCCAGATCAAGGAAATAACATCAAGTGAATGCTTCAGCAATGAAGCAGCATCTTCACTGATAACTGTCTCAGTATTCTTTTCTGAGCTTACAGTAGGACATACTTCCAGCCAGGTTTCAAACAGCAAAGGCATCAGAGTGTCAGTATATTCCCTGAATTTACCCACTTCATCCAATGGCACTGCTTCTTGCAAGTTTTTGGATGAGAAGCAGGACAGTTGGCAATTTTGGGTGTAAATTGGGTTAAACAGAGAAAAGTGATTAATTTTAGAGGAGTCAAAAATCTTTGTGGCTGCCACAGTTGGTCCTGTATATTCTTGAATATTATTGTATTTCACAAACGCATTTAAGTAGTCTTTCAGGCGGTGTAATACTTTGACTCTCCATTTCACACTTGTGATTTGGCTTCCCAAGTTGACAGTCAGTGTTCTTCCAGGCTTTGAATCAACCCGTAACTTGGAGATCATGTCTAGAAAGTTGGGTATGATTTTGTGGAAATCTTGAGCTACTTTTGTAGGTGTGCACACAAGGAGAGTATCCAGAAACAAAAGGGAATCTTCTTGTATTCTACCATCAATATGGGTCATGGCACTTCTCAGGTATGTGCACAGGATGTCAAAGAATGGATCAATTCTCTCAATATTTGCCTTTGATAGCATTAAATGTAGTGTCTTGAGGGATTCATGTCGCACCTGAAATATAACATTAATTATAAGTCTCATAATTATGTCATTTACCATTAAACAGTATGGTTGTCTCATCTATTTAAATTAACTCTTAAAATTTAACTATGTGTAGAAAAATGAAAATGAAGGCAAGATTGGCCATTGCCATTAGAGGTGCTCTCTATTAAGGAGTATTAATTAAACTATTATAAATTACTCACGACTTTTTCAATATTTAGAACCAAAGGCGTAATCCCGTGTACAAGTTCTCCAAGGTTCTGTTCCAGTACTGTAGGATGAGCTTCAATAAGTTCCTTTAGACCGTTGAGGGCCCCAGTTCTGGAGTGAGTATTAAAATGATTCAGCCGGGCTAACAGCTCCTTTATATTTAGTTTTCTTGCAGACAACGCTTCAGTTTCACCATGCTTCGTTAGCTGTTCCCGTATCATAATCTTCTTTATTTTGAAATTAGTTTTCGTCACATTTGTGCCCTTGGGGAGTTCTTTATTTTTTGGTTTGAGCTTTGTTTTTGACTTCTCTTTTTTTAGAAATTTCTGGCGGCGAGTTGCTCCTGTTTGAGGCATTTTGATGAATATTATTGATTTCTCGTTTCCAAAACAAATTATAACCTTCTAATCCTGCCCCTTGCTGACAAATTGACTTTACTATTGACACTGACAGTGACAGGACTTGGAATGTTGCAAGTTGCAAGATTTATAAAATGCTGCATTATTCTGCAAAAGTTTTAAATAAATATAAATCGATCGACTTGGGAGTAAATAAATAATAAGGATAATATTATTTTTATAAAGGCTATATACATTGAAATATACCATGGCAAAATGGTGGTCAGTGTGGTCACAAAACCCCGCTGCACTGCACTCCAAAACAGTGAGCTGACGTAGCTCAATAGGCTGCTCAACGCAAATGAGAATCTTGGCAGGATATGTCCACCGCATGATGGATAAATTGTGGAACAAAATAGTAGCACACTGGAGTCCTGCCTGTCATAGTGAGACAGGGTTGCGGCCGGCCACCAAACAAAATCGCCAGACAAACTGGACAGGTTGAACTCAAGAGAAATGGAAAAAGTGCAGGGATTTTGAAAGCGCTCACGGTGATATTTATTTGGGGCATGGTCGGTGTAATCGCAAGATGGCGCATGTCATGACGTCATCTATGACGATTCAAGGGACATCGATATCGCGCTCACAGTAATTCGGTACGCTCAAATCGATTACAGCGTAATTCGGAACGCACCCATAGACGTGAGCGCTGTGAGCGATTATTTTGTAATACGGAACGCGGCCATGGTTTTAAGAAGATATATTACACCTGTCACTGTCAACTCTTTTCTGTCATTTCTCACGTGGAACGTTTTGTGTTGATTTCTTTTCTACAAGTTTTTTTATTGTAACTGTTTGGTTCCTATCCCTATCATTCAATATGAAGATCAAGAAACAGCACCGTAAAAAGAAGTATCAATTTAAATTGAACAGAAAGAGAATGCACATAAAACAACGTAGCACCGGCGAAGTTACTTGGTTAGAATTCGATCCATTTGTTTTCTCGAATTTCGTGTTGGTTCGTTACTTTGTCTTGTATTAATACAAATCTTACGCTTACAGTAAACCTATAAAAGACGCCTGGGATTTTAAGAAGTCTTCTATTCGCAACATGAAAGAAATGGGACTTGCCAGTGATCCCAATAAAGTTATCAGGATGTTCAATTTCAAGCAATCCAAAGTCAGAGAAGCTAAAAAGATTGTAAATCAAGAAGAATCTGACGAAGACAGTGAAGAGGAAGAAGTAGTTACGCCAGTTGTGAAAACAGAGGTTGTTCAGAAATTAGAAAAAGAAGCAAAAGCACTTCGGCCCAGACGATTCATGTGAGTTTTGAATTAACAATAGACTTCCTTTCTGTGAAGTATTATTGGGATGGAGAATGTTATTGTAGCAGTACATTTTGTAATATTTCTATGGATTGCACTGTACTCTACAGCAGTTTGTAATTTAAATTAAATTATGTTTACAGGTTACCAAAACCACAAGTCGAATTCATAACATATTTACTAGACAAATATGGGCATGATTACAAAGCTATGGAAAGAGACAAGAAGAACTATTATCAAGAAACATGGAAACAGTTGCGGGCAAAGGTTAAAACATTTATGGGTATTCCCAAACAGTATGGTGAATATTTAGCTTCTAAAGGCTTGTTAGATAAAGAGGAAGATGATGAAGAACTGAAAATTATAGCAAAAGGCTTGGTTTCAGATGATTAGATTGTAATGTTAGTTTTAAGAGTGTGACCTCCATGGTTGAATTCTTCTTATAATTTTTCAGGAGTATTATAACTTTGAACTGTAAATAAAGTGTATTTTAAGGAAACATTGTTTGATTTAAGGCAAGCCCACATCAGGAACAGCTTAATATCATTCTATTTTTACCATAAAATTGATGAGGGAAAGTAAAACAACAATATTGTTTTAATATTTTATTGCGTTTTGCAGTCACTGGGCATATCTTTGATTGGTTTCACTTTGCTCAACTCTTGATACCACTCTTTATCCATATCCAGAAGCGCCTGAGGCTTTTTATACTGAAAATAATATAAATAAAACATTAACTGAGGTGAAAAATATTATTATATAAGGTAGAAGGGGCACTGATGCACACTGGTTAGCATGCATTCTGAATCAACAATTTCTATCTTAAAAATACTTGCTATGTTGGGGGTTTCGAAAGGTGTGTATTAGTATCTGGTAGCAGTTTGTGCATTGGTGCCCCTTCCACCTTCTATTTTGAGAAGCACCTGTCATTAAAATGATGAAATTAATACAGGGATTGTCTGGTCATTATGAATGTTTTCGAAGAGATACAAATAATATGCTTAGTGAAATGAAGATGTCATATTTCCCAGCTACTGCATTGCATTGATCCTTGATCCAAACCCCAGATTCAGATTGCAAATAAAACCAAAATCATATTTTTTTTGTTGTATTGTAAAACCACTTACCGTAATAATCAAAGTATTGAATGAGTGAGTGCATTGTATGCTTGCTTGCTCTAATGGTATGTTTAGTCTATCTAGTTCAGGCACTTGAAGTCGTTTAAAATATTTTTTATTTGTGGTGCGGATGATAATGCATCTTTCATCATTGTTGGCACTGACAGAGTAAGTTTCAATAGGATAGGGTAGGTTACGGATTCTCCATTCCAAGTTTATTCTTGTGTTCCGTCTTGTCAGCATTGGCTGTAAAGAAAATTTAAATTTTTAGTAGAGACCTTGTCAGAGCTTCCTTTGTGTCTGCCACCCAATTTATTATGTAATCATACTAATATAGTGCCAGACAGTGGGTGGGTATAGTCCAGTCATATTAGGGGTTTCATTTCGGAATTGGAGATAGTTTTAAACTTATATGAACATTTATTTTGACACCCTAAAACTTGTCTCAAAACCTACTTATCGTAAGGTGGCCGCGACTACAGATATCTAAGAAAAATTGATGTGGCTATTAGAACTGTCATAGTAAGTGGTGACTGAATTTCTGAAAAACATACCTGATCCTTACTCTCCATGATATCCGCTCCAGCACCATCTATGCGAGGAGTAGCATCAGGAATCGGGTCACCGATTTCAACATCCCACTTTCCTTCGCCGCCGATTTTCCCCTTCACTTTCCAAGTGCGGCGGAGTAAAACCTGCGTGTCCACATTGTACTCTTCCACCATTTCCTTCTCATCTTGAAACTTGTAGTGAATCTTTTTTAGTTTATCCTCTTTCAAACACGATTTCTCTGCATCTAGCAGAGAACGATACCAAATGGTGTTCCGGAACATTATTGACCCGCTGAGAGAAACTTTAATTCGTTTTTGGTTACTGTCAAAACCTTTATCGAAATCTTCGACCAAACAATTTCTTTTCATTCTGTTTCTATAGTAACAGAGGAATGTGTTTTTTTTTGGTAGTTAACCTCTTTGTTAACCCATGCCTGAAATAATTATTGATTGTGTATTTCTACATTATTTACTAATTTTTTTTTTCTGCAAAACATGTTTTTAAACATTTTAGAATCAGACAAATTTATATCAAATCAAAACCCCAACTCGAACCAAAACAAAAGTACGTAATGTTTGAAAAGTTGAATGAAAACAATAAAAAAAATATCTATCTATGGTTCTTAAAAGGTTGCCAGCTCTGCAAAAATAAAAATGAATTCATCGCTTTGATTTTTTCACAAGCTTTTACACAAGCTGGGGAGCAACACCCGAAGTTCTTCGAACAACCGGCATGTCTTTATATTTTTCTGGTGGCGAATTTGCGTGCCCAGTGTGGCACCGATCCGCTCTCACTTAAAGCAAGTAGATAAAACGAGACGTGTCGAATAATATCGGGCTGCTTAAAACCGACCGACCCCTCTCAACAAGCTCTACCCGCTAGCAGGTATCGCACCACCAGCTGTACGCATGCGCGCTGGAAAAAAAGACCCAAGAATACGATTCACGACGGGATGTTGGGAATCGTATTCTCTACGGTCAAACAAATACCCAGAGCAGACTAAAGAGCCGCAAAAGCTTCCTACGGTCCACTCAGGCAATTCAAGACAAGCCACCTAAAGCACGCAGCAAGATATGGCAAGAGAAATGCCCACCACCTCACGACTTCTTGAAGCCCCCAAGAACACCTGGGTCCCGGTAGTGAACTATTTGGAAAGCCCTCAACCGATTGCGCACCCAAGTGGGCCTCTGCAAACATAATCTGGCAAAGTGGGGTATTATTGGTTCCTCCAACACCGAGTGCGAGTGCGGTGCTCCGGATCAAACAATGCCCCACCTGCTGGAGTGTCCCAGATGTCTGTATACATGCACCGTTTACGACCTGAACAGCACCTCTGCCGCTGCAATAAACGTGGCTACCTACTGGGCCCAAACCGTATAAGATGGAAGAAGAATCGATACGAAAAGAAGAAAAAGATCGCTTTGATGACATCCTACCTCCATATTATGTATAAATGCGAAAGTTTGTGAGTGTGTGACTTAGTGAGTACGTATATTTGTTAATTCTTCACGAAAAAACTACTCAACGGATTTGGATAAAATTTGGAACACAGATAGTTTATAACCTTGATAGTTTTAAAAGATACTTTTTATCCCGATTTTATCTTCCCGTGGCATAATTTTCGAGTTGTAGCAGGCGAAGCCGCTGGCAACAGCTAGTACTCGATAACAAACAAAACTGAGACGTATTGTCATCAAAATTCAGTCCTCTTAGCAGAAACAGTATCGGAATTACAGCACATGATAGTGTCACTTGTCCCAGTCAACTAGTAGGCTTGGAAATGAACCTATCCAAAACAATGTTGATGACAAACCGCATCGAGAGGACAATATAATTATGTTGATAATGAAGCTCTCAAGTATACTGACAACTACATATACCTAGGCAAACAAATTACTTTGATCAAAAAAATAACGACCAAGAAGTGGAGCGCAGAAAACAGTTAACGTGGAACAAGTACTGGGCACTGAAGGAAATTTTTAAAAGCAGCATGCCTACTAAAATCAAAACTAAGGTAGAGTCCTAGGCAAATAACTTGAAACAAAATGGCGTCGTTCTGCGCAGGTTCCCTGCTTGATTTGTATGGGACGTCTAAAAAACGACTACTGCGCATGTTCAACTTATATGCCGCGTGCCATACTCAACTCATGCCTTAGGTATACCGTGCCTAACATATTATGCGTGTCAAACATGGAGGTTCAACAAAAGAACAAAAGAAATGATAACAACATGCCAGAGGGGAATAGAGCGCAGCATGATGAATTTTTAAAAAGTACAAAAATAAGACACATGACCAATGCAAGAGATGGATTGATACATGCTCAAGCACTGAAATGGAAATAGGCCGGGCATGTGGCGCGCCTAAGAGATCAGAGATGGACAAAAAGAGTGACCATGCGGTCCCTCTTTTTGTCCATCTCTGGTCTCTTACGGCAGGCCCACAAAGCAAAAGTTAAAGAGAGGCAGACCTGTAGCTGGGAAGATGAAGTTAAAAAAAAAACAGTCAGCCCCAACTGGATTCAAGTAGCCCAATCTAGAGAGGACTGGCTATCTTTGGAGGAGGCCTTTACCTGCAGAGGTGTTCTTGCAGACAACTAAAAATACTTTTATATAAAAACTAAACTAACAATTAAATTTAAGTACTAAACCTAATTTACTAACACAAAATATTAAAAACAAGTTCCTGCTCCTGTTGTATGTTAGAAATAAAAGGCTTTTTTATTTTATTTATTTATTGTCATTAAAATTACAATTTATTTTTCAATTTTGGTCGGTCAAGCGAATCACAATCGACTAGACGATCCGTCTTACGGGTATCTTCTATCTATATAAATAAAAAGAGAAGTCCTGACTGACTGACTGACTGACTGACTCATCAACGCCCAGCCCAAACCCTTGGACCTAGAAAGCTGAAATTTTGCACAGATGTTCCCTTTATAATGTAGACGAGGAATAAGGAAGGATTTTTCGAAATTCAACCCCTAAGGAAGTTAAATAGGGGATGAAAGTTTGTATGGAAAATCGACATTTTCACGCGGGTGAAGCCGCTGGCAAAAGCTAGTTTTAAAATATTATTGAAATACATAAACTTTGACAAAGTACTACATATTATATTTATTTTATTTTTTGTTATGGAAAAACACTTCTTTCCTTTAAATAGCGGAAAACTTCCTAAATTGGTAACACTTTTTAAGTTGAAAGCATAGACAAGTTGCTTCGTTCAAAAAATAATATAAATTTTGTATTTATCGGCATCGAACTATTTAAAAGCAATTCAATAAAATGGTTTAAAATAATCTGGTTTCTATATAGTTATTAAAATTGAACCATTTCATCGTTTTTCTAGGGTATAAAATAAATAATATTATTGTAATAAACTAAACACGTTCATCGTATTTAAACAAATTACTGGACGAAAATGAAACGTCAAGAGACCTTAAAAATATAAAACAAATAGAGGTTATGTTTAGTAAATGACAAATTATTCCAGATTCAAAATACCTTGACAAGCTAGTAATTATTACTATTGAATTAGTAATAGCAATTAAACAAGATGCCACCTGCTATTCCTGATAGGTTCTTAAATTTTGTACTTCTGAAGTCTTTGTGAATGTGATGGCAATGTTGTTGATTACTTTATTTCTGTTTAATTACATTCCAGATGGATACCATATAAAGCCTGTGGGAATGTTATCGAAGGTACCAGGCTTGTCTGCTTCAAAGTACCTCTAAAAAAAGTACGTACATATAATATTTTTTATACTTACTATTTAAATAGTCTAGACAAGCTAATGAATGTTTTTAAACAACACTAGGAAAAACATTTGATATCATCATGATTAAATACTTTCTGTATGGCAGTGGAGACTGAGTACTTGCCCCATGAAAAGCACTATGTTGATGTCTGTATTTGAAACATTAATGCAGATTTACTACTGTTCTTTAAACCTTGCTTTTACCTTTCGGACACACGCTTGGTGTTAAGTATATGTACAACGGGCTGGTGTCTGCAATTCCACACTTGGTGTTTTAGATGTTATTTATTGTAACCAACTTGGGTAAACCTTGCAGACCATAATAATAATGCAACATTAATATTTGAACATAATAATAATGCAACTAGTTACCTTCTATCAATTTGCCATGCTTCCTGGTAATCTTCGTTTGAAACCACTATAATATCAATAATACATACACCATGGAGTAAAGATCAGATGAGAAAAATTCTTCATACAAATGTGTGTCAATTTTCAGGAATTGAACCTTTTTACTAACACTACACACTACTTTACGAAAGCTAAATATTATACCAATGATGGAATTTGATGTACACACGGCTACACATCAAGCTATACATAACCAGTTAATCTTGGCCTCACTTTACTAGATCTTTTCGCACAATGAACGATCAGATTATACTGGTTTTGTATAGCTTGATGTGTAGCCGTGTGTATGTAACATTTGAGAACTAACATGAAAACATGATGTTACTAAAAGTGGGTGTTATAATAATTATTATGTTTATTATAGAATCATTTTAAAAAAATGTGCAAGACCTCAGCAAGCATTTTTATCGAAATCCTACCAAAGCAAAGCAACTTTGCAATTTATTGTAATGTAAAAAACAAGGACATTTTTGTTAGTATGAATCACTGCCATCTGTTAGCAACTTGTGACATATGTTCAGTAGTTTCAAGCAGTTTATAATAGATGGCGCTTTAAAACTATTTTGTGCTGTAAGAATTTCAATAAAATGGTAAAGTTTAGGGTCATCAAACTAAAAATGCTTGAATAATATTTTAATTTCATTCCCAAAAAAGATTAGAGGTATTTATAGTATAGATATTACATTATTTTTAGAATCCGTTCGAATTACCTACCTTAGGCTAAGACAACGTAATAATGTAACTTTTAAGGGACATTGCAGTGGTAGTTGCGTAAAGATAGAATCATAAAATCATAACCATCCTTTGGCTTTGCCGTATTCGGGTAAAAAAATGCTACAGTCTCATTTTCCAGGAAAATAGACGAATACGTTTGTGTCAAGTATCAACCAATGAACACGTGACCGCTTTTACTCATCTAGCGGACGTCCCGCGGTTTCACCCGCGTAGATCCCGTTCCCGTGGGAATACAGGGATAAAAAATAGCCTATGACACTCAGCAATAATGTGGCTTTCTATTGGTGAAAGAATTTTTAAAATCGGTTCAGTAGATCCCGAGATTACCCCTTACAATTTAACAAATATACAAACACACAAACTTTACCTCTTTATAATATGAGTATAGATTAATAATTAATAAATTAATAATTAATAACTAGCTTTTGCCCGCGACTTCGTTCGCGTGGAATAGTGACTTCCTGCAGCTTTTTGGATTATCTCGCGAAAAAAAAAAAACTATCCTATGTCCTTTCTCAAGTTCCAAACTATGTCTGTACCAAATTTCATCAAAATCCGTTCAGCCGTAAAGGCGTGAAAGAGTAACAGACAGACAGACATACAGAGTTACTTTCGCATTTATAATATTAGTATGGTGGCTTTCTATTGGTGAAAGAATTTTTAAAATCGGTTCAGTAGATCCCGAGATTACCCCTTACAATTTAACAAATATACAAACACACAAACTTTACCTCTTTATAATATGAGTATAGATTAATAATTAATAAATTAATAATTAATAACTAGCTTTTGCCCGCGACTTCGTTCGCGTGGAATAGTGACTTCCGGCAGATTTTTGGATTATCTCGCGAAAAAAAAAAAAAAAAAACTATCCTATGTCCTTTCTCAAGTTCCAAACTATGTCTGTACCAAATTTCATCAAAATCCGTTCAGCCGTAAAGGCGTGAAAGAGTAACAGACAGACAGACAGAGTTACTTTCGCATTTATAATATTAGTATGGAAGTATGGATGGAAGTATGGATTATAGTTTAGAATATGTACCTATAGGCTAGCCAGACCAGGCTACTTCTTCCTGAAGTTGCAAGGGACTTTACTAACAAATCAGATTTTTTGGAACTAAGATTGGAACTAAGTAAGTACCTATGTAATTATGAAACGAAATATTATTCTAAAAAAAACATTTTACGTTCTTTCGCGTATAACGTGGTATAACGCTCCTCTTCTTTTCGTGTTTATTCACTACTAGTTACTACCTACTCAACTTTCAACGCTTAAGTAGGTACATCGATATAACTAAAATGGTAGCATTTGCACCTGCATTAGCAGTGGTAAGCCGACAATGAAATGCATTATTGGTCCATAAGCGCGACGCACAATGCGTGTTTGTATAACTGTCCGTCTGCCTGGGCGTTCACTTGACCGTACCACAGTTAGATGGCAAACAGACTCTTGACGATCTGTGTTAATTTGTTCTGCATAGCGCTTGCATCGTGGCGATATCAGCCGAGTGTTTGGCTTGCCTCTCGAGATCGCACGATAATCGATCGGTGCGGGATATCTATTATTTGCGAGCTGAATCGTTTCAGTGGCCCAGATTCGCAAATCATATTGTTTTATACTTACTGTTTGTTTTATCGTCCGTCGGAAGCGACAAGTTCTATTTTCACTGTGTTGTAAAATAGGTTGATCTTTGAATCTCTTCCATTGCAAATTCCATTCTGTGAGATTTTTTTATGAAAAGGTTGAAAGAACTTTACTTACACTGACAGACCTGCCATTCGAAATGAAAATGCTAAATTTGAAACAGGCAGTAAAGCTACATAATATGTCTGAAGACACAATATGAAAGTCAATTGAACAGCACTCTCTTCAGTTTAATCAGTAGGAAGTTCTCCAGGTTTCGCCACTTGACATTAAATATTAATACTACGCCGTATCAGCCTCCATATTTGTTGAAACTGTGGGCTTAACTCGCCACGTTATTGTTACAGTCAACAAAACATTCTCAGTAAACTATGTAGGTACATCGTGCCCTAATCGAGGCGCTTGAGCAATGTTTCAAGAAAGAAGTCATGAGAATTATGGTTGAGCATTTTTAAGTTTGTTTGCGCCAGTTCGTATGTCGTCTAGTTGTGTCAAAACTTCAAAAGCTTACTTTCGTGATCTAATTCACACAGTTCAGCCCATGTTTCCTTAGCAACTCGTGTCATCAACGACATGCTAAAGAATTTGAGTGAAAAAATTGACAATGTAAAACTAAAAGTGTTTTCTCTCATACAAAGCGGCATCTAAAGAGAAGTTCATTACCGCGCACCAATGCTTTAACAATCCTCGTAACCCTGACTATTCAGGGCGGATTGTGGAGCCAGCCTCGTCAACTATGCGGTCAAAGCTTGATGCGAGGATTGCGCGCGTGACAATATGTACGCGCGCACCCCAACTAAGGTTTGAAACTGAAAAATGTATAATCCGAATTGATTTCGAGAGTTCCTGTGAGGAATTTTATTGTTGCCGTCGATTACACTTTTGGTTATTGTTTTAATAAAATCCAACGATTTTAGATTGAAATATGTATCCATATCCAGATCTGGCCCAAGTGCTTGGATATTTTAACAATAGGTTAAAATCGAAGGCATCTTTCACACTTATACCTACCGAATAAACGAGAATACGAGATGATAATTATGAAGGTCAAATCAATGGAAGTCAAGAGTCCTCTACAAACCGCATTTTACGTTTCTTGTCTAATTCAAGGCTTAGTCTAGATATTGCACAGTTTAGTAAACGTTTAGCGGTTAATGAGTTTTTCAAGTGATATCGCCGAGAGTTTCTCTGATACGCGCCCCTGTTCGCAGACATGCGGTTATGCAGTACGTCTTTTGATGTCACCCTCAGGCTTGGAAATTTGGAATCGACTATGTGGGACGATTAGAAGCTTTGTGAATGATATATTTGAGAATTTAACAGGTTCACTGAGTATTTGTATGGATTATGTCAAAATTCTCAAAAGTGAGTCTTAAAGTTTACCTTTCATCAAAATAAGCCTTAATCCCGATATTCACGACGTATTTTGGCTTTATTTGCCGAACCGCGTGTCATAATATTTGTTTGTTACAAAAGAAACGGGTCCCAACACCGAAAGGACTAATCCAGTATTTGATAAAGCAGCGGGTGCCTCGCACGCCGCTCTATGAATACTTGATTCTTTTTATCTATACATCTTTTGATTCTTTTTTTCGAAATATAGCCCTTTATACGGTATCCGTGGCGCTTTGATTCCGTTCCTTTATTCAACGGTATCTGGCTATAAATTAAGATAGTTTTGTTCTTTTTGAGTTATAAAGGGTATTACGTTAATGGCAATCGGTAGGTGTAATTTGATATCATTCATGAATCCACAACTGTTACTTTATTATGATTCACTATCGACCTTTGCTTTCTGGTCGTTAGGTTGACTTTCTTATCTTTGTCTAAAATCATTTGAAACCCCTCTTTGCTGCTGTTTAACTATTTTATCTAAGTGTTGTATTCGCGTTAGTCTTTAATGGGACTTATTTTTGGCTCGAAAACTACGCTTGCAAAATCTTTTCTATCATAGGAAACGTCCGTCACTTTGGGAATTCTACCGCCTTTTAAAGGTCTATAAAGGCGGTACGTAATTTTTTTTTTGGTTTCATTATAATTATGATGAATGTTGACAGTTACAAGGGCGTTTGCTATTCATCCAGGTGGCAGATGGCACCTTTTCGGCTCGTCATTTATTTGGCTGTACGTCTCCGTGCTTGAGCCGACATTTGAGCAAGAGTTTATTAGAATGTTGAGAGATCTTAAATATTCGTCGCACTGTTTTGATACTGTGATCAGTATTTCTTTTGATGTTGTGTCATGTTTTGACTTTCATCAGTAAGAGCGATGTATTGAACAGATGCCAGACGTAACACATTGTATCAATCAGTCAAATATTTCAACGGGCCAGCATAACAATATTTTCTTTTCGCAATATATTTTTACGATATCACCTCTAGGGCTGGCGAACACAATTGGTCCGTGACTTTGATGTACGCTCATGTGTTCATTATGCACACACGAAGATATAAAGTTTTAAGCGACAGCCATTTCTTACTGCGGTCGCAGTAATTTTGTTTTGACCCGACTTATGAGCTGGACCAGAGAAAAATAAAGCTGTCATTCTCTATCTATTTATTTTTACGAAGTTTCTTTTGTGTTATATGGCGACGCTTGGTAATATTCTTTGTTATATCGATCAGCCTCAGACCCAGACCTCCCACACCTGAAATAACATCTCCACTCAAACAATTAGAAAGAAACGATTAACTTGAACTTTAGTGTGAAAGTGTCAATCGGTAATGCATTATCCGATTTAATGTTATTGACCGATATCTCACATCTTTAATCGATTTAATGGGTAATTGCTATGCCGTTGTAACAGCTACGAAACTAAATCGGTGTCAGTATCGATACGTCTCTGGTTTAATGTGTAATGTGTGGTCCTATGGACCTGTAAAATAATAATATAGCAGAGAGCCCTTTAAAGGTATTGGAGTCAGAAAAACCTCTGAGAACTGAATGTGTTCCCTTCGAAATATATTGTACGTCGGGTTTTGTTTTACATTCTCACTATTATGACAGGACGCCATAATAAGACATGATTATTACGAAGTATCCGTTGTGGTATCGAATTTCAATTTTTGTCCTTTTATGATGTACGTGGATGACATCTATTTTTATTTCTTTAAGTTGTCTGGTTCTGTTTATGTCTCGTTAGGAGATTAAGTAAAATAACTCTTTACTTAAACTCCAGAGACATCACTTTGGTCGCTTTAGAAATGACCAACTTTACTACACCGTGATTGGTCCAAAACGATCAGGGTTGGAAAAAAAACAGTTTTTTTTACATTTTAAAAAACAAACAGTTGAAAATGTTTTAAACAGTTGTTTTTTTTGTTTTTTTTTTCCTAAGTTCTCTTCTCTTTTTTAATTGATTAAGCCGATAATTCACTTTTATACTATTTTAAAAACTGCATGACCAAAATTGATCTTAATTCAATACATGCGGTATGTTTCGACGTTCTTTTTTAGTAGGGAAATCACCTAAACTTCTCTTAAAATAAGGGGAATACCCAAATCATATAATAAATATAATCACATTCACGAATTACGGAAGTTCTGGGAATTCCCCGGGGACTTTACCGATGGAGTGTATAAATAGAGCGGACTTTCTTTCTGTTTTTCATTTCACAATAACAAAAAAAACATTTGGATTTATTCATTCCGATGTAGGTACGAAACAAACTGGGTAACGAGAAGCTGCAAAACTTGTCACAGTTTTTAAATACCTTAGGTGTTTGACACATAATAAAAACGATGTTTTATTTGAAACTGTTTTAAACACTGTTTAAAACACATGTTTTAAACAACTTGTTTTAAACATGCCAACCCTGAAAACGATACATTTACACGTTTTATAGGACACCACGCTTCAGTATCGGTGTGGAAATCTGAATCGGGAATGGTGTTGCATTTCTCTGGCCATCAGGCCAAATAAAAAAGTCATAAAACGATGACAGGCTTGGGAACACGGGGTAGTAATGTAGGTCGATATCGGCCGTTTATTTTATTGAGCCGACAACAGCGAAAGTCCCAATACGTTGCACTTATCGTTTATCGGCATGTAATGATAAAGCGTTACACGCTCGTAAAACGAAACTAAAAACTAGTCCGACCTCCGCCGTATTAAGGTCGGGTTGAATTAGTTCTCGCACCATGTTGAATATTCATCAGGGTGTAAAGGATTCAGTAATTAATAAAGAAACCGACCGAGCGTCAGTAACGAAGGTGTTACGAGCGGACTTCAATCATTCTTCAGCGCCAGTTTGATCGACGTCCCATAACGGCATCCTTTGAAACACAACAAGGTTCCGCACCACACCCGCCAAAACGACGCCTTTGTTAAATGATTTAGAAACGTTGAGCTCACCTTTATTATCCTTTCTGGAGTCAGTTACGGCTCAATATTATTCTTGTGATTCCCGCGCCTAGATTGACGTAAATCATGGTCATCAGAAGACACTTTGGACAAAAGATACTTTCTAATTCAGCTTTATTCGTTTTGTCCCCTACGTCGCGTTGCACCACCGTTTCGATCGCCCGATTGTTTGGCATTGTCCGCGAAATTACACCTCAATTATACGTCGAAATTCAAAAAAATCCGAGACTTCTTTGTATTTGGGCAAAGGGAGGGCAATAATTTATTCTCCGTCTGGTTTCCGGCTGGCGTCAAACGGTGGGCTTGGGGGCTGTTCGGGAACCCATCTGTTTACTGTACAGTGTGTACCTATTTGTTTTTTTTTGGAAGATAAAGACTTGAAATGAAATAAATTGTTCATGTAGGTAATGTTTTATAAATAGAATAGGGTCAGTTTTTATAGCTCAATATCCGTTTGGTTTGTCATTACACAAGTACCTAGACAAATGTCTTGATCATGGCGCGTGGTAATTGGTAATTAGTATCGATGTGCTAAAATCAAGTCCGCCACGGAGTCGATTAGCATCGTATTGATTGCGTCGCCGATAGCGGTGGGCAGTGTTAATGGCCTCTTATTTAGCGAGCTGTTTGATCTTAAAATAGCTGTTTGGGAACACTTTGTTTTTGTGATCTATGCATTTTTGGTGTGATAATGTGTAAGCTAAACATTGGTTGTCGTACATAGTCTGCAACGTACGTGATTGCGTCAAGTTTAACGTACTTACTGTTGGTAGTGCTGTCATCGTTTCATTTTTGCTGGTTGTGTTATGATATTTTTTCACATAAAGAATCATTACGGTGATGTCACCGACGGTTGCTGGACACGATAATCGTGATGGTAACGCCCTGTCTGCTATTACCATGTTAAGTTATGAGCTCATTTATTTAGTCAGTTTAAATTTTTTGATCGTTTTGTTAGTCATTGCTAAGGAGGGGTTGACATTAAGCGGTCTGTGGGAAATTGATATACGATTATTAGAGTCGACAATTAATTAATGTGTGTATTATCTGGCGCCTCCCTGCAGCTGTGTAGGGATATATGCGTGGTAGAAGTGGAGGGACCCCTACGGCGACGGCACTGCGCCTCGACTCCTGCTAATCAATGCTCGTTGATTGCCAATTTGCGCTGTGATATATCGCCGATTGCTGCGTTTAATTGTCTGGGATATAAACCAACGACTGCACTGTAGGCAAACATTGCGCAAGCCAACCAAAAGAAAACTTTTCCTGAATAACTCCTAGGTGCGCATTAAATCAATTGCATTCTAATTGTTTAAACACGCTGACGTCCTCCAATTAGAGTTAATTAAAATTTATGGTATGTAACAAGTGAATTACGAATTGAACTCATATCTACGTACGTTCCCATTATAATTGACACAGTTTTGTTTATTGATTTATTTCAGTGCCTGGAATTTATGGTAGTTCCTGCACTACGGTAGTGTAGAGAAAGTGGAAGTGTGTTTTCATTACGTCGGCCTTATTTTTGGTCGTATAAAGAGACCACCAAGCGATCCCTACTGAGGAGATATCCTCTCTTTATTATGAACAACTGTGTACAATGCAAATGACAGCCGGTGGGTGGCGCAGTTTATGCGATCCTCAATCAGTGACGGTTGCTCGGCGCACGCGCCGGCTACGAATTATACCACGAATTATTATTGGCACTATTTGTCGCAATACGCGTCCCGGTGGCATTTCTATTACGGCGCTGCATTTGTTATGGATGGACCATCAAGTTTAAGTGCGCTTCAAAAGATGTGCTTTTAGCTGTTTGCTTTTTATTAGCATCATTATTTCAAATGATCTGTTTGTTAGCTTTCGTCATTATTGTTTAAATTAAGATTGCTTTTTTGACGTCACGCATTTGCTTAGTGATCCTTACTTCTCTGGCACTTTCTTCTGCTTTATTTATAAGGTTTATGTATGCTTTATCCAAACCTACGCATAACTTTCTTTTATAAATATTCACTTTTTTCTGGAGGACAAATTGTCATTGATTAAGAATTATCTACGATTACCATTTAGCGTTCAAAGTAAACTGAATATTTATTGATGACCGCAGTCTTAGGCCCGTCAGAGCCGCGCCATGATTGTACCCGTATCAATTACGCAGATCGACTGATAAACCAGCGATAAATTATCTGTGGCCATACGATAACATCTCCCATTTCTCCCTGTGATCGGAGGCAGCCATCTTGAAAATTTTTGTTCTTTGTCGATGATTTACTGAAGGGGTTATGAAGGCTACTGTCGTTGATCAAAATGGGGTGCAGTGAGGAATTTAGGGAATTCGGTTTATTTGAGAACTAGCGGAACCATCTATCTAGCCCGTCGAGTAACAAATTACTGAGCAGGTAGGTACTTCTTATCCATACTAATATTATAAATGCGAAAGTAACTCTGTCTGTCTGTCTGTTACTCTTTCACGCCTAAACGGCTGAACGGATTTTGATGAAATTTGGTACAGACATAGTTTGGAACTTGAGAAAGGACATAGGATAGTTTTTTTTTTTTTCGCGAGATAAACCAAAAATCTGCCGGAAGTCACTATTCCACGCGAACGAAGTCGAGGGCAAAAGCTAGTAAATAATAATTTTAGAAGTTTACCGAATAGTACGGACTACGGATGCTATTGCATCAAATAGAAAAGGAGATGAAATAAACAAGAAGCAGAATAAAAATCTGTATGACTATTTTGAATCCAATAATATTTTCACGCATAAGCAATTTGGATTTGGTAAAGGCAAATCAACGGGAGATGCCCTTCTTAATTTTCTAAGGAATATAATGACCGGACTGGACAATAAAAGACATTTAACTGCAATATTTATGGATATGTCAAAAGCATTCGATTACGTAGACCATAATATCCTCTTAAATAAATTAGAAAAATACGGAGTTAGAGGGAATGCTTTAAGGTGGATGTTCCAGGGTAGCCCGCGAAATTCAAATTTTTACGTTTTTAGCGATTTGCAGGCCAGTGCTAGGTTGTATGTTAGTGAAAATATGATTCGCGGCTGTAAGACGTATGCAGTTACAGAATTATAATCATCAAAATCATCATTACAACCCTCCAAGTTCATGTAACTGTCAAGAATGACCTTTTGATGAAATACTCATCCCTGGAACATCAACCTTAAACCTAATACAATCATACCTCAAAGATAGGGTTCAAATAACTCAAATAACTAGACAATCAAATCAAACAAAATGTGAACAAACGTTTCAGTCTAAGCCTAAAATGCTTAAGTATGGTGTGCCTCAAGGAAGTATTCTTGGTCCGCTTTTGTTCATTATATATTTTAATGATCTCCCAATACAAAACTAAGGAACCTAAACATAAAATACACAGGTGAAACTGTAAAAGAAGTAAGGACCACTAAATTTCTTGGCATACATATTGACTCCGCACTAAACTGGAAAATCCAGATTGACCATGTTCGCAAAAAACTAAATCAGTTTTCATATGCCCTCTACAAGTTAAGAAAAGTGACAAATGAGAGTACTTAAGTGTTTATCATGCATATGTAGGCTCCATACTAAAATATGGTATCCTATTGTGGGGTAATTCAACGAACAGAGAGTGTGCTTTAAAAGCACAAAAAAGTGCATTCGAAGCATATGCGGACTTAGACAGACTGACTCATGTAGACCAGTTTTCAAAAGATTGAAAATCTTAACCCTACCTTCATTATACATAATTATTTGAAGCGGCAATGATGATAAAATGCGATATAGATAAATACGAAACGTTAAGAAGTGCGAGACACAAAAATGAACTAAAAGGTATTAAATGTAGAACGGTGAAATTTAAATCGAGTGTATTTGGTATTGGAGTTAAAATATATGTAGGATCAGGATTGCCGAGCGGTATGTCGTCAGGATTTGGAGTCCCCATTTTGGGAAAAACAAGACTGTAAATGAATTTACAGAGTTTTATTCACAGTGGGCACACAACACGATAATTAAAAGTCACTTATAACACACTGGTACACAATACACAATGAAACACAATAGAAAATAAAGACAATAAGGCGAACAGACTTTTTAAGGTCAAAGTTCGTACAGTGGTCTAGCCACCCTAATGCACATGTGCAGGTAAACCGACAGTTTTGTCGGGAGCAAGGAGCTCTTTACTGAGTCGAATCCGAAGACCGACTGACTAGCTTACCGAGCGCTCGACCTTTTATAAGACGACGCCGCTAGCTTTCTAAAAAGTTCCCGCCAACAATAACTTTGTCCATTGACGCACGGAAGTACGTCACGTGTTTACAAGACACTTAAAATGTGCTAAATCTAATAAGATTTTACGTTAAACAATAATCAAATATTACAAGAATAATTATCGTAAATAAATAACTGTGAAATAACAAAGTAAATCATTTAAAATAAAAGCAAGGTCAACATTTGTTTTGAACAAAACTATTAGTCACACTTATCGAAATAAGTAGCCAAAAATCATTAGAGTGTACACTAGGTACTTAATAAATTATGTTATGATTTATCAGATTATATATCTTTTTTTTGGCTCGTGGGTAGTTGTAGTAGTTACACAAAGAAAAATTTGCTCTCATTTAAAATTCAATATAATTTAATAGAAACATTATTTATAATTATTTATGCTACATTTTAAAAGTTCATAGTTAGTACCTGCTGGTGTAGCGTTATCTCTTCACAATTTTTCTCTTAATATTCATTTCACTTCAACACAATGGATTCACTAACAAGCACTCTGAGTGAATTAAAGGAATTGTTTTACACAAAGATGTCTGCCTTTGAAGATGAACTACAGAAGGTCCCTCCATCACCTGTCACAACCTCTAGCCTGGCTGCGGAGTTCACAATGTTCCGGACATTCATCACGCAAGCTCTCAACAGTGTTCAGCAACAGGTGGAGCTACTAGCTCGTAGTGTCGACCAAATTGAGATGCGGGCACGTCGAAAGATATTGCTGTTGCACGGTGTTGATGAGGTGCAGAAGGAGGACACCGCCAAGGTGATCACCGAGGTGATTTGTAGCAAATTGCAGCTGAGTGACTTCACTATTGCGGACATTAGCCGATGTCACAGGATGGGACGAGCCGTAGCTAATAAAACCAGGCCTATCTTGTTCAAGCTTGGCAATTTTGCGGTTCGGGATAAGATTTGGTTTTCCAAAGCCAAATTAAAGGCTACAGGCGTCACCATGTCCGAGTTCCTAACAAAGGGGCGGCATGATGTGTTCTTGGCTGCGAGGGAAAGATGCGGTGTCTCCAAGAGCTGGACTAAGGCAGGCTGCGTGTATGTCCTTGGTCCCAATGATTCACGGCATCGGGTTGAGTCCCTCGCTGAATTGGATAAGATTGCGCCGAGTCCCAATCAGCCCGAGGAGAGTGATCCAGTATCGGCTGTGCCGGCCTCTGTCCCGGTCGTTGCTGCTGCGAAGACCGCTAGGATGAAGCGTGCTACTGTTTTGAAGAAGTGATTTCCTGATGTATTTATTCAAAGTCCGGGTAATTTCATGTTTTGTTGGTTTTATGTACCTTCAGTTAATTTGTAATATATTGACAATTTTATTTGCTTGAACTAATGTCACAAATCACAATGTCGTTGTCGATACTGTCAGTGTCAGAGTCTGTCGGACTGTCATTAGTCACCTCACGTCAATTTCATTCGATGCGTTCCGTTTTTCGTAACAGCGCATTGGCAGGCTGTGCCTGGCAGAAGACACTTTTTACTTTAAATTTTTTGTTTTGTTGTCTCCTGAAATATTTAAAATTTTATTTTTTATGATTATTATTTTTATTTTGTTTTTTTTTAACTATTGTTACCCGGACTACTTACTACTTACTGCTTATAGGTTTTATTATGGTATTTTGATTTAATGACGCAACCGGCAGGTGGACTAGTTAGACGGTTATTTTATTTTTTGTTATTAGTTAGTATATTTATATTAAATTATATAAATAATTATATATATATATTTATATGTCTATCGATGAAAGCAGTGATAATAGTAGCTTTTTCTCTATAACAAGCAGCGAAGACAGTTTCGTGAGTATTCCTTCTCTTGCAGACAGTCTTACAGCGCAGTTTTCTGATGTTCCTAAGAATTTTAACGTTATACATATTAACGCTCAGAGCATTCCGGCCCATTTCCACGATATGCTGGCAAGCTTTGACTGTAAGAACGTACATGCTATTCTTATTTCCGAATCATGGCTTAAACCTTGTCTCCCCTCAACAAGTTACTCTCTTCCCGGCTTCCAGCTTATAACAAACGACCGGTCGGTTGGTGGTGGTGGTGGTGTTGCCATATATCTCCGTACGCATATTCCATATTCTGTTGTTAATGTGTCAGCACAGCCGCCGCCATCTAATGCTGGTGAACATCTCTTCCTTGAAGTCGAACTACACCATTCAAAATTGCTTCTTGGCGTCTATTATTGTCCCTCTCTACGCATTAATTTCTTTTCATCTTTTGAAAATCTCTTAGAAAAACTGATTCCTTCTTACAGTCATAGTATAATCATGGGTGACTTTAATGCTTGTCTTCTGAAAAAAGACCATCGCTCTTCTTCTCTGACAAGTATTGTAGCTTCCAGTAATCTTTTTATTCTTCCATTGGATGCCACTCACCATTTTCCTAACTCTGCTCCTTCACTACTTGACTTGATTTTTGCCTCTTCTCTTGATCATGTCGCTAAGCATGGCCAATGTTCAGCCGATGCCTTTTCCTATCATGACCTGATTTTTCTGTCATACAAAATTCGGCCACTTCGGACACACATTCGATTCTCATGCAACGCAATTTTGGTGGAATGAACCTTGACAATCTTTGTGAGGATGCCAATAATATAGATTGGTCTGATCTGTTTGCCTCTGCATCAGTCGATGAGAAAGTCAATATTTTTACGGCTAAACTTATCGAGCTATATGATCATCACGCACCTGTTCGAGCAGTTAAGGTTAGGCATTTGCCGGCGCCGTGGCTCACAGATGAGATCAAAACGCTAATGGCCAAAAAAGTTACTGCAAAGTCTAAGTTCAAGCGTAGGGCTAATGACGCTAACAGGGAAAGATACCTCTCAATCCGTAATCGCTGCAATAAGGTGTGTAGGAATGCTAATCGCCACCACATTCATTCTTCTGTCCAAAATGGGGACCCTTCCAAAGTTTGGAAATTTCTTAGATCATTGGGGGTCGGTAAAACTCGACAAGAGACAATCCCAAAAGACATAGACATTAATGCAATGAATAATCACTTTACTTCTTCGTCCAATTATGATAGGACAATAAAATTGAATACACTAAATTATCTCTCTTCACTTCCGACTCCTTCTTATTCTCCATTTGTTTTTGATCAGTTCTCCGCATGTGATGTTAAGAAAAGCATACTATCGATTACCTCCAATGCAGTTGGAAGTGACTGTATCAGCCGTAATATGTTAGTTCCTGTGCTGGATGTTATCCTTCCCGTAATTTGTCACATCCTCAATTTCTCTGCATCTAGTGGTGTCTTTCCATGCTCATGGAAAGATGCTCAAATAATTCCTTTACCTAAAAAGTCAAATCCCACATCCTTTTCTGAATACCGTCCAATATCCGTCTTGCCATTCCTATCCAAAGTCCTTGAACGGTTAATTCACAGTCAAATAAGTACTTTCCTTTCTAAAAATAATCTCCTCAACCCCTTCCAGTCTGGCTTCCGTCCTGGTCATAGCACTACCACAGCGCTTCTGAACATTACGGATGATATAAGGTCAGCTATGGAAAATGGTAATCTAACGGTTCTAGCTTTGCTAGATTTCAGTAATGCCTTTAATACTGTTGACTTTGATGTTTTGCTTGGCATTCTACGCTCTCTTAACATATCTCCATCGGTAATTGACTGGTTTCGTACTTATCTGTTCGGCCGCCGGCAACGTATTTGCATTGGAGAAATCTTATCTTCCTGGAGTAATACTTCTGCCGGTGTACCTCAGGGTGGCGTTCTATCCCCTTTACTTTTCGCAGTTTTTATTAACTCAATCTCCAACGAACTAACTTCTTCCTACCATCTTTATGCAGATGATTTACAAATTTACTCGCGAGCTCCTCTTGGAAATCTGTCTGAGGCTATCCTAACGGTTAATAGTGATCTGGCCCGTATATGCGAGTGGAGCAAGAGGTATGGACTTGTGGTCAACCCCATAAAGACGCAGGTTGTGGTGGTAGGCAGTTCTAGGACGGTCTCAAGGATCGACTGGACGACTCTCCCCCAAGTTTCTTTTGACAACTCAGTTGTTCCTTTCAGTGAAAAAGTTAAAAACTTGGGGATATTCATAGATAAGAACTTCTCTTGGACTGCCCAGCTACAGGAAGTTAGCCGCAGGCTATTTGCATCTGCTGCATCTTTGAAGAGATTGCGTAATTTTCTACCGACTGCCACCAAGATTGCGCTTGCACAATCGCTTCTTCTTCCCATCCTTGACTATGCTGACGCCAGCTATCTTGACCTTACACAAGACCAACTCGATAAACTTGAGCGGCTTCAAAATGTGTGTATAAGGTTCATATTCGGTTTGCGCAAATATGACCATGTTTCTGAATATCGTGTCAAGCTCAAGTGGTTACCAATTCGCCTTCGCCGGAATGCTCATATCCTTTCCCTTTTGTATAATGTGCTCTTTTCCCCTTCCACCCCTCTTTATCTCAAGAAACGTTTCCAGTTTCTTTGCGACTCCCACGCGAAATTTTTAAGGTCATCTGATAACTTGAAGCTCAAAATGCCTATGCATTCCACAACTTTCCTCGACAAATCCTTTACTGTCCAGGCCGCTCGTTTGTGGAATGCATTGCCCGTTCAAATTAAACGCGCGCAGTCGTTACCTATGTTTAAAAGGCTCGTAAAGGAACATTACTTCAACTGGGAATCAACTGGCAGCAAAATATCGAATTACCCACATTGTAATCGACAACCAACTCCGACATATATAATAAACTCCCAAAGTATATCTATATATATAAAAGGATAACTGACTGGGTGGCATATCAACGTACAGCCGAATCTACTGGGGCTAGGAATGTGAATTTTTGCACACGGCTTCCTATTATAATGTAGGGGAGCACTAAGAAGGGGTTTTTGGAAATTTAACCTTTAAGGGGGTGAAAAGGGGGATGAAAGTTTGTATGGAAAATCTTATTACTTGTGTTTAGGAATGTGAAATTTTGCACACGGCTTCCTATTATAATGTAGGGGAGCACTAAGAAGGGGTTTTTGGAAATTTAACCTTTAAGGGGGTGAAAAGGGGGATGAAAGTTTGTATGGAAAATCTTATTACTTGTGTTTAGGAATGTGAAATTTTGCACACGGCTTCCTATTATAATGTAGGGGAACACTAAGAAAGGGTTTTTGGAAATTTAACCTTTTAGGGGGTGAAAAGGGGGATGAAAGTTTGAATGGAAAATCGTCACTTTTGTAGTTGAACTAACATCCACGCGGGCGAAGCCGTGGGCAAAGTGCTAGTTAAGAATATTTCAGCGTTCTGGGTTTTTAAATTAAAGCTAAAAGAATTTCTGACATCTAAAGCATATTATTCAATTAATGAATTTTTAAATGATCGAATTATTGACTAGAATTGTTTTCACTAAAACTTGACATGTTTAACTTATTTTTTTTATTAAACGTGTATGTCTTTATATGTCCTCAATTAATTGTATGAATGAATGTGTAATGTAAAATAAATTTTAATTTAATAATATTGAGATGCTGTATCTATACTAATATTATAAAGCTGAAGAGTTTGTTTGTTTGTTTGTTTGTTTGTTTGTTTGAACGCGATAAACTCTGGAATTACTGGTTGGATTTGAAAAATTCTTTTTGTGTTGGATAGTTCATTTATCGAGGAAGGTTATAGGCTATATAACATCACGCTACTACCAATAGGAGCGGAGCATAAATGAGAAATGTTGCAAAAACGGGAAAAGAAAATTCCTTTCTGAGAGCTTCCGTTGCGTGCGCTGCGAAAACGGTTTAAGTTACGAGAATATCATGTATGAAGTAATTATTCGTCTTTAAAAGTTCTAAAAAAAAGTCCGCGACAGCATCTGTCTATCTTTTAAGATTGACTCACTGTAACCATTTTTTATTATTAAAATGTTAGGTTAAAAAGAATTATTTTTTGCGAAGCTTATTTAACCCATATGGTATTAATCTATATCTAAATAAATGTGTTCGTTAGAACGGAAATTTAATATAGAATATTTGTGCTCTTTACTCTATACAGTTTAAACAAATATCTTAGAAGATATCGCAATGTAAAAATACCCGCGCGGAAAAATAATTACGCGGGTTGCATCGCAATGTAGGTACGGGGGATTCTGGCTGGCCTCCGGGAAATTCAAATTCAAAATATTCACTGCATCATAATGTTTACAAATACAGAGTGTTATAGTATATTTAACAGTAAGAGATAGATTTTATAGTAAATCACACTTTAATATAATCTAAGCTAATCTAAACCATCTAAACTATTGTAATAAAGAGGAAAGATAAGATTTTTTGTTTGTTACGATTTAGCTTATTATTAATGTCGGATAGTCGATATATCGAGAAAGGTCATAGCTATATTTATGTGACGCAGACGAAGTTGCGCGGGTCAGCTAGTAATAATATATGTATAAATATTGTACACCCCATGGGTATGTTACAGTGATACAAACAAAACTATTTGTAAGACCTTATGTTTACCTGTAACAAACAATAAATAAATGAAATGAAATGAAGCCCACTTTCCGCGTAAGTGAAATTTTGTTTCTTCAAGAACAAAAAGAACTTTCACCAAACCACAACTGGACACGAACAAACAAAAATAATGATCCATCTGGTAGTGGTACCATCAGCCTAAATAAAGGAACTTTAACACAGCGACCTATTAAAGTCAATCGACCGCCACGTGGTACTAATTCTCGTGTCCAGACCGCGTGTTTGTAAAGGTGCACGGACAAGACCACACAGTAAGCAGGCAATCACCTGAACATCGCTCACCCCGCTCCCACTTTCTGTAATCACGCCATCATTACTTCTAATGACGTGTTAACGTTGCTTTATGGGAATGCCAAACATGACGTTCACATTTCGGTCATTTACATTTGTTTGTCGACTATCTTCGTATTGTTTGCCTTCGTCTCTAGAACAGAGGGCGGCGTTTCGGCCAGCCACCGGTGTGTTTAAGGCATTTTTTAAGTGCAACGCGGTTTCGGGTTATGTTTAGATTTTGTACTGTCGCTTCTGTCTTTGTGGCCTCAAATTACCTAGGTTTATTGATTTTATTTGTTACTTGCTCTTGAATGCGGCTTCGTTGGTGTGTATGATTTACGATCAGGTTTTCTTTGATGAAAACTTCCAACTCTTTCTTCTATTCCTGCACAATCTTCAGTATCCTATTAGCCTTAACTATGGCTTAATTGAAAATAAATATCTCCATGCAGACCTTTTCATCTTTATCACCTTCAAATTACAAATTACTTATCCTCGGTTCTTTTATCTGTTTAAAGTAATTTTACTTAACTAGCATGCGTCTCAGGAAATTTTTTAGTAGTGAAACACTTAAACAAATAAACATAAAAAGAGGACTAAACGGGAACCGTTATTCGGGCGACACAGGTGTAGAGTTATCAATCCGGGATAGTGTACCTCTCTCAAACCCCATTTCATTGAATTTGTTGTAAAACTCATTATGGTTTAGATAGATGTTTTCTATTACCAGTTTATTAATAACTTCCAATTCAGTAATGGGCCTATCGACAGCTTCATCAGAGTTGGGAACATTAACTCGTGCTTCCTCTTATTCACATCTATTACCAAATATGCTTGCGGTAGTTAGTGTATACAAAAATACGACTGGTTAGGAACACCCACGGATTTCCACCTTCCGGCTGGTGTTAATACGTCCCTGTTGATTTTGTGGCTACACCACATTCTTTTCACTGTTGCCAAGAGCAATAATGCCCCTTATATTTAACGCAGTAAAAGTTCCACTAGCTCTAAAGAAAGTTTGTCCGTTCGCAAGCCTTGCCTAATTCACACTATGTATTTAGCTGAACTTTGTGAAACACAACAAAGATGTAATCATGACTGCGGTAATGCATTTTTTTCGTGTACTTAAAGACATCCGTCGCAATGCAGATGTTAATCAAATTATCAATGCAGACTTCCGTGTTATTATTAAAACAGGTTTTCTTCTCATTATAGGCTACGACATGTCCCCAAAACAACAGTGTTAATTTTTAGAACAAGGTAAAATCTTTATTCATGTCTTTGATAGTGCTGTTCGGATTTATAAATGGAATTATTAAAGCTTTACGTACACGTACTTAAATGAATCGATTATGTATTCAAAAATCCATATTGAGCTGTCAGCGGTGTCCGTTAAACAGTACAGTCACGTTCCCTATAAAGAATATTGGAAAAAATCTATAAAAGCCGCAACTCATAATAGGTAGTGGTCACGAAGGTGCTTGGTATTGTCTGAGGCGCCAGCAGTTAATGCTACCCGCTGCGATACCTTTCCCCTACCAGAATAACTTGAGTCTTTCCTCGTCCCTAGTCATTCTTCATAAATGGCTAAGTAGGGAGCGTTGGATTTTGTGCCAGAGATCTTATAAACTGGTCTCGTTTGCCCCGGGACATTGAAGCTCGCCGATTGAATTCACACCCGCAGTTCCCATGTCCCCTCCTCGTTATAAATCAAACGCAGGTATGATTCCGTCTGGGGCAGTCGTGTGGAATGCTGCCAACCCTTGCGGGGGCGATTTCTGCAACGATGCCTGCTATTATGCTCATGTTTTGGGGATGTTTTAATTAAGCACGTAACTCAACTTTTTATACGCATGCTTTGAGGAAAATGTAGTGTCTAGAAATATGATTTAGTCTTAAAGCTGTTGAGTTATTTATTGTTATTTTAATTCATACTTCCTCAATCATTTTGAAAAACGACTTTTGTAATACTATTTGATCAATAAATTAAGTGATTATACTAATAAAGATTTCAATTTTTTAACAGAATGTGCCATGACCGATTTTCTGAAGTTTGTTTTCATAAACAAGTCTTAGAAGCAATAAAAAGTTGGGTTATTTTTAACAACAACCATAATAAATTATTGGATTAACGTAACGAATAATAGGACTGTATGATTATTTTACCGGGGCCTGTAGAATGGTTAATTTTAATTTCAATAAAGTAAATTCAACGTTTGATGTTAACGTTTCTCAAAGCCTTTTATTAGGGTCCAATATTAGTTTAACCTGGTTTCTTTTCTTTACAAAATGTGTCACGTTCGTAATACATCGTGGAAGTGTCTCGGGCTCTCGGCTCGACAATGAACTTGCCAGTCAGGCGCTAGCCGGGCCAAAGGCTTCTCACACAGACGCGACTTACTTTGCCGTGAACCCTCCTCACGTGTGACGGGACTATGCATTTGTTTGTCCGCAGCTGCGGTGCCGACAACATATTTATTGTGCTCATTAACCTTCAAGAACGCTATTTAATTGTTGGCCGTTTTTTATTCACTTCACCTCTGACCCGTCCGCGACTTATTGCTCCCCGGCCTCACTTTGAAAGCGAGAACTGGATGTTATTTATTATCCTGAGTCGAGGATGCGTGTCGCTCCTATCTTTGTGGCGCTTGTGAGCTCGTCTTTATGATTTATTGAGCTTATAAGGACGTAATTACGGCCACACGAATCGGGAGTGCGTGCTCTTCAAACATGTGAAAAACGGTTAATGGAGAAAATTATTTCTTACATTAATCATTTCACTAGTGGACAATGGTTGGTTTCATTGATAAAGTAATATTTATTAAGGGAGCAGTAGAATTACTATTGCTATCATTATACATAATATCAGAATTGTCAGAGATTTCTTGAAAAATTGCAATATGTTTAAAGTACAAAGAACTTCAAATTGCTTCAGTTATTTAGGTTCAGCTTACATGAATGTTAACATAATACATTAGGCTAAGCAATTTAGGCAGTTAACAGTATACTCAGGTAATATGAGAACTATACTAAGAGCTATAAGGAAATTTAGCTTACGTGTAATCCTAGACGTTTTTATTTACTATCTACACGAGCAGCAAACAGGATCTGTCCATTCACAAGTAGTTTGTAGTGAGATCCGCCGCCACGAGATAATGAAGTCCTGGGTACTGGAATAGACTAGGTAATGTGGAATATATTCGTAGCGACGATATTGTCAAATGACCGTCTATTTCTCACGCAGTATGAGCCTCTACTCGTGGGGGTCTAATATCTATAGCTAATGATCAAAACACACGGTTCACAGGAATTTTGTGTATACAAATGTGTTTATTGAATAATAAGCCTGTTGCGCAATTTAAAACATTACTGCTTCTTGAGGATTATGACGGCACTCATGTATATTTTATAGCGATTTTACGTCGCATTTTGCTCTGCCTCCCTGTGCGACTGTCTTTTGATGTTTTATTCACACTCGTAAACTGATCGTTTGATAACTTTTGTTATGGGTTCATGTTTAACTTTATTTTCAGTGGCTTCGGCATTAGTGTCCGCAAGAGACGAGCTATTTCTTGAAATTAAATTCTCTTTTGTCAGACGCTAATGTGAGCTCCGTGATAGATCATCCCGCGTTTGCTTTACATTATATTGTTACAAGGGATTCGTATCACAATGAAAATGCAGCTACCATTGTTCTGGAGCTTTCTATCTAAGCGTGTTATTCACTCCGGCTTTGACGTCTTCATACGTGCTATCGGCAACAGTAAATTGTGGTATCGTGTCGGTACCGTCGTCGGTATGGAACCGTTTATTGATTGGTATCGTAGTTTGTCCGCTGTTCACTTTGAATAAAATTCGAATTATAATTAATCACGGTTGTGCCGCGTGGGAGAGCGTCGTCGCATGCCCAACGATCTATCATATTTTGTGATAACGCCACTAGGACGCATCTCGTAAACGTATTGAGTCGATCTGGTTTGAAGCTAAGCTATGTGACAATAGTCGTGTGCAACGGTACAATGCTATTTCACACTGAGTAACCGTAAAGTCAAGCTTATTACTAAGATGTCTATGTAGACATGTGTCAATAATGTTATCAGTGGTTTCTGCTGTTAGGCGCGTTGTAACCGGGGGAGGTCAGCGTGTGTCGAAGTTGTTAAGCGTTCAATTTTCCGGTCCATTTAAAGGATTCTACCGCAATGTTGCGGCGTTTATAAAGACGCCAGTGTCGATGACAACAATAAAATCGGATCATAAAGTTCCGATCGCATCCTTTGAGAGTTCCTATGCAATCTCGCCGCTCAATTTTATTTCCAATACCAGCGTAAATAGATAGGCGGGTTGATGTAAACGAGGGACACCCTGGGGCTCCGGCGGAGGCTCTTGTCAATTGAATTTGTCTGCAAGCGCTCGGTGCATTAATAGCGCACTAAACTACGTTGAATACTATTATTGATATTTTCATAAAAGCGCGCATCCATTGTGTGGTGACGACGCTCAATGCACGTCTAGTTTTAGTATATTTTCGTTATGGTATTTTGATATTTTATTGCCGGTATGGTGCACTGTGGCAGTCCTTTTTGTAGTTTTATTGCCTCAGTAAATTTCAATTTTATTATTTAATCGAAGGCTTCCGATATTTTTCACTAAGTCTTGTACCTGAATGCGTCTCCAGGTACGTTTTCCTACTCGAACTGTTTATATTAATTCTACGCAAGCGCTGCCGCTGACAGGCCACTAGCACAAAATGAAATATCTCACAAATGATCTCTTGAACAAGGCTTGTAAAATGTTAACATCGCAGTCTATTTGTTTGTCGCAATAACTATCCCCTTTCATCGTTCTCTTTCTCTGTCAGTTCCCACGTTCTTGACGCTTAATCACGTCTGCTCTGCGCTCGCGCCTAATATTGCACTGTAATGTGTTTATTAAGCGCCGTTCCTTTTAATGGCGCACAATGTGCAGTGGTCCGCTTTGCGTGTTGTCCCTTCGTGGATGCGACTGAGTATCCGTAATCTGAATATTAGTAACGATGTCTTGGCACGGAATTGGCGTCGGCTTTCTGTTGACATTTTAGGAGCTTGAGTTGCTTCTGTTTTAACTGTACTTTGGAGTTGGTTGAGTGAGGTATTATGTTATGTTTCAGAATGCCTTTTAACCTCTGCCTAGTTGAAACTGAAGTCAGGGAGTATTCTTTGATATGATACCATTGCTAGCACACTTGAATAAAGCTTGAAAGTTGCCATCGAATGATGGATATATCGCAGAGGAAATAAAAAGGCACCTCCACATTTTGATGTCGGTGTGTGAACTACAGTTTGCAGCTTGCTTTCTTTGCGTTTCGTCATCGCTACCACGCCATGAATAACACTGTATTAATTATGCTGCGGTTGTTTGATGACTGACTTTATTCATGAGTTGGGCACTGATTCTCATGCGTGTTGGCTCACTTCTTTTTTCATGTTGACACCTATGGTCTAGTGCTAATTTATGAGTGATTTTTAGTTGCATTTCAGAGTAAGTACATAATGCTATAATTAGTATTCTGATATGATCTGTCGCGTATTTATAGTTCTATGATTTGAGATGCTGTAGTAGGTGTGTTATTTATTTAAGTTTATTGAAGCCTAAAATAGTTTCTTGGTGAATAATTGTCTCGTTTAACTCCGTTTGCCCAGTCATTATGTCAACACGAATACCCTAATCACCGCGCATAAGTTGTGGATCGAAAGTGTTTGATAAATCTACCCGTGTCATCATTACCCGAATGTGATCTACGCCTCTCATTAGCTCCCTCCTAAATAAGATATCAACCATTGATTAAGTGCCAACGCACCGGTGATTATTTTATTGCATTCCGTCGTTAATAAACAATCTGTCGATTTATGTTTTATCCGTATTACGGTATTGTCAACGGTTGTTTCCTAATTACATCCAACGTAAACGTTTAACGGTGAAATTCCTAATTAGCATACAATCGCGAACTAATAAATTGTTAAGGGAAAGTTGCATTATTGCTCATCTGCGTATAAAATACATAAAATTCACTCACGTCGGCTGCGTCTTAATTAACTCTAAAGACTCTATGATTGAAAATTGATGAACATGGCATTAGCCACACGTATAAAATGTCTTTGCCGGTGTTTTTCGGGTTTGTAAATGAAGCTTTTGGGGACACAAAAATTGATAGTTCCATTCCGTTGTTTTCGTTAGTGGATCGTTAGTGTCACCGGTTGGCTCGCAGCGATGCAAATTAAGATGTTCGGTCGGAATTTGGTTTTGATTTATGACCTTATAAAGCCGTGGTACGAGCAAGGTACTTCCTCCTCGAATAATTCATGTAGGGCATTGTTTTTACCGTGTTACAGGTAATTGATCGCACGCTTTAAAGAGCTTTTTTAGATATTTTCTCTGGCATTATTCCTGACTTCAGTTTTTAGTGTTCTGGTGTAATTTACCAGGGTGACTTGTTATTATGCTAAGTTTTATATCGGGTGTCTCTGTGAGAAGTCGTCTCCGCCTGTTTCAACTGGTTTTAATTACCTACTTTTTGATAACTATCTATGAAATCTTGAGGCATTTGTTTCTGCAGGTCTAATTTCAACCGTTTCCGTTCTGTTAGACGCTAGTATGTCCTCAGTATCCGGCTAAAATTCCTTGAATCCTTTTTTAGCGTATTTAAACAACTGATGTCATAACTGTGGCATCCATGTTTTGTTGATCTAAGGACTTGAGTACTTTTGATGCGGATATTACGTGTTAATTTTAGTTTACGATCTAAACAAGGTTGGACATTGTTCTGCAAATTCCTTAAATTCAATCGTTCTATACCATATTTTATTATCTTTATAATTTATTGACTATACACATTTTTATAGCCGCCACATCGTAAAAATTGTTTCTTGCTTATTATTTTCGTCTTAGAAACTCCCATACATATTCATTATAAGTTTGTCAGCTAATTTTTAACCATCGTGTTGATTGAACATCGTCGTCACATAATTAATTAATTAAGGTATACATAATTGCGTCATTAATTTATATTTTAATGCTTTCTCATTTTATAACTTTATTCAAACATGCATATTCGGCTAGTTGGGAAATAATGTTAGACACGTAAATCATATTATATTGGAATAAGTTATGTAGCGAGTGACTTGATATTGCTTAATAATTTAAATAAAGCTAATGAAGCATTGCCTGTTCTCGGGCAGTAGTTTGATAATAAATATATTATGTTTTCATTAGCAAGATAAATGGAGTTGCTCGAAATATTATGCACTTAAGAGCTTTATCTTGACGTTTTCACATGCATTTGTAAGTTGTACGAGAATTTTTTGATTGTGATGAAATTCGTGATGACGTTGGTGTTTTAAGTTCAGGTCAAACAACAAAAACCGGATACTTATATCCGACGTTCTTAACTCTGATCAAAGGATTTGTAACTGGATTATTATATCCAAAATTCATAAGCACAAATTGTGAGTGAGCATCAATTTTCTGTTGTCCTAATCCCAATTTATTTGAGTTTGGCTCATCGTTTACATCATCCGTACCTACTTCTCTATTCTTCATACCTACATCTCTATTCTTCATCCATATAAGGACTTTTTCTTTTCTAGCTATATCTTCTTTTGCATAGTCGTTTCTTTGCTCTACTTTTAGTCTTAAACTAAGCTATCCATGTTCATATCCAAACTTGGCGAAAGTTAGGAATATGTATGTACTGTGAGCTAAATGTGTCCATCGAGAGTTGTTTTTTTATGCTTCTATTTTTTTTGTTTAATGTGTTTTCCTTATGTGCTGACCAGCCTGAATTCCTGAACATACTCAGGAGGTCTGCAATCGTCTTTAATCGCAAATGTTATATGCAGTACTTACTTATCTTTTAATTCAATTTACACGCGTGCGCCTTGTTGATCCATAATTTATCGTTTGTAATTCGGTCCGTTATCTTGTAAGGATCTCCATTTCTTTATCTGTCTGGACTCTGTAATATTGTTTTAGTTGGCTCGTTCTTTTTGTTTATTACTCACCATTAATTTTGGTTGCCTAATTCAATCTGGTATTCTGCAGTTTTATCGATTGACAAAGAAAAAGCTGTCGATACAGTACTAAGTTAGTACCTACATTATATTTTGGTCCATTCCAGCGCCTCTGAATTTTAACCACCATTGCACCTTGTCAACCATTGTGACTATAGATATTCTGAATTTCTGCTAATAATTAACAGTATCCCAACTAGTAAGCTGGCTTACACTGTTTATGTAAGGTAAAACAATTTAATGAAGTGTACATACTACAAGTATATAGGCAGGCTGTAGCGCCTGCGACGGGTACAGTAATAGAGAGGTGTGTCGCCACGCCTTGCCGCTGATGTGCCGACGACAAGCTCGCAACTTGGCAGTGTTGATTTTGTTCTACCCATTATTATAAACGGTAATTGTATATTGGAAGTTGTTTATAATTTCCTTGAATTTAAACTTAAGTCCTAAAGGGCAAATATAATGACCTTGATATGATTGTCTGTCAAGTCCTTTGGAAATATTATTTGGTCAATTTCTATGAATTGGAAAATAAGAGCTTTTCATATTAGCCATAGCTATTACTATAAACCAATCTACACGGTAACTGACAAATGCTTCCACTGACTGAATAGGTCCACTCAAAACCGAGTGGTTCTTTCTTCAAAAGACCATCTCAGACACGGATAAGTTAAAGGTTTTGTCGGAACCTTAAAAGAAACTATGACTCTTTCAAATAAAAAAGAATTTTGAGAATCGGTCCACAAATGGGGGAGAAATTAGGTAACATACATAAAAAAAATTATGTATGTTACCTGATTTCTCCCCCATTTGTGGACCGATTCTCAAAATTCTTTTTTTTATTTGAAAGAGTATACTCCTGAGGTGGTCCCATTTTAATTTGATGAAGATCTGGTGCTGATCTTCGGAGATATACAATGGAACTCTTCAAAAATAGACGGCAAATCTGTCGTAATTGCTGGAATCGCTTGGATGTTTGGATGTTTGTTGTTGTTGTTTGTGATGTTGGATGTTTTTGTGTCTTCAAGATTCAACTATTTTTGCTTTCAACTCTTAACCGTTGAGGAGTGGTACTACTCCTCAACGGTTAAGAGCATGAAGACAAGTGATGACTGCTAGATGCGAATACTTGAATAGCGTCAGAAAAAGTACGAAACACGTAATACGTGTCTATGAAAATAATATATAACAACTAAAAAAATGTGTATTGTACACATCTGCATACCCCCTCAGAGCATACAGGCGTGATGTTACCTCATGATAATGTATATTCAATTACATTATTGATGTATACTTCGAAAAAAAAAATATACATACACTCGAACTTATAACCTCCTCCTTTTTCGAAGTCGGTTAAAAAGAAACTATGACGGTATGACCCCTAAGTTTGTTTCAGCTGTTTCTTGTCAGAGTAGTCATGTACGATACACTGACCCAATAAAGTTTTAAAAAAAACTTGTAAAACTGTAAAAACCTTTTTTCCAAAATAAACATAATTTATTGAGAATTGCTTCTACCCCGTAGAATAGAACTCTTTTGAAATGGTTACACCTAAGTTTGCAATATAAACAATTCATCAGTCCAACCTCTAACTAAACTGTCAAGCCTCGTCAAGTCATTTAGCAAATAACAATTTGTCATCAATATAATGCGTTGTCGACTTTCAAGTGGTCTCAAGTTAATTAGTCGATTCAATTTTTGTTGATGTCTTCGTTAAGTTTGGCGAGACCAACATGAGTGTTTGTTTTGCGGTTATGACTAACTTACTACATTTTGACTTGATGACTATTGACGTTTACACTTTTATATTTACGGTTTTAACTGTTACCACATTTTACTGTAACGATGTTGCCGTACTTGGTTTTGAGAGAACTCCAGTTGTGCAACTCTTTATGAAGTGTGATTTAAGCATACGATTACAAATTCCGAGTATTGTACCTACATTTCCGATGTGGATTCTTGAACGTGAATCAGGATGGCCTGCTTTTCGAGGATTTACAAGTAATTTCGTGATGCAATGTACGATTAAGTGGCTTCAGTCATTTTTGAATGCAATGTCCTGCCTACAAATGGTGTATTTATATATTCAATTACGTACCCGTTTGTGGTTTTCGACCATGTTATGCTAACATAAAATTTTTTCATCCTTTACTTCTAAGAACGCTTGCATTTGGTCGTGGTGTCAGTCTTTTAGAAATAAACATTGCGGTATTTACATGCAGTTATTTAATCGTGGTCGGTCGGACGGTCCAGATTTTCTTTAACCTGAATCTAATGCCTGAAATACACACATTTCTGATATTTCTTGTAAAAGTGATCATATACACATTTCGTACCGTCTTACTTTCCAAAATAAGCAATCGATACGCGAAGCTTTTCCACAGATTTTGAAAACTTTATCTTACATCCTACCTTTGTCAGGACAGTAGGGATATTAGCAAACATTTTATTCATCGAGATACAAAAGACTCGACATTAATATTTCAAATAGTTTTATTGTATGAACACAATATAAAATGCTGAGATATTTTACCTCCTCTAAACCGTAGCCGCATTATGAGAGTCGCCGGCGCCGGCGTAGGTCTCACGAATTTCGCGGCGCGGCGCCTGCGCGTGGGCGGCCTATCTTGTACCGCCATCACACGTACACTTGCCACCACACCTGTAACATCTCCCCTACATGAACCCCTTACAAATAAGGCTCAATTTGCTCTACCACAACCGAACAGTGAAATTCGTATGACGGCCCTTTGTTGCCTAGTACGTCTAATTAGTCAGCCTGTTTAGTGCTGTACTTGCCGCAGGCATTTTACTATGCAATATGCAGTGTGAAATTGTGTGATTTATTGATATCTTATGCGTGCCATGAATTTTAGATAAATTAATATTAAACACCCATTTAGGTATATACCAAGTTTTGTTTGGATCTCCGATAACGTCTTTTTTTGGAATTCATAGGAGTTAAGGCTCCATCGCTACGTCTACAACAATACAATAATATGTGCTTTATATTGACTGTCTGGCCAGTGGAGACGTCGTATTTCAACAGTCGTGTACAGATTCATCTGCCAGTGCTTATTCATAAGAATATTCACAAGTGACATTAAAACTCCTTGTATGACGTTTTTGTTCAGTCTCGTTGTCGACGGATATCAAAGAGTATATTTCGTTGAATTTATTGCGCTCGCCCGCGGTATCGTCTGCGTTGAATAGCTTGTATCGTGTGATATATTTTTCCTCAAACCGTCTTTTAACTGTTCGCGTTGTACACTGTCGTCTCGTGTTTGCTCTTTGTGTTGATATTGGCTGGATATTGGACGTTCTGCGGACTTCTTTCCAATGTAACAATGCTACTTTCATTCCTGTGTAAGTTATAGTTGGAAGTTATCATTGAAGTTATTACGCCACTCGCTTGAGTCACGCGTGAGGTCCTGAATCAGAAATATGAGCTGAAAAGCGGCGGCACGGTGGCGCCAACGTGAAATTAATCTGAATCGTGTATCAGAAACTTCCAATTTAAAAATGTTTATTGGAATTAAATGAGAGCATGGTAAATATTGCTCATTGTGAGTAATGAACCACTCATTACTTACTGTCGTTATCTCAGCCAAAATTATGACATTCATTTGAGAAATTGGTTTGTGTCATGGAATAATTTGTTTATTTATTAGAATAATATTGATCGAACACCCACGTATCGAATTACCGCCTGTGTAGGTATCGTTTCGCCGCCTAAAATTAACAAAGGTCCGTTGTTGCTACCGATTTGTCGCGACCGGGTGATTTATCTTCAATAAATTTATCGCTCAATCAACGTCGTCGTACGCGCAAGTTCGCGCCGCCGCTGATTGGATTTCTTCATAATTACATCTTTTGACACGTACGCGCCAAGTTTCGTACTTCACAAGCCGGGGCATGAGATCGTGGGAGCACCGTGTAATCAGCTTTCTTGACTGTCTTGTTTTGATCTGATACCAAGGAAATATTGTTTAACAGAACTGATACAATTAGTACTTCCGAAGTACATAATTTTCCTACTTAAAAATTGTTTTCAACATTTTTCCTTTCGATGATCTGTCTCTGCATAATCTTATAGGAAGCCCTCCTTAACCTCGGTTTCATCTGAAGATTCCTAAATACTCTTAAGCAGTAATAGAGGGACTCAAGGCGAAGCATAATTATGCCCAACGTAAACCTACGTCGTCACAAATTGCAGACACTTTATTAATTTAACAAAACTGAACTCCATTAAAGCATTTCCAGATTCTCTTAACTCTTCGCCGGTTGCGTGCGCCGTGCATATTTAAAGCAACGCGTTGAAGGGCGGAGAGTTTTAGCATGGTTTCGTTTACACGTCATCCGGTTGTCATATCAGATAATATTTTGGTGGTTATTAACAGAGATCGCCGCCCCTGATAGTGACCATATTACATTATTAGGTATGTACGCACTTAAAATTAAATGTTAAACGACAATGATTCGTGCTTTCATGCCCATTAAGGGTTTTGGATGAATCGTTGTTGAATACTTGTCCATCTCGGGTGACATAAGTCGCTACGGCTTAATATGCAATGTTTAAGGATCTCTATAATTTTATGATTTAATTATTTTTATGAATTTCGAATAGGATATAAGTTCTACATATAATAGAGACAGTCATTCTCAGGCATTATTTCATGGGCAAAGCTGGCGGTGCAGTTACTATTTTCTTTGAACAGTGGACTATTTTTCAAGTGTTTCAACTTCCATTAGCTTCACTTTTTTAACTTTACTGAACTTCCTTGTTGCAATGCATTATGGAATCCATAAAAGCTGTGTTTTAGTAACTGTTTATAAATGTATGTGGTACCTCCACAGACGTCCCACTTTAATCAACTTACGAGGTATCATCACCTGTTATTATCCCAGCAACATGCGGTAAATGATTTAGTTGAAATTGAACGTTCAAACACCGGTATCTGTGGAGGCTCTGTGGATTTTTATGATTGCACCGTCATTGCTGCACAACGGGTGTAATTTCTCAACTAAGCCGACACACCTTCCAATAAAAATGTATGGAATATGCAGCAAATCATCTCAAACGAGGCGTTTATTCCGGATATTTATTTTTTGCAAAACAATCAAAAGGATAGCCAGTTTTTGAATTGAAATTCACTTAAACGTTTATTAGGTTTACATACCTTATTTGGAAGATATTCAGCATGTTTTTATCTCTTTTTTGGGTAGGTTTCCAATACGTAAGAGTGTTGATCCGGATTCCGGAAGCACTTAAAACAAACAGTTCGCATTCCAATCGTCAATATTTTTTATTTTGTCCTGTTCTGGTGAAGCTGAAAGGTTCAATACCATTACTCATAAATCGTAATAGGTAGCTCCGTAATTCCGGACGACCATTCTCTTTAATTGTCATAAAATACAATCTTGGTTGAGAGATTTAAGCTCGTGCGCGGACGCACAAAAAGAATACAATTAACTCTTAATTTTGCAACACCCGAAAAGCGATCTCTTGTAGGGTGACCACTAAGTATCGAGTTATCTTAGTACGGTTACAACTCGCGTCCTTCGGTAGCACGCATATTGGCATTCCAAGGCTGAATTCCCTCTATTTTAAGATATTTATCGAGTAAGTTATGAGAACATTATCACACCCTTAAAACGCTTTGCGGTCCAATTTAAATTTTATCAGCATACCTATAGGTAGTTAAGATCCCGTTTCGGCAATGAAGCGATATTGAGTTCGGACTGACAGTAAATAATCAGGATACATTGAAAATAAATTCACATATATTTAACAAAAATGGCTTGTTGTGACGTAACGAAAGCTTTTTCGGATTGTTGATTTATGGTTTTGTATGATTTATTGTAATATCTTAATTTGTGCATTGTTATTCGCAACGCCTGTCTTCGTTAGTAACTTTCTTTTTGAGAATTCAATAAATTATCAAAATGAATTCAAGAAAGGATGTCCAATCAAGTTTGCTTTATTTGAAAGCTTTGGTTCGTCATCCTAACTTTTATAACGATAAAAAAGCAATTTATAAGACAAATTCTGAATCTACTCTCGAATCATAACGATAGATTGGAAAAGCACAATTGACGTTACCGTAAGTAGGACATATTATTATCCTCAAGATACGTAAAGATCCACATGACTTTTATACACCGTCATAATCGATTTGAAGGTGTCTGGAAGGGGTTTTGATTATCCCATAATTTCCCAAACGTTGGGTTACACGAGGAGTATCATCTCTGCCCATCAAGCCACCCAGTACGTTCTTAAACTGAATTTCGGCGCGGTGGTCGCAATTAGGCGCGATAAATGCTCCCGACATCCGATACGATACACCGGCTTTTCATTCGATTAATCGGTCGAAACGAATACGGAATCCCATTTTAACAGGTCGTACCTTTTAGTTTTTTATGTAGCACCTCGTGCGATATTTTGGTACTTATCTCAGCTTGTTCTCATATGATCTTCGAATTGTAACCTCAGAAGGTTAAAGCTGGTTTGACTTATGATTGCAATTATTTTAAGCTATTGCATAGCTTCTATCGCGGGCCTTGAGCGTGGAGACCGAATCCAGAAATTCCGTAACGAAAATATTTCAACCAGGTTGCTATGGTTACGGAAAATAACAAAGTTGTCAACTAAAGTTGTCAAATTAAATAATTGATAAAAAATGCTATGCAATAGCTTTACCGCGGCAGTCTTCGAGTGCCACACGTTTTTTTTTGTTTAATAAGCGCTACTTGATGTACGATGGAATATTAAGATTGAGACTGAGGACTGCTTAGTCGCAAGCTGCGGCATGAGGCCCTGGGCAGGGTCTATTCCCAGGTCGGTTGTTAATGGGTTAGTGGGTCTTTCCATAAGGAATTAATCAGTAGCAGCCCTCATCCATTTGTGTCATCAATCGGATATAGGCTCTCCCTTTATTAAATGGGTCTTTAATCTGTAATTCCCGATGAAGACGTGATATTATGCTATGTTATTAAGAAGGTGTAAGTTTCATTTACTACCAGATGGGATGTTCTTGGCAATCTTAAGCTAATTGATCTTATTGAAACCCCTATGTTTCTTAACACATTTGGCTTTTAAATTAGTTAACGGCTAGCAACATAAGTTTTTCTGTATTGACAGAGCCCGCATTTGTAAGAAGTCAGCCACATATCAATTATTCTGACACCGAATGCTTTTTTGATCATTACTCAATTACATTGTTAAATTTTATGTCTTACTCTCAATATTCGACCGTAACGAGGGTCATATCTGTGACATCAATATCAATTGATTGTGGTTTATAATATATGTATACATCAACAACGTTTAATTTATAGTATTTATATGGTTGTTGGTGTACCAGTCATGTAGGAATTTTAAAAAGACATCTTTTGGTACACATGTCCAATTGTCCACATACATAACAGAATATAATTAGTAAAGGCACGAACAATTCCTAGACAGGTCACGAATTTGAATGAGTCAACTCCACCCTTTTTAAATCTACCGCAGCAGTCGACTCGGTGTCAAAAGAGAACAAGTCAGTAACGATCCATAAAACAATACAAAAAGCTCAACCATTACAAGGCGACAAAACTGTAATATCAATAGAACACAATGGGAACAATAGTTGCCCTCTGTCAATTATGCCATCATTACCATTGGAATAAACGACGTAACGGATCAGATGATTGTCAAAAAACAACATGATGACAACGCAACGCGGCCACGACTGCATATCGCCACAAATACAAACAAAACTCATTCTTATACTCCAATAAATAAAATGTTTAATTCCTTCGAAAAAACTTTCGATGATCTTGCATATTTTAAAATGTCGAAACAGTTACCCTATAAATGATTTATAGACCGCGGCGCCGTCTTAATTTTTGTCACTTAACAATGTACAATGTATCTGAATAATTAAGTGTCGCGTTAATAAGTTTCTTTATGCATTGTAATTAGGTGATTAGGAAATTAGAAAGATGATGTGGTTGAGCCTGTTCCACCGGCTTATTATATTACCAGTAGAAGTTATGCCATCTGCATCAAACCACTAGCCAGGCATCATTATCCATGTATGATTATGTTGTTTCATCTGCATGCTTTGCTACTGGCACGTGAATTTCAAGTAGTCAGTATTACTATCGTGGATCGTCGAGAGAAAGTCACAGAAGTGATTTGGTGCTTGCATCGTGATAAGCTGCTACAAGCTCTTTCTTGCAACCTCGTAAATTCTATTTGGTATCGGCTCCGATTTGTACCCTGAAATTTAATACTCGAACTTAACGTTGACTCACCCAAAACGTTTCAATTTTGCGAAATGTCTACATGCTTTTGTGTATCTACTTTGTTTTGTGTTGACGTTGTTCAATTTGTACTATTATTCATTTTATTCAAGTCTCGATACTTAAGTTCCTTCCTTGACTTGATAGATTTACTGTCTACTATTTACTAGTGAGTCTACATCATTATTTAATATATTCTGATCACTATCATATGATTTGCGAAGGCTGCTGCCACGCTGTTTGGATTCTTATTATTTATTAATATAGGTTGGCTTTTTGTTGTATGGTCTCTGAAACGTATTTGCGATTATTTGTACCTCGCATTTGTCAAATATGATCGAAGCGTGCGAAGGTGTTATTCGTTTTGTCGACACGCGATCGAGAGATAAGTCCGGAGCTTGCCACTTGTAATTTGATGGGAGGTCCTCGGGCTTTAACGCTTTATTTTTTGTAAACCACTCTGTACTGTTTATGCAGTGGTCTGTTTTTTTATGATAAATTGATTTGAGCGATTTAAAATCTGGTTGGCAAATACTCATTGAATATGAATACGTTTCGCAATCATTGAACATACGTACAGGTAGTTACGTTTCAGCTACCGCGGTTATTTATTTATACACATATTTGACTGGATTCATTAATAAATCATGGCATAGCCTGGCAACTGGGTACAGCCATTACGAGACCGGGCATAATTTATATCAATTTGATAATTTAATGTGATAAAAATCTCGTACGTTTCACTTTAAGATTATGCTTATCTTCAAATGAATACATCTCAATACCGTCACGTCTCCGCAGGTGGTGATCCTCCTCCCTTCGGCTGTGCAAATGTACGTACATGTTGTACGTCGTAAAAATGACAATCTTACATTTATTGCCTTGTAGGACACATGTAAGTAATGTCTTGTCGTGTCGTATGGTTTTTGTCAGCGGGCTATCGTCGATTTATTGAATCGCATTGTTGATTATTTTATTAACGACTTCTTTCGATTGCGTGAACGTTACTCGCAATCACAACTTAAATCGCCGCGCCACATGTTGTTCTGTTGAGAGGCTTGACGAACCAATGTTTATCACAAGTTATAAATAGCTGTTACTTTTGCTAATGACGTTGCTGGAACATCTACTTATTTATGAGCCGTGGTTCAGTGGTTGCTATAATGATCTCTAACAATTACACCTAGTTGCAGTTACATGAGAGATCAATACGGAGCGTCGACATAACTCCTTGTCATTATTTATTTCACCTGCTGTAATGCACTAACGAATGGGTACAGTCTGCAGAGAACATCTAATTAAAATTGTAAGACCGAATTTATTTTATTAAAAACTATCTGACAGCTCACTCTACGGTCTGTGCAAATCTACCTTAGCAATTTCTTGCGACAGCCATTAAATTGAATTCGGGTGGCCAATCCTCATTTTTGGGACCACACCGCAGGATCAATATAATAACAATTATCGTCAAAACCATCAACAAAAATAAAATGTCATATTTAAATACCGGTAAATAAATAAATATTTTATTTTGTTGACGTTAATCGAAGGTAGAGCCAATAATGTAGGTGCGTATCGGTGCGTGCAGATCCGACTTGTGATTGAGAGTTACGATTGTCATTAATATCGTAATGGAATCGATTTATGATCGAGAATCATCTCATCGATTTTATTGCGCGGTCTGTACAGCATTTAATTCTAAATACATTTGAAGGCAACCTTATTACAGGCTGCTAATTTGTAATCATGTTTGCGATGCGTAATGATTTTTTGTTCGCTTGTTATCGAGATGAGAATATCGATAGTTAAATCTTGGGATATTGTTTTTAATAGCTAGATCACGGTTCGTTTCAATTGATAATGAGAGAGTAAATAAAAAAAGGTGTTTTGCCGTCACGTCATCCTTTCAGGGCTCTCGTTATAAGTGCTTCGCCACAGGGCAGTAAAATCAAAATTGCGTCGTTTTTCGAATGCATGTTGTATGTAGTCAAGGTTTAATTTTGTGTGCCACCGCATTTTTTACATTGATATTCGCGGTTTCAATAAACTTCTTTGTCCAGACTGCGTTTTATTTGTTCCGGTGCTTTAATGTTAATTGAAAATCGTGGTAAGTGCACCCGATGAGGTCGCGACTGTTTAAAGTATTGTTCGACGTTTATTTTAGTTGATTCGACAAATTCTTCTGTGATTTTCCTTGCATTTGTTAGTAAAGTAATATCACCTTTGCATCTCTCATTAAACAGACTGTAACTATCAAGTTCTAACCAAATATTCGTGGATATATTTCACGAAAGAAGAATCTCCAACAGCAGTAGTGTTCATTTAAATTATTAACTTAATGATGAAAGATTAACTTGGTAAACCATCACACGTATTCTGTATTGCGTATATTTACATTCATATGATTGTCAGACTGTTAAGCAATTAATTAATTGCTCGATTGCTTCTTGGTACCGCCGAAAAGAAGATGTCGGTGCATCATTTTCGGCGACTTTCACATGTCACCGATTAATTTTAATCGATCACATAAAATGTTATTAATCAAGGAACAATATTCAATATTTATGCATATTTCTCCGTATCATAACTACGTGGATTTATTTAAATTGCCGTCTGTTAATTTATAAAGGCCACCGGCGAATCCAAATTGAAAATTAACCCCATTTAGACACACCTCCTGGCGCTCATTTTTTTACTTTCTTTTTATATCATGTCAACACCGTCGATAAATTATTACCACTCCTAACAAGCTATTATTATGGATCCTGACATTTTATTTAAGGTAATTTTGGGCAAAATTGAAAATTTTCACCCAAAAATTTTGCCCTGCGGTGCAACAGGAATGGGTTTTTAAGATTTATGTCCAACGATTTTAGAGTTATTTAAAATTCTAATTCATTGTTTATACAATCGATTTCTTGGAATGGTTAACTGTTTGGTTATCTGGTTCGATATAACTTAAAGTCTTAAACGGTGACGTTTTCATGTTGTTAGCATACAATTTTTTTTATTTTAACCTGTGTCGTGTGTCGAAAAGTCTCAAAGTGGATCGAGTCAGGTGGCCCTCATTGGGCATAGTTCATTGACACTGGTCAGGTAGGGCCAGTAGATGATTGATCTGCTCCCTTATCACACGCCGTCGCCTACGTGCGGCTTTCTCAAAGACACATTGTCTACAGGCAGAGAAGCGTACGCTAATAGCACTACAACTTTGCCCAAAACACAATCTCAGTCGTTAATTTATTTTTACTCTATGTCTATATTTTTCGTTGTTACAGAGCGTACAGTCGTGGAACAAGGAGATAAAAGAAATGTAAGTAGATTTTTTTTCATATTTTTTATTGTGTATAAGATCTGCGTATCGTGTAATGATATAGTTTATTTATTAGGGAAAGTGCGGACAGCACAGATGAAATAAATATTGAAAATTAGCGTCAATACGAGAGTTGAGATCAATTTCATGGATATCATTTTACGTTACCAATTTACATTTGAATGCAGTCCTTAATTCCACTTGATTAAGATTTAATTTAAATTTTAATAATTACGTTGCTGTAAACGTGTGGCGCCATCTGAATGTGAGTGGACATTTTGTAAATTGAAAAACTGACAGTTTGCAGTAAGTGGCTCCAAGTGCTTTCACTGTAATGATGATGAGATAATTGAATTTTCAATAAGGATCGGTGTGACATAGAGTTTTTACGATATTTGATCAAGTATGATTTATAATTATAAAAATGTTGATAGAATTTTCATCAGTGAATTAAACTTCAGTTATTATTTGCCAAAGCCTTGCTCTAAGCAACAGAAGCCTTTCCTTAAAAACAACACTTGAATGATGAGTGCATTTTCAAGATTGATTACAATTGCGGGCTGTCTGATAAGTGTGTTTTATTGTTTGAAGAAAAACTTGTTAAAACGCCATAATTATGCAAATGTTTGCCGACGTGCAGTAGGTAGGCCGGCGCCGTAACTAATTTAGAAAGTTATTTTTATATTTAAACTGTTGCGTCCAACAATTTTCTTCAAGTTATTTATTTAACGCCGACGGGTACATAGTTTTCTGTAATTGGACATTATTTGGGTTTACTCCTACGTACCAATCCGTCATCTCGCGCCGGTTAGGTAGCCATTCATTCTCTCACGTTTAAAATTAAAATGCTCTTTATTTTTTTTGCAGATGGGACATACCAGCTTTACTCGAGAAAGTTCCGACATTGGGAGCAGTCATAGATTTGACGAACACAGCCCGGTACTACAATCCTGACGTAAGTAAACACAAATTATAAGTCTTTAAGACAAACTTGTTAAAAGTGACAATGTAGTAGAGTTAAAAGAGTATCCAGACACTTTCGCACATACCGCATACCGAAACGGACATCTTCGTTCCATAAACATTCCTCTGTGGTTGTTAATAGTAATGAAAGGGAACAACCACTCTGCGCTAGCTAACAAATGTAAGACAACGTGTAGGGCTAGTTACGACTTACTTGTTCGGATAGCGCCCGTAGGAATCTCGGCCCGCCCGGCATGTGTTAGAATACCGGGAAGCTATAAAATTATGTTTAGTTTTACGATTGAAAGTCACATTTTCCAGTACGATGCTTTGTTCGTTCTTGCGTCTGATTGCCTTGCATTCATCTTCTAGCATAATCCGATCGTAAAACATGGTTTCCATGGAGCAGTTGACTTTAGCCCGTTGTAGTGCAAGTCGCCAAACGACATGCCCACAGCTCAAGGCGTTACCCAGCTCTTTATCCTACTTAATTTATAGTCATGCTGCTATTTCCATAATGTTATGATGTAGGTGTTAATTAAGTGATGATAGCTTACGCCGGCTTTGGATTCCAGCAAATAATTTTCCTATGTAGTTTACTTGATAAGACGAAATAACTAGCTAGTATTGTTAACGTAATTTTAGGACTCCCGTTTAGGAAAGACGTAAATGTCAGCAATTAATTTCTGGCTCTACGTCGTTTGACATTGATTAAACTAGCTGATTGCCGTTCCGACTGGCGCCATAAGCTTCAAGACTCTGCCATTGGTCTTGTGATCGCAACTGCTGAGCACGAGGTCCTAGGTTTTGTTCCTAGAACAGGCAAAATATTATTGAGTTTCTTCCTTCAGGAACTTCTCAGTAGCATCCACGGAGTCTGGATTTATCCCCAAATGTGGTCCCGTATTCGGGTAAACTTTTGCCCAACTCTTCAGGGATAACACACGTGATGTCAAGTCCCACATAAACTTTAACCTTTTTGACAAACAAAACGGCACACAATGAGGAACACGCTACAAACTTCACAGAGACAAGGCTGCAAGTCGACAAGGCGGCAAATTCTATGAAGAATGTCTGTCGGATAGCTGTGAACGCAGTAAAGCTGGTTGTGACACACAATTGTGACTTGGCCCATTATCCACACCTCAACACTCGTAATAAATGTTCAGGGCTCTCCTGATACATTCGTCGCCATTGTGATGGCCCATGCTGCTTTGCTAATGTGTATGACGAGTGAGCACCGTTATTCGACTGTCGGCTGTGAAATTTTGCTGGCCGTTGAGAGGTCAGCTTTAAGAACTTTATGCTCTTGGTATTTTGAGGTTTTAAGTCAAAGGGCACTTTTGTGAGACAGATTTTTTAATTTCCTTTCATTTGGCACACATTGTGCTAAATAGGGGGGGGGGGGGGGGGGGGGGTGTTCAACAGTGTCTGCTCAAACTGAAAGGTCTTTCCGAAATCTTTCAAGTCATTTTACAAAAACTGGTTTAGCCCAATTACATTTTGAAACGATTTTCTTTCTTTAACTGAAAACCGTTCTGTTTTTGCACTCATATAATTATAGTTTACTACATATCGCACGTCCTCTAATTGTTACGAACACAGAAATAGCAGTTTTGAAGTTTTTTGTGTGTTTATCGATTCTTTCAGTAAAAACTGTCGCTTGTACCATTCGGTGACTTATCTCGGGGTATTGAAATAGGGTTGTTGACTAATTTTTGGAATCGCTTTTATTTTATAGATAGACCCTATATATACGCAAAAAAAAATATTAACTGAAAAATTATGACATATTTAAATAAGAAAAATCGTAAATAAAAATATTTTTAAAAATTCCGGCTAAAACGCTCTAAACTGTCAAATGGCTGTGATGACGTCACGGGCCGTTTTGAAAACTTTACGATCTGTCACATTGCACTGATCTTGATTCAGTTCTTAGGAATATACTTTAAAAACTCTAAAATGAATACGACGATTTACAATAAATGTTGTACAGTGCCGATGTGCAAAAGTACGTCAATCAGTACGCCTCAAAAACTTTTCATAAGCTTTCCAAAAAGGGCAGAAATAAGGAGAAAATGGTTAACAATGGCTAGAAGACATCCAACATCATTGTCAACAACTTGTAGGTACCAGCTATTTTTTACCCACGACGGAACGGAGACGGTATATGCGTTTGGGGTGAGAGGTTGTTTTGTGAAGATCACTTCGATGTAAGTTCTAAATAAACTACTTAAAAGTAAATATCAAAATTAAATAAATGTGTTTGAGTGTCTTCCAAAATTTTCGTTTATTACTTGTTTGTTAATGTTATTGTTTGTTTACTGGTCCACTTTTAGGTACCTACTTAACTATTGCAGCTTTAAAATGATAAGGAAATTATATACAATATACTACAATGGGCAGGCAGGCAGGCAGGCAGGCTGGGTGTAGTAGGGGCATCTCGAATAATGATGAGACCAGGGCCCCGAGTCTGCTATTCAATAGTGTCAGAATCATAGATATAGAATTCCGTAGATTGGGCTTGAGAGTGAATGAGAGCTCCCGCTTTAGCGGAACTTTGCTGTGTTAGAAAGAGAGAGAAAGTGACGCTGTAAACAGGGCCAAAACACGTATTGCTACCGGCCCATACCGGCCCCGGTAACTGTTTACGCGAGCGTTTCGGCAATTATTTAAGTGAACTACAGTGATAACCCGTGATTGAATTACCATAATACGATGGTTTCTTGTGCAGTACCAGGATGTGAATCTTCCAAAAAGAAAAATCCCCAGGATTACTCGTTTCACCAGTAAGTTTACAAGTTGTTTACATCGTTATTTCTGCAATAACAATGCACTTAATAAGCCGGCTTTAAGCAAAATATTATGAGAACATTATTTTATTTACGATCTAGATGAATTAGCATGCCTAAAACCGACGTATTTGAGAAATAACAAATAGAGAAATACGAAGGAGTTTTATCCTCACTTTTTAGTGATGCGATGGCCTAATTTTTGTTGATATCGACAGCTAAGATAGCGTCTTACAAATGCATAGTCTTAGAAAAATAGATTATATGTAGGTACTTATTGTAACAAACAAAATAAAATATAGATACACAGACATATATCAATGGTTTTTGGTCTCGTTTGATTGTTGACATTACCAATCTACGGAATTCTATATCTATGGTCAGAATGGTCGATCATTGATCTCATATTGGTTGATTTACGACAAGCCAAAAAGTACCTTAAGTCGACAGGCATAAGGTACTTTTTGGCTTGTCGTCAATCAACAATTATGAGATCACTGATCGACCATTCTGACACTATTGAATAGCAGACTCGGCGCCCTGGTTGTTTAAATTGAAATAAAGATGAGATCAGCAGTGGGATAGCACAGTATATTCATTCGTGGTTAATATTTTACAAGCAAGTTACAAAGTACAATAGAATATAAACAACCCGTAACTAAGCTTATTTAAATCAATGACAGCAGTGTGTTACATATGATTATTTCTCGCAGGCCAGTATATACATATAAATATACGACCTCCAATACGCCCCCTTAATCTATTACACATGCATATTACTTCTGTATTCGGTACATAAAAATAAATCAAATACTAACACTTCTGTGTTTAACTGTACTAGCTTTATACATAAGTATAGTACAAAAAACAGAAGAATAACAAAGAAAAGAATGCATAACAAAACTACATAGAAAATTATCTATTACCAAAACAACATAAAAATAAACATTTAACTACTCATCGCCCCCTTAATAGAATAATTTGATAGGGATAAATCCTTTAAAAATTCTCTTAACTTCGGGCTGTGAACACTTTTAGTTAAAATGTCGGCTATCATATTATTAGTTGACATGTACTTTATCTCGATTTTGTTAGTAAGTACACACTCGCGAATAAAATGATATTTTATGTCTATATGTTTCGTCCGATTATGCATCATCTTGTTACCTGCAATTTTATGCGCCGACTGATTGTCATTGTAAATTACTACCGCTTTACTATCCACAGCTGTTAAACTATTTAGTAAACTCCGTAAATAGAGAGCTTCCTTCGAAGCTTGACTTAATCCTACGTACTCTGCTTCTGTACTTGACAAGGATACTGTCGCTTGCTTCCTACTCTCCCATGACACTATATTTTTACCTATTTTGAAAATTAATCCTGTGAAAGACTTTCTATCAAGTGCCCCTCCCCAATCTGCATCTACGTAGCCTCGTAAGTCTAAATCTCCCGACTTCCTAAAAGTGAGACAAAGGTTAGACGTACCTTTTAAATACCTTAAGACCCGTTTCGCACATTTAAAATGTATTTCATCATAGCATGAATTGAATTGTGAAAGTACACTTACCGCATGTGCTATGTCTGGTCGCGTATTACAGGCCAAATAGTTTAGACAGCCTATTAAGCTTTGATACGGCAGATCGCAATGGGAATTCGTCGATCTTTCTAATTTCATACCGACTTCCATTGGGGTTAAAACTGGCTTAGCGTCTTTCATGTTAAAGTCATTCAAAATATCCGAAATGAACTGTTGCTGATCTAGACAAATAACATCTTTGTCCCTCCTCAACCTCATGCCTAAAACATGCCTAGCCTGCCCTAAATCTTTCACTTTAAACTTGTCAAGCAAATTGTTTTTTAATTTCTGCTTTTCTTGTTCACAATTTCCAAAAATAAAAAGGTCATCTACGTAAATAACGACAATCAACTTCTTGTTGTTTTTAAACTGCTTTTGATACAAACACGGTTCTATTTTTGATTGTACAAAGCCTAAATTCAACATTTCTTTATCCAATTCCATGAACCAAGCATTTGAAGCTTGTTTCAATCCATACAAAGAACGCTGCAATTTGCATACCTTGGTTTCTTGACCTTTCACTACTGCTCCTTTTGGTTGGAGCATGTAAATGTCCTCTTTAATTTTTCCGTATAAAAAGGCAGTCGTGACATCCCATTGGTCAATAAACCAACCGTATTCGACAGCTAACGAGAACAACAATCTTAAAGTTGAGCTTCTTACTACAGGAGAATATGTCTCAGTATAATCTACACCACATACCTGTGTGAAGCCTTTTGCTACAAGTCTAGCCTTGTACTTTGTTACCTTGCCATCGCTATCTTTCTTGATTTTGAACACCCATTTGCATTGGATAGGCTTCTTATCAGCTGGAAGATCCACCAACGTCCAAGTCTGGTTCTCCTTCAGTGACATAAGTTCATTATCTATCGCTTTTTGCCATAAATCACCATCTGGTCTCGCCAACGCTTCATTAATAGTCAATGGATCACCATCAAGATTGCTCTCCTTGGCAAACATAACATTGCATCCGTACCGGTCCACTTGTCTGCGTTCTCTTAAAGGATACCTCCTTTCTGATTCAGGTATTCTGACTTCTTCTTCAGTCAATACGTCATCAGGTACTCGCTCTGGTACTATAGGTTCAGGTCCTATGTCCTCCGATACTTCTACGTTCTCGTCTTCAGTATCACGATGCATATCGTTGTGAGCCTCTAAATGTTCAGATCTGCTTGTAGATACGTTCGGTAAACTGGAAGGAACAGAATCTTTATTTAGGTTTATGATTACTTCCGACTTTTCTACGTTTTCCTTTTGGAGAAAGACGTTTTCCAGAAATTTCACATCTCTCGCAGTCGTCACTTCACCTGTCTTAGGATTCATCAGACGATAACCCTTCTGATTATCAGGATATCCAATAAAAATCATCGGTTCCGTCTTCATGTCCAGTTTCCGTCTCTTTTGCTTTGGTATCAATCTATATGCCAAACAACCAAAGATTTTCAGATGACTAACATCCACATCTTTTCCATTCCAAAGCTTCTCTGGTACCGCATTATTCAATGCTTTCGTAGGGCTTCTGTTCTTTAAGTAAACAACAGTATTTACAGCCTCGGCCCAATACTTCTTGCTCAAGTTCGATTCTGACAGTAATGTTCTTGCCTTCTCTATTATGGTACGATTCGCTCTTTCTGCGACAGAATTATGTTCCGGCGTGTACGGTACAGTCGTCTGGTGTTTTATACCTGCAGACTTTAAAAATGATTTAAATTTACCATTACAATACTCCGCGCCGTTGTCAGATCTCAGACATTTAATCAATTTACTTGTCTCATTCTCAACTTCCGCCTTATATTCACGGAACTTATCGAATACTTCGCTTTTGTTCCTCAAAAAATAAACATGAGTCTTTCTAGTATAATCGTCGATAAATAGAAGAATATACCTCGAACCACCGAACGATGGCTCCTCGATTGGTCCACAAACGTCGCTAAAAACCAATTGTAAGACCTCGTTCGCTCTCGTACCTTGCTTTTTAAAGGGACTTTTGCATGTCTTTCCTTCTATACATGGAATACACGGCTCGCATAAATCGGTACTCTTAAATTCCATACCGCTTACTAAAACTTTCATTTTATTCATATAATTACGCGATAAATGAGCTAATCTTTTGTGCCAAACGTTCGAAATATTTTCATTTTGTTTTGACAATGTCACATTCACGACGTTATTTTGATTTTCTGTCAACTCATAAATTCCGCCGATCTCTTGACATCTTGCAATAATTTGTTTTTTACTTTTAATCATGCAACCTTCTTTGTCAAAATTCATGCAATAATTTTTCTTGGTCAAATCGCTCACCGAAATTAGGTTCATGGATAAATCAGGAACATGTAAAACGTTTTCTAAAATTAATTTTCCGTTTTCGCTGACTTGTGGCTCAGCATTTCCTCGTCCTTTCACCAATAACTTCTCTCCGTTTGCTACTGCGATCTTCATGTTGCCGTTTACATGTGTGTAAGACAACAATTTGTTTTTATCATGGGTCATATGATTTGAGCACCCACTGTCTAAATACCAATTATCTTTGTTTATCGCCCCCTTTGTATTCAGGCAGATATTCGCGGTTTTTATCCGCTCCATGCATTCGGACGCCTTGTGTCCTTGCTTGTGGCACTTAAAACACTTGTAGACGAACTTCTGCTTACGATCATTAGTTTTAGTGTTAGATCTAGCATCGTTCTGTACTTTACGTGTTACTAAGGCTTTTTCGTACTCTGTGTTCAACTTACTCTGTCTACTTCCTTCTTGTAACAATTTCATTTTGATTTGCTCCAACGTGATTTCTTTTCCACTATTATCTACAGCCATAATGAGAGGGCTGTACTCTGCGGTCAATCCACCCAGCAAAATCGATATGATCCAATCATCAGGGATTGGAGCATCTATATCTGACAATTGTTGTGTCAGGAACGTAATTTTTGATAAGTAGCTTTCCATAGAATCAAAATTCTCCAACTTACAGTTAAAAAGCTCTCGCTGAATATGTATACGTCTTCCCCAACCTTTGTCTTCATACGCTTTCCGTAAGCTATTCCAGGCTTCTTTCGCAGTCTTCGCATTGTAGACGTGGGTAAAGCACTCTGGTTCCAACAACAAGCATATTGTTGTTCGTGCCTGCCTGTCTACGTCAGCATTCACTACATCTGTAGAAATTACTCCCCACCAGTTTTTATTTTCCAAGTAATTTCGCACCAGGAATTTCCAATTTGGGTAGTCGGACGAATTTTTCAGCCTCTTAATACCACTTATGCCAACCTCAGCTGACATTATTGCGATTTCGTAAGTTTCACAAGCACACAAATAATATTTAAACCACTCAACTTATAAATAATGCTCTAGCATTTGTGCTTCTGGGATCTGGGCCCATAACCAATTGAAATAAAGATGAGATCAGCAGTGGGATAGCACAGTATATTCATTCGTGGTTAATATTTTACAAGCAAGTTACAAAGTACAATAGAATATAAACAACCCGTAACTAAGCTTATTTAAATCAATGACAGCAGTGTGTTACATATGATTATTTCTCGCAGGCCAGTATATACATATAAATATACGACCTCCAATAGTTTACCTACAAAGCTTTTTTTTTGTTTTTGCCGTGGTTTGTATCACAACATATAGTACTAAAAATTTGCACATAACGTAACTTTTTATTTTGTTGAAGATAGATGACAAGTTTAAAGTTTTAAATATATGTATATAAAACGAGTAAGTTAGAAGTCTCTTTCATTCATAAAATATATCACTTTATTAAAACTTACAGAGACTACTTACACTTAAACCAACTTATCTATGTAGGTGGCAAAAAACGGAACTAAAATAAATGTACCAAGTTTGATAAATAGATGTAATTTTGCTTGACAAGTAGCGCCACCATACTGTTATGTACCTACTTCAAAACTCCGACGCACAAAAAATCGTGTTTGAAGCAAAGAACCAGTAGAGAATTAATTTCCGATAAGTTAGAACCATTTCGTTTCATAAATCCAGGCTCCATTGTGATAAATAAAGTAATTTTAATAAGTTATTGAAGAAAATCGTTCACAGCTGATACTTTTGCCTTCGATATGACAGATAAATCAGCTAGTCTCGTGGCTCGTGACGTCATCGCGCTCTGATTGGTGTTTAGAGTCACGTGATAGTGAGTATGAAATAACGCAATTTAAAATAATTTTAATTAATTAAAGACAAAAAATTAGTTTCCTAGAGTAATAATTTAGGATTCTAAAAACTGTCATTGATTTTTAAAACATAAAGTTATATGAATTTGTAATATGAGTCAACAACCCTATTGAGTGAGAAAAACCTAACATATTTGTTTTATGATAGTGCATGCAATAAAGTCTGGCGTCCAGGGGGTCTAAAATGACCTCTTTAGCAGATCAGAATATGAATTGCGTTAAAAAAGCGTAAAATGGACCTTTCATAATAGTTAATGTCGTCTAGGTCGTATTTTACGAATTTTAACGCAATTCATATTATTTTCCTATTTCTGTCATTAATTTCGTCGCATGTTCATAACGCACATTCAATACAAAGCCGACGATGAATAAACTAGATGAAATATGGAAAACACGTACATGCTTCGGACAGGTATACATATCACACAGTTGATTGGAGGAGGCAGGTTAGCATCATGCGTCCTGTCGCTCGGGGCACGAGACTACGACACCCTTCAATGTCGTGTCGACGCTTCACAGACGTGTCATAGTGACGCCTGTAAGGCGTACAGCGTACTACTTAAAACGAGACATGATGTGTCAGTGTCTTTGTCACACGAACTTTCTTGGGTATTGTTAAAAGGGAGATATTCGATAAATCTAGCAATTTTACTGCCGTACTCAGAGATATTTAATGATTACTTAAGCCATCACTTAGCAAGGGTACGCCACGATAGTGGCGGTAAGTCCCTTCTTTGAGGAGTGGCTGGAGAGGAGCCACGGCGCCCTCACCTTCCGTCTGACGCAGGTCCTCACCGGACACGGATGTTTCGGGAGGTACCTGTACCGAATCAGGCGGGAGGAAACGCCTGGATGCTTCCACTGCGAGGATCGACCGGAGGACACGGTGGAGCACACTGTGGAGGTGTGCCCTGCTTGGGCGGAGCCCCGCCGTGTTCTCGTAGCGGCGATCGACGGCGGCGACCTCTCGCGTCCGGCCCTGGTGCAAGCCATGGTCCGGGGCGAAGAGGAATGGGACGCCGTCGCCTCCTTCTGCGAAGCAGTGATGCTAGCGAAGGAGGTGACGGAACGTGAGAGGGAAAGAACCTCTCGTCCCAGCCGCCGCTGGAGACGCTCCGGGCGTCGGGGGCCACGTGATGACATCCGGCCACCGTAGACGCGCGCTTGTGGATGGTGAGTAATGGGCTAGCTCACCGTCCGGCCGTCGCCGCGTCGTCATGACGGCAACAGACCGTGTCGACGGCGCGTTCGTGTTCCACGCGCGCCTCAAAGAGATGTCAGCAACATGGAAGGGGCCCGCAAGGGCCGACGCCCGTCGGGGCTGCGGATTATCGAAAGGAATAACGCGGCCTCGGCACAAGGGCGAAGAAGGAACATGGGTTGGTTTTTAGTCAGTAGAAGTCTGACACTCCCCTTCGCTCTGCCCAAGAACGGGGGGGGGGGGGGGGTCTAACCGGATGCAGCTGAATAGTATTTTACATGGAGCGACTGCCTATCTGACCCCCACAACCCAGTTAATACTAGGTAATACGATACCCTTTGGTAAGACTGGATGTCAGAATTTCAGGTCACTGACTACCTGTAACGACTGCCAAAGATCTATATATATGGCAGCCGGGACCAACAGCTTAACGTGCTTTCCGAGGCACGGAGGAAACTCGGTATGTCGGGCGGTCACCCATCTACAGACCGACCTAGGCAAGCACAGCTTTACCTAAAGATCGACCCGAGTGGCAGTTCTTATTAAGCCACGAGCTCCTCGCTCCTCACGGTTATATATTTTTTTTTTTATAAAAAATATTGTGCCCCACGCTAGGCATTTCTCCTGTACCGTGAGTGCGTTTACAAACATTTAAGCTCACATACATACACAAACAGCCAGATCCGATACAACTATCTGTAGGCCATCCAAATATTAATTGTTCAGACGGCTACACATCAAGCTATACTTTTCCAGTTTACGCTGATCTCGCATTGTATGGAAAACCTATACAATGCGAGTCCAGCTTATACTGGAAATGTATAGCTTGATGTGTAGCCTAGCCGTCTGTTCAAATCGGGGATCGAACTCATCAAAATGCCGCCGAAGATGTCACTTGCGTTAGATTTTTTTGGTTAGAGGGCATGCCAATTCCTGAAGGATGTTTACCTTCACCGTTTTGAGAGCAGCAGTGATGACTCGAACCAACGACCTACAATTCGTAAGTCTTGATTATTACTATCGGCCACTACATAACTATACTACTAAGTATCTGAGAATTAACCTAAATATTCTAGAGTATTAGACTTTTTTATCTTTAGACTTAACAATAAGAAGATTTCCAATACATTTGGCTTATTGTAATCTTCATTAAATACTATTCGGTCTTCGATATCGCAATGACATCATAAATTACATACTAAAATGCTTAGTCAAACATCTTATTCGTTTTTAATGTCTTATACATAAGAATTATGAAGTAATATTAATTAAGCTGCAGTAAAGTTGACTGGTTTAGATTTCGACACCTCTCTAATCTGATTGGTAATTGTCATCAGTTGACGTCTAGTGACTCGTCGCTCACTTCATTATTATGTGCCATGGATTAGTAAGTGGATGGAGTGGTCGCTTGAATAACATTGTTAGTGGAAATTCGTGAAATCGTTTTATGAATTACTAGCGGACGTCCCGCGGTTTCACCCGCGTAAATCCCGTTCCCGTGGGAATACAGGGATAAAAAGTAGCCTATGACACTCAGCAATAATGTGGCTTTCTATTGGTGAAAGACTTTTTCAAATCGGTTCAGTAGATCCCGAGATTACCCCTTACAATTTAACAAATATACAAACACACAAACTTTACTTCTTTATAATATTAGTATAGATAGATATTGAACAGCACTGGAACATATTGGCCCTGTTTCCTCTCTCTATAATTTTTTTAAGGTCATGATGCCTTTACCCTACAGTGGGATGACACTATGACAGGCTAAGAGTAATAGTAATGAACACAAATTAATGGCGTGCTAAGTTTGGATTTGAGTCACGCAAATTGGATCCGTTACAAAAGTATTAAGTCGACAAAACAAAGAGGTGATTACAATTAAATGAGAAATGAGGCTTCTATTACAGGCCGTCCTTATAGTGCGCAAAGGAAAGGGCCATCAGGTGATGGCGTATATAGAAAGAAATAAAACATATTTATTTGGCACATACTACAAGTGCAAACAAAAAAAAACAACTTAAATCTGAACAGAAAAAAAGTGGGATAATATTGTGTGTTTTACAGCAGCGCCAAATATGCCCAATCAAGCTTACTGCTGAGTTATTATGCAGCGTATTTGTCAGCGTCTGTGGTGGCATCCAGGGGCCGTATTTTTGAATCAATAGAATTCAAATCGTGTACGAAATCGCAGAATTCGTATGCGAATCCGTACGAAATCGCTATTTTTGAATATTCATATCCGTGAATTTTGCAACGAGTGGTCCGACCCACTCGTTTCCGATATTCTACCAGTAGAAATGACGGAAATGACGTGATGAATTCTGCGATTTCGTACACGATTTGGAATTCTATTGATTCAAAAATCAGGGGCCAGGGGGCCAATTCTCGGTTTTAGAGATTTATCTCGAGTTCGAGTTCGTAAGTCTATCTCTATGTCTATCAAAAATATCTCTATCTCTACCAAAAAATTTCGAATTGAGCAGAATTCCGTATTCTCAGTCAAAATAGAAATAAATGTCACGAAAATGTCGATTCGAGTGAAGCTAATGTTACCATTACCACAGATAATATAATACTAGCGTCCATTACGAAGAATCGCGCGTTCCGTTTTAGGTAGCTATGAGTGAATGAATGATTTTGTTTTAAAACGCTGACTAAACCTAATTATTTAAGTATAAAAGAAAGAAAGAAAGGAAGAAAAAGTATTTATTAGTTTCACAAACAAACAAGTACCTACTTAAACATAATTATGAGAAACACTTAAAATTAGGACATAATTTATATATTAAATTTGAATAAGTCCCGTGCAAAGCCAAAGTAAAACGAAACGTTTAGTGTAAAAATAATCAGTTTGACAGCTGACTGTCTGTCAGTGACTAATAGAATTATGAAGCAAACAATTATTTACCTTCGTTTTCGGGTCTATTTTAGTGGTATCCAGTTTATTACAGGAGCCAATAGATCTAAGTATTAGAACCCTTCTTCTTTATCTTCTTTATGGGTTTTAGGTTTCCGCACTTAATCCTTAAAGTGGACCATTGTGCGTGAGCCGTGGCGGCCGATTATTCCAACCAGCCCACCTCCCTCCAGAAGCAGATCAGGCTTCCCGGTCTCCTTAGGGCATCCGCAAGAGATCGTGGTGTTCCCAGGGTCTCCTCACGAATCTTGGTAACGCCTGTGCACTCGAGGAGCACATGCGCCACAGTTTCCTCCGCCTCCATGCATGCCCTGCACAGGGGACTGTCAGTGATTCCTAGGGTGTGAAAGTGTTTATTCAGTGAACAATGTCCGGTGATGGTCCCCGCCACCAGGCGCAGGCTATCTCTGTCCAGGCGCAGAAGGCGCCTGGTCAGTTTTATATCCAGGGATGGCATAGCCTCCTTGGATTGCCTGCAGCCTGGTGTCGAGCTCCACCATTTCTCTGCTTGTATTCGAGTATGTTCTTTTAACCAGCTTCTTAGCTGCTTGAAAGGGATGGGCACAATGGGTTCGGGTCCGTAAGGCCTTGTGCTGGATCCTCTTCTGGCAAGTTCGTCGGCCGCATCGTTTCCAAGCGATCCGCTGTGACCTCTAATCCATTGCAGCGTTACCTTGTTGTGATTTATTTCCGTTATTCGTTCCAGGGCTTTGTGGCATTCCAGTATCAGTCTCGACGTGAACTGATTACTCTTCAGGGATTGAAGGACTGAGGCATTAGAACCCTTATTAAATCTTTATTTAGTCTGAAGCTTTTAATGACTTCTGTTCCGCTCAAGTCGTAAATATCGACGGCGGGATAGCTGTTGTCGCCGTGTATTGGCCAGTTGCTCGCCACTTTCCAACAACTCCGAGATAAAAATGCTAATAAACTCGTCCATCTTTCAGTGGTTTCAAGTCCAATCGTAGGTACACAAATATTACAGAGTCTGTTATCTGCGCGAAGGTCGTCGTTTCAAGAAAACACAATGCACAAATCAAAGAGTATAAATCGAATTTCCAGTATGAGATGCCAAGCCGTATTTTATTTAAAAACTAAAGAAAAGAAAACAGTGTACAATCCAAAACTCAACAAATTCACTCAGAAATGACGTATCTATATAATCGACATTACATCTCTACTGCTCAGAAGCACTCGAGATGAACTCGAACGTTAGCCTTCGACAAATGTCGAATTCGACATCCCCAGAATAGCAACTTAAAAAATTTCTCGAAAAAATGACGTCATTAGAAATTTTTCTCGAGTTCAACACCATCTCTAAAACCGAGAATTGGCCCCCTGGGCGGCCGCTGTTCCGCACGTTATTTCTCCATTCTTTAACTCCGCTGTGTCACATAAACCATCGTATGTTTCATGCTCTACTTACATTCTATAATCTCATTATTAAATACGTATCTTTAATAACATGATCATTTGAAACCGGCTTAAAGTAATGTGTACTCAACTTTTCATTTAAATTCTTGACCCGTGTTTTGGCGGTCCGTTTGTACTGCTGTATATGACTTTACAAGTAAATTAAGGTTTATTGGTTTTTGGAATTTACGTTATTTACGCGGTACCTCTGTTAAAGTTGTCTTAAAAATAACTTTATGAATAATTTGCATATTTTAAATAAGACTAAGACCAGACCAAGCCAGACCAGCCAGACCAGACTAAGTTGCGAAACTGTGTAAATAATTATTGGTTTCTTTGTTATAGGAATTACAATCGAAGGGCGTACTACACAAGAAAATTTTAATGCCAGGCCGCATAATACCTCCCGAGGACAAAGTGACAGAGTAAGTCCATCTTCCCCGGCGCTGTTTACGTGCGATTAATCGCGCTCTCTTGTAAGACGTCCTCACGACGCAACGCTGAGCCTTTTTAGCTCGCCCAAGTAGAAGATGTATCTCACACACATACATACATGTTCCAGACGTAATCTTTATCACATAAACCTTTGAAAGTCAGGCATTGAGAAGTGACGTACTATTTGTTGTGTTAATATCGAACCCCGACAATATTTCATACTGAAATATAGGAGAGATTGTGCGTATCGACGTTCTTTTAAAGCTCTAAAAAACGATGGAGAATTGAACGTTATTGCAGCTCTATATCATTCAGCAACAAGACCTGACCACAGAACACTAAATACTAGTGATTGATATGGACTTGAATACGACATTTCGCCTAAGGATGATACGGCTTAACAAGTTTACACTCCCCATAAACGGTGTTGCGTAAATCAGAAACAGAACAGCTATCTATCAAAGCGCGGAGTTATCGTTTTGCATTCGCGGCGGATTTTAATTTGAAGCGTCGAATTGGCGCCATTCGTAGGCCGAATATGGGTAATGTTATAAATCTACGCGGGATGCGTGGGCGGTGCGGCGCGCGCGCCTAAGGGCCGCCGTCGACCCGACCAGTGGAGGTACCTATTCTCGTATTCAATTGAACTTGGTCACATCTAGCGCTTGTGTCGATGGCGTCTGCCTCCCACGCGGGATCCGATGCCTTTCGGAATTTGAAAGGCATTTGTCGCAGCGACGATGCGTGTGCTCACGTGTAGCAGTTGTCCGGTTGTCCCCTGCAACTAAAACACACGGCGTTTTATTATGTCGTAAACTTTGACACTATCGAAGTAGTCATATTACAGAATTTCTGTTAATTGATATGTTTATTAAAATACTTACTAAATATCTTAATGTAGTCTTTTGTATGACAGATTTATGTAGTCACGGTAATAAAGCTTAAGTTGTGCTTGCATATCAAATAATACTAAAGAGACAATGTTACATTTTGGTAGAATCTTTTCTTAAAAAAACTCATTACGTGGCCTAGTGGCTAGCAAATCAATGCACAGTTTAGTTAGAACTTTCAAGTAAAACACGAAAAAAGTGTAGAACTGTTGGGAAGACCTGCACATTTCATTTCCCGTCAAACCATAATTATATGTTGGTCAGAACCATGTCTTCACCGAATGAATCACAATGAAATACGAGCAAATCGAACTGCCTATCAATAAATAAAATGATTTGCTCAGCATTAACTCTTAGATTATCTCGATCATTTGTCTGATCTTTTGTTCGGCGCTGCGCCCCATCGTCGGCTGACATAGACATAAATAACCATCGGCATTTCTAAGATAGTTCGCTGTTGTTATCAAGGTGCGGACCTCGCATCTGTTTGTCAGTTAACGCTAGACAAATGCGCCACCCGTATAGCTACTTCGAATATTAACTAAAAGGCACGTCGACTTAATGACAGGTCTATATGTTTTGAGAATAGGATACTCCGGGAAGGTTCTCGCTGTTGTAAGAATGAATGAAATGGAAAATGTCGTGAGGAAAGTTAGGTGTGAATGTGGCTATAAGAATAGAGGAAGGTAAAATAAACGATGGATGGACTGTGTGAACGACGAAATGACTAGACAAGTAATAGAGACGTGTCGTATGGAAGAAGAAGACACGCTGTGGTGACCCCAAATAAATTGGGACATGGGAAGCCAATGATGATTATGAAATACAACAAACTTGTCGCAACTAAAGCTAAATAAAAAAAAAAAGAATCATCAAAATTGGTTCCTAAACGACGAAGTTATTCGCGAACACACATAAAAAAGAAACGAACGAAAAATGTACATAAATTATAAAAAAATGGTCATAAAATTAAAAGTACTGGGCCAAACCATGCTAAATTTTTATGGGACCAAATGGCAACTATTCCGCTAAACTAAACTTAAAAAGAATCGCGTAATTCGGATCATAAATCGCAGCGTAATCGGTGTACATAAGTCATAAAAAAAAACATACCGATCGAATTGAGAACCTCCTCCTTTTTGGGAAGTCGGTTAAAAAGTGACAAACAATGAAATAAAAATCAGGTAAGCTTAGATAGAAAATATTCTTTATGGTGTAAACTCTAACGGAAAATCCGCTTCGAACGCGCGAAAAATTTTCAACGTAAATTGCATCACACTGCAATTTAGTCTAGACAGGTAACGTCGGGCAAACAAGAGAACTAATAAAATGGCGCTATTATTTTATTATTATTATAAATTGAGGATAAATATATTGTCATGAGACCTTCATTTATACGACCTTTAACTGAACGTAGATGATCGGACGTTCGTAATGATGCTCGCGTGCTCACTCGGTTCATTTATCACGGCTGTATTTTTACTTGTTTTCCATGTCGACTGTCGACAATCATGTCGTCATTACAAACCCGTTCGTGTACATATCACCCCGTCTATAAATTGTGAACACCGCCGGTGGTACCGATTGTCCGTTTAATAGATTTTTACTGCTCCGCTTTTAAGGGTTTTATTGTTTTGACGATTTATTCGCTGTTACCGATTCCTCTACGGCCATTACAGGCCTATTTTCCGGGAAGTTGGTGATAAAGTTAATGTTTCACTCGACAATAGACGTATAGTTTTTAGATTTTTTTAATACAGTTGCTCAAAAAGTGTCGTATTGCAGGGACGTATAGCGTTCGGGATGGGGGCTATTACGTACTCGTGCTTTTTCTTTACCTTTCCCGAACTCGTGCGTTCTCTTTCCCAACTGTCAAAATAATGTCCATTAAAAAAAAATCAACCACGAAGTATTTACTAAATAAAATCATAGAAGTTTTTATGGTTCATGCAAATATTTCTAAAGAAGCTACTAATTTGTTTCAATATCAGATTTAATTATTTGATTCAATGAGATCTCATTAAATTTCATTTTTATTTCATATCAATAAAAATATGGTATGGGCATAGTTCCCTTTGCCTACCCAGAATGGGTATAGAAAACAAAAAAAAATCTCTGCTTATTCTTTTACGGTAGGCGCCATTTTCCAAAAATGTTCTTTGCGAGTTTAATTACGGTTTTATTATTTTAGTAAATTGCTTCATTTTTTCGCAACTGTATTAAAAATAGTTGTTCAGTACACGTGCGGAACCGTCATTGCAACTTGTTCCGACTGTCAATCCTCGCCGTCGGCTGTGCCTCGGCTCGGTTAGACATTTGTCGAAACTCTTTGCAATGACAGGCTTTCCGCACTTATATTGAAATATACTATACCATTTTACTATCTCCAAAAATGTGCACGATGTAATATGAAACTTGCTACACCCACGGGCTAAAGTCATCGCTTGATCCAATATTGATACGTCAGATTCTATGTCATGAATACTTGTTAAATCCGCTTCTAAGCTTTTTTCGTCTTTGTTTTTTGTTTGTGATTATATTAGCGCATGATTGAGACTTATAACGAGACAATTTAACATAGTATCTATTAAGTAATTTTTTTATTTTTAGTCTGTTCAATCATGATTGGGAAATCCGAAAAAAAGGAACTTTGACCTGGCGTCTAATAGACCCAAGTGATGTGACATCAACCATTGATATACCTACGTAGTTTGCATATACAGTAAATAAACACTAAACCTACAATCCGTGTGCAAAAAGTTCATTTTACATCATCGCGTATACAGCCAGCATAAAAGAAAAGTTTGTCTGGTCTAGGCGATTCAGACAATAGACGCTTTTACTGTAATGATACCTCAATAAAGTATGTCCACGTACGTATCTTACGAGCTGTGAACTCGTTTATCGCACTAAAGGTGTTAAAAGTAAATTCTCACGTTGTTGACTGTTTGTCTAGTAAGAGGCCAGTGTAAATCAGAGTAAGATAGGAGACTTCCGAGCGTGATAACAAACACATAAATATAGAGACCGCCAGCCATTGTCCAAATTTACTGTCACTAACCCATTCTACTAACACTGTGAACGGTTATTTTTCTCTAACCGTCCGACGATAATGTGGTGTTGAACGTTGAATTATTGGTGTTTTGATCAACTACGACAGATATAATTACTACGCAGTTTTTACGACAGTTTTCCGCCACAAGAACTTGTCCTTTCAGCTTCTCTGTTTCAATAAAATGAAATGAGTTAACCAAACAAGGATTATTGGTAAAGCTAAAGCGTGTATTTAAAACATTAACTTTAAGCTGGTTATGTTAATATCGTTCTATACTAATGAACGCGATAAGATCTATCAGAGCTATCGCGTAGCGCCAATTACACCTGCAATGGCATTCCAACAAACAATATTTTCTCCATATATCAATATTAACTTTCATATTTACTGCGCTATTCATAACTTGCTCCACTATAATAACATAAATTCTATAGTAGAATGATGAAACGAATTGCCGATTTTCTTTAATCTCCATAATAATGCTAATAACTTGACTATTACAAGTTGTTGAGCGTAATAGCTGTTCTAAATATCGACAATGTTATAGTATTCTTTATTACAGTGTGTGGATAATCATTTGGACCACACAGACTGGATATAATTGAGACATTGTATGTATTATTATATATAGTTGTCCTGTTATTAAACCTACTTTTATCTACTAAAGAGTGGTTACGAAAGTTCTCGGTTGCATCGTACTCTGAGTTAATTAAACGCTTACGAAACCCAGTACATGATTTGATTAGAACGTGCCCTTGTTTTAATACAAGTAATTATTTTCTGGTCTCGGCGAGTAATGATGACAAGTTTGATGTATTTGAGCGACATTTTGTAGATTAAAATGTTCATTATACGTACTGAACAAATGTAGTGTTGTGTTTTAGATAATTATTTACGTAATAAGTTTGATAACATTTATTTGAGTCTCTAGGATGATAAATCTATGGAACTGCATTTAATTGCTATTAAATTAAATCGAAAAGTAAGAAAGAAATATCGGTTTCATCATCGTAATCAGTAAAGTAATAACATATGGAACTTTGAAAATGTCATAACGATTAAAATGATATTGGGTAGGTATTCTTGCCGGATAGCGATTCTTGTAAAATACTTTTAACAATAAACAAATGACATGGCACGCTGATTCACTTCATTAATATGGTACGTACCGTAATTCCAACAAAAATTATGATCGCAATCTAAAAGATATGAAATGATCTCATCACGAATTATCTTTATTATGAATTATTTGCAATAAAGACATGACTGTACTGCACAATAATTACGCTAATTATACAGTCACACAAATTCTAATGAATATAACGCTTTCTAGGATTCGAGTGATGATATTTATTAATTCTTTAAGGCCTAGTACACACGCGACTAGTTTTCAAAGCTATGTCAAGAGAACTATAGGACACACTGTCCGATTACCAGGTCGGACATTGTGTGCTATAGACCAGACTTAGCTAAAACTCGTGGTGGAGAAGGATTTCGAAACAAAAACACATACCTCGAGTGTCAGACTTCTACTGACTTAAAACCACCCATTTTCCTTCCTAGGCCTTGGTTTTCGGGGCCGCGGTATCTCTTTTGAACAACCCGCACCCGACAACCCGCAGCCTTGCTTACTAGCCTTATGATGATGCTAGTTTTGTTAACACAGAGCTAGAGTGACTAGCTTACTCGCATATTAGCCCTATTTCTAATTATGTTTTTTTTTTTTTTTTTTTTTTTTTTTTTTTTTTAATGTTTTTTTAGTGGTAGTAATAATAATAATAATAATTTATTTAATCAAAATAACAATGTTAACATCAAATAGAAATTTCTATAAATGCACTTGACTTAATGCTAGTTAACAAAACTGGCAGGTGTTGCAACCAGTACCCTTACTAAGTTATAAAATAACTTGTATTAAGGGCAGTGGTACAGCCCCATACGTATACAGTATCACATAAGAATTGCAGACAGAACAAGTGTTTAAAATCAAAGTTAACATAAAATTAACTTAAAGATAAACATTGAGGTATAAATAATTGCAGAAATTAGAAAATATAATTGATTAATTTAATTTATTATTTATTTATTTATTTGATTTTCTTGACATTTGGATAATTCGTGGATGTGTATGTGTGTATGTGTGTGTGTGTAAGTGTTTGTGTGTGTGTGTGTGTGTGTAATAATGACAGTGTGTGTTGTGTTGTGTCAGAGCAGAATGTGTGTTATGTTCTCGATGAGAGGGTTTAGGATGGGTTGTTATCAGATAATAGCAAGCGTTCTGTATCCGAATAGTTATTTGTAAGAAGGAAGTTTGTCACAGATTCCTTGACGGCCGAGGTCGAAAGAGAGTAAATTCTCAATATCTTATTGAGTTTATTATATAATTGTGGCCCTTGGAAACAAAGAAACCGCTTCGTAAATGAGTACTTACATCTATAGTGCTGACAAACAATATCATTGCGTCTTTTAGTGATGGTGACATAAGGGGTATATTTGTGTTGTAGTAGGACTGTATTAAGAATATAGAGCTGTCTGACAGTATGTACTTTGCAATTTTTATATAATTCTTCGGTTGGGAAAAGTATAGGACGAAATGTGCTGACCTTTAACACGGCTCTCTGCGCCCTCTCCAATTTCAGCAAAGTGGTCTTAGGAGCACCACCCCAGGCGGAAACACAATATGATAGGAGCGATTGACAAAGGGCGAAGTACACCCTTTTGACAATTCGTGCTTCTGCCACATGGCGAAGAGTCTTAAAGACGAATATAAGCTTTCTAACCCTTGCTGTCAGCAGCTCTATGTGGGCTGAGAAACTCAGATTGTCATCAAGAGTCACCCCGAGATATCTGACTGTGGGGGTACGGGCGAGTTTAGGGCAAGAACATTCTGTGGTGCCTGAGCAGATGCTTGAGTGAGCAACTAGGGAATATGAGTTCGGCGGCTGTGTAGACTGCCGTAGGGTAAAGCAAATTATTTTTGTTTTATCTGTATTGAGGGTAAGTTGGTTGTCATTAAGCCAGTTTAGAACTTGATTTAGTCCTCTCTGCGCCGCGTCAAAAGCCTCGTCCCAGGAATTGCCAATAAAGGTGAGTGCAGTGTCATCAGCAAAGGAGGAGATTTTTCCATTTTGGAGAAGCAGATTACACAGTTGATTCACGTAGACTAGGAAAAGTGTGGGACCGACTACACTTCCTTGAGGAACCCCAAAGGTGACCGGAAGCTCCCCACTCAGAAAATTGGAGATTTTTACGCACTGAGTTCTATTGCGTAGGTAGTCAGCAAATATTCGGAGTGGGAGGCCACGTATTCCCAGTTCCTCTAGTTTCAACACTAGGTTGGGAATAGAAACTGTGTCAAAAGCTTTTTTTAGATCTAAAAAAATTGACACTATTTTCTTTTTGGCATCAATGTTTCTGACTATGTGACCTGTTAAGTTTAGAACAGCATCATTTGTCGACTTATTTCGGCGGAACCCAAACTGATTAGGTGATAAAAGGTTCTTTTCCTCAAGGTATTTGACGAGTCTCTTGTTAATAATGCGTTCCAGGATTTTAGACATTGAGGGTAAGACAGCAATGGGACGGTAATTATTAACACAGCTTCTATTCCCACCCTTGTGTATAGGATGGACAATAGCTTTTTTAAAGTACAAGGGGAATACACCTGTGCTGAGGCAGAGATTAAATAAGTATGTCATTGGGGGGACGAGCAGCTTTTTATAACGTTTCAGAAACTTAGTAGAGATGCTGTCCCATCCAATAGCAGCATCAGTTTTTAAGGACATGAGCAGCGCGTCAACCTCATCTTCATCAGTGTCGACCAACACAAACGAGTGTAGCGGCGCAGGTGTGGCATTAGTAACATGTGGAGGGCGCCGGTCACCAGTTTGGTGAGTAAAGGCACTCGCCAGGGTCTTTCCCATTTCGACAAAAAACTCGTTCACAGAGTCCACTGACTGTTGGGGAGAAACTGAGGAGCCAAGTAAGTCAGTTGTGGGATTTTTAGAAACTTCAGTGTGTGTGACCCTCTTTATAATTTTCCAAACTTTTTTATTGTCATTGGCAGCCTCACTCAACTCCGCCCTATCGTACTCCCTTTTAAGATTTTTAATAATTTTAGTGCAGTAGTTTCTATATCTTTTAAATGTTATTTTTAGTACATGATTATTTGGGGATAGTTTCAGTTTTGTGTGCATTGCATCTCTGTTACGCGTGCAACGAAGCATACCAGGAGTCATCCATGGTTTAAGTAAGCGTTTGTGATTTGGTACTTTAACTATTGTGGTGTGAGAGTGTATAATATTATTAATAGTGTTGATGAAATATTGAGTGGCTTGATTAGCATCTGTATATTTATAGATTGATTGAAAGTCCACGCTATTCATTTCAGAGTCCAATGAGTTGTAATTGACTCTCGTAATGGTTTTGACGGCATTATTAAGTGGTTTACTTTGTCTGAGACAAAGCAAGACTGGGTTATGGTCGGTCACACAAGAGTCAATTACTACGGTGAGTGCTAATGCGTTTGTCTTGAGCATAACATGGTCCAGACAAGTGGAGTCGCGAGTAGGGTAAGTGTGTGCAGGAAGAAGTCCATGAAAAGCTATCAAGTTGAGATAGTCTGAAATACGATTTGGGCATGGGGTACTAGTAATGTCAAGGTTTACATCACCAAGAATAATTATATTTTTATATGAAGAGAGACTAATTAAGAGAGAATTTAAAGATTGCAAAAAGTTACTAATGTCTAATATAGAAGGTGACCGGTATAAGCATATAAACACTTTGTCTGTGCCGAACGTCAGTACGAGGCAACTTGCGTCCATAAAATCTGGTTCCACGACAGAGTAGCTGCCCTCATTTTTAACATACAAGATGACTCCATCATTCTGATTTTTTAGTTGAGTAGAGCAGTAGTGCGAGTAATTTTCGATCGTCGGAATGGCGCTGTTTGATCTTAGCCAACACTCCGTCAATACAATAACTTCACATTCAAAGTTGATTCTACTAAGAAGTGTCAGAAGAGAGTCAAAGTTTGCGTTTACTGACCGAATGTTTTGGGTTATAATCTTGAACTGTTTAGCAGGGTCATTAATATAGGAGGAACATTCTTCAGGTTTACAGCGCAATGACGTAGACACTGACAATTGATCAATATGATGGTTTAAATCGCGCATGTTATCCACTTAGATTGATAAAACGGTAGGACACTAATAAAGGGTTCTGGATTTTCGAAACGTTCTCTTTGAGGTGTATTGCTTGCTCATGTATATTAATGTATGGTCGGAATTCAGTCTGATGTGGTTTAGTGTAGTTTTTAACATTATGTTGACTTATGTAGGGATTAATCTGTATATAATATGTGTATTTAGGAGTTTGTATGAAAAATATCAACGAATGAGTGTTATGTGTGTTGGTTGCAAGTATTTGTTTGCAGGTTACAGGTGTAAAAATGTGGGAATATCCAAGTAAGTGTTCAAGTAACGAATTATAACGTTTGGTAAAGAAATAAAAATTAAAAAGTAAACATGCAGTGTACAACAATAATATCATAATTAAAATATTAATAAGACTTAAGATATAGCTTAACAATAGTCAGTCTTCCATATTTATATTCTTTAAATCTAGGTCACTATTTATAGTGTATGCTGTCGCACCCTCTTTCTTACGAATTAATATCTTTCCATGCGCAATCCAACAAAATTTAAAGCTATGAGTTTTACAAAAATCTCGAGCGAGGTAATGTATGCGTTTTGCCTTAGAGGTTAGACTTTCAGATACATAAATCGGTTTCGCAGGACCTCCTATTTGTAGGTTTACGGTAGAAAATTTACTATCCTGGTTTGATCTATTGTAGGATTTCAGTGATTGAATGATCTTTTCTCTCATAGTTGTCGTTGTGAGGTTAATAACAATTGGTTTATTTACTTCCGATTTGGTCTTTACGCGATAAACGTCTCGAATGTCAGAAATATTTATCGGAACGTTTAGAGCTTTGCCTGTATCAATAACAATTTTCGTTAGATTCTCTTTGGTTTCATGTCCTGCGAGTGGTATGTTCCTTAGTTCCAGACAAGTGGCCTTTTGATATCTTTCAAGGTTCTCGACCTTTTCTTCTAGGACCTGTATATATGCGAGGCTATCGTTTCGTTCAGCGGATAGCTTATTGAATTCCAACATAAGGTCATCGTATTTTTTTGATACAAAGTCGGCAGACTCTTTTAAGGCCACATTAAGGTCTTTAATTTCGGCCACAGCTGCCTGGAGCGATGCATATTTATCGTTCTGTTGCCTTTCAAAATTTGATACGAGGTTTCTCATTTCCGCCATAAACAAGTTAATATCATCCACCCGGTTAAATTTCCGTTTCCGTAATGTTTTTGATTCCTCTTGCTCTAGCGATATTGTCGGGAGGTCAGATTCTGAATCATGACGCTCTGATGGTGGGGGTGTTGAACGGTTTTTTGGCATTATGTAATGCGGCAAAGAAAATAAATAAAGAAAAACCAAATAAAAAATTCACAAAAAGAATATCCGTCGGCAGGATTCGAACTCGGAGACACTGGTCTGTGTATGTGGACGAGAGCGCTTAACGAACGAGCCACGGATACACCGTAGTTGTTGTTGAAAATAGTGGGTCCTATTATAGTATGGCTATAATCGTAGTTAACGTCTGTTTTAATTTTAAAGTGCGAATCCCAATCATCATCATCATCATTTCAGCCGAAAGACGTCTACTACTGCACATAGGCCTCCCCCAGGTGTTACCACATTGACCGGCTCCGTGCTACTCGCATCAAGCGACCGGCCCCGTGTGACGATAATGGATTGCGTGGCGCAGGTTATATAATAAAACCACGGAACCTTGTCAACATAAAAATATATTTAGAGAATTAAATGGGGTGGTGTACGTTCACTAATCACACACTCAGTAGGCTTTCCTGTGGGGTGCACGTTACTGCCCTGTTAGCTGGCGTGGCGATGACCGCAGCGAGGTGCCACGCTGGATGACAGGGGTGAAGGCCGACAGGTGGTCGCGTCGACCCGGTGATATACTCGGCGAGGCCCACGTGGCAAGAATGGCCGACGTGGGAAGTCCGATACGGCGCGCACGACAGGTACCAATACGGGCCCTTGTTGTGCAGGCGCTCAGAGAGTTGGTGAGAGTTCCTCCAACCGGAACTTTGGACCCTGGAACATGACGTCCAGCGTGTCACGAGATGACCAAAGGTCAACCCCGCTGATTGCGACAACCTATTCCAGCCCCGATGGAGAACCACGCTCACTTGATTATATCATGTGCCTTACCCGTGGTCTCTCCACCTTTAATCGGAACCTCTGGATTGGTGGTCGCCTAACCTATTTCAGCCCCGATGATTTCAAACAACTCATTGGAAAATTGTACTCTAGAGAGCTGCAATCGTACCATAATTACGGGTTACAACAACTTAGAGGAATCACAAAAGAATTTGGCTGATAGTGTAATTAAACAGTTTGAAAACATTTCATCACAGCACAAGGGTCTCGGAGTAACCGATCTAATAACTCACCACATAGATACAGGTGACAGCCAACCAATTCGTCAGCGTTATTATCGACTATCTCCTGAAAAACAACGTATACTGGTAGAACAAGTGGACGAGATGCTTTCCCTCGACGTAGTTGAGCCTTGCGAAAGTGCGTGGTCATCCCCTGTTCTTCTTGTCACTAAGAAAAACGGACAACCTCGATTTTGTTTAGATAGTCGAAAGCTAAATTCAGTCACTAAACGCGATGCTTACAACTTACCCTATATCTCAGAGATATTAGATAACCTCAGGGACGCGCGTTACCTCTCCAGCATAGATTTATCGAAAGCTTTTTGGCAGATTCCGATAGCTGAGGAGGACCGCGATAAAACAGCATTTTATGTTCCGGGCAGGGGCACCTTTCGCTTTAAAAGGACTGCTTTTGGTCTCACGAATGCCCCGGCCACTCAACAGCGTTTAGTTGACCTGCTGTTCGCTGAATTTGATCTTAAGGTTTTCGCATATTTAGATGATATAATAATAATTAGTAGCGATTTCAATAGTCACGTAAACTTACTTTTACGGGTACTAGAAAAGCTTAAAAAAGCGAACTTAACAATTAACTTGGAGAAATGTAATTTTTTTAGTTCCCAATTAAAATACTTAGGCTACGTAGTTGATGCCTCAGGTTTGCGGACCGATCCTTCCAAAGTTGATGTTATACTAAATTATCCAGCACCAACCAATAAGAAGGAACTTAAACGTTTTCTAGGTACGGCGACCTGGTACAGACGTTTCGTTCCCAACTTCAGTACTATAGCTGGTCCCTTAAACAAATTAACATCAACAAAGAAGGGTACCCCACCTTTCAAATGGACCCCGGAGGCCGACGCCGCTTTCCAGAAATTGAAGGAAAGTCTAGTGTCAGCTCCAGTCTTATCATGTCCAGATTACAATAAACCGTTTGAGGTGCATACGGATGCAAGCGATTTTGGCCTTGGAGCAATGCTCACCCAAACAATTGATGGAAAGGAACATCCAATCGCCTACATGAGTAAGTCATTAACCGGAGCAGAGAAGAATTACAGCATAACCGAACGCGAGACGCTGGCCGTCGTAACCGCCCTAGAATATTGGCGTTGTTACATCGAAAATGGTCAACAGTTCACTGTTTATACTGACCACAGCGCGCTCAAGTGGTTTCTCTCTATAAGCAATCCAACGGGTCGGTTAGCTCGTTGGGGAGTTCGTTTATCAGCGTTTAATTTTATTCTCAAACATCGGCGTGGCGTGGATAACGTCATACCAGATGCATTGTCTAGAATCGTCCCTATCAGTGCCATTAGTACTTCCAACTCTTATTTGGACACTAAAGACTCTTGGTACAGGAATATTTATGACGGTTGCTTAATTGACCCTACTAAATTTAAAAACTTCATAATTAAAAATAACACTTTATATAGATTATCGAAGAATAAACATAACTTAACTTCAGAATTCGCGTGGAAGGAGGTCGTGCCAACCGAATTACGTGAGCAAATCATTAATGAAAACCATTCAGTGCCCACGGCTGGTCATATGGGCATATTTAAAACATACCGTAGTCTTGCTTTACGCTACTACTGGCCAGGCATGTACCAGGCAGTGGTAAAATTCATAGGTACTTGCGACAAATGTTTAGCCTACAAGTCCCAAAATCACCAGACACTGGGAGAAATGGGTCGCCCAAAAGATTGTTCACGACCATTCCAAATGTTATCAATGGATCTTATGGGACCACTTCCAATTTCGCGAAAGCAAAATAGTTACATATTAGTAATAACATGTTGTTTTTCAAAATATTGCCTAATATATCCAATCAAAAGAGCTACCGCTGAGATCATTACCAAAATCTTAGAGGAATCGGTGTTTCTCGTTCACGGCATACCGCAAGCGATATTAATGGACAATGGTACCCAATTCACAGGGAAGGTCGCAGATGCCTTGTTCAAGAAATACGCAATTCCAAACGTTTTCTACACCCCAAAATATACCCCTCAGGTTAATTTGGTGGAACGATATAATAGAACGATAATAACGTGTATTTCAACTTATGTGGATGATGATCACAGATCCTGGGACTTATATATTCCTAAGGTGCAATTTGCCATGAACAGCTCCGTTAACGAGGCCACTGGATTTACTCCAGCTTTCCTGGTCTTCGGTCGCGAACTTGTAACTTGCGGTACTCATTACACGGACAACGACCTCGGCAACGAAATAGTGTTTTTGCCACGTGATGCCTACGCCGAAAACTTAGGATGCCTTTCTAGCGTTTTCGATACGGTGCAATCCAGACTATGGCAGGCTCATGTGAAGAACACCTCGCACTACAACTTGCGTCGAAAATTTGCCGAATTTAACGTTGGTGACGTGGTCATGAAACGCGCTTATTTCTTGAGTGACAAGGGGAACAGGTTCTCGAAAAAGTTAGCTCCAAAATTTATTAAGGCAAAAGTCATTGCCAAGAAATCACCATTGGTCTACGTTCTTCAAGATATGAAAGGCAAGGACTTAGGTTCCTGGCATATAAAGGACTTAAAATTAGTAGGAGTCAATAAATAAAATCTCTTCAAAATTTTTTTTTCTTTTTCTCATTTATTTAATTTTTTTATTTATTAAAGCCACTGCATAAGACAGTGCATAAATTCAACCTCCGACGGAGACACGCTCACTAGATGGAATCATCAGTGCCTTAAACGTGTCCTAATCCGTCATTTTTTTCGGCCTTCTAATTCAGCCCCGATGGAGAACCACGCTCACTTGATTCTATCATGTGCCTTACCCGTGGTCTCTCCTCATTTGTTCGGAACCTCTGGATTAGTTGTCGCCAAACTCGGTACGTTTTTACCGGTAGTCAATATTTCTGAGCGGTTGCAACTCGTTAAATAAGCCTATGCAGGAGCGGGTGGATACTCCTAAAATAAGCCTACATCCAGATTTTATTATCACAAAATTAACTTTCAGAGCGGTTGCAACTCGTTAAATAAGCCTATGCCATATCCATTTCAATAGTATAACCCAGTAGGATTCTTTTGCTCTCATGAAGCCGTTTGCACGTCTGTTTTGCGCGAGTATCATGTCAACTACGGACATGGTACTCTCACATAACTGCTAGGGCGCGGACTCACCTCTTGTTAAGGTAGTCTGCCAGTATGCAAAGATTACGAATATGAGATTGATGGATGAACGATGATGAATAAAAGGGGTCGTAAAAACAGATGGAGGTGTAATAGGAGTAAAGGATTTTTACTGAGGTAAAAACCCTCACCAAGCGGCGGGGTACTGTAACGTTGTACGTTACATTTTTGATAAATTCACACATATTTCCTAAATTAACATTAAAAACATCACGATTCATTGTTTGTTTACATTCACTGACAATGACAGAACGTAGAAACGTCAAACTTAATAACCACAGATATTAACAAGAAGCAGTGCGGTAGAAATTAGTATCACTAAATGTATACGTTCCATAAACAAACGGGCGCGCGAGTGAGGATTTGTCTATGGGCTCGCGCTTGCCTGCTCTATACTTCCAACGCGGCTAACGTCACCTAGCTTTTTTTTGACATTAGGAAAATTGGTCCGGATCAGAGCGGTCACACGTCTCACCTGATTTTAATTTACATCAGTGATTTCACACGCGTCTTAACTCGCCATTATCCGGTCCTACAACAGCTAATTACCTAATCAACCAAATTCTCTGCCATCGAGCATTTAAATTCGGTGTCCTGGATCCCCGCATATAGGGTAAGCGTCTGATAGCACGATCATGTGTATATTTTGTGTTCTTTGTCTTTCTAGGTTAACTTGGCATGTATGCTTGTTTTATCTGACTTTGTTCTACGCTAATTTCATGTATTTTCATTTAGAATCGCCTTCAGCTAATAAACATTTTGATAGTGTTTCGATGACACATCAAAATGTGCCATCATGCCTAAATTTTCATTTTCATCTTGTAAACTCCGTCTGATTGTGACAATCCACCAGCACTTTCATTAGCGCACTGTTATTGCTGCTCGCTTTGCTTGGCTTGGTGATGACCGCAGCGAGGTGCCACGCTGGATGACAGGGGTGAAGGCCGACAGGTGGTCGCGTCGACCCGGTGATATACTCGGCGAGGCCCACGTGGCAAGAATGGCCGACGTGGGAAGTCCGATACGGCGCGCACGACAGGTACCAATACGGGCCCTTGTTGTGCAGGCGCTCAGAGAGTTGGTGAGAGTTCCTCCAACCGGAACTTTGGACCCTGGAACATGACGTCCAGCGTGTCACGAGATGACCAAAGGTCAACCCCGCTGATTGCGACACCAAGCCAAGCAAAGCGAGCAGCAATAACAGTGCGCTAATGAAAGTGCTGGTGGATTGTCACAATCAGACGGAGTTTACAAGATGAAAATGAAAATTTAGGCATGATGGCACATTTTGATGTGTCATCGAAACACTATCAAAATGTTTATTAGCTGAAGGCGATTCTAAATGAAAATACATGAAATTAGCGTAGAACAAAGTCAGATAAAACAAGCATACATGCCAAGTTAACCTAGAAAGACAAAGAACACAAAATATACACATGATCGTGCTATCAGACGCTTACCCTATATGCGGGGATCCAGGACACCGAATTTAAATGCTCGATGGCAGAGAATTTGGTTGATTAGGTAATTAGCTGTTGTAGGACCGGATAATGGCGAGTTAAGACGCGTGTGAAATCACTGATGTAAATTAAAATCAGGTGAGACGTGTGACCGCTCTGATCCGGACCAATTTTCCTAATGTCAAAAAAAAGCTAGGTGACGTTAGCCGCGTTGGAAGTATAGAGCAGGCAAGCGCGAGCCCATAGACAAATCCTCACTCGCGCGCCCGTTTGTTTATGGAACGTATACATTTAGTGATACTAATTTCTACCGCACTGCTTCTTGTTAATATCTGTGGTTATTAAGTTTGACGTTTCTACGTTCTGTCATTGTCAGTGAATGTAAACAAACAATGAATCGTGATGTTTTTAATGTTAATTTAGGAAATATGTGTGAATTTATCAAAAATGTAACGTACAACGTTACACCCGTGCCACTCGCATCAAGCGGGTCGCCGCAACCTTTACCAGGTCATCGGTCTACCTAGTGGGAGACTAATACTTAATAGTAGATTATGCACCAAGGGGCTAAAGTTGTGTCTTATGTCACGGGCGTCATATTGAATCTCGAGCGCAATGAAGGATTCGGGGTCGGGAGTTAAGAGTTTAACTCACGAGCGAAGCGAGGGAGTTAATACAAGAATCCTGAATGCAGCGAGGGATTCAAGCTAGCCCAAGGCAAAGACACATTTAGCCCAGAGGAGGATACTCTACTTTTTACACCTACTGTGAGAAAATAATAGCCTTATGTAGTACGAAAAACAAAGTATTTATTAAATAAACAAACAGTAAAAATAACATATTATTAGAAATAATGAAATAGAAATAATTATAAGAAAGAAATGGTAGAATGGTTTTGGATGATTGGCTGTATGCATTTTGAATTTAGAACGTCATTGGAGACGCTCGTGAAATTATAGTATTTTTGATAAAATGTGATAAATCGACTGTAGTATACTTAGATAGGTTTTATTATTTATTTATTTATTCACAAATTCCACAGCAATATTATCTTAGCGCAGTTTACTTAAAATAAATTAACTAATGTTACAGCCAATTACTATTACGGTATTACGGCGCGGTACGGTATTTGTTATTATTAATGCCAGTTTTAATGTTATTCCATTCCTTTTAAAAAATGGTTCGTAGTTATCTAATAGTAATTATTCTTACAAATTATTATGTCTTCGAAAACATGGCAACGATATGAAGAAGCAGTCGTTATGATTTTGTAGGAAATCGAGAATATCATCCACGCGTAGTAAGGGTATCGAGAATAGCTTTCCTCTTTCTGGCACCAAAGGGTGTTTGTTATAGTGCGCGCGGAACTAGTTGGCCGCGCCTTAGGTGGCGACAGGGGTGAGTGAGGGGGCGGGTTGCCTACAGCTCGCAATGCACAGGAGACTATAATTATACAGTGATGACCAATCTCGAGATACCGTGAACAATAATAATTGTTCAATTTATTGAAAAGAATACAAATAAATAGTAGATTAGTAGCCAAGGGCTGTAAGGCATCAATTGCAGCCCGAGATATTTAGGCGCACGAGCGCAGCGAGGGCGCCAATAGTTCGAGGGTGCAATTGATGCTTACACCCGAGCTAACTACTCTGCTTTACATCTCGATTATGAGGTAAGAAGAAAAAAACCGGCATTACAAGAATAAAGTTTTCAAATATCTCTCTTTAGAACTTTCATGCAAAATATTGTTAATTGCTGCTTCAGCTTCCATTTTCATTGAATCGGGAGTGCAGCTTATATCTTCATCACTTGCAGAACTCATGTTTTTTTCCTAATTAGCACGTAATTATAAAAAAAAAATCCAAAAACAAACAATATTGAAAGTAAAGTTTTCTATTACCGCCTTTTTCATCTCTTTTTAAATTTTTTTTTTCAAGAACGATATTGAGCTTCGCCGTTCGATATTTAAAATTGATGACTATTAAGCCTCCCCCACACAGGCGGTATACTCATACGAAGACAAGGCTGAATAGCGAAGCGACCTCTTTTGTCATTGGGCTGAATGCATGATGTCTATTGCCAGTACTATGATGGTTAGATGTACGCGAACTTTTTGAAAGAGTGAAGTGTTTTTTTTTTAATTACTTACCGCCCTAGGGCTTTTCTTGCGACATTAATACCCTGGAGCGCTAATTGGTCACCTACAAGCCCCATTTGGGGGTAATAAGGACCTACTTACCGAATATGAGAGATGTAAAAACAAAAACATGCCTAAGGCGCGGCCAACTAGTTCCGCGCGCACTATAGTAGGTACTATAATGCCAATTTAGCTGAGCATGTGAGATTCCACATTCAAATCACATTATTGACCAGCGGGTCATAATGAAATCCAGTACAACATTATTGACCGGCTGTTCCCCCGGCCACTAATGACTCACTTTAGGTTAAGGTTGCTTGACATATAATTTGACATTTTCGAGCAGGTGGTGTGAAAAGATATTTTTTTATCTTTATTTGTGAAAAATGAAGCTCGTGTATCTCGGGCATAAGTCACACGTGGTCGAAGTTTTGTGTAAAACGAACATAATCCGGTAGTTTTATGTGTCATTGGCGCCGCTTCTAATGATCTCGCTAATTAATTTGCACATCCTACATCTTTAATTGGTGACGAATCGCATTGTTGTGGTTTTATTACTATTATACCGATTACCATATACGGATGGTTGGGTTTTTGTTTTGTTAGTTCTTCTATATTTTGGTTTATTGTTCTAAGTTTTTTAGTGGTTGGTTAGTGGTCTTACAAGCATGTTTTTCTAACACTTCATAAATATTCTTAAAAGATTTTGTAGTTTTTTAAGAATATTTTGACTAGCGGGGTAGGTTTATAAACTCTGCTTAAAATGAATATTACTAAGTTAGGTACTGTTTTACCAAGCATTGACCTTTAGACAAATCTCAACTTTGATATTTGTCCCGAAAATAAGTACTAATAGAAATTCCCTATGAGACTTATGTAGTTGATCTTGTAGCCTTTTTTTTTCTCTCCTGCCCTTATCCCAATTTATTTGGGGTCGGCGCAACATGTCCTCTTCTTTCATACTTCCCTATTTCCTTTAAATAAAAAAATAAAAAACAAATGACCAAATATTGAATTCAATTGACGAACTCTATCATCATCATTTCAGCCTGAAATCACCCAATTGTATTGGGTATAGGCTTCCCCTTTCTTCTACCGCTCTAATAAACATCAGGAATCTGTGCATGTAAAAGACCATTACCGTTTTGATACCCATTCTTGTTTGTCAAACTGCTACAAAGATTAAGCCGTAATAACAACTGTGGTTAACTCCATCGCCGCTGAATAGAAACGGCTCAATATCATTGCTATTAAAGCAATAATGGCCAGTTTGTTTGGATTTAATCATTGTATTGTTGTGCCGGCGGCAACTCGGCTAGACCACAAAGGAGGCAGGAAGAGGTATTCTGAGAATCGGTAACAATAATCGCAACAATTGTCGTGTTAGTGAAGGCATATCCAGGCTGAAGACACAGTGACGCTGGCGGTCGCTTCGCGGGCGCGGTAGCGAGAGCGTTTTCTGGGGTTACAGGGAGGCCACTCTGCAAGACGAGACTTGTTGTAGAGTTTAGTACATATTGCCCTACTACTACCACATTCCTCGATCCTTGGTTTGTAATTATAAGAAAGGAGAGTTCAAATATTCCACGGTCTAGCTCCGTTTCTCGGTGCCCGTCACTGTATTCCAGACTGAACCCAAACGGCGGTTTCATATCACCATCATCTGTCTTACCTTTTCCGGACGATGTTAAGGTCAGCTTTCTGGCCAACCGGATACAACTGAACACTAGCATTACTAAATACTGTGTAGACGAACGGGGGTTTCATATAATAATATTTTTGATAATTAATTATTACATGCCTCAATAACCGCTTATGCTCCTTAGCCTGGCCAAGGCTTAAGATACGTTAAACCAACTGATTCACTATGCGTAATTAGGATAGTTTTTACGAGTACTAGAGTATTGCGGGACACGTAATGTGTGACTCAGTGTTATTATGGCAGATGTAGATGACTGTATGGGGCTTGCACGGGATGGCTAATATGTTAATAATTTTAATTAAGGGCTTTTGTATTCGTGGTTTTGGTTAGCGGGTGCTGTATTTTGTATGACAGTATAGAGTGAGTAATTTTATTAATTAAAATTCTGTTCTTTGCTAATTTTATAAAAGCGAAGACGCACTCGAACATGAAACAAAACAATTTATGGAGAATACACTATTCAAGACAAATTAAAAACGCCGTTAATTTTTCAGTATGTTTGCTAATCTGCGTTCCAATCTGTATATTTACAACTCAGTAATAATTTTCCAAGATACTATAAATATCAAGAACATTCATAGTATTTGAGTAAATATGAAAGCAAAAAGTTCGGATCAGATAAAACGAAGATAGCTCTTACAATAAATCACATGCTTAAAGATGTTTTCATAGAAGGTTTATGTACACAACCTATGGACAAACTTCTGAAACTAATCGTCTAAATCAAACATTCGAATTAAAGAAAGAATTCTCATTCGATAAAATAGTGTTTATCTGACAAAGCTTAGGGTGACCACAGAAATATGATTTTCTTTATTTTTGTAGTGACCATCCTGTATTTGTAACTGTGTACTGTTTCCAGACCGTTTGCTGTCTCGCGAGACGTGAGACTGTCTCGACTATTTTAGGAGACAATCCTTCGCACAAATAATGTCGATGACGTCACCCGTTTTAAAAATAGCCCCCGGGGTTTGTCTACGTTACCTTACTTTATGTACCCGTATTTGCATTACTTCAAAACTTTTCGGAATTGGTTTTTGGAAGAAAATATTGAATATTGATTTAGTTCTTGTCCCAGTAAAACGTACAATCGATATCGTTTACCACATCACTATTTTTTAAATGACTAACTATGTCTACCTACCACAGGACAGGCCGTGCTGCCCCCACCCGGCCGCTGTAGGAAGTATTTGGTGTATACATCAAGCAATGTACCCTCAACTGAGATTATAATTTATAATTATCTTTGTCATAACTCAATTTGTATATATTTTAATTTTAAGTTTACTGTTGTAAAGCCCTATGCCGCACTTTATTGTACTTAGTAGAAGTTAAGTGCATTACCTCTTATAGGTAAACATTAGTGTTATGCGTGTAAAGTCAGTGCTAAGACTTTTGTGCCAATAAATAATATTGTGTCCTAACGAACTTACGAATGCGTATGATTGTGTAATATAAACTCAGTGCAAAATGTTTGTATAGGTAAGTATTAGCCTAAGAACTAGTGACAGTGAGGGTTGTACATAATTAGAATAAGATCTAATTGTCTGCAGTTTGTAATGTTTTTCTATGATAATAAAGACTTTTAAAAATCAAATCAATCAATCTTGTCCCAGTTAATACATGTTGCCTAATTTCTGTAATCGTATTCGGGATGTGATCTCCAAAATAGCTGTTAAGATGTTGATGTGTCTTAACACGAAAAATTGTTTTATTTTCTTTAGAATGTTCTTTTAATTGTTACTTTCTTTTAGTCGTTACAGATATGAGGTACCTAGTCAATAGTGGCCCAAAAAGTCTGAGAGCCGGTCATACCAAGGGGTATCGGATTACCCAGTGGGATATGGGGGTCAGATAGGCAAATCGCTCAATGTAAAATATTCATGGTATTCAGCTGCATCCGGTTAGACTGCAAGCCGACTCCAACATAGTTGGGAAAAGGCTAGGCAGATGATAATGTTCTTTTATTGGTCAATATAGTTAATTTGTTATTGTCATAATACAGGACTCAGCCATAATAAGTCTTATAGAAAGACTTGACTTATATTTCTAGTATTAAACTTGAATAGAAGCGATTCGATTTTATTGTTATTTGTACTGTTGTCACCATGATGGATTTTCTTTGTGTAAATCTTAGTGGTTTTTCTTTTCAAAAGAACTGTATACACAATGGGTGATTTTGAAAATGTCCCTTGTCCAGTAGATGAATTGAGAAAAGTAATGTTATTGATGGATACTTTGTGCTTGTTAATAATAATGTTATTATTATGCCTAATTGGAAAATATTCTTGCCCTATTTGTATCTACATTTCAACGATTTGAAAATTCAAATGTTTCAAGAATGCTACTCAATAATATTTTTGATAAAGTATTGTTGATCGTAAGCGGTCCTGCTGTCTATGCAATTAGGGTTTGATTTCCAAGTCAAACAACGTTTTATTGGGTTTTTTATAAGAAAATTCTTAGCTTTGAAACTGAATTTGAAAGACTAATTCCATGTAATTCAAACATACCTAGTAACATTCGAGTTTCCCATAGGTACAGCCAAGTCTGTTCTACTAAATGGCGTTGTCATAAAGAAGATGATTAATTATAAAAGTTTTCCCATATCGTTAGTCTGAGAACACACCTTTACTCCCACCATTTAGACACTGAAAGGCACGAAGGTTACTCTGGGGGCGATTCTCAAACTTTCCCGACGAAAACATTTATGGAATGGGGTGTCATGGCTTTTGTGCTGATTGAATGGCGTTACTTTTCACAATCACTCTCCTGCGATCACTGTATTTGTCTAGGGATGCCCGGACTCCCGTTGCGATATATTTATCAACTAACTGTGCCCCGCGACATTAGTAAAATATTACTTTCCTATTTGATTCAGATTTTGGTAACAATATCAAAGGTTTTTTTTTAAACCTAATTATTGTTCTATAATAAAAGTCGCCTATGTTAGACCTTAAAACATCAGCAATCTGCCAGTAACAGTTCTGCCACACTCGAACCATAGCCGTAGTAGCCCATTCGGAGATTACCCAGACAGACGAAAAATCTGTGGTTTTGTTGAAAGTACCGGACACTTTTATAATGCATTCAGTAGCTGTTATTTTGATATTACAAACAGACACTTCAATTTTATTTATTTGTATAGATGAAACGGTCGTGGGAGAATGCTATCTCCGAGTAGATTCACGAACTAAATCTTTCTAACCCGGACGGTTGTCATTTGTCATTTTTAATGCTTCCGCAAAACTTACTTCTCTCAACTTTTGTTTATAACTGAAATATAATGCAAAAGTTTTTAGTTATCGATGTTCTATATCCATGTAAAGTAAGAAAGATAATTGAGTTTCTTTGGCATTATTGACAAAAACACCTTAAAAATTATACAAAACGAGCAAACTATGTATTGAACTGAGTACTACTGATACTAAGATGGATGTTAGAATACTGATACAGTTCTCAAAATAAACTTTTTACTACACTGGACAGATTTGGATATAGCCCAAAATTATTTTTTAATGACTCCTTCTCTAAAAGTCCTGGTAACTTGGATTGTATCCAGATTCAAAGAGACAGATGACAACCCTACATTTAGGATTCTGGACAATAGTGTGACTAATGTCTGTGGTGATATAGCTCCACTATTGTGCTCGTAAAATTTTCAGACAGTTGTGCTATAAATATACACCGAAAGTACCGTACTAATAATAAAATATTATAGCTTACTTCTAACTGAATACAACAATAACTTCTATTCAACGCGTCCTTAAGATAAAATTTATTATTTATTGCTTTTATTGGCTTCGTCATGCTCCGCTGTGGTTTTTATAACACCTAAAACTAACTTTAATTTTACCCTTTGATAAAACTTAAAACCGTTGGCTATAATTACAATCAAGTATTTTTTTTTATGTTATGACAACTTCTCAAATCTTTTCATTTGTGGTATATTAATAAATGTTGCCATTACCGTCCCTTCGATCCACCCTAAATAAGAAACAATGTTTACTGACACAATCAATTGGCAATCAAGGAACATCGGGGAACCCCATCAGCTCCTGCGATTTCCTAATAAAATGATTTCTTTAGAGGTCTGTCACCACTTAAATGGTGTCGTTATTGCTGTTATTTCGAGACTCCTCATAAAATTTCCATTAATATTATATGTATCAAAGAATCAATTGGTTTTTGGTGCGAATTATACTATTAAATTAAATCTTGGCATAACACTTATAGGCTATTTATGTTTTTATGAGTAACCTTTAGCATTATTTGTATTAGTTTTATGTTTTAAAGTTAATATTTTTTAGTAAATTATGTGGAGCTCGTGGCTAAGTATAATTGCTTATGGCTATAGCCTCACAGGTCAATCTTCAAAGTTATGTCGTGCTAGCTAAGGTTGGTCTCTGGAAAGTTCCTTCGGAAAGCCGCTAAGCTGTTGATCTCGGTTTTCATTTGTAGATCTTTAGATCTAGTTACAGATAGTTAGTGGCCCGAAGGTCTGACTATCAGTCTCTTACCAAGGGAGTCCGTGTTACACAGTACTAACTGGTTTGTGGAGATCAGACAGACGGTCGCTCCATGTCAAATACAATATTTGGCTGAATCCGGTAAGACTGGAAGCCCGGGAAACCGAGAATTGGGATGACACATTTATATTTAATTATCATTATTTAGGTACTTTTTTTTTTTTTGTTAGCCTATATTGTCCCACTGCTGAGCAAAGGCCTCCCCATAGTCTTCCACTCTTCTCTCCGTGCGGCTTTCTCCGGCCAATCTTGTATAAAAGCATCCAAATCGTCACGCCAGCGTTTTCTAGGCCTCCCTCGGCGACGACGCCCGTCCTCTGGCACCCACTGCGTGACGATCCTAGCCCATCGGTCCTGATGCATTCTGCAGACATGGCCCGCCCAATTCCACTTTAATCCAGCAGTCTTGTTACCCACATCAGCGATTCCTGTTTTTGCGCGTATTGTGGTATTTCGAATTCGATCGCTGAGCTTGATACCCAATACGCTACGTTCCATCGCTCTTTGGCAAACCTTGAGTTTGGACTTTTGTGACTCGGTCAGGGACCAAGTTTGAGCACCGTAGGTCAGGATGGGCAAAATGCACATGTCGATGAGTTTATGCTTCAGGGATAGAGGTAAGTCGCCCTTCATTAGCGACTTCAAGGACCAGTAGCTCTTCCAGGCATTCTCGACTCGGCGGTCGATTTCTCTGTCTTGCCTGTTTTCGAAGGAGACTAACTGGCCCAAATAAATGTACTCATCGACGTAGTGGATTTCTTGCCCATCTAACTCAATCCTACTTTTTGTGCTATTGGTCATCACTTTAGTCTTTGACCGATTCATCATTAGTCCAACCTCAAGGCTTGCTGTGCTCAGGTCTTGGAGCATCAGTTGTAACTCGGTAATTTAGGTACTTACCTATATTAATTTGTTTCTGTCAAGTTAAAAACAGGTTGTTTATTTCCTCTTTACTATTTATAGTTTCTTCTTATTTAAACTAAGTGACATTGATGTGTACTTATTACTATCATGCACATCACATAAAACTGTCAATATAAACCGACTCTAAATTATTTACCCAATCTCTTTATAGAATAAACTTTCCTTTTAACTTTCCAGATTTTTTATAGTCTTTTAAAGTATATTGATATTCATAGCCATTAAATAAGTTCATAGTAACTTTTACTAATATGCCATACGACTGTTTTAATGTGAGAAAATGTGGGCAAAACTATTTGAATGCCTAAACTATTTGAATTATATTACAGAGGAAACTTTACTCATTTAACTTTAGGAATCTGCTATTGAATTTACGGTCACAAGGGGGACCTAATGTTTATCTTCTTAGACTATGAAATTCTTCTTTTCATTTTCCACTAATGGACATACAGGAGCAAATCAAAATTTATTCAATTCGGCACTACCCATATTGAGCTCTTGCTGATCCACATAAGTTCAGCAACTTCCTTTGCTGAATTGTTTTGAATCAGGCGTGGCACAATTCGGAAAAACCGAGCGGTTTTCCGAACGCATATTCGATTTTGCCTCCCGGCTGATTCTCAAATCTGAATCTTGTCGACCCAAACATGTGTATAGCACCCCTCATGTTTCATTCTGAAGAGAAACAGAAAGCCCATCACGTCGTCGCGTCGGCAGTAACATGTAATCCTTTAATTCAAATCGCTGTCTTCAGTTTTCTGCCTCGAGGCACAACTACCACTTGTCGATAACTCAAGCACAGAGTGAATCAGTTTGTGTTAACATCCATCACTTCTAGATAACAACATGTAAGTAACGAACAAAACTGTAACATCTAGTAGTGTACTGCCTATTTGTAACTTACACTCGAAAACTGCAAGGTTGTTATTTTGATTTTACGAATAAAGAACTTATTATTATTATTATTATTATTATTACTTCGACTGAAACGTGCAATTTATTAAAACCGATAGTTGCATAATACTAGAACTATTAATTAGATTCAAAACTGCAGTGTTTAAACATTCATTATATAACCATATATTACCTAAAGGACAGACAAGTTGTTGGGAAACGTAGCATTAGTAGAACAGGATCGCGTGCGCATCTCGGATCAAGGCGATGTATCACAGGGTAATTACTCCGCGACGGCAGTCTGCCACCGACCGTCGTGCCGTTTGCACGCCGTAAACACGAACTTGATGACGTGCCTACGATATACTCCAGCATAAATTATATTCCAACCACACACAACACTAAAGCTTCATTAAGTTTATGTTCAAATCATTAAAATAGTTTTGATAGGCTCGTAGTCCTTCGTGTCTTCATCTTACATGTTTAATAACTTTGTAATATTAATGATCGGTACGACCTCACTGTCTTCACCGTGCATAATAAACCCATAAATCTCTCAATTACTCTCCTATTTGTAGCAGGATCCTGCGTTTAACTTCGGAAGGTCCTGCTCTCCTGCTTTATTTGTCACCGGATGCGTATTTTCTGCTTGTATTTAATCCACGTCTGACCTTTGGCCTGTTGTTTTTCAACGTTGTTCTTAGTTGTGTGGACGCCCTGGATCGCATGGGAACCTCCTAGCACCTTATCTCGCGTTGTATCAAAATGTCGCCTATTATCTCTGTTTGGGGCACTTTCGGCGCTTGTTGGGTACCGACACATAACGACATGTACGCTCCTACCATGATGGATGCGTTCGCGTCGCGTATGTGAGGTCTGGTGTCTTTGAAAGCATGTTTGTAATTTTCTAATCTAAGCAGTAACTGGATTACTTGATGGAATTTACCAAATTTAATCGTGAGGTGTTTTATAGACTGCAATAAAAACAAGCCGGAAGGCATTCTGACGTTGAATTTGGGGTCAACTGTGCCTAAATACAATGACAATAAACCAGGAACAAGTTTGGAAACGTTGAAATTATAATAAATGTCGTAATTAATTCGCAATAAAATTATTACACAGTTTATACGCATATTTTATGGTCGTATATGTCGTCAAACTCGTGTAATGGTCTTGTAAATTTCACATTTTATGGACTACAAAATTTTAAAGCTTATGATCTTTTTCATTAAAACTGCGGCTTATCGATTATGTTCGAGTTTATTATTTACTTCGAGCAGCGAGCATTCAGATATCATCAGGAGATTAATCAATGTAATCCGTGGGATTAGCATATTTATGTCAATTTATCTATTAAAATTAATGCATTTTAATTTAAATTGATTATGCGCTGGTGATTGGCAAACATAGGAATATGTTACTTGTAATCCTGTGAGTAGCGCTCGGTCATCTTCACGAATATTCTCGGTTTGTGTCGGAGGGGCAATAATAATTGCAGCGATGCCTCCTGGTAGTTACATAAATTTTCCAATAAGGCAGGGCACGGCAGTGGCACCGCAGCCGGTGTGCCATGAAAAATACCCGGATTATAACTCGGGAGCGATCTTACCGTACAGATAACACCGCTAGATATAAATTATCTCACAAACGCAAGACGCTACTAATATTAAATAAGAAAGCATGTAATTCACGTAGCTTCGATCTGCCGCCCGAGTAATAAAATACACAATTTTGACAGATTTTAAATAATGACGTCCGTGCTGGTCAGGAAATGCTTAGAAAGTTTGTATGTTACACTGTACTGCTTTGAAGTCGTTCAGTGATCATGTCGACCTTGCATGTGATTAATTGTAGCCATTTGTAGAACATTTCGTGTTTTGTCGTTAACATAAGTTTGTTCTGTTAGTTGTAAGCATAAATAATAAATGACGTGCCATTATAGGATTAATAAGGATTATAGCTAAGCCGAAAATTATCTCATATCTATATTTGTATCTAATATATTTGTCATCCTTGCTATTTCAATGTATATTAATTGAATTAATGATGTTAAAATATTTGAAATGCTGACTAGCCTGTCTTTCAAACGCTTTACCAAAATCTACTTTAAATTACAAAAAAAAGCTTGACTACTAAATTATTTTACAAAATGGTTCACATTATACTTCCTAATACTGTGATTTTTAATAGGTTTTCTATTCAGTTAATTTCCCTGTTCGTGACAAATTGTAATGTGTTGTAAACGAATTATCTTAGAAAGTTACAATATTATTGATCCTTCTACAAGTGTTACTTAAATTATTTTAATGAATCTGTCACAAATATATTTTTCTAAGGCCATGAGGTCAAACTTTAGAACTGAACATAAAACACGAAGTAGGCTGTGATAATGATAATATACATGAAGATGATTTCGTATCAAGAATTAGATGCTACGTTTTTGCCTTATTTGGTGTTAAAATTTTGTTTGAAGCAGTGTTGACCGTACCAGATCCTACAGATGAAAAAACAACTTCCAAAGCAAAATCCACGTAACCAAGGACCTTGATGGGGATATTCTTCGAATTTGTTGAATCGTGACTTTATACACAATTAAACTGTTTACTCTTTGGCGCCACACGTCGCGGCTAGTTTCATTTGTAAATGTTATTGGAGTACAGATTAAATTCCACAGAATCACCTTGTTAACATAGTTCTATTTGAGTTTTAACAGCCATCGTTTTTAATTACTGTTTCATGGCCCATTATTTTGCTGTGTTTTACGTTTCAACAAATACCATTGGTAGTTGTTTTTCCTCTTGTAGGTACTAGCTTTTACGATTATGACATAGATATTATTGTGAAGCTACAAGTTTACAGCCCCCATTTCTAGTCATAAAACATTTGTAAACCAACCATCGCCGCCTCTCCAATAACTCAACCACATGCTAAATGAAGAGCTCGTTTGCACCGTTTTAGATGTTAATATTGACGATGATGATAAACTGAATTGTAAATTTCGTTTGAATGCAACTAGTCGCGGCGCCGCTGTCGGCTCCCGTGTCGCTCGAGGGGAGGCTCTAGAATAATTAGAAAATGATGGCGCTTAGTAAACGCCTGCAATTTTGCATGACAAGACTTAATCACCACGACCCTCGACTGTGCGCAGAATTTCTTCTTATATCAAAACTTATACTTTAAGAGACACATTTATTTGCCTGTGAAAAGAAAATTCCGAACCGAAATATCAACATTGGACCACCCTTGCAAGTTATTTAAGAAAACATTCCAATAATGCCAAGTTGGGGTTTGTCGGCGCCCCCTCGTAGCAAATATTAAAAGACATTTGTTATGATGAAAACAAACATATTTCACCAAATAGGTCGAACTGGCAGTCCGGTCGGCAAAACGCCTTGTAATTCTGAACGCCCACGGATCGTGCGGTTTTAGGTGTAAAAAAATCGATTAAAGTATGGCGACACGCTGCGATCGATACATGATAATATTTCATCTGCTTCTTGACGGGTGCCGTAGATTCTATATTTTTGTGAAATTCAATTAAATGTTTTATGGCGGAATAACTGTGGCTACATATCACTTTACATCGCTTTTAACTTTTATAGTTTATTGTATTAAGAGCTACTACTGGAATGTGAAGAATTTACGCTGTGGTCTATCTAACCCGTGATTTGTAACAACATTACCTCGTCCAGGTTTACCGCTGAGAGCAGCCGCACATAACATAGCTAATGAAAAGGTATCGTTCACTCAAAGATAATTGGCCGTATGTTCCACAACATTCCTGACTTTGTTAACATTCTTAGCTAAGTTAACTAGCCTAAAGACAAAAGGCCTGATAAAACCTTATGTCTTTATGTGGTTTCCGTAGCCGTATGTGCTAATACAGCTTCATCGTGAATGGCACCTAACTCAAAACACGTATTACTCAGAACATTGCTTATGTGATTGTTTGTTTTTATTATTAAATCAGCTTTGTTTTTTCCAGATTTATGGATACCGTTGACGAGTTCTTGGGAAAAAATTGTGGTGAGTCAAAATTTTGTTTGCCCTTAACGTTAGCACATTTGATTATTTTTGGGCCGTGGTCAATGGCGGCTTTTACGGACAGACTTAAATTGCTGTTGCGGTTTTCTCTTTAGTGGCCGTTCAAGTGAAGAGAGCCAGTCTCGGTTTGTCGACCACAGGTAAGATCCGTTCATACATTCAATCTAAACAAACGCTTACAATTGGGTGTGTTGTTAGCTCGGCGCACTGCAAACGCTTCATGTAGGTTAAAGTCATGAGTCGGTATAAGTACACTCATTTCGCGTGGGTGAAAACTTTGTAGTGAGGTGTTAATGCACGCCCATTGCTTAATTGTAATGCTTTACAAGAAGACCATATTGGGTAGACGGTTGTACTCGCTCTTTATAGCCGCTAATTGTTATTCTATTTTGAGAATACACACTGATTTAAAAATAGCTGGTTGAATATTTTCGACTAAAAACGCAATTTTGCTTCTGAGTCTGGTTACCCGGACAATCTACCAAGGAATTCTCCCAAAGGAATTCTTTCAACGTTTACGTTCAATGCGGAAACATTTTTCATTCTGTCAAGTGTATCTTTTACTGCGATTAGTGAAAATAAAGTTGTTCGAATAAAAAGTGGTCATATATGTCGAGTCTATCGAAGCACTGTTTTGAGTGTAGCTATAAAATGTTAAACGAATTAAGTAGCACCATGGCAATTTGTTATTTATATGCAGTTAAGACCAATACTGTTAGTCGATGCAAACTAATACATATAAGACTAAACTAGTGAAACCACTGAATTGATTAAAATTATCTTCAGAACATTTAAAGCTTTCACTCTCAATGAAATAAATATAATACAAACGCAAGGTATGAATCATCACAAATGTAATATGTATTAATTGAAATGAATATACTGTTATTTAAATTTAATTGCGTCTCAATTTGCATCACCGGTCAGTTACGTCATTGCATCAACAGAACCGTATACAGCTTTATCAGTGACGTTCGACACAACATACGATTTCAATTAAAGGCCGCTTCGATTTTAACGAGAATTTTGATTCGTGTTCACTCTTCAAAGAACTCATATTCCTTTTCCGTTTCACCTGTCTTGTACTGGACGCGAGTATCTGAGAGCTCCTCAAGCTCTGGTTAATCGACACAGTCAAAACTAGTAGGTTCAGTCTACACGTCCAGTTTATCGGCAGCTACGCTTTTAATTACAGTGACACAAATCGTAGTTATCGTCGGACTTCTCACGGTGCCGAACTCAATATTCCGAATGTTCATTAAGTTCTAATTACGAATGGGCGCCCTTGTTTGTCTTGCTCACAAAAACTAGCTTTTATTAGATTACGTGGGCAGTTTCAATTAATTGTGAGCATGCGACTATCTGTCGGCGTTTTCATTGGTAATGGCCGGTTATCGGTGTCGCTAAGTAGATTGAGTGAGATGTATATTATACTGGTTTGCTAACGCTGGCGCCAGATTCTTGAAGAATGTAAGTTGATCCGTGTGGTTTGATCTGTTTTCTCAATTGCGTTTAACTGTTTCTGTTGCAAATAAATTAGGATTTATTGAAGGTTGGATTGTTATCTTTAAAATAAGATGATTGTGCGGAACGTAAGTAAATGACACCATTGGTAGCGTTCGGCGTGCCGCCGCGTGGTAATGCGACGATATTCGTATTTCACTCGCTATCTGCGGCGGAATCGCGTTCGCGTTCTGATTTACACGATATCGCATGCGCGGGGAATGTTGTTGCACTTGCTACTGTTTGTGCACCCCGTGGTGGTCGTAATCATATATAAAGTGTAAACAAATCATCAGATTTTTCAATATTGTTTTCCCTCTTCATTTTTATTTTCATCCGCATATTTCACAAATCAGTAACGAACTTGTCTATGTGTATTAATTTCAACCAAATCTCAGCTATTTCGTTTCAAGTTTCTGGTATTTGATCAAAGTACATAAGAAACTTTATTATCATTTCGTACGTCACATTTACATCGTTATGCATAATTTATCGTGCTCGCTTCGAATTAAAAATCAATTTTATCATCGACCACTTTTATCGATGTTTGTAACAGATGGATAGTACTGAAATCAATTATAGAAGTTATCGCTATTATAAATGTTTTACAAGAAGTTATTTGACGTGTTGCAGATGTCCCACTACCGCTTGTCGCATACTTGATGGATGGATTTATTTTACTGCTACATAGATGACTTGCTACTTTCGATGTTGCCTTGATAAACGATGTGGATTTACTTTTTGTGCTACTAGTAGGAAAATTACTAGACATTACAAAGTCTCAATAAATATTGCTACAGTGTTTCTATTATTTCTATCTATGAGGTCAAATATTTGATTTGGCTTTTAATGATTTCAGTTGGATTGACAGATAGACAAAGTCTTAAGCAGTAAAAGGTTTTCTATCAAGATTTTATGTGTGTTGTATGTCTTGCATCGTAAAGAACACACTGATAAAGTACGTTTTCTTTTATATTATTTGGATGGCATCACGTAAAAATGAGTTTGTCCGAAAGTTAGTTTCCAAGTTTGTTGATATGGGAGCGGGATATATCGTTGCGTCTGAAGCAGTTTACTTACTCCAAAATAGTTGTAGACAAAGTTGCACTTTTGGGATAGAACCAGTCGCAGTGACAAATGTTGCTGAGGAATCTGTATGTCCGTCTATTTGTGGAGTGATAACGTACTTTAACAGTTGTTCATAATATATTGCAATTGTTATTTGGTAAATTATTGTGTTACTTATATATTATTCTATTGGAACACTATCTTTATTTATTGTTTTGTTGAACTCTGTGGTATTGTCTTCTTTGCAGGTTATTTAAAGATACATAATTTTGTTCCGATAAGTTTGCATTGTCTAAGAAATATTTCACGTGTGTTGGTGGCTATTGTTCGTCGTATTTTCTTGTTCCCTTATTGTTATGTTTAGGTATTTTCTATTGCAAGCCTACGGGATACGACTACTTTGGGATATATTTATCAATAGTTTTCCCATGATGTTCAAGTACTTTGTTTTATTCAAATCATTAGTAATACACTACATGCTGCGTATTACTGTGCAGTTCAGTGCTAACCCGTAATTAGCTATTTCAACAGCTACTTACCAATACCAATCTTGAAAATACCGTTTTACAATATATTATGTGTGACCGCTATTCAATCAATAGTAACTTCTGGAATTTTCTGTCGTTCGTGTTCAATAAAAATTCCGAGCGAAGAATGTAGAGCTATTGCGACAATTAATATTCTTAAATACCTAATCAGTCATCTGATCATCACATCACAGCCCACGCGTGGCGCCGCGGACGATGTGGCAACACGCAACAAGTTCTTAGATACGGTTTTTGGGATGAGGTTTCAATACCAGCGGTTTTATGAGCTGATCGTATGCTTCATACACTGATAGAAGGTATCGGAGCATAGAAGTGGCAATATTTGTGCCCAGGCAGTGATTTCGATCGCCCCGGCTTTTAGGGCCATTGGGAGTTGGGACCTGGTTGCTCAAATTTTTAGTTTTCCATCAGACCTGTGCCAGGACCTGTGTCAAACTTAAGTGGCAGTGGGCAGGGCACATTGCTCGCAGAAAGGATGGCCGATGGGGCCGAAAAGTTCTGGAGTGGCGACCGCGAACCGGAAGACGTTGCGTTGGAAGGCCTCCCACTAGGCGGACCGATGACCTGGTGAAGGTAGCGGGGATCCGCTGGATGCGAGACGCACGGGACCGGTCAATGTGGCGAGACGCCACATTTAGGGGAGGCCTATGTCCAGCAGTGGACGTCTTTCGACTGAAATGATGATGATGAATGATGTATCAGGAAGCCACTTTAGGCAAGCGACAAAAATATCTACCAGTAGCAATTGTCATGTTGTTTGTTCACTACAGGAACACAATTTAGATTGCCATCGACGCGCTAAGAAGAAGAAGAAGTAGCAATTGCTTCATCCTCACAATGAAACGCTCATCGCCCCGCTTATGGGACAGCTCTCGTAGAAAGCCAATCTTTGTATCTTCATAAACTGTTATCATAAAAATATCAATGTATTAATAAGTAATAAGGCCTTTATCGTCCGAAAAATGTTGTTTGCGTCAAGTGGCGTCTCAAATGAAGGCAACATTTATAGCGTCCCGCGGCGCTTTTGGCTTGTTTTACTACTCATATCTGTAATAGCATAGTTTTAATGTAAGTTTATTTGCTTATCGTGATTCCTAAGTATCTATTAGCAAGTTTATAGCTAACTTTGTTACTGGTTTGGTCATCTCGCTCGTGCGACCAGCGATAATCACCGCTTCTTTGTACGGAAACATGCTATTTGGGTGAAAACTGTTCAGTACTTTGTGTGAATTGAATACTTTACAATTAGTAATTTAGAAATATATGGATTTGTGTGTTTTATCGTCCTTGAATAAAGTTATAAACATAAAAAAGTAGTAGCTGTAAGTGGCTATAAGACTATACCATGCAGGTAGCCACGCAATTTTGAAGTGCAATGTAATAGGATAGCACAATAAAGAGATACCTAGGTCGACATCGTAACATTGTTAACACACCGCAGTCACATGGATGCGTGTGGTAAAATCCTAATAAGCCGATTACGATGTAAGGGGGTCGCGCGTAGGCGAACTATCGCGTATCGATATCGACTCGTTTCGTTCACAATGCATCGATTGTCGACAATCGATATGAAACGCGATGCGCACACCTATTCGTCTCAGTTAGGACATATCATACCTGATGTAACTTTTATTGTGGAACTGCCAACTTTAACGTAAATGTGCGACGTTTGAGGAAATAATGTTTTCTTAGATAGTGGTTTTGCTTATTTTAATGATAAATTACTAATCGTACTTCGCTATTAATGAGAATAGTTGTTGATTTGTTATTGACGAGTAAATGTAGGTACTGCTAACTAAAATATTATAGTTCAAACATCTTTCGCATACAGAAACATTTTAGCATTGTGTGCGATGTTAATTTTGTTGGGTTTCCTTATTAAGGTGCGCTAGAAGAGTTTACTTTGGACTAATCTGTAAGATTTTTGACTGCGGTGGGTCTTCCTCTTACGCAATAATAAGTATTCATCAATGCATCGTTATTATAATTACGTAACGCCCTCTTTTGATACCTTTTGTCTGTTTGTTTGGACCGTGCGTCGGAATATCACTGTTGTTTATTTTCTATCAAGTTTATTACATTACAAATACGGTACGTACACGCTTTCTATGCTAAGTGACTTGCAAGTGGCAACGTGTTTTGGGCTATTGGCTTGTTGTATTGTCAGCTGCGATTTGCATGTGAATCGGTGCAACGTAACGTAATAGTTCACATTCGAAATGTCACCAAATGCTACTTTGGAAACCTGAAACGGCAGCTCCACTTTATGTAAGCAGCATTATAATAAAGTTATAGTAGCTGCTTGTGTTGGTAAGATGGAAGTGAGGAAGAAAGTTTGTGAAAGACAGGGAAATAATAAAAGGTTTGGTAGTTTTACGTATACTGCTGTTTATGAACACGGGGTGTTGCTTTAGGTCGAGCAAAGTGTTATTGGGTTTTTCCATCAGGAATGTCTCAGTAGCAACCACGGAGACGGGATTTGTGCTCGGATGATGGCAATAGGCCCGCCCCCTATTCATCATCATCCACAACCCGAATTCACCCACTGCTGGGTATAGGCCTCTCTTTTCTGGTACCAAACGCCGCGTTCTTGTGCCAGTCTCATCCAGGTTTTTTTTACATGGACTTAAACATAAATGGCGAAATGTGGATGTACTATTAGGTACACCTCTGCCTAACCCTTCGCGGATTACAGGACTCTTATGTTATGTAAAGACTGAATCCTATGAGTCGTAAAATATGCAACTTGTATTATTTTAAATCGCAGTTCTATACCACTCAGAGTAAGTAACATAAAACTAGTAAAATTACTTCAAGCCTTGTCTATTACGTACGTCCAATCCTAAACGAGATTGTATTAACTCAAACGAATTAACTAGCTGAGCCTGCGTACATTTCGCTCATAAAGATACCTCTGAGTGAGTTCTCATAATTATTATTGCATTGTTTGTTTCTGTAATTGAAAACATGCACTTACATTCGTTAATTAAGTTGCTGGCTAAAGCTTGCCTTGATGGATTGTTTTAAATTAAATTGTTTTTTTGTCTGTCCCGACTTGGCATGAATATGCATGTGTAATGCCTCAAATGCATTACCCCTTGGCCGCTTTGCGTGGGAATTTTGCATCGACAATAAGGTTTTTGCTCGTTTTTTGTCTCGTGCTAAGGAACTTACGAGGTGCATATACGTAGCGGACAAAGTCAGGTCGTAATGTCTGTATTATGCTCGTGTACGCTTCGTGGGTTTATGATGGTTGTAATGTACTCTCTGATTGTATGACAAAAATGTCGGGTTATAAAATACGGCTTTGTAGATTGTTCTTTAGAATCTGAAGAATCAAATAAACCGCCATTTGTAAAACGTAACGTAAAATCATTTCCATTTTCAAGTACAATTCTAAACGTAATATTTTAAAAGGCGACTTTGTGCAATTGTGTAGGATGTGAAGGTACATCTTGGTTGCTACTTCAAAGGTCTTCCTGAGGAAGTGTCAAACCGCGGCCACGACTTCCTCTCCCCCGGCTCCACCCCGTTGCACCGCCCTCGCTTAGCGGTGGGGTGCGATGGGGGCGCGAGTCAACGACCTCCGGCCGATGTTTGCCGTGCGATTTTGAAGACACAAACATGAGGTTTTCGTTTATTTTCCGCGGTGCGCTTTAGTGGCTATCGATCGTGATTGCATTACTGTTTGTCATTTCGTTTTGTTGTTTTTCGGTGGTTTTAGGGAAATTGTCGGTTTTGATTTCGTAACGCATGTTTTCTTGTTGTATAAAGGCTCTACCTACATATCCACACAAGATGCATCAATTTGGGCAGTATAATTCATAGACTCTAATAATTCTAATATTGTTAGATTCCTAAAATAAAAATACTTGTGAAACTCAACAATTAAATCCCTCATCAAGAAAATGTAAAAATGTTACATTTGTTACAGAATCCCTGATCGGAGTACACTGCACGCACGGCCTGAACCGCACCGGCTACATGGTCTGCCGGTACATGCGCGACCGCCTCGGGGTTCCCGCCAAGGACGCTATTAAGAGTTAGTTATTGTCTATAAATATTACCACATGAACTGTTTATAGCTTCACTAGTGCAAGGTTCGCACGCCCCGTCACTGTAAGTTTGCCATAGTAAGTTGTGATGAAAGCGTTGCAAGGAGAGGTGAAATACTAACTAGATAGTATCTTTATCTTGCTTGGGATTTCTATGTTGTGTAATACCAGAAATTAATTGAAAAATTGATTGTAGTCTGTCAACCAGACTTACCTATTACCCAGTATTTATCGGGTTGTGGAGGTCAGATAGGCAGTTGTTCGATGTAAAATAAAGGTATTCATCTTAATCCGGTAAGACTGAAGCCGACCCCAACATAGTTGGGAAAAGGCTAGGCAGATTATGATTGGTGAAACATTATAAAGACGAAAAACCTTGTTTCAGAATTCGAAAAAGCCCGCGGCTATCAGATAGAACGGGAAAACTATATAGCTGATTTGCTTGGAACCAAACCACCACCGCCTGATGTCGGCAAAGAAACAGACATCAAACCTGTAAGTAATAACAAAAAGATTCCTTACAAGCGATCACCACTGGTCGAAGATGAGGACGTACAAAGCGCAGATCGAAACAGGGATCGATATAACAGATACAATAACAGATTAAACCAGAGACCTAACGATAGACACACTGGGTTTACCGGTAATGATACCCGTTACCGGAGAAGCAGAGCTGATGACGATACTAATTGGAGAAGTAGAGAGAAAAAATCTGAAAGTGGTAGTTCTTATGATTTCAGGCATGATTATTGATATATTGGTGGGAAAACATGTTTTGATGCTTTTAAACGAACCTATGTTAAAATAAATAAAATAAAAATGAATTTCTATTTGAATTGATTAAATTAAAGATTTTTGTACAAATATTTTGCGGTATATCTAAGTAATTTTTTTTCTAAAGCCGCATTCACATTTGTCTGACGTGTTGTGTCGTGATGCTCTCTGTCGTGATGGCTACTGTTCACATCTATATGAACGTTATGACGATTTTTTAATCAGTTCCGTCTTGGCTCTCAGACAGTTTACACATTCGCAATGTATTTCCGCGCATCTGACGCGTCACAAAACAACACTGGCACGTGCACACTAGTCCGACCCGTTGTGACGTGTTACCGCGCCGCCCCCCGCACCTCACCATTCTGAAGCAGACCGGGATCGCTTCTGATGCGACACAACACAAGCCATCACAACACACCGTGTCAGAGAAATGTGAACGCAACCATATTAATTGTATGAAACCGATAACTTTCTGATACATCACAACACAACACGTCAGACAAATATGAATGCGGCTCGACTCGACTCATGCCTTGAATTTAATATACAGGGTTAATTTTCAAAAACCATCCAATTTTTCCTAGATTATTCAGAATGGATAATTGTTTCAATTTATAAAATACATTATTTTATTTTCCTTACAGAACCTTATGAAGCCATAACAACACGATACGGTTCGACCAACCGAGACTGTAAAGGAAAATTTTATTTCCGAAATCTTTGTAATTGTAGTTTTCATTGAGTATTTTTATTAGGAATATTTAACACATGGTTATTTAACATACATTAATTTTATTATTTATTGAAAATTAATCCTGTATATTGGTCTCATCATTAGTCCAATCATTTAGAATTAGTATTTTTTTCCTCTTGAGTAGCTGTAGTGTAAGTCAGTGTAACACTTAATAACTCTCCTTTACGATACATTTTATTTATAGTGAAGCGTAGCATATACATAGTTTTGTTCCCTAGATTATTAATAGCAGCTGTTGTAACCAATACAAATAGGGGCCATCCTTTAATCACATGAGGTGTTTTAAGCCAGTTGTAAACCCCTCCATCTGGTTGATGTGAGGTTTTAGGTCACCCCTCCTTCCCCTCGCGGGCAGAGACCAGTGAGTTGAAGAATCTTGTTTAGTAAAGAAACCCTTTTTTACCCGACTGCAAGGAAAGTGTTATGTTTTTCGCGTCTATGCTCAGGGTTTGACGTAATCACGCGCAATTTAATACAATCTGGTATTGGTAAAAAATATTTTAGACGTCACATTTCTTTTTTTATGTGACGAAAAAGTCGTGATTTTCTTCTGACTCTTTTTTCTCTCTCACATGATTAAAGGACGATCTCCTACGGACTAAATATCCGTCGTTTTATTATAACGTACCGTCATAATATGAATACATATTTATTTACACACATCACCATATTTGTACTTATGCTGTTTTAAAAATTACTAGAATGGATAGATAGATAGAAGATAGAATACTCTATAATATGTACACCAAATGAATGAATGCCTCATTGTTTCCTATACTTAAAGAACTTTTACTGATTTTTATGTTTTTTGGATTTCTTCCACAGTGCACATAGGATTTTGTATCTGTAAGTATTAATTTAAAATATTAAAACATATTTCTGACTAGTATTGGTGTTGATAATCATTATCATTTTATTAAGTCGAAGTTCGTCTTCTTGAACCATAGAAATGTTTAATGCATGTCACTTTTCTATGGGTAGTGAGTTACCATTTAATCTTTTAAAACACGTGTTTACATTTGTGTACAAGCTTGTGTATATAGGGTGACTGGCTGACTGAATAGGGTAGTTGACTGATTAAAAAAATATAATTCTGTTTAGTCCGTCTGATAATTAGATTATCGAAAAATGTTGGATAAGTGTTTTTTGTTTTATCAAATTAATAAAAATTAACGAATATAAAACGTGTCAAAGATCCCGAGTGGGGGCTGGTGACGTCACTTTCTGGTAAATAATGTACCAAACTTCACAGTTTAAAAGTCGCGCGACGTCACCGTCGCGCGACTTTTCGAAGCACTGTATCGTATTCATTTATTGTTTACGTGAAAAAAGAAAAAATACGCATCCAATATTTTTTGAAAATCTAACGGACTAATTAGATTTTTTGTCAACCACCCTATTAGTGATTTTATTTATTTATTAGGTACACCAACAGCAATACATACTTAAAAGTTACAATAAAATATAATAATACAAAAGTGCTGGTATGTAAGCCCATAATAGGTATACACAGCATTCACCATAATGACAACAAAATATGAAAAATGAAAAAAAAATCTTAATAATAAAATAATACAATTTAATTACACAATTATGAATTTTATTTAAAACTAAATGAAATGATAATTATGAATGATGATGATACTTATATACTAACTACATACTAATGCTTCTAGCAAATACAGGATTGAATTTACAAAATTTAATTGTTTGAAGGTGATCGATACTTTAACACGTATGTTCGCCTAACTGGTCAAAATGTAGTGAACAGTTGACGTTTTGTTCGTGATTGCAGGCTTGGTCCCATAGCAAAAATTGTTTGTTTTCATAAGTACAATCACAATGTTTAAGTATTGGCCACTAATTACTCTACGTAAACTTGTTGGATGGCATTGTGAATTACGATTTTCAAGGAATATTTGCATGTAAGAACGAAAAGTTCACCATTTAACATACAGATAGCGCGCGAGTTGAATGCAGAGCTTAGAATGCGGTAGGCTGTGACAGCACTACCGCATTACACTAGTGTGAATAGCACAGCACTACACTGCTCCCGCTCTTTACCTCAGACCCCGACTGCATTCAACTCGCGCGCTATCGATAATAATAATTATGTATTATGTAATATAATTCTTTCCCAACATTTTTGTTCAATTTACATAATATTTACAGACTAACTGTAATATCCATTTGTTGTAGCTCCTGGTACAATATTAAGACCCTGTATTTTAAATACCGCATAGGTAAAATAAACATATTGTATGTAAAAACTTTTGGAATAAATTCTATTTATTTTGGATTTTTAAACCAGTTTTTTATTTTGCACCTAATAGCTCTGAATATAAATTTTATATCTCCCGAAAATTCTTTTTTATAGAATATCAAATATTATATCAAATTCATAATTCGCTTGAAAACGAAAATAATTTTATTTTCCTTATTTATAATGACCAGCGCCAATTGGGGAGGGCTGACAGTACATTTTACCTTAACTCAACGTCAATTCGTCATAGTTGGTGGAATCTGTACCTTCTAACCACTAGCTACGTATACATGTACGTTGTCAGACAATTTTAGAGAGAAATAAGTTTCTTTAGCTCTACCTAAATAAACGTTTTAATAAAAACTAAAACACCGAAGCTAATTGTAATTAAAATGTACGTAAGTAGTTCAACATCACCACCATCAAAGGCCTAACTTGATTTATCGAAGTTCTTCATTATATATTATAGCTCAAATTGAGCCAGATCAAGATACTCATGTGAACAAGTCTTGTTACGGCGAATCTGGTCTCATCACGTAAATGGAACGCGTCTCTGATCCTATCAGAGTGCTATGAAGATTGGGTGCTTGTGACGATGAGTACATGCGACGCACTGTGGAGCATTCATTCATGCTTATGCCCGCCCTTCAAAGGTATTATTGATGGAATACCAAAAAATTACACATTTCTGTTCTATACATTCTTTGTGCGCATCGAAACAGATCTTAGATGTGCAGTCCTGATGCGAGGACTGCATATCTACGAAAAACGCTCGAATATAGCCTATTTTGAAAACCTCGTGTTTTTTTTATACGACTCTCTCGTCTCCTCAAGATCATTTTAGTGAATGTTTAGCTCATTAAACATTTGAAGTTATTGTTAATGTAATATAGAAGCATTGATCAGATTTATAAGCTCAGAGCTCTTTTTAGATACGGCCGTTTTTGGAATGTCATCATCTGCCTCGCCTTTTCTCGACTATTTTTGGGTCGGCATCGAATTCTATTCAATTCAGCAGTTGCAGCAGTATTTTATATGGAGCGGCTGCAGTTTTGGAATGTCCCATATGACTGTCGAATGTTTTCCTCAAGACAGTTTGTTGTTTCAGTGACTAAGCAGAAACCGTATCGTGAATCGTCTATTGCATTAGTAGTAACTTCGAGATAATAATAATAGTTGTCGTTTTATCTAATATTTTAATGAGATCATTTCGTCAACGCAAGTCGTCTTCTACTTAGATGACAAAGGAAAGGCCAGCCGATAAAATCAACAAAGTTTTTATGAAAACTGCTGTAATTGTTAATGCCGTAAAGCAATGCAACTATGTTGATTTCCTCTTCTCCTGATCCGATGCCCTTAAGATTACCCTTGTTTACGAAATGTACCGTGGAGGAATTCCGGCTGCTCATATACGTATTTGGATAATTGTACCGAAATTTTATTACTGTTTATGTGACATCTCTGACCGTAAATGTTGATATGCGGCGGTCGGATTTGCGCTTTATTCCTTTGCACTTGGACGAGTGGAAACTTTTTAGTTTTATTTATAGCACGACGTTAAAACTCATGATTGTTGATTTTCGTGTCATGTCAACCAGTTACAATTTCCTTCATCTGTTTATAAAATTTGTTCAACATTAATATTGATTGAATATTTCCCATAAACCAAATTAGATAGGTCCACTTAAGTCTGCATTCGAAAACAACATACCGGAATATAAATTGGGTATCCCTTAAAAAGTAACCCAAAGCAGAAAATGAAGTTGCCAATAGTTTGTCAACTTCAGCAAATAAATCAACGCAGAGATGAGACAGATAGTGCAAAGTGCGGATAGTTCGCTGTGACAGGGATCTATTCTATGAAACAGAGTATTTTATGTTACGGAAAACTGAATTATGTCCCAGTGTTTGGTCGGTAACATCCACTAATATATTTCTGGGTTGCTTCAAGTAGTAACGCTCGAGGTTGTCTCTGATTTATATGTTGTCGATACGTTTGTTGCTTTCTCGAGTTGTCGGGTGCCAGTTGCTTTTATTGCTCTATTGTTTGCCTCCTGGGCGTAGATTACGACTACTTCGAGTAATTTACTTGTAACCACTATGTATTGTAACTATCCGTTTCTAACGTTAGTGTTGTAATGGATTGCAATACATTCGCGTGTGGTATGACCCACAGCAATAATTTAAGATGAGCGATTGCGTGAAGAAATTTTATGTGTGTCTAGAATTGTAGTCCTAGAAATTGTGAGTGGTTGAAAGGTACCCGGGCGGTTAAAGTGGATTCACACGATGCAATGCGAGGATCTGTATCGTTAAAAGAGAATACTGTATCTTTATCTTACGACCCAAAAAGGACGTAAATTAGCGTCGCTTTGTTGGCTCCTAATAAAACGTAACATCTTAACTGTTGTTATCTTATATTTTTGTTTGGAATCTTAACTACCTGGCTTCCGTCAGGGCATATTTCTTCAGGTCCTGCGGCTTGAGTGACGTGGACGACTATTTAATTTATGTCCATTACTCTGAGGCGTTTCATTTTAATGTGCTCGTTCATTTGGGTGACAGCTGGTGACGCTCCGGGCGCCATAATGATTGTTATCGGCTAACCAACGCTTTCAAATAGTGTCTATAGGTCAGTTATATTGTTAAGATTTTTTGATTAAATGGAATTGATACAGTTTTGTTTAATTTCTTTTGATGGAATGATGTATTTTTTAATTTGGTTCAAACTATAGGCGGATTCTGAGCCTTGTTTCTATCTAACACTTCGTCTGGTGATGTTACAATCAAACACACAATTATTCGATAATTATCGTTTTCTTTTATTTTGAACGTTCCAACGTGAAGCTAGATTCTTACTCCAAAATGTTGGAAAGCATAACATTGATATTCATCAGTTTTATGAATCATAAGTTTTCTACAACTCTATCTCCTCACAAGTTAACAAAGCAATAAACTTTCATCCAGCACTTATCAGATCCAACGCACAGAATCTGAAGTGCTTAATAAACAAGCTGGTCCAATAGCTTCCATAATTAAAGTAGCAAGAACAATATATAGGGGCATTACTCTCGCGATCCTATTATCGGATCGATAATTCAATCGGGAGCGATATTGTCTGCATGCCTTCGGGCAGCCGATGCCGACGTCGCTTCTGTGGTCCTGTCGGATGAACGATAATCGAGTTTGAGGTTTGTGCATACGTTCTGATTGCCTCTGTGAGATTTCACACAACACTAGTTGTGTTGTGTGAAATTTTTGGTTTTCAAGAGGACTACTAGATCGCAGCATTGGCTCGGTCTATGCTGTGATCAAATGTTTTCTCTCACTCTAGGCACCCATCATTTGTCATATATAGAAATGACCGAATTTGGGCTATAAGTAATGAGAATTTTCGATAAATAACATTATCATTACTAATGTTATTAAAACAAATATCAAATTCTAAAGCTCCGTGAAAAGTCAATCATTGGAGCAATAGTTACGTGGTTTTGTCATTTAAGACGCTGAAACTTCCAGCAAAGAAGTTCTGGCATAGTCTTTTTAATCTATGACAAATAAAGCGATTAATAAAGTCGATCGATAAAATGAACGAAGGCACAATAACATTAGGTTTCGATTTGAACACAATTAAAGGGTTCTGCCGCCATGGATATCAATACCTGTACTTTGTGACACTGGGTCATGTTTTAATTACAACCTTTGGTTTAAGAAACCACAGATTGATATATTATCATAAATTACAGGTTCCGTTACAAAGGGATACGAAATTATTTTTTTAAAGATGATTATCGTTTAGGTTTAGGGTGTTGTACACATGTTTTAATAATGCCTTTTTATTTTATTTTATTGATGTTCCCAAGTCGAAGTGTTCTACTGGCCCAGCCGCAGCAGTTACTTAGGAATTGAGATCAAGAAAACAGACAACACGTTAAAAAGAACCTTCAACCTGATAAAAGCTTTTTGATACATGGTGAAGTAGGTGTCAGTCTTTCTAGGTATTGCCCAGTAACTGGCCTGTGGTAGTTAGATTGCAGTCGTTTAATTACAAGCATACGAGCGTATGAGGCAGTGAAAACGTTTTTCGAAACAGCGTCTTTCGCGACTACTTTCTAACCATGAGCTTTCGAACCTGTGAGGCAGTGGAAAAATTATTCGCAACAGCGGCGTTCGAAACAACATAGGGGACCCGTTTGGGACAGTTGCCCTCTGATATTTTTTGAACAGGATTCATAATTGTTAATTTGAAGTTGATATATATTTTTTTTTATTCATAAACTTACGCCCTTTTCTCATGAACCCCATGGGCAGAAACCACAGAATGCCACCTGCTACGATCCTTACATACTCCTTTTGCCTCGTCCACATTCATGCATCTGGTCATACACCCACGACGATTGCGACTACTACGCACCTGTCATTTCTGAAGACCCTCACCAATAAGGCCAGTGTATATTTTATAAATAATATCTCAATAAAAGAGATGGCATTGTGTAAGTAGTACACTGTACATTTTCTTGTATTCATTGCAAATACCGATACTGAATAAATACCGTTAGAACTTATTCAATGAATCTTGAGGAATAATTGCGCAGTATTAATTGACACTTAGGCACACAATAGTCTAGGCATTATGTTCCTCAGTGTGACCTAGAACGCGTCCTAATTACGTACACTACTCGACAGGGAAGCTTGATGAATTCTTCGTGTATGTGTGAATAAACATACCTACTAATTATTATAATTGTCTTAAGTCTATACCTGCTTATAATACAATTGTTGAAGACAATCAGTCTGTGTGTTGGAAACGTTTTGGTGTAGACTAGAAAAAGAGAAAAATAATTAAGGTCAAATCAAAATAAGTTAACGTGAAAGGGCTACCTAAACTGCCTTTTTTTCAAATTCATGCCTGTCATTGTCAGGTCTGCCAGGATTCACGATCTGGCGCGTGCATTTGTGCTATTATCAGGACACCACTGTTGCGAATAGATTGGCTAGCATTTCCAAAAGTAGAACCGTTAAAGCGCTTTGTTCTCGAAAGCCTAATTTCACCTGTTTTATTACTACGGTGAATAGAGCTCCTGTTGACGACAGTATCTAACTCTGATAACGTTAGATGATGTCGTCTATCGTCGGCTGATAGAGTTATGGTAGGTATGTTCTATTGAGTTAATCCGAGGATGCATCTTTCTTCACAACTGGACAATCTTTCTTACAATATTCCATCTTTCGTATAAATACTTTCTTATAGGATCAGCAATATTTAGAAGTTTCTCTTTAGAAAATGATTATTTTTTCTCAAGATCAGGCAAAGCTGCAGGCAGGTGCTAGTATCTAATTAATAATTGTTTGTTCAAGCGTCGTATTTATTGATTGCACGACCACGACCTCGCTTCATTCAAGGGCTGAGGACACATTCTTGGAAACTATAAAAGGTTGGAAACTTGAAGACGCCATTTGTTTTGTGTGTTCATGTCGAAATTTTCCTTATAACGATCTGTTAAATTGTGGCATTAAGGTGTGTTTGGAAGTGTTGATGATTTTGGCTATGCAATAACAATAATAAAGCCGAGGTTTCCGCTTTTGAGTTCCTCATTACATCAGTCCTTAAATGTCAATGAAATACTACTCTCCATGTAGAAATTACACGTTGGAGTCTCAGCTGATCATCGATCTGAAGTCGATACTTGAAGAAATTCATCATCATCATTTCAGCCGAAAGACGTCCATGAAACCAAAGTCGAAGCCCTTTTATTTAAAGTATAATAGCCTCACCGTCAATATTCTACAGTACCTCACAAACAGGAAGTATTTTTGTTTGATAAGCTTTATGATTGATCAATATTGTACTTTATGCTGTGTGATCTTGCGGTTGACCACATGATCTATTACACGGTAAAGCATTATACTAAGAAGAGACCTATTCACACGGTTCATCAAGTTTAAGTACATTTCAAGTGACTAGCTTGAATGTCATAAGTAGGTAGGTAAAGTAAGTAACATGACATCACGCCGGTAATCCCAAAAGGGCAAAGCAGAGGTGTACCAAATTGTAACCCACATTTCACCAGTTATGTTTAAGTCCCATGTAATCTATTGCCATGGGTTGCGCCAAAGTTTACCTAAATTTTCAACTCTGATAATTATTGGAAATCCGAAAATGTGTTTTCTAAGTTTTTTTTTTCATAGTGCCCCCAAGACGACACACTGACCTGAGTTTTATTCATTTAAGACAAAAATCAGTGAAACGACCTTTAATCATTCTAAACAGTTGTATGAGTGAAAATATTTTTTTTTTTTATAAAAAACGTTGCTCCACACTAGGAATTTCTCCTGTATCGTGGGTGCGTTCACAAACATTTAAACTCACATACACAAATACCCAGACCCGAAACAACTATCTGTAGGCCATACAAATATTTGTTCCGTGCGGGGATCGAACCCGCGACACGCAGCGCAGCAGTCCAATCGCTCAGCCACTGCGCCAACAGTGCCGTCACCGTCAGTATATTTTTATTTTGGTAATTATGTTTAGGAATAAAAGCGTTATGATAAAAAACAGTAGGAGTTTAATAGTACATTATGGTATAAGTGTGTAATGTTGGTGATTACCACCGAGGCGCCATTGAGACCCGAGCCGTCAGGTGAGGGTCTTAAGATAGCCGAGGACGGTAATCATCAATACACACGTGTATCATACGACGTTTTTCAACACACTTGTGAAGAAAATACTACTAAAAAAACTTTTTAACAAAAAATAAAACCGACTTAAAAAAAAAACACAAAAAAGTGAAAAATAAACTTTAGAAGAAAAACCAGTCTCTGAAGTCGGTGACTTTTGTTTGTTTGATTTCATTTTTTTGCCACCGACTTCAGAGACTGGTTTTTCTTCTAAAGTTTATTTTTCACTTTTTTGTGTTTTTTTTTGAAGTCGGTTTTATTTTTTGTTAAAAAGTTTTTATTTTTCACTTTTTAGTGGTTCACATGTTCATGGGTCAATGTGGACAATGTAGTTTTTTTTTTTGAGTTTTGTTGATTTTTCAAAAACCGCTTGTCCGATTTCGAAAAAAAAATATGGGACCATTTCGGAAGTATACCCTTTCCAACAAATAAAGAATTTTTCAAATCGGTTAGCAAGTGACGGAGTTATGCCCGAACAAACATAAAAAAAAAAAAAATACAAACATCCGAATTGAGAACCTCCTTCTTTTTTAGAAGTCGGTTAAAAAGTCATCTTCAACAGTTATAGCAAGTTCTGTATTTTTTCTCACAATAGCGGGAAAAAATATCGGTTTTCCTATGCGTGCGCATCTACAGTTCGACCAACTTATCTGTGCAGGCGGGAAAACACGGAACTAAAATAAATGTACTAAGTTTGACGTAGCGATGCATTTTTCTTGACCAGTGGCGCCACCATGAAATTCAAACTTAAAATGGTCATACTGTAACAATGACGATCGACCATAGACAAAAGAATGAGGTTTATTTATTAAAAAAAAAAGTAATATTTATAATATTACAAAAGTTATATTATTTGAGTGAAAGTTTCATTTATTAAAAACGTACAAGTTGAAGTTATCTATTTAAATTCAAAGTTGCATGAAATGAACAAGCACTAGGTACTTACATTAATTTATTTTTACTATTGAACACGATCTTTTTTGTATCGAAACTTTTTTAAGAACATAGCAACTCAACCAATAAAATTTAAAAAAAAAAACGGTATTACCCGGTTAAATTGAAAATGGTCTGTTTACTCGCATATAATTTGCAGTAAGGTACTAACTTAACTTTGTAGTGATAATTCTATTATGCACTAGTGTATAATATTATTATGCACGTGTTAGTTATAGTTCGGTTTATGGCCCTAAGAACGATGTCATAAGGCTCACTTTACGAGCTAGTGTGTTGAAAATATATTTACAATAATGATATTATGAATTACAATTTTCGGAAACAATCATGAGTGTTATGAACATCGCCGGTAGCACTACAAATAGTATGAATGAAAACTTTAGGATAAAATTTTTAGGAAGAGTGATCATTTGGATTTTGGATTACAAATCGTTAGGAAGAACGATTTCGGGTAAAGAACTTTAGGTGAGCCATTATGGACCCATTGCCATGCCGTCTAGTGTCCGGTTGGGGGCACAAATCCAGACTGCTACTGTGAAATTCCTAATGGAAAATTCCAATTACACTTCGCCCTACCAGGCAATCAAATTCAGGAATACATGCTCAGCAGTAGTAGCACCTGCGACCGCCAGACCAACACGACGCAGTAGGTAGGTAAGTGTACCTTCAAAGTCCATCAAAGCAAATGGGGTGATGTCATAAGGGTTCCGTTTTACCGTTTGAGGCGTAGAATCCTTACTAGCGATTTCCGGTGACTAATCTTAAGCATGTTTGACTCATATTATTTATTGAACGGCTTAAATACAGCCTTGTAAGTTTATAATAGGTAATTTTTCATATGAATTAGTAAATGTATGACTAGATGTATGAATGTCGACGAGGCAAAAGGAGTATGTAAGGATCGTAGTAGGTGCTAATATAAATATACTAAAAAAATTATACTAATCATTAGTATAATTTTTGAGCTTGAACCTAGCTAACCAGGCTGTATTATAATTAGTCAGATTCTACCCATGCCTGACAAAGTTGCCATAGCTGACCTGCAAGTGTTTAAATAGACATCGGACACAGGTTGGCTGAAGCAAGGAAAACCTGGTCAGGCGGAGATTCATAGATGACTCTGCCCAGCAGTGTGAATATGTTGTTGCTCCACAAAATTTTGGGACACATGATCCTGTCCTATTATTTGCACATCATTGGAACTGATGGACGCTACTGAAAATGCCAAACTCGTCACCTTTTGGGCTGAGTCAATTTTAATTATCATCGACACACTTAGAAGATCATGCTTTGATTCATGGTCAAGTAAACCGGGTTTTGTTTAACCAGACTAACTAATATAAGAAGACCAGAATTGTTATCTAAATCAACAGATAAATTCGAAATAATATCGATAGTGCGACAGGAAGCGATTTATTAAACTTCGTCCGATCACAATGTATCGAATAAAAAGTAACATGAGCTTTGTTAGCGTCACATCCCTTGTTATATTTTTTTAATGTTTTACTTTATTTTTTATTAAAATCGAGAGTGTTGGGAGTTATGGCAGGTGATATTTGTTGTCTTTTGATCTTGTCGTGTTTCAATATTTTGAATAAATTAGATAAAGAAATATGCGGCGTGTTCTATCTAGTTTTTTTGTGGCACAATAATTAATTGATCATAATCACCAGTGATATACTAAAACCAGTAAAGACTTTTACTACAATAAGGACGTATTTCACGATGTTTGAATAGCAACTATATTTCCGTATTACCTACTTCGTTGGAAAAAAATATCTGCCAAAGAAGTTAACGGGAACTTATAGGTAAGATGAACTTAGATGTTACAGCCATTTATGTTGTTGGTGTATCGTTTAGTTATACTTTGCCGCTAAGAAAGACAACAACTAAAAAATTGGGCTCGTCCGGGATTTGAACCCGGGGCCTCTCGCACCCAAAGCGAGAATCATACCACTAGACCAACGAGCCGCTTGTTAACAGCCTGAAAAGAAACCTTCGCATAATAAAATATTGTTTCGAATAGTCACCCCGGTGACAACTGGGAAGACAATTCCCAGCTGTCACCCCGGAGGACAGGGCTAGAGGGGACTATTGGGAATAATCCGATCTGTAAGTCAAACAGGCATTCGCTTCCTGTAAAATACTGGTATACATATCATCATAGTTGTGCAAAGGCTAGGCTAACCTGCTGCCGCTTTTCTGATTAATTTTCTTGTGGAATCCAAGACCGTTAAATTATTTCTTTGAGACTTCGTCGAACTTTATTGTTTCGGCAATTTTTTGGTGGTCGCTAATGTTGGTTTTGGTTTTCAAAAGATGCAATGGCGGAAAAGTGTGGCGGGTTTGTTCACAAAAAACAAGACGACGAAGAGGATTAACCGGAGTCTGGCGTTTTAGACGAGAAAAGTCAATATCTACTTCTTCTTCTTATCGTGTGGGCAGTAAGGTCTAACGACCCCACACACCCTAGTGTCAGAGTTTCTAAACAGCCTCAAAGGCCTCTAACATGGTTTGACGACCGCCATTTGGCGGCCGGGACCACCAGCTTATACGTGCCTTCCGAAGCACGGAATCATCTTTTTATCAGACAATGAGGTGATTCAGGCCTGCAATGTCCTAACTAAACTGGAAACAACTTTGCAAAGTATGCTTCCCGTGGGAATCGAACCCACGACCACTATTACATTAGGTCACAAGGCAGACGCCTAAACCTCTCGACCACGGAGGCAGTTATGTATATCTATATAACTAAGTAAAGATCTTATTTTTAATCAGTAGTATGTAGTATTAAACTTGTCACTAGTATGAATAGGAGGAACTAACATTTTATGATGTTTATGCATGGTAATGAAAATCTTTTTAACCGACTTCTAAAAAAAGAAGGAGGTTCTCAATTCGGATGTTTGTTTTTTTTTTTTTTTATGTTTGTTCGGGCATAACTCCGTCACTTGCTAACCGATTTGAAAAATTCTTTATTTGTTGGAAAGGGTATACTTCCCAAATGGTCCCATAATTTTTTTATCGAAATCGGACAAGCGGTTTTTGAAAAATCAACAAAACTCAAAAAAAATACTACATTGTCCACATTAGGTGAACCACTAAAAAGTGAAAAATAAAAACTTTTTAACAAAAAATAAAACCGACTTCAAAAAAAAGTCAAAAATAAATCAGTTTCTGAAGTCGGTGACAAAAAAATGAAATCAAACAAACAAAAGTCACCGACTTCAGAAACTGATTTATTTTTGACTTTTTTTGAAGTCGGTTTTATTTTTTGTTAAAAAGTTTTTATTTTTCACTTTTTAGTGGTTCACCTAATGTGGACAATGTAGTATTTTTTTTGAGTTTTGTTGTATTGTGATTGCTTTAGTGACGATCCTGTTAATTTGCTACCCATGTATATTGGTTAATCACTGTTATTTATAATTGAACTTGTAAATCTGCAGGTAGGAACTTATTAATGTGAGCTACATTATTTTATTACTAGCTGAACCCGCGCATGCGTTGCAATGCGTTTTTCCTACCTACCTATCTACTACCCTACGTACTACCCTACCTACTACCCTACGTACTACCCTACCTACTACCCTACCTACTACCCTACCTACTACCCTACCTACTACCCTACCTACCAAACTACTAAAAAAAACTACTAAACTTACTAAAAAAAAAAAAAAGTATTCTACGTCCTTCTCCTGGTTCTTAGCTACCTATATATAGATGATGGAGCACTAATGTGAAGAAGCTCGTGAATAAATAAACAAACGTTCCGCTACATCTTCTAGTTAAGCAGCGCTTGCCTATGTTGGTCCGTAGATGGGTGACCACCTATTACATACCGAGTTTCCTCCGTACCTTCCAGATATGTGAGATGGAACATGATATCACGCAAGTACTGGTGAAGAAATGCGACGAACGAATAAGAGATGCTGAAATAGTTACACTGGGAGATAAGTGTTAAATCATGTACCAGTCGCCATATTGTTAGGCGTCGGAATAAAGATGAGCGTTGTTCCAAAAATGTGATGAATTATTTTACATAACATCACGCTTAATAGCCCCGAAGGGTTAGGCAGAGGTGTACCTAATAGCACACCCACATATTTCGCCAGTTATGTTTCAGTCCCATGTTATAGGGAGCGAGCCTTAAAAGGCTTGCTGTGCCCGGTTGATTGCAATCTATCAACCGGGCACAGGTCCAGACTCCTGATTCCTAAAACGAAAGCCCAATAACATTTTGTCCTACCCGAGAATAGAACCCATGCAGGATCCTATGCTCAGCAGTCGCTTGCGACCACTACACCAACGAGGCAGTAGATGAAGAATATTGTAGAGTGAAATATTTGGTTCGTTGTCACTAGTACCATTGACAGTACCATGATGGAACTACTGAATGTTTTTTTTTATCACTAGTTCCATTTTAAAAAAAACTGAAAATAGTGGAACTAGTGTTGAATTTTTTATCATTAGTTCCATTATAAACGAATCTGAAAATAATGGTACTAATGTTGAATTTGTTATCATTAGTTCCATTATGAAAGAATCTGAAAATAATGGAACTAATGTTGATTTTTTTATCATTAGTTCCATTTTAAAAGTATCTGAAAATAATGGAACTAGGTAATGTTGGATTTCATTATCAGTAGTTCCACATTATTATTTTAGACACTTCTGAAAGGGGATAGAATAGAACCGATGTGGCATATCAACCTGGCCGCCATTTTGATTTTTTTTCGAAATCGCGGCCCACATTGAAAGTGGTATGTATGGATAGAGGACATATAGTCAAACAAAAATTTCCAGTAGCGTGGTACCTAAAGTGTACCTAAACTATTATTTGGAAACAATTTAACGCCTACAAACGTAATAAGTCTATTTTTTTTTAATGATTGTCCTTGCACTCAATTGTCGATCTTTACCTTCAAATATCTCGGTAACGTGACACTTTAGGTACCACGTTACTGGAAATTTTTGTTTGACTATATGTCCTCTATCCATACATACCACTTTCAATGTGGGCCGCGATTTCGAAAAAAAAACAAAATGGCGGCCAGGTTGATATGCCACATCGGTTCTATTCTATCCCCTTTCACAAGTGTCTAAAATAATAATGTGGAACTACTGATAATAAAATCCAACATTACCTAGTTTCATTATTTTCAGATACTTTTAAAATGGAACTAATGATAAAAAATTCAACATTAGTTCCATTATTTTCAGATTCGTTCATAATGGAACTAATGATAACAAATTCAACATTAGTACCATTATTTTCAGATTCGTTTATAATGGAACTAATGATAAAAAATTCAACACTAGTTCCACTATTTTCAGTTTTTTTTTAAAATGGAACTAGTGATAAAGAAAAACATTCAGTAGTTCCATCATGGTACTGTCAATGGTACTAGTGACAACGAACCAAATATTTATCTATATGCTATAAGTATGTATATACAGTGAAACTTGGTTAACTGGGACCTGGATAAGTGAGAAACCTCTATAACTGGAACTCATGCTGAGGTCCCATGAGACAGGTTTGGATATCTGAGACACTGGGTGAGTGGAATACCTCTATAAGTGAGACAAATTTTCAGGTCCCTTGAGGTCTCACTTAACCAGGTTTCACTGTATTTTCAACATCTTCGTAGGAAGCTTTTTTTTGGAGGTGAGAAATCATCAAATAACTCCTCCCGTTCTGGGCAGAGCGGTAGGGAGTGTCAGACCTGACTAAAAACCACCCATGTTCCTTCTTAGCCCTTTGTGTCCGAGGGCGCGGTATCTCTTTCGAACAATCCGCAGCCCAGTCGGGATTACTGACCCCCTGGACTCTGTTAATGTGGATATTTAATGCCATTATGGATACTGTAAGCAATGTAGCCTTAAAATTAAACATTATATTTCATGACCACACCGAACCAATAAACCAACTATCCGACACCTAAATCCCATTCACACTATCATAAATACTAATTTTCCGCTTCACAGAAATCCTTTCATTGTACACTCATGCCACACAGAACCGGTAACAAACAGGTGTAACGAAATCCTCCTTTAATCTTATTAATAGACTTGTAAATACCGGATACATTTCAACAGGTCAAATAAAACATTTTTCTTTCTTGTCGAACGAAAAGATAAGTATAATGTATTGGTAATTAGGCTGTAATATATTGGGCTTCGATGGTTTCCTCCCTTCATCAACGGAACATAATTCTTACTTTACGGATTTAATATTATTTATACACTATTTATTACGGATTCTAATGTTATAGAGATAGAATTCGGATATTCGGATCTGTGTATAATTAATTTCTTATTTTGTTGTGAAATGTGTGCTGATCATGACCATTTGCATTTGATTTAAAATAGTGTCAAATACCAGAGATACGACAAAAGTTTATTTATTAGCGTATTAGCATTTGCATATGAAAATGTTTTAGTTAAAATAAAGACGGTGTAAATATGTACCTATGGTTGGCAATAAATTGAATATAAGACTATGTTGACAAGTCAAAATATAAGCAGGTAGATAAAGTAAAGATTTAAATTTTAAAGAAAACCTTTATAGACGGTTTCACAACAAGCATGGAAACTAAAAGTATTATTTAATAGTTAGGATACCAATTAAAGTATCAATGTCAACAATAAGAACTCTTATTGCTTGACCTTATTATCTAGTAGTAATAAGAACGAGAAAAGAAAACAGGGCTCGTCCGGGATTTGAACCCGGGGCCTCTCGCACCCAAAGCGAGAATCATACCACTAGACCAACGAGCCGACTGTTTTCAGCCTGAAAAGAAACCTTCACACATGGATTTAAACATTGTAGTCAGTATATTTACGAGTCACGTTTTCTTTAGACCATAATACTATGTATATTTCTAAGTTATCTTTATGTATAGACACCATTTTTTTTTTTTTGGTAGGTGGAAAATCATCGAATAACCCCCCCCGCTCTTGGGCAGAGCGAAGGGGAGTGTCAGACTTCTACTGACTAAAAACCAAACCCATGTTCCTTCTTCACCCTGGTGTCGGAGCCGCGTTATCCTTTCGACAAGCCACAGCCCCGACGGGATGTATAGACACCATTGATCAGAGATAACAGAAAGAAAATATACCCAGAAATAAACCGGAATTTCATCGACTGAAATATCGAGATATTTATTTAAACTTCATTCATACAAAGGCGGTCCCAATGATATTTTTTTTTCAAGATTTTATTAATTCCTACAAATAAAAATGGTTTTACATATTTCGCTTACTTCATTCGACATGTACACTTTAAATTCAATTGTAATACCTAGTGCAATGTGCTCGTAATTTAGGTACTATTGGGTAATGCTTTAGGAGTGTTCTATCAGGTAACTAACGATATGAATATTATATAGGATGGCAGATGCATTTCGTTCGCAAAAGACAAATTTTGTGATATAAGTAATGATCCATTTGCATAAGCTGTATCACCTGTTTTCTGCTGTCAGGGTATTTATAAACAATCAGCATCTGCCTAGCCTTTTCCCAGTTATGCTATGGTCGGTCTCCGTCAGAATGGCTGGTTGCCTGTGGCTTTGGTGTATGAGAGTTGATTAGAAAATTGCTACATAATTGCTTATATTTGCTACATTTAATAAATATTTGCTACATACTATATATATTTAGAAATAACATATTTTTTTTGTACAGCCATCCTGACGTTTGGTTGGCTGGTCGCCTCCTAGTTTAAAGCCAAGCATGCAGAGTTTCCCGAAATGTATTGCGTCAATAATTGCTTCATATTTGCTTCATTTATCTAATTTAGTTGTATCTTAAAACATATGATAAATAGGATGTAGCAATTATTTTAATTATCCCAAGGAAAAGCGCCTGATAAAACAATAAAGGCAAATACTTATTTATGTTGTAAACCGATTCAACATAACTAAGTATTTGTCTTTATTGTTTTATCAGGCGCTTTTCCTTGGGATAATTAAAATAATTGCTACATCCTATTTATCATATGTTTTAAGATACAACTAAATTAGATAAATGAAGCAAATATGAAGCAATTATTGACGCAATACATTTCGGGAAACTCTGCATGCTTGGCTTTAAACTAGGAGGCGACCAGCCAACCAAACGTCAGGATGGCTGTACAAAAAAAATATGTTATTTCTAAATATATATAGTATGTAGCAAATATTTATTAAATGTAGCAAATATAAGCAATTATGTAGCAATTTTCTAATCAACTCTCATACACCAAAGCCACAGGCAACCAGCCATTCTGACGGAGACTATGGTCGGCTTCCAGTCTAACCGGATGTAGTGGAATACTAGAATTTTACATGGAGTGGCTGCCTATCTGCCCTTCACAACCCAGTTAGAACTGGTAATACTCCCATCGGTAAGACTCGTGGTCCGAGTTTCGGGCTACTGGAACGACTCGACTGTCAGATGACAAATAACAATGTCAAGATCTATAACGGTTCTATGTGTTTTCCGAAGAACACAGGAAACTCGGTATGAACAATATTGCAGGATTATGATTGTTCGATTACTATTAAAACATCAATATGAGAGCCCTGAAACAGTGGAACGGCGCGCGCGGCGACGCGGCAGACCGAGGAGAAGATGGCGGGACACCTTGGATAACTTTCTTGTTAATTAGCGAGAAGAAGCGCAACAACGACTAAAGTGGAAGGAATGGGGGGAGGCCTTTGCCCAGGAGTGGGAATGATCAGGCAACTGAAAAATAAATAAATGAGAAAGTAACTTAATGTACCTACTTATAGTACACAATAGTTTCTACTATTCTATAGTTTTGTTGAAAGATCTCACGACACTATTCACCGTCTTAAAATATACAGACTTTAACGCCTAAACCTCCTGTATAATAAGCCCTATTACAGAGTTGATAGAGCCTATTTTCCCGTGATTTTAATTTAAACATAATATGCAGGGTGGATTACGGCGTATTAAACTTGCGGTGTTTTCAAATCAAAGCGGTTGATCTTTCAGGTGATGGTTATAAAATCAGCGTATAACGGCACATTCGAGAAGACGGTGTCGAGGTCAATTGTACTTTTCAGGAAAATTATAGACCCTTAACTGTTTAGTTAACAATTGTTCTTGAATAAATGAATTGAATTGGTGACTCTACTAGACTTTTATTTCTTTACAGTGGTTTACATGCTACACATTCTTGTAGTTATTATGCGTGTGTTAGGAAGTGTATGTTAATCTATATGTATATGTATTAATATCCACCAATTATTAATCTTGTCAGGATGATTACTAGTTATTTACTGTGTTCGAAAGTCTTTAAAAAGGTGTGTTGGGAATAGGGGTTTTATGAAGTAAAAGCACAAAAGACAAGGCTATTCATTTTATTTCTTTTGGTCTTGTCAACTACATCAAGCTCGATTCCATTCGCTAGGTTCCTAGTCTTCGTGGAGAAGAATGGACAAGAAACTCCACGGGAACATATTTTAAAGTATTATGCAAAGACAACCTGACATTGTCTTGGACTGTCTCAAATTACAGCAATTTATCAGTTTACATAAACAACAATTAATATAAACCATATTATAGTACATAATTCTAACACATTGTAATCAGGAATATTCATAGAATAATATCAAATAACTTACATGAACATTGTAGATCCTTTAGAGTAATACAAATAGGTTTCAGCTTTTACACATTTGGTATCTTCACAACTAGGCCACAATATGTAAACTTAATCCTCTCTATACACAATATATATACTACTTTGGGTCTGTCTTTACCCTTCAACAGTTGCAGCGTAACTCAACCTGAATTGGCGGTACTTCTACTTTTATAACCGTCAAATATTAAAAAGTACATCAACGACTACCGCCATAATAAACCAATGGCAAATGGTTATTCATTATAGCTAAATAACTAATAACATAAATAATAATTAACAAATTCTATGTAGTGAAACTATTTTAAAACGTCTTAAGTTAATTTAGCAATATAATATGTTTTTATTTGTAATCTTTACGACTATCAGATAAAATATGAATATCCACCGATAGTTCAGAGAATTTGATTGAAACTATTTAATTTATTAAAATTGCAAGAAATGTAGGAAATATTATAAGTATCTTTTAATAATAACTATATAATTTATTGGCAACTTATAATAAATAAACATTTAACTTGACTTAACTATTCCAAATACCACAATAGTATTTGTGGTTCGGAAACCAAGTCTTTTAAGCTACAATAAAAGCTACTTCTATAAAATACGTCGGGATATAATATATCATTTGAATAATGTAAATTAGGTTTATTTGAAATTAGAACCTTTGTTTTTAAGATATTTACGATAATTATTAAATCAACAATATACTTGACGCAACTTCGCCGGACTTCGCCCTACGTCATTGTCACTTGACATCTGACAGCCGACGTTGCTACGTTATTTTGGTCTGAATCAAGGAAATCTCAATTTTATATACTTGAACAATTAAAAACAGTGCTCAAAACTACAAAAATAATTAAAAAGATATAACACGTGCATAAAAGTCGTATTCACAAGAATTCACGGCAATCGAAAGTTTAATTTTACAATCTTATCTGAGATTTATGACTTTGGTTTTGAAGGGAACTTGCAATCTGCCAGGTTTAGCAAGAAGAGTCATGAGACGACTCGGCCTCGATAAAGCTGTCCAGCACAAATTATTTACAGGCGAATTCCCTCAATCATTCTCCCAATCTTGGGAGAGGGCACTGGCTCCTGCAACACAGGTCTATCACTTAGCACAGGAGTGGAGGGACTTCACACAATTCTGTAACCATTCCTTGTGTAATAAAAAATAATAAGACATCCGATTATTAGAATCTTGACCAGCAACTTAAGCATTCACTCACAACCACTACCTCATACCTCATGGCCTCACACACGTGCTATGCGCCTGAGTCGACCGCAGCTTTACGACGCTCATGCGAATTGGACGGCGGAACATCACAAACAGATCGTTCAGCATAAACACCCACCGTGGGACTTGACGGAGCATTGGCGCCGTAACTTACGGGCTACAGGTCTGCGAACCTACGTAGTACCATAGAATAGAAAACTACAGAACCTCAACTCTTAACAACGAGCGTAAACGCACGCACACATTTTTTTCCGAAATGGCATCTCGCAGTTCAGTCTAGGAGACTGGCTTCTGCTTAACCAGACAGTGAGACAAATCCCTGTGGATGCCTTGAGTTTAAGGCGCAGCCCACACATAAATGGCGTCGGGCGCGGACATGGCGCGGGCGGCTTCCTATTCCATTCAAATTTTATACCAACTGCATAGAAATAAAGCGCAATTTAGGATACACGGAATGTCGTGGCTCGGGCGCGGATATGACGCGTCATTTCGCTGCCCGCGCCATTGTCTCGATGGGTAGAGCTGATCTTCTGTACTTATATATTTTGTATTTCCTAGATACACAGTTAAATACAGGTTAGTATGAACATTTATTACTGGGTTGTTGAAGTGTCAACGTTTCAACAGTAAAGTTGAACTGAAGAAACTGTTTGGTGGGAAGTTTTTGTGCCAAGATCCCAACTTCGAGTTTCGCCATGTATTTGTTAGCTGGAATCAAAAACAAATATGATGATTATAGGGTGGTACACTCTATTAAATTGGTACAGTAGGTATAGTGGTAGTATTTGTAGATTACAAATATCGTAGAAGTAGTTAGGTAGGTGGCAATTATATCTCTTTAAATGTAACTGATCGATATATTCGGAAGGCTTCGTTAACCTATTGAATGCCACGGTCGGGTTTAGCCGACAAATAAAAAAGGTGCCCTACGCGCCACCGTCGTCTGAAGACGACAAGATAACGTAATTCAAACCGCTGTTGTCGTATGAAATAGTGTCAAATAAAATTTAATAGTGATGTTAAGAGTGATAATTTCCCGGGGCTGAGGGTAGTTTGGAAGAGATACCGCGGCCACGGACAGGCCGGACTTCTACTAAGAACCACCCTTCCTTCATAGCATAAAGGCTATGAAGGAAGTCGGGTGGTTCTTAGTAGAAGTCTGAGACTCTCTTCCGCTCCGCCGGAGGAGTCATTTGCTGATTTCCCACACTCCAAAAAAAAAAAATTTATTGAAAGATAAAAAAAATATGAGACGAAAAGTAACGTATTACGTTTTCATTTATTTGTCGGCTATACCCGACCGTGACGTTAGAAAGGTTATTCAATCAACATTAAAAAAAACACCCTAATCTACTAAAATCTTGCATGTTAATCCAGTACGTTTGTTTACAAACAAGTTATAAGTAAAATTCCATCCAAATTTATTTCGACAACCGACAGTAAAAACATTAAAACTCTTTAAGAACATGGAAATCTTTGTTAAGAAAACACCTTTCCTTAAATAAGACACTTTCTCCCAATAGTTTGTGTGGGGTTTTTAGTAACAATACCATAAATATGTTAATTATAGATTTATGTAAGTACAGTAATGGACCCTTAACAATAGGTATGTTTAGTATTTAGTACTTTGCCAGCACATAATATATTTTACATCTCTCATATTCGGTAAGTAGGTCCTTATTACCCCCAAATGGGGCTTGTAGGTGACCAATTAGCGCTCCAGGGCATTAATGTCGCAAGAAAAGCCCTAGGGCGGTAAGTAATTAAAAAAAAAAAACACTTCACTCTTTCAAAATGTTCGCGTACATCTAACCATCATAGTACTGGCAATAGACATCATGCATTCAGCCCAATGACAAAAGAGGTCGCTTCGCTATTCAGCCTTGTCTTCGTATGAGTATACCGCCTGTGTGGGGGAGGCTTAATAGTCATCAATTTTAAATATCGAACGGCGAAGCTCAATATCGTTCTTGAAAAAAAAATATTAAAAAGAGATGAAAAAGACGGTAATAGAAAACTTTACTTTCAATATTGTTTGTTTTTGGATTTTTTTTATAATTACGTGCTAATTAGGAAAAAAACATGAGTTCTGCAAGTAATGGAGATATAAGCTGCACTCCCGATTCAATGAAAATGGAAGCTGAAGCAGCAATTAACAATATTTTGCCTGAAAGTTCTAAAGAGAGATATTTGAAAACTTTATTCTTGTAATGCCGGTTTTCTTCTTACCTCATAATCGAGATGTAAAGCAGAGTAGTTAGCTCGGGTGTAATCATCAATTGCACCCTCGAACTATTGGCGCCCTCGCTGCGCTCGTGCGCCTAAATATCTCGGGCTGCAATTGATGCCTTACAGCCCTTGGCTACTAATCTACTATTAATTATGCGTCATATAGTTAACGTATTTTATGACTAGAATTCGGTATGTAAAGTAAAAATTAACCTACGCTGATTCCAAAACCATTTGGAGATTTTGAGTTCTTATGTCTTATTTTTCTACTTTTAGCTCTCTATATCACAAGATTGTGTTTATTTTCACAATAATACTTGTAACAATTTGACTTTCATTTGACCTCTAAATGACGTCATAAAGTTTCCTGAATAGACTTCTTCCTGTGCTTTTCAAGAAAAAATTTAAAAAAACTGTTGTTGTCAGTCCGTCATTGTCAGTGTCAATACTAGATGCTAGATATGGACGGATCGCGCGCTGCCTTAATTTCTCTTTCTCTACGTTTATTCTTTGTACACGACAGACCTTGCTTTCCCGTTGGACTTTGATACTTACTGCACCATTGATCGACCATTGCACGCTTTACGGAACTGCCTGCCTATTGTTTGGATTAGTTAAATATGGATCAATTTGTACGCAGCGACTCCAATAACTTGCCCAAATTGGATAATGTTATGATCCTGGAGTTCATGAAAAATGATAATAAATATAACATCGCTGAAATCCGAGGAACTAAAGCTCTAATGTAAGTAACAATGTAACTACTGCTGTACCTACCTATATTTATAAATACCTTGCACCCATTTACATTAGTAATTTTACTGCTTAACTAATATATTTTTGGTAATCCAGGTCGTCTCGCGCTTCCTATGTGGACTCTGCTGTTGGCTATGTTGAAGTCAAAAGAGACCAAGTCAAGTGCATCGTGAGGGCCAAAGTAGTTCCAGAACACCGAGTGTCAAATAAGCAGTACATGGTAACTGTAACTCTCAACGAAAAGGATGAAGTCATATTGCAAGCAACTTGTGATGGCTGTGCTGCTTCTGCCGGTGGATGCAAACATACACTGGTGTTTTTATTTTGGTTGGAAAAAAGGAGCAGTGAACCATCATCAATACAATAGGGACCTGATTGATAAAGCGTTGATATTTTGGAAAATGTTTATATACAAAAAGATTATTATTACTGCCAAGACATGAAACTTGTACTAACTTGTACTAAAAAGACCATGTAACGTTGTACTGGGATCAGTCTATCATGACTGACAGGACTATTCATGACCCTCGTGAAACCTCGTGAAAGCTGAGAAGGAGAAGCGGTTGGAGTGTAGCCTTAGGGGCACTATGGCGCGAGGACTTAGAAAAATTTCGTGAAAAATAGTTTTTTTTTTTTTTCGGAAATTCCTCATTTTTTTTCAGTTTCGGGTTGACCTTGACCATATAAATTATTTAGGTTCTGAGAACCATGGTCCTACGACGCACCCTTTCAGAGTTATGGTCCTACGAATTTTACTTCGTTTTATCTAGAATGCTCTATATTTCCAAAATGGTAGCTCGGATGAAAACTTTTTCGGAAAAAGAATTGTTGCTCTAGTCGAAAACTATGAGATGGTGAAAAAAACCGCGACAAAGAGAGAGAAAAAAAATATTTGCAAAATTTTTCTAAGTGTCGGTCGATCTTTCACCTTGAGTATCCTTAGGGGCGCGGGACTTAGCAAAATTTTCAAAAGTTTTTTTTTTTTCAAGATTTCGGCTCTTTTTATTGCAGCATCTTATTAACTTGGTCCATAGAAACCATCTAAGCTCCGAGACACATGGTCCTATGACGCACCGTTTCCGAGTTATGGTCCTATGAATTTTACTTCGTTTTATCTAGAACGCTATATATTTCCAAAATGGTGCGTCGTAGGCCCATGTGTCTCGGAGCTTAAATGGTTTCTATGGACCAGGTTAATAAGATGATGCAATAAAAAGAGCCGAAATCTTGAAAAAAAAACTTCTGAAAATTTTACTAAGTCCCGCGCCCCTAAGGATACTCAGCAAGGGCAAAGAAGGAACATGGGTTCGGTTTTTAGTCAGTAGAAGTCTGACACTCCCCTTCGCTCTGCCCAAGAGCGGGGGGGGTCATTCGATGATTTTCCACCCACCAAAAAAAAAAAAAAAAAAAGGTGAAAGATCGACCGACACTTAGAAAAATTTTGCAAATATTTTTTTTCTCTCTCTTTGTCGCGGTTTTTTTACAACATCTCATAGTTTTTGACTAGAGCAACAATTCTTTTCCCGAAAAAGTTTTCATCCGAGCTACCATTTTGGAAATATAGAGCATTCTATATGAAATGAAACGAAGTAAAATTCGTAGGACCATAACTCTGAAACGGTGCGTCGTAGGACCATGGTTCTCAGAACCTAAATAATTTCTATTGTCAAGGTCAACCCGAAACAAAAAAAAAATGAGGAATTTCCGAAAAAAAAAAAAAAAACAGGAAAATTTACTAAGTCCCGAAAATTTTTTTTTAACTAAAATTTTTTTTTTTGTGTTTTCTTTGCTGCTCATAGTGCCCCTAAGCGTATACTCCAACTCCTAAAAATCCGCCCCTAAGACGACCCACTGACCGGAGAAGCAAATAAAATGTCTGGACTTAGCACACGAGGTTGTCGATATGTGGATGTGAACTCGGCTAGCTTTGTGCCGATAGTCGTAACGGCCAATGAGAAAAGAAATGTAAAAAAATGTAATCTATTATGTAAGTGAAACAAATAAAGAGAATATATTATAAGGTGTAAAATAAGGTATTGTAATTTGTACAGGTCTATTAACTGCTCGTTTCTTGTAAATTCAACAGTATTTAGTGCTTGGCCAGACTGCAAACTTCAAACGGTCCACTGCGGACAGGCAAATCGCGCGCGTTCCCGCACCCGCGCCGCTCCCCGCACCGCGCTGCCAGTCTGGCCAAGCACTTTACTGTTTAGTGCTTATTACAAATAAAACGATAATGTTATTTAATCAGTCTTTATTATTTCACTTTGTAAATTGTTAAACCACATGCAATTAACACTACAGCACTTCGATCAATAACAGTCTACAGCATCTAGGTATCCAACATGTTTGTGGCTGACTACTGAATGAGTAGGTACAGGTCTTCCTTTCATTAATTTGTATTATTGGTAGTTTTCTAGATCTTCTTCCAACTGCAAAAAGATTGAATGTTAAACATGGCTTGAAGTAAATTGAAAGCTGAAATTGTTCTAATATAAAAGTAGTTCACGAGATTTAATTTTCATTTCGAGAGCCCTGGCCACCCGACATGGTTCTCTGAATTTTTTGGTAGGATTCTATTACCTACTTTTCGCCTTCGTTTTTACATAGGTACTTTTTTTGTAATATTTACGTTCAAATGATCTTCGCAACAAAAAAGACGACGCCCAGGCTTGTATTCCATATTTACCTCCTCGCACCACTTCTTTTTTAGCGTTTCTTTCACATTTACAAACAATTTGTGTCGGCTATTTGTTGTAGTGTTTCTACATGATGGTACGAAGTACTACGAAGCGTTTAGCAGTAGTTATCGATGACCGATTCATTGCACGGATATGCAGCACGGCTAATTATTATAAATTAAAGCTAAAAATCGTAGGAAATCACAGCCACGATCACAGCATTAACATTTCACAACAAAATAAAAAATCGTAGGTTTGGTGTCTGTCAAGTGTTAACTGTTGGCAATGTCAAGTTTGAAGTTCTAAGTGTTTTTTGTATGTACTAAAACGTGGCAAAGACATAAAGCTATTCAGGATACGAAATGACGTCATCACGAATATTACTTTAAAAAATCATAAAAAAATAACTGTTAATGGGAAAACAAAATGCTTCAAATTAGTTGCTTAAAATTAACTGCTTTACGAAATAAAAATTTAAAAAAAATACCTAAAAAATACTTTACATACCGAATTGTGAAATGCTAACTTTTTCTTAACTACATCCTAATGGCGCTTTTACTGGGTAATATAATAACTAGTAAATTATGAAAAGCTTTTTTGTTTCTTTATTAAAATTAATTTTGCTTTCTAACAAAAGAGTTAAACGCATAATGCGTTATGAATTTAATGGCTTTTATTTAAAGTTGTTAACATTGCTAGTAATAGTATAAGTAGTAGAAAGTTAGGCCCATCGTGGGATGCAATTTGCGTCGTGGAAAGTACTTTTATTTTCTTTTCCCATTCTGTTTAGGGAAAGTAATCCAGGTCTGAATCACCACATAAGAGGTTTTACACTTTTTGTGTTTTTACACATTGTACAAGCAATTGAAGATTTTTATACAATTATTTCTAAAGCTTGCGTATAATAAATATAAAATCCATATTCAGATAATGTTTTACGATCAACGAAATATCCATAAGTTTTACAAGTGCACAAACTAGCACTGCCATTTTGGATTCCTTCCATTTCATCTCCAGTAAGACTTGTATTGGTAACTTGTAAAAAAACATTAACCGATTCATTTAAGGCAGTTCGTATTAAATCGAGCTTCAAAATAATGTGACAAAATTTTACAACTTGGTACTATCAAAGGTTATTGCATCACATTTGGAAGGCAGCCATAGTAACTCAGTTTGTGATGTGGTACTTAAACCTCTTGAAAACTAGAATTACATTTTATCTCACAGAAATTAAGGTTGAAAATTGTTGAGCAGTGCCGTCGGAATATTTTTGACTTAGTTATTTAAAATTAGCTCTATCAAGCCTATGAGGGTGGCGACATTGTCGAAGACTATTTTATTTATAATGTGGTCAATGGCACAATTTTAAATTAATAAAAAAAAATATCAAAATAAATATTTCATCGCAAGTGTCGCAACACATATTGTAAGGTAAGGTAGCTCTAAAAACAAATGTCGCTGACATCAATGAATGACATCCTCCTACTTGATAATTTTTGCGTCTGCGATCAATGCAACTTGATGAAAACTTCAAGGTTGTTCAACATACGTAAGTGGTAGTGAATGTGGAACGTGGTCAATGATATGAACAGTGACATTGGAAATATAGCCAACAGTTTGTCTTTCCTATATGGTAAATAAATAAAAAAAAAAACTTGTGAAATTAAAATGAATAAATAATCTGTTAATATTTTTTCCAAAACCTCATCCTCATTCCGCAACCCACATCCCACATTTTACCCAAACTAAGATTCATATTAAAATTAAAACTAAAAACCGTCACCTAAACCGAGATTACAGCTAACCAAATACGGTGGCAGCACCTCATTTCGTCAGCTCCAGCCATCCAGTGCAAAGATGGCAATTTTGGCACGAGTTCGAACGGCAAACACATTGCACATGCATGCAGGGAACCCCAAATTGCTCACCGAGACACCCTCCCCGCACTAACTCATATGCTGTTCACGACATTTCGTGAAACGTTCATGTTGCGGTGACTTATGTAAATTAGGGAAAAGTTGAACGTTTTCATTTGTTTTGAAGACATTTATGGAAAATTTTACATTTCGTTTTTGTTAAATATTTTTGTAAAGGTAGGTAGGTGTTTAGGTAGGTAGGTAGGTAGGTTGTGAAGGTTAGATTCAGATAGGCAGGCGCTCCATGTAAAATACTGGTATTCAGCTGCATCCGATTAGACTCGAAGTCAACCACAACAGTTGGGAAGAGGCTAGGCAGATGATGAGGATTGGGAATCGTATCTGATGATTGCCTAAAACTCAACGCACAATTATAAGCACTAAATGGGGTAAATATCGCTTCAATTGAATCATTCTGGATTCTTTAGGAAGTAGGTACCTGTCATGCACACTTATAACAACCGTAACAGTGTCGCTCCGAATTGGAATCATATTGGTATCAGCACAATGAGGTGAGGTGATGCTGACGTTAATTCGAAGAACGATAAAAAATAAAAGCTAGAGTTTTATGACATACACATTAGTTTAGTTTAGTTTAACGGGGCTTTTATCCGCACTTAGCCTCTTGATTGGGCCATTGTGCGTGATGTTTTAAGAATACCTACTCCAACCAACATAGGTCGTCCCAGAATTGCAGCAGCCTTCCCAGACTTCCGGCTTCCGGGAAAGTTAATGGGGATCGTAGAGTTTGTGCCCGGTGATCTGCTACGCTCGTGCACTCCAGGAGTACGTGCCGTGGCGTTTCTTCCGCCTCCATGCATCCTCTGCACAGTGGGCTGTCTGTTACACCTAAGTTATGTAGATGTTTGTTTAGGGAACAGTGACCCGTTAAAATTCCTATGATTTTACGGAGTTTGTCCCTTTTAAGTTTGATGAGATTGCGAGTAAACTTCATTGATGCCTCCGGAACTGCATCTTTTGTTTGCCTGCATCCTTCGCTGTTTCTCCATTCGGTGAGGTGTTTTTCTGTGGTTCTTGAACGCAGCCATGTTTTTATTTGGGCCTGAGGTATGGGCAGTAGTGGTTCCGGTCCAAATACTGTATTGCTTGAGCCTCTCTTGGTCAGCTCATCTGCTGCGTCGTTACCCAGCGAGTTGCTATGTCCTTTTATCCATTGCAGGGTTACACTATTCGTGGTTGCAATAGATTGGAGTGCGTTGTGGCATTCCAGTATTAGGACAGAGGTAATTGTGTTGTTTTTTAGGGCTTGAAGCACCGATGCACTGTCTGAGATGATCTTTATTTTAAAATCACTGACGTCTCTGGCTGCAACTGCTTGTGCCGCTCTGGTGATACCGATACATTCGGCTTGGAAGATGACATACACATAAAAAGGATGCAAATAATTACATCGCAGTTTCAATATGCGTAGTACCAATTACATAATTACAAGTAAATAGCTAGTATTGTACCTCCCTATTTAGCAAGTCATCACGAGTGTAAAACGGCAATCCTTAAATACCTTAAGTTTATAATGCCAGTACTTATACTCAGGTACTTAAAAAGTAAGTAACGCAATATTTAATTAAAAGGAGGGGTAATTAAATTACTAATTAACAATTTATACCTTTTTAAAGTCCTCACACATAAAGCTGTTAGCAATAAATTACGTACAGTAAAGTGTGTGATTTGCATGACAGCAATACTTGAGTTTAAGTAATAGGGTAGTTGACAAAAAAAATCTAATTAGTCTGTCAGTTTTTTATTTTATTTTTTAATTGGCCTATTGTGTCCCACTGCTGGGCAAAGGCCTCCCCCATTTCCTTCCAGCTCTCTCGGTGTTGTGCCTTTTTTTCTGTCAGATAGATTTCCAAAAAAATAATGGACACGTATTTTTTCTTTTTTCACGTAAACAACAAATGAAGACGATACGTAACTTCAACTTCATCCGCTGGATGCGAAACCTATGTCCAGCAGTGGACGTCTTTCGACTGAAATGATGATGATGATGATTCAAGTAAAATCAGTTTGATTTGTTTATAGATACGGGTGTCAGACTTTCTCAAAACGTCGAATTTCTATCAGTGACGGCAACATCTCTGTTTATTCCTCATGTAATTGTCGTAGTGTAGCGTATTGTCAAATTTTATTGCCCATATCAACTTTGTGTACTGTCAAAATTACTACGCAGTTATCGTCAGTCCGTGTTTGTCTGTTCAGAGTTGTACGTTACTGTGGTTATGACTAGGAGGACTGAAATTTCAGCATTTCCTGACAGCGTTAACGTTTTAATTGCATTTGGGTGTGCATTTATTGCTATAGTTTTTGTGGATTTTGTTTCACATTAAAGACTTGGGTTTTCAGGATTCTGGTTCGTTATTTCAGTTACAGTCACATTATGAACCATTATGACTCCTGAATACTCCCGATGTTAGTTAAGTTTACACAATTGATTAGGTGGTCAAAAATTACCAGAAAAAAACCCACGACGGAACGGAGACGGTATATGCGTTTGGGGTGAGAGGTTGTTTGTTTGTGTGTTTGTGCAAATACATGTTGCCATTTTTCTCCAAAACTACAAGTCCGATTTTGATGCAGTTTTCAGTTATGGATTCGGGTTTGATTGGTGCATGTTCTTAGATAGGTGTTACGGTGATAACTCACCAGGGGGCGCTGCAGCAAACATTTTTTGTGCAAATCAAAGTTGCCAGTTTTCTCCAAAACTACAAGTCCGATTTTGATTCAGTTTTCAGTTATGGGTTAAGGTTTGATTGGTGCATGTTTTTAGATAAAAAAAAATAAAAGTAAAAAGTTTAAAAAAAGTTTAAAATAAAAAGCAAAATTAAAAATTTTGAAAAAACCCACGACTGTTAAAAATTAATTGAAAAAAGGATAAAATAACGTAAAACACCCACCTTAAAAAAACCCAAGAATGTCCGTCGGGAGCTGAACATTGCAAAACTAGTTCATTTAATGTCAGCCCCCGACGGACATTCTTGGGTTTTTTTAAGGTGGGTGTTTTACGTTATTTTATCCTTTTTTCAATTAATTTTTAACAGTCGTGGGTTTTTTCAAAATTTTTAATTTTGCTTTTTATAATTAATGTAAATCATATTTATTATGGAACTAATTAAAATTACTGCACGCAATCATCATCCACAGCTCGATTTCACTCACTGTTGGGTTTCTTTGCTTGTGCCAAACGTCACGGTCCTGTGCTAACTTCATTAAGATTTAACTCACAATTTTAATACAAACAGTAAGAAAACTCTACCATACACATTTCCAAACCCATTCTATTGCACAACTAAAATCTCTTAAAGCAGGAAAATCTAACAGAATTTCCCGAAGCTCCATCATAATATACCTTTCTAATTTATGATAACTTCGCATAAAACAAAGCCCTCAGAAGCAGTAGCCGGCCAATGGGCCAACAAGGAGATAATATAAGCGATTTCACCAACAGTTAATCACGTTCTTCGACAGAACACGTATTGAAGGCAATACGCATGAAAAACATAGCTTTTAGCAATACGGCATGTATTATGACGATTATTTACGGCCGTGTAATAAACATGCAAATCACAGGGAGTGATTCTTTGCAGATGAATCTCGCAAATCCTCTCCGGGAACTGCTGCAAAACTTATTGATGACTAAAATGACGCTTTTCCTGATTGAGTTTCATTAATTAAAGGGGGCCTATGTTCAGAAGCGGATGTCTTCCGGCTAAAATGATGATAAATCATAGGGATTTGTTAATGTTCTAACAATAACGAGGGTTAGGTAAACTTTGGTGTGCATTAAATCTAGAAATATAGTGGACTCCCAGTTCAGTCTCATTATCTGTTAAATTCAGTACCTATGCTGGCAATATGTAACAGAAATTTTTTTTTAAAAATATACCAGATAATTTCCCAATTAAACAAATTATCAAAGAAGTAAATGTAGCTTATGTATGTCTTAGCCACATTTTGTTCTTTTGCTATAATTATTTTAGTTTCAGTAAATAGTAAAATATTGCCATACAAACAAATTCCTATTCAATATTGACTGAACCGCCACTATTAATAAACAATTCTTTGAAACTTCGAACTCATAACAATGACGTGGAGTGTTCTGAACGTCATTATGCGTCCATTCGTCTCGAAGCGTGGTTTTACGGCTGCAAGTGGTACCTCCGTGATGCCGCATACAGAACACGATTAGCAACATGTTCTACACTCATACTGCTTCAGGAATGTGAGGTCACATTGTTTTCTATATTTTAAAAGCATTTTCTTGGCTATAAAACTGCGAGAGCGCAACCTTGTTGGTATTGGAGGTTTGCGAGGATACGTTGGACTGGTTGGCAGAATAAATTTGTAAAGTTAAAACTGATTAGTTACGGCAAATGTTGAATTCAGGGTGCAGGTATCCCGTCGGGGCCGCGGATTTTTGTACTAGATGACGTGGCCTCGGCGCAAGAGCAAAGAAGGAACATGGGTTCGGTTTTTAGTCAGTAGAAGTCTGACACTCCCCTTCGCTCTGTCCAAGAGCGGGGGGGGGGGGGGGTCATTTGGTCATTTGATGATTTTCCACCCACCAAAAATGTGGGTGGAAAATGATTATGTGCCAACTACATAGTTTATTATTATCACAGTCATCATCTGCCTAGCCGATTCTCATCTATGTAATAGGGGCAGGCTTCCAGTCTAACCGGATGCAGCTGAATACCAGTATTTAACATGGTCCGATGAGTGCCTAGTGCCAATCTGACCTTCACACCCCAATTACTTTTTTACTTCACAGTATCAACAGTAACTATTTTAAGATATAGTTTTCAGTAAAAACGTTATTATAAACACTGTTTTAAACTTTCACGGTTCATAACTATATTTAAAATGTCACTTACGGGATGTCTTCCGTGATTGTTATTTGTTTTGAGTTCCCGATATTAAATAACAATCACGGAAGATATCCCGTAAGAGACATTTTAAATAACGTTATTATAGTCTTATTTTCTATCCTATACCTACCTAAGTTAATCTCATATTTTAAAATAAAATCAGCATTATGTTATTAACATTCTGATGCTGTATAAAAATAGAATTACTTATATCACGTTGTGATGGTTACACGTTCTGCATGACCATACAAAACAAAAAAAAAAACAACGGCATTATCAAATCTGCGTTCAATTTAAATGAAATCTAAAGATCATCCAAAGATTACACAAAATAAAATACAGACCGTGAATCTACTAGTTAATAAATCTAATAAAATATTATGTTTACGATATTGACGTGTCAAAGATAAACGCGAAGTCCATAATCGAGTAATAACTGTCATTTTAAATCAATCACTTGACCACAAACCTGGCATGTTTTGATTTTGTCGAGTTTCGTTATTTGTCTGTCACATCTGTCTATGGTTTGATGAGGCGGAAATTGTGAGTTATTATTAAAACTGATTTGTTGTTGATTTATTAGAATGGCGTGTCGTTATTTAATGCAATTTGAGTAAGGCTGAGTATTATGTTTATAGTGATTATTTTTATCTATTAAGCACTTTTTATATAACAGCTTCAGTAGAGTAGTTAATCTAATGTAGATTATAAACTTTTGATGTTAATAATTTCTGAACAATTTATTAATTCTGTGTTAAAATGTTTTATGATGTAACAACAACAGTTACTCAATATAACAATTAATCAAAGGGCCAAGAAAACCCAAACAATTCACAACGATAAAACATTCATGAATGGGACAAAAATCTATTTACCATAGACTACACTAAAACACAATATAGAAACTCAACCTGCGCCGTATGTAAAGAGTTGGCGGTGTGGCCAGTGGTAAAAAAAAAACTACCTGCACTCACTGCAGCACCTTCCAAGAACGTAAAATTGTAAAGTCAAACAAGCGGCCAGTTTGTTCTACAGAACGGGCCAGCGCACAATATTGTATTATTTCTGTTTATCACTTTAAATTGCCCCTACTTAGTAGACGCGTGGTATATGAATTTGTATTGTTACCCCTAAAAGGAGAAAGTGTGTTCACTGATATTATGTTTAGCGTGATGCATATATGGCATAATCGTAATTACTTATCACAGTTAGTACTTACCTGTAGTCTTACCTGTATTACAAACGCTCGGGTTCGATCAGGTTATGCAGAGCTTGCTAAGGTTGGTTTGTGAATGGGTAACCAACTATGACATACTAAGATTCCTTCAGTCCGAAAGTCTAACAATCAGTCTTACCAAAGCGCATCGTATCATCCAGTATAACTGGGTTGTGGAAGTCAGATTGATAGTCGCTTACTGTAGAATACTGGTATCCGGTGAGACTGGAAGACGACCCCGAAATGTTTGGGAAAAGGCTTGGCTGATGATAAGTTATTTTTTGGTTTGTTTTGGCAGTAGTGGGAAATCCCCACGGACACCTCGACTACCTCACAGGCTGTGAGATAGTCGAGGTAGTGCCGGACTCGAACCGGCTAAAACCACACTCCTGCCCCACCAGTGTTCCTCTACCATGGTAGAGGAACACATTCTTTACTTACTTTTAGATTTTAATAGTACACCAATATAATTCGATTGTTATGTGCACTTTTGTGTGCCAAGAGCAAGTCGATAAAATCAGAGATCGATAATAATGATTAGAATTTACGGTATTACGTGTGTTGATTCTGTTATTTTAAAGGTGTGTATGTAATGAGTTCATATTCGTAGAACGCTCCTAATGTCGTCTATAGTCATTGCAAAGTAGGTATTTGGTTATTCTCTCTCTCTCTTCAGGTGCCTCTCCAACTAGTGAAGGTTGGCAGTCAGCTCCGCATATCCTATTCGGTCCTTTGCCAGTCTAAAAAGTTCCGCGGCGCGGGCGCTCTTAACTCCCGTCCATTCCCGGATATTGCGCAGCCAGGATTTCTTCCTACGTCCCACTGCTCTTTTTTGGTTATTCCTTCTTAACAAATATGTACTGTACTGTACTGTATTGGTGATGTTCTTCTAAAAGATCAGGTTTTCAGAATTGGGTTTACGTGTATAAACGTGGATGGAACAAAAATAGTACGTAAGTATGTAAGGATCTTAGCAGGAAGCTTTCTGTAGTTTCTGCCTAACCCCATACATACATTCCCGTAATTTTATTAAATAAGAGCAGACTTTTTATGTTCTGTCTTTAGAATTACTAGAGTTAATAAATACTATAGTTCTAGTAGCCCGGTGAGATCACAAATATGATACACACTAAACAAAATTACCCTCCGGTCTACCGCAATGAAATGATGTATCCAACAAATAAAGGGCTTAACCACGTGTGTTACTGTGACAAAAGTACAGCTAACTGACCTCCTTACACGAAAATAAAAGAAATTAGTCCAAGGACCCAATAAAAGACTCTTTTGTAATACCACAAAACATTCGCACTATTTAATATCTACCGTTACACATCAATGTGACCACCCTTTAGAATTTAATTCGCAAACAAAACGTGAATGGACGTTTTTTCCCATCCGGTGCCCATTCATGGGTCCTAAGCTTTATGGGGGATACTCGTGCGATCGTGTGATGACGTCATTGACGCTAATCCTTTGCAAGTGGACAGTTGGACACGTTTGTAACTAACAAAGCGTCTAAAAGATTTGTACGTGATGTGCGAAAAAGGTATAACGGTAGATGAGGTAGATGGGGCGTAAGGAATAGAGACGGTCGTGGTCGTGTTTTATTGTTTATATTAGTATAATTAACTGTTTATTTTAGTACATTTAGTAAGTCCTCCATGTACTAAAATATACAGCTAATAATAAAGAACAAAAATAAAAAAAGAAACCATTGTCACCAGAAAGACTTATAACAATTTTGTTTATGATATAAGAAGCCAAACATATAGATACTTGGTTGACAATTATATGACTGAAATAATAGTAAATAATAAAAGCAAATACAAATAATATAACCTACCACTACTTGAAAGGCTAAGTTGTGTAATGGTTATGATTATTGTGTCTCGTGGGGAACATTAAAGTGAGTTAGAGTAGAGTGAGATTCTGGACTGTTTGTGGACAACAGACTTTCATTACTAATGTACTAAAATATTGATGGATAGATTGTGTTAAGGATAATATGTCCAGAAAGGAGGTGACTGATGAGATGACGAGTAATGCAGAAGTATGGAAGAAGAATACATGCTACGCCGGCCCCAAATGATAAGGGATAAGGGCAAGATGATGATGATGATGAATGATGAAGATGATGATGTACTGAAATATCGGGTAAATCAGTACAATATATTTAAAAGTCTACAGCCTGTCAGTGCCTGTAAGCGTATTTGTTTATTTTTAAATGTCACTTACGGGATATCCTCCGTGATTATTATTTGTTTTGAGTTCCCGATATTTCGACGCTGTTGCAAGCGCCATGAGCGCGCATAATATAGCTATGAACCGTGTGTTATTACGGACTATGTGAACAGAGTGGTTGTCTGCACTGTGGAATAAGTTTTAAGGAAGAGGTGGCCGCTGGCCGTGCACTCTTCTACGGACAGACAGGTGGCATGCGGTGTGATTAAAACAAGAGAATGTTCTGGTAACTATTCCTGTATTTCTTGATCATCAAGCAGTTCACGAATAGAGAGTCAATAACATATTACAACTAATTAGGCACTTAGAAATAGGTTTAGGATTTAACATTAGAGAAAAACGTGTTCTCACCACGATGACATTTTGACAAGAGGAAGATGCGAAGACATTGTCTTTGTATAGAGGGAGTGTGCTCTATGCTCACAAATAATTAAAGCGTAGAACACATTTGTTTCATCACTTCCCCTTACGCTTTACATTATTATATAAATAGAGTCAAATAATTACATGCCTAATTAAAAACACACATACACAAGACATGCTACACAACACATAAATTCATGTCCTTAATAAAATCTACATGTTTCTTAGAGCTAAGCGGTTTGGTAAGCACATCTGCTATCATCTTTTCAGTCTGTAAATAATTCACACTAACAATATTATTACTTATTAGGTCTTTTACATAATGATATCTGAGATCTATGTGCTTTGTTCGTTTATGACAGTACTCTTTACATTCTAACAACTTAATTGCACTCTGACTGTCATTATAAACAATTGACTCTACATTTAAACAGAATATCTCAGACAACAGACTCTTAATAAAACATATGTCCTTACAAACATCAGAAATTGAAATATATTCAGCCTCTGTAGTAGATAAAGCAACACAGCGTTGCTTCCGTGACTCCCAATTTATTGTATTATTACCCAGCTTTACAACATACCCAGTATAAGACTTACGATCAGTTACATCATTAGCCCAGTCTGCATCAGTAAAAGCAGCTAAACTCAATTTATCACTTCTTACAAATAGTAAGCTATAATTAATTGTCCCTGCCAAATAACGCAAAACACGTTTAGCAGCTTGCCAATGACTGTTATCGTTACAGTTATTAAATTGACTCAACTGGCTACATACATATGCAATATCAGGCCTAGTGCATACAGCTAAATACATTAATGAGCCTAACAATTGTCTGAAATTATCATTGCTCTCACTTACATTTTCAGCTTTTTGTAATTTACAATTCAATGGCATAGGTGTAGATACAGTTTTACAGTTAGCCATACCAAACCGCAATAATAACTTCTTAATATAATCAGTCTGGTCCAACTTTAAAATCCCTTTTGTCCTATCTCTTGTTACATTAATACCAAGGCAGCTTTTTAATGAGCCAAGGTTCTTTACATTAAATTCCTTTTCTAATAGGTTTACTAAGTCTTTTTGAATGATACTCTTCTCAGTATAAAATATATAGAAATCATCAACATAGAGAGCAATTATGGTTAAATCATTATTCTCTTTCTTTACATAAACACATGGTTCACATTGACTTTGTACATAACCATTACTATTTAACAAATCATGAACTTTACTGTTCCACATTTTACTAGCTTGTTTCAAGCCATAAATACTTTTATTTAATAAACAAACCTTGGACTTCTCTCCATTAACAAAACCAATAGGTTGTTCCATAAATATTGTTTCATTTAAGTTACCATTCAAAAAAGCACAAGCAACATCAATGTGATCTATACTGAGATTTAAATCATTTGCTAATGAAAACAAAATTCTCATTGTGGAATGCCTAACCACTGGGGAAAAAGTCTCGTTATAATCAACCCCATGTTTCTGTGTAAACCCCCTGGCAACCAATCGCGCTTTATACTTTGTGAAGTTTCCAGAAGCATCGTGTTTACGCTTAAATACCCATTTGCACTTAACAACATTTTTCCCTATAGGGCGACTCACGATCTTCCATACTTCATTCGCAATTAACGAGTCATACTCACTCTGCATCGCTGCACGCCACTCAGTGGCTTCCGAACAAGAGATAGCTTCTTCATAACTAGATGGTTCCTCAATATTACCGACATACATGGAAATGTCATAATCACGATACCTCAATGGCGGGATTGAACGAGTACTTCGTACAGGGCGGGTATTAGCCTCAGCCCGGGGTACCTCTGTACTAGTCTCTCCTTCCCCTCGAACAGACGCGTCCGGCGATAACGAAGTCACAGACTCGTGGCTCGCCGACGATGAGTCTGCACAGCGGGACTCATCCTCACTACCTGTGCAGTAATGCTCCTCGTCTGTGGCATCTGAAATTTGAGAACCATCATTTAATTCCGACGAATTGGTTCTGTCACTAATCCTATCCTCATTATTACATTCATTGAAATTTATTTGACTAGAATTTATTTCAATAGAATTAATGTCATCATTATCCTTTTCATTTGTATTCCTATTATAAAACCTATCTTCTAAAAATGCAACATTCCTTGACAACACAATTTTTCTAGGATTCATTGGATCTGATAGTCTATACCCTTTACAGGTCTCACTATATCCCACAAATATATACTTTTTACTCTTAGCATCAAGCTTACCACGCTTATGCTTAGGCTCCAAAGAATAAGCAATGCAACCAAAAACCCTCAAGTGGCTCAGATCAATCCTAGATCCCGACCACAGGTGCTCAGGAATCTGTCCAGACAAAGCCCTAGTAGGGGACCGATTTTTCAAATAAATTGCAGTATTTACCGCCTCTCCCCAATATGGCTTACTAAGACCTGACTCCTGCAGCATGCAACGTGCTTTTTCAATGAGTGTCCGGTTAAGACGCTCTGAAACACCATTCTGTTGGGCCGAGTAAGGAACTGTAGTCTGATGTACAATACCTTCTTTACTTAAAAATCCAGAAAACCTATAATTGACATACTCGCCACCATTGTCAGAACGCAAGCATTTAATCTTCAATCCAGTTTGCCTCTCAACCATAGCCTTAAAAATAATAAACTTGGACATTACCTCGGATTTATACTTCATTAGGTATCCAAACGTTTTTCTTGTGTGATCATCTGTAAATGTAACCAAATACTTTGCACCCCCCCAGCTGTAGTCACGCATTGGTCCGCAGACGTCCGAATGTACTAACTCCAATGGTCGCTCGGCACGCTTGCCCTCTCCTTTGGGAAACGGCTGTGTTAACAGCTTACCCTCAAGGCAGGGTATGCATTCCTTCAAACTGTCCTGGGTATTATCCTGAAACATTACTCCAGACACACAACCTTTCAGAGTACTCATACTTCTCAGACCTAAATGTCCTAACCTGCGATGCCAAAGCTCAGTAGACACAGCTACTGCGGTACTCTCTGTCTTTTGCACACTACTCAAAAGTTTGGAAGAATACACCTTATTGTGCAAAGGCTTTACAATGTTACAATTTAATTTATAAATTCCATTCTCACACCCCACAAGAGCTATACGGTTGCCAGAAACTTTACCATCATGAATGCTGCATCCACTACCATCAAATACAACAGTAAGCCCACTTTCTATGAATTTACTTACTGATAATAAATTAGTGGCTATCTGTGGCACATACAAAACATTTTTAAGTTGTCTTACCTCATTTCCAAAGTTAACCATTAAATCTCCTACACCACTACATCTTAATTGTTCATTGTTTGCTACAGCAACTGTAGTGTGTTTTTGATTACAATTAAAGTCTTTATAATTCACCATATTGTCTTTACAATTTGTCATATGAGATGTACAACCGGAGTCGATGAACCATGCACTACTTTGATGAACAAACAAAGCTGAAGCGAAGCTTGTAGACTCATTCTTCTTGTCATTCTTCATCTTGTAGCATTTGGCCTTGATATGTCCAGGCTTATTGCAGTAATGACAGACCATAGTCTTCTTCTTAAAAGAGTTCTTCGAAATTAAAGCTTTGTTGTTATTGTTCGATGCACCATCACTTCTACGCAGCTCTTCTTGTAAAAGTCGAGTTCGTACAATCTCGCTGGTGAGATTATTGGTTAAACATACTGTTTCAAGATTAGAAACCAAGTATTCAAATTCCTGAGGTAGACCGCTCAACAAAATCTCTGCGACTTCAGCATCATCAGTCTTACGGCCAATATCCGAGAGCTGCTGCACAAGGGTCATGACACCCTGTATGTATTCAGACATATTTGAAAACTGAGTATATTCAATTCTATGCAGCTGTCTCAAAAGTAGCACACGCCGTAACAAGCCCTTATTTTCAAATATATCAGCTAAATTTTTCCATGCACTTTTTGCTGTATTAGCATTCCTGATATACTGATAAAGTGCCGGCTTGATGCTCAAAGCTATACGCGCCAAAGCACGCTGATCCTTAGTCAGATCAGTCTCTGTGCCTTCGATTGCATTCCACAAGCCATCCATGGTAAGCAGCATTCTGATTGCAAATTTCCAATTCAAATAGTTAGATACTCCTTCTAATTTTTCTATAGATGATGACAAGCTATAGTTACCTTGCAAAGCATTATTTCCATTACTCGCTTCCTGATTACTAGGCGAGGCCATTATGAAGCACACCACCAAACTCACCACCGCGCCACAGTCAAGTATTAATTAAAAATAGGTTATGTCTTGTCCGCGTGCACTTAGAACTTTTCTGGGTCCTGGGCCCATAACCTGTTATTACGGACTATGTGAACAGAGTGGTTGTCTGCACTGTGGAATAAGTTTTAAGGAAGAGGTGGCCGCTGGCCGTGCACTCTTCTACGGACAGACAGGTGGCATGCGGTGTGATTAAAACAAGAGAATGTTCTGGTAACTATTCCTGTATTTCTTGATCATCAAGCAGTTCACGAATAGAGAGTCAATAACATATTACAACTAATTAGGCACTTAGAAATAGGTTTAGGATTTAACATTAGAGAAAAACGTGTTCTCACCACGATGACATTTTGACAAGAGGAAGATGCGAAGACATTGTCTTTGTATAGAGGGAGTGTGCTCTATGCTCACAAATAATTAAAGCGTAGAACACATTTGTTTCATCACCGTGAAAGCTTAAAACAGTGTTTGTTTTTTTTGTTCACATTTTTCTGATTCAAAAACTTGCGATTAGAATATTGTTTAGTTATACGAGTAAGTTAACGCCAATGTATGCATCAGAAAGTTTGAAGAACCAGAATTCTGATCGACTTGTCGCCATAGAGATAAAAGGCTTATCACTGTTCTAATCCCGTTCCAAACATTTAATTTTGAATAGGAATATCGTAAACATTTTATTGGCTCATCAATATTTTATTCATACTCTTGCGACGCGTTCGTCCGTGACTAACAAATCAGTTTTAGCGTTTAGTTCATGTTAACTAAATAATACGCGGCCCTTTTGATCTAAACAACCACCGCACTGAACCAATCACAGTTATATTCATATTATTCAAAAAAGTATTAATTTAATTTAACTAATCTTATATTAAGTCTTTGGCGGTAACAGTTAATTTGGTACAATTCCAAAATATTAATTAAAATGTGTGAAATTGAAAGTGGGTTTAAGTGAATTCACACACATATTATAATTAAGTTTATAAAGTATTTTAAACGGATTAAGCACATTTACAATTAGTGTCAATGTTTTAACTGAAACATATTTAGTATAATTAATTAATTGAGTGCTGGCAACTCACACAGTCCAATTACGAAAAAAAAAGATAAGTTGGAAAACCAAACCGGCACGGATAACTTACGGACAGTTACACGAGTTAAGGTGGTACCCTGAGCAAATAACCTTGAGCATTTGCTCCCTCTTTGCCGCACCCCACCTCTACAATAATTCGTAAACTATTACTTGCGCCACCTGGCGAACTTCATACGAATACAAGTAAAATTCACAGATCTAAGAAGTAATAGATATGGCATTCAAAGAAATATTTTTTTATGAAATGTTATTATGAATTCAGTTACTATACTCACGTCGATAAATAGGTAGGTACTTTCAACTTTTACAGTGATACAAATATTACGATTACGAAAATAAGCTAAAAATTAAAATCCAAGATGGCGCCGATGAAAATTTTTGGTTTATTCGTCATGGGTGTCGTTTTCATGGTTTTCGGGGTCGCTGATTACGAAAATGAGGTCAAAATGAAAATCCAAGATGGCGCTGACGAAGATCTTTGGTTTTTCCGTCATGGGTGTCGTTTTCATGGTTTTCGGGGTTGCTGATTACGAAAATGAGGTCAAAATTAAAATCCAAGATGGCGGCCATGAAAATTTTTGGTTTTCCGTCATGGGTGTCGTTTTCATGGTTTTAGGGGTCGCTGAATACTAAAATGAGGTCAAAATGAAAATCCAAGATGGCGCCGACGAAAATTTTAGGTTTTCCGTCATGGGTGTCGTTTTCATGGTTTTTGGGGTCACTGATTACGAAAATGAGGTCAAAAGGAAAATCCAAGATGGCGCCGACGGTTTTTGGATGTTCCGTCATGGGTGTCGTTTCCATGGTTTTTGGGGTCGCTGATTACGAAAATGAGGTCAAAAGGAAAATCCAAGATGGCGCCGACGGTTTTTGGATGTTCCGTCATGGGTGTCATTTCCATGGTTTTTGGGGTCGCTGATTACGAAAATGAGGTCAAAATAAAAATCAAAGATGGCGCCGACGAAAATTTTTGGTTTTTCCGTCATGGGTGTCGTTTTCATAGGTTTTGGGGTCGCTGGTTACGAAAATAAGCTCAAAATCAAAATCCAAGATGGCGCCGACGAAAATTTTGGTTTTTCGACTATATATAATATATATATATATAAAACGACAGCCATAACGGAAAGATCAAAAATTTACCTGGCCGCCATCTTGGATTTTCATTTTGACCTCAAAAACCATGAAAACGACACCCGTGAAAGAAAAACCAAACATTTTCCTGACTGCCACCTAGGGTTTTCATTTTGACCTCTTTTCGTAATCAGCGACCCCAAAAACCATGAAAACGACACCCATGACGGAAAAACCTAAAATTTTCCTAGCCGCCATCTTGGATTTTCATTTTGACCTCATTTTCGTAATCAGCGTCCCCAAAAACCATGAAAACGACACCCATGACGGAAAAACCAAAAATCTTCGTCGGCGCCATCTTGGATTTTCATTTTGACCTCATTTTCGTAATCAGCGACCCTAAAAACCATGAAAACGACACCCATGACGGAAAAACCAAAAATCTTCGTCGGCGCCATCTTGGATTTTCATTTTGACCTCATTTTCGTAATCAGCGACCCCAAAAACCATGAAAACGACACCCATGACGGAAAAACCTAAAATTTTCCTAGCCGCCATCTTGGATTTTAATTTTGAGCTCATTTTCGTAATCGTGCCAATATTATTTTGTATCACAGTAAAAGTTGAAAGTACCTACCTATTTATCGACGTGAGTTTATTAACTGAATTCATAATGACCAAAAGTATTTGGACGCACCAATAAATATTTCATAAAAAAATATTTGAAATAGAAATAGAAATAGAAAAACATTTATTCGAAACAGACACAACACAACAGCAACAATTACAAAGGTAAAAAAAAAAAGGTACATAGAACGGAAATTTTATTGAATGCCATATCTATTACTTGAAATTACTTCTTAGATCTGTTGATAATGTGACGTAAGCGAGCGAGCGCATGAACCGACGCGGCGCGGTGACGAGCGACACGGGTGCCCCCTTCGAGGCCTGGCGGCATACTGAATGTCAATAGATACGGTTGCGAATACGCTCAGAATTTTGCATAAAAATCTTTATAAAATCAAATTTTGGGTTTTTGAAAAAAAAAATCGTACCATAATGTTCATTATGAAATTGCTTATCCATTAGTGTAAAAACAAAATAAAAACAATTGTTAGTTTTGGAGAAGTAGCATGTTTTCAATAATTATGTCTCATTTCTGTGGTTTCGTTGTGAGGGGAATAATAAAATATTTTACTTAAAAAAGAAAAAAACAAAACGTACCATTTTGAAAGTAAGAGTATGTAGAAATTTAATGTATTTTTTGTTGGTTGATATATCTTTTTTTTTAAGAGTTATAAGCTCCAGAAAACTGCATAAAAAACGGCTAGAGCTACGTTTTGCTGGGGGACGCGCCTTAATAGGCTTAATCTTGGTTAGCTCAATCCAACGTTGACCTCATCTCTGCCCTCGGGACTACTTTAAGGTCGAGAGAAGGCCCAATTCATATAAAAAAGACCCGTACACTTCCTTTCAAATACTTAAAAATGTATCTGTGCGTTTCCCTTTGGAAACCTAAGGTCAAAAACAACCGACTTCAAAAACACCAAAAAGAGAAAAATAAACTTAAGAAGAAAAGTCTGCTTCTGAAGTCGGTGACTTTTGTTTGTTTGACTTCATGTTTTTGCCACCGACTTCAGAAGCAGATTTTTCTTCTTAAGTTTATTTTTCTCTTTTTGGTGTTTTTGAAGTCGGTTGTTTTTTTTGCAAAAAAGGTTTTTTATTTTTTCATTTTTAGTTGTAATAAGTACCTATATATATATATATCCTATACAAATATTTACTATGCATTTAACATTCAACCAAGAAACCTAACCCTTAACCTTCAAGATTCAACTATTTTTCCTTTCAACTCGGAGTGGTACTACTCCTCAACGGTTAAGAGCATGAAGACAAGTGATGACTGCTAGATGCGAATACTTGAATAGCGTCACAAAAAGCACGAAACACGTAGGTAATACGTGTCTATGAAATTCATATATAACAACAAAAAAATGTGTATTGTACACATCTGCATGCCCCCTCAGAGCATACAGGCGTGATGTTACGTCATGATAATGTATATTCAATAAACATCCAAGCGATTCCAGCAATTACGACAGATTTGCCGTCCATTTTTGAAGAGTTCCATTGTATATCTCCGAAGATCAGCACCAGATCTTCACCAAATTAAAATGGGACCACCTCAGGAGTATACTCTTTCAAATAAAAAAAGAATTTTGAGAATCGGTCCACAAATGGGGGAGAAATCAGGTAACATACATAAAAAAAAAATAAAAAAAAAAATACATACACACGAGCATACCTATAACCTCCTCCTTTTTCGAAGTCGGTTAAAAAAGGAATAAAAAAAGGCTATTCCGCATAAATTATTTTAAATATAGGACATTTGTAACGGGCACTCTATTCTGTTATTTTGCTTATTCTGAAGAAGATATAAATGTGGTTTATTAGGGACATCACCATAACCGTATCGTTGTTTTTATTGCTCCAACAAAGGGTCGATGTATGGTCTGCTTTAACGACAAGGAATTAATTTAGTCTCTATAGAGTACTTTGGTATACAAGCAAAACTTCAGTGTTAGTGTTATGGTTGGGAAACTATAATAGCAATTCTTGCAATATGAAAGTAAGTACCTAACTGCAAGACTACTGTACAGTGCGATCAAATTATCTTGTCAGGTCTGAACATAGGCTCTGCGAACTTTTACGCATGTAAACTTGTGAAGAAAACTGTTATTGACAGATAAACCAATACCTATACGATCAGAATAGTATATTATGCAACTAATGAATAAAGGACGGATTTAAAGCGAGGGCCGTAGATGAGTCACGAGCAAGTGAAGGATTCTAATGATTGAATCACGAACGCAGCGAGTGATTCAACTGTTAGAATCCTGAACGACGCGAGTGATTCATGGCCCTCGATATAAATTCGTACTTTATTCAAGAGTTGCATACTATACTTTATACCATGACTACGAGAAAAGACAATTCACAGTAAGTATTTGAAATGGCGCCAATTCACTATTTTTTTTTCTATAAAGGCAGCAAAGAACACAAAACAGTTTTTAATCTAATGCCAAACTCCTTGTCGCAAATATCGACCAATCAAATCTCGAGAATTTATTTGCACCAAAGAGTGCAAATAAATTCTCGAGAGTTGAATTTCGAATCTTAGCGCAAGGAGTTTGTGTAAGCATTGAAACAAAACAGTGATTAAAAGGCCTTTTTATTCACTGTTTTGCGAGAATAAAATAAGCTTTTTAGAGTAGGTATGGTATAAAATATCTAATTTAAACAGTGAGAAATACAAATAAAATAAATATCATAACACTTTTATACATTAGTTGTAACAAAATAAACTGCACGAAGTTCGGACCTGCCAAGATAATTTGATTGCACTGTACTTGAGTATGGAAATAAGTCCTTATATACGACGACTACGAGTATTTATATTGGTACTTATAGCTCGTCGTTTCGGCGCATTTTTTTTATAGGTAGCGTCATTGGTCTAGTGGTCGCAAACGTGACTGCTGAGGATGAGCTCCTGGGTTGGATTCCCGGGTCGGGAAAAGTGTTGTTGAGTTTTTCCATCAGGAATTTCTTAGTAGCAGCCACGGAGTCTGGATTTGTGCCTGGTTGGTGGCAATAGACTCGCCCTCTATAACATGGGACTTGAACATAACTGGCGAATTGTGGCTGTAAAATTAGGTAGACCTCTGCCTCACGCTTTGGGGATTACAGGCGTGATGTTACGTATTTTTTTATATATTCCACAAGATGTTTGTAATATTCTTTCTGTCTTTGATTTTGTAAGAAAATAATCAGAATTGATAACAAGAAGATAACTGTAAAAAACTGCTAAGCAGTTTTCAAATGGCGGCTCTCACGAATTGCCATGTCATTGCCATACAGGCTTGCCATCGTCATCATTATCCTGCGCTTATTTCAATTTATTTGGGGACAGGCAGACTTGCCATGTGACCTACGTATTAGGCCAAGTAGCAGCGTTCTTTCAACAAAATTTAAAACGTTGCTTTGTTATCTTTGAAGGAACCAATCTAATCTATGAGTCCAGTACAATTCAGTCATTACCATTTTGTACTTCATCTTTCAGAGCAACGGCGCGTGATTCAAGTCTCTTTAGTTTAGAATGGAAGAAATTCGTTACGTAATAGGTAGTCACCCATCCACTTCCCAACCTAGTTTATCGCGGCTTAACCTAAAGATCGCCCCCGAGCGTCTGTTATTATTTAGCCACGATCCATAAACCATCAAAATATCCAAACAAAATATATTCGCAACCCCATAACCCAGTTCTACACCCACGAATGAATATCTAACGTCCACCGATTCATCCAAAAATAGTGTACAGCGTTCATTGTTACTTAATACAGATATCATTAGTATAAACTACCCCAAACAAGGGGGTGGTAGGGGGTGAAACGGGGTGAAAGGGGCGGTTCGCCGTCAATGGGAAGTGTGTCGGGATCCGAGTCACCGAGACGCCACACCACACTCCTATGCACAGCATGTTTAAAGAGAAACGTTTTAGCTTTAGTTCCTTACAATTTGAAAGAAAGAATTCAGACACTTTGAGTGTAAAAGGATTTTTAGATTTCATACTAGCTTTTTCGGGAGTTGATAAAAGGTTAAAACTAACGGTAACGACACGTATGGGTTTTAAAAGTTTAGGAGCATGTTTTTCTTAGTATTCCTAATAATTGGCCTCAATGTATGATTTACGTAGGTACACATTTTAAACTGTACGGTAAAATTAAATCCCTTCAGCTGTGGGTCAAAATAACCACTATGCCCGTAAAAAAAAGTGTGGCTGTCTGAATAGAATCAAACGGTGATGTACATTAGATCTGAATCCAAAGAACAGAACGTCATGGGAGAGACCCTTGCTCTGTTGTATGACGCCCCCTATTACGTGAGACTAAAACATAAAGTAACTGATGAAATGTGAGTGTACTATTAGGTACAACTATGATGAACCCGTCGAGGATTACAAGGCTTAATGCTTTCTATCACTACTCTTTAGCACCGTTTTGTTCGACCTAATTCTCTCCTTAGAAACCGTTTCCTATTCACATTCAGAAAACCCACGTATACCCCTAGGCAAATAACTTGACCCAAAATGGCGTCGTTCTGCGCAGGTTCTCTGCTTGATTTGTATGGGACGTCTAAAACACGACTACTGCGCAGGTTCAACTTATATGCCGCGTGGTATACTTTCCATGCAAAAACAAAAACACATCAATTAAAAAACTTCCAACTGTCAAACTCAAAAAGTTACATCTTTGAAAAGAGAACACCATATAGATAAGTTTCAGAGACTCCTACGCAGTTTTCAGCGCGTAGGCGACGGGGCAAACACATTGGTAGTATATTAATACGGCTTAGTCACTGTGGGTACAGTCTGCACCAAAATATGTATACACAAGGTAACACATATTTTTTTTATTTTGTAAATATTAAAACTATTATTGATCGAGAGAAAAATAACTTTAGCTTCAGAAGTCGGTGGAAAATGAACTGAATTAAAAAGGAAAGCCTCCGATGGTTTTATTTTTCAGTAATGGAGGATACATCGTGTATCGCGTACAGGAGCAATGATATATGGTGTTGTGTAAATAATAAACATCCAAGCCAGCAATTCTACTAATCATAAAAGATAAATTGTCTAAAATTGAAGGGTTCCATTGTAAAATATATCTCTGAAGATCAGCATCAGACCGTCACCAAATTTAAACTGGAGCACCGTGGAACGATATTCTTCTAATTAAATGATCAATCATCGCAATCGGTTTTGAACATGCATAAAAAGAAACATACTCGTACAGTCTATCATAGAACCTCCTCCTTTTTCTTTAGAAATAGTTTTTTCGAACTGTATCGATTCCAATTTTACGTTGTTGTAACACGTGACTGTACGCGGGAAGGCGCCGACCAGCCTTATGACGTCACGAACCGGTATATCAGACAAACGTAGACTAGGGGGTAAGGGGGAGGGAAATTTGCTTACTGTTTACGTGGTAATTGATAGTTATTTGGGTTGGTAGAGCTGTGGGTGTCAGTTTTGCGTAGGATTTTTTTTATTGTATTGTTAGATAGGATAAGGGCAGGAGAATGATGATGGTAGATATGAAGGACTGTGGTCTGTGATATTAATAACTGCCTCCATGATCGAGTGGTTCAGACGTTTGCCTTGTGGCCCGGTGGTCATGGGTACGATTCTTACAAACTTCTTTTGCCTCGTCCACGTTCATATATATTACTAGCTGTTCCCGGCAAACGTTGTTTTGCCATATAAATAATCTCAGAAAAAAAGAAAAAAAAAAGATGAAAAATAGATGTTGGCCGATTCTCATAGATACCGGATACGCACAAAAAATTTCATCAAAATCGGTCAAGCCGTTTCGGAGGAGTTTGGCATCGAAAACTGTGACACGAGAATTTTATATATTAGATTTGGTCATAGACGCACGCCGTCCGTCGGTTGCGAGTGCTACGAACCTGAAGAACTTATAAAAAAAATAGAAAAAAATTGTGTCAAATAATTGGTTTGGACACAATTTTTTTTTTTTTGACGCAATCTTCTTTTAGACAAATAAAGCCTGTGAACCTCATCATATAGGTCAGTGTCTTCCTAGAGCCCTTCTTCTTAGCTCTTTGTGTCGAGGCCGCGGTATCTCTTTTGAACAACCCGCAGCCCCGACGGTACCTTCACCCTTTAATACCTACCTTTTTCTGTTTACGATCTAAAGTGATTGCGTAAACGTACACGGTACACCTCATCGTAAACGTTATATCGTACTCGTATTATCATCATCATAATTTCAGTCGAAAGACGTCCACTGCTGGACGTTTCTACGTACTATATGAATGTAATCGTTCTTTGGTACTTTATTGTACTATAAACGTTTTACTGTCTGTTTTCGCACGTTTCTTGTGTACTACTGTGCACTAGTAAATCGTAAACAATGTATCGTAGTAGATTTATGTTCTAATTTCTGTATGTGAATGCGTGGTTCCATTGGGTAATGAAACATGGTATCCGAGTGTTTAATTTATGTTTGTTTTATGGGTTCATTGTTCCCACTACATGACCTCGTGGCTAGATATTAACAGCAACTAAGATCAATCTTCAGGTTAAGCCGCGCTAGCAAAGGTTGGTCTGTGGATAGGTAACCAACCATTAAAAAATAAAAATAAAAAATGGATTTATTATTATTTATTATTACATATTGAGCTTCCTCCGTGGCTCGGAAAGCACGCTAAGCTGTTGGTGTTTAGCTGCAGACTGCAAGCCGACCCCAACATAGTTGGGAAAAGGCTAGGCAAATAATGATGTTCTCACTACATGGGTATCGCTACATGACGGATTTACATAACTTTAACATCGTGCTGTGGCCTCTGATTCTTGAATATTTACACTGGCTTTTATTTATCTATTCCAACCACTATCTATTGAATGAAATAAATGAAATCAACTAAAAATCACTATCTATTGAATGAAATCTATGTATTGAATGAAATCAACACAAAAACATTCTAGAAATGTAGAAAGAATTTCATTCATAATTTAGCTACTACACAAAACGTGTTCAAGAATAGGCACTTCAACGAAATACAAGCCAAAGAAAGACCCAAAATAACAAAAATAAAACCTCTCAACTCTCATTACAATGATTCGGCAAATACTTCCTTCCTCCATAAAAAATAACGATCACAATTCACTACATAACACCAGAAACTGCCAGTAACTTCAACGGTCCATCGCACAAACGCCCACTTTCAGGGAACGATACCGCTATTGTTAAAACATCTTGTAGGTACTGAAAGTAGTCCGGTACATTATTTTTGTCACCCTTAACCTTAGGAAGATGTTTGGACAGACAAACCCACGCCACCGCTACATTTGGCTGACGGCCAGTACGATGCCATGAAAGGCACCATGCTTTGTGTATAGACTCTTTCTTAGGTTGATTTTCGTTCATTGAAAATTGGATGTATATAAATTCACATCTTGTTCCTATGGAATAAGCGGAAGCTATAAGACCACCACTTGCTACGATTCTATAATGCGCCTACCACACGCTCACACTTCCCCATGGGTTTACTTGCTCAAACTGGCATGAACGCGGAACACTGTGCGTGTGGTTGGTAATGGTAATACAGTTTCACCAACCATACGCGCGATGTACTATGAAGTGTGAACGAAGAATGTGGTGAAGCTTGAGCGTGTGGTAGGCCCATAACATACTCATGTTGTTGGTCCTTCAAAGCGTATGATAAGAGGATATAGAGCATAAGCAGCAGAGGCCCAGTGGCGGCTGTCCCAACTTACGAGCCAGAAGTTTTAGGTTCGAAACCCGGCCGGCGGCAGGCGTGTTGTGTAATTTAAACAAAAAATTCAAAAACATGTGACATCTACTAACCCGCACTAGGCCCACGTGGTGATAGCCCTTTCACTCTCAAAAAGAGGAGGCCTGTGTGCCAGCAGTGGGAACGTTATAAGCTAATTATGATAAGGGTAGGAAAAATTTAGGGTAATCAGTAAGTTATCACTCTAAATAATGATTCACATATTCACATTCATACAAACCTACGCTGCGCTAATATTAAAGTAGTCTGTCGTAGTAAGAGTGCTACGAAATCTCGTAGCACGATGCTTATTTTAATACTTGTAGTGTCCTTTTAGCATCTGTATCATATTTTTTTTTACGATATCTTTAGGTCATTCATAGGCCTCCTAAAAGGTGTCATGAAAATCGTGCAGTGAGGTAAAAAGGCTTTGATTTATAGGTTTCTGAAAAACATAAGATTACTTCGTAAAAAATAGATTTTATTGAAAAAATATAATGTTTTAGCGCGACACTGACTACATATTTCATTTATAATTAAGTTATCTTGAGAATAAATCCATTCAAAAGAAAAACTTTAATACTTACATTTTCTGAAAGATAAATAAATTCATGTTCATAAAACATTTTCAAGAATACACATTACATCCAAATTAATTTGCTCAACGAATCTGATATGTCTATCTACAAATAGTTTCACAAAACTTGCCATTGAAAAGGTCATCACATTTAATTTCATGACCTTTGACATTTGGCTGTATTTTTCTACCCACATATTGAAGACTTGGCTACATGCCAAGTATTTTGACGTAGGCATCCCTTGGTCATGCTCATTCATAATTTTATTTTGCGTGGGTATATTATGGCTGGATGACTTGCATGATGTCATTGTACATAAGAATATATATTTTTGCCATAAAATCTACCCACATAATTATATGTGGCATAAACTGTACCCACGTCTTCATTCGAACAAAATCTTCAACACCCCTGTTAGATAAGCTTTGGGGTAACGGTAAAAATAAATACTTTTCTTAGGGCCATAACAGTAGGTTTCTTTCAAGATTCATGATCCTTTTTATAGTGGCTTAGGATGTATGTTTGTCTGTCAGTTACCAAACAATAAGAGTTAATTAATTAATTAACGATTCACTCCATACATCATAATATGAGTCAGTCACATAACTGGTTAATTACTTATTTAGATGTGATAAGTTTTAGAGGCATGTTTTGATTTAAATAAAATATTTAAACCAGCTTCCAAGGCGGTAAAACTAGAACAACTTAAATGGTTCGAGTTAAGATTTAATTAAAAGATTTCCTATGAAATTTTCATTCGGGCACAAGAAGCATTTAACGAAAATACATTCAAATACAGCCGTAGAATTGTAGAGAGACCCAGTTAGCAAATGAACCGTCTGGATAGGACACAGAGTACATAGCTATTGGAGTGATTACAATCGCATAAGCTCTTACAAGTCCCATTTAGAACATTACAAAGCAGCATGGGGGGATGAAACTTTTGTAATTAAGATTCAATAAATAATATTCATAATACGCACTGCTTATATTAATATCTTTCGCCCTGACCCCCTAGGAGTTATTACTCCCTTTATTGCTACTCTGTGGTTTTGCGGGTTCATCGCATACGAATTCAATTTATGCCGACCGCGAATCGGGAATTGTATCGCGCACATTTTGTTCGTAGCTTTGTTCATTTACGTAAACGCTGACGTTGCTTTTTTCGATTATTATTTCGTTTCTGAATTGTGTACTTACCAAATAGATTTTTTGTAAATTGTTCATGAATTTAAGTTAGTATTTTTCTTATACGTAGGTACCTACGCAGTTAGAATGAACTGATAAAATTGGCATTAAACTACGGATAATGTAACTGTATTACTGTAACAACCGTCGCCAATGGAAATTGGGTTGATTCAAGACTCCGCATTTCGAAAAATAGTTTTTCCTCACATCCATCGAAACAATTCTACAGAAACAACAGTTCGAAAGAAAGAAAAAAATATTTTACTGCCAAAACAATTTTATGACCGTAAATCCGTACAAGAATATAAATCCTGAAAACAATCCTTTTCTCTGTACAGAGATACAGATTCAAGAAACATTTGAAAACTTTCTATCGAGCTTATACAAGAAGTCGAATAAAAGGAGGTGAAAAACAATAGCGGAATATATCCTGAAATTCGAAGACACTGTCTGAAAAACAGGAAATTTGAGACTGGCGACAGATAAAAATACGACGTTGAATATTTCGAAAATCGAATCATACGCGCCATAACATGATTTGTTTGGAAGCGCGCACCTGCTAAATGCTGACGTTGAGATTGTCATGTCTCTGGCAGGTTTACGACTACGTTTGATTATATCTGATTGACGAGGTACCTGCCATTTTTATGGGAGATTACTAGAGTTTAGGAGTCCAGCATATTCGTAATGCAAAAATATGTTAGACACTTGGAAAAGCTCATCAAATTTTATTTTCTTTTTTATAAATACTTTATACACCCAAAGAAGCCAGCTTACTTAGGGTTGGGGTGCATAGTTTTAATAGCTTGAAGCCCTAAAATATTGCACAAGTTATGATTCACCAATACTGGCTACTCAATGTCTTTTTAAACTAAACTGAGTGATCGAAACCGACAAAACTTAAAACATTTAGACCAAAACCCGATTTACTTTTAGAAAAACAAGTCAACTATTTACAGCTACGTCTTACAATGTAAGTGGGTAAGTTCTTATTTATCGGCACCTGACAAAACTTCGCCAGTACCTCGCCGTTGCAATAAAAGATTATTTTTAGGAAACCACGAAGTACTGGCTGAATGTATTTTTCTGTTGACGTTAGCTGGAATATTTTTACGTGAATTATGATCACTGTGTTTACAGCTCGTCCCGTTTTATCACTAGATTGTACTAGTACATTTGAGCTGCATGTTACTACGGTGTAAATAAATTTAATTTTTGTACTAAACCGTGGGAATATCCTGGATGAGGCTGGCATTGGAGCGTGGGGCTGTACCAAGCCCCACGCTCCAACCACGCCAGCCAGTATATATTGGAAATGTATAGCTTGATGTGTAGCCGTGTGTACTAGCAAAGAGAGGCCTATACCCCGCAGTGGGTAAAATAGGGCTGCGGATGATGATGATGATGACTAAATTGATTGTTTCTTGTTTGTGGTTGTGTGAAATTTTGTTAGATTTGGTTGGATGAATTGGTTTTAGCCCCACTTGCATCACGACGCATTTGAATATTATTTATCTCTCTGAAATCGTTTGAAGATGAGGAATGACGAAGAGACAGAAGAGTTTTGTTTTATACATAACATCATCAGCTTGTAATTCCCGTAGGTTAAGGCCGAGGTGTATTTAACAAGTGCACCCACATTTCGTCAGGTTTCGTAAAGACGTGGACTTTGTACGCACCTATGCAGTTCAGGTCATAAAGTGCTACCTCCTGTTTTTATTATTCATTAAAATAATATTGTCAAACTTTCGCTCTGAATCTCACGTAGATTTTTGAATAACAAACGTATGCAAACATAATTTTGATACTCATATAAAACGACAAACATTGAATTCAAAATAAATCGTAGTTATTATACTGTACACTCGGCGACTTAACAAGCTGTACAATGTACATTTTCAGTATAACATGGCCTCACTTTGTATAGGTTTCCCATACAATGAGAGATCCTTATACACTGGTTTTTTTAATAGTTTTATTGGCCGTTGAGCCATCATACATGACCAAAAATGAGCATCAATCAAAAATAACAATAACGTTTTTATATCAATGTTTTTGTTTTCATAACCATATTGTAGTTCAAAACGGTTCCATCATTTTTCTTTTATTCTAAAGAAGGTATATTTATTTATTATTCATAAAATCCAAACAGGTTAAGGGATTAATAAACCATCGATTAAAATGTTCATCGATTCCTATTACGTATTCATTGTTATTCAAATTATTGAAACACTATTAGATTAACTTTCGTTTTATTAAACTGATGCATAGCATGGGAAAATTGTTGAGACGCTGTGTATTTTGTTATTGGTAGGCTTATTTGTAAACGGTCATGTATGTCGTAAGGAAAGTTTTGAGTGTAAATGTGTTGATGCGCATAGGAAAAGAAGCCACAAGAAACGATGGGTGGACTGTGTAACGGATAATATGACTAGAAAGGATGTCTGATGATATGACAAGGAATAGAGAAGTATACGATCAATAGACGTAGGGATAAGGGCAGGAGAATGAGTGAAAGGACTACTTTATTTTTTGATTATAAATGCGCTTGCTCTTGACTTCAATCTTGCCCTAAGGGTAGAGATGAGGCCCCGTCGGGGCTGCGGATTATCGAATATAGAAGTCTGACACTCCCCTTCGCTCTGTCTAAGAGCGGGGGGGGGGGGGGGGTTATTCGATGATTTTCCACCCACCAAAAAAAAAGGGCAGAGATGAGGTCGACGATGGAACGAGTACAAGAGGTGTATAATAAAGTGTCAAAGCATTAGTGATGCGATGCAAAAATAAAATAGTCGCATCTACTCAAAAGAACTTATTGTTTTCTCTTACTTTTAAGATTTTATGTGATATTAATAATTTCTGAAATACATGATGTGCTAACCAGAAAGGTGATATTGGTAGTTACCTGTATTTAGACATCTTACTATTTAGTGCATCGCTCTCTAAAGATCCTGAGAGTGAACATTAGCATTAGCATTTGAAGCTCATTTAAGATCATAACAGGACACTCACATTTCCCAAGTTATGTTTAAGAGTTTAAGTTCCCATGTACCTAATAGGGGACAAGCCTATTGCCATCAACCGGCACAAATCCAGAGTCCGCTGTGTTGCGATCACTCGATCAACGCCACTTTCAAATAAATGTAAGTACTTTTTCAAATTACCAACCATAATTTTTCTACCTAATTATAGAGTGGACTGCCCAAAAACGTCTTAAGATCAGGCCACCCGACCCGATAAGCTCCTAAATAAAACTGTCATCGTTAAGTCAAGTAAGTAAAGGTGTTTACAACATAAAAGGCCCCGAAGTATAAGTCATATCTAGTCAATGAGACAGCCGACGAAACAGCTGATTGATACCCAGTTAAGCCGAGACGTTAAATTTTTATGTCACCAATCAATCAATTTTAATTCTTCACTTGGGGGAGCTAATGAATTGTGGACTGTTATGGACGTAGTGTGGCGAGTTTGAGTAATGTACTTGTTTTTTTTTCGTAGCGTTGGGCGCGTGGTTAGGTTAAAATTCTAAAGAGTATATATGTGGACTAAGGCTGTCACCGAATGGTGTCCAAGAACGGGGAAAAGAAAACTGGGTGTGGGCGGCGAGATGCGCAGGCGATATAGTCTTGCCTGCGGGGGAAAACCTGGATGAGGCTGGCACAGGAACGTGGAGATTGGAACCAGAAAAGACGGGGCCTTAATACCCAGCAGTGGGTGAATTCGGACTGTGGATGATGATGATGATTATGTAGATTAAATATTAACTACTAGCTGTTGTCCGAGAACTTCGTCCGCGTGATATTATTATAGAAAATACGTCCCTAATTAAATTAGATTTTGTTAACAATTTCAAGGATTTTTTTTTTGCACTGAGTCTTCTAAAATAAAAGTAGTTTAGTTACTCCGTATAACACCTTATATGTGTCAGTAAAAGTCCCGTACAAGTCGGTCCAGCCATTTCGGATATTAACCGGCACAAACAGACAAACACATATCCCTACATTTTGTAATTACTAGCAGACTAATAAATACTAACAGAATAATTTTTCATGAAAGAAAGAAAGAAAGAAAACTAATTTATTTGACGAATACCACAAGTACACACAATAAAACAATATAAAAACTAAAAATTAAATAAGGAACAAAAAGAGATAAAATTGTGTGTCTCACGGCAGCGCCAAGCAAACTGCCGAGCAGCTAGTGCCCGACGCTGGTTTTCAACTGAACCTGAATGAGGCTCCAAGATTAATGAGATTCTCTATATTTTATTGTGGTTTACCAAACTATGCTAAAAATATGAAAATTAAATGGTTTAGATCAAACAGCTTAGTTTATTACTCTGTCACCGTATAGTTCACAGATCCATTGATGAATCACTATATCATATTTTCGTAAATCACCGCAGATAACTATGAATAGCCCAATAAAAATATACTCGCCGAACTTTTCATAAAGTAAGTTGTTAATTTTCTAGACAGATAAAGAAAGCTGTATATTGATTTATGTGAGAAAGACACAATTCATGTGCAAATGTTTGTTTATAACGTATAATAATATCGTCATTATATCTTTATTGATTTTCATATCAGCCATTGATCTATGCGGGTCATACTCAGAAAAAGTGTACATTTGGTGTCTTTTCTTGTCCCGCAACTTCATAATTACGTAAATATTTAGTATTATGATATATTTTCTTTTATCCCCACTTTTTGTTATATTAGTCTAATTCTACGATGATTTCTCTGGTATTTTCAATATAAGATTACATTTTTTGATTGTCAAAACATTGATAAAAATATCGCCATACATTGTTTTGGTGTCCCAATGACGATTACACATATTCAGAGATGAATTGTTACAAATATTTATCGCTTTTTTTAACATTGACTGTGGTTATATCATTCTTGATGAATCAAGTAACTAAATAAGACCAATTTTATCCGTAAATCATATACCGAAGGATTTATTTTAATTAAACAAATGTTGTCCCAAAAATATGAAGTTTCGTTACTCAGGGTTAGTAACGCGTGATAAAATTTGAAACGCAATGACTTAAGGTGGTATAAATAGTTTTTTTCTAATCTGGCAACGTTATTACTTACGTCAAAATCACTGTCACGGCAGCCATCTAGTTTTCGCCGCAGTCGTGAAGTCAAGACGTTTAGCAAGTGAAAATTTACAAAAAATACCTCAGGGTGATAAACGACTATTATTTTGGTAAGTTTATTATGTTTTTTGTTTACTTACCATGTTTTCTTCATATCTTTTGTATTATCTAAAAGAATACACTCAGTGCTTGCGTGGTAAAACCGTGGTTTACGTAAAAACATTTTTAGAGGTTATGATTTCTCAGATTTTATTATCATTTTCGTTATATTGCGTAAAATTGCGTTACGTTACGAAACTGAGAAATTGTTAAGCTTAGTTCATAAAAACTAAAAGTGCATATCTATATAACTGTGTATTAATACACAGGTATAGTTGCCGACAGGTTTTTTAATGGAATTTAATTAAATAATTACCAATGTTTATGGTATTTTTATTTTTATTAATCTAAATAAGACTGATAAGCCAAATATAATCAGGTGTTTTATTCGCCCAATCCATGTGCACCATACCTTATGACATCAGTTTCGTGACGGAGATTCTCAGTATCGTTACCTATCAGTTTAGTTACAAATTCAAAATGTACACTTTTTCTCGCATGTCAAAAAGCATGCTTTTTGACATGCGAGAAAATTTATATTTGAAGTTTCTCTACGATATTGGAACCTGGAGGTGGGTCAGTGAATATTTTGTCAATTACTTTACATTTTACAAGCGTTAACTCATATATTTCTTTGTGCCTCGCATGTAGGTTAAATGCACGGTTATAAAGAGCTATTGAAGCAACGCTTTGTTCCGAGGGCAATAGAAATTCATATTAAACTGTTTCTGAATCTAAAGAATGGAACACAATTGAAATTAACAACTGTGTAAGTGTTGAATATGAGCCATTGAATAGAAAATGAACTATGATTTTCCTCGTGTTTTCAATAAAATACATTTTTTAAAGTGCCATAAAGAAATTTGCATAGCAGTAGTTTGTTATGGTGCAGTGTTTATGGCTGCAAGCGATAAGAAAAACGTGATTTACGTTAAATTATGGAGATACAGACTTTATAGTTATTTATTGTTTACGCGGTTATAATTTGTGAAAATTTGTCTTTTAAATGGGAAATAATGATAGAATACGATATTGAAGTGCGAATGGAATCGTATCGTAACTTTTATCATGCTGATATACAAATTATGAGTCAATGGTTCAGTTAGTTTGTTTAATCTTTAACGTTTGACAGCCTCATGTGTTTGGTGAGCACAATTTATTTTTTATGACTGAAATATTTCTACCATACTATCACAGGTCCGTTAGAAACTGATAATACCACAGAAAAAAATAAATCGTGAGTATATGAGAGGCTGTATTGAGGATTAATCAATTCAAACTCACAAAAAAGTGTTTCACGTGGTATTGGACTTAACCGATTACACTATCCAGGTTACTTAACGGCACACAGATTGCACTAGTTACTACTGACCGTGTTTTATAATACCAATGCGATAATTATATGGACAAAGTCCTAATCATATGTACATAGTTTTTACATCGAATAAACAAGTAATAAATCTAACAAAATAACTGTACGTTGACAAGGAAGTTGGTCTAGTTTGTTCGCTCATTACTTTTAGTCGTTTTTTTTTTGTTCAACGATATTTGTATTTTTTTTCTTTAACGACTGATTTAATGATATAGAAAGAATAGACTAATCGTACACTAGTTTTTTTTATAAGATCTTTGGTTGGTTTCCTCAATTCCCAGACCTTGGGTCGCCCAGATGGTCTGTAACAAGGAGCTACAAAAGTAATTGGAGTGGATTTAAATTTCAAATGGACGAGGAAATGTACGGAGGTTATATATTGTTTGAGGAACTAAATCTGCAATTAATTTGATTCGGATGTGAATTAAGTATGCTGTACAGGTGGTGTATGATCTAGTTAGGAAACAACAACAGTAGTCTAAAAGGCTGCAGTCGATTTACTGTGCAAGCATTTGTTTGTTTTTTTTCGGACTTCTTTCCGGTTTCTAAATCTTAAGAACATCCTCATAGGAATCAGCCAATGGCAGGCCATGTATTGATTATACTTATTTTTTTCCAAAATAGAGGTATACCTACAATGAATGAACAACTTAATAAACACGATTTCGTGAACACGAATCAACACCGTTTCCATATACGCGGTTGATGACAGGTCCAGTTTTTTATTTCTGAAACTGGGTTAAAGAGTTGAGATTTCATCGACAAAAATCAGAAGGAAACTTGATGGAATCACCAGAATGTTGGTGGTTTAATTAAAAAATTACAGTGTTAAATCGTTTGTAACTTAATTGGACCATATTTAATTTTGATTCGACTTTTTGTGATTGAGTTTTTTCGGGGTACTACGTGAGTGCATATGCACCTCACTCATTCAAACGAGATGTTGGCTGTCTGTTCATCATAAGTCAAAAGACGTCCACTGTTGTCTGTTATCTGCTATATTTTAATAAATATAAGTTTACATACTCAACATATTAAGTTGCGTCATTGTCTTTTCTACTACATCATGCATGCTGTCTTATCATGCACGTAATTAGCAGGAGCTCAAAATAATTGTAATGTCAAAAAATATGCCGTAAATGACAGTGACAGATAAACGATTCTTTTAGAAAAATGACCAAACAAACAAACACTAAAATACACAATGCTTGTCTACGCTCTATATTCTTCGTAACTCCGCGTCACCTAGATTAGTTAGCAACACACGCGGCACGCTGTCTGGCGAATTGATTACACTACGACTATTATGTGCTACAGTTTTTGCGACACACAAAGCTATGACGTACATCATAATGCGACAATAGACATCCAAGTAGACGTGACAAGACGTGCTTCACAAATAAAAATGTCAATTAATCTGGCGGGACTGTTTTCAGACTTTTTGTTAAAGAAATTGTGATGAACGAGGCACCTGGTTATCAGGTTGGCGTCAGACTAGCGACAGGTTTTTGCCAATCTTCTTTATTTTGATTGTTCTCGTTAATGAGAGTAATAAGTCACTTTTATTTTTGAAGAGACTAACAAAAAATGTTTGCCTTTGGTACCTGATTTATTTTGTCTGATGGGTTGCGATGATATGCAGTATTTACCAAGGACAGTAGACGTCTGTGTCATTTGTTGATACCATGTATTTAGTATACCCAAGTGTCTCAGCCTAGCTTCTTATTGAAGTTATTATTTAAGTCAAACCTCATTTGAAAATATATTGGGTGAGCAACATATATAATGTCATATTTTGAGCATAAAAGAAAGCTCTAGCATTCAGGAGAAAATCCTAAGTGAAATATTTCTTTTAGACCAAAGAAAGTTCTAAGAAAAGCCACTAAACTATCACCATGAGTACAAGAAGCTTATTTATGTTAATAAAAGCTTTGTACCATGATTAGGCTAGACTGGGCTTAGTAGCAAACTTAGGTCATTGTGTAACCGTAATAGACTAGGTAAGCAGTAGGCCCGCTGGCTACAATATCGAGACATTACGAAGAGTTGGCAGTTGGTGAAAATTGATATAAAAATATACGGAACTTGACATTTAAATGACGTGTGCTGTTGTTAGGGAGGGCCCCAGATATGTCAAGTTATATCTACTCGATTGTATGTACTCAATTGAACTGTCCATAGTTAATTAATAACAGTGTCTCGGATAAGTGACACAAAAAATATGAGCATTTCAAGTGTTTACGACGTTTATCTACTTAGCAAGTATTGTGCCATGACGTTTACGATATTATGCTGTCACTCCGAATTGTCTGGTTTATTATTTTATTTACACGATGTTGTATTACGTTATTGTGTTACTCTGATATAATGGTAGCCTTTTTGTTATTTGAGGATTATACAGCAAATATTTTCACGTGTAATGTTCTCGTAATATGACTGGCCTAGATTTTATATAAATGGATCAGGATTTAACCAAATAAACTGGACGTACATTCAATATTTTGACAGTAATACTCGTAATACCTCTAATACCATTATAAACGTTTGCCAGGACCGCAAACCTAAATGGATCCGAAAATAAAATGTAATGATTTGGAAAATCCCGTATTCCCGAATAGCTTCGCATCCGATTGACCACAATGCCAAAGAATTATTGCCCATTTGACACCTATTGTGGCAATTGTAATAAGATTTATATAATATATTGCTTTTATTTGATCCTGTCAAATGGCACGTGGCAAAAATATTTCTTTACAAATTCATGGAGCAGATGGTGAAAGCTGTCATTCCATTAAAATGCCTGTTCTATTGTATTTCTTCAATTTGTCAAGCCAAGGTGAAATTTATAGTGAAACGAATCCCTTTCTCGACACCGATAAATAAAGTAGTAATTAACCTTTTAAATAATAATATATTATTGTTATAAATGGGCTTTTATGAAACAGTGTACAATTAATTGTAGATTCATAATTTATCTTAATTTAGTTTTTGAGTACTTATTATAATTTTCAATTTACGTTACGTTTAAACAGTTTAAGTTATTTTAGAATTTCGGTACCGTTATTTTTTGCAATATCTGTTTGCAAACCCTTTCTAAATGATGTTAAACTTTATCGTTCAACAAATAGAGATCAAATTCTAGTCATGAATAAGGGTGACCATTGCCCATACCGTGACGGATTGAGCCGTTCCATTATGTGCGGAAATAGTCCAATTTAGCCGAGAATTATACGTTTCCTATTTATGTTATTTCGGGGTGACAGAGTTGGTCATTTCGGCGCTTGGGGGAGTGATGAATGCAATCGTTGATGTAGGTAAATCGATTAGTTCTCGATTTGGGTTCCCCTTCACTAATATATTATCACTAATTGTCGCTTCTCTTGTTAAATTAATAGCGGCAGATGAGCAGTTTAGTAAATGGTTTTGGATTTATAGAGATTCAGCTGTTGTGGTTGGAGTGTGGTTAATCTTATTATGGGGCAGTTTATTGATATGAATTTTACTGTATTAGTTTGAAATTTTAACAAAGAAGACTTGATATTTCAGAATTGTTTCTTTGGCAAAAGTTCTTTATATTTATTAGTGTGAATTCATGGCAATCTTTCAGGGGGCGAAGTTACTACTAATCTAAAAGTTTTTTATTGCTGTTCTATCACTTATATATATAAGGTGTGTAATGAGGACCCTAAATTGATGGTGATTGAAATGGCCGTTCTTTCAAAGAAGCAGAGGGAAAGAGGGTTAAAGTAACTGTGTTACTTGAGGCACTAACGAAAGAGAGAATGAAAGAGCGAACTTACCAGCTCGTTTGTTATATAAGCAGGATTTTGGATTTTTTATTAAAATTTTTATTCATGTGCGTATTAAAAAAATATATTAATGATACGCTGGAGGAAATCTAGTATGCCTCACTTGCTCCAGTGAAGGAAAACCAGTTTGCCTGACAGATATTTTTCGAGGGCATGTAAAACCAAGTCAGAGGCTCAACCTAAAACACGATCAAGAAGAAGAAGACCGCTTCTGTTTACTACTCTTTGCGCCTATCAGTGCGCCTTGATTATAACGTTAAATTCCACTCTTTAATATTCTAAGTTGGATCATCATCTGTTGTAACGTAGCTATAAAACGGACCACAGTGCTCGCAAATAAGTACGTGAGTGAAATAAACATACGGACATAATCATTATTATTTTATGTAGTCTTCTACGTCGAATATAGAGTGTTGCGTGGGACATCTAACGTTTTGTGTGTTAGAATTAAATGGTTGCGGTTTTGTTGGAAGTTTTTTGCAACTTTTTATCGTATATTTTTGTATATTTTTGGCTGTATTTTGAAGCACTTTTACATTCGAGTGTTTTTGTAAATAATAAAAGTTCTATTTTTATCCGTAAAATTTAATGATGACACTGTTAACTGTACAAAAATGACCTGGTTTGGATTTAAAGTTTAAACATTTACATTCTTAGTAAAAGGAAGCGACTATCTAGGTATCGTAGGTCCTAGGGGTTGCAAGTGAGACGATGAGGTCCCGGGTCGGGTTAATGTTATTAAGTTTATCAACACAAAATTCTCAGTTGGCAACCATGGAGCTTGGTATTGTTCCCGGTTGATGCCAAGCCAATAGGCTCGCGGTACATGAGACTTAAACATAACTCACACCTCTGCCTAAGTCTTCGGGTATTACATGCATGATGTTATGCTAATGTTATTGTGGCCTTTTTTTTTTTTGGTGGGTGTAAAATCATCGAATGACTCCCCCCCCCCGCTCTTGGGCAGAGCGAAGGGGAGTGTCAGACTTCTACTGACTAAAAACCGAACCCATGTTCCTTCTTTGCTCTTGCGCCGAGGCCACGTTATCTAGTACAAAAATCCGCGGCCCCGACGGGCAATGTTATTGGCCTCCAGTATACATATCGCACATTAATTTCCTTAACGTCATTAAACAAAAATTATCAATTTTGAGCTAAGTAACGCCATCTATACTATGAACTATTCCCTATTTTTTCCAAAAACACTGGCTTTAATAGTTCACGTAGAATCCGCTAGATGGCATAATGACGTTACGTTGTTTCCCGCGAAACGCATGAGTTGTGACTGCAGAATGACACATTCACCATTACGCAACGAGTTGTCAACAGTGAATGATTATTCAGTGCAAGGAATCGTGACACTTTACGCATTGAGACGTTGAAGCAGTTAAAAAATCGGTAAGTTTTAGATCTATAATGATGTCATAACGACATTTTTTGTTTAGTGTCTTTAATTAAATAACAATAGCCTGTTTTTTTTTAACAGTTAACAACATAATGACACTATAATGAAAATGTCGTTATGACTTTTGCAAAGTAGCTTCATTTTTTAATGTATATTGACATAATAAGCTTACTGACGTTATACCTCATAGTTTAGTATAGAATTTATGTGCTTAATATCGACACTATACGCATAGTGACATTATGCTTTCGAGAGTTTTAGTTCTCGCTTTACTGAATTATGTATATTTTTGTTTAGTGGCATTTGGTACCCATACATTTAAAATGGAAATGCATCTAATTATGACATAATTTGCTATAAAGGCACTAATAACAATTACATTATTGTGATCTTGGTAAAAAAATTAACCAATTTCGTTGAGCCAGATACGAGTATATAGTACTTTGGTTTATTCTGGGCAATTTGATTTAAAATATTTTTCTCTTCATTTATGGTTCAATTATTTGTTTAATTTTTACGAATATAGGTAGTAATAATTATTGATAATTTTCAAATAAAATAACTTTTTTCAGTAAACGATGCCACTACCTTCTGAGCGAATTAAAAAGCTACGAGACATAGTTGGAAGCTGTCTTGAAAATCACAATGCAAGTACCAATGAACAAAGATCTCAAGATATTCCGCACATTGAACAATTGGAGTATAAGACTTCATACAATCCATTGAGTACTTTGCAGTTAAGACGCCGTGTAACTAATGACAGTGTAGAACGGCTAAGAAATGTCAAAAGACAATTATTTACAAATATGGAAAATGACTCTAATAATTACAATATAGAAAATGAACCCATGGAAGCAAATTATATTGATGAACAATGTACATTTATTGAAGAACAAAAGAGCCTTGAACAAAACTGTGCACCATCAGTATCTACTTTGCCCGAGTATTCAGGTGACAACATAATATGCAATGAACCACTGAATATCGCGGTTAATAGAAGAGATTCATCCACATCAAACCTAAGTAATGGATCAAACGGCGATTTCTCACCAGCTTCTGATGATGATCGTACATACTTACCTTCAAGAAAACGACGTCGTCGCAAGTGTTCAGTAACGTCCTGTGATTCATCCACGTCATCATCATCCTCGTCGACGTCAAGTTCCTCATCGTCAGACTCTTCATCAACAAATTCCACTGTTACCAGTAAAGCACTCAACGAACAAGGCAATAATTTGATGCCAGTTATGGAACTTGAAGTTACTGCAAGCAATGCTGTAACCGACACACATTTACACAATATTCCATCAAACGCAAATAATATTGTATCAGACATTGAAAATAATGAGACTAGCTTTAATGAGCCTGTTCCTGCTGTCCGTGCCCAAAAGAGAGCACGTGTTCAAAACAAAAAAAAGTTAGCCAAGATTTTACGAAATAAGGGTCAATCGTACGTCTCAGCTTCTTTAAAATTCGTGCCTGAAAGAAAAATAGGACCGCCGTGTAACGAAAAATGTCGAATTAAGTGTCGTGAGCTTATTTCAGAGGAGATTCGCCAAGGTCTTTTTGATAATTATTGGAAGATGGGGTCACTGATGCGACAGCGAGATTATATTGCTATGCATATGACCAATATTGTCCCAAAGTATCAATATAAAAAAGTGGACAGCAACAGAAAACTTAAAAATGCATTCTACTTTCATGTAGATGACAAAAAACAGAGGGTCTGTAAAACTTTTTTTAAGAATACCCTTGGTATTAATGATCGACCTATAAGAACTGTTTTAGATAATAAAAATCAACAAGGAACTGCGGAGATCATTGAGAAAAGGGGAAAGCACAGCAGCACCGGGATCCCTACACAGATGATAGACATTGTTAAAGAACATATCGAATCTATACCAAGAATTGAAAGTCATTACCTCCGGAAACAAACGACAAAACAATACATCGATGGTGGCAAAACCTTGACCGATTTGTTTAATGACTACAAAAAAGATTGCATATCAAGAAACGTACCTCATGTTAAAATTCATACTTACCGCAAAATATTTAAATCAGAATACAATATTGGTTTCTTCGTACCTAAAAAGGATCAATGCGATGACTGTGTGGCCTATAAGAATGCTGATGCTGCTGGTAAAGAAGCAATGAAGGATCTCCACGAGAATCATTTAAAAGAAAAACAACTGAGTCGCAATGAGAAAGAACAAGACAAAAAAGATATAGGACCAACGCGTATTGTTTCATGTTACGATTTACAAGCAGTGATGACTGTTCCTAAAGGCGATGTGTCTATATTTTATTACAAATCTAAATTGAACTGTTTGAATTTCACAATTTCAGAGCTTGGCAAGGATCATACAGAATGTTACTTTTGGACTGAAGTAGAAGGAAATAGAGGAGTGAACGAAATTGCATCATGCGTGTACAAATATCTACAGAAGATGTCGTCTTCCAACCCTGACGCCGAATTTATATTTTATTCAGATAACTGCTGTGGTCAGCAAAAGAATAACTTCATGTTTTTCATGTATCAGCATGCTTTAAAAATGCTACCAATTAAATCAATTACCCATAAATTCCTGACAAAGGGACATACACAAAATGAAGGAGACGCGGTTCACTCCACAATAGAAAGAGAAGTAAAGAAAATGTTGAAATCGGGACCGATCTATGTACCAGCTCAGTACATAGTTGCCATAAGAAGTGCCAAAAAACGAGGACAACCGTATAATGTAAATGAAATGAGTCACACGGAATTTTATGATATTAAAGCAGTAACTGACAAAGCTATTTCGAAAAATATGGATGGAGAAAAGGTGAAACTTGCAGATATAAAGATAATAAAAATCATAAAAAATGAAAAAGAAGCAAGTAAAATACAGTTTTTTTATAAAACCTCTTATGCTGACACTGATTTTAAGGAGATTAAGTTAGAAACCAGTAAAGTCGCAACACGCAGACAAGGGACAACTGCTACAATATCTGATCTGAAACCACTATACACGGCTAAATTACCATTAGCTGAAAGGAAAAAAAAAGATTTGAAGGCTCTTGTTGATCATAATCATATTCCTAAATACTACGCCTCATCTTATTTTGACCATATTTTTTCTTTGTAATTTAGTATTGTTCTTATATTAGTAAATTTAAAAATAAAACAACATACTTAAAAATATTTTTAATAATTTAGAAACGAGAATATTGTTATATTTTTCATACTTAAGTTAATTTTTGATCTCAAACATTGTGTATTTTAATTAATAGTTTGTCATTGCCAACCAAAGTGTTATTCTAATGATAAGTATAGTACCTAAATATGACAGAACTGATTTTTTAATACTGTTTTAAGTATAATTAAGGTAAAATTGTTATTGTTTAAGACATTATTGTTTTATAAAAACTTATAAAAGGGCCTGTGCATCGCGCAGAATAGTGACACTATATTAGTTTTTTCAGTTTTTTATTACCAAGAAAGGGTGTTTTCGTTTTTCAGATTTTTTTAATAAGTACTGCTACTTTTATTCCATAATAAAAACAAAAGATATGACCGACATAATTACTCTACTTTTATTTATACCCTTTCCAAAATAATCAAAACTTTAAACGCTTGTACTGAAAATGTGTATATTTTGTTTAGTGACGTTAAGGAAATTAATGTGCGATATAATTACCTATGTCTCGTCTCGGCTGCGGGTTGTTTGATCCGGTTAAGGAACATGGGTGGTTTTAGTCACTAGAAGTCTGACACTCCCTACCGCCCTGCCAGAGCAGGCGGAGTCATTTGATGATTTCATATTTCATTATCATTTGAAATTTCCCAAAAAAAAGTATACATATATGTATGTAGATTGTGCAAACATTTTTTTTTCAGGTAATTCTTCAAATCTAGATTCATAGTTTCTATGCCAGGTCAGAGTCAGAAACAGTCTCTTACGCGTGTGCTCCAAATACCTCAATCAAAACCGATTAACGAGCGGCGCGTGCGTCTCAACGCACTAATTATTTAATATTAATTGATTTTTGCGTCAACACCTACGGTTTAGCACTTAAGACCGCCGTGTAAGTTTATCCTGAGATAGTGTTTCTAGGTTAACATGTTACATGTAACTTGTATTAGATTTTATTGACCTACTTAAAACAGTTAATTTAATAACCATTAGAAGATAAAATAGGAGCCGACATGGCGATCTAACATCTGCAAAAATTAACAATATTTTAGACGGTCATAATATATAATTTTTGTTGTTATAAGATAATTGTTTTTACAGGGTCGTTTACTGGAAATAACTACTCATATAACAGCCTTGAAGATCTACTGGTCGCACTCGCAAGCGCGACTTCTGGGTATGAAGTCCTGGGTTCAATTTCCAGATAAGGCAAAGTGTTATTGCGTTTCTCCATCAGGATTATCTTAGTAGCAGTCTTGATTTTTGCCCGATTATTGACAATAAACTCGCCTCTTGTTACATGGGACTTAAACATAACTGACGAAATGTGGGTGTGGGAACGTTCAAGTATTACGTAACGCAATTTTTGAAGATTTTTGACCTCCCGTCGCCCCCTTGTAACGCACCGTAACGTTTTTCTGTGCCCCCCCTCCCCCTCTCTAAACGTTACGTAGGTAACACTCAAGTGGTTATTTTACCCTAAAGTTCTAAAAAGTTATGTTAATAGTTTTTACAAACAAATTAAAAAAAACGACCAAACTAATACAATCAAGGGATTCCTCGTAAGGTAAAAAGCCCGCCACACTATTCCCAAACCACTGTAACTCCTGTTAGCCAGAATCAACAGTGGCGACCACAAGAAAAGCGCCGAGACAATGAAGCTCAACGAAGTCCCAGAGAAATGACTTAACTGTCTTGGATCCCGCAACGAAATGAATCAGAACAGAATAGCGGAGGAGTAGGAAAAAACATAATTTCCACTTCACTTAAGGTAAATGAAAAGGGTTGCCAGTTTGGGAGTTTTAATTCCCAATTTTTTAGAAACAATGTTACGTAACGTGTCCCGCCCCAGTAACGTATTTTAACGTTTTACGAGATCCCTTCCCCCCCCAAATTGCGTTACGTAATACTTGAACGCTCCCTGTAGTAATAGGCGCACCCCTGCCTAACCCTTCGGAGATTAAGGGCGTGATGTTATGTGTGGACGAAGATTAATTTTCTTGCCCTACCTAACCATGACTTCTAAGATTTTCTTTTTTATCCCATCTGAACTTCACGTTTTTCATAATTGTAAGAGATTTATATAATACTAGTGACCCGCCCCGGCTTCGCACGGGTACAAAAAAGGTATTAAAACCTTCCTCTTGAATCACTCTATCTATTAAAAAAAACCGCATCAAAATCCGTTGCGTAGTTTTAAAGATTTAAGCATACAGACAAACAAACAAACAAACAGACGCGACTTTGTTTTATACTATGTAAGGATCTAGCGGGCTCAAATTTATTATTACATATTTTTCAGGGAAAACCCACTTTCATTAAAATATGATAGGTACTTGAATTAAAGTGGGTTTTCACACACTACACGAAATAAAACCATGATTAACATGCAATAGCACACCAATAGCATAACCAATTACGACACACCTCCTTTCCAAGAAAAGATAAAACTACCCACTTCTAAATTAACCTCCCGTCCAGGAGATTTATAACAATGACTTTTTAATTGTGTCTATAATAAGGCGTATGAGCTCTTAAGCGCCACTCAATAAGTAGATAACTTTGTAAATAGATGATTTGCGTACAATTGTTTTGATAGATAACATAACATCACGCCTGTAAGCCCCGAAGGGTTAGGCAGAGGCTACCCACGTTTCGCCAGTTATGTTAATAAGTCCCATGTAATAGGTAGCAAGCCTATTGCCATCAACCGAGCACAATTTCGGACTCCTTGACTACTACTGAGAAACTCTTGATAGAAAAACCCAATAACACTTTGCCCGACCTAAGAATTAAACCCAGGACCTCATGCACAACAGTCACGCTTGCGACAACTTGACCAAAGAGGCTGTCGATTGATCAATCATCATCTGCCTAGCCTTTTCCCAACTATGTTGGGGTCGGCTTCCAGTCTAACCGGATGCAGAGCGCAGAGCCAGGAGGCTAATTGGTGACGATAAGCTGGTTATCAAGCTACATAGCCTGGCCCACCGTCGCAAAGTCGCATGTCTGTCGGTCTTCTACAGACTGTACTTCGGAGAGTGTGCGCAAGAGCTCCACGAGCTGATCCCACCATCTCCCTTCTTCCATCGGGAGACTAGACGTACTGCAGGGTATCACCGATACCTAGTCGACATTCCACACATTCGAACTTCGACTTCGACATTCCCTGCCTGCGTCGGTTTTTCCGAGTTCATATAACCCTAATCTGTTTAAGTCGCGAGTAAACAGGCTTCTACTGGGTAAGCTCGTTCTATCGTCGACATCATCTATGCCCTTAGGGCAAGATTGAAGTCAAGAGCAAGCCCATTTATAATAAAAAAAAAAAAAAATGCAGCTGAATACCAGTATTTTACATGAAGCGACTCAAACTCAAATATTTTATTTCAATTAAGCCATTACAGGCACTTTTGAATGTCAGAAGGACGGAAGAAGAATGAAACTACGAGTGCAATACGTCATTCCGAAAGCCACCACGCCGAACCACACGCCACCGAATGCCCGCAACAACGAACACTGCGAGCACGAAAGCACGCAGCGACGCAAACCGCAACAACGAATGCTCGACTGCCTATCTAACCGTCCCAGTTAGTACTGGGTAATACGATACCCTTTGGTAAGACTGGTTGTCAGACTTTCAGGTCACTGACTACCTGTAACGACTGTCAAAGATCTATGTAATGTGGCAGCCGGACCAACAGCTTCACATGCTTTCAGAGGGACGTATAGGATGGAGGCAGTCGATATATAACATACTATAATAGACCGTAAATAAATGTAAATAACAGTTAATATGTAAGGGGGATTACCTTTGAATATTAGTCAACATGTAGGTCAGTTAAGAGGCACTTAAACTAGATGCTATGTTTAATATTAGCATCCTTTAAATTGTTAATTGATTGTGAGTACTTGCACCCCAGGTTTGTAGTAGTATAATAGCAACTATTCCGCATCAAACTAAAAAAGAATCACGTAAATCGGATCATAAATCGCAGCGTAATCGGTGTACATACATAGAAAAAAAAAACATACCAATCGAATTGAGAACCTCCTCCTTTTGGGAAGTCGGTTAAAAAGTAAAATAAGTTGATAACGAGTCATCAATAGTCTTATACAGTGAAGTTTTTTGTCACCGAAATAGAATATATTCCACAACTAAGCACTTTTTTACCTGAAAACATAATAAACTTTCCTTCAGGTACTTTTTATTTCAGTATTGCTACAAAAACAATGTGAAATTCTTAGATCTTTATCAAAACTTATTCAAAGCATCGAATCTTCTTTACAGACTAGCTTTACGGAAATCCTTACGATGTTTTTTCCTTCTCACACAGGATTCGATAAAACTCATGGGGCTTCAACAATAGGCCTAGTTGAACCTGTCTCCGAAAAAACAAAGTAATCTTACTTCATAGAGGTTATTATTCGGTCTGTTATGGCAGACGTTGGGGATGACAAAATATACAGTTGTTTTTACAAATAGAATACCGAACAATGGGACTAATATAATTTGTTGGTAGAATACACCTGCCTAGAGATACTGTCGCGAGAAATTGAGTACTTATTAGTTTCCTCTAAACTTAATTAATATTAGTTTTTTAACTGACAAGGTCACTTACATTTTTTTAACACTGAAAATTGAACTGAACTTCAGTTTATTCGTGATCAATAGCACCGAAATATCGAGAACTTGAAACCAACAGTAAACATGGTAAGTATCTCGTTTTCAGTGTTAATGAAAATGTTAATCATTCTTCTGCCCTTATCCTAATCTATTTGGGGTCGGCGTAACTTGTAGCATTCTTCCTTCTATGATGCTCATTTTGGACGACTAAAGTGACGTATGTAGAGCAGCACAGATTTTCATGAAAGCTTTGGGATATCGTACTCAACAAATACTACTTAGAAGTACACACGGTGACAAATGAAGCTTTACTTTTTCAGAATTACATGGCGTCGCTTTATGAGAGATCTGCATAAACTGGTTTCATATAGTTTTATTGGTCGTAAAAAAATGTCCAAAGTTTTGAGTCTATACTGTAATAAAAACTTTTTAACAAAAAATAAAACCGACTTCAAAAAAAAAAGTGAAAAATCAACTTTAGAAGAAAAATCAGTTTCTGAAGTCGGTGACTTTTGTTTGTTTGATTTCATTTAATTGCCACCGACTTCAGAAACTGATTTTTCTTCTAAAGTTTATTTTTCACTTTTTGTGTTTTTTTTTGAAGTCGGTTTTATTTTTTGTTAAAAAGTTTTTATTTTTCACTTTTTAGTGGTTCACATGTTCATGGGTAAATTTTTTGAGTTTTGTTGATTTTTCAAAAACCGCTTGTCCGATTTCGATAAAAAAATTATGGGACCATTTCGGAAGTATACCCTTTCAAACAAAGAAAGAATTTTTCAAATCGGTTAGCAAGTGACGGAGTTATGCCCGAACAAACATAAAAAAAAACAACCGAATTAAGAACCTCTTTCTTTTTTTAGAAGTCGGTTAAAAAGAAAGAAGAACCATTTTTCTTCAAACCATCTGTCCATCTTGCATTTACCCTGCAAAAATACCAAATAACATTAACAGAGGAAACGCCACGGTAACAGTTAGTTTCATCTATAAACTCCGTTGTAAAGAGGAGTGCGTGACTAGCAAGTCACAAGCACTCTTATACAACTCGTTTTTAGATACATTATGATTTGCACGCACTTGTCTGAATACTACAACTTACGATTAAGCTACTAAGTATTGTTTTTGTGTAACGAGGTTTCCTGTTTGTCGATTATGTTATTCTTTGGTTTTGTTAAGTAGATTTGTTGAATCTTCTCTTCGCTAGAAGTTTCATGTAAACTTTGTAAATTCAGCAGTACTATATGACCACACCGATCACCATAATAATATCATTGGCCGCCTTGTTTCATTATACAGAGTATAGGCTTTTCGTAATCTGTTCGAGTCTCATACAGGTCTACCCTGCACCATCTAATAATAAGCATCTAGCATGATAAAGAAATAGGTGGTATTTCTTTCACCAATTGAATTGATGAAGGAAATTGCGCATAAGCAAGTACCTACTTATCATTCAGCGGAGATTTGTTTAGGAATATAATTATGTTATTCATTCCCAAATTTCAAGTTTCCTTGCGCGATCGAATCAGAAATGAGGACATTCGCATGAGAACCAAAGTTACCGACATAGCCCGAAGAATCGCCAAACTTAAGTGGCAGTGGGCAGGGCACATTGCTCGCAGAACGGATGCCCGATGGGGCCGGAAAGTTCTGGAGTGGCGGCCGCGAACCGGAAGACGTTGCGTTGGAAGGCCTCCCACTAGGTGGACCGATGACCTGGTGAAGGTTGCGGGGATCCGCTGGATGCGAGACGCACGGGACCGGTCAATGTGGCGACACTTAGGGGAGGCCTATGTCCAGCAGTGGACGTCTTTCGGCTGAAATGATGATGATGATTCCCAAATTATTTTTATCGATTCAGGTATTAATAATGATTAAGGCAGATTGACCGAGGCAATATTGACCTAATTTTGATCATCCCAAAAACTATGAGACACACTTTTTCCCAATAATAAAGCAACACGATCCCAATTAGTGGCGTCAAGGATACCATAACGTACAATTTGTTACAACTTTCTCCATATTACTCTTTATTGGCTATCGAGGTTTATGGACTGGCATCGGTTTCGCAGTTACATGGTAATTGTTCAATGAAAATAATGATGTAATGACGTCAGGGGCTGAAGGTGCTTTCTTTTTACCCGACTGCGGCATAGCCCAAATGGGGGGTTACTATAACTATTTCCATTTGCGTTGGTCAATAGGAATTATTTTTCTCTTATTGTGTTGCAAACAAACTGCCGTGTGTGATACAAGAGTCATCGTAGTTGCCTTGTCATGAACCAAAATCAACTCCGCAGCCCCGACGGGACTCCACAATACCCTTAGCTCCACTTTCTTTATGCAGTCTGACTCAACCTCCTTTCTTCACACTACGTTTGCCGATCCGCTGTCTACACTCCAGGGGCTGTGTGTTTTATCGTCCATCCGCTACCAAGTGCCGTGCAACTGCAAAGGTAAAACTGAAAATAACACAGCATGGCAATGGAAAAACCCGCACAAGCTTTAAAAGAAGTAGAAATCTACTACTATTATACATAAATACTAAGTTGTGGTCCTTTCCTTATGGTCTTTATGATTCGTACTACGAAACATGAACATACCAATATATTCTATAGTTCTAGCTACATTTATTTACCAGTAAAAATAATACAAATCATTGTGAAGATATCTCCTGGCTGACGAGGCCGACTCCGACTACATTATGTCATGTTAAACAGGTTCAAAGTTCCAACGATGGGTTCGTAGGGTTGTCAAATCTATCATTTTGGTAAGACCAGAGGTTGAGAGGGATTTCTCGGAATAAAACATCTGGCTATTACTAACTGTGGTGGCTATTGTTTTCGACTGATGACTTTTGTATGTACTGCTACTTTTATCATCCTCGTCATTACAGTCGAAAGACGTCCATTGCTGAACATAGGCCTCCCCCAAGTGTCGCCACATTAACCGGTCTCGTTCATCTCGCATCCAACGGATCCCCGCAACCTTCACCAGGTCATTGCGTCACTGCTACTTTATGAATAGATATTTCAGTAACTTTCCCTTAAATTCTAGTCCATCTTTGACACGCATCCTTGGTGGAAGTTATCTATTATTATGTCTTTGATAGTCATGAGCCTTTGTTTTACTAATGGTCCCAGGGCAGATTATAAGGTTATCACAAAAAACTGGCGCTTTTTTTCTAAAAGAAAAGATTCTACGAAAGACAACTTTGACAGCCCTTTCTAAGTTCCTCCGAACCCTAAGCACGTATTAATATGATGACGATGTACTCGACATACCTTCTGTTGCAAGATAAGGGTTTTCCAGCGAAACAACTTCACTCGACGCCATTTCCGATAACGATTTGTAAGGAAATGTGCTCTTCGCATGCCGCAACCACCGACGGGGAAGTGAAATGTGCAAACGTGGAAAAAGTGAAATTATTTTTATTCTGTGCCTATGATTGTTCGATATTTAATTTGTAGAAGAATCGGAGTGTTTTTTTTTTTTTGGTTTGAGATTTGTCATTTGTTTTTCTTTTGTTGTGATGGGAATATAACTAAACCTCTTTTATTTATTTTTGTCTTTTACTGGTAGTTAGTGGTCCGAAAATCTGACAATTAGTCTTGCCAAGGGGTATTGTATTACCCAGTACTTAACTTGGTTGTAAAGGTCAGATAGGTAGTCGCTCTATGAATAATACTGCATCTGGTTAGACTGGAAGCTGAGCCAAATATAGTTGAGGAAACACTAAACGGATGATGCTGTCCTGTAATAATATCGTAATATAGAAGTCTGGCATGATAAAGTGAGGTAGCGAATGTAAAAACATACATACATACATACATAGCCAGTCAAAATCATAACCCTCCTTTGGCTTTGCCGTAGTCGGGTAAAAAGAGGGCGATGCACTGTCCTGTTATAGACTATTGACAATCATGTCTGTAATCATTGTCTAACTGATAAAATATAAGTTTAGGCTCAATCCTGTATGACTGATAAACATCAGTAAGTACAAAATAATGACATTCTCACTAGCCAACACATAATTTCTTTTATTACGATATCATGATAAGATTATCTACACTAAAAATACATGATTTAATTCACTGATAAATATTCCTAGAAGAACAATGTTTTACATATTCAAAAGTCCGTTCAGTCACACCGCTAGTACTTATGTAACTAAGATTGTACTAAGGAAGTTGACAAGCCAAGATAACATGTACAGAAACGCAGTTTTATTTTAATATCTATGCATTTTATCGTATGTACAAACATCGATTGACGGTGTGTTGCAATCGAGAAGTTTGACACGGTACTAGGACTTCCTGAAGATACATTCGTTGAAATTGATGACAAATGTACGAATACCTAGTTATAGTAACAGTGGACGTACCTAAGTTATTCAATTATAGTTAGACAATGTGTAGGGGAGTGACACAGAATCCGTTTTCAGTCAAAACCATTCGAAGGAGTATTGACGGGTCGTGAGAACCGAAACTAGGCGATTCTTTTTCAGACGTAAAGCTATTTCCAACTAGCAAAAGCCTATTCCGCGTCCATATGTGTAATTACTTGAAGAATAAACTTCCTTTACAGAGACATATCAAGAGGAAGTCTTCACTTGAACAAGACTTGGGAAAGCTAGAAGCGTCCTTTTGGCCACATTAGTGTTCTGAAGGACTGATGTCTAGACCGGAAGAGTCTTTGAGTTTCGAACGATTCAAATTATCGGCCAAAACAAAACAGGCTGGATATATTAAGCATCCAAAGAAGTAGAGAGCTCAGGCAGAAATTGGAATATTAGTTCAAATTAAATTGATTTGTTTAAACTTGTGACAATGATTCTAAGAAAGGGAGACTAGTCTGAATCGAAAGCAAATGTCTAGACAAGATTAAAGCACCTTGTTGTTTGTTGAGATAACTGTTAATTTCGATTCAAAAGAAAATGTTTCTGATATTAACATACTGGTCGGAAAAAAATAACGAAGATTTTTTTTCTGAATCACAACGACGTCTCGAGGCTACCACCAATGTGTCTTCGTTGGAACATTGTCGTAACTTTCGACGCAAATAATACACTACTTTCTTTACATAAACTTATGATTATTCTGTCCCATCTGTTTCTTTAATCCAAAAGATTAAGTCTGGGCTTCGACCTTGGTAGACAGACTTTGTGTACTTAATATTTCACATACAATACTTATATGGTAAGTAAATACTGGCACAATGAAAATTTCGCCTTTATTTATTGTTGTCCGTATCAAAATATTGTTCAGAAGTGTCAAGGATGCGGTGGCGGGAAAAATATAAAAAGAAGATAAAAACCTATGGCGTCACTTAGCTTCATCTTAATAAAACGACGAATGTGATGAGATTGGGTGGGAAAAACAGAAGCAGCTAAGAACTGGGACAGTTGCCATCCATGAAAAATAGCTAAGTTCCACTGCTTTATTCATGAAATTTACCATAGAATATGATGAAATATTTACTCTCATTGCGGGCTTTGAAAGGTGATTCCCATTTATTGATATAAATATCATTAAAGTTCTTCTGCAATATTTGACTAACATTTCAACAATTCCTTTCTTAATTTATTTATTGAAGTTTGTTGATATACATAATTATTTTATTGAATTATTAATGAGAACGAGAGATGCTTATCAATACATTAAACCTTAACCTCCATGCTTAGGGGAATTACCTCCAAAGGGTTCACAAACTTGAGGGTCAAAACTCAAGTCGTTTAAGTTGTGTACAAAAATGTCGTATTTATATGTAATTAGTCTGTGCAACTGTTATGTGACTTTGACGAGGCGAATAAACAATCGAATGTCAACACTTGAAGGAGCGATGACTCGCGTGCCGGCGACGCGGGCGCACGATGTTTGCGACTGCCTTCGACTCGACAGCCTAGCAAACTATCTACTTGTAAAGCTAGGTACGTATTACTTGATGAAATGTATGTCGACTCAGGATATTCGATAAATACCATTTTTGGAACGTATTGGGCTAATTTTTTGTCAAAATTGGAAGGAGGACGCGCGGGTTCGCGAGAAGTGGAAGGAGTGGAGGGAGGCCTTTGCCCTGGAGTGGGACAGAGCAGGCTAGAGAAAAAAAAATTGGGCTAATTTAGTGGGTATGATAAGTTTCATTGCCTGCAAATTGGGTTTTCCTTAAAATTATAAAACAGAATAAATGAAAATTAAGCATGAGAGGAGTTCAAACTGGACTCCTGTCGAAGAAATCGCCGTCGAGGTAATGTGGTGTGACGATCTGATTATATTTGTGGGGCAAACATGCCTAAATATTGCACAGGATAGAGAGGTTTGGATGGAGCAAGGGGAGGAATTTGCCGAGCCGTGGGAAACAGAAACAGGCTAAGAAATAAAACCGACTTTGGTGTGTCTGAATTCCCCTAATTAAATAATACTGCAGTAGTAAATATTGCTATTGTTGTAAAATATGCCTAACGTTATATAGTAAAAAAAAAATGTTATATAACATTCATCATCATCATCAGCCTATTGCAATCCACTGCTGGATATAGGCCTCTTTAATGTTACGCCACTCAACTCGATTTTCGGCAACTCTCATCCAGTTGTTACCAGCCACTCTGCGAAGATCATCGCTCCACCGAGCCTGCGGGCGTCCCACCTTACGCTTGCCGATTCGCGGTCTCCACTCAAGAACACGTCTACTCCAACGGTCATCGGTTCTGCGACTAATATGGCCTAATATAACATTATATAAAACAATTTTGATTTACTTACCAAAAAATATCTCATACCTTTTATCAAAATAGCCGTGTCCAATCGGATTTCTCTAATCCTTATCGTCACCTTTTCACTCTGATACCCAACAATAAATACAACGCTGAGTATTAAATATTGTCACTCTTATCAAAAGAATTCCATTTTGTGAATTCCAAATTTTTACGAGCTTAAAATAAATTAATCTCAATAGAAGCCTTCGAACGGATAGATATAAGCCGAGATTATAGTCCGGGACACATCGTATACACACTCGATAAAATATTGAATAAACAAAATGTATGAATAGAATATGTTTCAAGCAAATTACGTATTTATGGAAAAGTTATATGTGCTTCTTTGGCTGGTCTATGATAATACTGTTGTAATCAGTAGATTAGGGCCGCCCACTTGGCTTCCCATAGAGTTTTGACTCTATGCGCCATAAGAGATACGGGAAAAACGTTAATGTACGAATTTATAGTATTTGATGTGAACGTTGCGCCGGCGTCGGTGACTGTGACTGCAGTCGGTTTAACTGAAGCGATAACACGCAGATTAAGTCGGCTTGTTTAGCTAGAGGATTTAAACTAACTGCGTCAGGATTATTGTAATTGAATGTTTTAAATTATTAGATGCTGAACGTTTCTAGGGTCAGACAGATTGGTAAGGCCCGTGTAAGGACGAAACGCAAAAGGGGCTAAGGATACTCCTTTGAAAGTATATCCACAGTATAATGTTACCGAAATATCCGTCAGTCAATGTCCGATGTTTGCAGTTGGTTCCCCGTTTGGCCTTAACAGTGGAAACGATCCTTTACCTACTTAATAAAGACGAACATTATACATTTTACAAGTATGATAACAAATAAATACATAAAGATGTTTCTTATTTGGAACAAATCAACAAGGAAATCACCTTTATCTTTATATCACTCGATGAGTGTTTTTCTCAAACATGCTTGGAAATGTGAGCATTATTTTGACAGGCTTCTTCGAGATAAATCGAAATTGCTGTACTGGCCAGATACATGCGACCAGCGGCCGGCAAAAGTTGTATGAAAATCCATATCTGTCGTGTTTAGCGGCCAAATAAATTACATACTAAACTCATATCTGTCGTGTTATTTAAAAATGGAACGATATTTTACTCTGAACCATAGCAACCAAGGAGGTGACTTATTAAAGGTTTTATTTAAATTTCGAATTGGCTGAACTCTTCAACGCGTGAAAAATTATTGTTGTATGTGATTTTGAAAAGTAAATTATAATTAATTTCCTCGCATTATTTGAGAAAAGTACTATACAAGCCTTGGCCACAACTAGGCATTGATGGACTTACGTATGTGTGCCTCGGCTTCGCCTCGGCCCACATTTACACGTTCGTCCATCAATGCCTCTGTTGCTGGCCGCTACAGTAATGTACTATTACAGACGCCGCTATTAATGGTTAAAATCATAACCATGTTATAACCTGGTTAAGTATTGCACTGTTATCCTACCAAGGTATCATACATGTGCTGCTTTATTTTTACACAGCGCTTCGAAATTTGAATGGTTTGGAAGAGACTGTTCCTGAAAAAATAAATGACGTCAGTTTTATTGGATAGGCAGCGAAGTTTATATACTCATCATCAGCTTAAAGGAGTTCGCTGCTGTACATAGATCCCCCAATCGAACGTCATCAATGCGATTCTCGACAACTGTCATTGAGCTGCTATCAAGCCATCCTGCGAAGACGGTCGGACGGAATCGGCAAACAAAGTTTCGTTTGCCGATTGACGGTCTTCGCTCAAGAACATGTCTTCCATAATGGTCATCAGTGCTAGTGGTCTCATTGCCTATTCAGTCAATTATATCATCCATTTTGGTGCTACAGTAGTACATAATAACAACCATATAGTTGCTAAAACATCGGTATGCCATTATCACTTCTATAATTCCCTAACATAAAGTCCGGTTCTACAAACTTACCATCATAGCTCTGTGCAACATTGAATAAATTATTGTCAATAACTTTTTTATATTGTTTTATTGGTATGAAAGCCCGTGAGTTTTCGTTATTACCTTCTATATGGTCACCTTACGAAACACGTTGTTTTATGCCTCACGAGGCTTTACTAAGTGTTGTATCTAATGGTAATGGCCCATGCGCATGTCATACCATCACTAATAATATCATAAATATGGTAAAGATAATATGATAATTATTTGTTGGATTCTTTTAGAGTTTATGTAGAATACTTGAATGGAGGAAAGTGGTTTTCTTAGCGGGATGCACGCAATCTTCTTTTTTTTCGAATGTTAATTGAAAATGTTCTTTGTTTTTTACCAGTAGCGAGAATCTATGGCCTCATATTATATACTTACGCAATAATTTAATTTCTTCTGTGCAAGCATCAAGAATACTCATCGATGAGTGCAAAAATATATGACAGTTCTAACCTCATTCTTTTTTCATACCAAGTTCTAGAGTTAGTTTAAAGTTTTTGGAACATGTTTCACACTGTTAAAAATTTTCAGGGAATTTTACATAATTTTAGGGCAACTTTCGTTGCCCTCACGTTTCTGTATTTTTACATAATTATGTAATTTTACAAGGCGTATGTAGTTTTACATATCGACCTGATTTCATTATTATGTAATTTTACATATATGTAATTTTACATAATCAAACAAATCGACGGTTATGTAAAATTACATTTATGTAATTTTACATAATCAAACAAATCGACGGTTATGTAAAATTACATTTATGTAATTTTACATAATCATACTACCAGAATATATATGTAAAATCACACTTATGTAATTTTACATAATCTGTAAAATCTCACTTATGTAATTTCACATAATCTGTAAAATCTCACTTATGTAATTTTACATATTCTGTAAATTTTCATGTATGTAAAATTTCACTTATGTATTTTTACTTTTTTTTTCGGTAATATTACAGTGTAATTATGTGTTATGTTACAAATACCGTATGTAAAAATACATACAATTTGTGTATTATTAATGATATTTTATGTAAAATTACATTTTATTCAATAATATTACAGAATTATTATGTGTTTAATTACAGATTTCGTCTGTAAAATTACACTAACTTTATGTATTATTAATGTTTATTTAAGTATTTTTACTTTTTATTCGGTAATGTTACACAATTATTATGTGTTTTGTTACAGATTTCTTATGTAAAAATACATAAAGTTTGTGTATTATTAATTATATTTTATGTATATTTACATAGTATTCGGTAATATTACAGAATTATTAGGTGTTTAATTACAGATTTCGTCTGTAAAATTACACAAACTTTATGTATTATTAATGTTTATTTAAGTATTTTTACTTTTTATTCGGTAACTTTACACAATTATTATGTGTTTTGTTACAGATTTCTTATGTAAAAATACATAAAGTTTGTGTATTATTAATGTTTTTTTAAGTATTTTTACTTTTTATTCGGTAATTTTACACAATTATTATGTGTTTTGTTACAGATTTCTATGTAAAAATACATAAAGTTTGTGTATTAATGATTATATTTTATGTATATTTACATAGTATTCGGTAATATTACAGAATTATCATGTGTTTAATTACAGATTTCTCATGTGAATTTACCACAAAAATTATGTATTTTTAATGATTTTTTAAGTATTTTTCCTTTTTATTCGGTAATATTACTGATAAAATGTATGTGTTTTTACATAAGAAAACTGTGATTTTAAATATGGGCACGGTAAAATTACTTGTGGTTTGCGTATTATTACCTGTAAAATTAGGTAATATTACATGTTAATAGGGGATATTTTTCTGTAAAATTCAATACAAATTCTGTACATTTACGTGCTGTCGGTAATTCTCCGGATTTAGTTATTAGCCATAGCCAGCCGTTAGTTTTTCTTATGTATTTTAATTAATGCAGCCGTATTTATCAAGACAAAAAAATCACTTGGAAATAAGTCAATCAGGATAATAAGTTAATAACCGATCTAATGTATATACACTGGCTGCATCTGTATTAGCAACAGTCCACCCAATATTACATTTATTAGAGGTGATATATTCTTTATTAAAAGGTGTGACCTCAAAGCAAATTAAAAACCAAAAACTTCATTGTTATTGAATAATTTGCTTAAACACACACACATTTTACAAATACTATATCACTCCTGTAATATTAGGCGCACAGTTATATTATTCAGACGTGACAAGAGATTATACCCAGATCGGTTAGTTTTATTTTGATGACGAAAACTGCATTTATTAAAATACACAAGAAAAAAAAACAACTTGCCAATAGCAAAATCCTGAGAATTATCGATAGCATGTAAAAGTACAAAATTTGTATAGAATTCTATAGAAAATATCGCCTAATAACAAGTAAAATTAACTAATTTTATAAGTCATAATACAAACAACAAGCAATTTACAGTTCGGAGGACATATAATAAAAAAACAAGACTCCAAAATAAAAAATCAATTTATTGCCAGCTAAACATCACAAACTCATATAATGTCTTATGCCGATGACACTAACATAACGTTTTATGGTAACTCATGGGACGAAACTTTTGTTGCGGCCCAAGAAGGATTCAATGTAGTACAGTACCCGGCGATAAATATTGCACATCAACCTTTGGATAAACTATATACAAAATGACTGTTAGAGACATCTCTTTTTCGCTGTGCTTTTATATATAACTGCCACAAGCTAGGTTGGTTCAAAAATGTTTCACGGCAAGCTAAATACAAAATAAGAACTTTAACAAATAAATTGCATTGATTTTTCCAAAGGTCGATGTGCAATATTTATTGCCTGGTACTGTAACTCGTTGGCTTGCACATAACAAACTGACCTTAAATGCCAGTAAAACGAAATACATACAGTTTACAATTCATAATGTAGAAAATAATCCTATTAATTTCAAGTTATAAGCACACACATGTAATCCTTTAACCACAAACGCTACGAATGTCGCTAAGTCGTAAAATCGTAAACTTTCTTTAATAGATTTTCAGCTTTATTTCAACAGCATAAGGTTGAAAATCTATTAAAGAAAGTTTACGATTTTTCGACTTAGCGACATTCGTAGCGTCGTTATTCGTGTAGAGACTGCAGGGGCTGCAGTCTCTACACTAATAACAGCGCTACGAATGTCGCTGAGCCGTATCGGTGTCAAATTTCGTTAATAGATTTTCGGCTTTATTTCAACGGCATAAGGTTGAAAATCTATTAAAGAAAGTTTACGAATTATCGATTTTACGACATTCGTAGCGCTGTTATTAGTGTAGAGACTGCAGCCCCAGGCCCTGATGTGAGAGCTGTGTCACCTGCGGGCAACACGAGCCCTGCAGAATTATATAACAACAATGTCACCGTCTTGGTTATTACAGTAACATATAAAATGATATAATTAAAAGCTAACAGCAATCCAATACATACATTATAATATTATGTAGGCACTTTTTATAACTATACCGTTAAAACTATATACAGGGTAACCTATAATTGGCCATAGAAACTGTAACAAGCATATTTTGTAATATATTTAAATGTATCGCTGTTGGTTACCTAAATAAATAAACGAATTTTCTGAAAATGTTTTTTACGGAAATTAATTAGAGATGCAACGGATAGTTGTTTTTGATTGTGCATGAACGAGACCTATGCACAGTAATAATAATAGTACATAACGATACAAGTGTACTGTAAAATATTTTATAACATTTTCGCAAATACATTCATCCATACAATAAATGAGGACATCATTATTCTAAGTTTCTTTTATAGTCCAGTCACTTTAGGCCAAATTAAGTACATATCTCGGAAAATCGACATACCCAGTATTTATTACCAGTTTACCACATAAAAACTTGTATTTTGGCATCCTAAAAGTTGTCTCAAAATTCACATAATATGGTAGGGTGACCGCGTCTATTAAAAATCTAAGGTCAAAGGTCACAAAAATCAATTTTTTTGCAAATATCTCGTTTTCTATGGGTTTCTCGCTATTTGTATGTATGATTAATATTGTAGAGAATTAAATTCTCTACAACTTTTCTATTCAACATTTTTTCAAACTGTTTTCAAAATAGAGGGCGTAGAGCGCGCGGGCAGAGGATTATCTGAGGTCAACTGGTAGTCTCGAACTCTCGATCAAAAACTCGTAATATTAAGGTTTAATCCTGAAAAACTGACTATAAATAGAAAGGTTCGTACCATATAATATTTAAAGTTATGAAAGAATTTACACATTTTAAATAAGATGTTCTTAATTTTTTTTTTTGTCTTGTTCGAATGCTATTAGTGTAAATGAGAATATAATCACAATGTAATTAAAATATGTCCCTTAGTAATTTTTGAATTACCGAAAGAGATTATGAGTGTTATTGAATTGATAAATTTTAGAATTATTAGAAAAAAAGATTGAATTTAATCTAAAAGTTAATAAAAAATGATAATTATATGTTTAGCAATAAATTATAACCTTAATATTACGAATTTTTGATCGAGACTACCAGTTGACCTCAGATAATCCTCTGCCCGCGCGCTCTACGCCCTCTATCTCGAAAACAGTTCAAGATATAAAAAAATGTTGAATAGAGAAGTTGTAGAGAATTTAATCCATAAATAGCGAGAAACCCTAGAAAACGAGATATTTGCAATTTTTGTGACCTTTGACCTTAGATTTTTAATCGACTCGGTCACCCTACCATATGTGAATTTTGAGACAACTTTTAGGATGCCAAAATTATTATTAATTATTTTATGAGGTCGACATACCCAGTATATACTGGGTATGTCGATTTTCCGAGGTCAACCCCTATAATGACTGGCCTATTAGGATTTTGCAGGTCAAAACTATTGTTTTGGCTTCATCAAGTACATACATGTGTGCCAAAGGGCGATTCTGCACATCATTTCCGTTTTTTATGACGTAGATATTACAGTATATTTGCATATTTTTAATTATGAGTCATATGTTTATAATTATGAGTCTTTTATGTAGCACGTAAATTATATAGTGCCTAATAAAGTATTATTATTGATGGGTATTCCGAAACCATTATAAACCGCTCACAGCCTGCACTACTCGACACGAAAATAAATAATCATATTATTATATTAAAAAAATATATATTACTTACAGCAAATGAAAGGAATATATACGGATCTAAGATTTTTTTGATGGATGGCACAGAAGTAGAAGACAATGAAGCTCTCAAAGAACTCCAAAATGAGGTTATACTTATAGGGGATAGTTGGGAACCTGATCAAAGCGATAATCAAAGTCGCACAGCAACAGCGTCTACAATCCGGCTCCTAATTCACTAACGACAAGCACAGTTAGCAATAACAGCGACACAAGCATAAATAGCTTTGCGTTTGACATTCCCTATGACAAACTTCCATCGACGCTTTTGACAAAATTACATGATTGTGAACCGATTTCTAATACCGATGTCAACACTATTGTGAGAACTGTAACAGATGAACTCTTCCAAGAATCAAAAGTAGCAACAAGATCAGCTTACAGAGTGGTTGCACGGGATTTGTGTGACAAATTTCCACAACTATATGATAGAGATGCTGATACAAAAGAACTAATTGGAACAGGCTACCACACAATTTTTTAAAAAATTGAAGAAAGAGTTCATTATCTCCAAAGGCCGAATAAAAAAACAGGTATACGTGACGATACCTTAGGATCAAGAAAGAAATCTAGAGTCATCAGAAATTTGAGTGCAGGCTGTAAGGAATGGCAACCCAGCGATCCCTGTAATGTGGATCTTGAAACTTTAGATTCTAAAAAGGACTGGCTTAAATCGGTTTCTTCCATAAAGGAAAGAGATGAATCACAAGTTGAATTATATATGAACGAGACCTATGCACAGCAAAGGATATTTCTGAACTCGGCACCTACCATAACACATATTCTTGACGAGTGGCCAGTATTGTTAGAGGAGAAATATATGATTTCGCATTTTGATCGTCTTTGTGCTTTGAATTCCGGCCAGTGCATGGACGCCTTTCAAAACAAAACGACTTCATTGAACGAGCGATTAAAAGCTACAATCGCGAAGAAAAAAAATAAGTGCACTGTTAATGACAATAACTTAAATCACAACCTACAGATGGTTGCAACTTATTTCAATGAAGATATAAAACACATATACCAAACACATCAGGTATCTATATAAAATATACATACATTCAGGTATATACAGGGTGGAATTTTGTAATGCCACCTGGAGGGAAAGTACTCTTAATACTGCAGATAGAAAATTTTACTCAAAGGAAACATTCCTTTATTTTTGAATAGAAAGCAATCTGCATTCAAAGATTTTCGAAAATTCTCTTCTCACCCGGGAATCGAACCGGCTAAAATTATACCCTGTACTTTTATTGCATCGATCGTTAGGGTCAATTATAAGGATGAAATCTCTCTAACAAACATGATAAATTAAATGATAGGAAAACCAGGAAATCTGAAGTTACAAATTCAATGAGTCAAGTTAAAGCTCTTCTTTTGGAATGCAGACTCCTTTGCGACATACTCGTAGCTGCATGTATGAGGTAATTTAAATACTTATGGAATGTTAGATTAAAATTTGAAAATTAGATTGTCATAGTAAGATTTAAGATTTTAAGTTTTTTTATTTTTTAAGATTTCCTGGTTTTCCTTTCATTTAATTTATCATGTTTGTTAGAGAGATTTCCATCCTTATAACGATCGATGCAATAAAAGTACAGGATAGGTATATTTTTTTCAGATTTTAGCCGGTTCGATTCCCGGGTGAGAAGAGAATTTTCGAAAATCTTTGAATGCAGTTTGCTTTCTATTCAAAAATAAAGGAATGTTTCCTTTGAGTAAAATTTTCTATCTGCAATATTAAGAGTACTTTCCCTCCAGGTGGCATTACAAAATTCCACCCATATATATTTTATTATTCATAACTTTCATAACTTTTTTCCGAATGTGGTTCCATGCTAAATATAGTAGTTCCATTTACTAATTAACTTTTACTTTTTCAGGAACCATTAACTAGGGATCAAGTTGCAACAGAGCTATCCAAAGTAGCCTAACATTGTATTTTAGGTTCTAGTAAAAGTAGATGAACCACATGAAGTTGTTTCAGATGAAAGATTATATGGACAAGTTACCGCTAAATTCCAGATTGAATATAATGAGTTCTTGAATGGTATTCGACATTTTTTAACAATATTCTCTGATTACATTCTGTACACTTAGAATAGAATGTCAACTCGTGGACTATCAGTACTAGTCCCAGGCTGATGTAATCTAAAATTGTGATTTCTAAAAGACTCATAATTATTGAAAATACTCTTACACAAAGGATCAACACACGGAAATTTAACATTTTTACAGAACCTGTGACTTTTTACATGCGGTTATTGCGGCATGAATTTCTCCTCAGTGATTTCGTACAATAACCAGTAAAAAAGTACAATAAAAAGGAAGGATCTCCGACCGGACGGGCAGTTAGCCCGCCGGACACAACACCCGTCCGGTCGGAGGATCCTTCCTTTTCTATGGGGGATGAGGAACTTTACACCCTGTTCCTCATTACCCCCAAAATGGTTATTGTACTAAATCACTGAGGACAAATTCTCGCCACAATAACCTCATGTAAATGACATAATTATTATCTTTTATAATATACTGTTAAGTTTACTCATTAATGACAATACTTTATTCAGCGTGCATCCTTTACTTCCTTCTTTAGGATTTATCTTAAAAACATACCTTTGTATAAATTCTAATGTGTTTTGACACTCTACTGGATATTCCATATTCAAGTTGAAGTAAGCCGCCATCAACAGTTGTAACGACGTAGACAGACTCGCAGTAATTTCGCTAACGATCGTTTTTTCTACCAGCAAGTAATATTATATTTTCATTATCTGTGGGCAAAACACAAAATGGTTAAAACAGGCAATATAGGCTCCAAAATTTTATAATAACGTACTTAAAAACCGGGACCTTTTGTGTTTGTTATTGTCAGGAGAAGGTTCTTAGATAACGTTTTAACACTGTAGATTACATATAAATTATATTATGATAAATTATACGAAACGTAGTGTTATGCTTCGCAGTTAAGGCATTTTATCATTCTAATAAAAATTAAGTCTCACCTAAAAATACAATGTTACGCTACTTTGGATAGCTCTGTTGCAACTTGATCCCTAGTTAATGGTTCCTGAAAAAGTAAAAGTTAATTAGTAAATGGAACTACTATAATTATTTAGCATGGAACCACATTCGGAAAAAAGTTATGAAAGTTATGAATAATAAAAAATGTATATAAATATGTATATATAGATACCTGATGTGTTTGGTATGAAAAGGTAAGTCGTTTTGTTTTGAAAGGCGTCCATGCACTGGCCAGAATTCAAAGCACTCAAATTTCTGATGACTCCAGATTTCTTTCTTGATACTAAGGTGATCCTGACCTGGTGACCTTTCTTGATCCTAAAACCAGTGAGTTAACTCAGTAGTCAATTTGCTAATCACCAGCATTAATATGTAGTGTCTCAAATATTGGTAACAAAGTTTTATTTCATTGCTGGATGGTAGATTTAAAGTAAAGGAAAGTAACAATTTTGAAGGAGACGATCGGGTTCATACAGGGTGTCCCGTAAATAATGGATCAAACGTAACGGGTAGGTAGCTTACCTAATTTCCAACAACTAATTTGAATAATAAAAAAAAAAACTTGTCTTCCAGAATTAAGTTTTTTTAATGCTGTTGCTGTTGCTGCAAATGATGACATTTTTAGGTATGATTTTTATCTAACATTTCTGAATAGCTTACTAATGTTATAAGATACCATTTTTTTGAATACCGTTTTATTTGCCTTAGAAAAAAAATCTTGAGTTGAAAAGTTTATTCTTTACGATGTTAGGACCAAAATTGAAAAATTTCTCCTGTAAAAAAAATGTATGACACCGAAGACGACCATTATTTTAAAAACTTGTACATTTAATAAGGTTTGCAAATTCCTATAAAACTTACGTCTAGTCCTTGTCGTTACAAAGATAATTGCTATGAATCTGAGAGGTGCTCCAAATCAAAGTTAATAAAAAAAAAAGTGTGTAGGTACATTTAAACTTTTTTCTTTAAAATGTGTAACTGTAGTATTTCAGAGGCAATGTTCATTGAATTATTTACACATTCCGGACAGATGACGTCATCAGGTCGGAATTATGCTAGCCGCTTAACTACCTGTTTCGATTACAAGCATTCAAGCATAAGCCATAACGAAAAGGAAAAAATTGGATAGTACTAATTTAATTTATTTTCTGTCTTCTCCATCACATTCATAGCAATATCTTTGTAACGATAAGGACTCGTAAGCTTTATACGAATTTGCAAACCTTATTAAATGTACAAGTTTTTAAAATAATGGTCGTCTTCGGTGTCATACATTTTTTTTACAGGAGAAATTTTTCAATTCTGGTCCTAACATCGTAAAGAAAAAAGATTTATTTTCTAAGGCAAATAAAACGGTATTCAAAAAAATGGTATCTTATAACATTAGTAAGCTATTCAGAAATGTTAGATAAAAATCATACCTAAAAATGTCATCATTTGCAGCAACAGCATTAAAAAAACTTAATTCTGGAAGACAAAATGGTAAAATTCGAAAAAAAAATAATATCTTGGTTACTGTAACGGTTTTTTTTTTATTATTCAAATTAGTTGTTGGAAATTAGGTAAGCTACCTACCCGTTACGTTTGATCCATTATTTACGGGACACCCTGTATAAAGGTTATTAACCATTATCAATGTATACCAAGTAGTTGTAATGTAATACCTACCAAGTCAGTTATTTTTTTGATTTGGTATTACATGGATCTCACTACTTTTTTACGGTAGAAGAACTGAGTTGTGCGACTTGGCTGTTTTTTACAAGTTTTGTTTTTAGTGGGATCTCATTTCTTTTTGCAGATGCTTGCTCTACTTGGCGGGGGCACTGCCATGCCCCCAGATACCTTATCCTATTGTAAGTACAAAGTTTTAGAGCAAGCTAGCAACTGTTTTAAAATGAGTGTATCTAGAAAAATAGACTGAAATTGCAACTTTTTTTAGTTTTTCCTTGATTATTCTAATTGTATTCTGAATTAGAAGACCTTACCGGGGACTCTTAAAGCAATCTGTGTAGTAAAATTCAGATAAACTTATTGATAATGGTTATTAACCTTTATATGAACGTTGCCATGAAATTTAATCATTGTTACCGATCACTAATACGAATAATATGTTTAAAAAATTTCTGTGCTAATAATTGTGACTTTTCAAGTTAGCGCTATGTGGTACAATGTAATTAAATATCTGCTTAATACTTCCATTCACATTTATGTGACAGAAAATAGGGCTTCTATATAAATACAATCTACATACCTACTATACCTAATTTTGTTTAATTGACATCTTACTGCAAAATAATTAATGTGGTTTGACAGCACATTATTGCCCAAATAAAGTCTACTCTACAATCTATCTAAACTAAAAAGATTTCATTAAGTAAGTCAAATTAATTTAGATTTACCTGTCTGTATTACATTTTCCACGGTTAATTCCAATATTGGCACAGCTTTCTTTACTGTTAGGTCTGTCGACCAAATTTTCACGACGGGCATGTTTTACTGTGAAAGAATAATAATTTCTTAGCGTTAGTGAAGCGACTAATTATTAGCGCAGCAGTTTTAATAATAAAAAAGGTTAGTAGAATGCCCGGCAGCGGCACGTAAGTTGAAACAAAATGGCGTCGTTCTGCGCAGGTTCCGTTTGATTTTTATGGGACGTCTAAAATTCGACTACTGCGCATGTTCAACTTATAATAATATGCCTTTATCGTAGACAGAGAATAGGTATACCTCTACAAGGTTTTGCTAGGTTGATGCATGCACGTTTTTTCTACGCCTGTCGTGTCATCCATGAAACAATTGGAAACAATCAAAAACTTTTTGCTGTTGTGGGTGAACCTGAACCACATTAGCAAAAAGATTTGACTTCAACAAGATCATTCGTCCACCCTGGACGTTCCACAATCCACATCCAATCCACACAAGTTCTTTCTAAAACAATTAAAATATGTAGGTAACGCTTTACAGTCTAATGCAGATTTCACTACCTTTTCGATGCAATAAACTAAACTTTAACTTACTCACCTTAATAGGTACGAAGAAAGTGAGGTTATGACGCGTAAGCGTAACCACTCAGCCGTTAAGTACTAACACGAAAGTACTTGATCCAAGTTTACTATTACGGTGTCATGTGAGCACAAACAATTATTATTAACAAACACAGCACAGGTTTTATCTTATTTCACAATCTTGAATCAGTATCGCCGTCCGGCTCCGAGCGCGCGAAAGAATAAAAGAAAGATTTTGTTGAATCAGTGTTGCCAGCCAGGGCCCTTGAGTCTTATACAGATACTCGTAAGTTACGTTTCGTTTCCTGAAATGATACATTTTTGTTTTTGGGGTTGGAGGTCGCAGTCAAATTGATGTCAGCAAAGTGGTGGAATTTAAAGGAATCTATGATGTCTAATGGTGTATTTATACTTAGGATAAGACAGACTCTACAATAATTTGTTCGCAGCGCCATTTTTCACTGTTGTTGCTAACTGGTGTATCTAGGGTTGCCACCCGTACTTTATAATAAAGTATTGTACGTTATTTCAGGTAATTGTACTTTATGTTTTATGATAAAAATAAAGTATTAGATTTTATTAATTAATTAAGATTAATTTATTAAGATTAAATGGTAAATATACCTAGAGTCTGTCAAGCGAGTCTAGTCCCATGAAAAAGGCGGCAAATTCAAAAATCACTGATATAAAACACTGTTAAAGCACGCTGAAAACTTATTGATACTTTACTTTGAATTTTAAAGTAAAAGGGTTGTGAACTCGACTCGCTTGACAGACTTCTATCAATAAGTTTTCAGCGTGCTATATCAGTGTTTTATATCAGTGATTTTTTAATTTGCCGCCTTTTTCATGGGACTAGACTCGCTTGACAGACTCTACCACTTAACTCCCCTTGCCCTTGTTTCCCCCAAGAATACCTAATAAAATAGGTACCTAGTTTTTTCGATGTAGAATACCTATTCCACTTATACCTACGTTAAAGTTTAACAATCAGGAATTTAAAGAAAGGAAAAAAAAATCATTAGGTAGGTACCTACATCAAAATAAAACACCTCCATTTGCTATAAGATTAGAATTTTAAGTTAACCGTTTTTACAGTCCGTTCAACCGATTGTGAACTCTATTACGTTGACAGCAAGACAAAATGCAGCTGCAGTAAACAGTCTGTATTGTAACATTCTTTTTGCTTTTAATGGCCTCCTTATGCCTACGGTATAGAAGTCAAAATCGGTTGAACGGACTGTAAAAACGGCTGACTTAAAATTCTAATCTTATACCTAGTAAACTAGCTTTTGCCCACGGCTTCGCCCGCGTGGATGTCGGTTTAACTACAAAAATGACGATTTTCCATACCGTAAAATGCTGCAACTTTGCACGGATTTTGACGTTTTTCTTCGATAAATCTTTAATCGTTAAGAAAGTCGTATGTTTTTTCAATTAGGTACTGTCCAATATTGGACTTTAAGCTATAGGAATACATTTGCTAATGGTAAAAAAACACCTATAAAGCACCAAAAAATTGCTTTGAAAACGTAGGCAAAGTTGAGGTAAAAACTACAACATTGCCTATCATAATTTCTTTTTTTTTTTAAATGAATAGGTATTTTGGATAACGGATTTGACACCCATAATGCCTTAAAGTTCTTTTCCACGTCAGACTTCACTGAATCTTGAATGGCACAATATTTTTTTTTTACAATGCAAGGATAAGGATACTACAAAACCTATTATCATAATACCTAATATTTGTCGACAGGCAGCTCTGGCAATTCACAATATCCACGCGGCGGCGCGCTTCTCCAAAGCAAAACTCACTTTACGTTTGTAAGGTTAGGGTACATTTTCGTTCACAGCGTCTGTTGACTTGAAAGTGTAGGCTATGATAACGGTAGGCATTGAACATTTTTTAAGGAGTGTAGTAGGGTAAACATACCGGTTATCGGCCGTTTAAGCGGCTTGCTGACTTCAGAGTTGATTTCTAGCATTAAGCTGCACTCTCAGACTTTTCGTTTTTTTTTTCATTTCATTGTACAATAGTCTAGTTTCATAAAACCTAACGTTTAAATACGTATCAGTAATACATAATTAAAAAAAAAATATTATTCGTCAAAATAACAAATATACCGGCTATCGGCCTTTTCACTCAGTTATCGTCCACCAGTGCACTGGTTATCGGCCATCTAATTTACGGTAGAAAAACGACTCATATTCAATAGGTCATAAGGTTTATAATAGTATGAAAGTAAAAAAATGTTCAATTCACAAAAAGCGGTATATTTTTACTCTCTTCTAAGACTTAAAAATACAATTAAGTAACAGATTAAAATATCAAATCAAACAAATAGCTACTTTTGGCTTTCATCATTTCAGTCAAAATACGTCCACTGCTGGACATAGGCCTTCCCCAGGCGTCGCCACACTGACCGGTCCCGTGCGTCTCTCATCCAGCGGTTTCCTGCAACCTTGACCAGGTCATCGGTCCACCTAGTGGGAGGCCTTCCAACGCAACGTCTTCCGGTTCGCGGTCGCCATTCCAGAACTTTTCGGCCCCATCAGCCATCCGTTCTGCGAGCAAAGTGCCCTGCCCATTGCCACTTAAGTCTGGCGATTCTTCGGGCTACGTCGGTAACCTTGGTTCTCAAGGGGATGTCCTCATTTCTGATTCGATCACGCAAGGAAACTCCGAGCATAGCCCTCTCCATTGCCCTTTGGGTGACTTTGAGCTTTCTGATGAGGCCCATTGTGAGCGACCACGTTTCGGTCCCGTATGTAATCACTGGCTACACACACTGGTCATAGACTTTCGTCTTGAGACACTTGGAAGTTGCGCGGTATCTTCTCGTCCAACTTACCCCGTTGGACGAGAAGATACCGCGCAACTTCCCGAACGCTGCCCAGCCGAGTCGGATTCGACGATTGACCTCTTTCTCGAAGTTAGATCTACCCAACTGGACCGTTTGTCCCAGGTAGACATAATCGTTCACAACTTCGAGCGTAGAGTCTCCGATCTTGATAGGAGTGGGTGTTTCATGAACATTCAACATAACCTTGGTTTTGCCCATGTTCATTTTAAGATCCACTCTTTCGGAAGCTCTACTGAGGTCATCGAGCATTGTACTGAGGTCTTCCATGGTCTCAGCCATGACCACTATATCGTCGCCAAACCGAAGGTGAGTGATGCACTTGCCGTTGACGTTGATGCCAAGTCCTCTCCAATCCAGAACCTTGAAGATATCCTCCAATGCAGCGGTAAACAGTTTCGGAGATATGACGTGTCCCTGTCTCACACCGCGCTGCAGAAGGATAGGTTCCGAGGTCTGGTCCTGAAGTCGGACTGACATGGTGGCGTTTTTGTACAAACACTTCAACACCTCGATGTACCGGTAGTCGATTTGGCACCGTTGGAGAGACTGCAGCACAGCCCAAGTCTCGATCGAATCGAAGGCTTTCTCGTAGTCCACAAACGCTAAACAGAGAGGCAGGTTATACTCTTCGGTCTTCTGTATAACCTGCCGCAGCGTATGTATGTGGTCCACGGTACTGAAGCCTTTTCGAAATCCGGCTTGTTCGGGAGGCTGGAAATCGTCAAACCTGCGTGCGAGACGATTCGTGATGACTCTTGAAAACAACTTGTAGACATGGCTTAGAAGTGAGATGGGCCTATAGTTCTTCAACCGAGCATTGTCACCCTTTTTGAAGAAGAGCACCACCACACCCCTGCACCAAGCCTGTGGCATTTTCCCCTCGAGTATGAAACTCCAGTTTCATCAGCGTTAAGAATACGACTCGGATCATCTAATATATCTAATGCATTTCGTTCATCCAAGAAAGTGTGTAAATCTGCAAACCATTTTCGAATTGAACGTTCTTTAATGGCTTCTCGCGCCTTATTAATAGCTTCTGGCTCTCGGATGCTTATGTTTGGATGGCGTTTGAGAAAGCTGATATACCATCGTATTCCAGGTTTACCTCCTGGAAAGCGATGGTCTATGCCCAGGTATATTGCAAGCTCAGCCACCGTATCCAGAAGGTCATATTTGTTTATTGGAATTCCAGCTTTCGCCAACTCAATTATCCAATCAACGATTTTCTTTTCTCCATCAAAACCAAATATAGGGTCTGGGCCAACTTTTCTCCTTTGATCAGCAACACGACCGGAAAGTCTGTCCTGCATAGTGGATCTTGGAACTCCGTACTGCCGCGGCATGCTTCTCTTATGCCGCGAATGTTGCTGCGTATATCTGAAAGCGCACTTGTCAGTGCCTCTTCACTATAAGCAACTCTTCGGAAAGGCTCTTCATTTTTTTACTTTTTCTTTCCATAACTGACGGGTGCCATCTGCAAATAAAAGTGTTATTCCTACACCAAGCACACCAACCAAAATGTAGCTATTATCACATATTACCGGTAAATAAGCTTGAATAAGTGGCAATTATTAGTAAACTAGCTACGCCCCCGCGGTTGAAAAGTAGGCGTATTCATTCAGAGTAAGGCTATCTCTATGCCAAATTTAATTTTAACCCATCTAGCCGTTGCAGCTTAAAGGGGTAAGAAACAAAGTCAAAATCAAATATAACGGCCAGAAATAGGTTACATTATTACCACTTATCGGCCACCTTTATTTCAAACGGCCGGAGATAGGTTTTGATTTTACTGGTTATCGGCCGTCAAACGGCCGGAAATAGGTTTATTTTTTACTGGTTATCGGCCGCTAAACTTTACATATTTTAGAAGGTTATATCTTTGGAAATATGAGGTATACTGGCGGCCGAAATCTAGCTTTAAATTCACAAAATTGTAGCTGTTCACAAATATTATGGAATCTATGTTGGTGAATTTAAGGTTTCCGCAATAAAGGCAACGAGAAATGACGTGAATACACCGGTTTTGCGACCACCCGGTCGGAAACTAGATTTTGAAATTTATCGTTGACGTATTATCCGACCACCAAAAATATCACAAATTATGACAAGTTTGATGAGCTTGGGCACATAAATAATGAAATTAAACATGCTAAATACACACAAACCAAATCAATCACAAATAAACCAACAGTAACACTTAAAAACTTACCTTTGAAAATCAATCCACGTGCTATTTTTTTTCTTAATTTTGACACGCGTCCACACACTGAATTTTGAAATGGCGACTGAGGGGTCAGTTCGCAAATTTCGAGGTCATGCCTTTGGATTATGAACCGTGAAGTTCGTCCCGATCGAATAGCGCGAAATTAGAAAGGATCGGTCTATAACACTGTCTATTATTCAAAATAACGTGCGAAGTGGCCGAAAAGGGGTAGTGGCTGGTAAACCGGTATGTTTACCCTATCCCCCCACCGGAGTGTTCCCACGTTGCCGTCGTGGTGGGGATTGCGTGTCTCAATGACCCTTGGGGCTCTGCCGGTAGATATACTCATGCCGGAAAGGTCCAAGGCGAGAGACCAGACAAAGAGAGACACGCGGGGGGCGCGCCGCCGAGAGACGTGAACAGTGTTCGGGTCCTCGGGCGGCGCGCCTGTCGCAGGAGGAAACCCTACTCGCTGCTCTCTGGTTCGCGTCTGCTCATCAGACGTGACTGTGAGAGCAGTGAGTAGGCGGAGGGAGACACGATGGGTATAGATAGGGACGTGTTCTCGTAGCGGCGATCGGCGGCGGCGACCTCTCGCGTCCGGCCCTGGTGCAAGCCATGGTCCGGGGCGAGGAGGAATGGGACGCCGTCGCCTCCTTCTTCGAAGCAGTGATGCTAGCGAAGGAGGTGGCGGAACGAGAGAGGGAGAGAACCTCTCAACGTCCCAGCCGCCGCAGCAGGCGCGGAAGGCGCTCCGGGCGTCGGGGGCCACGTGATGGCTTCCGGCCACCGTAGACGCGGGCCTGTGGACGGTGAATAATGGGCTAGCTCGCCGTCCGGCCGTCGTCATGACGGCAACAGACCGTGTCGGTGGCGCGTTCGTGTTTCACGCGCGCCTCAAAAAGATGTCAGCAAGGAGGGGCCCGTAAGGGCCGACGCCCGTCGGGGCCGCGGATTTTTGTACTAGATAACGTGGCCTCGGCGCAAGGGCAAAGAAGGAACATGGGTTCGGTTTTTAGTCAGTAGAAGTCTGACACTCCCCTTCGCTCTGCCCAAGAGCGGGGGGGGGGGGGGGGGGTCATTTGATGATTTTCCACCCACCAATCCATGTAGTATCTGGTAATCTGTGGTACTATGTCCTGTACAATGAGGTTTTACCAATAGAGACGTCATAGGTACTCATTGTAAAGAAATAAAAACATGGCTATATTTTAGTAACGTTCTACCACAAGAACCTACCTAAGCCAATTCATTTCTATCATTGAGTAGGAGTAGGTAGGTACGTTAGAAGATGACCTTAAGGTGACAGAGTTTTATAGGACCCCAATGTCAAAAAGAGATACAATAGGCATTTTTGTTTATTTTCATACACCCAACTCCCGCTTAAACGTAGGTAAGTACCTACTTCGCCTCGCGGCCAGACGCAGGACGGACTGAGTTCATTTAAGCTGATTAGCTAATTTTTGTATCACACTTAGTCAAATTAAAAACATAATAATTAATAGGTACAAACATACTTATTTATGTAGGTACCAAAATTCAAAAATTTTGCAACAAACGGAATAATAATTAGGTAGGTACCTACCTAGACCTACCTACTTTATTATATTCAGTCACATATTTTTGTTAAATTTCAAACTCGCTCACTCGGTGCGTCGGGCGTGCCACTCATCATTTGTCGTCATAATTTTAATAATAATAATTTACCTACGTAATAGTGGCTCAGTAGGCGACTCGGCGTTTTTATTACCTATCGTTTGGTTTGGTTTGTAGACAGACACAACGTGGACGCGAAGTAATAGGCTTTATTACTATGATCTTAGAGTTCAAAATTGTTTCTTCCAAGAGAGGGATACGTTGACGATTTGGCGATCAGTACGGTGCGGTCTTATTTCTATCGAGTTAGAGTTTAATATGGATTGACTGGCACGCATAACATCTGAATAATGTGTCATTTTAGTTGCGTAAAAGATTGACCAAGCTTTTAAAATAGGTATCCTATTAGATATTCTTCTGCCAACTTTTGCATTGTTTTAGTTGTATTTATTTTTATTTTGGGGCAGGAAGTAAAATGGAAATAATAAAACATTCAGATAAAACAAAAGTACCGGTCTACCTAATTATACTGAAAACAAGCTAATGTAAGAAGGAACATGGATGGATTTTAGTCAGTAGAAGTCTGACACTCCCCTTCGCTCTACCCAAGAGCGGGGGGGGGGGGGGGGGCTGTGGTATAGGTAGGTACCTACCTAGTTTAATAAACGTTATACTATGATTGCGTTGTTGCACTAGGTTCATTAAAAGTAACATCGGTCAGTTTATTCTGTGTCGTCATTATGGTGAGTGTTGGGTTGGGCAGTTGGGCTATGGTTGGGCACTCAAGTCAAGAATCAGGGGTGCCAAAAGTGTTCACGATGTGAGGAGCTACATTATTACTGGAAATGAAACGTTCTCTATACCTACCTTAATGTTCACTCGTGTTGCTTCAAATATTCTTATTTTGCATACAATAGGTATCTTGAACTTGCAAGTGCGACTGAGAAGGAAATCATGAAAACGGCTGAACGTTCCGATTTACGCTACACAGTGTTTTGTAACGTGGTTGTATGTATGATCTTTACTCGCTCTAAAGACGGTTTAGACCTTACTTTTGGTTGGCCTTGTAGGGTCGGGTGGTGTAAGGCCGGTCAGATACATAAGTACGGAATTTTTACCCGGTTTTCTTATGGAATGATCTGTGTGAACGGGACGCCGCTATACACATTCATAGAGCTGTCTCGTTTGCACATGTCATTTCGTACGGAAAACAGATAAAAAGTCTAATACCTACTTACTAATAAAAAGCCTAATAAGAAAAAATAAGTACGGCAGAGCATGGAGAGGCAGGAGGCAGGGTAGGTACTTCTATAGGTACGTGTCGCGGTCGCGGCGAATGATGATCCGTATGACAGTTCCCTCCACACTCGTGCGCGAATCACGGGGCGAATTTTACGGTTTTCACGTATGATGCCGTAGATAATCACCAGTTAAACTCGATCAGCTGATGCTTTCCCGCCATCTTGCCGCAAACCAAACTGTGAAATCGCCGTGAAGTTTTGCGATTATGGAGAATCTCGGAGTCAATAGTCATACGTCAATGTCGCGATATGTGCTCTCCTCGAAGCCGTGTCGCGATTCACACACATAGGGGCTGTCCATTAATCATGTGAGGCTCGAAAGGGGGGGGGGGGTCCATAAAAAATCACGAATTATCACAAGGGGGGAGAGGGGGTAAAGTAATATATCACTTGTAGGTACTTATATTTTCGGCAAGCGCGCGATACTCAACCGAAAAGCGGCGTTACATAGGTATTATGTATTTATTTTTAGTCAAACGCGTACAAAATCGAAAGCGGCTTGTAGTGTGATGATACTTATACCTACAAGTATTTTTTTATAAATAAAAAAATAGATTCTTTGCAGGTACGAAAAAATACACGTGATATAGGGGGGAGGGAGGAGGGGTAGTCTTAAACCTCATCACGTATCACCAAGGGGGAGGGGGGGTCAAAAAATGCCAAAAAAAACATCACGTGATTAATGGATGGCCCCATACTGAGGCCCATAGTCTGGAGGGGGCTAAATAGATTTTGGATATACCTAATATGCAAATTATTGGAAGAAATAGGTTTTACCGTATTTTATTATTGTTGGTCAAGCAGAAAGATCTTGTCAGTAGAAAAAGGCGGCAAACAGCCTGGTGACAGACAGACGACTGACGGACAAAGGAGTCTTAGTAATAGGGTCTCGTTTTTACCGTTTGGGTACCTACTAATTTTGGGCAAAATAGGTCCTACTTTTATGTTTTTTTTTAACAAACAAACAAACTCTTCAGCTTTATAATATTAGTACCTATAGATTGAACCAGTCAATTTACAGAAAATATGTATAAAATTACGGAGATATTGGGAAATATCATAATATTGTTTGTAATATTACTGGCATGTTTCGAAATATTACATTATGACGCAAGTAAATTTACATAAAAATGTGTTTAAAAAATTGGTAAATTTGCGAGATATTTTTATGTAAAATTCCCGTTCTAATTGTTGATAACCCATAATAAAATGTATTTGTCCCAAACATTCCATGTAATTTTACTTATTTCATGTAAACTTCTATCTCTTAGTGATTATTACTTAATTATTATGTAAAAACACATTTAAAAGGAAAATTACACAAAATAATATGTAAAATTTAAGAAATGTTTGGTAATTTCATATTATTGTTTGTATTTTTACGGACACTTTTCGGAATATTACATTAGACGTAAGTAAATTTACATAAAAATGTATTATTCAATAACATTGGTAAAAGTACAAGATTTTTTTGTAAAATTCCCGTTTTCATTGTTAAAAAGACATAAAAAAATGTATTTGTCGCAAACATTCCATATAATTTTACATATTTTATGTAAACTTCTATCTCTTAGTGATTTTTACTTAATTATTATGTAAAAAGACACATTTAAACAGAAAAATTACAGAAAATATGTAAAATTTAAGAAATGTTTGGTAATTTCATATCATTGTTTGTATTTTTACGGACACTTTTCGGAATATTACATTAGACGTAAGTAAATTTACATAAAAATGTATTATTCAAAAACATTGGTAAAACTACAAGATTTTTCTGAAAAATTTCCGTTTTAATTGTTAAAAACACATAAAAAAATGTATTTGTCACAAACATTCCATATAATTTTACATATTTTATGTAAACTTCTATCTCTTAGTGATTATTACTTAATTATTATGTAAAAACACATTTAAACGGAAAATTACAGAAAATAATATGTAAAATTTAAGAAATGTTTGGTAATTTCATATTATTGTTTGTATTTTTACGGACACTTTTCGGAATATTACATTAGACGTAAGTAAATTTACATAAAAATGTATTATTCAAAAACATTGGTAAAATTACAAGATTTTTCTGTGAAATTCCAATTTTAATTGTTAAAAACACATAAAAAAAATGTATTTGTCGCAAACATTCCATATAATTTTCCATATTTTATGTAAACTTCTATCTCTTAGGGATTATTACTTAATTATTATGTAAAAACACATTTAAACGGAAAATTACAGAAAATAATATGTAAAATCTAAGAAATGTTTGGTTATTTCATATTATTGTTTGTATTTTTACGGACACTTTTCGGAATATTACATAAGACGTAAGTAAATTTACATAAAAATTTATTATTCAATAACATTGGTAAAATTACAAGATTTTTCTGTAAAATTCCCGTTTTAATTGTTAAAATGACATACAAAAATGTATTTGTCGCAAACATTCCATATAATTTTCCATATTTTATGTAAACTTCTATCTCTTAGTGATTTTTACTTAATTATTATGTAAAAAGACACATAAAAACAGAAAAAATACAGAAAATATGTAAAATTTAAGAAATGTTTGGTAATTTCATATTATTGTTTGTATTTTTACGGACATTTTTCGGAATATTACATTTGACGTAAGTAAATTTACATAAAAATGTATTAGTCAAAAACATTGGTAAAATCACAAGATTTTTCTGTAAAATTCCCGTTTTAATTGTTAAAAAACACATAAAAAAAGTATTTGTCCCAAACTTTCCATGTAATTTTACAATTTTTATGTAAAATTCCATCTCTTAGTGATTATTACATATTTATTAAGTAAAAAGACCATTTAAACAGTAAATTCAACAGAATATATTTAAAATTAAAGAAATGTTGGGAAATATCACTATGTTTTTTGTAATTTTACTGATATTTTTTGGAATATTACATAAGACGAAAGTAAATTTACATCAAACGGTATTTTTCACGAAAATAGGTAAAATTACGAGAATTTTATGTAAAATTCCCTTTTCCATCGTAAAAAATACATACGAACATGTATTTATTCCAAAAATCTATGTAGTTTTACAGATTTTATTTAAATATCCATGGCTTAATGATTATTACATAAATTTTATGTAAAACCACATAAAAATTGTTGATTTTAACGAAAAAATTTAAAATTGACGAAAATTATGTAATATTTCATATTTTCCCGTAAATTTCTCAGATTTTTCGGGAATTTTACAGGATTATGTAATTTTTTTGCATGTAAAATTACATAATTTTTAACAGTGCAGTAATAAAAATAAATAAGACTTCTGGTTATTTAATAACAAAGTTGATTATATATCTGTGAGGTAATTGGCTTTCTGGTAACTAAGATTTCCTTTTTTGTTTGTTTTTATTAGCTGTGAGTTCAGAAATTATGATTTTCCTACTCCTCCGCTATTCTTTTCTGATTAATTTCGTTGCAAGATCCAATACGGTCAAATTGTTTCCCTGAGACTTCTTCGAGCTTCATTGTCTCTTCATATCTTCCACTAGCTTTTGCCAGCGGCTTCGCCCGCGAGAAATTGACGATTTTCCTTACAAACTCTCATCCCCTATTTAACTCCCTTAGGGGTTGAATTTAAAAAAAATCTTCCTTATTCCTTGTCTACATTATATAGGAAACCTCTGTGCAAAATTTCAGCTTTCTAGGTCCAAGGGTTTGGGTTGGGCGTTGATGAGTCAGTCAGTCAGTCAGGACTTCTTTTTTTATTTATATAGATTTATTTAAATAAAATCCTGCCCCTATTCTTCCTTTATTTACAGATACTTAGCAACGGTTCTTATGAAAAAATACAGAAGCAATGCTGTCACTACGAAGATATTTTCATTAGATCTTAAAGTTCACAACTAGTTATGATGAGCAGTTACTTGTAAATTACATACCTGATGACGCCGAAGACATTCTTTCTTACTTTGTAAATGGTAATGGTAATGAAGAGATGCATACCTACGACTTCTTAAGACACGCCTTGATGACGAGCTTAAACTTAAACGGTAATTAATTGATTTTATCATGCATAGAACAATTTTATTTATTTACTAGCTGATGCCCGCGACTTCGTTCACGTGGAAATTTTCAAGTTTCTAAGATAAATTATAGCCTATATGTTGCCCAGACTTAATACCTATACAACGAAAAAATCATTTAAATCCGCCAAGTAGTTCCGAAGATTAGCGTGTATAAACATACAGACAAACAGACAGATTTTTTTTTTCGGATTCTTGCTCTATTACTATTTCTAAACCCCCCTCAATTTTTTTTTTTTATATATTCATGTTTTATTATATGTATAGATATAGATAGGGTAACCAACACTCAAATATGCAAAAAATTCATGAGAAACATTTAAACTTATCCAGTAGTGCTGGTTATACGTAGTACCATAGGATAGTGACAATAACAACTCTGAAATCATAATAAGTTTTAATATAATACCTCTTAATTTTTACAAAAATCTCGTTTATGTAAGTGAGAACAAAATAAGATTTATTTTCTCCCATATAGTACAAACTGTATACAATATAGAGGTGTAACAAATATTGGAGGTACAAAGGTTTGTTTGAATTCAAGAATCCAAACTGTCCACCTTGTCCTATGGACTCCTGCCCCCCCTAACCGAGATAAGAATTGTCATGTTTGTATATAATATAACAGAGTGTTTTGCAATTTTCCAAAAAGAGTATTGAAATTTCACCTTTTATCCGAATCTTCAATTCAGAGAGCTTTTGGAATCATAAAATATCATAAGATTTCGGGTTACTGTTCCTACCCAAGTGTACACTAGGATGATATATCCACCAACTTTAATATTCTTGAGTGAATGTTACGTTTGTTCGGCCTAAACCGGTGTTGTACTTGCACGACACCGGTTTACGGATAATTGGTAATATTATAATAAAAATATGTTCTACCGAGTAACCGAACCTTTGTATGGCATTCATTACATTAAACGTACAAACTATAAAACGCACAGTAGTTCTCCCAAATATTATGTTTATGACCAGACAACGTTTATCGTTTAGTTCGGAATCGCTTCAGATTATTCCGATGTTACGCAAGTAGGCTCTCTATTGTTAATCATATGACGTTTCACAATACGCTCCAGTGTAACAGCTCATCCGTTTATTGAGATTTTACTGATGTTTAATACGCTATAAATATTTATTTATTGCCCTGCCACTAATACGCTATATCATTCATTTTATTGCGTTGCGTTAAAAATTTATATCCCACGATACTTCGTTTTACTAATTTGATTTTGTTGAATATGAAATTAAAGACTGATTAGATAGTTTTTTATTGTATTTTGCATAATGAATTGGTGTTAGTAAAAACACAAAAACAGTGTTATTTTTGTTTATGTAACTTATCGCCTTATGGCTACTGTCAGTAAAGGCATATGACGTTATATTAAACAAATCCCTGTACCGTTCGATATAAAAATGCAGTTAAACAGAAGTAGGGTAAATATATGCGGATTAATAAAGCCCAAAACAGTCAAAATATGTATTTTCTTAATCTGATCCGATTAAGTATGGAGGTCATCGATCAGTTTCCATCAATCTGGTTACATCACTAGCGTTATGTTGATGGCATGTCATCTTGGTAAAATAATCCTGGCCTTAAATTATATCATGGGGAAAATGTGTATTTTTTCACGAAAGAACAGAATATATAGAATTTTCCAAAAACACTTTTTCATTGGTCTAGTTCATATAGAAATACAATTTGATTAATTCAAAGGTAGAACGTTGCATTGCAATGCCGCCAGTCTCTTCGGCGCGTTACCGGTTGACAGTGTTGAGGAGTAGAATTTTAATGCATAGTTGTAAGTACAGGTTATTTTATTTTTAACATCTACAGAAATAAATAAATTTAACCTTAAAAAATATTTATTAATAGCTGAAGTATGCTCGACTGTAAGATTCCAGACTTTCAGCGAAACAGCCATGTACATACTCGTATTACAGTCAGACCCGTTTATCAGGCATCGGACATCGGTCTTGGACTATGCGATTTGCGACCCGCGTGCGCTACTCACGGGAGAAATCCCGCGAGTATTTCAAGGATCCGCTGTGTGATGTAGGGTTTCAGGGGGTCTCCTGAAAAAGAATTTATAAATTCAACTTCATACACAAAACTGTTCATAGGCATTACCGGCCAGATGTAGACAGATTGTTCTTATATCGCCTACAAACAACATAAACGCCAATAGCCCATTTACTCCTACATCTTGCGAAGGCAGATAAGCCGGTACTAACAATCCCAGTTCCCAATCATCAAAATTGACTATCAGTAACAGCTTTACATATTCATAGTCTATAATCAAAATGTATTTCAACATCCACTCCGATTGTTTCCATTTACGATCTCCCAATGAAGCTATCTAATACAGGGAGCTCTGGATATAGATATTAGAATAGCTATGACCCTCGCCCTTATGCTAATTCACGGATAGTAATACCAATTAAAATGTTAACAATAGCACCGTTGTAAAAGCTGCAGCTTTATCGTAAATAGACCGGTTTGGCACACGACACCCATTCGCTCACATCTTCATTCCGTAAGCTAGGGAGGTAGCTTTGCATAATAATGTTTCCGTAATTAAAATTTCGAGTTCTTAAAATAACAATACATGTTTGCGAGTACCTACACTCTATTGTAACGCGGTAAAAGTGATTTTATCTCACCTATACGCAATTTTTTTGAGCATGTCTGCTTTTGAATACATAGTAGATAATTTCGAAGCAATCTGCTCTTCTATTATTCAAATGTGTTTGGATGTTCCTTTGTAAGGTAACAGGCAAATAATACAATGTTGGACCCATTAACTCTTTGATATAGTGGAGATTTGGTGCCGAATAACATCTTCGTCATTAGATTATTATGAAATGCATATAATATGAAGACTTGACGTTGCTGAGAACTCCATAAAATGTGTTTATTCCGTGATTAATTTAAATCATTAATATACGTAGACCTCCTTTACAACAAATGCTGCTAAAAATAATATGTTTTGGTTAAGCAAAATACGTAATTTGCAACTAAAGAAATACTATTAACACGACAAACCTGCAAAAGACCATAACAATCATTTGTTAAGCCGCAACAGATTAAAAAAACGTATTAGAATAAACCCAAAAATAAATAATAAAAAATCTACAACACAAATTATTTGTTTGTCAGATTCGAATCAATATTCTTTTGATTCGCACGTTAACAATAGAGGGTGTACATCAATCAAAATGATTTCAAAAGTAACACCCCGTTGCGGTGACAGCGGGGAATCGATACATAGTGTGGGGACGGAAATAAAAACCGGTATCACTTCCGATTTCACCCTTCGGCTTCCGTACGAACCGCAACCACTTTTTTTTTTGTTGGAATTCTATTTGTGCCATTGCTTCCCTTTAGAGAATTTGTATAGCTACAAAGAGGGTCGATTACGATGTTCGTTTTCCTGAGAAATAATTAAAAAGAAAAGCACAAGGTCTCTCATTAACATTAAAAGCCATGAATCGTAAAACCGATACTACATCGTGCCGAACGTCCCCACTTTCCCTAATTTGCACGAGTATACTAATCTCCATCACATTCACTATTAAATATAATAGTGTCAAATAGAAACATTTAGTAGGTAAGCACGAACAAGGTGAAATGGAAGGCTGCAATAAATTAGTATTAAGATAATAATAATCGCTGTTAAATCTTCGAGCTTCTGGTACCGGTTTCAAAGATATCCGCACATGAAACAACATTATCTTACTTTAATTATGATCTATGGTTATTGTGCAATATTTAACATTCCACAGTTTCAAACAGGTATTTCGTTAAGCTCTTCAGCCAAAGTAGTTGTACACCCGACTGATATTAAATTTAACTGATCACTATCTCCAATTAATTAACAACAGCGATAATATCTAGCAGAAATAATTACGTGGTTGCTCGTACTTATGCTACAAAAAGTATAATAAAACAAGCTCGCGATATAAAACTTATGATATGTCAACAACTTTTATTTGCAATAAAATATTCCAATAAAAAGGATATTGGTTTAACTACGGTAGTTAATTTTGACGGTTTTGAGGAATATCTTAAAGGAAAATCAGGAACAGTAGCGTCTGTTACTAAAGTGATAGAACAAATTGCTGATAATGAAATAACAAATCACGCGTGCTTAGAAATCGATTTGCTTCGCATCGCGCGTGATGGATGGGCCGGCGCACGCGGCGACGCGCATCGACCCCTTTTATTCATCACCACCGAGGGATTTAGGGCGTGAAGGGTAAATGAATAAATTAATATGAGGCCTTAGAATTTGTAGTTTCGGCCGCAGCTGTTGCCGTGTTTGAATTTGTAATGCGATTCCACTATCAACGATTTAGAATTCGCTTTGCGATTAGTCTACAAAGCTCAAATATTCGTCGGTGATTACGGTAAGCGGTTCTGCTCTATAAATAAAAACTGAAATCAATTTTGGCGCAATGAACGACAGAGTACAGGTTGTAAATAATAAAAGGAACGATGTGCTTATCAGAGATCTGGTAGTTTAAATGGTTGTCGTAGCAAGGGTATCGGATTTCTGTTTATTACTGCAGACGGTAGCTCTGCAGAAGCTGCCTCTACGAGTGAGTTGTCTGCGAGATCAAGATAGATGTACGATAACGAATAATTTCCAAATCAAGTTTGTCATTAAACTGGTACCTGACTTGCAACTTCGATAATTTTAACTAATGTTGAAGGTGTATTTAATATCAGATGCTGGTTTGGTACGCCAACACCAACACTGTATGTTTATATGCTTGCGTACTCAGTTGCGTTAATGTCCGTACTTCATTCATTTGTTTCTTTTGTTATCATAGTATTTCAATGAATTTCCAACACACAACAAGAAGTATTACATTGAGGGCTTGGTTTTAATATTACATTCGAGAATATTCCACTGTTGTGTATACTCAGTGAAGGGCTCGGAGCCTAAACAAGCAAATTAAGGAGCATGCGTTAAGTAGTTACTCATACTCAATTCTTGTGATGATTTCTTAGTAGGCTATCAATTGAGGCGAACATTTTAAACCTATTTGTTGAGGGCCCATTGATATCAGTCAAAGGGCGTCAGACTCGAGAGAAAGTTTAATGAATGACACTGTTGTCACACGTTTTCGTTGCGTTCAAATATTAATGTCAGTCGAGCGATGCTACTGGGCTACTCGTATGAACTCATTGATAAGTTAGATAACTGTTAGAATTTTTAGTGTGATATTTTGAATTTAGCTATGTGTAAACCACGCCTTAAAATAAACAATGACCAAACTAGTATTCCGCGTTGATAGTAAAATTTTCTATACCTCGTTAAGAAAATGTTAATGCAGAAAGCACAATTAATGTCGTTAAAGAATTTGATAATATTTCCTAAGAAACAACAAAACAGGTGAGGTCTTCAACGGCTCTTTGTCTTGAAAAAGCTGGATTTTACCCGTACATTTATATTAACGATTAAACACAATACATAATTATGAGAATCCACGTATTCTCCAATAACCTTTTACAATTTCTATTATGTTTAGTTCCTTGACTTCGGACCGTAAACAAAGAGGCGTAAAATAAATTATATAATAATACTGACCATCATCGGCTATCGCTTTAGACAGCTGTTCTTACTATAGTTCCTTCAGTAATGAAAGCCTTTGAGACAACTGCGGAAGACATACATATTATTACCAAATGTATTTCTGTTTGAAACTCTTCAAATAATGAAGGATTTGATCATTCTTATGGCAGTTCTTTGGATTCTAAATATCATTAAACTCTGTTTCAGAAACTGTCCTAGTAGGATCACTCTCTTTCAGAAACTGTCCTAGTAGGATCACTAAGGTTTTGATTTAAGTAGACAATATTTGCTAGTGACGACTATCCAACCGGCATCAAAACCACAAAGGTTCATCGCAAGATACGCGATCTGAGACTGTCTCCAGGAAATGCAAAGTCGACAGACTAGTATGATTATGTTAAACATTGCTTACAGTATCCATAATGGCATTGAAATATTCACATTAACAGAGTCCAGGGGGTCAGTAATGCAGCATATTTCTCCATCTTCAAGACGCATATCGGTCTCAGGAAAGCGGATCTCAAGAATAAGGCGCCTAAATATGTACACGTTTTATAGACCACCGTTAAGTTAATTCTTAATTAATTTCCTTCGAAAGAAAATTAGACTTTCAAATAACTTGCACGCTGCAGTGATGCAAACAGATTGTATCGATTTTTAAAACTGTATTGGTAGTTGCTACTCTTACTGGAATGTTCTGATGTGATTGATTGATAAAATGCGATGAAAATTTTTGCCGAAAACAAAATAATAATGTAATCAACTTTTTTCAGGCATCGAACAATGCAGAAATGGTTCAAATAAGCATAAGTCCAATTATTGATCAATTTATCTGTAGTTATTAGGTAGAAGTGGACTAAGCAGAACATGTTGACCTTTTTCCCAAAACACTTTTCAGGCAGTTAGCAGAAACCAGAATCTTCAAAGAGCCCCCCCAAAAACCCTACCCTACAAAAATAAAACTGAAGCTTACGCAATACAATAAATGCCCTGCATAGAGAAATCATGGTACTAGGCTATCATAAATAGCGCGGCGAACTATGCAACTGTTGTAAACTCCGCGGCTCCGTCGCAGTTCGACTCGCAGTCGGAATATCCTGCTCCTGTCACTTCCTGCGGTCCCTGCTATCCTTGTTCTAACTTCGCATTGTCCACAAACTGGGTTACTGGTGACATAATACTAGATAACGTCTTTATTACTAGACAGTTTATTTGTTGTATTGCTATTTTCCATTTAAAAATGGGTTTTATACGGTTTTTTATGTATTGTGTATGTGAGTTCTTGTGGTTTAAATTCTTATTTGTTGAAATGTCTTGACTTGTTTTTAACTTTGTAAAAGGTTGGCCTAGAGGTCGAAGGCAAAGAAAATAAAATTATCTAAGCATTAGTTCTAGACAGTATTATCCTAATTTCCATTAATTAAAAGTCTGCTGTTTTCTTTCCAAGCACTTAAACTTTTACGCTCTTAGATTCAAAGATAACATTTTGAGATTATGCCTGCAAATATATACTTAACCGCAGCTTAGGTTACGAGTTTCTTATTTAAATAAATACTCATCTCTTGCTTTATTTTAAACTTGCCGCACCATATATGTCGACTCAGTTTTGCGGTTTTTCTATTCGTCATTCAGTAGTTATTATTAAAATGGCCTTTAATTGTTTTTCTCGCTACCCGGTAATTTGATGTTGTTTCTAAAGAATTATTTTCGTCGTAAAATAACTGACCTAGTTTGAACTAAATTATGCTTAGACATTGGCAAAATTAATAATAAAGCCGTATTTCTTGAGCTCGGAAGTGATGAATCGACTTTTTGTTGGACTAATCGATATCATAATATTGTACACAAATATTTGAACGCATCAATTTCTTACAATGACACCGCACTTCCGATTGAAAAATTGGAATGTAAATAAAATAAATGAATAAAACATGGCGTAGCAACAAAAGAATGCATACTTGCAATAATTCCACTGCCAACAATGTCCATTCATAGACGGGCTTTTCCTCTCTACCCTTACGTGCTCAAAGTGTTTGTGTTTTTTTGCTTCCTATGAAAGTTTAAACATTTTTATGCATAATATGGTTGTCACTCAAAGATCTAGCGTGTTTGAATATCCCAAGAAAAAAATTTAGTCATGGCGTTAAATATAGTGAATTAACAGAGTTCCTGGATGCGTCACCGGTCGCCAGAGCTGTAGGGCGACCGGTCGGGGCGAAAGTCGGCTCCGGCCACACAGTTGGATCGGCGCGGTACCACACCACAGTCTCATCTAAGCCACAGCTATGCGAGCATCTTCCCCATCATAGCCGAAAATTCCACATTCCCGGAGACAAGCGCGGCGACGCGACGCGAAAGTTGAAATCCGAATTCGCGAAATATTTAAACGAAAATTTCGAACAATATTTTTTTCTGTACTTGAAAAATTTGGAGCAGTTGGCGGCAAACGGTAAAGTTTTGTGTTGGTGTCCATAACAGTGTTTAGATAACTTTCAGAGCTTTTTAAGATTTTCTTTTGATTTATTTGTGTGCTGTACCGGTGTGCCGAAACATTCATATGGTGTGAAGTGAATTTTATTTTGTGCACTGTTTCATTTGGATTTTTTTGTTCCGGAGTTTTTGGTTGGTTTTTATTTTTTTTCATTTTATTTTTTGTAACTTTATGCATACATTCATTAGTAATTAAGTGCTTGATTTTATTGTTGTATTTATAGATAATTATGTGGTTGCGGAAACTATGAGGAACTGCGTAGGTCGGCAGTTATTGGGCCGTTAAGTGGAATGTGCTTTAATATTAGTTTATGATTATGATAAACGCATTATTATTGAAGATAGATGACCGACGACGAGACTTTTTTTAACTTATTAACTTCCCGTTTTAATCGACGTAATTTCCTCTTTCGATATTAGATTGGAAAACTTTACAGAAAAGTACGAAAATGGTTTTCTCGTGCAGAAAAATATAATTATATAAAAAAACAATATTAAAAAAAAAAAACTTTACCTAGATTTAACTTTACCTACATTTTTTCAAACAGCAATTTGCGAAAAAAACTTATTACACAATCTATTTAACGTGTCAACGAAGCCTTCGCATTAACAGTTATAAACCACTTAGAAAATTGTTTAAGCCGATCACCTCACGCGTCAATGATTAATTTCTTACAGTACAAATTAATAGTATCGGAAATATTACTATGAAATTAATTAAATTGATCTTTTATCTTAGAGATCTTTAAAAACTCGTTGCAACCGGATGGATTAAAAGCGTGGGCACATAGTACCTACCAAAAGTAATGAAACTTTTTCTTCATGAAATATTAATAAGTCTTGTATAATTGGGGATATGGGGATGTCAATTTTGTAAATAAGTTTTGTGGCGATGGTAAAATTCCTAGCGGTTACTTAATTAAAAATGATCATAAATAAGTAATTTATAACAAAAAATAAGATTTATTATATGTGTATTTAAAGTTAAGGTTAAGTCAATTAACGTTTTATGAATTTATCGTTTTTCATAACATCGTTTTTTTAACTTTATTCACGTATTTTTTCTGAAATTACCAAACGCGTAAGTCTTTGGTTTCAGAGCGGTATTAAATTGTCCGGGCTACGAGTAAAAAAGAGAGCTTGTGTCTATGGTAAAGATGCTAATAGAAAGTTTTTCCTTTTTCTGAGAGGCGCCGAGTTTTCTTACGGCGAAATGTTAAGCTTTAATTGTATGTCAGAAAATAACTTCAAATGATTCAATGAGTTGGGGTACGAGTGCTCATAGCCTGATAAAGGAAATTCAAACGCTTAGTTGACGCTTCTCGTGACCCAAGGGCTGGCTTTTATCTTAGCCAGAGGCTAGGTGTTGACATACAACGTGGCAATGCCACCAGTTTTTTGGGCACATTACCGGCTGACAGCGTTGAGGAGCAGTTCTTTGATGCCCTTTTATTGTTTCTTGTTAGCTTATATAATGGACATAGTTTACTCTTATAACTTCAAATCTATGTTACAAGTACCAGCTTACTTGGACCAAATCTGAGTTATAGTCAGGTAACATGAAAAGGTGAAGGATTTGTAATTGATTCTGCAATCACCAGTCTGTTTGGTGGTGATTATGGGCTAAACGGATCAGCCGTAATAAGTGTGGAAGGGACATTTTTTTTTGTCAGCTGTTTAATAAGTTTTGACCGTGTAGGTATTGCAGAGTTCCGTAGTAGGTAGGTAGGTATAGCAGTTTTGCAGTTGAATGGAAAATAGCAGATTTTTTTAAAATGCTGTATTACGTAACAGTTTTAGCATTTAAAATCAGCTGTTACTGTTACTCCCAAGAATTAGATTACCTACCTACGAATAATACCTAACTCGGGGCTGCGGGTTGTTCGAAAGCGATACCGCGGCCCCGAAACAAAGGGCTAAGAAGAAACGTGGGGGGTTTTCGGTCAGTAGAAGTGTCACACTCCCTTCTGCTCCACCCAGAGCGGGAGAAATAATTTGATTTTTACCCACTCTCCAAAAAAAAAAATGTGTACCTAACTGTCGGAGTAGAAGGTTCCTGTAGGAAATTAGTTCATCTAGACTTTTTATATTAGCCATTTGTCATTTTAGTGATATTTTATGGCGAAAACAATTTCACGATATCCACAAAACTGAAAGTTTACCTAAAATAATATCATAAAAAGAAAATAAAAAAACAGTCTAGACCGAATCAGGTTAATTTTCTTATTTATTTGATGTTTTGCAAGTTTTGTGATAAAATATAAAATTCTATGAAAGCTTAATATTAACTTAGAAGTTGGTTAGCCTAAATTACTGGCTTATAAAATTGTTATAGTGTTTTAACTGCTGGAAAACAGAGTTATCGTATAAAGTTTGCAACTTCTAGACCTTGGATTGTTTCCACTTTATTTTATTGAATATCTTGGTATATTGTTTAGCTTAAAATTTTATTGTGAAAGTGTTTTAAGGAAGGCTTCGACAGCCAAAGTGGTGGAGATATGTTGAGTATAGCTGAAGGAACTCATGGCTAAATAACACCAACCGCTCGGGTCTAAATAACACCAACCGCTCGGGTCTAAATAACACCAACCGCTCGGGTCTAAATAACACCAACCACTCGGGTCTAAATAACACCAACTGCTCGGGTCTAAATAACACCAACCGCTCGGGTCTACATAACACCAACCGCTCGGGTCGATCTTCAGGTTAAGCCGCGTTTGCCTTGGTTAGTCAGTGGATAGGTGAATTACCTACATACCGAGTTTCCTCCGTGCCTCGGAAAGAACGTTAATCCGTTGGTCCTGGCTGCCATTTGTTGGTCACATCTTTGTGTCTCGAAAGTCTGATAACCAATGGTACCATATTAGTGACTAGCTTTTGCCCACGGCTTCGCCCGCGTGGATATAGGTTTAACTACAAAAATTTCGATTTTCCATACAAACTTTCATCCCTTAGGTATTTAACTCCTTTACCGGTTGAATTTCGAAAAATCCTTCCTTATTCCTTGTCTACATTATAAAGGGAACCTCTGTGCAAAAATTCAGCTTTCTAGGTCCAAGGGTTTGGGCTGGGCGTTGATGAGTCAGTCAGTCAGTCAGGACTTCTCTTTTTATTTATATAGATAGATAGATATTACCCAATACTAATTGAGTTGTGGAGGCAGTTGCTCCATGCAAAATACTAGTTTTCAGCTGCATCCGGTATAAAGACTGGAAACCGACCCCAATATACTTCGGATAAGGCTAGGAATATGATGAAATGAAGGGTCTCTATCTTATTCATTCGTCCCTTAGCAGGTAGGGTCTAGGGTAGATCCGGGTCAGTTTCCCATATGCTATACAGTATGGTGTATATGTTGCAGGCAAAACTCTTACGCCCGAATACTCGAACGTCACTCAATTATAAGTAGCCCTCAAAACTCGTGCTGTCTCTGTCACTCTGCGTTAAAGTAACAAAGACAGCACGAGATTTAAGTGCAACTTAAAATTGAGTGACGTTCGAGTATTCGGGCGTCAATCAGTCAAAACTACTTTTGACCGTCAAACCTATTATTAGGTGGTTTCTGTTTTATTTCCTTATAAATTATAATAACCTAAATGTCGTTTGGAAACTTATAAGGTTTTTTTTTGACCCTTTGGATAACCTTGTACGATAGCTAACATTTATTTTATTAGAATAAACGCGTTTTAACGCAATAAGGGTTTTGACTGAAACCATTTTAAAGTAGTTTTGACTGATTAAGAGTTTTGCCTGCAACATAATACACCTACCTACTTATCCACGTAGCTATCTTCATAATAGGACACTCATGTTGGTTCTTCAGATCTCAAAGTAACCTTCTTCCATCATATTCTATACTTATAAATTCGTTTGTACTGTCTGACTCTCAACGTACAGTTCAACCTAATGGACGGATCGGGCTAAAATTTATCAAACAAATACCTATTATGACATAGGCGTCCGCTAAGAAAGGATTTTGAAAAACTCAACCCCTGAGCGAGTAAAATAGAGGCTGGAAGTTTGTCACCGGATGAAGCTAGTACGAGTCGATTAGTAGGTAATTGATTTTGATTTCGATTCAATTACAAAAGACGATTCTGTTCATTACTGGCAAGAATACCAATGTCTCAAGTCATTACAATAATACAGATTTCTCAAATCTGAGTTTGTCAATTCTGTTACGTAATCGAGCCATCATCAAAGGTAACGCAATATAACCAACACAATACGCAATATAACTTCTACCTGCATACGTGCCAAACGCGGATACAATTCAATTTAGCTAATTAGTACTTTTACACTAATTGAAACTTCGCTTGACCCTTTACGAATCGTACTCCTATCATGACGTTAGCTGGCGTCTCACAACCTCAATTTTTTCCGATTCCGATCTCCGATTAAAGCAAAACGATTTTCTCAATCGAGTCGCGTAGGCGTTGAATCGGAAAAATCAAACAAGTCTGTCATCACCTTTACGCAGACCGTAACGAGAATAATCGACTTAACAATCTTTTAACGAGTAATCGCTTACAATCTTGTATCTCTACTCAAACGCAAGCAGAATGGTTCAGTGTCCCATAAAAACTGAAACTGGAATGGACTTACTAAACACGTTACTAAAGTGTCGTGAACCAGCCAGTGAAAACCGATTACAATCGACTAAACATAAGTACTTTCGTCTTAGTAATTGAAATCGACTAAACTAATCATGGGAAGTGGAATAACCATTGGGACAGCTGTAACGTTGTTGATATCATTATAATATGCCTGTAACTTGAGTTGTTTCTATAATCGTAAATATACATGACTTTCAGCATGTTTTTGCGTATAATGTTGGAAATTAACCGATAAAGAAGGGTTTCTTTATGGAAGAGAAGGATCTGGTTTTCATACTTTGTGTTACTAAGTTGTTGCCTTGTTGGTAGAAACTGGATGCGAATAACTTTAATAGAGTAAACTGTAATAGACATCTGACATCTGTGACATCTACCGATCCGCACTGGGCCCGCGTGGTAGATTATAGCCCATTCCCTCTCTAAGAGAGGAGGCCTGTGTCCCAGCAGTGGGAACTATAATAGGCTGTTGATGATGAAACTGTAATAGCCTGGTTGTTCTTGTGGTCGCAAGCACGTCTGCTGAGCATGACGATCTGATTTCGATTCCCGGGTCGGGCTAAGTTGGGTTGGGGGTTTTCCTTCAGGAATTTCACAGTAGTAGCCATGGAGTCTAGAATGTGCCCGTTTGATGTCAATAGGCTCGACCCTATTACATGGGACTTAAACATAACTGGTGAAATGTGGATGTATATTAGATACACTTCTGCACCCTTCAGGGATTCGTGATGTTATGTTTAATGAATGTTTATTTTATTCATTTCAATAATGTAGACGCAAAATTGAGGTCTTTTTCTCCACCATTGATTGTATAGATTACCTACTAATTAGAATTTGTATAATCGAACTATGAATTATGTAGCTATTTGAAGGAACAGCAAAAGCGTTATTTATAACATCAAAGTCCAAGGGCTCTACGGTTAAAGATGGCTGAGGAAATAAAAAAAACATAAAAAACTAAATGTGGCACTCGAAGACTGCCGCGGTAAAGCTATTGCATAGTATTTTTTATCAACTTAAGCAAATAATTAATTATTTAATTTGACAACCTCAGTTGACAACCTTGTTATTTTCCGTAACCATAGCAACCTGGTTGAATATTTTCGTTACGGAATTTCTGGATTCGCTCTCCACGCTCAAGGCCCGCGATAGAAGCTATGCAATAGCTTAAAACATAACACATCACGCCTGTAATCCCCGAAGGGTTAGACAGTGTACTCATTAGTACAATCATATTTGGCTAGTTCCGTTTAAGTCCCATATAATAGCGGGCCAGCCTATAGCCATCAACCTACCACAAATCCAGAATCCGTGGCTACTAGTGAGAAAGTGTCGTGAGGGAAAAATCCAGTGTAACACTGCCCGACTTGGGAATCAAATACAGGACCTCATGCACAGCAGTCGCTTGCAACCACTAACAGGGATGGCGAACCAATGGCACGCGTGCCATTGATGCCACGCGTGCCATTGCCACATTATTTTAGGCACGCCACCGAATTTTTAACCATATTTTCAACCATGTCTACGTGTCATTATTTTCAAAGATGTTCCTCTAACATAAGATTTGAATAAAAACCGTTTGGTAGAGGAGTCCAGTCCAAGATGCAATCTTACTTTAATTTGAATTACAAGTAGAATTGAAACATTTATTACGACATTTGTCAAGTTTTTTCTTTTTGGTAGCAAAAAAAGAGCTTTTAGTTGAAAATATTTAGTTTAATTATTTGCCACTAAGCAATATTATTTCACGGCACGTGTAAGGTCTCAATAAACATTTTTTTAGAAAAAATGGCACGATGATCCATAAAGGTTCGCCATCCCTGCACTAGAACAACGAGACAGTAGAATCAAAATACTACCTTATTCTGAACTAAAGTATTTTCATTTGTACCAGCGAACATAACGTTGCCTGTAGGGCTACACGTGGCATCTGATAGGCGAGTCTCAAGGTTACTTCGCTAGGCCTAACTGTTTGTATTTTTAATTAGGCACCTACTAAGGTACTACATTTCATTTAGTAACGAAACTTTGACCTAGATTTTCTTGCTTATTTACTAGTTCATAAAACCTCTTTAAAAGGTATGGCCCTGATATGAAAAATATAAAGTTACGTAACGCTGTTAGGGTATGGCTACAACTACATCACGCAAATATATTAAGGATGCCACCAATACGAAAAATAAAAATCTCATAAAAATCCAAAATATTGTCTAAGGATGGCCTTATTTTATTAGAATCAATGTAAAAGTCGTGTCTTCGATATGTTTGTACCTTACAAATACTATTTTCCTTGTACACAACGCCGGTACATCAAGCTACCCGAAACTGTTAAATTTTCACAATCAACCTTGAACCTAAACCTTTAGGGAACCTTTAAAAAAAACACAGATTGTAGAAACTTAGCGGTATTTCACTATAAGAAGTCTATATCTAATTTCAATAAAAAATTAAAACTAATTAGGATTAGCGTCAACGCGATTTTAACTAAATGTCAATATTTTATTCTTAGCCAAAAATAAAGACGTTAAAGTCACGATTTCGAAATCGTCCTTGTCAACAAGATAAATTGGTTAAGAAAAACTTTTGCGATTTAAAAAATAAAAATAGACGCTCAGTACAATATGTCTCAGGTAAAATGTTGTTCAACGAATTCACATACAGTGCACGGGAATAACTTGGAATGGGTATTAAACTCGCTATCCCATATATTTCTCGAAACGGTGTTATTGACTCGTAAGAATAAGTTTGCGGATAACTGTTTGCGACGCGACTGTACTTCCGAAAGCGTATCTAAGGAACTGCATCTACGATTCGAAAAGTTTCGGAGCATATAAACATGCTTATACGTACAACCAAAAATATATTTGGTTGGAACGTTATTTCCGCTAAATAAAAGTTATATTTAGTTAGTAATTTTCTTCAATGTTGTGTTGTTATCGTTATTTGGTTTAGTTACGGAGATTCCGTGTACAATAAAAAGTAATTTGATGCCTTTTCATGCAATTATCTCTTTCTTAATTCTTGCACTTTTCCGGAAATCTGTTGAGTTTTCCTTAAAAAATCTCCGCGTGTTCCGTTCATTAGGCAGCAAGCAAACCGAACTTATGGTTATGGGACTCAGATATCTATTGTTTTGGTCAATAAGACCGCCACACTTTTTCCAAACCACTGCAACTCCTGACAACCAGGATCAACTGTGGCGACCACCACAAAAGCGCAAGACAATGAAGCTCGACGAATTCCCAGAGAAACCATTTAATAGTCTTGGTCAACGATCATCAGAAATGTTGAGTTGAAATTCCTAGAGCAATTACATTAAGATACTACCTTAGGTTAGTTAGAATTTAAGGAGAATTAGTTCAATTGTAATCTTGGTACGAATCGATTTTTGCTCAGCCTTTTACCAACTATGCTGGGGTCGGTTTTCAGTATAATTGGATGCAGCTGAATACCAGTATTCCATAGTGACTGCCTTTCAGAACTTCACAACCCAGTTATTACCTACTGGGTAATACGATACCCCTTGGTAAGACTGGACTTACTTGCCTTGATATGATCATAAACATGACACAGAAAAAACGCCTTTTTTAACCAGGGTACCACAATTTATTCTTCTTAGCGTGTCGATGGCAAATTTCAGTTAAATCGTTTTGGCCCAAAATTCAGCTACGCGAACTCCACTCGCTGATGCAGTCATAAGGTCGTCAAGTGTACAGATGTCAGGACATGTAGCGCAAGATGGATACCACAATGAGGTTCTTGAAAACACCATATCTTTAACAGCTTCGAGTAGCTTCTATTTTGTCCTCATTCATAAAGAGGGAGGGTATGACAAGATAACGTCTTGCTTGAATTTGGCACGATAATATCGGATGGGCGATTAGTAATTAAATAAAAGGGATATTGAGATTTTAACAAAAGTATTTTACTAGTTAGTAAGAGCTATCGAATCAAATTCATTCAAAATCAATTTGAATTTTGTCTATTTTTTGTACCTACATCGGTTGATCGGATTTCGATGAAAATTGTGTTGGCAGAAGTGCAGGTGAATCCGCGGGCATTAACTATTTGGACATTCTAAGATTTATTACCAGAATACAATGAAAAAAAAATGTCAAGGTCTAGGTTTAACTATATCCCATCCTCACCATAATTATATATTTATGTTTTGTTTTAGCAATTATGTCAACGTTAAGACACATAATAGGTATAATTTCATTGTGTAAAATCACCTTCCTTAGTTGTAGGTAAGTTATTTTTTAAAATCAAAATTTGTAAGAATTAGATTGTGAAACGAGGACGACTGCCGACAAACTGATTTGCAGTTTAGCAGACTTTTTGTATGTTACTATTTATATAGATTTTGAATAAACATATTAAAAAAAAAAAATATGAATTCATATTCATTAATTTTTTTTTCATTGTAATCTGGTAATAAATTTTAGAATGTCCAAATAGTTATTGCCCGCGACACGAAACGATGAAAATTATGATGATTACCTTTAGCCTTAAGATAGATACCCTGGGTAAAACTTGATCCACTTACATAACACCTCAAGTTGGCTAATAACAATACATTACACTGTATGAAGATGTTTTCCCAAAGCATTTTCCATGTACTAAAGAAAAACATTCTTGAAAATTACATCAGTTCAATTCCATTTTAGTTCCAATAAAATTTAACTTTCCATGCGAAACAGTTCAAAACTTGCACTGTGTGAGAAAGGATTTGTAAAACTGTTATGTAACACATTTAATATATGAATCGTTGTCTTACAAATAGTATATGTAAGACTAGTTAGGTAATTGGATTAAAACATGTTTGTTTTGGTGTACATGCATGAGCAAAAAGATGTTAGGATTCGGTCAATGAACTATGTATAGCACTGAAAAGAAGACAGTGGTCTGTGATGTGATTGTGTAACTTCAGGTCTGATCATATTATCGGAAGGAACATTTTATTTCTGTTAAGTGTTTAACAGAATGCGTAAAAGACAGAAAAAGGTGAAGAGATATCTTCTACCAGAAAAGTGAACCCTTATGGATGCGTGAAGCGCAGGAAAGAGATATTTGGAAAGGTTGAGTAACACTGAATTCATACTCAACTTTGATAAGAATAACATCAAAGCAGAGACTCATGATAGATGTTAAATATAGTGAAGTTTTCATGAATGTAAGGCTGTTTATCTCATTATTCCCTCAATACACCTTCTGAAAAAAGGAACTCGCCAATTTGTCTTTAGGTACCCTTAAGCTTTAAAATAAGATTGATAAAAAAAAAACTACAACTGGCTGGTCCACTATTAAACGTAGTACAACCTCATTTTAAGCAAGTGTAGGTGAACGGCTTCTCCACTAAAATATTTCCTTTAAGAGGCCACAGAGTAATTAAGCTCAGAGTAAACCAATGTAGTGTAGTGCTTGGTGATTGATTAATTGCTTGCTGTGCCTACTTCAACACTGTTTGGTTAACCGACTTCTAACTTAGGTAGGTAAGTACTTGCGCAAGTATAGTGTGTCTGACTGTCGCTGTTGATTAAGTACTACAAGATTCGAGTAGGTAATTTGACAATAATTTGAAGATTCAAAATAGGATTAGGTAATGAATTAAAACTAGTACTTGTGCATGTTCATAATTACTTGTGAACTTACTCACATTGATATTTTGTTTGTTTATAAAGTGAAAGTGAGTTATACCAAACCACAATAGTAGGCTTAATGCCATAGGCATTTTCTCATAGTCACAACTTTCAGTAATTAAATCCTAATGTGTGCTTTCAATCGTAACCCATAAGCTGTATTTTGTAAATTAATTAATCCCGTGACAAAAATATCAATAATTGCTATTAATGCAGCAATAGCAATCGAGCTGACACAATCAATCTACAAGTTCTGCGCTATTCATCAATATTTCTAAAAATAACCTACTCACAATATTCAGCATTATAGAAGTAACTCATTTACTACAGGCAGCGTCTGAACAAAAACATGTTGTGATACCGCTCCAATATCTCAAGTAAAAACAATCTGTAAATCCTTGTTTGCTTCACGTTTCTATCAATAACCCCATAAACTACGTATTTGTAAGAAGTCCATGTATAATATATACTTATTATATATATAATAAGTTTAAAATATTTATCTATTTATCATGTGGAGTTCGATACTTCGAGTGCGTTGTGACAAATTGCGTCTGGAAGTCTCGATGTCACATTATAATAACGTATAGTGCTTCGAAGTTGCGGTTCGATAAAGAATTTTTGTCTTTGGTTGCATTTCTGGAAAGGGTTGTCTTTGATAAAGTCTGTTTTTAGTTTATTATGTAAACTCTACAAAGAAAGAAAATTGGACCACTGTTGCCCGCCCGTACAAGACAAGGTTAATTAATCATTTGTAAACAGGTACCCTACTGGTACTCTATTTTACAAAAACACATGAAACAATTCACTTTGAAATGAGTAATTAAAAAAAATGCATTTCAAATGTGATAACTGTTTAAATTGTTTCCCAAAAAAAAGCTGAAAGGGTTAGCTTTTTATTTTCAATTAAACTTCAAGTCCCGTATTAGGTAACAACTCGATCGCCATCATAATAAACTGCTGCGCCTGCGCCTCTAATACCGCGAGAGTCGAGACTCGATAGCGCCACGCGTCACCTGTGCATGAGTTAGTGCCGTATTAGAATAGGTACGTACTGTAATGGAACCTGTCATTTGATTAACTGTGGAAGCTCTGTGAATAGCTTTGAAGATTTGTTTGACTAAAAAATTTTTACTTGGAAATATTTTAAATTGCTTAAAGAGAAGGAATATTATGGATCGTATTTTCTTTTTAACTCGTTAACTGTTAGGATATTTATTTATGGCTTAGATAATTATCCTACTTATATTTTGAATACGAAAGTTTGTAAAAATGGATGTTTAACGAAAAAAATACTGAAGGAATTACGATGAAATTTTGCACACAGATAGTTAATAACCTGGATTAACACATAGAATAAATACTATTTATCCTAGTTGTATGATGAAGCCGCGGGCATAAGCTAGTTATTTTATAACTGTAATATTGCAAACCTTAAATTGGCTCATTGTTCGTGAAGCAGATATTATCTTCAAATAGGTTCAGACTTCAGAAATAGGTTTCAATTTCTAATCATGAAAATAAAAGTTAAAAAAAAAGACGCAAACAAAACATTCAAAATCTCATAAATATTATAAAATCTTTCTTTGTAACCCTTCTACAAAACTCTAGCAAAATTCAATTTACATACAGTGAAATCTTAATCCCGAACTATCGCAAAAATATTTCACATGTTCGCAATTTGTCGTGTTAAATCGTCCGTATGTATTGTACCTTAGGGGGGGGTTGGTTGGTGTAGGCCTTAGTGGGGCGTGTTCCTTTCTTTGCCAGGGAACACGCTTCTAAAAAATGCTAAGTATGCCAGTAGCGTACGCCTAGGTGTGCGGAGCTAGGCTATCAGGCGCGCATCGACAAGTCCTTCATACACGTCCCCGCCATCTCTAAACTGCCGACGCGGTTTAGTGATGGACCCACATACTATCATCTTTGTGGGTCGTCCCCTCCGGGCAATGCTGCGGTCTACAACGAGCCCCGCACATATCACCTACCTCGTGATCGCAGCAGCTAAGTATGAAGGACGAAGGCGAGTCTTCGGCGCCATAACCGAATTACCTGGCAAAGAAAAGGGAAGACAACCCAAAAGGGAAAAATTACACTTAAAATGGAAAAAGCAAGACTTCAAGATAATCTACCCCAGGAGGGTACCGGCGCTGCCGGAGAATCCCTCCCTGAGCATAGCTCGGGCTGCCCCACGTATTCTGGGGGGGGCAAAGGATTGCTACCCAGTGAAACTTTACCGGAAAAACCAAAGAAAACATTGACTCAACAATTATTCCATCCAGGCCTATTTCATCGCCAACGATCAGCATCACTTAGCGAAATGACTCAGAAAAAACATATTGACAACCCACAATTAAAAGAAGACGAACGAAGTAAATTGTACAACCATAACGCACCATGGCAACGAGTGCCAAATCAAAAAAGAAACCGCTCTCCTGATGAAAAAGATGCAAGAGCGAATCAAGCTAAAAGAACACAGAGACGTGAGACAATTATAAACGAACACAGGGGAATAAATAATCCTGAACAGGTTATTTCCCCAGCAGTAGGAACAAGTAACAGCTTTGCATTGTTAGATGTGGAAGTAGGAGATGCTCCAGCCAAAAGAACACCAAAACCACCACCGGTAATACTGTATGGCGTTGACGACCTTGCGAAACTCACCCAACTCATCGAAGAAGTCGTGGAAAAGGATGACTACTCTTACAAAATAGTATCCAAAAACCAACTCATCATCTCTTCCAATACGGTCGACAAATATAAAACCCTCATAGAGCATATAAGAAGCAAAGGACTTATAGGTCACACTTTTACACGCAAGGATCAAAAATGCACAAGGATTGTTATTAAACACCTTCACTTCAGTACACCAAAAGATGCTATTAAAGAAGCTATAGAAAAAACTGGTAATACGGTACAAGGGGAAATAGTCACTGCTCGGAAACAAGGAACCAAAGAACCCCTAAATACATTCTTTGTCAATATAGCCCCGCATGATAACAACAAACTTGTCAAGGAAATAAAGTTTATATACAACCAGAAAGTCACCATAGAAGACCCAATAAGGAAAACAACTGTAGTACAATGTCAAAGGTGCCAGCAATATGGACACAGCAAAAATAACTGCATGAGGCCGTACAGATGCGTGAAATGTGCCGGGGCACACAAAACCACCATGTGCCCAATTGATGAAAACACCCCAGCCGTATGTGCGCTGTGCTCAGGAAGTCATCCTGCTAGCTACAAAGGATGTCAGGTCTATAAGGAAATTGTAGCAAGGAAGCATACTGGAAACGAACGTCAGCCACATCCGAAAACAAGACCCACTCAGAAAGTACTGAAAAGACACACAACTGATGAGAGTCAAACTGTCATAAACACGAAAACAGTCGAGCCTGTATGTAGCCTCAGGATTACCCAGCCAAAAACTAGGCAGTCAAGCATAATGGAAAGTATGGAACTCTACAGTGAAGTTGTCAAAGGATCTAATATAGCTGTAGTAGACCTTACAGAGACACAGAAACCATACCCGAGAAATAGCACTGACCACACGAAACCACAGAGAACACAGAAAGACAAAGTTTACCATACAGAGGCACAGAGAATAAATATAAAAAACCACGTTGACCTAGAGTCACAGAGAACACATTTGACAAAAATAGAACCAGAACAGGAAAATAAATATAGCTTAGAAGCACTTTTACGAAGACAGACCGAAAGGATCGACCAACTCATATCACAGTTTGGCACAATGATGAACCTCATCATGACACTCATCAGTAGGCTTCCGCAATGATGTCGTTACGTATTGCTACCTGGAATATTAATGGCCTAACGCCAAATAAACAAGAACTAGAAATACTGCTTAAAGATAACAAAATCGATATTGCTCTGATAGCAGAGACCCATCTTAACGATCGTAAGAGTTTCAAAATGGACAACTACTGCGTATATTGTACCAACCATCCTGATACCACATCACACGGAGGGTCTGCAGTTATCGTAAAAAGTAACATCAAACACCACCTCCACAGCCAGTTCCAAGAGGACTGGATGCAGGCTACTACCATCACTATAAACGAATGTATGGGCCCCATTAATGTAAGCGCTATCTACTGCCCACCAAAACATAATCCGAAACAACAAATGTTTGACTGCTACTTCCAGAGCTTGGGAAACAGGTTCATAAGTGGTGGAGACTGGAACTGTAAACACACCCACTGGGGATCAAGATTGACCACTACCAAAGGACGAGAATTGAAAAAATGTATTGACAAACACAAACTTATGACATTATCATCAGGGGAACCAACTTACTGGCCAAGTGATGTCAATAAGATACCCGATCTAGTAGATTTCTTCGTTGTAAAAGGACTGTCGGATATATACTTTGATGTGGAATCATCGCTTGATAGCGTTTCTGACCACACCCCTATTATAGCAACATTCAGCCTGTCTGCAATACACCGATCACAGAGGCCAGCATTGTATAATCACAAAACCGACTGGGATGCATTCACTGAATATCTGAAAGATGAAGTCAACTTAAACGTCAAACTTAAGACTGAAGAAGATATAGATGAAGCAACGTTTTATATCACAAACCTCATACAAGTTGCTGCGTGGCGTGCTACCCCGACACTAAGGTCCTCCACCCATAAAAACAATATACCGCTGGAAATACGCAACAAACTGACAGAAAAACGGAGACAAAGAAGGCAATTACACATGACAAGGTCCGATTTAGACAGGACAGAATACAATAGAATCTCTAGAGAACTAAAAGAGCTAATCAAAGAAAATCAGAATACATCATTTCAAGATAAGCTTTCTACGCTCTCGGCTCATAAGAAGGATAACTACTCATTGTGGAAAATAACTAAGAACTTTAAAAGACCATTTAGCCATGTTCCACCTCTAAGGATCTCTTCTGGTGATCCGTGGGCTAGAAGTGGGAGCGAAAAAGCTGAGCTCTTCGCTAAACACTTAAGCAAGGTTTTCACTCCAAATCAGTCATCTATGACAGAATTTGAGGAGGAAGTTGATCGAATGATCAATAGTGATCAGCAGTTGTCACCACCGCTGAAACTTGTTACTCCAAAGGAACTAGCACGCATAATTCGTTACTTGGAAAACAAAAAAGCTCCTGGCTTCGACCTAATAACGGGTGAAGTCCTTAAGAGACTGCCTAGAAAAGCAATCGTTTTTTTGACAGTGCTCTTTAATGCCATTTTTAGAATTCAGTACTATCCAAAGCTGTGGAAAATATCCCAAATCTGTATGATTGCAAAACCAGGGAAACCACCTACAGAACCTAGCTCATACAGGCCCATAAGTCTTCTCCCTATTCTATCGAAGGTATTTGAGAAGATTCTATTGACAAGACTAAAACCAATCCTGGATGAAAACAAGATTATACCGGATCACCAGTTTGGATTCCGGGAAAAACACTCTACTGTAGAGCAAGTACATCGTGTGGTTCACAAAATCAGACAGTCGCTAGAGAAAAAGGAGTATTGTTCTGCAGTATTCATCGACATCCAACAAGCATTCGATAGAGTCTGGCATAAAGGACTGCTGTACAAGCTAAAAACTCTCCTACCAAACTCGTTCTACATGATCTTGAAATCTTACTTGGATCAAAGAAGATTCCAAGTAAAATTCGAAGATGAGCTATCACAGCTGTACTACATCACCGCCTCGGTTCCACAAGGATCGGTGCTTGGCCCGGTCCTTTACTCAATATATACGGCAGACTTGCCTGAGACAGAAAACGTGGTAACAGCAACTTACGCAGATGACACCGCATGCCTTGCAAGTGATACAAATCCGAACAACGCATCGCTGATACTACAGGAACAGCTCAATAAAGTTGACTTATGGCTTAAGAAGTGGAGAATAAAACCTAGTGTAACTAAATCGACACAAATAACGTTCACACTCCGGAAAGGCGACTGTCCACCTGTGCTTATGGAAAACAAACCGTTACCAAGCAATAATAGCGTGAAATATCTCGGTCTACACCTGGATAGAAGACTTACCTGGGCTAATCACATAAAAGCCAAGAAAACAGAAGCCACCATACAATTCAGAGGTCTATCTTGGTTACTAGGGCGTCACTCCCGGCTGTCCCTCGGTAACAAACTACTCGTATACAAGGCTATCATAAAGCCAATCTGGACCTACGGGATAGAACTCTGGGGCTGTGCTAGCAACTCCAATATCGAAATTCTCCAAAGATTCCAAAACATTGCTTTAAGAACAATCTCAAGTGCACACTGGTTCGTGAGAAACACTGAAATACACGATTTTTTGGAGATGCCGACCATAAAGGAAGAGGCTTGTCACATAAGCAAGAGATACAAGGAGAGGCTCAACACGCACACGAATGAACTGGCCAAGAACCTGTTAACCCGACATGGAGATGTAACTCGCCTAAAAAGATGGCAAATACTAGACATAGACCAGAGAAACTAACTTAGTATCTAGCAACTCTTACGGTGCTGTTTAATGGAATAGCACCAAATCCAAAATGAATCCCAGAGAAAATCTGATTATGGCTTAAAGCCGATTGCAGATAAGACAGAGGAAAAAAAAAAAAAAAAAAAAAAAAAAAAATGTATTGTACCTAAAACGTTCGTTGCACTCAGCATTTTCGCGAAGAATCGGGAACGTTCGACAATTTCCGTAAACGTTAGTCATTCGGTACCGTACGTGCGTATTTTTCGTACCGTGGGTGTTTGCACTTACTGGGATAACTTGATTTTCAATTAGCGTGTGTACTGTGTGTCTTTTTGGTTTATTACGAGGTCAAATAAGGATGTTTCTTTTGAAAAATATTTAACGATTGATTCACTTATGGATTGCAATATTAAACTGCAAGTAAAATATTTTTTTCCTTTTAAACCTAAAGTAGAATTAAAGTAATAGTAAGTAATAAGTAGGTACACAAATCCAAAATGAATGTATTTCTCAGTAGCAGCCTCGGAGTTAACTGGCTAAATGTAGGTGTACTAATAGGTCGTGTATTGTTGTTACCTTTATTTGTTAGCCACAACAACCATTAATTTATTATTCTTTTCCTTTTTACTCATAAAATAATGTTAATTAAACAGTTTAGATGAAATCAAACAAAAACAGTTTACCCGTCCGATTTAAAAACGACAATATAAGCTTCAAAAATAAAAAGGACCTGCACCCCAATAATAAAATCCTAGCTTTGTATTTTTAAATGGTGGTATCTACATTTTGCACCGCTGCACTCGTTCGTTGCACTATTGATGTCATTTGAACTCGCTGTCGACACAACGTTCACGATTTCCGAATACGTTATTCACTTTGCACCGTACTACGCGCGTATTTTTGGGACCGTGTATGCTGGCACTTACCGTGATAACTCGATTGGCATTCGATTAAGCGTTTTAAGTGATCGAGTTCTGTATTTTGTACTCGTAGGTGCTTTTGTGTATTGATTGGGTATAATGGCGTATTTTGCATCAACAAGAGCTTCTTGATGGAGTTTAACTCCAAAGTAAAAGCTCTGTAATGTATTATTTACGTATTAATTACTTTGAGTTTCGTTTAGAAGAGTTCTAACATATACTTTAAAGCATTCCCAATATCTTGTTTTTTTAGTAATTGATAGTTTTATACGTTTTAGTTCCAGGAAGTATTACTAAGATAAAGATGAAGAAACAGTTGTTTCTTCTATATATACTTGCAAGCACATTAATATTGTTTGGCGGTTCAAGTTCCATATTAGTTTAAACGCTTCGGTATTTTGTTTCAACGCCCATTAAATTTTCATTTACGATACGGAAAAGCAATAACAGAAAGTCAATGATACGTCCAATGATGAAATAACATGTCGTTTAGGTTAACGTGACAGAGTTGCGGCAGATTCAAAGGTTTGGACATATTTTTTTATGACGCTTTGTGGAGATTTTCGATTCGTTTATGACAGACAAAATTATTGGAGATTCGATTGTGATCGTGACTGATTAGGTTTTTGTTGTTGAGTACTTGAGTTTTGAAAACTATAAGAAAAGAAGAGGAATAACTTCATCTGGATATAGCCATGATGTTAAATACATTGTATGATGCAAAATTAAAAGCTGTGCTGTGATGAAAGTAACTTTCCTGGTGAATAGTACCTTGTGTCAGATTTCAGTCTGTAAGATCTACTTAGAGAGTAGTGTTTCCATGTTGCATCACATTTTGTCGACACCTCGTTCCTGATCGGCTTATCATTTATTTAAGCTTGTGTTGTTACGTTTTATATTGTAAGGTCCGATGGGACTGGAATGTTCATCTGTATAAAATTACCTAAAAATTAATAAAGCGATCCAAAAATACCACTTTAAATAGCTAAGTCTTGAACCTCAGAGTTCTTCATCAGTATACCCCTAGTCAGGGCTGTACTATTGAAGAACCTTCTCTTCGCATTCTTCATTGACTTGGCCAAGAACATAGCTAAGAATTTGATGCTATCACTAGCGTCTACATTTGCCCATGAAGGTAGTACCAGGATGTCGATTTCTTAAAGAATCCTTTTGTGCTTTCACTCCACGTAAAGATTTTCATCTTTTCCAATACTTCGCAAACCCGTTCGAGAATAGCCCGAGTTTGCTTTCCATAGTTGTCCCCAAACAAGTAAACAGTCACGTCTAACTGGTAACTTCCGTACGTTTTAGTATAAAATGTCGATTGAGAAATGCCTGGTGATTTATTATTGGTTCGGATATTTTTGCAGCGAGATGGATGGTTGTTTTTGGTACACAAACGAGATGAGTTTCTGTTGTGTCCCTATCATGTGTCGCTTGCAATTTGTCGAGTGAAAAATGTCGACTATTCGTCTTGTATTGGTGTGTGGAATTGTTTTTCGTGTAGTGTGTTATTTTAGTCCCGACTATTTGCGTAATGATATTGCGTTTTTCTAACAGGAAAAAAAAGGGAAGAGCGGAGCCTTCAACTACAGGCCTTATGCCTAAATGAAGACTCCCCGATAAGCAATTTGAGCTAAAATTATACATAATAAACATATTACATTTTATTTTTTAATTTGTCAGTGGCGGTCATGGAGTCTGTATTTGTGTTTGGTGGATGACAATAGGCTCGCTCCCTAATACACGGGAGTTGAACATACAAGCCGATATGTAGGTGTGCTAGTAGGTATGCTAACTTTATTTGAATTAACACGAACTTTCGCGTCACAACGAGGTACTAAGGTGATCAAAATAAATATTTACCATCATAATGTTAAGTAACAGGATATCTGATACATTGTGTAACACTACGCGAATTAGTCAAGTAAATATGTTTATGTAGTTAACAGCCATTAAGGTAATGTGATCGCTCTTTGTCGCCAAACCCGGATTTTCTACGTTAATCCGTGATGGGCTCTTAAATGTTCACTGTTGAACAGTGAGGCATTAAAACTAAGGGAATATAACGTCCTGTGTTATCCGCGTAGGGTTAGGCAAAGGTGCACCTGATAGAACACCCTTTTTTTTTTTTTTTGGTGGGTGGAAAATCATCGAATAACCCCCCCCCCCCCCCCCTGCTTTTGGGCAGAGCGAAGGGGAGTGTCAGACTTCTACTGACTAAAAACTAAACCCATGTTCCTTCTTCGCCCTTGTGTCGGAGCCGCGTTATTCTTTCGATAATCCACAGCCCCGACGGGCTGATAGAACACCCCCTCATTTCGCCAGTGTTTAAGTCCCGTGTAATAGCACTAGGCAAGCCGGGCATGAATCCAGGGTCTGTGACTGCTCCTGAGAAATTCCTGATGGCAAACCCAATATCACTTTGCCCGACCCGTGAATCCAACCCAGGACCTCATTCTCAGCAGTTGCACTTGCGACCTCAAACCAACGAGGTAGTGTAGAGGCGTAGGGGAATATTGTCATAATTTGTATTTGTAGATAGGAGTTTGGGTTAAATCATTCTGTATAGCACTCGGCACGTAAGTTGAAACAAAATGGCGGTCGTCCGCATAGGTAAAATGACAAAAATAGAGTGAGATTCTAACGAAAATGTACAACTGAGCATTCAAGATCATAATTCAACTTACGGGATGCAATCTGTAATACATTATCGGGTCTCAGTCGACTTATTTTCATGATTGTAGCTTCGCGAACGACCGCCATTTTGTTTCAACTTACGTGCCGAGTGCTATACAGCTCTTGATGCACTAACCCTCACCAAGACACAATGGATCTGAAGGCATTTTCTGAGGCGTATGACGTCCATCAACCCACATGGTGGCGTGATGATTATGCCCAGCAGTGGGAACGACTGGGCAAATATACGGTATAGCGTCTGCCGAAACCGGAAGACAACAACTAATCAATACTTCTCATTTAAAGATAATTTATTCTAGTCTCTAAATAGAATAAGGTTGATAAATACAAAAACAAGTTCAAAACACTTAATTAGCTAGCTCATTATTATTTCCAAAACGATCCAGAATTAAGCGAAAAATCGATAACTAGCCAGACACATAAATAATAGGAAATATCAGATGCGCTTGCGCCTAAAAAGGAGTTAATATCTTGTTCGTTTCGATGCTAACTAGACAAAATATATGTTAAAGTCACCTTCAAAACAATTAATGAGTTTATAGGGACATGGCTATTAAAATAAAATACTCTAAATATGGAAAAATGACAATAATTTTCATTCGACGTTATGGTCATGTCAGACTATTATTATATTGAAACAACATCCGTATTCTTTTGATCTAGTCTATTGTTTTGGTTTTTTATAGGTGAATGTTGTAGTCAATAATTTTGGCCAAAGGTGGAAAATGTCTGACCGCTTTCCGGAAATGGAACATTTTATACCTACTTAGTGTAAACTTTATTTCAAACCTTATTGCCTTGAAGTTAAGTTTTCACTTTTAATAACCCTCCTCATGGGTTTCACTGCAAATAAAAATATTCTATTTAGTTCGCTTTTTTCGTGTAGATATTATTATATTATAATCGACCACAGCTACCACCTAGCCACTTAGCAGATCATAATAGGAAAATATTATGAATTGCGTTAAATAATCTGCTAAAGTAGCCATTTTAGACCCCCAGGTCAGTGGGACTGGGGTAACAGTTTACCATTGACTGAACTTGCGTTCTACGGAGTTTTGTATATAATTAGAGGTCAGGTTATATTGGTTTTATTACCTCCATTGTAAGCATCATACAATGCAGAAGTAAAAAAATATCGACGCAAAAGCTTTTCATAGGTATTCTTTTTTTCCTCCTATTTTACATAAATTCCTAATCAAGTGGCGCCTTAAACGTTACAATAATAATTTATTGCTTCAAAATCAAATAAAAATAAAAACTGGTCTAGTAAGAGTTAGACAAGAGGTATCAAATTACTTCAATACATAATTATAGTATATTTTATAATGTCGTTATATACTCCTACGTAAAGACATTAATTTTGGAAGCAGTTACAATGATACATTAACATAATAGGCATAATCACTTGGAAATTTAGGTACAATAGTAGGCCTATACAAAAAGTTTAGTCAAATGGACTACAATAAAGAGTGTCTCCAAAATTTAAAACAATCTTTCCTGTATTTAAGAGAGCAACTGTAGCTATCTAAAGTTTTTTTCTAAATTCAACCCCTAAAGGAGTTAAATAGGGGATTAAAGTTTCATCATCATCATCATCATTTCAGCCAAAAGACGTCTACTGCTGGACATAGGCCTCCCCCAGGCGTCGCCACATTAACCGGTCCCGTGCGTCTCTCATCCAGCGGGTTCCTGCAACCTTGACCAGGTCATCGGTCCACCTAGTGGGAGGCCTTCCAACGCAACGTCTTCCGGTTCGCGGTCGCCATTCCAGAACTTTTCGGCCCCATCGGCCATCCGTTCTTCGAGCAATGTGCCCTGTCCATTGCCACTTAAGTCTGGCGATTCTTCGGGCTACGTCGGTAACCTTGGTTCTCATGCGGATGTCCTCATTTCTGATCCTCTTTTCTGATTAAAGTTTGTTGGGATATTATTCGACATCCACGCGGGCGAAGCTACGGGCAAAAGCTAGTAATAGATAAAGGAATTGTACAAAACTGTTATTTTGTAATGAAAAAGTTTTCCCATCAGCTCTAGGCTTACAACGTTTTCAACGTTTTCAAGCTGGAAATATCATCCATTTTTCCAATAAGCCTTCCAATATTTTCCATATAGTTGCCAAATGAATTCGGTAGCCGTCGCGAGTGATTAATAGTGTCAGTTTCGTTATTGCCTGCTAACTGCTACTGGCAATGGAGGACGCTATATTTTATGTCAGAACTGAGTTTTGAGTTTTATTCAAAAGTTTTTTTTGGGCTTTGCAGGACTAAGTATTTGGCAAATGAAACATAACTACGTAGGATCTTACATATTGTAGAAGTAAATGTAGCTAATTTTAAGCGAGTATCCTACTAATATTATAAACGCGAAAGTTTGGAAGTAAGTATGTATGTATGGATGGATGTTTGTTACTGTTTCACGCAAAAACTACTGAACGGATTTGGATAAAATTTGGTACACAGATAGTTTATAACTTCGATTAACACATAAGATAGTTTTTATCCCGATTTTATCTTCCCGTGAAATAATTTTCGACTTGTAGCGGGCGAAGCCGCTGGCAACGGCTAGTTTTCTATAAATAACTAGAGTGTTTACCTAAACTGTTATTAAGTTATAGTCCGCATAAGAAGTAACGGTTGATTTAGTTTTGTGTCATCATCATCATTTCAGCCTAAAGGAGTTCACTGCTGGACATAGGCCTACCTCAAGTGTCGCCACATTGAGCGGAAGCACGGGGCGTCTCGCATCTGATCTAGTGGATCCCCGCAACCTTCACCAAGTCATCGGTTACTTTTGTATACTTTTCGAAAAAACATTACCATAAAAACTGTAATAGAACATATAATATGAGTGTTTAGTTACAATCATAATTTATTAACTCCACTGATTAAAACAAATCATAAATTGAGTTTGTAAACTAACAAAAAAAGTTATTTTATGGTTTCTCTGCCTACCCTTTTTCGTAAAAACACTCATTGCTACCAAACAAAGTAAAAACTTAAAAAAGTAAAAGTCTTGTGGTCCTTCAAAATTCAAACAATTCAAAGTATTGAGTGTCGTTTCTTTTTATGGCTCTTATTTGTAACACGATGAAACGTAAAAAGGACCACCCACTGTATTACGTTTAAAGCGTAAGGTAGCATAAATTAGGTACAATATCAGAAAATCTTGCTTGGGTTGGGTCTGTGGATTGGTGACCACCTAGTAGGTAATACCGGGTTTCCTCCGTGCCTCGGAAAGCTCCTTCAGCCTTCCCAGCTATCATTTTGTAGATTTTAGACAGCCTTACCAAGAGGTATCGTATTACCCATTTGTTGTGGAGGTCAGATATGCAGTCGCTCCATGTAAAATACTGGTATTTAGTAACTTCTGGTTAGACTGGAAGCCGGCCCCAACATAGTCGCAAAAAGGCTTGGCTGATGGTCAGCTACCTAAATAACTTAAGACTTGTCAAACATAATAAACATTCTAGCTTTTAAAACAACAAACACCACAAGAATGCAGAAAACTCGTCTTACTTATAATATAAATACAATGTTTATGTTACTTTATATGTATATGCAGCCTAGGCGCTAGGTGGCAACCGCCAAGTGAAATTAATCATTATTTCCAATTACGTGGACACAAATGTCCTCGCGGTGAAGGGTACACTAGCCGTGATGCTGTGTCTATTACCGTAACGCGTAATGTAACGGACGATGCGCGCAACACGTTCGGTGCGTTGTTCGACAAACTAGTGAGGCTTGTCGCGTGTGTAAGCGCAACATTCTATGGTGCGGTCTGGCATACCACAAACGTAGTAGTGACGCAGATTTTATTGTAACTGAAAGTGAAGGTTGCAATTTTTCTTTTGGATTATTTTCTTTATTATATTTTTTACATATCATTCTGTATATTTTTTTATATTCCTTTATAAATTAAAAACCGGTATTGGGAACAGAGCGGTGTTCTTCTTAAACCTTTGATTTAACTCATATTCGAACATTTGTTATGGCGATAATAGGCTTTTTAATAAATTACAGCAGGTTTTGATATATTAATCCTAATTTCATCAGTTAATCTGTCAGTTTCTCATTACCATACCTACTGCATACCTAGTAACAAGAAGCCGGACAACTCCATCGAGTGCACATTGCTACGCGTATGCCATTTCCAGTAACACAATATCTGTGTACACAGCTTCAAACCAAAAGTACCTGGGATCCGCACTCGGAACCTTCACCTTTATTTATGTACACTCAGACAGAAATCACCCTTTGCGTCGCCCGACGTATGGGAACCAAGAAAGCATTCAAAATGATTTATTGTAAATGGTTTTCTACTTTGTTGGCTAAAATAATAAGCCCGCGCCCGGATTGCTGTTCTAAATTCGATATTTTATTTGTTACGTTTTTTTTCCTTTGCCGCATGCCGCTCGAAAAAATTAATTTGCAATCCTTTGTTAGCCCATTAGCGGCAGATCCAGTGAGTCAGCGATATGGTAATTATTGGACGACACCAAAAGCTTGGCCGGATTGTGCGAAGAAATTTTCGCAAAAGCCATAAAGGTATCTTGAGATGAAACTGAATGAGACATCTACAATGCAAATAATAAAAACGTTAAAGGCACGGTAGGACTTGCGGGTGGCTTTGTCCACTTACACAATGGACCGTCCGCCGAGAGATTGACGCTTTAACTCCGGAGGTGTTAGGAGAATTAGTGGCCCATTATTGCTCTTTAGAAAACGCTATGGTCAAGCAGAAAGCAGATAACAATAATTAGCTCGGACGCAACAAAAAGTGACATAAATCCCGCATAATAAGTTCCCGGGTTCAAAAAAACGTAGTAACAGTTTACCTGGATTCCTGTTTTTTTGCAGAATCACTCGGAACGAACGTGGACCGACATAATAAACACCTCAATTCCTGGCAGAGGCATTGTTTAATGATTTTTCTGTTGTGATCTTGCACAATTCTCGGTCAGTTTTGTTTTTTTTAACAGCTTGCTAGGGATATACAGTTTTTTGTATGCTTGGTAGCATTTAAACAAAAGGGACTCGGGACTTGTGTGAAGGTGCGATTTATTTATGACCTTACCTTTCAAAGCGATCTCTTGACCGACTTTGGGTGGTTTGTGACTTGTTATGTTAGTCTAAATTGAATTGAATGTTTATATGTGATCGGAACCAATAAAATGTTTAACGCTCCATTTCATTTGTTGCAGGAACATTATGGAAATGACGTCTGGGATCGGCACAGATAGGAGACTCTGAATAAATTTTAATTTGGATAAAACCTCATTTATAAATCGGTTCTAAAAACAAAGATGCTGGGGTGTGCTCTAAGGAGAGTTACCTCGTTTACCTCTTCCCCTAAAGACATCAGCTTTAGCTCGGCTGACGATAGCCGGTGCATAGACAAGTAGATGATAATAAGACAATCTCTTTGCAATATTCGGCCCAAAAAATCAAAAATCTAGATTCAAACACACTAAAACATAAATAATTCAAAATTGTAACTAAACTAGTCAGAGTAGTTAAAATCATTGTATAGTGAGTTACCAGAGGTTGCGTTAGTCGGTTCGGAGTGGCCACTGCGGTGGTATGCTTTATATTGCATCTTGGATCGACTGTGCGCTGTCAGGTCGCTACGTCACGTGGCTTCCCAGCGCGCGACTGCAGTGCTGGATGCTACTATCTGTATACACGTGAGTATTGCTTGTTTCTACTAATCAAACATTATTATTACTTCCTTATGTTTACATTCCTTTATGGTTATTGTGTGTAACTGATTTGTTGTATTTGTTCATGTCTTTTGAATCGAGTACATTTTAATTGTCTATTAGTGTTAATTTGTACCTACACAACTGTATTTTGCCTAAATTTACTTTATACCATCGATTTTAAAACATTTATGTCAGTATATCTGTTAATTTACATTTCTTTAATGTGTTCATTCCCGACAACACCAAGGGACTGCCTTCCAACTAATCTTTTCCACTGTTCCCGGTCATATCATTCATACCACCCAGACATCACTCGTCAGGACATCATTCTATTCCAGATACTACTAGAACAAGTAGGTGTGTCAATGTGTCATCAAGAGAAGTCTTAACGTATGCTAGCATTTACACCTCTTAAAATTAATTCTTACCGGAATAAATCTTAAATGGTAATGAGAACTTTTACGATCATTACTGTCCGCCACAGTTTCCTTTGCTTTACGCTCATCAATGTAACGGACATAAAAGATGTCAATACATTCCGTTAAATTCTTTAGAGTGTCTTACGGGAGTGGCTAGTTACTGTCCAATTTATGACGCGGTTTCGCCTCTCTGTACTGCCTTTGTCAGTTCTACAACTTCTTTGACTATGTCTTTCTTATTGTCATTATCTTTAGTATGTTCATGACTAACTTTGCTTACAATAGAAACGTAAATACTAACATTGTCAAGTCCATTTTCTGTCATACCTGTACATAATTTTCTAGCTTCCCTACAATGTTTGATTAAATGAACTTCTTTCTTTAGGTTAAATGTCAATTTTAACTACCAGATTCCGTGAAAGTAAGTTTCGTGTTTATTGAATATATTTCACATTATTCTAACATTAATGTTCTGTTGCTAGTTGTTAGTGTAGAAATAAATTTCCATCGACAGATTACGGTAAGTGCTCTTCGATAAGACAGATAAAGTTCGTTCACACAGCGCAGTTACAGTGAAATGCTTCCGACTGTTTGGGACTGCAGGATTTAGATAACCATAAACATATATGATGTCTTGAATCATTGGGTTTGTATGAAGACAGTTTTACTGAGGATATGTGTGTACATCAACAGTAACTATTGTCGACACAGGGGGCGGACAGGTCAAGTAGAGGTATTTCAAAATAAGGGTTCTTTCAATCGAAGCAACTTTTTGTTCCTAAATGACTCGGCAAATTAATTACCTATATCATTCAATAACCAAAGTGGGTCTTACGTGATCTGTTAATATAATCAACAGGAGATGCAAAAAACTTTGGCAACAACACGGTTTGTTTGCTCACAGCGTTTGTCAAAAAAGTCACGGAGACGTGTCAAGATGTAAGGAATGCCATATTGTTTGATGGTAAACAGATAATTCGTTATTACAAGATTAATTTACATTTTACGGGTCATCGGTATACGAAGATATCGATTATCGGCTTACCAGAGATATCGATTTATTCGAGTGATTTCGAATACGGTTCGTGGGCTTTACTTGATATAAAAATCTTGATATGAAAGTGCTTAAACTTGTGTTCAGATTAGAGTAGCGATATTTTATTGGGCTTGTATAAAATTTTGTGATGCAATATTTTCTAAAATTTTGTATTCGATTTCAGTTTTCTGTAGAAGAATTATTATTAAAAGATGTACATATACTTAAATACAGTCGCGGGCAATGTTAAGTCACGTTGAAATTTTTTCAAAAATCATGCCATCGCCACTCAGTCGTGGTTTATCTGGTAAATCTAAAGTTTAGTGGAACTACGGTGTGTACCCACTTGTATTTCATATAATTACGTTTTCTCTAAATGACGTCTATCGCCGTCGAAAATTCAATAAAAGTTTCGTATCAAATAATAAACTATCATATTTTATTTAAAAGGCAAAATCTAGCAAGTCCATACAAACATTTATGGAATTAGCGAACAATACAACATTGTTAATTTCGAAATTTGGATTTCAAAAGCAGTTTCACATGTTTTGATCACCGTATCACCTAAATATCAGCAATAAACAACGAATAACTGACTTTTATGGTGTCTTGACTTAAAACTTAAAGGTCATTGGAGGATTTTGGCTGCATATAGCCCAATTATACCCTTGACCAATCCGTCCCGCCCACTCTATGTATTCAAGACATACCGAATTCGGACACAATAGGATAATTAATAACAACGGTTGTCTGGGACGATGCATAGCTAATGAACGACACTTACTATGCTTTGCTAATAGTGTAACTGTGTGGCACAGTGGTTATTTTATCATGTAAATACATCTTATTGAAACGTATATTAGCATACATATTGCTTTTTTGTTACGCGATGTGTCTAATTAGAATTTGGCATTTGAATTGGGATACAATACGTGACATATGTTTTGTGGGGTGAGCGAATTGTAAAGTCATTTTAAGTCAATTCATATTTTTGTTTACAGTTGGTGTTTCTGTCACAGAGATAAATATCAACTTTCTGCTAATGTTAATTAAGTTGATTTTGGAATTACCAGTACTATTCAGGACAGTATAAAAGTCATTTAGGTTATAATGCAAACTTAGAGGATAAGAGGGCGCGATTTCGACATGCGTTCGATAAGGACAACTGCAGATCCGACTGAATTGCCTAAGTAAAAAGTAATAATCCGGGATTGGCTCTCAAATATTTCCCCCTCCAGTATTAGACCAATTTAATAGATATTTCTCAAACATATTAAAGAGGAAATATTAATAGTCGTCTTTGTACAAAATGCACAACAGAAGACTAGGTTTCTGTTGAGCATTCTGTAAAAGTTCTAGTATTTATAAAGACAATATACAATTATTATCATTAAAACGGAAAACACAGGGATATAGAAGATGTTGGTATTTTATTTTACTGTATCTAAATCATTTTTGTTTTAAAATCACAAACCAGAAAGAAAACGGACGAGAGCATTTTTATAGAGAAAAGACCTCCCCGCATTTCCTCTTAACTTTATGTGTACATTTTAAAGTATCTTTCTAACACATATATTATTTGTTTTCAGTTTTCAAAACTAATTTGCAAACTAATTTACGTAGTATTGTTTGGATAAACAGTATATTTTGTTGTTATTTCTGTAGTTCGGTCATGAACTCTAAATGAAACAAAGATGTTGGAAAGATAGTAGTCAATGGTAATAAGATCCTTTCGTAAACGAAGCATGGTAGGGTTGTCGTCGTTTATTTAATTAATTGGTCGTGGTCGACCATTGAGAATTTATTGTTCTTGCCAACAATTTTGGCACATAGAGGCTTGTATATTATTATGCAACAGAATAATAGAAATTCGTTTTCAGTTAGTTGAGCTGATAGATCAGATTTTCAGATGAGAAACTCAATTGAATGATTATAATTATTTTAGTTTCAGTTTACGTTCATACGACATCGGATAAATGATAATATAGAAATGAACGTTTGCGTTCAATCATTTCTTCTTTCTTTTTATTTTTAGATAATTCTGATCACGATTGAAGATGCTCAAATCGACATCCTTTAAATCGGTTTACTAATGAATAAATTTTACCCTTTTTATTAATTTCGTGTAAAAGAGAAATAGCTTGTTTTTATGCGATTATCAGCTTAAAAAATGGTTTGAATTCACAAGAAAAACCGCGATAGAACTAACTTTATATTCGAAACAGCTAACTGGCCGATACCCAAAGCGTCTCCTGAAAGATAAATATCAAACGTAAAAGATAGAATCTTGATAAAACCTTCATTACTTTCTCACTTGTAATTAATGACATCCAGTTCAAAGGTGCTACAGTGTCGCATATACTAATAACACAAGACGCCTAATTGTAACTTGTAAGACTTGCGCAAGAGTCGATCCAAAGAGGTGGCGTTACAAAATATTTGTACCGGGATGTTGCTCTATGGCTGCTTAATTTAAGTTAGAGTAATTGGTATAGTTCGTGTAATGAACTGTCAGAAAATTCTGGGCTTATTAAAAAGATCACCTTAGTTTATATGTATTAACATTTTAATTAAACAATTTAATCAATAAAAAAATAGATAATAGTTATTCGTTCAGTAAAAGAGTTCTGCAAATGCCATTAAAAAAAGATACTAAATTTGATTTCTTTAGTGTGCATAATTTGAGATAATATTTTGTGTGCAAGTCAGTATTTTTGGTGTAACTTTAAAATATTTTGTTCGAAAAAAGGGATTATACAGATAACGGTTTAAATACATGCCATAATTAATTAACTCATTCTTTTTCATTGTTTTACTTTACTGTAGTCAGTAAAGTTTAAGGCTATTATGTCTACTCAAAGGAAATCAAAATCTGATGAGCTGATTTTTCGTGCGTTCAAAAGCTTTCAAGTTAATATTTCGAAGGAATTATGATAGTGACAGTTCTTGCCTTGTTGTTCTTGAATCCAGTCTAAATCAGCAGGTAATTCAGGCGCAGGTTAATCAGTTTCGAGCTTCCAACCTCTTCATGTTTTTCTCTTTAAGTTTTTCCGGTAACACGTAGCACACGAAACTACAAAAAAAAAATTTCGCTACCACCTTTCAAGTTCAAGTTCTACGTATTATCACTGCTACAAAAGCAATCCACAATATTTTTCTTGAGGAACCTAGTCGGGACTTTACAGTTTGACGTTTCGTTTGAGTATCACTATATTTTGCTCGAACAAACTACCGCCTGACCTCCACATAACAACTAGCGAACACAAAAGATTAAAACACGTGTTAAGGAGGAATTTTACATATTTATATAGCGCGAAAATAATATAAATAGCATTTCATAGATACTAAAGTCTCGGTTATCGGGTTTATTTGTAAGTCTAATACGATCTTAAACTCTTATTGGCTCAAATGAGAGTTTATGAGTAATAAAATATGTGTCATCTGTATTTACTTATTTAAAATATTTACTATATGTTAATAGTTTTGTTAGCCCGCGAATTGCAAGCCAAATATTATTAGTATTTTTTATTTATGAGGCAAAAATGTTATATAATTTTTGCGTATAACAAAAAAGGAATGTGTTAATTTGTCTGTGGTTTTGGTAAGAAAATGAAGAATGGATGTCTGGCAGTATTCTTTCTGAATAAAAAGTTTTTGTGGATTTAATATCATTTTGGATTGGATTTTCTGTCAATGCTACAAATTTAAATTATATTGCTTAATGAGATGTGATCTTTGATGACATAAAACTTATGAGCAAAAACAAATACATTTCATTCCCAAAAAGTACCTATTCAAATTGGTATCAAGTTTTTCAAATCAATGCATAAGTAATTCGTCTATTTTTAAATCTGTGTTAATGTATCTTTTATCAAAAGATTATGTCACCTTCCCGTCGATTAATTTGTATGACAATACTTTGACAAATTTTGTACATGAGTCACTCAAATAATTCCAATTAGAGTCAGTCACATTTTGTATGAGAATGAAAACCTAATTATATAAATAGGGATTATGTAGACTTAGAACCATGTTTTGGAACTTAACACCCTTACCCTTACTTCTAGTTACCTATAACTTCTCGATGTAGGTATGACGTTAAGGGTAAACAAGCCAACAGCACGAACTAGTTGGTGGGCGGGGCTAAATGCATGCTATTTCATCCGACATCACGAGCGAAATGTATGGAGCGAAAGAGACACAACTAAAACGGGCGCGCGATTGTTTCTATGCAGACCTTTGGTAGTATGGATACCATGAAAATTCCATTGAATGTATCTTTTCAAAATAAAATTATTTTAATTCTTTAATAACTAATCTATGTCTGTATGGTTTCATTTTTTTCAATTTCGTACCATATACGTAACTTATTTACGCCCAAAGATGGTTAAAATTAGTGCTAAAATATGAAAGTTTCGACGCTCATAACTTCCAAACTAATATTTTTTTCCAATTCTGCTTCCATACAGACCTAGATAATGATAAGACCAGTTGATACAATTTTTAATTTTGAACCTACACCGTCAAACAGAGGAGTAATCACCATACTACGTTTGTATGGAAGAATGACTGGCTTGTTCAACCTTAATAGTTCAAAATTCGATGCACCCTGCTGAGCGGCCGTTCGGCTATAACTCTCCGCAGACTGACGAACTTCAGTGTCACTAATTTTGGTTCAATTCTTACTCCACAATTTATTTTACGATCATTATCAGCATTCTGTTGTCTTTGTCCCAATTCATTTGGGGTCGGTGTAACATTTCTTGTCCTTCCATCATCTCGTCAGTCACTTCCTTTCTTGCCATATCATCCTATAAACAGTCCATCTATCGCTTCTTTGGTCTTTTTTACTCTTATACATTTATACTCAAAACTTTCCTCATAATATTTTCCTTATTCCTCCGTATCATATCACATACCCATACCACGACAACCGATTATTGACCACACAAATTTTCAGTCACCGGCGCGGCCCCATTTTCAGACTTCCTCTTATGTCACCTATTTTACTTTATTCTATACGAATTAGATGCAAGAGAAAATGCAAGAGGCATAATCACATAAACAAATTGATTGACATAGTTTAAAGTTATTAAAAAACAGGTAGATTCCGTCTACCATAATCTTTTTCTCAATCCCATGACACCAGGAGGTCAATGCTAATCTAACGAACGGCAAAACATCACATACAGGTGAAATTGAACACAATGTAAGTTCAATAGAAGCCGCTTCGTAGTAAACAGACAATAATGTGGCGCTTAGGAATTTATTGCAACTGAATTTTATAGCCCCAGCCTATTTTGAGTAGCCTTTTAAGGCTATGATTGAATGAAGAAATAACGTTTGACATCTTGTACTAGTGAAAGCGATGATTTTAAATCAGAATGTGATGTTCTACCTCGTAAATATATAATCATGAAAGGGTTTATCGTTAGTTATAAGTGGAATGGTTAAGAGGAAGTCGCGTTCCAGAAAGATTCACCTTTTTTCCTTTGCTTAACAATTTTTATATCTTCTTTAACGTGAGGTCAGTGCCAAACCTGAGTGTTTATTGCCGCCATGGACCTCTAAACATGGTCGCTCACAATGGGCCTCATCAGAAAGCTCAAAGTCACCCAAAGGGCAATGGAGAGGGCTATGCTCGGAGTTTCCATGCGTGATCGAATCAGAAATGAGGACATCCGCATGAGAACCAAGGTTACCGACGTAGCCCGAAGAATCGCCAGACTTAAGTGGCAATGGGCAGGGCACATTGCTCGCAGAACGGATGGCCGATGGGGCCGAAAAGTTCTGGAATGGCGACCGCGAAACGGAAGACGTTGCGTTGGAAGGCCTCCCGCTTGGTGGACCGATGACCTGGTCAAGGTCGCAGGATGAGAGACGCACGGGACCGGTCAATGTGGCGACACCTGGGGGAGGTCTATGTCCAGCAGTGGACGTCTTTTGGCTGAAATGATGATGATGATGGACCTCTGACTTGACTTTATATGCCGTCAAGAAACATCTCTCAGGCATACTGATTTTCTCACGATGTCTTCCTTCATCGAAGTAAGTGATAATTATAGGATACGCACAAAAATCCGAAAAACCAGAGGTTCGTTGGGTTCGAACTCAAGACATGAATTCCCGTCGGGGCTGTGGATTATCGAAAGGATAACGCGGCTCCGACACAACGGCGAAGAAGAAACATGGGTTTGGTTTTTAGTCAGTAGAAGTCTGACACTCCCCTTCGCTCTGCCGCCCAAAAGCGGGAGGGGGGGGGGGGGGGGTTATTCGACGATTTTCCACCCACTTGTGGAATATTATTATTATTAATTTGGGTATCTTCTTTTTCCGAATTTTAGGAATACGATGAAAAACGTTAGTATATTTTCTCAGTCCACTGTTTCTATTTATTTATCATATTTTTTCTATCTACTGTTTCTAAATTCCTCATTCCTTACGCAAACCCGTCATCCAGTAAGTACTCACGAGTAGAATCGGGTGCCTAATCCCCAATAATGTTCTCTGTCAGATATAATTCATTATCTTTTGGCTTCGTAACAGATATTTACATACATTTAAATAATGCTACTTCCATGTATTCCAACGGCTGTCTTCACATGCATGTAACTACAAGATTTAATGGTCTTAGACCATTTTTTATTCGCACATTAAGTAACCGCCGACTCGTCGCCGAGTAGTCGCGGCAACAATAACTGTTGTATGTGGGTAGATGAATATTGTTTGTGGTTGTCTCATGTTACTATATTTCCATATTGGAGCCAATGTTTGGACAAACCTTTTTTGATAGAAAGGTTTACTTAATCAAAATTTTTAACGTCGTGTTTTAATAAAATGCCAGCAAGATATATGCTACAAATACCTGCTAAACTATGTTATTTAGAAATGTTTCATCCAAAAACTTGAATATACGCCGAAAAAGATACATTGGTCTAAGTAACTAAAATATACTCAGTCACCTAAGTATGACAATCAAGAATTTACGAATGTTTTAGTAAATCAAGGAACGTAACTATTTTTCCACGAGAAAAGCTGGAACCATTTCATCAAACAAACAAAAACATTGCCACAAACATTGGCGCCAATTAGAGGACAACGTTACCGATTACAACAGCACCGTCTAGACGCATTGTAAGGCAGACATTTTTTATTTCAGCTACTTGTAAAGTGTGGGCGGAATTTAAATACAAATCAATCTTGATTGATTCTTCTTGTATTCGTAGCTGCGTTTTGTTTCCAATGTTTGATGTATGGCGTACAGTTTTGGTGTTCGGTGTGTATGTGCCATTAGTTTGATTGTTTTAGGTGTAGTAGCAGTTTGGGGTTACATGGGGTCAAAAGGCTCTGTGATTTGTTTCAATATGGTATTGTTGATTGTCTGAATAATAGAGCTGCTCTCTCGTTTTACTAGATTATTTTTATTTTTTTCCGAAGAGGCAATAATTGTTCTCTTAATATTTTCCTAAGTCTTCAGCATTGGCTTCGAATCATAATACCATTTTAGTTTGGTGCGAGTTTAGGAAATCTTAATTTACAGGGTTATGGATGTCAGATAGACTGACACTCCATGTTCCAGTTAAGTCTAGAGAGAACCATGTACGCCTAGTAGTAACCATGTTACTTTATGAATTAATTATTTATTGACCCCTTCTTAACAGATGTCTATCTAACAAGATAAGTAAGGTAGATGCCCCTACAGGTGGTCTATCCATTATATAGAAAAGATATAGACTCATTATATTTCGCTAAAGACCGCCACTACGTGAGGCAGCGTCCATGGTAGCAGACACAAAGTGATTCAAATGTCACTCATATCAACACACGCCTCCCAAATATGGGGCCTGATGAATTATGGAGATGGTGCGTGTTAAGTGGACGCTATTAGAAGCTTTAATTTTTTAGTAGGTACGTGATTGAAATTTTATGTACTTTTGTCTGTAGGTATGTTAAGGGTATAAGCGAATCGTTGAAAGGAAATAATGTTAGCATTAAATATTTTTAAGCAGAAATGAAGAAGCCCAACTAAGAGGTTCATGGTCTTTTTTAAAGCCCTAACATTAAACGGGTGGAAGGGACACCTAAAGCGGTTTCCCCGTATTTAGTAGGTACATAAATCCGAAGTCCCGAAATCATAAAAGTTTTTCATCGGTCACTACAAATAATAAAAAACTTTTCCTACAAAACTGTGATATCTTTACGGTCAAAATGTATGAAGAACGGCTAATTAATAAAAAATACAAAGGAAAATTTCTTATGTGTGTATTTAGTGCATTATTGCACGAATACCTGGCAACCGTTTTAGCGACTGTGTCCATTCCCCCTTGTATTTGTGAGCCTAGCCACGTGTTCAACGACCTTTTCAAGAACGAGACATTGCAGCTTTGAGTTGATCTGTCCCGACAGACAGTGTGCTTGCATCAGTCATCAATATATTAGAGGACTATATAAAGGTTTTGTTATAAAATGACGATATGTTAAGACGGTGTTCTAAATACCTAACTGATCCTACATACATACCTACCTACTGAAGCGATATATCTGAGGCATCTTAACAAAATTGGTTTGGTTTCCTCATTACTTTTTGTAACTTAATAACAAAATATATTAAGAGTGTTTTTCTCAGAATTTCCCAAAATAGACTTTAGCAACTTATTATCTGATCGACGTGATATTGTTATTGTTTCCTTAAATATAATAATATAAGGTATCATATTATCTAATTAGTATGACCAGGTTTATTTTTAGAATATGTAATAAAACGTCTATTGTGGAAACCGTCCTATTGTTGGGTTCGATAAATTTTCCATAGAAATGGAAAATTGTTGTTTCTACTGCGTATTCTTTAGTAGGTAATGTATTCGAGGGCGAGTAATATCCAACTTATATTTACCGATATAATTAACACGATATTGTTATTTATTTTGCTCTATGACTCTGGTATCGCTATATGCAGTAGAGGAGCGAGGAGCTCGTGGCTAAATAATGACAGTTGCACGGGTCGATCTTGTAGGTTAAGCCGCTCTTGCTAAGCTCGGTCTGCAGATGGGTGACCATCATTACATACCGAGTTTCTTCCCTGCTTAACATGGAAGCACGTTAAGTCGTGATTCGTAGATCTTTGAAAGTCGCTGTTCGCAAGTCTAACAAACCGTCTTGTCTAGTACTAGGTAGCTAGTGGGTTGTCGAGGCCAGACAGGTAATCGCTGCATGTTAAATAATGGTATTCAGCTGCATACGGTAAGACTGCAAGCTGACCCCAACATAGCTGGGAAAAAGCAGGTAAATGATGATCACTGCATGCAACACCAGTTCAAGTTGAAAATTCCATCGCATAATATTTGTATGTGTTATAAACTTCGCCTTAACGGCTACCTACTCACAAATAGAATGAACTAAGTGGCGCGATGGGCCTCTAATACTAATAGATGGATTAGTTTTCTTTACTGATTGTCGTCAATGGCGAAACGATACCTAAGAAGCCCCTCAGAAAATAAATGTTATTATATTATGAAACTGTTTAGTATAGGTCAAAGATATAACGGTAAACATATATGATACATAAACGCTAATTTTTTGTACAATAAACATGTTTACGTACTGATGTTTTCTGAGAATCACAAACCAAAGGTAGGCGAAGTTTTAGTCATAAACAAAAGGACCAAAAATACCACATATCCTCGAGATAATACCTAAAAATACAAGAGTTTAAACAACTCATTATAAGGCCCGCCCACACAATAATCTGGCCGCTGCCTAATTGTTTAACCTTAGTGTGAATTCATAATCACATTAATTAAACAGAGGTGATGTATGTAATTACAATTTGTTTAGCTAATAGGTGTCGTAGTGGGCAGACGGTCGAGGTAATATGTTCATTATTATACGGCATATTAGCTGTTACACGAACGTGTTTTAGACACGGAATAGAAGAATGGAGTAGTAAGTTTTTGACAAAAATTGGGGTGAGATTAGACTTGTAACTGTCTGTAATTTTAAGACCAAACAAAGCTCTTATACATCGTTTTTGCACTTTAAATATAGCTCTATATGTGTTTAAATATTATTATTTAAATTAATTTATTAAATAATTAAATTAATAATTAATTAATTATGGTTTTTAACTGTAAAAAATAAGAAATACGCATGCAAAAAATACGTATATTGTGTAATCACTTGTTTCGGTGAAGGAAAACATCGTGAGCAGACCAGCGTGCCTGAGAAATATTTCTCGACAACATGTAAAGCCAAGTTAGAGGTTCATGGGCCGCTGGAAACGCTGACACCAAGTTAGGCACTAAACACATGATATAGAGACGAAGACTGAGAATGTATTATAATCGTCGAATACTTTTCTCGAAACTAGGTAGACTTAGTTATTTGATTTATTAATTTGTTCAAAGTATCAGTTGTAGAGTCGGGGTATAGCTACGGGCCTACGAGCTACGCTATGCCTACGTCAGAGTAAGACCACATTAGCTCTCCATTTCTTCTTATTCCATGTTCGCGAGGTATCGAAATAATTAATTCTACACACATTTAATTTGCAATTTATTGTGCATAGTTATTAAAGAAATTTATTCTTCATCGACGAAGGGTCACTGTGTAAATAAGAAAAGAAGGTATGTTCATATTTTTATTTAAAAGTAATTGGATAGCACCGATCGTAAATATTTTATTTATTGTTTGAATATTATATTATATGTAGTTATATAATATTTGGTAGTTATAACAGTAATGTAGGTACCTTTATTGCAGAATAGATTATTCTTCGTTATATACTTTATATAAATAGTTGAAGGTGTTGAAACTTGTTTCTGTACTGCAATATTTAACTACTGTGTGTTTACTATGTTGACGAGGTATCTTAACTAACATTTATATCATTTTTAAGATAAATCTGTACAAAAATGCAACCTTACAAGGGACAATCACCTTCTTCAACTTTCCTTAGGTAATCAAAATACGACGTTAAAGTAAAAGTCTTTTGTACATAACAAATTATCGTAAACAACCGTGGCTACTATAGGGAAGCATGAGCACGTTTTTTGAACTCGTCACGCCATACAATTGCGTTTGGAAAGCAACTTTTACCCAGAAATGCGTAGGCGCATTTATTCGGTACGAGAAGGAGTCAAACTTGAAACTTATTATACTTTTATGTATAAAGTAATTTTTATGATCTATAGCTTTTTTGTTTGTATAATTTTTTGTCATAAAATATACCTTTTTATTGTGAACGGTATGTTTAGATGATGAATGTGAATTTGAATGAATATAGTCACATTTAAGGTGAATTCGGAGGTCGTTGTTATTTTGTAATTCTACTAGTAGCATACAAGAATGTCGTACTATCAAATGCACAATAGAATCTACCTTTTTCGGAATTTGTTTGAATGGTTTTTCTTTTGACGTCCAATGATTAAATTGTCCGTTTCTTTTAAATTCGTCAAAGACCTACATGTGTGTATAACAAAACATGAACATAATACAAAAAAAAACGGATGTAAAGTTAAATTAATTAACATAGAACTGTGATCTGAGCTCATTCGGGCACACCTTTAATGAATTGAATGGATAACAATGGCATACAGCTGTTTCAACTTTGCTATCGTCGAGAATTCTGTGGGTTTAGATATATTTTTACGCGACAAGGCAATTATTTTGGGTAAAAAAAATAATAAAAATCAATTGTCATAGGTCAAAAGATGGTTAATTAGAAGCCTAAAAGTCTGATAAACAGCCTTTCTTTTTGAAAGGGTGGGAAATGATCAAATGACTCCTCCCGCTCTAGGCCGAGTGGTACGGAGTGTCAGATTTCTACTGACTAACAACCACCCATGTTCCTTCTTAGCCCTTTGTGTCGAGGCCGCGGTATCTCTTTCAAACAACTCGCAGCCTGATAACCAGCCTTACCCAGGGGTATCGTATCATGTCACCCAGTGAAATGAGTTGTGGATGTCAGCTGCGTCCAGTCAGACTGACCTCAGCATAATTGGAAAAAGGCTAGGTAGCTGGCGATGACGAACGAAATCCAATAAGAACTTGGTAAACTTTTAAAAGCCGATGAAGTTATTTGCAGTAATTGGTCTCGATTACCCCTATCATTAGAACACGCAAAACGAATTCGCATCTCCATTTAAAAAAAAAAACACTAGCTCTTCTTCTTCTTTTTATCGTGTGGGCAGTAAGGTCTAACAACCCTACACACCCTAGTGTCAGAATTTCTAAACCACCGCAAGGGCCTCTAACACTAGCTCTCAAAATATCCTTTACACATATTCCTATGTGTTTACTCGAACAGTTCCTTTATCAGCACAACCATGAGGTTGTTGCCTCCACACAGTACGACAAAGTTTCCACCAACAGTGCTTGTTACAAAGTTGGTTGGCGTTGAGATCAACAATAGTATCTTCCACGTAACGGAGCTAGTTAGTACTACGGGAAACGCAAACTCACTTTTCCTTTAAGTCAGCAACGCGACTCTGAAAACTTATGTGGGTTCAACGATTCCTTGTTGTTTTCAAATGTGAATTGTGTTTGGAAGTTATAATTGTTTGGTTGTGTGTAATATTGTTGTGATGTGGGTGGTGGACTATTCTGATAACCTTTAAGCAAGTGGTAGATGGCCTTTGTAGATCAAAGGCTTTTTTTGGAAGCTTTTCAAGTATTTTACTGCTTCAAAAGATTTATTTTTTAAACATTACACCAACCTTCTTAATTGAATTTTAAAACAAACTCTTTACAAAATTGACTTGTTATTTTTTAACTCCGCGTTCTAAAGACTGCGATTGGTCGCCAAAAACATGATCGTCGCGTTCATAAATCGATAATTTGGACGGAAAACCAGCACAAATGAATTAAACAAAATGACCACCTGTCTTGTTTTCAAGCGACGCTCGCTTTGGTTAAGACCCGGCCTAACAGTTTCCACAAATTAGTTTCTTGAGCACTTAATGAAGATGGCCAATTGTTGACTTGCAATGGTGTCTCTAACGGCTTAACCCACATTCCCAATGTCTTAGTTTTATGGGAGAAGGTAAAGAAAAACACATTAAATGTAATGAAGCATTTACTTGAGTTGACAGAGAGTGTGTGCCATAAATATTTGTGTATTAAGTTGATCACTTTCACCTTTAGTGCGAAGATGATTGCAATCAGTTGTCTATTGATTTGTTTTAAGTGGCATGACTGGGAATATTGCTTGACATAGGCCTCTTGTGTTCGTCAGAATGATGGTTATCAAGTTCGTAATGGATGATGGGGCTAGTCCTCTAACACTGTTAAGCCGCATTTGTTCTAAATCATGTGTGATATGTCAATTAATTTTCTTTTGACAAATATGAAGGTATTTCAGGTATCGTATTACACAGTAACAGTATTACAGATAATATGCTGTCGCTTCATGTAAATTACTGTTATTCAGCAGCTGGTTAGATCGTAAACCAATAACAACGTATTATAGTTGGGAAAAGGCTAGGCAGATGATGATACTGATTTTTTCAAAGCAAGGCAGCTTTTTGACCGACAAGAAGGCAAACGACAGACCAACAGAAGTATATAATATACCTACTGATGAAAAATTCTTCTTTAAAGTGCACCTTTACAAAACTACGATTCATTTATTACTACGTTGTAAAGATCCATTACAATAAAGACTCGATGTAACTTCGTCCCCACAGCTAAAATGGCGGAGGAAAAGAATTTATACGTAACTTTGACTCGCTATTTCCTAGAAAACGGAAAACAAAACTATTTGGGAGCGAACTAAAAGTTTTATAATCTACGCAATAGAGGATTTTATTTAAAAATAGTTTTCTTTCCTTTGTCGTTTTGTGGATTCGTGATGTTATTTAGCTATTTTCTTTGAAATAACTTCGTACACACTGATTGTTTTGATTAAATGGGGCTGGATCAAAGCGGGGAATGCATCCTGCGGTTTCTTTAATAAAGTCTAAGCAAACAGGGTATTTTGTAGGATGCTTCAAATAAGGAATTATTTTGAGACACAAGGTAGAATGTGACTGCAAATGTAGAGTGTGGACGGCCCAAAAGAATATAGACTGATGGCCTTATTGGTGGTGTTCTTCAGAATGCGTGAAACGTGTAGGTGTACCTATATAAGCAACAAATTGAACGCGTTCTGCAGTTTCTGTCTAGTCCCTTAGAAAATGGCGGGATATGATTACTTTGATTATAAAGCTCTTGTTTTCCATACAATCTTTACCAACGCGTACGACATACTATTAATAGCAAAATTAAATGATTTAATTTTAATTCGTCGTCCGCATCATAATAGCCCGTCGGCCCGGGCTTTTGATGTGATCAGGCAATATGCGTAATTGTGGGTTTTGTGGTTAACACCTAGGCTCGAGTGACGAGAGGTAGCGTGGGCGGAGAAAGCGACAATGAGACATTGACAAAGGCTCGTTCTTTATATCAGAGGAGAAAAAAACCAGAAGGCTCAGTTCGCATTGGTAGAAAAAAAACATTACATCGACATCGCAAATCACGATATTGTATTGTCATTAATCGATTGTTGAAAAGTAACTAGTGTTCATATCCTAGTACCTTTAATGGACCCGGGTACAATAAATAATTATAAAAATAATTCGTTTTACAAAAGACATTAGAATTTTTTTCTCAACCTTAAGTAGTGTCAAATTAGAAAGATCATCTTTTATTTTTTTTCCGAGTCTGAGTGTGCGTTGATTTGACACCAAGTTTTAGTAGACCTTCTGAACGCATCCTTTTATTTTGTTTTAAATGATCACACCTGTTACCATGACAGAGGAGCGTAGGTGGAATAATAGAGAGAAAAATATACACTATTCAAACAAGTTATACCTACTTAACTAACGTTAGGTGTTTTGACAATTAGGTACAGTACACCAAGAGCTAGTGGAATTGCTTCACACATTTCTTTATACTCCACACATAAGTGGGAATGGTGAAGTATTGCTCTAACAATGATTATACTTAAAATTACGGATAATTCATTACTCATCAGTCTTGCTTGATTGTTTTTCTCAAGTATGGACTAGCTATATCTACAAAATTTTATGTTAGCGAATACTTCATTTAATTATTGAGTAGTTTGCGAACAATACAGTGTAGAACACTCAATTTACTATCGTTAGCTTTGTTGTCGGTGCATTTTGTTGCCGAATAATGATTGGGATTGATGTCTTATTTCAAAACAAGCTTGAAACGATTGGGTTGGGTCTAAAAGGTCACTTTTTATGTCTATGCGATGAGTTGATGGCCAGGTTAAACAAATGGAGACTTCTGTAAATGCATGTATAATTTGATTAAAGTTGATGCCATGTTTAGAAGTTGAGGTGTGACTTGTATTGGGTATTACAATAGCATTTTTTTGGTTTTCTTTGCAAGTTTTCACAATGGCTTTGTAAATACTTAGTAAATTATGTAATTGCACTTGCACCTTTCAAGATTTACTCAACCAAATGATTGAGCTGTGCAGGTGGCTACATATTGATCTGATACAATTTGAGCTCATCGACACGTAAAGAAGAAGACGAATTTTATAATTAGACTGCGAATTTATGACTCTGTAAATACCAAATTAATAATCAATTATTAAACATCGTGTTTAGATAAAATAATTCACTTAATTGATCATTATAAGTTATTATTGTTATTATTAAGTTATTTATTTACAAAAAAACAACAGACGGCAATAAACAATTACATCATGTTTTAGTGTCGCGTTCTCCGCTTCCAGCTCATCCCTTGCACCACACCCACTGCAGTATTTTTACATGGCGCAAGTGTTTTTAATGAATAGGTATTATATTAACTCGGAGGCAGGATTTTATACCATAAACCGTTGATGTCTTATTAACAGCGACCATCAGCTTATCTCGGTTTATTCGTGAAATATATGCAGCGCTAAAGGTTTTTAATTATATCGGTTTTTTATTACGTTTTTTGAGTACAACTATGTAGGATAGATTGCTCACGAATACTGTAGCAGCAGTGAAGGATCTAGGGCGTGCTTGATTTTATTTTATACTACATTGAACGAGATACAATGCCATGTTGGTTAAGTAGTCTCAAACGCGAATGCTGAGCATGAGGTAGTGGGTTGAATTCCCAGTCTCCAGGAGTTTGAATTTGTTCCCAGTTGATGACAATAGGCTCGTTTCCTATTACATGGGATTTAAACTTTACCTACTGGCGAACTGTGGATTTATTAATAGGTACCTACACCTCTGCATAACCCTTCGGGGATTACAGGCGTGATGTTATGTTATGAACTAGACAGCTCTCGATAGTCCTTAGTAAGGGTTAACCATATTGCGGAAGGCACTCCGGGCGCGGAAGGCACTCCGGGCGTCGGGGGTCACGCGATGACCTCCGGCCACCGTAGACGCGGGCCTGTGGACGGTGAGTAACGGGCTAGCTCGCCGTCCGGCCGTCGTCACGACATCAACAGACCGTGTCGGCGGCGCGTACGTGTTCCACGCGCGCCTCAAAGAGATGTCAGCAATATGGAAGGGGCCCGCAAGGGCCGACGCCTGTCGGGGCTGTGGATTATCGAAAGGTTAACGCGGCTCCGACACAAGGGCGAAGAAGGAACATGGGTTTGGTTTTTAGTCAGTAGAAGTCTGACACTCCCCTTCGCTCTGCCCAAGAGCGAGGGGGGTCATTCGATGATTTTCCACCCACCAAAAAAAAAAAAGGGTTAACCATATTGGTTAATCTATTTACTGCAAGTAATAGGTATTGTATCTTTGACTAGCACCTTAGTCTATTGGTTACTAGTTCCACTGCTGAGCAGGTCCTAGGATCTTTTCCCCAGTCGGGTAATGTGTTATTGGGTTTTCTATCTAGAAATTCTCAGTAGTGGCTCGGAGTTGTAACTTGATCGGTTGGTCACCAATACGCTCGCCCTTTGGCGATGCTATGTTTTTTTATTATTTTCTATGTAACAATTGGAATAAATTATGTGGGATTAGCTATGACTGACGTCTCTTGTAAACAATTTTCAGCACAATCTTTTAAGTTTTGCTCAAAGAATTGGGTTAATTCTTTAATCTTACAAGACATAACGCGCTACCTTTGCCTAGATTATGATTTGACCCACAAATAATAAAAGAGGCTGCGAATGACTTAACCACAGGTCTGTCCTTGAAAAGAAAAAGCCTTATAATTATCAAGTCGTAAACGTACTTCGCTGAACAGCCTAAAGTTTAACTAGACCTCTATAATTAACTGTTCTTCGGGAAGAGGTTAGACCATGGGTTGGTTAAGATCAAAATGCTGTTAAATTAATCTGGACACCCAAGCAAGGAGAATTTAATCTTTCATCAAATTGACACATTATGTCAATTCGTATTAACTTCTCTGTCTTCTGCTTTCTGTCCGGAAACACACTCTCTTTAGTTTCATCGTCTATAGTAAAAATGTAAAGCAACTTTATTTTTATAGGACCCAAATCTATTAAGACTTTATTGTTACAGTTTTTTTATTTATTTTTAAACAAACAACAATATTTGAAGAGCTCACATCCTTTTTTTTTGGGTGTTTGTGTTGTTATTGATAAACTTCGTTGTGTAGGCGATTCAATAACTTGTGAAGTGTGCATTTCCGCTTAAACAAAATGCCGACACACCAATATAATGAATATTAAAGAGAGCATCGTGTTAATCGTTCAGGGCGTAAAGAATTCGGCATATAAATTACCTACCGATTACCTTAACGCGTTATTAGTTGTCAGAAAATAGTTAAGAAACGAGAAAAATGGCCGCCAAGAAACCGTCTCTGTAATTAAAGATAATTATAATCTTTTAGGGTGTTTAGTAAAATGATCGATTCATGTGAAAGCGGTAACTAGTGGCAATAATTATACAACTTTATGGGTTTTTAAAGAACGTTAAAACGTTTTTTTTATCGCTTCTTAGTTTAACTAATTCGATATTAGTCCATTGATCGTAAAACGGGCTCATTGAGTTCCGATTTTTTTTAGATAAACTACGTTTGTAATTGCCACTTAAAGTCATAAAATCAATATCAGCATATTGATGTGTCACACACATCTGAAACACAGCATGTTATTAATTTTATTTTAATAAATTAAAGGCCTCTAGGTATATTTTTCCTATATTTAGTAAATTATACCAACATGCAGTGCATCGTTTACTTATTTAATCGTTTTATTGCGCTATTTTTTCAATAAAAAATCTTGGGTTGTTGTAAATGTTAACATAAACATTGGGAATGTTTTTCCTAGAATTGGTATTCTAAGTAGTCGTAGTAATTCTGCTGTTTATCTCGAAAATCAGGTCATTGTCATAGTTTCATTCATGCAATCAATAAACAAAGTGTCATACACAAATTCCCAAACACGACCACGCGGCATGAGTAGATCCAAAAACATTTTACGATTATTAAACCCCTCGATTGACAACCGGGAAGGCATTCTCGTCGTTCCCATATTTTTATAGCGTGTAAACCCGTCGGCGCTTTTTTATATCATCTCTTTTAAGTGACATAAATTCTAATACAAAGTCCATTTGTGTATCTCGGACGTCTTAAAAGGTATAGGGATAATCGTTTTTCTGCTTTTTACAAGGAACTCATTTCAATTATCGGTCGATTTGATGGGTATAAAACGCTATGGTATGTGTCGTGCGGACGGCGCCCCACAGCGGTCGGTAGGACGCCCCGTGTGTTCTTTTCCATTTTTAATTTCCAACACGCTAATTTAATTATGGAATCTTGTGTTCTTTTTTCCAACGCAGCTGTATCCTGCCAGTGGTTCATAATTTTCATAAGTTAACTGTTGTTATTCAAATCGATTTCTACGTTTTTGATGTAATTTTATTATTGATTATTAATTTTTATTATGATTTTTTTAGTAGCTTAATCCCTGAAATTATTGTTTAATTTGAATACGTTTTGGAGATGGTAATCCTTGATTAGAGGTATTTTTATGAAGTTTCATTTATTACGATCCTGCTCTTATCTCGAAGTGGCTATTACGAATGGATAAAATAATGTAAGTTGATAGGAATCTGTGTAGGTGTATCATAGTTGATTTAATGTGGGATAGTGAGATTAATTTTACAAAGTGGGCAAGGACTTTGATGTCTCATGACAAATTGTCCGAGTTTCAATGATAGCTACACGGAGCTATAAATGAATGGAGGAGTTCAACCATTTTTTTTACCTATTAAGTAACTAACGTATGAAATGATTTTTCAGACAAGTCAATTTATTCGAAATTTTAGGTCAACCTAAACAATAGTTAAACAAAGTAGGAACCTTTATTAAAAACTGAGCTTTAATTAGAAACTGAAACTACATATAGTTCAGTTATTCATGTTGTTTATGTTATTTAAATAACTTAGCTCAGAGTTAAATACACATCTAATGACTGAACAGTTCATCATCATAGTCATTTCAGCCAAAAGACGTGGTACGATGATAATGCTGGACGTAAACCTCCCCAAGTGTCGCTATATTGACCTGACTGGTGCATCTCGCAACCAGCCGATCCCGCAACCTTCACCAGATCATCGGTCCACACAGTGACGGATAATTCAACAAAATGTTCAGAACAACAATTTGAGTACAAAATACAAAATATTAGAACAAAATATATTTTCTTTTAACACTTGCCCCATCTCCTTTTAAAGCATCCTGGTTACTCGTTGAAAGGCACTGACGGAAGAATAATGTCAACTTCTCGCCTCGAAGATACTCGTACAACCCAAGAAACACTCGCTTTGTTTTTATTCCTTTTTGATACTAAAGGAATGCATTCTTTATAGTTTTGATTTTGTCCCGTTATGTGTCGATACGAAGGATATTAATTTATTGAAAGTTTTATTACAAATGTTGATACGTTTCTATAAAGAGTCGTTAAAGAAAATTATGAGCTTATGTTTGAATGGATTAGGCTTTTGTAGAAGCCGAAATGTTAATGTTAGGATTAGAATATGCCTCTAAAATCTGGTGGGAATTCGGATTAAGTAAAGAATTACGGCTAAGTTGGATTTATGTTAAACATTTTTTCTATAAATCATTAATCTAAAACTTTTGTATAAATATTGTATATAGCCAGGGCAAAAGAAAGCTAAAAAGCTAAAAATATAATTATGGGTGGGTCAAACTAAGGACCTCTTTTTTGGAAATGGTTAAAAGGACATAAATCTATTTAAATAGTGTTAAGATTTTAGCCCCGTTCCATAAACCAACAAACACGTAAAAAGAAAGCGAAATGTCGAAAACCCATACGATATATCACTCGTAGATTCAAAATCAAATTAAACCTCTCCAATGTACGGCTAAAGTGCCAAGAAAAGACAGATGGGCTCTAGTTATAACATAACAAGGAGGTTGAAACGATTCATCAAGACCTTGTCAATTACTACTGGCACACGATCATCTTGACACTGTCAATTTAATTAAAATTTATTTGACATTAAACCGCGGTGGCCATATTTGAAATTTAGAACTTGAATTTTCGAACGTGTTAGTTTTTCGAAAGTTCGAATTCTAGAAGTGTCATGTTTATCTATGAATGATTGATTGACTGTGATAATTACCGTGGAAGTGTAATGAGAGTATTGATATGAGAGAAATTGTTATCAGATTTAGATAAAGTCGTAATCGAGCATGATAATTTGAAGGCTTTCACTTGAAAACTACTTGATAAAGCCTTGTTTGAGATACCAGAAGTAACTTCACTACCTACAAATGGAAAGTAAGTACATTGTGTCTTATAGTAAAATGTATTAGGATTTACGCAACGGCAAAATTTTCACTTTAATTTCAAGCGCAATTAAATACGGATCCAGTGCTAAAAAGTAAGTACGTAGTAAGTTATGTTTTTTAGTTACGTCTGGTCGAAGAAAATCGTTTTACGAGGGTCTATCCAAACATACTCCTAGTTTTATAATCTACCAATAAAACTCCTCATAACTTACAAACAAACCGTGTGGCCAGACATAGTTACCAACAATTAATTTAATAACCACAATATTTTCTATTACGGACGCGTTATTCTGACACTTTCATAACGTAATATTATGGCAGTTTCAACACACTTACTTATATATTTCGATCATAACCATATCTTCGTCTAATAAACGAATGGACCAATGTTCATAGTTACTGATATTTATAGCCGTAAAATCATCTCACGGTTTGTTAATTTAAATTAAAAGCCGCGTAATTATAATGTTCGTAGTTCGATTCGATTTTCTTGTCGCTCAATGTATGATTTAAATGTCGGTGTGAAATTTTATGGAGTTGTGTAATATTGCTTTATGCCAGACAGAACAATCAGGGTGTAAAAGATTTTATGGGAAATTTTCATGTTTCCTTTTATAACATTCGACAAATATATTTTCGACAAACATAGTTACGTTTATGCTCGTAATGTTCAGTTCGTTGTACATTACCCAGACAGCTAGGCAACGCTAATTGTTTCTTTGCTTTTCACCATTTAGTCTTTGCTAATACAGTGCTAACTTTGTCGGCTGCGACACTCGTATTTCCTGCTTCAAACATTTTTCTCGGCACCATAATTAACCAAATCATGGCAGCAACACTGGTCAAAGAAGAACAATGGCTTCACTCGTGATCATTGAACCTTACATATTGACTTAGGACTCCTCGCACCTGTTTCAACGTAGCCATCACAACCAATTTTCTAATTTGTTAAACAAAGTCGTTTTGTTACACAGCCGGTCATGCAGTCGTATCTTCAGCCGCATTGAACCGCATATTTTCCGCTACTATTTCGTTAAGCCCTGACCCGTTTCCTGGGCTCAAGTTTCCACCGTATCTAGATTTAAGATCTTAGCTAGACTTTTTATCGTATTCGGCGATCTAGGCTTTACATAACAACTTCAAGTTCAGGCCGATGTTTATCGATACAGTCGGTACTTTGAGGTCGTGTGAATATTTCTTTACAGACGTTTTAAAATTTTATGGCAAGTATGAATATTAAAAATTTTGAATTACGACCCAGATTGTAGATACATAGTTATGTTTGTGAGTTTACGGGTTGTTTGTTACAGTTCAGTTTATTTCTTGCTGGTTCATGAATATCATGTTCATGAACTTTATGTTTAAAACATTTTCCGACGTCACCAAACAGAAGTGGTAAAATTTTCTGAACAAGAGTTTTATTGAGATAGTTTTAAAGAAAAGCCTCTACATCTATCCTCCCTTCTTTGCAACGTGAAGCGTATCTGTATGAACTTCCTCACAAAACAGATAAACCTGCGATCAGCCTCAATCAACGCTGGAACATAGATGCCAAAGGCAATACCCATATCGAAAACTACAAACTAAATTAAATGTCACACTATCTAATCCACGCCCAAGGGTGACTAAGCTTCTATAAAATCGCCATTTTAATTAGATTCAATACTATCTGGGATTTAAATGAAACCTTACATTAGCATTTCGTTGTATGAGACATGCACTTGCTATCCTATCCAATTTAAATAATTATCAGTATCAATTGCATTAAAGTAAGGAAAGAAAGAAATAAAAATCAACGTTGTATCTTATTCAACGTCGTAAGACTAGTGAGTACCAATTAGCAAGAATACATGCCAATGATGTTGGATATTTGTAAGGGGAATGCCACAATGTCGTGTTCTTATTCCGGTGAATTTTATTGCTTGTATGATGCGGTAGAAATTAAGCTTCCAACGGTTGCTACAAAATAGATATTTCCATTGAATGAAAGAGTCATCTTTGACAGTCATTATAGGTTACAGTTACAATGGCATAAAAGTCTGACAACCAGTGTTACCAAAGAGTATATTTCGTAGTACTAACTTAGTTGTCGTGGTCAGATAGGCAGTCACTTCATGTAAAATGCTGGTATTCAGCTGCATCCGGTTAGAGTGGAAACCGACCTCAACATAGCTGAGAAAAGGCTAGGCAGATGACGATTGAATCAAAGACTCTTTGAAGAATAACGTTCAGACTACAGAGAAACTCATACAATCAGTAGTTTCTGTTTTTGTTACCTGACCGAGCGCTAATATAATACTACTTTCGGTATGAAAGACGTCATATTTATATAACTTTTGCACTAAGCCTTTATATCGAAACCTATTTTATAGAAACAGCAATACCACAGTCCACTTTAATGTCTCAATAAAACAACACGACATTCCTTCTACGGTCATTATAGCAAAAAGAACATTGGTAGTCAATTTGTAATCGGCATGTCTTCGGCAAGCAAAAGTGTCGCTTTTAATGATAATAAAATACTTGGTTTATACTTCTCGAGTTTACAATTAAAGTAATCGCGAGTTTGTAAACTGTTTACAAGATTGAATAATTTTTATGAAATAAAAAAGAATACGATTTTATCTGAGAGCAATAACGCAGTATCTGATCTGTTTAAGCCTTTTACACACTATAAACTTTTTGCGTCGCTCAGCGTATTTTTTTGTAATGTTGCCTCTATGTCTGAGTGTTGTGTTTACTGTTGTAAGCTTTATTTTGCCAAGCTTGCGCGAAATTCAATTATCTTGTAGCAGCCGTTTTGTAATGGAATTTACATTTTTATTGAAGTTGACAAGAGGATGGTTCAGATACATACATATCATAACTTATAAAGTCAAGCATGTCTATTTGACTTTGTAGATTGCTTCTAAACAAACAGTTACAATAAATTTCCATTTACAATAGGAGAACTTCAACTAAATTATGTTAGACTTACACGAAATACACACAAAAAGTTATTGCAAGGATTAGTTCGAGTGTGCAGACATCTTAATAATTATGACATTTAGGTACTACTGTACTGTTTCGTACTAATTATTTTTTATGAGTTATAAAAATTAAGCAATTCATACTTTTCCGTACAAGAAACTTTTAATTGCCATATTTTTGTATTTATGTCATATTCACTCAGGAGAGCAATAATTTACTGTAAATTATGTAAAATTGATCGTCGTTAAGATAAAGGCGAATGTCAGTTGTTTACCGCGGAACTTCTGCGCCTGAAAATATCTTATACAGAGTGGATATTTGCTACGATAAAAATAACAAACGGTAATGATGCCATCCGATTAAAAAATAGGATTGAAACGTAATTTGACAGGTGTCAAAAATAAAGTCTGAACATAAATGACTTACTTATAAAAAGATTGATTTATTTGCTGTGATATAAACTTGCCAGACTTGTCCATTTATTAAAGTTTCACTTTTTCTACACTCGTAACATATATTAGTATGTCCTATCATTTCTGAAACACCGCTCTAATATTTATTAGAAGGCGTAGCAAACGGTCAATTAAATCGGACATAACGCGAATCAAATGAATGCTAAAGACTTGGTGGCTATTTGATAACACGCCCTGTCTCTGATTTAAAGACATTTTGTAATATGAACAGAGAAAGTTTATTAGCGACCAGACTAATTCGTTCCATTGATATTATTGTGTAATTTCTTTATGTAAATTGAGGGATTGGTCCATTTGTATGGATTACATTCCTTTCGTAATTTGAAACTTTTTTTTTAAATCTAGAGTTAGCATTGTTTTTTTTAAACGGAAACTTCCGATTCGAATGTATTAAGGCGATGGCTGTCACATTATTGTTGTTCTTGATGTCAATTGTGACGTTTCTGACAGTTACTTATTGTCAAATAATACAATGAGAAATGGCGGAAGCGGTGGGATTTTTATTGTTTTAATATTAAATATTAATTGAATTTCATTCAAATACCTTTATTATTTGAAATTTATTTAAAAACCTTATAAAGTGACTTATGCATCATAAAGTTTATGGTTAGAAAGTTTGTAAGTTAATCAATCGCAAAGTTTCTCTGCCACTGACATGCGTCTGGGCACTTAAAAGTTGAAAAAAGAACATCTTTCCATTAAAAGCGTATTAGCACAGTAGGCAGCTGGCGGCCGAACAAATGGTCGTCTTAATGAAGAAACATGAGCTGAGATTACGGTAGCGTATAAAATAATATATTATTTTAATCAAACCGTTCTGGGCACACAATTGTCTATAGGGCCATTAGTTTGCAACAAGTTCCTGGACAATACAGACGTTGCAACAGGTTCGATGTGAAGCATAATTGATTCTGTAATAAAATTACTATTGTAGGCTGTGTCGTAAAACATGAAGACAAAGTTGTTAAACATGAGATGAATAATCTAATACCAGAACGAATATTCGAGACAAAAATCGATAAAACAATTTGTGATCGTGTCAAACAACACTAAACCAATAATCGGGAGGATTACACGATCTCTAATAGATTGTATTTCAAAACAAATATTGATGAAGATCAAACAAATTGTTTGGAAACAAAACACGAGCAGACGTACAAGAACAATGCGGAAGTGAGCAATCAATATCAAAATCAATCCGTTAATGATCACGAAATAAATAAACGATAATGAAATGAATATTTAGCTCACTGGCTAACACGAACTTGAGATACCGATCCCGAACTATCACGATTTGATGGACAACTCTCATTAGCATTGTTTATTTTCTTTTCAATCAATGTTGTAGATACTAAAGGCGCCAGTTCTACGACTGCATTATCACACCTTATTTTTCTTATACCCATCATCCTTTTAGAAGGCCATTGTAAGAATTCTAAAGCGGCAAGTCAAGATGTTATAATAAACATTACTTTCACAGTAAATCATGTTTATATTTTTCGCGAAACATTTTATGGTTACAGAAGCTATAAAGATATCGGTGGGTATGTTAAATAAGTCTGAATTTACAGTAAAATATTCTTTAGGTTTTTTTGTTGTAAGGAGATATTGAGACGTAAAGATCGTGAGTGGAGGTAAGACAACTTTATTCTAAGAGCTGTATTTTTCTGCCTCTGACATGAAAGGATTACGACATGAGTAGTTAGCCTTAGGCTCGGTTTGGAGATGGGTTTATCTGTTTGTCAGGCCCACATTCCATGTCCAAATAAGACAATATATTAAATTGCAGTCATTACTCAATCAACATTTCTGTCTGTTTGGTTAGATTTATAGGCTTTTAAATGAATTTGTACTGGCAGCTTCTGTTCCATCGAATTCCAATATGGCAATGTTTTTCTAGCTTTATTTTATTACGTTTACTGTCGGTTTGATATTCAGATTAAGCCGCGCTTGCCTAGGTTGGTCTGTGGATGTGTGTAATGTGGGGTCACCCAGACCACCCATTACTTACCGAGTTTCCTTCGTGCCTCGGAAAGCACGTTAAGCTGTCAGTCCCGGCCGTGGCAGTGTCTTGAAAGTCTGATACTAGTCATAACAAGGGATATCGCATTACCTAAGACTAACAGTGTTGTGGTGGTCAGACAGGCAGTCGCTCCTTGTCAAATACTGGCTTTCAGCTGCATCCGGTTAGACTGTAAGCTGACCCCAACAAAGTTGGGAAAATACTAGGCAGACGATGATCAGTGAGTAAATTCCATAGTATTATAATATGTGGTATTATTATGAACTCACTGGTTTTTTACTGTCCACACAAGCCGTCAACTGTCTTCGCTAATAATGTAGCAAAGGAACTTTTCAAACAATCGGAAGTCTTTACCGTCTCCATTCATATTTACATTGTACCTGACAATAGCTGCGTTTGCTGTGTCCAGCATAACTTTGTCCATGACACGAATACCAATACCGACAATAGGGGTTTGTCCGTCGGTATGTGAAGCACCAATGTGCTGTTAAGATGGCCCTGTTAATGCTTGTAGGAATTAACACTGCTTTTGCAAGCCTCTATTATTCTTTATGTCTTCATTCTACCTCCCTAAAGATTTGACGGCCGCTTTACGTATCGGTCTGCCTTTCGGAATATTTTTATGAGTCAGTTCTCGGAGTATTTTAAAGCTTTTGTGCTTCACTTTCATAAGTAGAAAATTGGCAGTTATGAGCTCTTGTATTATTCTTTGAAATATGCATGAAGTCTGTATTATTTCTCTTTATGTCCTCTTTCTTCAAAACATTTGTTTCGAAGCTTTTGTCGGAAAGTTATAAATCTGGAAGTGCACCGCTGTAACCTAATTCTCATAAGTTCAATGAGACTAGAGACAGTAGTTCGACGCCACTTACCATTAAATCTTCTTCTTTTATAGCCAACGACCATACAATAGCTTTTATTGTTCGAACTTTATTGATACCTGAAATTCTTTTGTGAACTCCACTGGTTATTATGAATGATGATGCTGCAATAAATTCTGCAAGACCAACTCCGCAAAATCCGCCATTACCGTACAAACGATAGATTAATACTGTAACGTCCCCCTCGTAACTTAACTACTAGTTGGACGTGATGAAGCCTAATGATACAGTTGACAAAAGTAGCGTCCTTATCAAAATGAAATCTTAATTGATCCGACTATGAATTCATAAAACAATTTTAATTGTCAAGTTTTGCATAAAATGCATTGGAAATAAATTGTTCACGTCGAGAGTGGACATCGTGAGATGACGTGGGAGGGGGAGCCGTCCGAAGCGACAGCGCAACAAAATGTCACTTGGCAACTTGTTGAACAATATTTATTCAATACCGACTTGAAAGATGGACACTCGAAACTCTTGTGCAGGAAATGGTTAATGACATTCAGTTCTTAGATACACAATCATGGAGTATGTTAATATTTCCTCAGTGCGCTACGCCGTACGCGCTCGTCTCGGCTCGGTCACGGTGATCAATTAATTGAATAAAAAAGTTTGACAAATTAAGGCAGTCTGTTCGGCGGTCTCTTAAAGAGACGTGGTGATGGTGCAAGAGGCAAAAAAGCTTGATACAGTTGAAAGTGTGATTGATGGACGAGACGGCCGCACACTCGTCAAGGACGCCGTAATTGAATTATGATACCAAAGTTATTTCGTACTTAGACTTTGTCAACTTTTTCATGTGTCGGCGGCATAAAGTTCAAAGTGCGTTTCGTTAGGTGCATTCTTCGTTTGTCCGGCGCACGTCGGAAGTTCAAGTAAACCGGGTAGTGGCGGGATTCCATTTGATCATTAATTTGCCTCGCATCAGCTGCACAGAAGTGGTTGCGCGATATGCAAAACAATCGAGATACAGCGGAGAGCGACTCGAGAATCTTTGTCATTCGGTGGGCGACACACAGGGGACGGCCCAGTGATTGCGCACTAACATTAATTCAAAAACGAAAAAGAATATTGAGAAAACATAAAAAACTTAGCAATGCTTGAGTATGCTAATCGTCGATAGCTATTCATACAAATATCATTAGCGAGATGCATGTTGAATTAATTCCAAACAACTCAGTGAGCACAATAAGTGTTCGGCGACCGTTAGTCGAATGTGTGCGCCGAACCGCCGAACAAGAAGAACATAGGCGTATAGTTGTCGACTTGATGTTAAATTTCGCTTGTTTAACGATTACACTGCTGTGTTTTTGTCATTGTGTACATACCGTAACATGCTAATTATGAACAAAGTCTGTGACACCAATGTGTGTTTGGCTTCACGTAATTAATTACATACTCGTACATACATACTATTATTATTTATTTATTTCAGACACAGTCCATAAAAATTAAAATTACACAACACACAAATGTAAAACTAAAATAATCAACACAAATCAAACTTCACATACACATTAGTTATATATTTCATCATGAATTTCGAGCGCACTTAAATCGAATTAAAATTATTTGGAACACATTAAAATAATCAACAAAAATAAAATCACACAAACACAATAAAAATTAAATAATCAACAAAATACTATGACATTTATTTTTGTACGTAAGAATTAGGAATGTCTCGTTGGTCTAGTAGTCGCAAGTGCAACTGCTGATCATGAGGTCCTGGGTTCGATTCCCGGGTCGGGTAAAGTGTTATTGGGTTTTTCCGTCAGGAATTTCTCAGTAGCAGTCACGGAGTCTGAATTTGTGACGGTGATGGCAGTAGGCTCGCCACATGCATGCATGAATGTAGACTACTACATGGGACCTTCTTTTTTAGGGTTCCGTAGTCAACTAGGAACCCTTATAGTTTCGCCATGTCTGTCTGTCTGTCTGTCTGTCTGTCTGTCCGTCTGTCCGTCCTCGCTTAATCTCTGTGACCGTTAGCACTAGAAAGCTGAAATTTGGTACCAATATGTGTATCAATCACGCCGACAAAGTGCTAAAATAAAAATTGGAAAAAAATGTTTTATTAGGGTAGCCCCCCTATATGTAAAGTGGGAAGTGATTTTTTTTTAAATTTTAACCCTAACGTGTGATATATTGTTGGAAAGGTATTTAAAAATGAATAGGGGTTTACTAAAATCATTTTTTGATAATGTCAATAATTTCGGAAATAATCGCTCCAAAAGTAAAAAACAAAGCGTCCCCCCCCCTCTAACTTTTGAACCATAAGTTTAGAAAATACGAAAAAAATCTGAAAAGTAGAACTTTATAAGGACTTTCTAGGAAAATTATTTTGAACTTGGATGGAAACAACAGATGGAAACTGCAGTTAACCAATATAATTTGGTCCCTGAATCGTATGAGCGCCTATACAATCCAGAGGTCAAGTTTCATTGGCCCGTATTTCAAACAAAAAAAGAATTATTACTACGGAACCCTACACTGAGCGTGGCCCGACACGCTCTTGGCCGGTTTTTCTTTCAAATGTTGGTGTACTAATAGGTACACCTTTGCCTATTCCTTTGGGGATTACAGGCGATGTTATGATTTTATGGTTAATAGGTACATACATACGATGACATTATTATTTTGTGCGTTTGGAATTTTATGTTCCAAACGCAATAGTTATTGAATGACTTGTATGCGCACAAGCCTCTGGATCGGCTGTTAATTGAATTTCCTTTTACGATGTTACTGTTAAATAATTATGTAAGTTGAATAAAACGTTTATGGGGTGTCGATATTGTTTCTATTATTTGATTTTGTAATTTAATGTATTTGATTAAAATTCTGTTTGAACTAGGAGCTTTCAGCTTACTGTTGTTATAATTTTAGTTTTATTGCTTACATAAATTAATATTTACTCAATACGGTTAGCAATAAACATGGCGTAAATACTTAACTGATAAGTGGGTCAACCAAACCAACTACTAAATTGAGTGAAAGAGTACATTTAGTTACTTTTTAATTTTTTGGGTCAAGGCTGCCACACCTTTTCAAAACCACTGCAAGTCCTGAAAGCCAGAACAGCAGTGTCGACCACCAGAAAAGCGCGAGACATTGAAGCTCGACAAAGTCCCAGAGAAACAATTTAACCGACTTGGATCCCGGAACGAAATTAATCAGAAAATAATTACGAAGTCTTAGGAAAAACATCATTTCCACGTTAGTAACTTACTTAATTACCTACATATTCTCAAAGTGAGTAGGTATGACCTATTACCAGACATTCCAGCAAAACATTCCCTAAAAAGTTTTCTTTTAAATATCAAGAAGAATCTCTTTTGACCCCAGTGTGTTTCCAGCCTGTGATAATTCGCGGCGGTGTTCAAAGCATCGAAATACCGGTGCGATATCTCCGAAGACGACGGCGCCCCCGTGCGGCGTAACTTAGTACTGCACATGTTACTTTTGTGCCGATTACTGAGTAATGTGACAGGTGGATATGTCACTTAAGGTAATTAGTGATTGGAGAGGGCAGAAGGCGGTTGTTTTGTGTAGTTTGTCATCACCACTTATACATATTCTATATTCGCAACTGCCTCCGTGGTCGAGTGGTTTAGGCGTTTGCCTTGTGACCCGGTGGTCGTGGCTTCGATTCCCACGGGACGCATTCTTTGTGAAGTTGTTTCCAGTTTGGTTAGGACATTGCAGGCTTGAATCACCTGATTGTCTGATAAAAAGATGGTTCCGTGCTTCGGAAGGCACGTATAAGCCGGTGGTCTCGGCCGCCAAATGGCGGTCGTCAAACCATGTCAGAGGCCCTTGCGGGGGTTTAGAAACTCTGACACTAGGGTGTCTGGGGTCGTTAGACCTTACTGCCCACACGATAAGAAGAAGAATTCGCAAATTGGTATACTTATCATCTGTCTAGCGTTTTCCCAACTGGATAATACCCCTTGGTAGGACTGGTTGGAAGACTTTCAGGTCGCTGGGTACCTCTAACGACTGTTAAAGATCAGCATATGATAGCCGGACCCTTTCCGAGGTACGGAGGAAACTCGGTGGTTACCCAACCACGGACCAGGCTAGGTCAGTATGGCTGTTCTTATTGAGCGACGAGCTCTTCCAGTCAAAAATTGGTGTACTATTTCAGTAATTCAGTAGTATTAAATAAAGTTATCAGACGAAAAGGGTATCATGAAATATTAATTGCACTTTCTTAGCGTATTTTGTTAAAGAACTCTTGGCCCGTTTTCCCCAGGTTGGCCATAAACGAACAGTTATCGCTTTGTGAAGAGTAAAGAGTCAATAAAGTCTGTCAAAACTAGACAGATAGCTCCTCTTATCCCGGAAGATATGAAGTTTGTATCACAAACAGCAATGCTTAAATTACCGATAGTAGGAACTGACGGATGCCCGCGTCGGGTTTATCTTGGCTTACATATTCATAGACATACTTAGGATCTCCTTTATCAAAGCGTCTACTAGATAGAAGCTGGTTGCTTTATAAGTCGTGTTAGGGTATTGGCTGGTTTTCATATCTATTACTACTATGTCTCGTCTGCTTTCTTGGTCTTGTAGTCACAAGCACGGCTGGTGGACATGAGGTTTTGGGTTCAATTCCTGGGTCAGGCAGTGTTGGTAGGTTTTTCCGTCATGTTTTTTCAGTAGCAGCCTTGGTGTTTAGATTTCTGACTGGTTGATGTCAATATTTCGTCACATAATACAAATAAAACATAGGTAATGTGACGAAAAGTGGGTGTACTAAAAGCTATACCTCTGCTGTTATCTGCTACTATGCAATAATAAAGTTTAATGATCACAAAAAATATACAAGATTGGTGGCAAAAAAAGAGAAAAATGAGTTAAATTAAGTGCCACTAACTAATATAATAATAATAAACTGCTGACTGATGAAGAAGAAGACATGTTGCACCGGATTACTCCTTGACTATTGGGAATAATCCGGTGCAACATGTCCGGTGCAACAGTCCCCTCTAGCCCTGTCCTCCGGGGTGACAGCTGCGAATTGTCTTCCCAGTTGTCACCGGGGTGACAATTTGGACCACAAATAGATGATGATGAAACAGCTGACTGAAATAAGCAATAACGAGGTGTCTGTAAGTTTCACTTAAATTCTCAGATGGCATAAAAGAAAATTCTTTTAAATTAAGTTGTCAAAGAATATCTAATAGATACACATGTTCCTTTTGAACCCGGAACATTATTTTACATAGAACAAGCTTCTTTCGACTAGAGCATACAGTCATTTGTTTTTAACTTGTCACATCGTTCGAATTTGAACTCCCTACCAGCAATAAATATTAATAATCGTAATAAAAAACGAAACAAATCGTTAACCTATCGTGTTTAAGTACATTGCAATGTTTTTTCACTCAAATTTATTACGTGTACGATGCGTTTAATATTCCCTTCGCGTGCTTAACTACAAATTGATATCAGTTCTAAATCGACAATGTATAGTGTTTTGGGAATACTAAGACGAACACACCAGTTGCGGTCGTATTGTGAATACAAATAAGACGTTATTTTGGAAGAACTATACATTTATAATTGAGGTCGGTAGACGTGTGATTTACCTTTAAATTGTTCTATCGCTGGTTGCATACAAATATTTCTCGTAAAGATTAGATGATGGACACTTTTTATGTCTTTTGGAAGGATTTGACAATGAATTGAAATGAATGGATTTGAGTCATAAAAAAACCTCTGTGACAATTCTAAGTTTTCCTGCAGTCGTTTCTCTGGAAAATTCTGGTACCTATTGGTTTTTAGGTATAAATATACTCTTTAAATGCGAGTGGAATCCGTCTGCAGTATCTATTGCGCAATTCCTTTTCCAACACTCTACGTTCGTGCTTCACATCTCGATCGATGATCACATAAAAGTGTTATTAGAATATTATCTATATTCTCTTCTTTTTTTTATCTTTGATGGCGATTACCAAACGGATATTCCACAAATAAAACAAATGTCTGAAAAAGGTGAAACATGGTGCTAATAAAGTGTGAACTCCGAGTTCATCTGTCAAATTGTAGTCGTAAAATTAAAACACAACACACACCTTCTAATTAATGATATTGGATTCTGTTGCTAAGTCTACAGTAGCACAATGGGCAAAACAACGTCACAATAAAAGGAATGCCATAAAACTACCATAATTGACCGAAACGATCTAACATTATAATATGTTGATTGTAAACTCGCAAATTTACATGTCATTTTGTCCATTCGAGTTTAATTGTCTGCTTTTTTTGCTTGTACATTTCCAAAGAGACGTGAGATCGTGGATGTCGTAAAAGTTTTGTTATTTTTTTGTGAAACAAATAATAATTGCACAGCTTGATTGGACGGTTGATTAAAATATTAAGCAATAACTTATGAATATTGTTATTCATGACGTATTTTCTATTGCTGTCGTGCCACACGCTCTCGTAAATCCATTAAAATTTTATTGGAGAGCTTTTATGCCTCTCGTTTTTTTTTTCACATTAGAGTTTTCTGTGTGTCGTTCTAGAACTAAAAATATTTTAGACAAAATTAAATTATTATAAAATGACCCAAACAGGAATCTTCGCATTCCAAACATGAAACAATAAAAAAGATAATGAAAATTCCATAAAACCAGCTTATGTCTCCTACTAGTTTCTCAATTACCATAAATGTACAATAAATTATTGTTTCGACAAATAGTTATTAGTATATACCCGGTATCAGGCGTAGCATCTCCGGAATTTGCAGTAATATGTCAAATAAAATATAATTAATTACCCACATCTTTGTTTTTCACATAATTAACAATTTAAATTAGGTAGAATTGGTGACGGCTATTAATGTCGTATGTCCTGGTTATTGAAATCGAAATTAAGTTTCTTTGGGTCAGATTTTTTTGTTAGACCTTGTCAACACACTTCCCTGTAGTATAACTAAAAATGTAACATAAAAAATCAAAGTACAAAGTGGCTTTAGTTCGTTATATGAGTTTTCTGAAGAAAATCAATCGTATGAATTTTTTTTTAATAAATCTAAAACAATAATTTATTCCATTAGCAAAACCATCATATTTTCCATTTCATATATTTCCATAAATCACTGCTTACTAGACCAATATATTCAGATATCAAACTATATATATATTTTCGGTAGCAAAATTCAATGCAAGAGATGATATATATTGCTGATTTGCCTTTACGCATTTGTTCCATTTCCACAAAGGCATATGGAAATAGGCGTATTTGTGTGTTAGTTTTCCTTGTGAAAACGGCATGGGCGCAAGAATACCGTGTAACGTCTACTAAATAATACTTTCACTATACAACAATGAGTTCTAACACTGAACTGTGTTAGTGGCAACTTGTGAGGTAAACTAAACTGGCGGTATGGAAGGACTAAGAAAATTTGTGTAGAAAATTATTAAGTAATGTGGAATGTCTGTAAGACACACTGTGGTTACAGAGAAATGAAAGTAAAATGAGTTTGAAGTTATAAAATAAAAAGTGCCTCCTACATTTATAAGTAACTAGCGGACGACCCGTGGTTTCACCCGCGTAGTTCCCGTTCCCGTGGGAATACAGGGATAAAAAGTAGCCTATGTTACTCAGGGTGAATGAAGCTTTAGGCTGCCTGTCCACTGAAGCGGGGCGAGGCTGCGGAGCAGAGAAACGGTTAAATATTAACCAATAGGATTGCATACTGGGAGCGGAGCGAAGATTTTATGCAATCCCATTGGTTAATTTTTCTCCGTTTTTCCGCTCCGCAGCCTCGCTCCGCTTCAGTGGACAGGCAGCCTTATAATGGTGATTTTTTGTAATCAGCGCAGTAGTTTTTGAGTTTATTCATTACAAACATACACACAAACATACAAATCTTTCCTCTTTATAATATTAGTGTAGATTCCTGAAATGCAGCTATCCATTTTTTTTTTTCAAATAACCTCTACAACTACATATTTCACAATCAACTTTATGAAGGTCTACACAAAGACCATATTAGGTAATACATAATTTGACAATAAATTATAGAAAACAATGTATAAATCTATATTAGGTTAAGGCTAAAGAAAGTGGAACCATTTTTCAAATGGGAAACTTATTTATTTTTCTTTGTTCTCGAATTCTTGATTTCTAAACTGACATTTGCATTAGTTACGATGTCGTTTCGATTCGTTTCGTTTCCGATAGTCGTAAACGTAACTCGATGGTCGTTATCGATTCAATTCGATAGCTCGCTATGCTTCTGTTTTTAATATTACACTTTGTAATATATTGCTGGCACTTCCCACGAGTCACATTCTTGTTGAATCAGCTGATTAACATTATGTCTTGAATTGAAAGTTGGAGGCAATGGACTACTGATGTTACAGTTTTATTGATTTTTAGTTTGAGGGGTTTATGGTATGTAAATTATGTTAATTTTGTATTAATGTTCGTGCTTGCACCAGAGTCACATGAATTGATGAATATCGATTAATTTTCTCTGATTTAATTTCCGAATTACGGATTCAATAAATTTGTGAATTTTCAGAATACCATGCAAAAGCCTTAAATTCACTAAATAAATACTATTTCAGGATCATATATAGCCCCGTCGGGGCCGCGGTATTTTGTACTAGATTACGTGGCCTCGGCGCAAGGGCAAAGAAGGAACATGGGTTCGGTTTTTAGTCAGTAGAAGTCTGACACTCCCCTTCGCTCTGCCCAAGAGCGGGGGGGGGGGGGGGGGGGTCATTCGATGATTTTCCACCCACCAAAAAAAAAAAAAGGATCATATATAGCACGTAACTTTGTTAAATTTTAGTTTACCACTTTTGGAAAAATACGTAAAGTCAGGAGGTTTTATTTAGTTTGATTGTAATAGAGAACCGACCTATTACCATCTACGGGACATGAATCCTTATCCGCTACTAAGAAAACAAACTAACTACATATTTACAAAAATTAAGAGATTATAACATTTATAATGAAACATAATTCACGTATGACTAAAATACAATACACAAAGAAAATCAAGTTCGTATTATTTTGTGTCTTGATTTGTAGAATACAGTTATGTTACAAGGGAAGTATTTTATTAGTATTTCCTTTTTATCTTACTTTTATCCCATTAACGATGGTATATTGTCTGCTGATGCAAAAATGGAAATATATCGAGTTGGCCATACGCGTTGGTATTTCCTGTGTTTCGAATTTGGTGCGTTCTTATGTCTTAAATTATTCCTTAAATGATACCTGTGAATATACGTTAGTAAACTATTGTTTAAAAAAAAAAACTATGTTTTTTTTTCTGTAAAATTTGGTATACTTCTAGAAACAATTTACGATTATCTAAATACTGAGATACGTGTGTCGATCGTTTCATTGCTAAATATTTTGCACACTCGTAAATCAAAACATTTTTACCTAACCACAAAGTGCGTCATCGCAATTTTATCAATATGTTTGGTACCGATTAGAGACTCCGATAATTATATCAATTAAAACCGCTGCACGTCCAACAAATTAACTAGTAATTAAACGGCGCTTAGCTGTTTAATCGAGGAAATTAACCTATAATCTACCAGCTGTAATTGCGTTGCGTACATGGCATGCGCATGCGTCGAAAACGGTATTTCCTAACAGAATGTTAGGTTAGGTTAGTTTCCTTCGGTAGAGATTCGAAATTAACATAGACATGGTCTTTGGAACGTCATTGTGGTGGGACCCGTCAGTTGTATGTACAAATATATTGGTATGTGGTCAATTTCAGGCTGACGCCGAAGCAGATTAGTCGGCTTTCGCCACATGAAGCCGAAAGTTTTATTAACCTTAAGAAATTTAGTTTAAGATTGGGTAAGAGAAAACCACACAATTATTTTTTTGAAAACGGTTAACGAGATGATTAAAATTACCTTGCAACTTATCAATGAATAACAACACTTTAACATTACGCACTGTCTAAAAAAACCTTTACTAGAAATGTTCTTGGGCCCAAACTTTTTCTCTTTTTAGCCGAAGACGAACCTTTGGCCGGTATTGACCAAAGCCGAAGCTTCGGTCGGTCACTAGTATTGGTCAAGGTGCCTTAATGAATATTCATAAGTCGATAGCTCCCAGAGTTGTCGATACTTATACTGCATAGAACACGTTGGCTGTAAACCAATGGTTTATTACCGCTAAATGTTGTAAACCCCGGCTTTGATTTTATTGGTATCGGTATTGACATTAATAGTAAAAAGTTTAAAATATGCCGTGAATTACGTTTTACGATTAATTTTCTGGAATTAAATGTCGGTATTAAATTACAACGAACTACTTTTTTTGGTAATAGGTATATTCTACAACGTTATACTTTCCTTGTTAAATTAAAGTAAGTTCAATTTATAGTTACAATATTGCCTACTTGTTCTTCTTAGCGTGCTGATAAAAATTCAAATTGACTCAGCCCAAAGTTTGCCAACGAGTTTGACATTTTCCATCAGCTCCTGTGATGTGCAGATAGGAGAGCACGTAGGACACGATATCAAGTGTCCCAGCGTTCGTGGAGCAACACCATATTTACATTCGGGCAGGCAGCTTTTCCTTACTTCGGCCAACCTGTGTCCGGAGTCTATTTAAAAATAATCTACTTATAATTTTATATTAATTCATATTGACATTACTTAAAACTATGCTCTTAACAAATATCATTGATTATTTCCGTACATTATGATGTAAGTAATTTATTGCCACACACGTACATTTGTATGACTACCTTTAAAACGGTGATCACTGCAAGACAGGTACAGTCACTACCCAGAATGTTCTGACCTCTCTTCTCACACCACTTGCTCTCTTTAGGGATCAGATAATGCTGGGTACTGACTGTACAATCTCTAGTCATCTCAGTATGTTAATCAAAGTTGGCGAAAATAAATATTTGTGTTTATCTTATACTATCCTACAAGTTTTATAAAAGCCGAGGTCCGGATAAAACCGACTTGGAGACGAAAGCCCGTTTTAATGAAGAAATCTCAGTGCCAACTAAATCCTCACCTGAGCTTAATCCTCGGAATGGTGGATAAAGATCATTTGAATTTTGTACATGTTACACAATTTTGTGACAGGTCTTTGTTTTTTTACCCGACTGCGCAAAGCAAAGAAGGGTTATGTGTTTATCAGTCTATGTATGTATGTATGTATGTTTGTTCCTATGTGGCACTGTAGAGGCCAAACGCCTTGGCCGATTTTGATGATCCGTACGTCAATCGATTCGTCTTGACCTCGCGAGTGTCACTAAAAACATTACAATAAACAATACTCACTAAAGTAACAACTAGTCGCCATATTGTCAAAATGAAAAAAAAAAAAATTTGACGCACCACATCAAGTGGGGTATCGTTGAATAGGTATTTGAAAATGAATATTAGGTTTCCTTTATCATTTTTCATTTTATAAAACCGTTTAGGATATATAACGATTTAAAGTTATTAGAACAAACAATATCGCATTTCTTACTTATAACCGGATTTTTTTACGTGTACGGAATGAATATAAAATCGAATCGAAATCTACCGTCTTATAATAGTAATAACGAAGTTAATGAAAACTGACTAAAAAGTGTTAAATAAAAAAATGTAGTTAAAAAACTAAAAAACCCGACTGAAAAAACGGAAAAGCAAAAAACAAGCACATTTTAAATTAAACAAAACTTGGAAGCAGGCGGGGTTCATTTGAATATTAAATTATGAAATGAAAATAGAATGGACCCCGCCTGCTTACAAGTTTTGTTTAATTTAAAATGTGCTTGTTTTTTGCTTTTCCGTTTTTTCAGTCGGGTTTTTTAGTTTTTTAACTACATTTTTTTATTATATATACCTGCTTTCATTTGTCTAGTTTTTGATGAAAAGTTAGTACCTACTTAGTGGTCTGTGAATCTCGTGACGTGTCGCAATCGTTATCGCACGCAGCGAACGGCAAGCGCGACAATTTCCATTGACGGATTTATTTTATTTTAGCCGTTTTATTTACGTAAAAAGTATTGCGTACAGAGAATGTACTTAGTTTACATTGAATTAAAGTAATAGTAATTAAAAACAAAAAAAAAGTTTTTTTTCTGTGGAATATGTTTGATAACAAGGAATCGAATGCACCCCGCTGACCCTTACGGTATGTAGGTATCTATGCTTGTTATGTCTCAACATAAATATCTTCGTCACCAAACAAAATAAACCTCATAAAAAAACTGTCTGGGAGTACATTAACAATAGAGTCAATAGCAGCGAATAACATCCTTAGAGATTGTAAGATAACTTATAAGGGTTCATTTATAGAGAGGAATTGGTCATATCTATTCGACTGATGTAGTCACTTCCGTAAGCAGGAAGTACCTGTTCCAACAGAAAAACATTTCCATCACTATCTGCATAATAAAGAAAGATAAAGCATCTACTTACCTTTCCTTGTGACTCAAAAACAATATAATTAATTTTCTTTTATCTCAGTTAAAATGTCGCATTTTTTAAAGTTTTCACCGTCATAGTCAGCCTAGTTGACGTCAAGCAGTCTGACTAAACCGTTCTATTCAAGAATATGTTCCTCTAAAGACCTAATTCATCATGATACTGTGACATGTGTTCGGAGAAATTAAACATCACCTAGATTGAGTGCATATTTTAACTATGAGATGAGAATTAGTCATCTTAGTTAGAACATTTGATAATCCTCCTAATGACATGTGCACTACGAAATTATCTATTACAAAGGAAGCGTGTTTTTAAGTTCAGATACTGTGTCGCTTATTATAACGTACTATGGCGGTCTTATGCGCCTGATCACCACTAAGCTCATTTTTGCTTGCACTCAAGAAATAGAATCGCTCGCTAGCCCGTGGCAGCGCCTCGGCACGATTTAGGCGAATTTTTTTTTAAATGATCAGGCGGAACTGTCTTCGATCGTACATAACATAAGACAACGCATTCAAAATCACATTTTGCCATTTATGCTTAAGCCCCATGTAATTGGGGACGAGCTTATTGCTATCAACCCGGCAAAAATACAGAATCCGTGGCTGGCTACTACTGACAAATTGATGATCAGCAGTCGTGCCAGCTACCACTAGACCGATGAGGCAGTCACCACGTACAATAAAATCCTTATATTTTGTCTCATGAAATTGAAACCTAAAAGTAATTTTTAGCTTGATATTTGGTGGACTTCGACTATTCTTCGTTTTCATTTTCTCGGCTCATTTATGGCGACCCAGAACGCTCGTTTTACTATTCAAACCAATTAGTCAAAATACATTGAAATTCTAATAAACCAGAAGCCAAACTAGGCAACGAGTGACGTCTGACCTTCATAGTCTTTATCGACTAACAATTAACAACAAAATACCAACAACAGTAATTCTAAATCTAGAAAATAGCTCAGCAACAATCAAATCGAAACTCGCGTGACTTTGAACGTCGGTAAACGGGGTTGGGGTCACTCAATTAATCCAATTCACGAAGCCTTTCCAACGTTTTATATCTACACAATTCGTGCCCTTTCAACACTGTGTTCTTAATTCGATAGAGTTCAGTGTGCTTTACTAATTTAGGTTCAGGCTTGGTCGAGATTTTCAGGATGTTCTGTAGGTATTCCAGCTACGCTGTGTTTCTGATTTGATAGGCTGTTTAAACGTATAATTGGGTTTAGTTTTGATTCAGTTTGTTAGAAAATTATTGGATTGGGAAAATTGTTTTCTGGTTAGGAACAAGGTTCCGAAAGTTAATTAAATTTTGATGTTAGACCTTACATTCAATTCTAGTTTTATTACACGACTGTTTACAAACAGTATTTTCTCCCTTTGTGCTGTTGGGCGCCACGAACCTTGAAAATCCTATGCCACTTGACTTTACTTACGAAGCTTTAGAAATCAGGTAAAATGCTTTTCCCGTTTTACAGTTTTCCTACCGACGTAAAGTAGGGAGGTGCAGCAGGCAATGTAAGGGGGAAATTTCAAACGTTTTCCTTAATCATTTGAAAGAGCAATGGCAGAATATAATTTACAAACAATACCATAAATGCCAATTACATAATTGTTAAATGGTCAGTGACTAATAACTTAACCCATAACTGTTTTGAAGTGCATACTAAAATTAAATTAAATCGTCGAAAACAATGTTTTTCTGCAAAATTAAGCGGGCGCAGTACTTCGTTAAGGGACTCCCCTATTTTCTATGCACCCTAACGATTGTGGCTGTCACTAATTGATGGTTCCCTCTTTGGCTACCGTTCCTATTAATTATTTAAGTCGTTAAATTACTTTTTCCTGCATAATGTGTATTGTTTTTTGAACAAATCGTTTTGTAAAAACTGTGAAATAGTAGGTATTGATGAATATTTCCTTTTATGAGTAAATATCTGACATTAACACATTATTGCATATTCCACCGTAGCAGATCTTTATTAAATAGAGTGAACTAACTAAATATACCTATACATTAATGAAAACTTTTAAATAAACTATCAAGAAACTATAAAAGGGCATCAAAAATCTGCTCCTCAACGCTGTCAGCTGGTAATGTGCCCAAGTTGGTGATAAAAAAAAACATTAATACCCTCAAGTATTTATCCTACATAACAGGTGCCATTACAGACAAAATGTCTACTATTGCCCTTGTCAAATCATCATCGTACCGCCAATGTGTGACTTAACTAGCCATAACATACCACTATGCAAGCACCATCATAACACAACTCCTTCGACCTTCACCAGGTCAACAATCTATCAAATACCGAGAAAATCCAACTATATTTTAACGTCATTAACACATACTTATATTCATACTTTGTAGTTGTAAAATTATATAACGTACGTACATAGGATTCAACGAAATGATTAACAAAGATGTACAATGTTGCAATCACATAAAAAACGCCATTTACAGCTCAATTCTACGAAGTTTATCCTAGGAAATGTGGTCTTCGATTGTTATATTGTATTTTTAATCAAATTGCACTGATAACCCAGTTTTGTGAACGTATTAAAATGTGCTGTGCTTGCAAAATGTGAATGACCTGAGTGCTACGAGTTCTCGTAGCCCGGCTACGAAAAATAGTTATTTCAGGGTTGTGGCGTTCTCTACTGTTATTTGGTTTAGTTATAAGAATTTTTATAAATGATGGTACACTTTCAATTGAGTCGTGCGTATTCTGTTGTCTACAAGTTCATTATGACCTAATGGAGGCTACTGAAGGTGCCAAACTCTTCCCAAAATTGTGAGCTGATTCAATTTATATTACCACAGACACACTAAGGAGAAAAAAATCTCTGAATTATAATCTAATTGTTATGCGTTATTGTATTTCAATAAATCATTGATATTGATAATTTAATGTCTTGTAAAATTGTAATTGCAAACTTGAAACTATTTAGAAATTAATAATAACGGTGAAACTAAAGTAGGAACCATAGTTTCTGTTAGTTCTATAAACGATAACAATTAGATATCGTATAGTTACTACTTATGTTTTATCTGGTTGACGTTTGATTCTACAACTATGATAAAATACAGATATGAAAGTTTGAAAGTACGTGATCTTTGACAGCTTGGTAATAATCTTCCAATAACTTAGTTTGTTTAACTGTAATCACTGATATGGGCAATAAGACTGCTAAGTTGAAGTGGTATTGGGCAGGCCGTGTCTGTAGAATGTATCAGGACCTATGGGCCAGAGTCGTTAAGTAGCGGGTGCCAGAAAAAAATTGCCGGAGAAAACCGCACACAAAGAGAATGGAAGGCTATTCCCTATAGCCTTCCATTCTCTTTGTGTGCGGTTTTCTCCACGTGATAGCTTCCGGCCACCGTAGGCGCGGGCCTGTGGACGGTTAGTAATGGGCTTGATCACCGTCCGTCCGTCCTATGACGATGACAGGCCGTGTCGACGGCGTGTTCGTGTCCACACGCGCCTCAAAGAGATATCAGCAACATGGCAAGGGCCGACGCCTGTTGGGGCTGCGGGTTGTTCGAAAGAGATGCCGCGGCCCCGGACACAAAGAGCTAAGACCATGGGTGGTTTTAGTAAAAAATAAAAGATTTTTGTGATGGTAATGTAATAGGTACTTATTTCAAAGTTTTTGTAATAATTAAAAGATAATATGGTTCAGTCTTGTAGGTGAAGTTTATCGAATTTCAGACTCAAAGAAGTATCTAAACATACTTGATCATAGTCAAACAATTATTATAAAACGTACAACATCAACATACAGCATCATTACGTCTCCTTACCGCACTGAAGACATTGTTATCTCATACAAAAATGCTAATTGTCAGAATCCGCGTGTTAATAACATTGTCAAACAAAATTATATTGCGTTATCTGTATTTGTCATCTCATCAAAATACATGGGTAATAAAGTATTATGTCATGAAGTTGACATCCTCTGATACGAATTAATTATCACTTATTTGTCATTGCACACCTCTATTTCGTGGGTGGCACAACACACATGTTTTTCTTTACAAATATTGGCACCAACATACGCCTAGTATAGTCCTCATGGATGTCGTGCGCGTTATTGCTCAGAGGTTTAGTCCTTGTCTCTCATTTATGAGGTTGTAGGTTTTTTGAGCAAGTAACAGTTTTTTTTAAATTCATATGTACTTTCTCAGTTTATCTTTGACAATACAGACATCGGTGAAGGATAACATCGTAAGGAAAACTGGACTTCTATTTAATTTAAGACTGAACCCGAAACCCCGTATCTGTTTGGGAGGAGGTATTTGCCGAACAGCAGGACATACGTAGTGTTTACTAAGTCTGTAAATATCTCCACTGCTGGGATGCAGGTCTCCAATATTTGGGAAGAAGTCGACGCAAACTTACGGTACGGGTTGGCATGTCTATTTATAACATAATAAATTAATATGGGTAGTAAGATGACTCTCACTGATGTGAAAAGAAGAGCTAAATTCGTTCAACAGAGATATTAGTGAATTCCAGTGAAAATTCCATGTGTGATTTGATATTTAAAACTTCAAAGTTTACTGAACTTTTGAAAATGGTACTGGCCTACGTATGAAATACTCCCCTCTGTTCTAATGTCCCCATAACTTTTATATCCCACATTACCACACGTCTAGACACCAGAATATTTGTATGCAGAACCTAAAATATAGCTAAGATAAACTGTGTGGTCTACCACACATTGCCAAGCTATATTGGGTCAATAGCCGAAATTATTGCCTGGCTATGCCTTAAGAAAATGTTTCTGGCAAACATTAAATCTTGCAAGAAATGACACATAGCATTAAAAGATTTGCATGAAAATAGAGATAAGTTAATCATTCTTTTGAAATCTAAGGCTGGCAGATGTATAATTGAATAAACCTGTACTATCGTGAATGAATAAAGGTGCCAATATATGGACAATATACCTAACAGTACCTACCTTGTCACGGGTGGTCTGGTCAGTGAAGTGACAATGTGTCAATTCAAAATTTTCCATACATGTTTGTTTGTTGTGTTTCGTGTAGGTGTCGTGCCCTTAAGTGAAGGTTAACCACGTCAAAGATTAAAGTTCGTGATTTTTGTTTTGATTAATATTGTACCTACTTGAATGTTGATCGTTAAGTTGACACTTTTGAGTGTAAAGTTCGTGTGAATTTAAAGATCTGTAATATAAACACGGAAGCTGTTTTTTATTTGTCTATTAGCTAGACATAAAGGTGGAAATGCATAAAGCAATATTTCTGTAGATCAAGGCGAAGGCAACGAGACAAGCTTGATTCCAACTATTATGCCTAGCACGCACTAGTCGAAAAAAAAATGTTTAGAAAATGGAGATGATGCCTTTCCCTTCCAGTGGTGTTTCTCAGGGTAATTAGATTGATAAAGTTATTGTTAAACGCATGTTATGAAGATTCATCATAATTTTTAGTTACGTAATCAATTTCATCTGATTTTTCCAAGGTTACGAGCAGATGAAAACATTGTATCACCTTAATCTGTGCCATAAAGATAAGTCTGCACTATTTGACAAAGACAATGTACTTTGTAATAATCTTACTAATAACAAAAACAGTGATTGTTAACGTGCTGTGGTAGTGTGACATTTTGGTCTTGAGGTCGTTTTATTCAAGGATTGTTTATATTTTGGTAGATTTGGTTCTAAAGCCGTTCTGGTCAATTTGGTTCTTATTTAAACTATTTATCCGTTATCCATCATCTGCCTAGACCTTTCCGAATTATTTTGGCAGTTTACGTACGGGCGGGGCGTCGCGCGGCGTGTGCTGCGTTTTTAATTCATTTTTCGCTCGTTAGTTTAAAATGCAGCGTTTGTTGCGACTTGCGGTGGACCCGTCTCTCAGTAAATTAATAAAAAAGCACGAAACGAGCCTTTTGCACGCGCCGCGCGACGCCCCGCGTCTCCGTAAACCAGCCCTTAGTGCTACCTGCTGCGGTCCTTACATGCTCGTTTTCCCACGTTCATGCATTTTAATAAAGAACCTCGCCAATAAGGTCAGTGTATGTCATTCCAGGGCGTCCCTTCCCGGCGTTGCCACTCACTTCTGCCTAGTAAATACCTTTTGTTCGCTCATCCTCTACACATGACCAAACCGTCTAAGTATTCTCTTTTACATTTTTGTCACTACATCTTCTTCTTGCATCTTCAAGCATGAAACCAGAATCTGCAATCCAATATCAGATTTAGAGGAGGTGGAGCAAAAAAAGAAATAAATAAATCCACTCTAATATGCAAGTCCTAACCTTAACACAGGCATACGTTGTGGTTTCCATTAGAGATCTATATGTAATCGCCGTGGCGTGCGGTCGACTGTGCCATCCTAATAACCATATCTTCTACGTTTGATACGACGAGCCTTGAGACGTTGGCAGTCTGGCAGATAAATGACGCGGTTATTGCGACTTTACAATATTAGATATTAAGTTCTTGGGTTATTTCTTAGTTGTATCGCTTAAGTCTTCCTGGTTATTGTTGGTCGGAGTTCAGGATCAGTGTCATGATGAGATCGAAATTGTGTTACAGTTGTTGCTTTGATTTCTTATTTTATTTATGTTTAATGCTCAGAAAAAGATGGCGGGACGAACTCGATTCTTTTCGCAGGGATTGGAAATTATCAGCATTGGATAGGGATAAGGGGAAAGAGGGAGGGGAGTCCCCCTGCAGGGGGACACAAATGGCTAGTCATCATCATCATCGTCAACAGCCCATTAATGTTCCCACTGCTGGGATACAGGCCTCCTCTCTTTGAGAGGGAATCGGCTATCATCTACCACCCGGGCCCAGTGTGGATTGGTAGATGTCATATGTCTTCGTCAAATGGCTAGTAATAATAAAAAAATAATGCTACTAATTTATTGTGACGTCTAACAGGGGAGAATAGAAGACATCGTATTGCGTCGATCCCAAGTTATTAGTTAAGAGCAGCGAGATTTTGATGATGATTTCTACTGTTGATTGGCAGTACCAATAGATACTGTAACAGTTTCTTTGCATGCTTCATAAAGAACCCGAACTTTGTATGATGGGTTTGTCTGACAACATTCCTCATCGTCTCGAGCGACTAAGATTTGCCTTTTCTCATTAGCTATCACTATTTGCCAACGCATCTTCGTTTGAACTGACGAAATGGCTGTGATTTTTGCAGTAGTCTATTTGGCAGCAAATTCTATTTGCATACCTATCACGTGAGTTTCGCGAACTGACTAAACTGAACAGGATCAACGGAATCTTCATATTTGTATTGCATAAGCCACGGCGCCTAAATTTATTTCGGAAATCACATACATCACCTATCCATTAATGAGTAGGTACCACAATGTTTATGTGTTTAATATTCTTAAGTAATCATGACTTAATTAGAACGTGTTAATGAATTAAATAGTTGATGACACAATTCCTTAATACCCGAGAATGTTCACATGACTGTTGACTTTACATATTTGCATTATAATTAAAAAATAAAAATCGGACACGCTGCGTACGATCGTGTTAAGACGTTGAACGTGAGGGTGCATTAATTAGTTGTTAGCTAATGTTTTCGACGAAATGTTTGTGACGATGGGAAAACAGCGGATAACACGGAAAACTCCGTGGATTGACCTCGATAAACTTGTGCTTGGTATGTGTATTCACGTGCTCTTACTTGCCGATTTGGATGTGAGTTTAAGTGCGTTGCTATGGCATGTGTGGCGCCTGATTATGTTAAAAGTCGCATCAAATGTAAGTTATTTTGAAAAAAAGCTGACAAATAAACTATATGTAGGTAACCACCACACACAAGACCACTACACATGGCGCTACGAAGATGAATCCAACAGCGTATAAGTTATCCAAATCAGTTATTAAATTTTTCTACCAGGATCAATTAATAATAGCTTCCACTCGGGTTACGGGTAGTCTTTAGGTTAAGCCGCGCTTACCTAGGTTGGTCTATGGATGGGTGACCGCCCATTACATACCGAGTTTCCTCCGTGCATCAGCTGCATCTGGTTAGACTGGGAGTTGACCCCAACATAGTTGAAAAAGGCTAGGCTGAACCACGGATTCTGGATTTGTGATATAACTGACGAAATTCGGGTGTACTAATGGGTACACCTCTGTTTAATCCTTCGGCGATTACAGGCGTGATGTGATAATATGTTAGGTGATAAGCATTCCATGCAAATACTGAAACACAGCATCGTTTTACGAAAGCAGAATCCGACCACGATAACTATAACTTTTACGATAAACCATAAAAGTTATCAACAAGAAGCACTCATTGCAATACCAAAGTCACAAGTCAAAAGTCAGATGTCAAAGTCTCAATTGACTTACCACGTGCCCAGAAAGCTAATCGCAGCTTCGAATTAAAATGTTAGTACTGCAGAGTCTGCAAAGCAAAAACATCTTGACCCGGTTGTGTTAATTGAAAATTCAACGACTTTATTCAGTATGTAAGCACCGTCTGATCTGGCGAACTTTAGCTCGTAATCGTAAAACGTGGCTAGTTCTACTGAGATAATTGAATTCATAGGTTTTTTTTTATTGCTGTTTTCAATTGATTTTTGTCAAAGTGTTTGTGTTGGGTTGGGTCACTGTAGGTTTGGTTGACTTAGGTTTATCTGTTATTTTTGGTCACTGTTTTGCTGTCATCTGCTTCCAGTCTACCCTACCATCTATCTGGAAGAAACTTGATGCTCCAAAATTTATTTGGCATAACACACTTGGCATATTCTTCTTTGAACGAATGTGTTTAAGGCAAAACAATTATTTAATAGAATTATCGTTTCGCCGAATGTTTAAATGGCCGAATTTTCAATGGCATACTTTTAAGATGGCAGAATTTTATTTGGTAGATTTTTATAAGGTATAATGCCAATTCTGTTACAATATTTTTGAACTAATTTAAAATTAAAAGTCAATACCTTTTGCTACAAAAGTTAGTGATAGAAACGAATCGCTGCAAAACCGACTCCACGTAGTCTCTTCTGCCCTACCCCGAGAGTGTTATCTAAGCCCGCGTAGGCGCGGAGTGGTTTAAACGCGCGCCACCGCGGCTGAGCAAGCTGCGGCGGTGTGTGTTAATACCATCTGCGACGATATATTATTATGCTTGCGTTGGACCGCAGGAGCACCGCAGCGCCGGAGCCGTGACAGAAGTCATGCCTGCTGCATGTTACACGTATGTATGAAATGAAATGCTTGCCAAAAGACGATTCTGATTATGAATTCTCGGCGAAATGATGGTTCTGGAAATGAAGTTTATGCTCAAAGATGATTCTGACTTACAAAAATATGCGTTTTGAATTTATGGTAAATGAGTGTACGCCAAATGATTTTCGGCGAAATTAAGTTTCTGCCATCCACTGCTATGCAAAACAAAATTCGGAAATAAAAAATTCTACTGTAAAAGGTAGACCCCTGAATATCACATCGAGCGACTGCATATTTGACTTCCACAACCGTGTAATACGATACCCCTTGATAAGACTGGTTGTCAGACTTTCGAGCCACTGACTACTTACCACTGGAAAAATGTATCATAACCATACAAATCCATCTAAAGAACCCATAAGCTAACGAACTTTAAAACAAATATGAGTAAAAAGTGCTAATGTAGCAATTGGGGGGTAGGTATTTTATCTTTATATTGTCTTAACCTTAAAACCTTGTTGTTGTCTTGTTCAGGGTTTTGAACTGACCGACTTTTGACTCTTTGTCCTTCTGGTAAAATGTGATTTTCAATGTCATTTATTTAGCTTCATCAATCAATCGAATCTTAAAGGCGGATTTTTCTTATGTCATTAAATATGACCTGGATGCGCATCGCGAAGGCTGGCTAGGATGGAAGTACTTTGCCCAGCTTTGGGACATTCAAAACTAAACAAAAACATAAGATTAAATTAGGTATTGGCATCAATATTATAAATACTAAAGATTTGTGTTGCATGCACAATGTGTATCAATTTTGCTGATCATTTTTAACAGACTCATAGCTGTTCCAACCATAGGGTTTACCCTTAGTCATTGTTTTAGTGTTCATTTGACTTTGTTCGCATAAACTGACCCACTCCTGAGCAATGGCTGCCACCATTCCATTCACCTTTTTTGATGTTGTGTCTCTCCTCTCCATTGCTCAAAGATTATGTGATATTTATGTTGTTTGTGACATTTCAGTCAGTAGTTTTGAAATAATGTAAACGTTTTATTGTAATATTTATTTCCAATTAGTTACATTACATTGCACATGTTTAGTTCAAGAACAAGACGTTGTCAATAAAATGTACATTATTTGCCATTAGTACGAGAATGGAAATAATCACAATTATTTTAATGTTCAATTATGATTATGTACTTTATGATTGACGATAAATAACGGATATAGTTACGGATGAAACATTGTTTTGATATTTACATTTTAAGCTTGTTATGGTCAGCCTTATGTTTTCATGAGGCTGATGTGGCCATGAGACGAAGCCCCAACAGCTCTTCAATACCTGGTATCCCATCTTTATGGCTTGGAACACCATCTTCAAAACCTACCGTGTTAAAATAACGGGCTGTAGCTATTATGATGATGAAGACTAGCACAGCTATAGCGTTCACTATTAGTGTGAAAGAAATCCAGTCTTACTAAGGGGTATCATGTTACCCAGTACTAACTAGGTTAAGGAAGTCAGATAGGAAGTCGTTCCATGTAAAATACTAGTATTCAGCTTCATCCGGGTAGATTGGAATGCAACCCCAAACAAGATGGAAGAAGAAAATATTCAAAACCCACAGAAGTTCAACTAACACTACTAAGCAATAAATTACATTTGACCACAAACCGTGACTGCATCTGTCCTTAAAGATCATTTTGTCCACCTTAACCTTAGAACAACGACTTTAGGGCTAAGACAGACAGCCAGACGCATCTTTTATGGCATATATATCTATTTGCACAGTGGTCTTGCAACAATGCCCAGGTATGTCGTCAGCAAATAAACGTCAGCTTCGAACATTAAAATACATGGGATTTGACTTAGCACGTTGTCCGCGGAATGTGATCAAACAAAAAATGTTTGAGATTTTAAATGTGACTTCGCATGATTATTGAGGTAAAATTAATTACTTTATCTTTTGAAGGATGGTCACTGGTCATCAAAGTAAACAATGATTGTTTGTGTAAGATTATGACTGGCCTGAATATTTTCCTCAATTAAGTTTAGTTTATTTTTCAAGTTATCCGTAGCTAGAAAAACAACTTCAACTCTCTCAAGAGTTTGTTTTAAATAAACGTTACTTATCCAAAAATGTACAATTGACCGTGCTAAGATTACCAAAACAACTTGAAACTTAGACATAAAAAAAACACTTGGTAATCAATACGACCTGCCTGGCAAACATTATAAAGGCTTAAGAGATGGAAAAAAAGAGATACTACTTAATAACTTTGCACTTCATATTCTGGCTTGAATCAAACTTAAATCTGCGAAGGTAAAATGTAAGTACTCAAATATAACTAATATGAGTGTTTCTAGATCTTTCTATGATCACTACCTAAAGTTTGTTTTCTATTGATTCATACCAATTTTTCATACTTTGGGTCAAAACTATTGTTAACGTAGCCATGAAAAGGCATACTATTTTTCATTGTGAAAGTTCCTAATTTACGTGATTATAATACTACAATATTGTTAGTGTAAAGTTATCTTGCTGCGCCTAATAGTTTTAAGCCTATCGTCTAACAATGCTGTGTACATTGTGCATTAATAGTAGATTTTACAACAAGTGCACAAAACGAACATGCCATCACACATTACTATCAGCCCTCGCCTTCGGCTCAGGCTGCTAAAAGTCTCGGATAAAAATGGTTTGGTGGACGAGTTAAAAACTCTGCTTTTCACTTCGAATGCGAGGAAATAAAACAGTAGTATAACATATTTCTTTAATTAAAATTCAAAGTAAAATTTGTACAGGATAAAAAAAGAGCTGTTTCCCGTCGCTTTTTTTTTAATCTTACGAAATTGATATTAGGCTTGCAGACCTATAACACAGTATATTGTGCCTATACAGCCTACTATTAAATTAATTTTGTAACAATAATTTTCATTAATTAATTAAATATCTTACCGTACTTGAATTAAAAATTTTAATATCTTTTAAGTCTTAAAAAACACATAAGGCAAATAAATTAAAGTAAATATTATAAAATAACAAATTCTATCTATGAACTTCTTATTGTGTTTGGCTGTATGGCTCATTTTCTTTGCCTTAATAAAGATACATTTATGAGTAGATACGTTAATGCCCTTGTGCCTATATCCTGCACAAATAAGCACTTTCAGAGCATGAGAAGTGAAAAATAAATAATCAGCAGTCGCGCTTGTGACCACTAGAACAACGAGGCAGTTATCATTATCAATTTTGTTCGAACCCACAACCTGAGACTGAGACATGTCGTCCACTAAAAAAATACGTCTGCCAATATGTTTGTCCTTGATCTAATAACACAGAAACTGCTATAGTCATCAGCCAGGTTGCTAACGCGATTAGCAAATCTCTCTAGATCAGAACAATGTCATGACTAACTCAGTTCCCGAGTCCGTTCGATAAGGATCACACTTTTATTTTCCGTGCCAGTCTTTTGTTTCTCGTTTTTCGTTGACTTGATTTGTGATAGTGGTATATGAAGTTTCAGTAGAGATTTCTGTATGAGTAGGGTGGAAATATGAGCAGCGGTGGCCCAGTGGTGGCGGCCCCGACTTACGAACCGGTCGTGGGTTCAAACCCAGGCAGGCACATTACTTTGTGTAATTTATTTCATCACCGCTGCTCTCAAAACGGTGAACGAAAACATAGTGAAGAAACCGGCATGTCTTAAAACCAAAAAATTCGAAGACATGTAACATCTACCAATCCGCACTGGGCCCGCGTGGTAGATTATAGCCCATTCCCTCTCAAAGAGAGGAGGCCTGTGTCCCAGCAGTGGGAACATTAATAGGCTGTTGATGATGATGAGGGTGGAAATTATGGGTATAATTCAATCAAAGTCTTAGATCAGACTCTGACTAATGTTTGTAAAACACTCCGCAGGAGAAATTAGAATCTTTCATGAAGTTTCTAAGTATGAGTCAATTCTCCAATGTTGCAACTTAAGTCAAATTATTCAAATTGTCGACCAAAATATACTGAAAATCTGATATTAAAACGTGTCTGACTAGTGGGGAAGCGTCACGTGGTGCCCAATTTTTGTATCCTCTCGTTAAATTTTCTACTACAATGCAACGGTTTTCTCAGTAAGCATGAACTGCTCCACTCCTGAGCAAATGTCTCCCCCCATTTCTTCCACTTTAGACAGTTAAAGGCTAATATTACAAAGTAAGGAAAAACTACAAAATATTTGTAAACGAACTAACAACCATTTTCGGTCAAAATTCTAACCATACCCTTGTGCGGTATAATCGTTATCAGAAGTTATGACTAAATCGCTTAGGTAATGTGTATTGGTCACCGTTTTTATTGAATTTGGTGTACAATGCACTTTTTTGGTAGGTATTGATTGTTTCAAGTATTTATGACCGTTTGTTCAGGTTTATACGTAATCCCCAATCCATTGTTTTTCAGCGGTTTAGGAAAATTGTTGAAAACGCTACTGTATTTAGACTTTTCCTTGTAGTCTTTGAAAGGTATTTTGAATAAAAGGATTATTTAAAATTACAAATTTGGTTATGTGGTTTGCACAGTTTTGAAAAACAAGTTCATATTCTAAAATATGTCAGGTTAGCCATCACAAGATACTAAGGGCAATTATTAAAAATAAAACGAATTTACTTTACGTTTTCTGCACCAGTTCGTGGTAAACTAGCCATTTTCCCAGCTGGTATAGAAGAATCCTACAACACTGATTATCACAAAAAGAGATAGAATATTCTTATATTAATTTAAAAAAACATCGATATGCCAAAAAACTGTTAATAAAAGAGTGCTATACCTAATTAAACACATTCATAATGTCAATTACTTTTAATCGCCAGTCAATCTCGACAGTACTTCAAATGCAATTGAATTTGGACAAATAACAAGTTCATTGACACATCACATGTGACCACATGACAACCAATGTCGTTACATTACGGTTGAGCTTCCTCTACACATATATTGCGACACCTAACTCGATAGACACCACAGCCTACAGACTTACGAAGGAAATTGACTAGTATACTCCCAGCGGATGAATTTGTCTCGATGAAATCTTTTTAGTCTGTGTATCGATGAGTGTGCTTTGAAGAAAGTTTATGCAATCACTCTTATCTCTTATTAAATTGATTTTATAATGTAAGCATTGAGTGCTTCTGATTAGTCAGATGTCATTGAAAATTCTTTCAAGTTAATTCCACCAATAAGTGTCATAGATATTGGTAATAGGCTAAATTAGATGTAGTGGCTTATACTTTTAAATGGCGTGTATAAATATGCATAAAATAATATAAATAGGTTTGATGTGTTTTCTATTTAGATTCGTTAATTTAAATATGCACGGATTAGAACTAATGGAATGCTGATGTACTTTGTGACACCTAAATTTTCTCACTCTGACGTGAAACATAAGTTTACTGCATTCCATCATCATCTCAAATGCAAATACGTTAATTCTATTACTTAATTTTTATACTAAGGTTTTCCCCAATACTTTATACTATGGGAAACCAACGTCACCCACTGTTACATGGGATTTAAACATCACTTGTGAAATATGAGTGTAGTATTAGGTCAAACCTCTTCGTAACGCTTCGCGGATGCGACACTAAATGCACGCCTAAATATCGCTGTTGAATTTATTAGCATTAGTAGCCATACCTACCTAGTGTTCAAAATTATAGGCAGCAAACAGTAACCTATAATTGGCCTAATAGTCGTCATGATGTTCCAAATAGGTAATAATAATATGGTTACAGGAAAATTACCCTAAAAATACCCCCCATATAGTCAATAATCTCCTAACCACAAATTATTCATAATTAAAATGACGCATTCCTCACATCACTAGTAACTTTTCGTACATCGTACTTATACCAAAAGTGGGTGAATGTACCAGTTCTCGTCCGATGCAGATATGGGCATAAATCGTAAAGCCAGCGATATGATGGCGCCAGGAATCAATGAGTGTGTGATAGCAATATAATGATAACATGATAACTTTGAACGGCGCAGACGCCAGTTTATGAAAGTATTGGCGCTGATAAGTGTTGTTATGGTTTGTTTTATTCGTGTTATGCGAGATTTGAGGGGAATTATGTATGTTTTGTTACAAGATTCGCTTAGGGCTGTTCACTCCATCGATATTTGTGTATACAACTTCATTCTTCGTGCTGAAATTATTACGGGTATTGAGCTTTGACCTGGGAGCCAAATTAGCTACTTTCTGGAGCCCCGATACAGACAGAAGGCGTAGCATGTAGTTGTAGAAGATGGCGGGACGATCTGGACAATGCTAGCGATCAGTGGTCCGCATTGGCCTGGGATCGAAACAATTGGAACACATGAGGTTCTTTGCCAAGAAGATGATGCAGGCTAACAATATTAGTATTGAGATTTTAAACTTACAATAATAATAGACGTAGACCTGGATTAAGATTTATTATAATCTACCCTACCTACCTTCGGATAAAGCCCTGCGACATGCAATTAATGACTAACTTTCTTAACATAATGTCTTGTCAAACAAAAAACGCTTACGTTTGTTATTAAAGTCACGGTTTTAAGCTTTAAGGATAAAGACAAATAAGGAAAGAAAAGGAAAGTTAAGTTAAGTAGTGTCGCGAATGGAACAAAAAGTGTTCAGTTCTCATAATCATTATCATATGCAAACATTATGCGTTAAAATCTCGAAATTACGTTTAGTTTCTCGTGAATTTTCATAACAGGTACTGATTTACCGCTTGGTAACACAATTGACTAACCAGATACTACTATCACCCGTATCGATATTGAAGTTAAAGTAATTACTTGAGTTTAAGAAATTAGAGAAACAAAAGCAGCGGTGGCCCAGTGGTGTCGGCCCCGACTTACGAACAGTAAGTCGTGGGTTCAATCCCATGCAGGCGTATTACTTCGTATAAATTATTTTATCACCGCTGCTCTCAAACGCACGGCATGTCGTAGAACCAAAAAAAATCGAAGGCATGTGACATCTACCAACCCGCACTGGACCCGCGTGGTGGATTATGGCCATCCCATCCCTCCATGAGTCCCTGCAGTGGGAACATTATAGACTGATGATGATGATGATGAAAGAATTACTTACTAAGAAACCGGTATAACCGCATAAACTAAAATCTTCATCATGTTCCTGCCACAACCTGAAGGAAGTGTTACTTGAAGTCAGAGAAACAGGGTTTCTTTCTTACATTCTCCTCTGTCAACCGTCACCCAAACATTTACGCCTTTTTCTGTCATACCATTCCTCACAAAATCCATCCATCGTCTCCTTGGTCTTCCTCTCCCTCTCCATCCATCAACATTTTAGTCACATGCAATTCGTCCCTCCTCATTACATAATAATATATTATATAGCAAGCCTCTTAAGCTAACAAACACGTTAATATCTCCTGATTCGTGATCGAATTGTGATCAATGATACAAAAATCTGGACAGAAATGATAAAAAGGGACGCAGAATCCTGAAACAAATTGGATGAAAGAATGTAAGAACATACATCTTAATGTATGTTCTTACATTCTTTCATCCAATTTGTACTCTAGTCCTAAATTATCTTTCAAGACATTTCTTATAAGGTTTTCTACATGACAGCCTATGTAATGAAAGACTAGAATTGTAGATCTTATTTGCTGAGTTAACAAGGCTTAGCTAGGTACATCGTCGGATTCACGAATATCTCATTTATTTTCTGCCCATTTTGTGGTGAATGAAGAAAAAATGTTTTTTTCCTCTCATTGTTCTTTCTTCGTACTGATTTGTGACGAGAAAAGAAAGATGGATCTCGTATTTTTCTTGTATTATAATGAAATTAGCTTCCAGTATAGAGCATTCTTGTTATTTTCTCCACTATTTATTGACTTATCCCTAAAAGATTTGGTGAGTATTTGGTATTTTCTATAGTAATGAAAATGTTTCTTACTGGGAAAAATGCTTCTTATAAAGAAAGTTATTTTCCAACAAAATAAATGATTATAATATACTATTACTATAACAAATCAAGATAACAATTACTTTGAGTGGATATTTAAAATTCTTAAACATTTTGTATTTAAAAAATATTCAGTCTTACAGCAAATAGGAAATAGCACATTGTATGTTTGGGCCATGAGGCAGATATATCAGAAGATTCATTTTAAAGAAAAACCTCAATGACTTTATAAACGAACATTGTTTTAACCAATGAGAAACTGCTACAAAAATGTGTTCTCAACTCTTAAACAGTGGTTGGGCATTGCAAAATGGTTTAATGAAGTCAGCTGATTCATAGCTGGATTTGCTTTAAGAAATGTGTGTAGTTATATAGTTTGGTAGAGCAATGCTGTCTGAGTGATAACCGCTGTGACTTGGGAGTTGCTGGTGGTGGATTCTAATACATGTAAGGAATTTACTTTTAAATGTAAATTATTTTGTTACCACTGCTCCTAGAACGGTGAAGGAATACATTGTCAGGACCCGCATATTCTCAAACTACCGCAAAGATGTATCTTCCACCAACCAGCACTAAACAAACTTATTAAACTTGTAAGTCAACGCGGACTTAAGATATGACCGTTTAGGACGCATATTTTGCGATTTCACAAGGGATTCACAAGTTTTAAGGTACTTCCCGTTGACCTAGAATCATGAAAATTTGCAAGAAGCAATGTCTTACAGCGCACGTAAAAGAAAAAAAAACCTGAAACCCGTAAATATGTTGTTTTATAACAAAATACCTGCAAGTTAGTTTGAACTCCTCGGTGCACGAGTACAACTAACATTTGACCGGGTTTTTTATCTCGAAAGCATTGACCAAAAGTGGAAGGAGGACGTCTTGGTCTGAGAGAAATGTAAGAAGTGGAGGAAGGTCTTTGCCCAGGAGTAGGACAGAGAAGGCTGCCTCAAAAAGATGTCAGCAACATTGCAGGGGCCCGCAAGAGCCGACGCTTGCCGGGGCTGCGGGTTGTTCGAAAGAGATACCCAGACACAAACGGCTAAGAAGGAACATGGGTGGTTTTTAGTCAGTAGAAGTCTGACACTCCCTTCCGCTCCGCCCAGAGCAGGAGCAGTCATATGATGATTTCCCACCCTCCAAAAAAAAAAAAGGACAGAGCAAGCTAGGAAAAAAATGCATTGACCTTCTGAATCTAACTTTATAACTCCTAATCCTCTACGTATTTCATCTATACATTCGTTCAAAGTTTGTCGTAGCTATGTTTGTCTACTGGCGCCTGCTCTCAGTAATTGCTCGAACAAATACATACATAGTGTCGAGACTCCTGATTTACTAATGTACCTAGTTTTAGCACTTACTCAACGCTATGAGGATTAAACGCGAAAATGTTGCGGTTAGCACTATTTTTGATGGTATTAGGAGCTATTTTCTTTTGCCTTGAGCATCTTGGGGTCATGGATTAGTTTCCCAGGTCATTCAAAGTGTTTTTGGGAGATCCATCAAGATTTTTTTGTATTAAGTTAAAAAATTAAGGATGGATGTAAAGCATTTCGCCGTTCTTTATAGCGTCCTATGGGGGAGGCCTTTGTACAGCATTGGACGTCTTCTGGCTGATGATGATTGTAAAATTTTGACTTGTGTAATTTTTGAAACGTCACTTTTCCATTACGTGTACAGGTTTATTTTCCCCGACACTTACACTATACGGTACCAGCACTTACACTTTACGCCTTTACAAATCTCACAAGAAAAGCCTGACTACAAAACAACATAACATTGCAACACACGTTATATTTCGACCTACAGCTTGCAGGAAAAGTACTAAAAGAAAGACCTGTTAGCCTCCTTCCAATTAACCTCGTTGGTCGATTAGCGGTACTAATCTAAACACATCGACTAAACGTGTCGTTTACACGATGAGAGTTTCTCGATTTAAGATTATGTAAAGATTAAAGTTGACTTGTGTGAACGGTTTCAATGATAGGTCTTCTTGCACTTGTCACACCGTTTAAGATTAAAGATAGCGTTCGTCTGAATAAAAAGTTGAAAATTCAAAATAATAGAAGTTCGTGCGAAGTCTAGTAAGTTGCATAATTGAGACATAATCGTATTCAAGTGTTTGAGTGCATGTGAATAGTCTCCTCATGTTTTCGGACGGAAATTCTCGCCTGCTGACGGTCGAGAAACTCTCCTCATATAAACGAGACCTTATACAAATTTCCCTGCGTACTTCGAATAACAAGATCCTACAAACAAAATTCTCGAAATTAACAAAATAATGGCGTCAGACAACGAATAAAATTAACAATGACATAGTTTTTCCTGGTATTCCGATTGTTTTGAAATTAACATAAAATTAAGATAACGGAGCTTAGGTGAGATTCGTCGAACAATATCGTAAGGTTTGACATCATCAATTTTCTAATTTGTCATTATATTATCTGTTTAATTTCGTGAACTCATAATAATGATTAGGTATCTTAACGGAAACGGAACGTGGCACCGAATTATTCATTATCTGATAATATTTCGCCTGCATTAACGAATTGGGACATGTTTTAGGTGATAAAAATATTTCAAATTCTATTTAAAGCATGTAAAGGGTGTTTTTTTTAGAGGTATAGAACTTTGAAATGGAATAAAACAAAGATGTTTTTTTTAAATTGATATGAAATTTACTTTATTCGAAAGATAATCTTCTGGCATTATAATTTAACTATGACTTCTGACATATGACCGCCACGGTTGGCTCGCACGTAGTCTAATCTGGAGCACCAATTTTCGATGACTTTTTCCAACTTTTGTGGCCGTATATCGGCAATAACGCGGCGAATGTTGTCATCCAAGTGGTCAATCGTTTCGGGCAAATCGGCGTAGACTAGCGACTTCACATATCCCCACAGAAAATAGTCAAGCGGCGTTAAATCGCACGATCTTGGAGGCCAATTCACGGAATTCACGGGTCCGAAACGTGAAATTATGCGGTTACCAAACGTTTCCAAACGGTTACAAAATAAATTTGCACAATTTGCAAGCGTTGTTCAGGCGTCAGTCTATCCATGTTAAAATGCCAAACCAAACTAAACATAAATCACTTAACAGCTGACAGAATGGCCGCCAATTAAAAAAATGTTGCCAACTTAAAGTTCTATACCTCTAAAAAAAACACACAGTATTTACTTTCTTTGAAATATGTTCTTACTGTTTGTTTAAGGTGGTGCTATATATTTTTAAAAGGAATCCATTATTCATGCACTGACCGCACCTGTAGGTACTTCATAGCTATTTAAATATACCTACTTTTAGTACCTAGTAGTAATTGCGTTGGTTTCCTTGAGCACAAAATTACAAAAAGCGGGACAAAAATGGTGGTAGTTCGGATAATATTCATGATATCAATATAATTTAATAATGTAGCGTTCCTACCAGTAAAACATTTTTTAGATTTTGATCATAATTCCGGAGATTATCCCCTACATACAAAACAAATACTTACCTGTTTATATATTATAATATTTTCCGTTAATACAGAATAATATAATATAATAATTCCAATAATACGGAAAATATATTTTTTTGAAGTAAACATCATGAAATATAATATTAAGAAAGTGGTTAAAGGAATAAAGGTAAAAATGCAGTCATCAGTTATACAGGATACCGAACAAAAATAAAACAATTTGTTTAATTAAAGGGCAGGTGTGAGAAATAAAGAAAAACCGTAGGTAATACAATAGAAAAAATAACAAAATTAACTAATCGCAAAACACGCTGTAACAATAGTTTACTTAACAACAAAAAAGTATTGAATAATTACTTAGTGTACAATCATATTGAAAAGTTCTCATAAAAACCTTAAGAAATACACGGAGAAAACGAACAAAAATATAAAAACCGGCCAAGAGCGTGTCGGGCCACGCTCAGTGAGTAGGGTTCCGTAGTAATAATTCTTTTTTTGTTTGAAATACGGGCCAATGAAACTTGACCTCTGGATTGTATAGGCGCTCATACGATTCAGGGACCAAATTATATTGGTTAACTGCAGTTTCCATCTGTTGTTTCCATCCAAGTTCAAAATAATTTTCCTAGAAAGTCCTTATAAAGTTCTACTTTTCAGATTTTTTTCGTATTTTCTAAACTTATGGTTCAAAAGTTAGAGGGGGGGGGGACGCTTTGTTTTTTACTTTTGGAGCGATTATTTCCGAAATTATTGACATTATCAAAAAATGATTTTAGTAAACCCCTATTCATTTTTAAATACCTTTCCAACAATATATCACACGTTAGGGTTAAAATTAAAAAAAAAATCACTTCCCACTTTACATATAGGGGGGCTACCCTAATAAAACATTTTTTTCCAATTTTTATTTTAGCACTTTGTCGGCGTGATTGATACACATATTGGTACCAAATTTCAGCTTTCTAGTGCTAACGGCCACAGAGATTAAGCGAGGACGGACAGACGGACAGACAGACAGACAGACAGACAGACAGACAGACAGACATGGCGAAACTATAAGGGTTCCTAGTTGACTACGGAACCCTAAAAAGACATGTATAACTTAATACGAAAATATTTTAAATGTAATAATTTGTGTTGAAGTACTATCTACTTAGATATTTTATGTAAATTGACGAAACATGACACGAAATGTAAGCACTATTTACTAGATTTCCCTGAGTTAGGTAAGCGCTATTGTAAAATGGGTATAAGAGAAGAGGAAAACCAAAAAAACGATGGATGGACTGTGTTAATAATGATATGGTAAGAAAGGAGGTGTCTTGATGAGATGAAGAGAAATAGAGAGGTATGGAAGAGGAAGACATGCTGCGCCGACCCCAAATGGATTGGGATAAGGGCAAGAGAATGATAATGATGAGGTTCATCATCATCATCATTTCAGCCGAAAGACGTCCACTGCTGGACATAGGCCTCCCCTAAGTGTCGCCACATTGACCGGTCCCGTGCGTCTCGCATCCAGCGGATCCCCGCAACCTTCACCAGGTCATCGGTCCACCTAGTGGGAGGCCTTCCAACGCAACGTCTTCCGGTTCGCGGTCGCCACTCCAGAACCTTCCGGCCCCATCGGCCATCCGTCCTGCGCGCAATGTGCCCTGCCCACTGCCACTTAAGCTTGGCAATTCTTCGGGCTATGTCGGCAACCTTGGTTCTCATGCGGATGTCCTCATTTCTGATTCGATCACGCAAGGAAACTCCGAGCATAGCCCTCTCCATTGCTCTTTGGGTGACCTAAAGCCTTCTGATGAGGCCCATTGTGAGCGACCACGTTTCGGTCCCGTATGTAATCACTGGCAACACACACTGGTCATAGACTTTCGTCTTGAGACACATGGGGTAAGTTGGACGAGAAGATACTTCTCAGCTTCCCAAACGCTGCCCAGCCGAGTCGGATTCGACGATTGACCTCTTTTTCAAACTTGGACCTACCTAACTGGACTGTTTGTCCCAGGTAGACATACTCGTCTACAACTTCGAGTGTAGAGTCTCCGATCTTTATAGGAGTGGGTGTAACATAGGCATTCAACATGACCTTGGTTTTGTCCATGTTCATTTTAAGAGCCACTCTTTCGGAAGCTCTACTGAGGTCATCGAGCATTGTACTGAGGTCCTCCATGGTGTCAGCCATGACCACTATATCGTCGGCAAATGATGAGGTTAGCGCTACTGTAAAATTCTTAAGCACAGTATATCTTAGAAACTAACGCCCAAATACTCAAACGTCACACAATTATAAGTAACCCTCAAAACTCCTGCTGTGTCTGTCACTCTGCGTTAAAGTAACAAAGACAGCACGAGATTTAAGTGCAACTTAAAATTGAGTGACGTTTGAGTATTTATGCGTAAGCCTGGAAAAAAAGTAAGAGATAAAACAACGGAGGTCCTGTGTTTCGTAATCTTGAAATATGTTAACTGCTGAAATCAGGCTTTCCGTAATATTTTTTTTTTATAATGATACGAAGATTGGATTTAAAGTAACAATAATAATTTGTTATTAAAGAAGGTACTGTTAATCTTAGTATTAATACTTAGCACTTTAATGTACCTACACAACGTTAGAATTTCACACATTGCACCATCTTAGCAGTTACGATCAATAGATAAAATTGTTAAGTATGCATTATAAATGTTTCAAGCCGTCTTTAATAGTAATTACTAGCTTACTTTTACTACATGATTTGCCCACACCGAGTAAAGTTTCAATCTAAAGGAAAACAGGAAAAATGGAAGAAAAATATTCATCGTTTCGTTACTTTTGTCGTGATTTCATGAATAACAGACAGATAGATTTTTGGATTTATTTTATTTTTTGGCTCACCGACAAAGAATACACAAATCTGAGATACATCCAATGTAGTAATAGACTAGTGTACCAATTATTTGAACGTATTCTCGATTCTCGAGCTCCTGCAGTCAATATAATTATGATTGGAGGAGCTCGTGGCTTAATATTAATAGTGTTTCAGTCGATCTTTAGGTAAGGGTGTGCTTGCCATGAGGCGGGAGGAAACACGCGGATGTTTCCACTCTGCGAGGATGGGCCAGAGGACACGTCGCACGCCGCCGTGGAGGACTTTCGTTGTTTAACCAATCTTTGTTTCAAATATTGCAAAAATAATAAATTGTTTATAGCATTACTTAAAATGTTTGTTAGTATTGACTTCTTTGAACAAATTAACAAAATATCAATACGAAAACGTGTAGGCGGCGCTTCTTTTATTATTTATTTACATTACATACTTACGCGTTCACAAAAGTTTAGCTAGCATAATATAAAATAGTAAATAAGGCTTTATGTGCCTCAGAACATGGTTGAAACTTCTTTAACAATAGAAATATTTAAGTAAAATTTTCCGACGCTTGCGGTGCGGTCTTGACCTAAGAGCTACGAAAGGAATGATCGAATCAATCGTAACTGCGTCATTTTATATCATTATAATATAAATATAATGTTACCACTTAAAAAAAATGTTTTTATAAAATTTCCGCATAGATAAGCGCATTTAGGAATGTCAAAGAGTACTCCTTTACACTTCTACTATTATATGTATATAACGGCGACACACTCCTATTTCAAGGTTTTAACTAATATTTGCACCAGTTTATATCACCAGTTATGTTTAACCCTTCGTGCGAACGTAGATCCACGCGAGACATTAAAGACTTTTTAATTGTTTGAATATAAATATAATAATAATATTCCACAACTATCACACAACGCCATCTAGTCCCAAGATAAGCAGAGCTTGTGTTATGGTACTAGACAACTGATAAACATACTTATATATTTCTAAATACACACATATTATAGATAAATTACACCCAGACACAGAACAAATGACCGTGCTCATCACACAAACATTTGTCCTGGGTGGGAATCGAACCCACGACCTCCGGCATAGCAGTTAGGGTCACTAACCACTAGACCAACAGGCCAGTCAGGCCAGTTATACTCGGCATACGATGAGTTAAGCCCCATGTAATAGGGGGAAACCTATTGCCATTAACCGGGCACGAATACAGACTCCGTGGCTGCTACTGAGAAAATCCAGATAGAAAATACCGTATTACATCAGGGGGCACGGCAGTGCCCCCCCCCCCCCCCCATCCTTTACTGGAACCATTTCGCCGCATTTTCAGGCCCCTTTTTGAGAACCTCTTGAATGACCAGAAGGCAGAAATTTTCGTCATCCAGTAAGCTATAAAATCACACATAAAATAAAAAAAATCAAGTCTGTAGGTCATTTAGTTCCGAAGATAAGCGAAAGCAAAGTTTCGCATTTATGACACTCACTCACTCATGATCATCATAATAGAACTAGTACTTCACATAAACTCAGAGAGCTGAAATTTGGCACAGAGTTAGGGTTTAATGGCCACATAAAGGGAAAACTATAAAAACTAGGATAACCGATGATCTGGAGTACCTGATGAATAACGGTGAACGTTTCTACAAAAAGAAGTGAAATCCCACCAAAAACATTCTGTAAAAAACTAGCCAAGTCTCGATGGAGCTGATTGTTTATCTCTAAAAACTAATGAAATCCAGACAAAGTCGTGCCAAGTTTAAGGTTCCTTACTGCGATTTCTTTATTATTATAGTTAATGTTGTGTGACTTGGCCGTTAATTGAAGGATACACAAGGGTATAAAACCAGGAGCTCCATGACACCATTGCACCAATCTCGGGGATAATACTTTACCCGACACCACTGCGAGCCCTTCTAAAGGCGTAAATATAAATTATTATAAGATCGAAGTCAGCAAATATGACATTTGATCAAAGTAGTCCTTAAATACAGGATGTAACTAAGTTGCTAAGTGCTGTGCCCGACAGGGTCCATAATTGAGACATATGAAACTGTTTTCCCTAATATCCTGTATACATTATGGTACGCAATAAAGAATTGAGAATTGAGAATTGAGAATTGAATTGAAATACCCGGTACTGAAGCGTGTTGAAATAATCGAATCGGAAATTAAACCGATTTCGAGAATAATTTACTTATGTAGACTTCAAAACGGCGGTAAACCTTTATTCTTAATTAATACGAGAAACTTAGTTAAGACAAGTTGGAAACGTCTATAAATTACTTTGAATGTCAAAGTTATATTTACCTACCAACTTTAAGTAAAAGTATGTTTGCTTACATATTTTAAATTAAATGGGGCAATTGCAAACTTTCAGTTTGACAATTCTTCAACATTCATTGCGTTATTTAGGTACATGGTAGAGTGGACAAATTTTTCAAACAAATGAAGCAATATAATACCAAATCTTGTCAAAATCGTTCGGATTGTAAGTCACAGTATGTTACACAATCGTGGTGCTATGTTCTATTTTCAAAGCCGCGTCTAACGCAAATAAATCCGCTTTCTAACTTCACGATCCAATGTAATTTACATCAGACCTTACATTAGACTTTTTTGTCAGATTTACCTGAAACATAAATTTCCAGAACAGTCGGGTGTCGTCGGACAATGCTGTCGGCACTAAAACTGGAATAAGACGTCAGATCGTACGGACGAGCCCTTTTATCGGCGTTGAACGTTAAGTAAAGGCCTCGCTTAACCACTCGCACGTTAAGTGTCTTCACGGACCAAGTTTATTTACACAGAACATTCTGATTATAGCTTTTCGAGCGGAACTTTATTGTGCGATACGGGCATTGTAGTGCGACCAGTAAATAAACACTCGTATAACGACAGCGAGCAACCGCGTTCGCCATTATTATTGTGTTATTTAACAGTGTCGCAATAAGGACCCGCTTTATTATTAGTCCGACGTTAATAGTGTTTAAATTGGACATTATTCAAATTGTACAGCGATAGTTTGTCGACGTATACTCGATGTCGATAGTTTTCGTTAAAGTCATGGTATAGCGTTGCCCTCTGGTTTCGACAGCGCTGTCAAGAAAATTTCGAAATTCAATACTTATTTTTTCATGGTCAGGCTAATTATAAATGACGCGTGAAAAATAAGCAGCTATGGTGAAATTGTCAGTGATTAAATTTTCCGATTTTCGACCAGTTCATTAATACCTCTCCTTCCACCGTCAACACTTGTCAGGAATGTAAATAAAGGAAATGAAATGTGATTTTAAAAGGTCACGATTTATTGGTCGACGATCAAGCGGTCATGCGCTGGGCGGGTCAAGGCGAGGCTGTCCAAACAATCCTCTTTACTTGCATACCTTCCACAACATCCTCGACTCTAAACAAGGAAAAAAGAAACGTTACTGTATTCGGAGATACTCGGAGACACTCGGAAGTAGTGTTGCACAATGTGACAAACCAGAGGTCAGAATTTAAATCGATTCTTACGAACTCATAAGTTTTTTTTTTTTTCTTAAAACTCAAGGCAGTGATATTTTTATAATTCCACGAAGAAAAGCTTAGGTAACAGTATCGAGAAATTATATTGGGAATTACCTATGCGTGATGTAATCGATTTTATCATAAATATCTAAATATATTATTAATTTATATGACAGTAATAAAAGCTTTTAAGAACATTAAAAGATTAAAAATGTCGCAAGCATAGGTTTTTTTTTACTATTCATTGGAAACTGTTAGCCGTTCGTCATGCGTTTGCGTCTTACTCATGATTTTTGTGGAATTTTTGTTATTTTACGAATTAGTTTTCTTAAGACGGAATTGGGCCTTTACCCTGCAGTGATATATACACAACAGGCTCATAAAAAACATTGTCTTGACAACACAATATGGCCATTGACCAGCAAAATCAAAAGGAGTAGGTACAATTAATTCCTGATATACCAAAATAATCCTTTAATACTATTTTGATTTTGAATGAGACCTTCAAAATAATCATAAAGCATTTTTTTTTAAATAAATACAACTATGTTAAACATTGTCCCAATAAAGTAGGATTTACAAGTATATATCAGCCTTTTTCTGATGCTTTTAAATTATTTAATAAAGAAATAAACTTATTCCAATTTTTCTAATTATTTTTCCCCTATTGTAAGATGAATTTTATCTTGAATAATTTTATTATTGACTTTGGTGGATTATTGATCGTGGTTTTATCCAAAATACGACTATTTAAAACATGCCCTTGGCAGAACTACATAATCCTAATATTTTACCAGTTGTTATTTTCCGAACGGATAATAAGTTAGCATTGAACATTTTAAACTTCTGCAATGTCAGTTTTGTGCAAACAAATAAAGGTTTTTACTATGTTCGTATGTAAAACGCAAATAAAAACATCCACAAGGTAATGTTTTTGTAAACACGTGATAAACTGCGAATTAGCACAAAATATGCTGAAAATGTTTTTACTGTAGATACTGCAAACTGCATGTCTTTGACAAATATTTTTCTTACAAATGTTGGTGATCCCTGACGTTATTATGTCAATTTTATTAAGGTCGAATATATTTTTTTAGTTTATAGTAAAGGTACAAGTTGGTAGCCGACTGCACGCAGCAGCAGCAGACGACATGTCGCAGCGACACTACTGGTTTCTACGTATTTCTATGAAATTCCCTCCGTAGTTAGCGACATGAAGCTAGCGACGCGTCGTCGAGCGGCAGACGCACGTGTCGTCCGACCCGACCGCAGATCAGTAGTGCCCATAGATAATAGAAACAACAGGAGATATTATGCCCTTTAGTGAAACGACATGACGCAGCGACGTGTCGTACGTCATATTTTACGTTTTCGTCAATTTTATTCCACTGGTCACAAAAATCCTCTCTTCATAATTTCTACACTGCATCAAGAAAGGCTGTGAATGTATGCACATTGCACACACCTGCGCAAACATTAAATTCATGGTGGAACTGAGGGCAAGCAAAAGCGAATCTCGTGCGAGATTCCGAACGAAATATATTTGTGTCGCTGTAGTCAGAGCTTTGGTTTTGTTGGACGAATAATAGAAGTTAAAATAAAAATAAAATATTTTAATCACATTGTTCGCACCTTTTATCAAAACGTTCATGTTTAAAAAAATTAAAATAATATTTACGACAGGCTTTTACATTTTTAATTCGATATTAAAGTTAACTAAAGCAGTGTTATCTTGACTAAAAAAATAACTACGACGCTAAACAAATTGAAGATTTAACTTATGATCGGCAACCTAGCAATAAAATTCCAACAAGATAATCAAAGCCAAAGTGCTCTCCGTTTAGCAACATTAAAAAAACTAAATAAATCATTTTTGAATACCCGTTTCTTAATCACAAAACACGCAATCCATTGCTGCCCAAATCTTTTTACAAAAAACAGTCGAAACCTCATAACGAGCAATGTAATAGTAACAAAGCGTTTCTATCGCCCGATACGAGCCTGCCGCAGAAAGGAGTAACTGAGTAAGGTACTGCCGCATTGACCCATTTTGATAAAGTCGTGAATAGATTACGTCCGTCCACTTTAATGCTCAGGTGGTGCATGCATCGCTTTCCGCGTTTGTTTTTTGTTCATATTTATTTAAATGTAGGTGTTTAATTGTGTTTTTATCTTCGGTATGGCCTCTGTGCTGTATAGTGGTCTGCGATAGGAAGAGCTGCTTGTTTGATTAATTGATTGTATTTACGTCATATTTTAAGTAGTTATTTTTCATAGCAAATGTCTAGTTTAGTACTTCTGTACCAAGCCCTTATAAAATAATAGGACTGATGACTATAAATAATTACCATTATTATTAAAACAGGTAAGTCATATAATTATTAATTAATTCCAAGATTCACATTCCTTCTCAATAATTTGATTTGCATTTTGGTATTTTGTGATTAATCGTGTTCCGAGTAAATTATGTATTTATGTACATAGATAAATAATAATTTATTTTAAATGTTCATTAACACGTATTTATGTAGTCTTTAGTACAAATTGACTTCGTATGTATTTGCTACATCAGTTTAAGACAGAATAAAATAAACGGTGCCTTTTATTGCTAAAAGTTATTTGTAATAACTTAACAGTTATTTTCTTCAAAGTAAGAGCTGTAGTGCTTTTACAATATGTTTTTACTAGTATTTTTAACTATTAAGTTTTATTTACTCAAACTTAAATTAGAATTATTAAGAAAAAAAAAATAACTATAGCAAGGTATCGGTTTGAATAAAAAGGCGAACTACGTTTAAGAGTTTACCGAAAATTAAGCAGAATCTATTTAAATACGAATGTGTAGTTCTTACTATCCGATGACGCGTTTTCATAGTTCCAAGATTTAAAACAGTGACTTTTCTAAAAGAATAACTACCTAAGTGAAAACTTTGTAAGGTCACCAACAAAGCCTCGCGGGCACACTAATACAAACGCACGCACACGAACAAAAAAGTTTAGCTTATAAGTTTATAATCAAGCGAGGTTTTTATCTCGTAGTCGTTGGCCGCACGCCGCGCCGCGCACATGTCCACCGCCGCGCTGAAGCCTCACAAATACGCGCGTGAAAATACACCCACCCCATATATGAAAAATCAAGAAAAAAAATCGCGTCCTGGATGATTCAAAGACGTCAACACGTCAAAGGCGTTTGACAAAAAAAAGGTGTTCCATTTTTAAATCGCGCGCGTCGGGCTTATTCGGAAAATTATGAAAGTGATGTGAAACGTAGGTGTTTCTCTTCAGAGTACGTTCAGCGCTTGCTCTGTATTTTTTTCTAGTGACTACAAAAGCTATTGTTTGCGTTTTGCTTGAATCGAAGCACAAAAAAGGATACTATTTTCAGTGTTTTGTTCTATTGAATGGAAGTGTGTTGAAAAAATATTGCATAAAAGTGGATTGTTCAGTTTTAGTAAAGGAAAAGCGGCCGAGTAATTCAGTTAGATGTATGTTCTACATAATATACAACGGGACACAACATGACGGCAAAGTTCGGCTATGTAAGTGGATTTAACATTTTTTTTGTAGTAAGACTTTTCATTTGCGTCACTAGTTGCCATGCGATTAGTATTGTCGCATGAATGAAGTAAGATAACTTTAATGTTATTTTTCGAGTATTTTATCGTCGAATTTTATTTTTAGCATTCCTAAGATAATCAAAATCATCTAATCTTTACACCAACGACGATAATCTCTAGATTTGGATATTATACCCATACAACTGACGTAAAAACGTCCATGAAAAATTTGTTATGAATGGAAATTTATTTTTTACCAGACTTATTTATCTACGTAGATTTGTGTGCGATACGTTCGTAGATAATGTAAATCTCAATAGTATAGAAACGTGACAAGAGCGTTAATTCTTCTGATATGCCTGTGGTATTTTAAGTTAAGTTAGGCACAAAATAATATAGAGATAATTACGTTGCTCATTATTTTTGTGCTTGCATATCGTGCAGTTGCGTACTTATTCATTTGCAGCGTCAGTGACATCTATTGACTTTACAAAAACATTAGAGAAATATTATTCAGATAGTCTTAATACTCAATTTTCAATATAAATAAACTTTGTACTTACATTTGTTGAATTCAAGCAAGCAATTCCTAGTAACATTTATAAATAAGATGCCTCCTCTTGTATTATACTAAGCTACTCGTAATGTTATTTGAAACGCGCAGTCTAAGTAGCTTAGTACCTAATACCTATCTTCATGTGTGGTTAAAATGAAAAGTAATATCGTATAACATATACTTAATAAATAAATATCACAGCTACTTTAACTTCTAAGTAAGCTAAGTATCTTGTAGCGCTAATGTCGGTACTTGGGGGAAGTTAATGATCCATTAACTTTACTATGATTTATTTAAGGGTTGTGTAAATATTGTTTTATTGAAGCATGGCCATACTCTATATTTATGAACTTGAATACTGTTGTACAAGTATTTTTTTTAACAATGTAATATTTTACATTTTATCGTAATTTTACGACTGCCTTGTTGGTCTTGTAGTCACAAGCCCTACTGCTGAACACGAGGTTCAGGATTCAATCCCCAAGTTGGACAAAGTGTTCCTTGAATTACCATCTCACCGGAATTTCTCGGGAGTCGTATACGTGCTTGGTCGATAGCAATATGCTCGCCCCCTATTATATAGGACTGAAACATAGACATATGTATGTAGAATAAGAATGAGCTAGTGAAAAATTAAATAAACATGAAAATAATTTACTATAATTTATGACATTCGTATAAATATTTAGCATCAAGTGCATGAGCCAGTCGCTGTCACGAAACTTCAGTGCAGCTGTACTGACAGTGTCTCAAAGTAATCAGAGGCAGTCTAGAGTCTGAAGTAACTATGTATGTCACGTAGATTTTACATATGCGCATATTGCGCATAGCGCTACGATGTTATCATTTACTATGTGGCTGACCTAGGTCACAAACTCACTACATTACCCCCCGGGGTGTTGAAGAGTTGACGATTATACTTAATTAAACCATTAATTTGGGTAGTAATAATGTAGTAACATCATCCTGTAGATAATTTGATGGCCAATAATGCTATATTGTGGGTGCGGTACTTATATCGAAGTGGATAGAGTTCTTTTTGTGGTTTTGCTCGACACACTGTCATATTATGAAAAAGGGGAGTATTAAAGTAATACGTTTCTGTTCATGTAGTTGTATATGAAAAAAAATAAACTTAAAATTGTTCCGGCATTTTTCTTCTGGCACAGAATAGTCAACCTATAATGTTCCCACTGCTGGGACATAGGCCTCGTCTCTATGAGAGGGAATGGATTATAATGTGGGTCTGCTGGTTTCAGCAGAAATTACAAAATGCCATCTGCTAAGATCCAAACATAAGATTCATCAACTACACCCTTAGTTACACAAAATTTTAATGACAAACAATAAGATATTTTTTTAATTTCTTAATTACAATCCAATTAGAATAACATTTCTTATTTGATAAAAATATGCTGTGTTATTTTGTGACATAATAACTTAAAAATCTTACTCAATATTATTCATCAAAAAAATTATGTTCCAAGTTTTTGTCTTGATTTTGAGATTAAGCGACAAACAAATTAATTTTACAAAGATTAAAATATTAATTAGTGCATTGCAGATGTATATCAATTATTTGCATCGATTTACTTAACTATTGATTAAAATCTAATTAATCGGATTTTTTCCTGAAACATAGGTACTGTTTTCAAATAACCTAAGATTCAGCACCTGAAATTATCGTTTACTGACAAAATAATCAGCTGTTTTAATCATTACAGGTTTTCCCAACCTGTGAAATTTAGGCAGGTTAATAATAATTTAGTGACCAAAACTTATCCGACATTTTGTTAACTCTCACAGGAAAACTAACTCACCTCTGTGTTGGCTATAAGCTTGAAGTGTATGTATTTAATTATGAAGAACTAGCTTTTGCCCGCGACTTCGTTCGCGTGGAATAGTGACTTCCGGCAGATTTTTGGTTTATATCGCGAAAAAAAAAAAAAAACTATCCTATGTCCTTTCTCAAGTTCCAAACTATGTCTGTACCAAATTTCATCAAAATCCGTTCAGCCGTTTAGGCGTGAAAGAGTAACAGACAGACAGACAGACAGAGTTACTTTCGCATTTATAATATTATAGTATATAGTATGGATGGATTTTACGATATCCCGCTTTTACCATTCATAGTGTGTAATAGGTACCTGAAAGTCTGGCAACCTATCTTACCAAGGGATATCGTATTACCCAGTACTAACTGGGTTGTGGAGTTCAGATAGGCAGTTGCTCCATGTAAAATACTGGTATTCAGCTGCATTCGGTTAGACGTACTTAGTTGAAATAGGGAAAGGGAAGGGCATAATTATGATGATTAGTTGAGGAAACTGAGGATCGAGTAACATTCTTCTTATTCTAGCCACATATTATAACACAATCCATACATCGTTAATTATTTTAAGTGTATATAAAAGTTATAAATTTATAATATATATTTTGCAAATACAATGGCGCCTAAATATTACAAAGTTTCGAGTCAAGTATGCTTATCTGTTGCTAATTATCAGTTATCAGTAAGATACTTATTATTAATTGTTATAAACATTTTAATATTACGGATAATTGGGTCCCATACAGATTATAATTATATTATTAGATATCAATTGTATAATCTATTATAAGTGTCTACATGACTAGGTGATACAATTACCTGTTTATTTTTCAAACAACATAATATAAAACGTAACATCACGCCTGTAATCCTTGCAGATTTAGACATAATACAGAGGTATACATTTTTGTAAGACCCACATTTCGTCAGTTACGTTTAATTCTCATGGTTCTACCTACCTGCATACGAATTTATTCATTACTTAAATTATATTAATTTGAACTATGAAATATACCTATAAATAAATAAACATACATCCAAATAAAAATTTGCGCATCGATACTGAATGTTTAATAATTAATAATTGCGTACTAATTATTAAGCATTTATTAATAAAGGAAAAGAAAATTATAATTTCCTTTTTAATTTCTCTTTTATGCGTTTTATTTTTCTTAATTGCGTTTTTCCATTTTGTCACAAGAAATGGGTATTAGCTTTAATGAACGAATGTTATTAATGTTTAATTAATACATTCGATCAAGTATTATTTACACTTTAATGTCTTAATTACTGGTAATTTGATTACACAGGTCTCCTTTCGTATGATTAATTAAAATATAATTTGAAAAACAGTACCTACTGGAACGAAACAACTTTCAGTATTATTTGAGGTTAGTTTCAATGTAGGTCAATAATGATTTGAGTATAACCATTTCAAATAAATTTTCCAAATAAAACCTGTAGACAAAGGCAATGCAAGTAGATCAAGAGGCTCTTTACATCACATTTTCATGACATTCCGTGAGTACCGACATTAACAGAAAATACAATGAAAAGAAATTACAGATACGTGAGCGATAAATCTTACATTTGTTTTTACTTAGAATGTGCATGTTTCAATTCTTACAGTTCTTTTATTTTATAAGGACTGAATCCAAAGAACTGAAAGTCATGAAGACTGGATGGATAACATTAATCGAAGGTATTTTAAGCATAAGAAAATTCCATTAAGATTGTTGAAAAAAACTAACTTTGTCTTGAGCTGAAGTATGAAACGCGTAATTTATTTCATCATCATCATCAGCCTATAATGTATCGACTGCAGGGACTCAGGCCTCCTCTCTAGGAGAGGGATGGGCTATAATCCACCACGCGGGCCCAGTGCGGGTTGGTAGCAGGGATGTTGCGGATGCCGATTTTTTGACATCCGCGGATGCGGATGCGGATGCGGAGTTTTGAAGGCTCACATCCGCGGATGCGGATGCGGATGCGAATGTTTAAGATATTATATAAATGAATTAAAAAACAAAAAATGAAGTAAAATAAAAATGAAGTACTTAGGTATAATAATTATGAATGAAGAATTATTAAAACAATCTTTAGATTAGGTACTTTGTATCAGTGGTGACATTGTTAATTAAGTAGACGCTTCAAAACCCGCCGCGCCTTCTTCAAAATAAAATACATAAATAAATAAATAAATAAATAAAAATTAAGAATTTAGTTTTAAGAACTTTACCTACAATAAAACGTATTACCGGTGTAATATTATGGAATTGACGTGACGATTGAAATAAGCTGAGCTAGGACTAAAGTAGTCTTAGATTAGTGTAACTAATATAAAGTTTTCCCATAAACAATTATTTACACACAATGATCACAATCACATTCACAACTCACGAGTCACGACAACACTCGCAATATCAATCTATACGATAAGTAATCAACAGTGCAAACAAACACGTAATGATTTATTTACAAGAAACAAAAGATGCACCACAACAAACGCGTCGGATCTTGTCACCAATTTCTTCGACCCCATTGGTCAATGTCATTTGTCACAAGGGAAACGGCACGCGCCATTCGCCAGCCGGCCTCGCCCAATTTCTTTCTTGCCGCAACTTGTATGACATTCGCATCCGCATGAATATCCGCATTGATTATTGCGGATGCGGATGCGGATGTTCAAATCTATGCGGAAGCTCCGCATTTGCGGATGCGGATTCGAATATTCGCAACATCCCTGGTTGGTAGATGTCACATGTCTTCGAATTTTTTGGTTCTAACTAATACATGCCGGTTTCCTCACGATGTTTTCCTTTACCGTTTTGAAAGCAGTTAAGACGTTTTAATTTAATTACCTAACTTTAACTAACAGTTCAAGTTTCCGCTACATGGATAAACATACCTCAAATACAAAATATTAATTTCCTGAAATAGTCTCATTATTTATATGTATGAGTCTCAACAACACAAAACATTTGTACTTTTACTCGTAAATTTTATATTTTATTCATGTTTTTATAGTTTACAAAAGTTATTCATGTGATTTTAATTCCCGCTTACTCATTTAGTCAAACTAAATACAAGCTTATTGATTTATTTCGTTTTACAATTATTACAATTTTATTGTCTTGCAAGAAAATGCAGTAAAGCTAAGACAAGACAGTCATGATTTATTGCTAATAAACAATAACAAGACATAAATGACAAATTATCTACACTTAATAAAACAATGAATTGTGAATATTTTAAAACGGACAAGAATAAGATATGCCAAGACGTGAACCAAGAAATTAAATAATACTTTCTACAAAATAACTGTTTGACCAAATCAAATGTTGCTATTTGGTATCTGTGGTTCAATAAACTTTATTATTTACGTAGTAAGTACGTACAACCAAAATTATATTTTTTACTAATTTGATAATGATGACAGCATTTATAAAATATAAGTATACCTACTTATAAAATATCCGACTCTGTATTACTTTTTTAGTTTTTTCTAGTACCAAATATAAGTAACTTGCTTTGATTTCCAAACACAGATATTACAAATTAGCATAAAATATCGATAACATTGTCTCGATTCTGAATTATAGATCAATAAATTGTATTGATGTCTCAATATTTTATAGTTTTGGTTGAATTAGCAGTCTGGTAACAGTTTCACAATAAAAAGAACAGAAATATTATAACGAACGAACAAATATGGCGAAGTCTTAATGTTGTTAAAGATGAGTTAATGCTGGAAAAGATAAGAAAAAAGTAGGAGGTGTAAGTATAGTATATTTGCATAAATATGAAGACATTAAGTAGTCAAAACATTGACTAGTTATTATAGTATTGAATACACGTGGATTTCTTGAGTAGAACATACGGAGCACGCGTGACTTATCCAAAGTTCGATGGTCTTTAATCAGTTTTCATGACGTTTTTTTGCATTTGCCTACATACTTATTTATGTATTTATACATAATTTTAAACACATTCATAAGTATTTTTTCCGTAGGTACCTACGTAATTTTCAAGCGTTTTGCTGTAGCTATGGTCAGTTTTCAGTCAGACTTATAAGTCTGAAAAAAATTGTCGGACGGGGATTATTTTCTGGTCTGCTTTGATCAAGTAGTGCATAATATCGATAACTTTAAGATATTTTCAATTATTTTAATAAAAAAGTGTTATTATTATGACTCGTTTTGTCTCTGTACACACAAAAGGAATTTACCCAAAAAAATAGACTCATACAAAACCAAAAGAATTCCTATAAATCTAGTCAGGACACGTAATTTTTCGCTACCACATGCGATGTTACGAATTCCCCAATATTTATGTGAGTTTTCGAAACATTTATGTTAATATAGACCTCCCAGACACTCATTAGAATTTACAGTCGCTAGAAACTGTGCTCATTTTGTATTCAAGGCACGCGAAGTTCAAGGCCGGAGCGAGAAAATTCATTACCAACGGAGTATTTGCACAGAATAATACAGAAGGTTGATTCCATGTTGCGAGCAAAAAAGAACGCGCACTTACAAAAATACACGCTTCACCTACAGCGAGTGCAAGCGCACTCGCGACTAGCATTCCGTCGAGATCGCCGTCCGTTTACACTCGTCTATGTGTGCGTGTGCCTCATTTCGCTAGCTCTCTGAAACCGAGCTTCTGTCTGTACTACTCTGTGGTATTTACCTCCACGACGTGGTAGTTTCCCTCTTAATAAATTGTATACGTATGTATAAGCAGTAAATAGTACGAAGTTCATTTTCATTAACATAGGTGGAATTCCAGACGGGCCTAATTTTAATGACGACTGTATTTTGAAATGGCGTTTTCAGACGTGAATGCCCGTGAGGGTTGACTTATGTTTACTTACTATACTCTAAACGTAACGACCAACTGTATTACAAATCAAGTCTATGCTATATCTCTTCTTCTAAGTTTGAGAATTGCCTCTAGTCAGACGCAATCTAAATGCGGGACTTTTCTGTTGAATTAGTATTCTAGAACGTTTCTTGTTTTAGATTCTCGGATTCTCTAAAACACTGACTAGATTTTTTCTTGGATTTTCGCACATTCAACTGAAATCTAGTTTTGTATCGATATTTTTTATTCTTTCTTAGTTCCAGAATAAGGACATTCATCATTTGAAATGTGACATTTTGCGTTTGAAATTGGAACGGCTGCATTCCGCATTCATATTTTATGAGAAAACAATGCACAAAGGTTGCAAGCACCATATTAACGGTGTCCTTCAATCGAAGCCACTTATTTTTTTACTGCAGCCTTGAAATTCCATAATGCCAGTATTTTATGCCATGCAGCACGATTATTTGCCTGCCTAGTATTTGTGTTTTATTGATCATGTGTCGATATTATTTTTTTATCTTATCCCCTTATCACTTTGCTTGAGAATGGATTGCTGAAACTAGGTTACTGGGCTTTAACCTGAGTTATATAATAAGTTATCAGTTCTTGAAATTGTCAAGTATTTTTTTATGGAATGTACAATGCCGATCCGATAAACGATTGCGAAAATAATAGCTATTCTTTGACAAATAGTTGACATCAATATTTGTTAATTCTTCTTAAAACTAAGTGTGAATATGTAGTAGATACTTGTTTTTTTATTTAATTACTAGAATAAACATGGAAATTAATTGTTTAAATTCCATTTCCTTACGCATAAACTTGAGGAAGCCACCGAATCTAAATAATTATTCGCTACTATTTTTATGTGAGCCGTAAAATGGCTAATTTGAATAATCGAACAGTTTGACGGAATGCGAATATTTAAACCTTTTTGCCTTTTTATGTGAACACTAAAACTTGCTTGCACGTGATCACCAGTAACACTTCATTATGCGAAGTTTATTTGCTTTTTAAATATCTACTTTGTTTCAAAGTCAGACATTTGAATTCGAGCTGCTTTGATTCACCTTTCGTACAAATTTCTCAAACTATGTAGTGTCATACTACATAATTTGAGCGAGTTATATGAAATCTGTTAATTTCAAATGAAAATTCTAAATAGACCAAACATGCACTCAATAATTCAGTATGATTTGCTACAAACTTAAACATTTTAAGAAAGACGGTTTATCCAAAGTATTTTTTGACTCCCATCGATTTAATACGAGCTTTTTTGTTTTTTTTCCTTACATAGCTTTATTGCATTGGCGTATGTTTACTACTAATTATCACAGAATACGCTACAATTTCAAACGAAATCCCGTGTCTGTATCTTGCGTAAAACGAAATTCTTCAACGATGCGTCAAATTAATTAGTAAGAATTTACGTTTAGTCTACGTGACGTTTCCTATATCATACGAGTGAAACTGTATTACTAATTGCGCCGTGGTAACCGTACGCCTATATTCAAAGAATTTTTATGTACAAAGAGTGTATTGATGATTTTCCCTTTTATGCAAATATAAACAAGCGCGTGTGATATTTGATTCTGATTTGTTTATACTCGTTGGTATATAAGGAAACACGTGTAAAACTATTACGAAACTAATTTTCATAATAAAAACATTGTGTAGAAAATAAAATAGTAAAAAAACACACTTTTCTTGAAAAAATATTACATTATAACACCACTCCTTCAATCCCCGAAGGGTTATACCCATTAGTGCCCCCACATTTCATCAGTAATGTTTAAGACCCATGAAATAGGGGGCGAACCTATCGCCATCAACCGGGCACAAATCCAGACTCCTAGGTGGCTACTGGAAAATTCTTGAAGTAAAAACCTAATAACACGCTGCCATCATCATCATCTAAGAGGCCTATATATGACCAGCAGTGAACCGACCGAAATAGGCAGTGTTGATACAAAATAGACTTACCGAGATTTTTCCAAAGAACAATGACAAAATCCCCGGAAAATTCAACCTCAAAGCCAACAAGAGACGGCCCAGAGCACAAACCAGTTTACAAACCAACAAACCTTGCCAATATTCAATCCCCACACGTCAGTCAAAGCATTCAAGTTACCTAAGGATGATTACCTGGCCTATGAACCCAAGTTTTTGTACACTGTGCCCGGTAGCAGCGATACCTACATATCACGTTACCTAATGGCAGACCGTAAGATTATCAGTGATTAATGACTTTGTACGGAATCTAGATATTGTCTGTAGTAGCTTGTAGACTACGAGTATTTTTTTATCCTACTAATAATAAATGCGAAAGTTTGTGAGGTTGTATATATGGATAGCTGGATGTTTGATACTATTTCAACCAAAAACTACTGAACGGATTGGGATAAAATTTAGTGCACAGATAGTTTATAACCTGGATTAATACATAGGATAGTTTTTGTCCCGATTTGATCTTCCCGTGGGATAATTTTCGAGTTGTAACGGGCGAAGCCGCTAGCAACACCTAGTATGTTAATAAATTCTAATAGTTTGTTAACAAATTGGTGAGTGAGTGCTCGTGTACTGAGGTGACATTGGGTTTTTATAGGTGCTCTTGTGTCTTTTTGTGACTGTTTAAAGTTATTTGATTTCCATTACTATATTTAAGCAATTAGTGACCGATATGTAGTATCGATAAGGTAATCTCTATCGATTATTTATTTTATTCTGTTTTTTGATGTCTCTGAAATTACTGCAGGTGATCATCAACTCATAACTTGGCAGTAGGTACTCCTTTCCTGCTTAATTAAGCTAAATATGGATTTGCGGGCGTGCCATTAGCATAGTTTTTTCGGTGTCAATGACCTGATTAGGCTTACTTTTATTATGCCTCTTCTTTTGTTAATCCGATAATCCACGTGCTACTTGCTTCAATATCGCAAAAAAATACTTTTTACATATTCATTCTTCTGAGCCATGTTTCTTTTGGAAGTCCTCACTTACTCTTAAAGAAACAAACACGAGATATTTATATGTAGCGTTGCATATAATATTGCATACACACTTAATATTTACGTACAAAATTGCCAATTTTTTTCAGACTTACAAGTATTTACGTAAGTAGTACTTCTTATGTCGTAAGACTCTTCAAGTACTGAAGTTTTATGACTTATTGTACGTAACGTGTTAACCAAGAGCATGTTTAATAAAAAATCTACCTAATCTATTCAATCGTTGCGTCTTTGGACGTACTAACGTAAGCTAAGATAAGAAACTACATTCTTGTTTTCTTTTACGGTGTAAACCTACCTTGTAGGTGTGGTGTGGAAATACCGAAATAATGGGTATTTTCAATACGTAAAAACTCTTTTGTGTCCAAGTTTACAGTTGCAATTATGATGGTTTCGGTAATTTCGTGGTTAATTTAGGTAAGCTTGCGGTATTGGGGATTAGGTTTCATTTTTCCAATTTTTCATGAAATTACGTTTCAGGTATATGATTAGTCATAAGAGGTAGCTCTTTATAATCACTACGTCACGAATGTGAGATTTTATTTTGGTTCGAAAGAGTGAATAACCCTTTCCGTATCGGAAAAACCTGACTTTGATTTTGTGTGTGGGCTTGTGTAATAATAATAATAAAATAATAAAAAGTTTTATTCACAACCCTTATTACAATTTTGGACTTATTCAAAGGTGATATAGTGACTTAACAGGAAGATTGGACATCGGATCACAATTTCTGGTTTAATTACGTACTGTAGCTAGGGCTTAAATTTAAACACATAATGTATAAGGTATCCCTGACTCCGAAACTAGGCAAAGCCTGTATCTTCAGAGCCAGTGTGTGTACTTCATGTTTATGAAAAATGTACAATCCAATCTTACTAAGGGGTATCATATTACTCATTACTAATTGGGTTGTGGTGGTCAGATAGTTATATAGTCGCTCCATGTAAAATACTGGTATTCAACTGCATCCGGTTACACTGGACGTCGAACCCAATATAGTGCACTGCTAACACAAGACTGTATCAACTCAAAAAAAGATTTTCGAGATAACTCATTCTTCATCTGTAAAATTTAATTCTCTACGCATCAATAAAACCGTCACTGAAATAGTGCAAGAATTTGATGACTAATTTTAAAACAGTGTTCACTTTTTTACAATCGTTCAGTCAGTCACTTTTTTACAATCGTTCAGTATTCCATCATTTCTGAAAAAAGCTTCATTTTGAGTTGATACAGTCTTGTTTTAGCAGTATTATATGTAGTTGGGAAAGGGTTAGGATGATGTCCAACCCGCATTGGGCCCGCGTGGTGGATTATAGCCCATTCCTTTCCTAGAGAGGAGACCTGAGTCCCTGCATGGTTATATTTTTCATAAACAACATCATCATCATCATCAGTCTATAATGTCTGTAATGTCTATGTTAGTTGTTAGTTTTAATAGGACAATTAATACTACAAATTATTTGTACTCAAACCTATTATAATTCGTGTAAATATTATCAGGTGATTGACCAACATATTCGATTGTTGCTGAAAATATTTATAAATAATCTTTGCTTATCGTCTTAGAAATAATAGAGTCATAAATAAATATCGGAAAGATAACACTATTTTAGTTATTAATTAGAAACAAAAATAGATAGAAGCTATTACTATCTGGTTGATATGAGGAACTTATGGTGAAAATACTTATAATAAATTATAAACTGCCAAATGAGAGTGAATAAAGAGAAATAATGCGTTATTAGATACCTACCTTCCTAGGTATCTAATTCTGAATTAACATGATTATTAGAAGGACTAATAGTAAAATTATAAGGTTAGCTATACATTTCTAGAATAACATGGCCTCTCTAATAATTTTTACGTACAATTTGAGTTCCTCATCAATTGATTTTCTATAGTTTGATTGGTCGTCATGCGTACCTAAATAATACGTATCACAGTTTTGCTATGCTATCAAATAACTTATCATATCTAATAAATTAAACTTCAATTCCTAATGCATTAGAGAATAATATTCCAGCATAATTATCTTATATTATAAAAGGTGGCATTATAATTTATGTATACCTATATAATTAACCATAAAACATTTATCTACACGTAGGCGTGTGCTAGACAAATACAGTCGGCATTGTTTACGCTGCTCACCTGACGAGAGAGATTACTTTCTGGTCTTAATCTGCATCACTATAATTATAATGTATCTTCAACATTAGCCGTGACTTCATTAATCCATCATCATCAACATTTTCTTGCCCTTGTACTAATTTACTAAAGGTCGGTGCAGCTTCTTGTGTACAATTCTGTATGTCAGTAGTCCAGACCTTTCCAACCATATCATCTTTGACACCGTCCATCCATCGTTTGTTGTGTCTTCCTTTACTCTTATCAATCTTTATTACTTCAAATTTGCTTCACGAGCATTATCTCATTCTTCTGCATTACTAGCCCATACCAACCGATCATTACGAAACTTTTCAGTCACTGGTGCCATAATTCCATCGCCCAGTGAATCAAATAGAAATGGCGCCGTTTTTCGGGGTTCCCCCTGTATCGTTGTAGCAACTTCTAACCTATTTTTGTGTTTTGTGTTTAGGTATGGCTATTATATTGATGCTGACGTGTTTCTCTTTTCTGTTTCAGGTTACCACAGCTTGCCGTCTCTGCGAAGATATTGTGCCTCCTGATGGTAAGTTTAACTCCTTGTTAATTTTGATCGTGTTCCTAAAGCGTACATCTTTGAATATGTCGTAAAAGTTAACCTAATATACAACCTCCTATGAATACCTATGAATACATATGTCTATAAAGTAGCTTTAATAAAAACCGTAACGATCAAAAATGAAAAAAAAATTACGATGATATAAAATTGCGACTTCTAGGAACAAAAAATAGAAATGACTTAAGTAAAATAATAACAAGCGCTAATCTTTAGCGTGACCTGTTCTCTTATCTTCCTACTTTATTGTACTTAACAGGTTTTTAAATCAAAAAAGAATAAATCGTACTGCATTAATGGACATAAAATTAGTAACTCATTTGGCATAGAACATAAATTTTAAAACTAATTCTCAATTAATCTGCGATAAAATAAATTAAGTGTGATCATAAAGTTTATTAATGTTGTGAGAGGTTTTAATTAAATAAAAATAAAGTCAGATCTTTTAAGGTTATCGGGTGTAGTCATAAACTTATAATTTGAAGCGTGGTAGTCTATAAAATTCGCTACTGTATAATTATAACCAATTTGATTTAAATTAGTGGGCAAACACCCACTACTAGCAGTATTTTTTTCTTTTGGAAAGTTGATGCTAATTTGCCGCTTCTAGTTTCCCAGCCTCCACTTAGCAACGATTATTACAATTCTCATCATTTTTTTATTTTTTTTTTGGTGGGTGGAAAATCATCGAATGACCCCCCCCGCTCTTGGGCAGAGCGAAGGGGAGTGTCAGACTTCTACTGACTAAAAACCGATCCCATGTTCCTTCCCTTGCGCCGAGGCCACGTCATCTGGTACAAAAATCCGCGGCCCCGACGGGACAATTCTCATCCTAAAGTAGTTAGTTGTTCAAAGTTTTTGAATATTTAAAATCGTAGACCTAAAAGGTTATTTCACTTAACAGCTCAATTATCGATGTTGGTAAAATTCAAATCAAACCATTACTTGACACACATGAAACCATTAGTATGGTTTCCAAATAAAATTTCTCACTCGATGATTGAAAATTAGCATGAGGTGTCGATTTGCCTGATTCGCTTCTATCTAGGTTAGGTATACTCATAACCCAAGTATGTAAGCTCTTAATAAAACCAATTTACGTAACACGTAAAAAGGTCAGTTATCCGGTATAAAAGGATTAGTAATTTCAATCGCAGCCATCATTTTATTCACATTAGCTAGGTGTAATGAGAAAACGTCTGCCGGTTAGCTGTGAAGCGCATACGACGCGTTTTAGTGCGATAAAAGTTCTGAGAAACACTTCGTAGCTTAAAGATTCCATAAAAAATGTGCAAGTATGCAATTAAAATGTTAATTATTATTCCAAGAGATGCTCTCTTGATCATAATATATTCTATCTTAAAGCCACACAAAAAAGAACTGAGGAAATACCAGTCTATTATGGAAACACGTCATACTTCAGAATAAATACAATTATACAATTAATTCTCAGATTGCATATTCATCTTGTCTGCGAAACGATAACATAAAATGTAATTATGTAAATATTTCGACAAGTCAACAATTAAGATTAAGAACACCGAGGTTGAGTAAATAACTAAGCTTCGGTATTTCCAATTTGTAAACCGCGTTTGATTAGGTTACATGTAGCGTTTGTGCCTATCTAAGGCATTTGTAGCTTTAACAGTGCCTACCTGAATATATTTCTGATGATTGAAATCGATCTGCATTATCATATCAGCCGTTAAATGTAAGAAACTGTTTTTGTGATGTTAAGAAACTGTTTTTGTGATGTCTTGGGCGTAGGTTTTCTAGAGGGAGTTCCGCAAGAGACTATTTTAGGCCCTTAGTAATATGCCCCGCAAAAAAGTTTTACTCTTACAAAGAGCATATTGCCCTTTTTTATTTATTTCATATTGGTTGAAATGTTCAAAAGTATGAATTTTCTAACGTATTTCATCATATTATTATTTCATAATATGGCTGAAGTATTTAAAATTATTTAATCTTCTTTCTCGTAATTTCAAGTACACTCAATGTATGTATGCTTGGCTTATCGTTTTGTAATTCATTTAAAGTATTGTTTTCTTTTAAATATTGGAACACCGTGACTGATTAGCGTTTACTTACAAACAAACTTACAATTTATTTTCTTGTAAATTATAAACATGTTTTATATACTTGTTTTCAATTTTCGAATGGGTATTGTACTACGGAATACTTTCGTAGAACTAAGTGACAGGATAGATTGTGCAAGAAACCGCATTATTTTAGTAGTTACCGTTAATACCTAATAGCAGCGTTTTGTTCTTAATAAATTAAGCTCAGAACCTTGCCATTATCAGCTATCTCAATGGCAGCGGGTGGTATTGTTAGTAAATTATTATAAAACTGTTAGTATTAGGTACTACTAGAGTGGCTAAGTGGATAAGGATTGGTGTAGAAGCATATGACGAGCTGTTTTTTATTAATAGCTTTAATTCTGAAATTTCTTCAGAACGTCAGGTACGACCAATTGTTGTACTTACGAGTACTACATCACCTGGTCTGGTTCTGTAGTGTCTAGCAATTTGAAAAAGACATGAGTTTTTATTGTATTTATACCAATTTAATTCCAAACTTCGATTCCAATTACTGGATGTTCTTTAGCATTTACACTTAATTTTAAATGAAATTCTGTGGAACAAACACAATGTTCACTTAGTTCAATTTACTAGCTTGGGTTCTAACAGGTATATTAATGTTCTTGATTGTACACAAATATACTTCAGGGTTCCGCATTCGTTCGATACGGACGTCTAGACGTTGACGTGACGTGTCCCGCCGTCACTATCGGACGCACGACGATAATAAATCAATCACTCAGTCATTTAATTAAATCAATCAATTATCTGTTCAATAACGTAATATTGATTTGCGATGTTGATTATTATCAGGGCTGTTACGCTTGTTGAGATATCTAAAAAAATGTGAAATTTTTTTTTACTATGTAAGCTGTTTTAGCTTTTTTTATGATATGAAGAATCAGTAAGCTAATATTTAATGATCCTTAAGACTAAAGTTGTCACTAGATTCTTTGAATCGGTAAAGTTACTACCATTGACAAATTGACTTCTAAATTCTAGTAAATATCATCAGTCTGTACGTGACTGTGGCTTAGTGGTCGTGATTATCACATGTGCCACATTCATTGTTATATGGTCAAAAACGTAGTGTTAAAAACATCACGTGATTTTGTGTCAGTAAACGTATGTTTTACTGGGAAACTATTAAATTGGGTAGCCTACTAACCAAGTAAAGAAATTAAGCTAATGGGATTTGTCTGGTTTGAAATTAAATCACTTGTAGAAGGTAACTTAGTTCTTATTGATCATGGTCAGGACGGGCCCCTAAAGGTCACAGTTATTAATACTCCGCAGCTACATAGATACGACTACTCCTTCGCTTGATAAAATCATTAAGCTTTTAACACACACAGATAAAAGAGAGCCTATAATCAGGTCTAAAGTAACGTCTAATGGGGCTAAAAACTCTATTAAAATTTGTAAAGACTCCCTATTTTTCCGCGAACACATCATATTCAAAGTACGGGACATCAGAGAGTTTAGCGGCCACCTATCATTTGCTATGATTACATACGCAAACACTCCACGCTGTCCGATGAAGAAATTTGCTCTTATTGAATACCGCCTATGACTAGTTTTTCAATTACAAAGCCTGCTATAATACATGGGTTATATTATTATGCAATATTGGATCGTGTATGATGAGGATCAGTTTCTGTTAAGCTTTCAATGATTATCGATATTGATTTGTTGTAGGCGTTTGATTCTTGTCATTCAATTTTATAGGCTTTTCTTTTGGCTGGTGCTTATCCACAACAATCTTAAATCTTATGAACTCAATATGTGTAGAAGTATCGGTTTTCCAAACTATGACTGTTAGTGGTTTTTCGTCTAGTTTTCCATAAATATCATATTCCGTTTCTGCCTTTGCATTTCTAAGTTATGTGAGTCAAAATATTATGACAAAATTTAAAAAGAGGCAGTGATTTTACTGTTCAAAGTCCGGTCAGATGTTAACTAGGATTATTATTCGTCTGATTATCGTAAATAATCATACTAAATCACGGTTAAGGAAACTGCATAGCTAGCGCGACTAAGTGTTCATTGCGAAAACTCAGGGTGGTCTCCGGAAAAAAAATCTTTCTACTTCAGAATAATGATTTAATTATCGAGCTGATAATGAAAATTTTCGTGCCTAACAAACTAGCTAGTATTATTTATTCTAAGTCAAAAACAGCCTACATGAGTACAGCAAAATCCTTTTGTTGTCAGTATTTTCATGAAAGACAATGTCTTTATAAATTAAAATACTTTCATTATTATTTATTACTATATTCTTATCCTTCTATATTATCATCTCTTTCTGCTTCTTTTAATTTGTTGCAATTCCCAAGAGCCCATTTATCAGATACAATCTTCAGTATCTCAGTACTATCTGTTGTAGTACGCTAATCTGCCTGCTTCCATGTGAAGGCCTCCACTTGAGAACACTCGACATTTTGGCGACACATGTCCTATAACTGGGTTATCGGAATCAAAAAGATTATTGATACCAAGTGCATTGATACCACTAAAAGCTGCGTGTGACTAATTCTCATGTATGTGTGCTATTCAAAGTTTATTCTGTTAAAGAGCGAAGGTTGTTGCATCAATATCATCTTCCCCAGTTTTCTTCATTCTTACATAAGTTGCTTTCGATATTTCTCTTTAATTCAATATAAAGAATCAAATAGTCATCGGACCATTCTCTTCTTGATAGAACTGATTAACAATCATTAATATTCATCACTATAAATCACATTTGGATTACAGAATAAGTCATTTCCTTTACACAAGAATTACAACCGATATTGGGCTGTTTAGTTCAAAATTTATCTGTTACCTGGTATCAGTTGACGTACCTATGTAATCGATATGTAAACGTTTCGATACAATAAATTGAGCAACATTTGTTTTGCATTGAAATCTCGGAATGCAGTCGAATATTATATCTATTCGATTCAGACTAATTCGAAAATCGATATGTTTTTTTTTTACAAAATACGGAAGCTTGAAAATATTTTTTTTTTCACACAGTGCGCAAGAGGATTCACGATTTACGTGATGATTTTATTATGCACTCTTCCGATATGACAGGGCATAACTCAAATACGAAAAAAAATACCGGAAATCGAATCAAAACCTTGAAAAAACAAAACCGGATTCAGTCACTAATATATTGGGATTAATACAATAATGCATTCTCACATAAATGCGACAAAATCATAATTTTACCAAAAAATGTCGTGAAACGGGTTTATGCAACACCATTAACGGATCTTTGCAAATCATTTACACGATTTGTCGTTTAACACTTTTGTGATTCGTTTTTGCTTTAGAGTTTCACTTTTGTTAGATGAGGTTACTTTTCTGACAGCAACATTGTACTTCCATTTTCATATTTTCTACCTGATTCCAGCTTTCCTATAAGATATATTTTCCCCCAATGCTGGGTTAGGCCTGTTTTTAGTAATTTTTGAAAATAATTGAATTAAAGCTGCTTAAAGAATAATAGTTATTCCCTATTAGAACTCAGTATTTACAAAAAATAAACTTTTTTAAGTAAAATAACCTAGGCTATATAATGATAACTTATTTTTAGTTTTATTGTAGTTTTCAACATGTACATATTTCAATATTTCCATTAGAAATCGCCCCCGTAAGTACAAAACAAAATATAAAACAAACCACACATTTTTTTACAAAATAAATAAATGTTTTATTAACCTCAGCTTGTTACATTATCATAGTAAAACAATTATTATCATGTTATCTTGTCTCGTGTGTGGCCGGTCTAATCCGTAAGTAATGATATGTTGATAAGGATTTGGAAACCAAACTGATCTTCATTGTGAGGTCTCTCTTGCAGCTTACCATCCTTGTTGACTGGATTTTTGAAACTTACTGGTTTAGGAAGATTTACTATATTTTTGCTAGAATTTATCTGGTGTAGATGTTCTGCATCAGATACTTAGTTCAGTTCAATTAGGTGTTCTGTATTTTTCGAATAACTAGTTTTCAAAATCTCTGTTCCAATATGTAATGCATTAGGCATCCAGAAACTAATAATACACTTTTTCTTCACGAGTTTGAAAAATAGTCATCTCAAAGTATAGTCATAGAAAATATCATAGTCTCTATAAACGATGATGCAAATGTTATTGCTTATTGCTCTTCAACCCCGCGCGGGGAAATGTGTGAAAATAAATTATTTAAAGCCATATAGCATGAACTTGTGAAATCTCTCCAGACAGTCTCGCTGAGGCACTTTCTATTTCTACAATAGTGAGGTGACCTATACATGTGTCGGACAGATAGCCCCTTAATCGAACGTTTCAAGCTAATCCAAGATTAGCCATCTTTGATACAGAACTTAGGAAGTGATTACAACGTATCGGATTTAGGTCAGACGTGTTGAAAGATTAGGCTTTGTCTACAGAAGTGTCTATTTCGTAATAATGTTTGATAAACACCTTTTTATGATTAGGAATTTTATCAATGCCGACATAACATTTTCAATAAGTGTCAAATACTTTAAAGAGTATTAAATATTTTAAGCTCATATCTATCGACTCTTATGGTATCAAAAGATAAAAAAAATAAAAAAGCAGTATAATAACATCAGTAAAACCGAAAATGTTTTTTGTCCGAATCAAAATGGCGTAAATCCCACAATAAATTTTGATGAACCCGGATTTTATGGTCAGACACAATAAAATGATAATAACAGTCATGTCCGATAAAATTTTCTTTTTAAACTTAACGTAGGTATATTATATGAGGTGTGACAGAGAAATTACGTTATCGATGACTGCACTGAAAATCACACCTCCCAGAACATGATGATGAATAAAACAAATAAATAATATTTTATGTTAAAAGTTTTTTCAGTCGAGGTTTTATCTTTATATCTCCGATTCGTAGGCTCTCATTTTCAATGTGAAAAGGGTTGAAATTAATTCCGTTTTTGGGCCATCATACTAAAAATAACAGGGTTCTATTATAAAATAACCTTATTTTACCTCACGACGCCAGACGCGTGCCGTTCTAAAACAGAAGCACCAAAGCTTTGCCGATAAAAAGATAAGTTCCGAAAAACAATCAAAAGCTTACATAACACGATAAGCGGCTGATCAAATATAACTATCCCAATAATAACAAGCGTTGAAGTAGGTACCCAAGTACTGAAGATTACATGGTATTGAACACCGGTATCTGTGCTCAGTACCGTGAAAATTTCCGATACACTAGGTATTGGATAGTTTTGGTCGGTTGACATGTAATCAAGCGTCCATAATGCGTTTACTCGGAGCCGCTAAGATAAGCCCAATGACAAAACGTTCAGTGACCTCCAAATACGCGATAATTGCATATATGGATGGTATCGACCTTCCTCTCAATACATGTACCGTAAACATGATTTGGTGAATGCTAATGTTATAAGAATATTTGCAATAGATACAGTTAGTTTTGGAATGTAAGTTCAAGGAATAGAATAAACGTTTTGGGAAGAATAGACGAAATTATATAAAACACAGGGTTTATTTAAACTCATAAAGACAACCAAAGATACAAAAATATCTTGCTGCAAAAACTCTCAAAATCAAGTTAAATATCACCGAAACCAATGATCGAAATAAATTTGTTCTCTAAATATTTATATCGTTGGGTGTAACGCATAAATTACATGGTTACGACATTTAGATATGATATCTCGATTAATTATCTTAATAGAATCAAGCGTACAAAGTTTAATATCACATGATGGTACAACTAATTGAGATAAACATACATTTAAATATTTACTGTAAATATGATTACCGTTTATTGCTGTTCGCTTGACTAGCTTTATAGGATCATACTTTACAGCTTTATTAAACACCAAAGAAAGATCATATTCTCCACTTCCTAAAAGCACATGAAAATCTCAGTAATTTCCATTATCATAATTAACTCTCACTTCGTATTTGGAAACAGGACCGTTATTTTTAAGTATGTCTCGTTTTGATATGAATGATTATGTGTCAAGATTTTTAAAACTAAAAGTATTTTCTGTTAATTAAAGTTTCGTAATGCAAGCTCTCCAGTCGTACACGTTTCCACAAAACTAACAACCTTATCTGTCTCATTTGCATTTACATGTATTGGTTTTACTAAATTGCTATGGCTACGACAACAATTCGAATAACTTAAACATTCAACACTAAAAAGTAAATGCGGTATTGTTTACAAAAAGTTCATGTGAAATGCAATATGGCTGAATAGTGACCGCGTCGCGGTAGCCTATGCTTTCCCACCTGAATATGACACCGCTCGTACAGTTATAAAAGGTCCTAAAACAACTGTAGATAAATATGAAAAATCAACTTTGATGGGCATCTAAATAGGATTTATTATTGCCTAAGCACCACAATCCGAACCCTCAGTCTGACGGATTAGCAAAGCACGGCTGACCCATTAATACGATCGATTGTTTCCTTATTGTGGTGCCTGCGACGCGAGGTTCTAGTAATAATTACAAAATTCAATATGACTATAGTAAGTAGTAGTATTTTCTCCGAGCGCACGTAACACGGCTTGAAATATGCAAGCGTCGAGATTATCACCGCATGAGCGTGTTTGTGTAGTTGTTGCATTATAATTTGATTAGTAATACTAGATATCACACGTAGTAATTTAATCAGTTAGAAGTTTTCAAAGCAAATCTAGATCTGCCTGTGGAAATTAGAGGGAATTTTCGTCGTGTTTCGGGGTTAACGAGTAAAATATTCAACATCTCAACTCGTGAAGTTCGCAAGGTCATAGGAGATAGGGTTTGATCAATATCTGCGTAATGAGGTGTCGGTCGACACTGGCGCCATTAAAATCCCGGTGAAAGCACCAACAGAATAAGGAAACTAATTTAAACGACTTGACACTTAGTTGTTAGAGTGAGGTGGAATGGACCACACGCAACAGAAGAGTGTTGGAAAATTTCTCTATAACATCTTTACTAAATTTTACTTCACGTGCTTTCCTCTGAGTAGCTGTGTTATCTTAATGATTAACCAATGAAATCGCAATCCGTTTTACATCATCCCTTTCCTCGTATCGAATTTTTAATTCTGATTTACTTTTCATCTACGTAGTGGTAGCACGTTTGTGTTACGTTACTCCTGTGACACAGTCTTCAATCATTAAAACTCGTGAGTAATCCTTGCGTAAATCAGAGTTTTACGGCACTGTTATCGCTCCGTCAATTTAGCATGACCATCAGTCTGTTTAAACGCCGATAGCGGCGAAAATATCCAGTTCTGTGTTTCATTACGAGAATACACACAAAATGGCTCAATAAGTTCATGAATTTAATGGCCTTAGGTAGTCTTGCTAAATGTTTATTAAGAGATCTTGTCGTGCTTGGTAATTTTCATAATTATCACCCTTACAAACCTGATTCACGATAAGCTGGACATATTAGAATATTCTGAATCGTTTGTGAATTTATTCCTGCGCTCCATCAAATTGAAATCTTATCTTGTGCTGTTCGTTCTTCTAATTATTGTGCAATGAATTTGTTGATTCGGGTTATCGCTGTTGTTTTATAATTTTGATTACATTGGTGGTTTTGTTTTTGTTCAGGTGGTGATCTGCGGTGCGGTGCCATCGATGGTCCGATCGGTTCGCCTCTACAGCCAGTGCTCCCATATGTACGTCAACGTGTTTCCAAACGGTACCGTCATGGCTCGCTCCGATGGAAACGACCAGCGTGAGTACCTTCTGTATTTACAATTTTACATCCTAGTTAATATGTGACTTTTACTGCATACTTTGCTAAGGGCATCAAATCCTCATTGTGAGAATACTAATAAAGCTGAATACAGTAAAATTACCATCATAACTGTGATTATAAAACGGAACAACGTACATGGTCATTATTTTTACGTACTATCATGTAGAAATATCATCAAATTACAACAAAAATACTGTAATCTAGTAATAAAACTTACATTACAAAAATGACACAATTTTACTTAATGCAGCTAAAACCGATCAAAACAAGGAAATACGTAGCAAATTCAGGTTGTAAAACCGTATCAATCCTGACACTGCAAAGTAAACATGAGATATGATTCACGATGTCCGATTACAATTATCAATTACCTCCAATTGAATTACGAACGCGAGGACAATACAGACATTAGCTGTTGAATTAGTAATGCCGTAATTGACGACAATCAACCGTTTAGTTCGGAAGCGGTTGTTATAAAGCAGAGGTATCCAACCCGTGGGTCTTGATTTGGGAGTAATGGGTTTCGTGAAAGTAATTTGTTTAAATGAAGTTATTTCATGCATCGATGACCCCAACACCACAATTGCAGGGGCCAACGATGCGAAAACTGTCACTATTAGTATAATCAAAACGACAAGGCCACTTAAATATTTTGTTACAGAAAATTAAAAGGTTGAGTACCACTGCTTCAGACGGTAAGTGCCAGGTGTGTCCTTTCGCTTACATTAATTTATTCGCCTCCTGAAAATACAACCAAAATGGTGGGACAATACACATTTTTACAGCTGCTTATTCTCGCAGTAATAGTTAAAGACGGGGAAATCCATGAATAATGGACTGTGGACTTGATGAATAAATTATCTTGTTTACTGTTAAACATTGTGTAAATTTGTTGACAGATACTTTATGACCAATTAAGAGGGTTAACGTAACTAAGGGGTTTTTATATGATTACCATAGAGACGCAGGTCATCTCAGAAATGTTATGGAAATTCTTATTTATTTTGCCGTCATCAACGATTGAATGCCATGCCTTAACAACAATATTTGATCTTATTTAGGAGAAGACTAAGTGTTGTCCCTTGTAGGAACCTTTTCAAATAATTTTACTATAGAATACTCGATAGATTAAATTTCAAATATAGGTAAATAAATATATTCACATGAGAACTAAATGTAACACAAGGAACCTTTCTTAAACAAGTAAAGAAAGTTACACAAGAAGTGGAACTCAAAGATGTACTATGAAGGCTGCATTCGCTAACACAGTAAAAGCACGCGGTGTAATAGTGTGTAGGGGCTAGACGTGAGAAACTATAGGAATATGTCAATACTTGACGGGTCAACGGCCAGTCACCGCAACAGGTACGGACCACTGTGCGATATAGTAACGGGTACAACATTGCTACGAAGTTATGACTGTAAAATGTGACTGTTCTTAGCCTTTCGCATATTTTATACCTGGTTTATTGGCGAAAAGGACTTGGTTCAAGGATTCAAACAGTCTTAAACCATGTGGTTTTGGTATTTTCATTACTTTGTAAACAAGGAGAGTCAGGGTTGTCAGGAATTTAGCAATAGCTGTAAAGTCAAGTTTGTTGTGTTCATGGATGATTTCAGTATTTAGAACATTTGTTTCTCGGTCTATGGCGTTATGATTGTAATTCTCTTTTGGGTCTAAAGTACTTCAGAGATGATTATATTCCACGTTGGATTACTAATTGTTATAGACTATGAATTTAAAATTCTGGATTCCTAAAAGCCAAATTATGAGACAACAAAATTCGTACGGTTGCTGATTGTCTTAATAGCCACGAATTCCTGCCAATTCATGAGTTTTTATTATATCTTCAAGTGCATAATGAATGAATTCTGTTAGGAACCTTTAGTGCAATAATTTATAACAAAAAGCCGCCCGACGATGTTTTTTGCTAGAAACCCAGCGATAATTTAAGTCTTAACAACTTTTTTGGTTATTTTCTATCATTATTCCTCCCAGTTCCAACAAAAACAATTTTGCAAAAACTCCCCTAACGACATCGGCGATAAATCGACGACTTTTTCTATTTATACAAGACTTGGCTTTTAAGCTGAGCTTGGCAAAGTGAAGGGCTTTCATTTTTTCTATTATTTGACGAAAGTAGTGTCTCGCGAATATGTAATAGTATTCTTACTTGCGAATTACTTAATGTTTGTGTTAGGACGACGCAACTTTGAACGTCAGCGCTTGTTTAAATTTGCTTTCTCCTGTCGTTATTTTTGGACTTTGCTTATTATACGTATTGCGAAGTGTTTTGTGTAATAACAAGCATAATATTCTTGTTTTTTAATCTCCCAACATACAAAGGTGTGATTTTTACTCTGGAGTTTTCACCGGCATTTTTAAGAAAAAATATTTTCAGAATCTGCTCATACTTCGTTTTGAAATATCTTATCGTGTTTTGCAGAAATTACATTTTGAATATTCATTATTTTATTTTACCTAGCGTTGTCTGGATAAGTGCCAAGTTCTGCTTTCCAATTAAGTCTTCTCTTTTTGCTGTTACTCGTACTATCTTGAAAGTAGTGTCACTAAAATATTCAGTGAATGAATGGAATTTATTTCACGATTCTGATTATTATTATTTTACTACGTACTTATGTGCCCGTATCGCTGACATATTATAATTAGTAAAATCAAAGGGATCTTTGTCCGAAATCACAGAAAGGAATTTGATGATTAAGAAGCATGCAGGCACATTGTTGTGGTGTCTTTTATCTACCTAATTGATATTCCCTATCCTTGCTAGGATATCCAACTTTATGTCAGCGGAAACAAAGTTGATTTTGCAAACTAGTGTATTTATGCAAAGCGTACCATCTTACTATTGTGAAGTTCACATTACATCGTACGTCGTACAACGTACAACTAGTGACCCAATAATGTCTGCGACAGTTTCGTATCAGCATTTTGACACGTAATTTAATTATGAAGATGTTTGCTTTATTATAATTGCATCACCCACGGACAGTTCATTACAACTTAATAGAACATAAATTGTAATATTAAAATTACCACTTACAAAAGTACCGCAGTCAATAATGTTATACATTACGTACATTTTTTACATAACATCAATAAATAATCCTGAGCGGAAAGCCATTAATTTAATATGAACAATAATCGCGTGAGAATAAACATTTATTTGTTGCCAGAGTAAAAAATTTAATCACTTGACCCGTGTTAGCATACGTGTTAGTTGTGAAGCAATAAAAGAAACTACACAGCCAATATTAAATTTAACGATTTAATATTGCATCGCCGGCTAAGGATGATCTTTAGATTATGATTGTTTGTAACAAAATACTAATGGAATAGGGTTCAACTGAATTTGGTTGGTTGTACTCTCCGGACACATTGCACCGCCTACCACCGAATACTGCGTGAAATATGTGACGCTTTTTAATTAAAATTAGATTCGAAGGCACTGATAACGAAATTTAATTATTCCCATCGTGTTAGAAACGGCGACTGGTTGGAACTAACGGCAACAGTGCGGACGCCTCGGGCTTTAAAAAGATATTTTTGAAAATGGAACTTGGTTAAATATTTATGACGCTTTGTGTCACCAATGAACAGGTTTAAAAAACAAATGGAGTGATTTTATTAATCGATTAGTCTTTTAAATTAATGTAGAACAGTGAATCCATTGATATAAAAACTAATTCTTTTAAGAAAGCAGTGGTCATTATTTTTATTTAATTTACTTTCACTACAAATAATAAATGATCTATTAAAGAAATATTATTCTGACTTGTCAAAAATAATGTATTGTTATCGAACACAAATGAAAAGTACACGAAAAATAATCAAAATATCTTTGATGACAGTAAAAATAAATCAAATATAAATCGTAGTACGTACCGCGTAGACAGCAAACGGTTAAAAAATCTTCAAACGAAACCACAGGCTCTTAAACTTTGATAACTCACACGATGGTTTACTTTTTTGTGGCAATTCATCGAAAGATTGTTTGGCGGAACGAAAATTATATGAAATCAATCGACGTAGGCGGTACGGCGCCTACCTAAATTAAGTTGTTACGTTTAAAACATAATAATAAAGGTCCATAAGTTCCTCTGTTTCGCAAAAAATGTACCACACGCACGATCCTTAGGTTCAATCTGTGGTATAATCGAATAAGGTATTAATAATGTAATTTGCGCGCGCATCGAAAAAATAACAGACGTCGTTCTAAATTCGAATGTTTTTTTGCTTCTTTTTTTGTTTTGTTATCCTGTGAATGCCTTTAGAACTCTATGGAAAGTGCAAAAAGGTTGGTTGACTTCTTGATAGATTTCTCTCTATGTTGTATTTCTATGAATGTGTTTACAGAAACCAAAATGGTTTCTTTTTTAAATGTGGTGATTATGAACGGTTTGTTTGGAGTACCTAGTTAGTCGCAAGAAACTTGGTGATAACGTTCGATGTTTTTTGTTAATAAGTAGGTAAGTGGCGTGACTTGCAAACTCGTTTGTATTACTTTTTTCTTCTAAAGGTAAACAAACAATATGTCAGCAGTGCTCTTCAATGTTTTATTGATAATTTTTAATTAATCGCTATTGTGTTTTTATAATTTAATAAAAACAGAATAATTATTTTGAATTGTGTAAACATATTTTAATTATTTTTCAAGTATTTTGGACATACATCATCGAAGTTCGGTCTGTTTATTATTCGTGCGTCACATTATTTTGGACATGCTATGAGGAGGGACGAATCGCATGTGACTAAAAGAATGATAAATATAAAATGTTGATGAATTTAGAGATAGTGGAAAACCAAGGAAAGAATGGATGAATTGTGTGAAGAATGATATGAAAGAAGAAGGAGAATATGATGGCGTGACGGTTGACAGAGAAGAATGGAAGGAAAAAATCGTGTTGCGCCGACCGAAGTAACATGGGTCAAGTGCAGAGATATTATGATTCTTGATCATATTGAACTATGTACCAAAATTGTTTATCAGCGTTTTTATTACGTATTTCAATTAAAACTATTCGATAGGAATTTCAGGCACATTAATATATCAAAATAACAGACAGATACAGTTTATCTGTTGTTTTATTGCTGTAAAATAACATGTGTTGAACAATTACACGTTGGGTGGTCTTGCGTGTATTTCCAGTGTTGATGTCGCGAAAAAAAAACTGCTGTTTTGTAAACATTAATACTTTGTTCGATATGTTATTGTGAAGGGAATGTTGTGGGTGATTTTTTTCGGCCGCCACTTCAAATTCGCGTTCGTAGAAAGTGCGTTAGGTAGGTATGGGTCTTTATTTCATTTTAATTATTTGACGCTATATTATTAATTTTACTGACGGCCTTTACAAATGTGTTTGCGTCTCATGTAATAGGACACCTATTGCCATCAAACTTGCGCAATTTTAGATTATGTAGCTGCTACTGAGAAATTCCTGATGGTTACATCCAATAACACTTAGCCCGACCCGGGTATCGAACCCAGGACAAGCATTCGTGCTTCCGACCACTACTCCAAAGAGGCCGTTCAAGTACTTTATTAAATATTGACAGGAAAATACCATCCCTAAATATTGTGAATAAGTCAACAATATTGACAAAACTGAGAGCAAGGTCAATAAAGTGACCCAATTATTGCCGTAATCGGAGATAAGAATGCTGTTTTAAGGACACCTACTGTACCATTTTTCAGTAAAGTCATACCAATATTGTTAAATTATTATGAAAATGATAATGGCTACAAAAATGAGTTTTGAAATTTAATCTGAGTCAAAATGCTCTTTTTATTGTTTAATTTGTCTGTACTGTCTCACTTCTGGGCAGTCCCTCCACCAATTCCTTCAAAGAGCTCTTTTCCTGTGCCTTCTCCGAACCAGCACTCGCGGTACGCGTCCATATCGTCTCGCCACCTGTTTCTCGGCCGTCCTCGTCGACGTCCATATTAATAACTGTTTGTTTGTTTGTTTGGTTGAACGTGCTAATCTCATGAACTGCTGGTTGGGATTGAAAAAACATTTTTGTGTTGGATAGTTTATTTATCGAGCAAGGCTTTAGGCTATATTATATTATTATATGCCACGCGGAAAAAGTCGCGGGTAAAAGCTAATAATTAAGAAAATTGTGACTAGATCAGCCACGGGTGATAAAATAAAATTGTCTGCAACACAATACAATCAGCAAAACTGTCAAAACATCGAAACAATTTTATCGTATCTTGATGTTTTGGCTGAATTTGGCATTTATCTACATACGCGTTTGACCTGATTCCGATTCCTACGACAATCCATACTTATTCATATCACAAGATAACGTACCTAATACAGTCCGAATCACTTCTAAAGTTTGAGTTGTAGAGATTGTTTTTGTTTGACAGAACTACATTGCAAAAGTTGTCAATGCATTATTGGCATAGATTTTGATTGAGAAATCGTCATGGATTTTACCCACTCCCATCAAGTCTAGATTTTTCATAAATATTAGTCATGTCACGTTTCTAGGTCAAATTTTGTGTTTGATTTCGAAAAAAAACAATGAAACAATAGATACCAATAAGTTATCAACCTTTTGGTTTTTTAACGCAGTGGTTAAGGTCGAAAATTTATTAAAACCATGATGATTTTATCCACCAGGATCAGATTGAATAAGTAGAAAGAAGAAGAAATCCCGACCAATAAAACAAAAAAAACATAACTCTCCTTTCAGAACCACTTCAGTCGGAAAAACAAATTGGCAAACTAGCGTTTAGTGTCGACAAGCACTTTTAGACTAAAAAAGTCTATCTAAAGATGTCTGACTATCACTGTCTTATCAACGAAATATTTCAAACAAACACAGTAATCACTTAAATACCTGACACTATTATTCATACAATCTGACCTTATCGTTATTTAGCGAATATTAGAGATCAGACTAGGGGGCGTCTAATGTGTCATGTGCCAGATTCTACGTAAATACTGATTACTTAGGGGTGTACCACAGAATAATTTAATTATGTGTGATAATATGCCACCTCCCCCAATCAGAAGTTGACATTGCACCACTGCTTTACAGTGGCACTGTGTCAATTTTGGTGGCCCGAGGAAATTGTTGAGGGCCCCAAAGTGATGTAACAGATATTTATCATCAACTATGTGCTTTAATATTGCTATAGTTTTCCTGTGATCAAAAATAGAAGATATGATATTGAGGTAGGTACAGACGTTAGTGTCTTAGTTTTACAATATTTTGACTGATCTTTACTTCGCTACGAAAGCACTGTGCTGGTGGTTCGTAGCTAAGCATTATCGTCACTAAATGGTCTCGCTGCTAGCTGGAAAGGGCTTCCCTATAAACACGTCCTGTTCTTTCAATGTCCATTTTGGGATGGACCTCGAAACCTTTGACTTGGTAGTCTGACGGTCACACCAGTGGGCTATGGCTGCCTCCGGGGCTGCGGGTTGTTCGAAAGAGATTCCGCGGCCCCGGATACAAAGGGCTAAGAAGGGACATGGGTTTTAGTCTGTAGAAGTCTTAATGACTTACCACCCTCAAAAAAAGGGCTATGACTGCTTTTAGTAACGTTTAGTGAAAAAATCGCCTCAAAATTCGTACCTGAGCTCCCTAACCATATTGTAAAGGTATCAGGCATATCTCGTATTAGTGTCAATGCCACATAATGTTTGTGGTCACATAATCTAGTCGGACTAGACGGTAACTTGATATTGGTATCTAAGCTAAAGTAATGTATTGCCAGTCTTAGGATGCGATTAGATGGAATCCGTTGTGGATGGTGTAGGGTATTTTAGGAACAATTAGCATTTGTATTACTTAAGTTTGCTTAAGAAAGTTCTAAATAATAAAGGGAACATGAATTAAGTATATCATTTCCATTCCTCTTGTTTAAGGAGTTGATTTTTTGGGAAAAATCAAAATAAATTAATATTAAAATTCGCACATCCAAATACAAGCAATATTTGAAGGTCACATTTTCTAAAAAAAAAAACATAAAACAAATTATAAAACAACAATTAAATACAATTATTATTAATGAACGATCTATGCTTAATTGTTTGGGTTTTTTGTTATTGGTTCAATACAAATAATAAAGATTCTGCACTATTTTTTGTCACCTCTGCAATGTCTGCGGCTTTCATTGTTCTGCAAATAACATCAGACGGTTCAAAAAGATCATTAGGAAAACTAAAATTAACTATATTTAGGTTTTCTAAGAAACTAGATGATTAAGTCAATCATCACTATACAAAATGTCTTCGTAACACTTTTTTGTCATTTCAAGTTCACGGAAAACCAGTAGCATCTGACATTTGAAGTATTGATATTTGACGTACACATTGATATTAATTTGTAATATTCAAATAGGTACACTGAATTAATAAACGTTTGTTTCAAAACCGTCTGGGTCGATGTGAAACCGCCTCAAAATGTCAGGAATCTTGCTTAGTAGGTAAATTGTTGTGTTATTAGACTCAAGGAAGATAGACCAGGAAAAAACGTGTGAAGGTTTCATAACTCGGAATCTATACAATATAAAGGCTGACACGTTATATTGACTCGGTAAAGCCGGCCGGCAAAATCATCGGAAATGTACATATTTGTGAAAAAATAACTAGCTCGTAAGTACCTATTGTGTCGAAATTATAGACGCTGGATGAAGTTAGCCGATCTGCAGGAATAGCTTACGAATTATCAGCCTTTCATTTTCCCACTGCCGGCCAGAGACCTCCTCTTCTATGACCTTCTCTTCTTGGTTGTAATCAATCAACCCAGTGCGAGTTGGTAGATGTCACGTGTCTTCGAAGCTTTCTTTCGGTTCTAGGACATGGGTGGTCGCATCCCTCACGATCGGCAAGCACGAGCCTAATAATTACTAACTATATGTGCAGTGAATGTGTCTAGTTGGTTTTATTGTTCAACAAATTCGGCCAAATTGTATTTCAGCGTAACTAATGTGAAGCATCCCTAAGACATAATAGATTATCATTGTATACTTCGATGAATACATTATTTATTCATATGATTTTATAGGAATGTACAGACAGTAATTAAACAACTCGTTAGTATATTTTACGGTTATATTGATACTCTTCTTAATGAATACACTTGTGTCTAACGACGATGATACAGCAAGTGTCCAAACAAAACGTGGAAAATGTCACATATTTTTGATTCCAACTCAAAATGTGCAGGTATTTTCATTCCATTATTAAGTTTATAAGAATCGGTATTGATTCAATGAATTCAATGTCATTTCTGTCATGTTACTCATTGTTATTTCACACCTTGCTAATGTATTCTTACAATCGTATGTATTCCTGGTAAGTGTGCGATTTTATTGTACCCTTGAATTTTGTATGATGATGACTAAGGATTATGATAATTCCCCAAAAATCGAATGATTAATATCGAATTTCAATAAAACTGATACTGAAACAGATGCCATTATTGTGACGATCATAAGTTATTTGAAACTCATTTTATTGTTTTCATGTTCAGGAAATTCGTTTGACATTTACGTTATACACAATTTTCTTATTTCTTTCTTTATTCAGAGTAATTGCATTACTGAAAGTGGTGGTCTATGTATAAATAGTCACCTTCTACAAAATGCATAGTGGCTGGTAGCTGTTGAATGAGAGCTGCTGGGAATCGCGTTTAGCGGCGTGCAATTGAGAAGGTCTATGCCACGTGCTGTAGACTGATGATTAGAAAATATACAAAAGATCCTCCAGTAGAAGTAGTTTTTACTATTATATGGGTGTTGATTAATGCCTCCTGATTCCTAAAACTCTATTCCGCAAAAGTAACTGAAGTAACTTCAAAGGATTTTCCTGAAAAACTTTCCAAGCCCAAGCAAAAAACAGGATACAAACTGGCTACTAATTCAAGTCTGCCCGCGCCCAACTGTGTAAAAACTAAAGCAAACCAAGTAACAATTCATAACTTACACAAGTATGAAGTCGTCTAAGATTAAGATAGAGGCAGACTAAAGGATTTCAATAGCGCGAGTAATCCCTGTTTGTATGTGCCTCTGTGGGTATGTATCCTGTCGCCAAGAAGGCGCTACGTGCACGTTTCCATTGTAACGGAATTTCCGGAGACGGAAAATTGGTTTTACGTGACCGTGAAAGGGGAAACTTGTACGTGGGGAACGGAAATTGGAGAAAGATTAGGTTGATGATTTTATTTCGGGACTATTCGTGGTAATGATGTATGTATAGTATACAGTGCATTGTGTCTTGAAAATCTGTTTCACATGCGTACTTTATTTTTCTTTGTACTCGGTTTTTCAGTCCTGAGGGTTGTAACCCGATTTTTAGCGTCATATCGTGGCTTGGACATATTTGTCGGTCTACTTACTTCAAGAGCCATTTTTAACGTAAATTCCGTCAGTTAAATCTCGTGTTTGCTATTACTGTATCGTATCTGGTTTGGAATATAATTATTGTTTTATCACTTACCGAAATTCGCTGTTTTTTTATACAACATTTTTGTTTATTGGTACAAGTTTGTCACACTATTTCCAAGCCACCGCAAGTCCTGAAATCCAGATTACAATGGCGATCCCGCAACAAAATAACCAGAAAAGTATAGGAGAGGAGTGTCTTACCAAACATCATCCAAATGTCGGAAGTAACAACGCGAACGCACCCGCTACTAAAGCGGTCTGGAATTTAACACAAGATTCCCGACAAATACTTACCTACCGCAGCGGCTGTATCCTGTCGGATTTGGTCAGATTACCCGCGTTATCCGCAGGGTTAAGACGCGTCGTACGCGCTTACCAGTTTATATCTCTTTATCTGCCTACGACGGCTCTGTTAACTGGGATTTCGCTTTATCAACAACTGTAATTAGTATGTGGGAATCCGGTTGGTTAATTTAAATGGGACTGGCGCCGGCGTGAATTTAATTCTAATTTTATGTATTGAATGTCTCTTTTTAATTTTATGGAAGTATTATTGACTGTATTTTAGAGAAGTTTATGCGATCGGCGGTTTTATTTGTTCAAGTGGTCGGCTTTTTCCTTTGTAAAATGTTGCTGTATAAACTCTTTTCTTACTTATATTATCCATTTCATTCTCCTCTGTCAACCGTCATGCTATAATTTACTCCTTTTTCATTCATATCATTCCTCACTCCATCCATCGTTTCTGTGGTCGTCCTCTCCATCTCCCGTTCATCAACATTTATATTGATCAATCTTTCAGTCACATTCATCTCCTACTTTTAAACATTTATAAATTGAAGAACAAAAAAAAACTAAATGTGGCACTCGGAGACTGCCGCGGTAAAGCTATTGCATAGCATTTTTTATCAACAGCAAATAATTAATTATTTAATTTGACAACCTCAGTTGACAACCTTGTTATTTTCCGTAACCATAGCAACCTGGTTGAATATTGAATCTTGAATATTTTCGTTAGGGAATTTCTGGATTCGCTCTCCACGCTCAAGGCCCGCGATAGAAGCTATGCAATAGCTTAAAAAGTATTCTTAAAGTAACTTTGACAACCTCATTTAACATTAACTAAACGTGGATATGAATACGTCAAATCGTTACGTAAATCAATGTTTACAACTAGATTACAATGTCCAAGGCTGTAGACAAAGTCGTTATATACTATCGAATATTACAGACATACTGGCAACACCACACGTGGCATAAATTAGTTTCTAACAATATCGGCTAAGCATCGAACAATGACATGTGAAACACGATTTCAGTCATTTATTTTGTATTTTATTACGTAGGTATTTTAGTGAGTTATTTTTCAGTCTACTGATAGTTACTACTCATTGTTTTATTCATTAAGAGGGGATTCCTAGAAAATTGAAAGATTTTTCATGTATATTAGTTTACTAGCTTTTGCCAGTGGCTTCGCCCGCGTGAAAATGACGATTTTCCATACAAAGTTTCATCCCCTATTTAAATCCCTTAGGGGTTGAATTTCGAAAAATCCTTCCTTATTCCTTGTTTACATCATAAAGGGAACCACTGTGCAAAATTTCAGCTTTCTAGGTCCAAGGGTTTGGGCTGGGCGTTGATGAGTCAGTCAGTCAGTCAATCAGGACTTCTCCTCTTTTTATTTATATATATGTCGCAGGTTTTTCATAAAATTAGGTTTTTGATCAAAAACCTAGGTTTTTCATCGAAAACCGGAAGATGACACATTTTAAACTCAATTTCATCATAAACCTGTAACAATCCAGACTAGTTCAGATTTTTGATCAAAAACCTGAACTAGTTTGGGTTTATGATAAAGTTCTTGTCAAAACATACCTATGTCGCAGGTTTTTCATAAAATTAGGTTTTTGATCAAAAACCTAGGTTTTTCATCAAAAACCGGAAGATGACACATTTTATATCCTTTATGGGCGGCATGGGCACCGGGCCGTAGGCCGACGAAGGAGGCCGGCGGAGGCCCGGCACTTTGGGGACAGAAGATATTAGTGTTATATAATATGCGAGCGAAGCGAGCGCGCGTCACGGAGTACTACTGGGATTTGTTCAATTCACTAGATTTGTTTAGGGAAATGATAAAACCGTGTTGTTATTTTATCTTCCTTCGTGGTTTGATCAAATCCCTTAGGTTTTTGATCAAAAACCTAATTTTATCATATCCCTGCGACATATTTATAGATATAGATTTAAGAGCAGTTATGTGAAGTCTGTTGTAGTACTTGCCTATCTCAGAAGACAATACAAATTATTATTGAAGGAAAGTTAATTGACTTGTTTATTTCTTTAGTAGAGGTCAGAAAGGCAGTAGCTCTATGGTGCTGCTGAATTTCGGTATGACTGGCATAGCCGATCCCAACATAGATGGGAAGAGGTTGAGTAGATGATAATAAGTTAAATAGGTTAGGTTGGATGCAAGAAAGATTTTAGATTAGAAAATTAATACTGTATTTCTAATGTTCCGACTATATACCTAGACATATAGCATACACCCCACCTCAAATTAATACAAATATAACAATATTTTAAATGTGTTTTTGGGTCAATCCATTTAATATCTGTGATGTAAGCGAACCTTGATGTATTGATTTCTGATTCTCTCTGATTTGCATTCTTATAAGACCTCATGTCACTTGCTCAAATCCCTGAAATCATCTTATTATTAAGAGGATTATACCGAACAGAATACGGCAGTAATCAACAAAATAATTCATAATTTGTCAAAATCGAGATAATTCGCTTTAGGTGCGCTATAGTATAGGATTATTTTGTTGTTATCTTCAGTTAAAGATCCACAAATTATGTATTTCCGAGCTTAGATGGCAAATTTTTTAATTACATGTAGGCAGGCATATTTTGACCTTTCATTCATGAAATTATCTAAATAAAAGTACCAACAGCCTAGATTTCACATTTTGCACACAAAATTGAAATTTATAGTATATGTACACAGAGTTAATCCTGATCTTTCGGTCGTTTCGAACACTCTGAATTCTCCTTATAATTATTAATTGTGCTTAATTGTGCGAACTTTTATTACTATGCCTCCCCTTTTTTCCAACACACTTCCCATTTCTGTGCGTCCCTTATTCAGGCACTTCTCGCGACGTAGACAATTTCTTCGACCCACCAAGCTTAGGACGGTTCTGGTTTCTTTGGCTTAACCTTGGCCACCACTCGTTCAAAGCCTTGCTCTATCATATCATAATTATCTAAATAAAAGCTGTTATTACGAACATGGACTACGGACATAATTGTAGTTCGTAAGTGGTTCGTACTACGCACTTTGACCTAACAAATGACTCTCGATTCAATATCATATCGTTATTGTTCAAACGTGACAATTAATTTACGATCAATAGTAATAAATATTATAGTAAATAATTGCCTAGCGTTTGTTGAAAGCGAGACCGGGGTTTTGAGTTCAAGCGATAGGAAGAAAATGCTATTGATATATTTTCCTTATGTAATTTCAGAATATCAGCCTAGTCTGGATTTGTAATAATACCAGCCTATTACCATCCCACTTCTGGCCAAAGGCCTCTTCTCACACAGAGAAGCCACGAGCATTGATTACCACGCTTGCTCAAGACTGGTTACGCAACATATAGTAAGAAAGGACACAATATGAATTGAAAAATACACATCACTTGCCGGGATTTAAACTTGTTAATAGCAATAGGCAATTAGGGTAAAACATAAGTAGCGAAGTGTAGGTATAGTCTACCTACCCTCTTTAGAGCCTAAAATTGTGAAGAATACTATATACATTAAATACAAGTAATTGTAAACGCGATAATAGAGATGTTGCTATAGAGTATTCAGGTAACAAGTACAAAGATTACAACCGTATCGTTATCGGCTCGATAGTCAGTCATTGACCCGATAGTAGCGGCTAGCTTCCAAATATTTGTACTTACTTTCTAGAAAGTTAATAATAATTATTATTGGACCAATCATAACGAAATAATCATATAAAAATGCAGAACGAAGGAAATATCAATACGTCAAAGAAAGAACAATGCTGACCAGAAGCCGGGCTAAAAGGCAACAAGCACACCCACCATCTCCGGACTCGCCGCTGAACTCCGCCTCGCAGCCGCCGGGACGCGCCACACCCGTGAGGGCCGTGTCTCCGGTAGCTGTAGCTGCGTCGAGTTCCAGCGACGAGTTTTTCTCCCCGTCGTCAACGCCATCACCACCGCGACGCGAACGACGAGGAAGACGACGGCCACCAGCGGGCTTAGGACCTCGAGGCCAACCGGCCCCGAACAGGGTCCCCGCTGCTGGTGGAAACGTGCCGCGCATGAGATGGACTCAGTCCATAAACGAGAGTGTCATGCGCGCATATTATGGGGCTACTGAGGGGGGAAGTAACTTGACTGCGTACCGTAGTCGGATGCTCTCTCTGTTTCAGGTGTTTGAGCCAGCTATCAACGTGTCGGCGCAACGACTGTCGGATCAGGTGAGGGTCATTCAGCATAACCATATGTTGGATGACACTGTGCTTGATCGACTACGCTCTGAATCACGGAGTAACCCAGTCACACCACCTTCACCAGTGGTCGCAGTGCAGCTGGAAAATGTTTCTAGTTCTCCGCTGCGATCCGAACGTGGTGGTGAAGAGGGTGATGATGAAGTTATATCCGTGAGTACCCAGTGCAACGTTCAATTGAGGAGCGCTTTGGAGGATGCATTCCGGGAGTACCGTTCCACACCGCCTGAACTTAGACCACGTTTACCTCGCTTGCCCATGCACAAGAAAAACAGGGCGCTGGTGTGTGCTCTAGATTCGGAACTGTCTAATTGCTTTGACAACAGCAAAGACCTCACCGATACCCACTCAATTTTGTATGTGCAGCTGTAGCGGCTTGTCGTGTGGCTCACGTTAAATTCCCTAACAACGACAGAGCTACACGACCAAAGTCAGCTGTTCCAGCCTGGCAGTGCAGGATTGAGCGGCGTATTGGTGAGGCTAGAACACTCATCGGCAAGTTGATCTGCTTCAGGGAGGGCAATACTCGCCCTAGAGTGATGCGCTTTGTGAGGCGGGCGTTCTCGGGAACAGATATTAGTTTTCCTGATTATTTATCCCGCGTCACAGAGCGCATCGACTTCCTGAAGCAGAAAATCTGTGCATGGGCAAGCCGTATTCGTCGGTATAAGCGACGAGTGGAGCGGTACACGCAGAACCGCACTTTCCAAAGTGATGAAAGGTGGGTATATAGAGCTTGGGAGCGACCAGACCAAGGTGTGATTGACACGCGTCTGCCGGATGATGACGCCATGACATCGTTCTGGCGCAACATCTGGTCGGTGCCTGTCAGTCACACTGAGGGCGATTGGATCCGGGAGGTTGAACGAGCGTGTGATCCTATATCAGAAATGGGGGCAATTATCATCAGCCCCCAAGACGTAGCTCGTGCAGTCCGTCCGTTGCCTAACTGGAAATCTCCGGGGCCGGACGGACTGCACAATTTCTGGATCAAGTGGTTCATGAGATCGCACGCACGCTTGGCGTCCCAGTTTCAATCTGCCTTAGAGTCAGGAGCGCTGCCCCAGTTCTTGACAACAGGAATTACCCACCTGCTCCATAAATCAGGTAGTACTGCGGAACCTAAAAATTATAGACCAATCACTTGTTTACCAACGGTCTATAAAGTTCTTGCATCCATTTTGAGAGTTAAAATCAACCAACATATCGAAAATAACTCTATCATGTCTGCCTCTCAGAATGGATGTAGGAACGGGTCCCGTGGTACTAAGGAGCTGCTCCTCATTGATATGACCATTAGCCAACAGGTTCGCCGCTCCCGAAAGGATCTGTCGACATGTTGGATAGATTATAAGAAGGCCTATGACTCAGTGCCTCATACATGGCTCATGAGGGTGCTGGAATTGTACAAAGTAGATGCAACTCTGCGCACCTTCCTGATGTCGTGTATGGGGAGCTGGAGAACGGCCCTTCGCTATCCAGGATGTCGACAGATCGGGGGGAACAGTGAACCGATAAGGATCGAGCGTGGTATATTCCAGGGTGATAGTCTGAGTCCATTGTGGTTTTGTCTGGCCTTGAACCCTCTTAGCACTCTGCTGGAGGGTTCAGGTCTAGGCTATCGGTTGAGGAGAGGTGGTCAGGTAATATCTCACCTTCTTTACATGGATGATCTGAAACTCTTTGCCCCCAACAATTTGCAACTCATGAAGCTACTGAAGGTAACAGAAACTTTTAGTAGTGGCATCAGAATGGAATTTGGTGTGGACAAATGTGCAGTCATGCATGTGAAGCGAGGGGAGATTATGGAATCCGTGGGAACTCAACTCTCTGATTCCATACAACTTAGACCCCTCTCCTCAACAGATAATTACAAGTATTTGGGTATGTCGGAAGCATTAGGTATCAATATTGCCGACATGAAACAATTGTTGAAGGAGCGCTTCTTTGGCCGCCTGAACAAGGTGCTGAGCAGTCTTTTGTCAGGCGGGAACAAGGTGCGCGCCTTCAACAGTTGGGTCATGCCGGTTTTGATGTATTCTTTCGGCATACTCAAATGGACTCAGACAGAACTTGATGCCCTGGATAGGAGGGTCCGCTCACTATTGACCGCAAATCGGATGCATCACCCACGGTCGTCGGTGATGAGACTGTATATCCCGCGGAAGTGTGGGGGTCGTGGTTTCTTAAATGCTAAGACCCTACACAACCGTGAAGTATACAGTCTCAGGGAATACTTCTTAGAAACCGACGTGGGGATGCACCGAGATGTGGTCTCAGTGGACAAGGGCCTTACCCCGCTCTCCTTGGCTAACGGGAACTGGCGCAAACCTAAAGTATTAGACACTAATGACCGCAGGGAGGTATGGCAGAGCAAGGAGCTGCACGGACGCTTTTACCGGGCCCTACATGGGCCCGATGTAGACTTCTTAGCGTCCGTATCCTGGCTACGTTTCGGTGACCTTTTCGGGGAAACCGAAGGTTTTGTCTGTGCAATAATGGACGAAGTTATGATGACGAACAACTACCGGAAATATATTGTGAAGGATGGCACGGTTGACATATGTCGGGCATGCCACCGTCCTGGAGAATCGATCCGACACATTATTTCTGGGTGTTCTAGTCTGGCTAATGGAGAATATTTGCATAGACACAACCTCGTTGCCAGGATTATCCACCAGCAACTTGCTCTAAAATACAACCTTGTAGAAACAGAAGTGCCATACTATAAGTATGCGCCCGACCCAGTTCTCGAAAATGGTAATATCTCGTTGTATTGGGATCGACCTATCGTCACTGACAGGACTATTGTTGCCAATAAGCCTGACATTGTGGTGATAGATCGATCGGAGCGTCGCGCAATGATTGTTGATATAACGGTCCCGCATGACGAGAACCTCGTGAGAGCGGAGAAAGATAAGCAATTCAAATATCTAGATCTGGCTCGCGAGGTTGTCGACATGTGGCACGTGAATACAGCAGTCATTGTGCCGATAGTCGTGTCTGCCAATGGCTTAATAGCCAAGAGCCTCGACGAACATCTAAGGAGGCTCTCGCTTGGTAGCTGGATCAAGGGCTTGATTCAGAAGGCAGTACTTCTAGACACGGCGCGCATTGTCAGGAGGTTCCTCTCTCAAGAGCCCTGACCACCGGTAGCTCGGACCCTGTTCCTAATGCCGGTGGGCTACTATTTTTTATATTTTTAAATGTTTTTTATATGCTTTTTTGTAATAAATATTTAAAAATGTATTTAATATGTTAAAAAATGAATAAAGGAAATTATTATTGTACTTTGATTTCGAGGATATTGTTCTACGGAAACTATGTTTCTATTTAGGACAAGATGAACAATCTTAACGGAGATTAGCCAAGTAGCCCTTATCCCAATTCTTTTGGGGTCGGCACAGCATGTCCTTCTTGCATATTTCTCTATTAATTGTTATCTCATCAGACACCTTCTTTCTTACCATATCGTCGCCGTATCGTCGTCGTCGTTACACAGTCCATACAAATTTGATCTTTATTTGAGTAGGTAGGTGCGCAGGAGATACTATCCCACAGTTCGCAATCACATATGAACCTATGTTCCTTTACTATGCCTGTCCGATGTGAAGGAAACAGATACGACCGGAATAAAATCAGGCGCAGGACGGCCGCTAGCTTTCCGAGGCACGGGGTTGTCACAGTACTTTAACTTTTAAACTCGGAGCTGCTAGATAAAAAATCCTAGTGGGAAAATCCAAGACTGCTCTTTGGTGCTTGTGACCAACGGGGAGTTGAATTGTGGTATATATATAGTCGAACCTTGATACCGATTGTAATACAGGTTTGTTTTATTAACGAAAACTTAAACCAATTCGTGGTAAGTGCTTTTACACCAACTAATTTGAGTTTCCCAAATCATTTACCAACAACTAGAAGCAAACCAGCTAACTCTACTAAGTTTAAAGAAGCTCCAAGTGAAATTACAAGCGTCGGTCGGCACTTCAAAGCATGTTTACATTACTGAGTCGAGATAATGTTGTCTTTACAAAATTAGCCTATTACGGAGGTTGGGCAATGTGTACTCGCTTCGTTACGTCTGAAAGAAAGTCCCATCGACCTTAAGTCGGCCATACGCCCGTAGGTCAACCTACAAACCTTTTTGCGTAAACATGGAACATAGGAAACTAATATTTGGTTGTTGAAAACTATGATGAGAAATGGCAATAGTTCCACCATCGCTGTCTCTGTACACTTTGGGGTTTTCCATTAGAATTTCTTCAGTAGTTGTCCGAGTGGAGGTCGATAATTGCCCTACGGGATAAAAAGTGTCCAATATGTTAATCTGGGTTATAAATAAGTAATAATTATCTGTGTTCTAAATGACATCCAAATCCAGCCAGAAGTTTTTGCGCGAAAGAGTAACAGACATCCTTAGTCATATTAGTAGGATGAAAAAGTAGATACCTATATTAAAACTACTCTGTCTACCCTTTTTTTTTTTTTGGTGGGTGGAAAATCATCGAATAACCCCCCCCCCCCCCGCTCTTGAGCAGAGCGAAGGGGAGTGTCAGACTTCTACTGACTAAAAACCAAACCCATGTTCCTTCTTCGCCCTTGTGTCGGAGCCGCGTTATCCTTTCGACAAGCCACAGCCCGACGGGCGTCGGCCCTTGCGGGCCCCTCCTTGCTGACATCTCTTTGAGGCGCGCGTGGAACACGTACGCGCCGCCGACACGGTCTGTTGCCGTCATGACGACGGCCGGACGGCGAGCTAGCCCGTTACTCACCGTCCACAGGCCCGCGTCTACGGTGGCCGGAGGTCATCGCGTGCCCCCCGGCGCCCGGAGCGCCTTCCGCGGCGGCTGGGACGTTGTGAGGTTCTCTCCCTCTCTCGTTCCGCCACCTCCTTCGCTAGCATCACTGCTTCGCAGAAGGAGGCGACGGCGTCCCATTCCTCTTCGCCCCGGACCATGGCTTGCACCAGGGCCGGACGCGAGAGGTCGCCGCCGCCGACCGCCGCTACGAGAACACGGCGGGGCTCTGCCCAAGCAGGGCACGCCTCCACAGTGTGCTCCACCGCGTCCTCCGGTCAATCCTCGCAGTGGAAGCATCCGGGCGTTTCCTCCCGCCTGATTCGGTACAGGTACCTCCCGAAACACCCGTGTCCGGTGAGGACCTGCGTCAGACGGTAGGCGAGGGCGCCGTGGCGCCTCTCCAGCCACTCCTCAAAGAGGGGACTTAGCGACTCTGTCTACCCCTTGAGGGAATTCAGATGTACCATAAGTTATTTCTCCTAAGTTTCGAGAATTATTCCAAAATCGTTCAAACATTATTTTTATCACTAGAACATTACTTTATCTTGTGATGTAGTAATACCCGTAGGCATTATAAAACTAGGTCTACATGTAAACAATGATTTTGTAGAATTATAATTTTATTTGATCTATCAGTTGTCGCCATAAACTATGATAAGTAGGCGCTTGTTATGTAATTATACTTATTTGATTGAATTTTGAGAATCTACATAGTTTCACAGTCCCTTGAAAGATCAAGTGGCGGAAAAACGAATAATTGTGTTGATATTGATATGTTTGATATTCAAAATTTTGTAATAATCATTGTCTGTTTACTTAGTTTTCGTGACAATAATGATGATGAGCAATGTCAAATTACGGAAATAAATTATAGAGCAAAAAATAACCTCTTTAATTAAAATAATAAGAATAGTTACGAAAGAATCGTACGTGGCGCTGTGTTAAGATTCATTTGAAAAAGTGAGTTTCTGTTTGACTGTAAAACTAAATAACACCTGAAACTAATCCAAGGACTAAGTATAATCTTAACAATTAAGAAGTTAATTACATAAAAACGTCATTTGACGATGTCTTCATAATTATACAAATATGGATTAGATAATAAAGAACATTAAAACTCTAGAGCTTCTTGTTATCTTTGCCGTATTTACAAGTGTCGTAAAGGCAAAAGAAAATATTTAGGTAAGCTATTACGTCCTTAATACTACAGATTAACATTTTTTCGTGTACAATGATTGTGGAATTGTAGAAATTTTTAGTAAAACACTACCCGAAGTAGTTTCAACATTACTTTTATTCAAAATGTCAGTCTCCGTATTAACATGTTCATTTGATCAATGTTGTATTTAAACCTAATTATCTGACATTACTTCATTAAACTTCGAAATAATTAACGATCCGTCGATTCTGTCCAGAGCATTTTGTTTCTAATGTCCACACCATACAATTTTTCCACTTTCACACACACACGACCATTCACAAGTCACACCGAAATTATAACGAATTTATGTTCCGTTCGAGTCAAAGCATTTTTATTTCTTTTAATGTTAATTGAAATGACTCGGCCGGTGTCACAGGCGGCCGTGTTCGAGTACATAGTTTTATTTTTATTAATTCTTTTTATACGATACCCAGCGAGTTTGGTCTTCGAATTCCATACCACGACTTTTCCCTTTTATATGTTATCTATCGATAGTTGTGATCGCTTACATGGCGAGACAGTTATGATTTTTATAAGAATCTTTTTCTTTTTATACGTGAGAAAAATATTATTTTGTTTGGCGAATAATACGCATTTCGGAGATAAATATTAAGCACAAAACTGAACCGTAATACGTGGCATTGGAATACGTAGATAAAGATTTCGAGCGTCCAATACCAACTCTTAAATCTTTCCACTTACATTTCGTCTCAGCTATCAGAACTCCTCATAAAACTTCAGATTTATTAGTATCTTTATCAATTCAATTTAAAACAATGTGTGTGGTCAAAATAAAATATTTCCCAGTATCACTCAGTTCATAATGTCAATGTCGATAAGTTAACCGTCATTAAAATATAATGCTTTTGTAGATATTACGTTAATACGATAAAAAGTTCAGCTGGTGTGTTATAGACAAAGTGTCTGTGTTTATATTTGACGTGACCTAGTGCCAGAACTCTAGTTTAAATGGTTAAATTAATAACAATAATGAACAGAAGCTGTCACAACTCACAGTAAACAAATATTAATTTGCCATATTCATTAAAATTTTCCGAGACGAAAAATGTATCACCGAAAATAATATTCAAAAATATTGTACGGCATGTAAGCCAGGCCTAACCCGTCATGTATTGAATGTCCGGCAATAGATTAATATTTATCGACATTTTATTTTTGTACTTTATTAGTGTTCAAATATCATTAACGATTAGTTTGTTGCACCTGACTTCGTTCGTAACCCTTCCACAATATAAATTGAATTTATTACGTCAGCATGGCCATCGGCGTTGATTGAAATTAGAAAATATGCACCTGGGGTGTCGTTATTACTCCTAGCAGGAGTAAAGATCGGGAATTCTTTGAATATTTACTTTCTATTCATTAATTCCTACTCTTATGAGTTAATTAATTCCGCTTCGGGAAGAAAGTTTGATTTATGTTTCATTAGCTGGTGTTTGTTGTAGTAATATTAGTGTTTCTTAATGTGAACAGCGTTTTTTAATAAACAAATGGCCGTAATAAAAATATTAACTGTCGATACAACTGTTTTTCCATTCTTGACCCTCATTTTTGATCTGTGGTTCTTGATCATGTTTTTTATGAGTTATTTTCTTTTGTTTCAGCGAATCTCACCATCAGTACGCGCGGTTACAGCCTAGAACTGCTCATCCACTCTCCAATGCAGGACATGTTCCTTTGCTTCAACCGGTCTCGGCTAGTTGGCAGACGATTGGTAAGTTTCAGTCATACTTGACCCTATCCAAAATTCTAATAATTCATTCCAGTTATATTTATTAGTAAATTTAATGAATTCCTGATGTTTATAAGTTATGTTTTTTGCCAACAGACACGCTTTCAAGCGGAAAGACAACCCAATTGCCTGTTCAAAGAGGAGTTTGTGGACGGCTACACCAGATACCACCTGGTGAAGAACGAAGACCGCTACATAGGGTTCAACCGACGGGGCCTGCAGCTTCGGCGTGGCAAGAGTCGCCTCACGGAGCGGCTGCACAAGTGTTTCTCTTTCATGAAGGAGGCCCACGACTTCGACATCAACAGGCACAACCAAATGCGCGCCGGCGAACAGCCCAAGTGGCGTCCGCAGCGTAGGCTCTGGCCGTCGCTGAACGCCATCAAGCCGCCGTGTCACGGCACGCGCCACCACCACGGCAGGGCCCAGAGGCGGAGGAACTGCGACGGCACGTAGACCCCCAGCACCTCAACACATTAGCAGCTCATTTACGCTTCAACGCTTCGCGCGTTCCGTTGCCAGCTGTCGATGGACATAGTGAGTGGACAGAGTATTAGTCAACTATCGCAGTATTATTACAGTGACGTGGACTGGATAGCGTTAGGTTAGCTCGGCCGCGGTGGCCGCGGCGTTTCAAACGCCGCATGAATGGTAGCTGAAGCGAGAGAGCAAACATTTGAATGGGGAAAAAAACGCCGAGCCGGGACGACGTCCGGAGCTGTGAAATTCCTTAAGGTCGTGTAACATCGTGGCGCTCGTTTGCTCTTGTGCCAGCGGTCGGACTCGTGCTCTAAAAGGAAAAAAGGTTTTCTGTGGAAAGAGCAAATAGTAGTCTCGCCAGTCACGAGTGTTCCGCCGGACCACCGCTGGTGGAGGCGGTAGACGCGGCAACGGCGCGGCAAACCACGCGGCGACAACGCGGCGGAAGTCATGTACCCTCGAGTGCACCGGCAAGCTCGCCATCAGTGTAGCAAAACGCCTTTACGTCAATTCTCAGTGTGTTATTATTTAAAACGCTTTACTATTAAGTACGGATCGTGTTATCTGCTTGTAAATATAATAAAAATAATTGTGTTTACTTATTTATCAAACAAAAGTTAATCAGAAATTTGTAAAAGTAGGTGTTAGATGTAAAGTTGTATTAAAATGTTTTGTATTTAATTATGGGTATTTAATCTATCCGACCAACCGCTCTCTTGTGATTAGCCACAGTCGCTATGACCTAGTTTTCTTTACTAACTCCATGTACTGAAACTTTTCCTTACTAATGTTCATTTGAATATATTTTCCGGTCGATATGTGAATTTGATTGTATGATTTCGAGCGCTTTGTATATATTATTTTAAGAGTTTGTATGAGAGTGATAGGTATTTGAATCTCTTTTGTCGAAATCTTCTCGATTTCTGGCGGTTCTTATGATGTTTTCAATAATAAAGTTGCCAGTTTTAGTGTCCATTTGAGCTGAAACATAGAAGGCGTCAGTATCGAGTATTCTGCTGTTATCCATATGTTCGTCACCGTAAATACATATAAAGGACATTTATAATCTTAATATTTTAATAAGATCTGTGCCATAGTGTGGTGGCAGTGTATCTATGTGTTCGCATTATAACTAGTGTGTTAATTTTGTCTGTAAACTTGGAGTAGATAAAATATTTAACTTAAGAAAATATACAGAATTTATTCAACTGTGCAGTCATTTTCATAGGGAACATATGGATTATGACGTAATTTTCTTATAAGCAGTATTCAAATATAATTTTAGTGAAAATGGGAAATTTGTCGACACCAAATTACCTACAAATGTGCCCACCCCAGAACAAATGCGTACAGCACTGTATACCTGATGAAAATGATTGCAAAGATCATCCAAAAAAATTGTGAAAATAATATTTGTATCATGTACCCAGTGTATATTCAAATTAAAGGTATAGTTAATGATTAATGTGGAACATTATACACGAGTGAGTTAGCCGTCGTTTGCGATAAAGGCATAGCTGGCATTAAGGTTTTTAAACTTTTCATTGAAGGCTTCTAAGAGTCATTAACTCCTTGGCACCATTTGAAATGTACTCAAAATTCAATACTTGGAAGGAACACAATGAACTTAAATTGTACTATACTCATTATAATGTTCGACATTAGGCAATAAAGTGTCGCGGAGACGTTGTCACCATTCAGTCAATGTATTAAGTGTATCTGTGGCTTTACATTCCAACATTATTCTATAGAAATAATACATAGAAGACAGACCGTTAAAAGACATTGAAACATTCCAGACAATGTGTAAAATAGTTTACAAAATATGCGCTTAAATACATAATAAATTGTTTGTTATAACTTGACACCGTCTTATGTATTACTGTGTCTAATTATAAGTATTCAGATGCTGAGAACGAAATATAATTGCTAAGAAAAATTACGAAATTAAATCATATTTAACTCGCTTTTCTTGTGTTATTTTACCCTGAAACACAATTATTTATATTGAATTTTTAATTCCGTTAGCCTAGGTTTAGGTCTGTACCGTAGAGACACACTTTTCACGCTTTTTTCATGGAACTTCCAGTTTTTTCCTACAGTTAGTCCATTTTAACAAACATTGTATTAATTCGCCCTTTGCCGAGTAAAAGTTAAAATTAAAGGCAGAAGACGTAAAGCCTATGCTTTACGCCCAACCTTTTTTTAAGAGAATTAAAATTCCTGAAATCTGATACCCGCCTCAATGAATATTTACCCAAAAGTAGCAAGACGGGTGCGGCCACAAAAAAGGCGATATTTCCAATAATCTGGCCGGAAGAGGGTGTTTGCGGGTAAAATGTAACATTTAGAACAAACAGGGTAAAGTGGGGCTAACAGGGCGTGATGCCGTCGCCGGCGCGCGGCGTGTGCGCTCTCCGATTAGCACCTAGCTACGTCGGAGCACAGAGTAAGATAAGAACAGAGATAACAACTACTTGTCATGGAAGAGTGTTGGTAAATATTGTGGTGTTACAACAAACGTAAGTAGGTATAATAAATGTGATTTTAATTCATTTGTTTTGTTAATACCAAAATATTATAGTGTTTTAAAAAACACGCTTCAGAGTGACGTGATTTTATTCCTCGTATTCTTTTCAGCAAATCATTTAATTACCTATAATAATATCATGGGGTCCTTAAAAAATAACTAACGTGTAAAAAAAAGATGCAACAAAATTGTGTTAGCTTACAAAAAGTATTGATAAATCTAAAGGCAAACACTGACATCAGTCCGTTACACTAAAAAACCAGGTATAAAGAAGAACGGTCACGTCCCATATAAAAAAAACCCAGACCCGACAGAAAAGTGACATATCTCAGTTTTTTTGTTATTATTTATATAATCATATTATATAGTTTTTATATTCGAAATCAATGGCTAACACCAAAATATTGCCTTATGTTTTTGTTCAGGGTTTACACTAAAAAAATATAAAATGCCTACTTATCTACAAAATTCGTAATGTATGTAACTAAATGACGATAAATAGTTATGGGATGTATCCAGGAGACCTGGAGATACAGCTGTATTATATAATTTTTGAACTCCGAGTACAACATTCAACTTAGGATTATTTTTTATTTTAGGTGGTTTAAAATCATCTAATGACATCTCTCGCCCTTGGGTGGAGCGAGAGGGCGTGTCATACTCTTACTGACTAAAAAATTCCACCCCGTTCCTTTTTGCCTCTGGTACTGGGGTCAGAGCATCTGGATTCGCCCTCAACTTAGGTTAGGTCAACGAATTAGTGGAATAATCCGATCTGAATCATCGAATATGACGATTTTAATTAATCCTAAGTTGAGGGCGAATCCAGAAGGGCATGCTCTGACCCCAGTAGGTACCAGAGGCAAAAAGGAACGGGGTGGAATTTTTTAGTCGGTAAGAGTCTGACACGCCCTCTCGCTCCACCCAAGGGCGAGAGATGTCATTAGATGATTTTAAACCACCTTAAAAAAAAATCCTAAGTTGAATGTTGTACTCGGAGTTCAAAAATTATATAATACAGCTGTATCTCCAGGTCTCCTGGATACATCCCATAACTATTTATCGTCATTTAGTTACACACATTACGAATTTTGTAGATACGTAGGCATTTTGTACTTTTTTAGTGTAAAGCCTGAACAAAAACATAAGGCAATATTTTGGTGTTAGCCATTGATTTCGAATATAAAAACTATATAATATGATTATATAAATAATAACAAAAAAACTGAGATATGTTACTTTTATGTCGGGTCTGGGTTTTTTTTGCCTGTTCTTCTTTACTTCACTAGAGACAGTTGTAAGAGCCTCGTGACGTATTAAATGGTATTTTTTTTTCAATTACGTAAAGCTATAACACCATGATTTAGAGATCACTTTAGCAAGGAGATGCTTGTGCAAGGAGGCGTGTATTACACAACCCTAAAAGCAAAGAAAAAGTGTTTGCCAATATCAATGAGGCTTACCAAAAAAGAGAAAGAGAGGATAAATAACAACGATAAAATTAGAATCGCTAACAATTTGAAAGTACAGTTCTGACTACCACTAAGGTCTAATATTAGCCTTAAACACATTATAAACTAATCAAAAATCCATCCTATATTTGCTGAGTGTTTAATAAAACATGTCCTAAGATAACATGCAATAGGTGTATATTTAATTTTGTATGTTTGTGGATAATGTACAAGTACTAATGCCAATTGAGGTGTGCCAGGAGCCATCAATGATAGATATGTTAGCAAGCAATGCATGTTAAAGTGGTCAGTACATTCAGAATTTGGTACAACAGTGTTTGGTCAACATTTTCGAGAGGATTTCAAACAAGATGAGGTAAGAAAAATATTGTTTTAATCGTTCTGTTTACTGTTTTATAAATAAGTTTTGGCACGTTGACCTCCGCAGGAGATTCACTTTCAGCTAGTTTAGGTAAAGATACTTTTCATTATTTTTAATCAGAAATTTCTTAGTTACTCTGCGGTGTCAGATTTTTTTTCCCGATACTACCAACTCTCCCGGTGTTTTGCTTTCTCTGAACCATCAGGCAGGAACGACTCCAAATCGTTACTCCAACGTTTCTTGGGCCCGCCTCGGTGTTACATCTACCAGGCAAATGTCCTGAATCCCATTGCCTCTCCCCCTATTATGAAATAGGAAACGAGGAACGAGGCGAAGGGGGGAACTAATAAATAAATTGAATTATAGGTCCACGTCTGCTCTATCTTTTCAAGATTTCAGATGTGATATCAAGAGCTATTGAACTGTTTGAATATTAGAAATAATTTCAGGAGGAAAATAAATGTCTGAAGGACCACGATCTTATCTATATAAATAAAGAGAGAAGTCCTAACTGACTGACTGACTGACTGACTCATCAACGCCCAGCCCAAACCCTTGGACCTGGAAAGCTGAAATTTTGCAAAGAGTGTCCTTTTATAATGTAGACAAGGAATAAGGAAGGATTTTTCGAAATTCAACCCCTAAGGGAGTTAAATAGGGGATGAAAGTTTGTAAGGAAAATCGTCATTTTCACGCGGGCGAAGCCGCTGGCAAAAGCTAGTAACAAAATAAATAACTAGGTACTTAAAATTTTGATTATGAAAATAAAATGGTAATTAAACATAATCGAATTATATAAAAAGCTTTATCAACTTGTATTAAATATGTTCTGTGCCAAATCATTTTCTTATAATTATAGGCGTAAAATCATATTAAAGTATTCTTTGTTTTCTTTATTGTATAACTAAATGTGAATTGTTAGTCGTGATTTGACACGCCTTTGTGAGCGTGTTGTAATATTAAATTATTTCTTCATCTTTACTATAGGTGAGAATTTGCGTAATTTTTTTTACACGCGTAGTAACGTCGTTAATGTATTGCATCATACTTTACTTGTATACGCTTAAATTAGGAATACTAGATTTTTTAATAATCAATTAATGTGATTTTTCAATACTTTGACAAAATTAAAAAAAAATGAGATATATAATTATATTTATCAGCAGTGAGGCACGCAACCGTCTGATTATTATATAAGCACCCCCTGTAAGCAATAGATAACGAAATTCCCAAACGATGAGAATGCAATAATACAAAATTAATCTGTGATTAAAAATTTGGTAGAAACGATAAAAGTGCTTACAAATGTTAAATAATTAATAATTGATAGGTAACTACCTACTGAATCTAGTCGGAACTGCGGGTTATTCGAAAGAGATACCGCGACTAAGAAGCAACATGGTTGGTTTTTAGTCAGTAGAAGTCTGACACTCCTTACCGCTCTGTCCAGAAGAGTTGTAGGAGTTATTTGATGATTTCACAACATCCAAAAATAATAATACTACGCAACGGATTTTGATGCGGGTTTTTTTTACAAGAGGAAGGTTTTAATATCTTTTACACCCGTGCAAAGCCGGGGCGGGTCACTAGTAAAAACAAAAAAGATCCTACGAATTGAAAACGTCCTTTTTGAAATCGGTTAAAAACGAAGTATGGTGTAGAGCCTCTACCCCATACTTCGTTTTTCCTCTACCGTAGAGGACATACTGTGCCGACCCCAAATAAATTGGGATGGGCATGTCAATGATGATGAAGTACCTACTTAAATCCGCGATGCACAGAACACGTGTATGATAATTATGAAGAACGCATTACCCGGTATTATAAATCATACGATTTGTTATCGGTTGAAATTGTAACACGAGACATAATCGCGTGCATAAGCAGTTTTGGTTTTACGCATTTAGCTCTGTAACGTAATAATAATACTCAATATAAGGTCCCATTAAAATAGGTGGACAAATTTTAACACAGCGTTCAGTAGGTCTAACCAAAGATATCTAAACAAAAAAAACATTAAATAAACTGTTTTTTTATTTATTTAATATAATAAATTGCCGGCAATTAAGAACAAACTCATCCTTTATGAGTTGGTAGTGAAATACGTTTTTCTTATTATTTTTTTAGCATCGTCCTTATTTTGGTGGTCTGAATGATTTCTGAAATTTTGTCCACCTATTTTAATGGGACCTTATATATTGTATTCAAATATATTATATTTAGTTGAATAGCCATTTTTGAATATGTGTTGTTGTATTCTATGATCACATACATATAACTAGATCAAGATCTATGTATCTCGTTGCACTAAACTAAATAAATAAACAATGTTTTCTTGTTTAATGTAAGACCTATTTCGTAACAGTATGGCTCCCAAAATACCATGCTCGTAAAAAATAAAAGTTTAACCAATACAGTAGGAGAAAATCGCTTTTAAATTTTATTCAGTGTATACTTTTAATTCATTTAATTAAAATAATATAATGTGCTTAAACCTCCGATAAAACTATCAACATCCCCACTTTAAAGAAATATTTTCAAAAAAAAAAACCGCAGCCTCTGAACCGTTGTCTACTCTGTGTTTTAAGCAAGTTCGGGAAGAGCACACCGCCGCATATACCGTCGATTAATATGTTTGTCGATACTAACATATGTACTGATGTATGTGTTAACTAGCCTGAAGAACGTGCCAGTGCATACCATGGCTTATGCAGGTGTACATCGAGCCTCTTAAATATGTGGCAAGGTTTTTAAAAGCTTATTAAATGATGCATTTAATGCAGATTATCGAGATGTTTAGGTGTGAATAGTTGTTTAGATGGTTACGGTAAAACGGGCTTGGTTAAGAAGACGTTTGTTTTTAAGGTTTTCACGAATTGCTTCTAAATAAAATATGGGTACAGTCTTGAGCACAAGCACTGCAGTGTGTTATGTACCTATACACTGGAAAATATATAAAGGCGATTTTCTCGTGGAATATAGATTGCAGCATTGAGATAAAACCTAAACATTTCAGAGTACTATGGGGTTCAAAGCGCTATGCTCGTATTTAGATAAAATTGCAATCAATACAATAGCAGAAATTCAGGTTTAAAGTTGATAAGTGTACTCGCATATAGGTACATTTTAGTGCTCATTACTGCATGAAAATACTTCATATTTTATCAATATACTGCTGTTAAACAGGGAGAACGGTAATCTGCGTATGAAAAACCAAATAACACTTTTCAGGACCTCATGCTCACCACACAAACAAGACCAAAAAATATTCCAAAAACTAATCGTACGTTAATCGAGCTGAGTTTGTTACCAGCCAAGGGACCGCTAACACCTTAGCCAAATATTAGGCAGAGACTGCACCAACCAGTACCTTATGAACAAATAAAACAGTTTTTTATTCATAAAATATTTTCGTAAATGGATTCTTTAGAAAGAGCGACCAGTTTGACGACCCTGGAGCGCACGTGGCTTCTGAAGGTTAGGTACAATTAGGTAGATACAAATTTGTATAAGTTTGTATCTTTAAGTGATCCAGTAAAGAGAGGGGTCCATAGAAATGAATGAATGATGAACCTTTTATCTTTGACTATTCAAAAGTGCCTATTACTGGTTTATTTGAAACTAGCTTTTGCCAGCGGCTTCGCCCGCGAAAAATGACGATTTCCCATAAAAAATTTCATCCCCTATTTAACTCCCTTAGGGGTTGAATTTCGAAAAATCCTTCCTTATTTCTTGTCTACATTATAAAGGGAACCTCTGTGCAAAATTTCAGCTTTCTAGGTCCAAGGGTTTGGGCTGGGCGTTGATGAGTCAATCAGTCAGTCAGGACTTCTCTTTTTTCAATAGATAAATGCTTTGAGTTTTGATTCAAGGAATAATATGGTCATTGAAACTTTTTGCTACCTTTTTGTTGAATCTATGTTTAGTTGGTATTTCAAGTTTTGACTATGGATGAAGTAATTGTATTGTATGACGGGCTGGTGTCCGCAACTCCACGTTCAAAGCGTGATTTTGCTTTCGACATTAATTTGCAATGGAATGCAAGTTAAATAACTCTTATTTTTTTTCTAAATTAGTCACCCCATCTGTCATCATCAATATTTTTATTAGGAAACAATTCGAGTGGCTGCAAAAATATTGTTTTAATTACTGAAAGAATAAAACAAAAATGTATCAAGCAAAGAGAACAATTGAGCCAAATAATAAATAATATTTAAGAGTCACAAGTAGCCAAATAATAACCCTCTCATCGCTTCGAGCCTTTATTAATCTCTGGTTACAAGGAAATTGAAGTGGAGAGCAAACAACTGATGTGCCAAAGCGTACTTATTTTACGAGCATAGCGGGAACGACGCATAAATGGTTGGATATTTCAATAGGACCTATAATGGCTTGATTGTTACCTAGCTGGGTATCTACTTTTGAGCTTCTGTTTTTATTTGTGATGATTATTGTTTGGTTCTAGAGGTCATCATTCTCAAAACAGTTAAAGAAGTCATCGTGAGGGTTTCCTGACCATGACATCCTTCTGTGTTTTGGAATGAAGTAGAACCAAAATTTGTAAGATATTTGAGAGATAACATACCAAGTTACCAACCCGCGCTGAGCTGTGGATAGCTCATTTCATTTCACAGAGAGAAGGCCTGTGCCCCAGTAGTGGTAAAATTACTGATTTTTGTGGTTTGAATCTTTTAAAGAATAAATATGGTACTAATAAAGTAACAGGTTACAGACAGAACAACATTATAAATAATTGTATCTTTAAACTAGTCTAGAGTAGATGAACTCTTCAAGGAGGATACAGATAAGACAGTTAATACGTATGTAACACGTAGTTAAGCCGTAGTAACTGAATTAGCACTGATTAAGAGAAAACCTAATATAAATATATTATTATGTATCCACCTGCTGACTGTTACACGTGATGCTGTACGTTGTGCATAGTCATCTGAGCATTATTATGATACATCTTAGTGATAGCAAAAAAAATTTTTTTGGACTTACAAAATCAAATAAGTACCTATTCATATCATCAAATGCACGTAGTTGAGCGAGAAGAAAGTTGAAGAAACCAATCCACAATATGATCAAAAATGACTTAAGTGCACGATAAACTGATGTTTAATTAATATCGATAATACAGCTAGTAAAATGATCCAAGCACAAACCAAACAGTTATAATTTTTATCAATGCTAGATCCAAGCCACGTCTATAATTATGTATCGGTACTTATCATCAGTTTGGTACATTTTTTAATTTTTTTTTTGCCCATGGTGTGGATTGGATCCTTTTCGCTAAACTACATAAAATGTAGAGGTGACGTTTGCTTATAGCATACGGCGATATGTGTGCAAAGGCCTATGCACCATCCTTTCTCCGGTATACTCACAACATCTGCATAAAAGACGTACAATATTTGATTTCAAACACAAACGGCACAGCTCATCACGCAACTACAATGGCATTCTATTATTTTCGACCACAATTTTCCATGTCCTTAGGAAGGTTGCCTTGGGTGCCTTCACTCCATATACCCTCAGCCATTCAACCCTTCCAATCGGGCTTGACAAAAAATACTCCACTTTGTAAATATTGGACGTCCAGTGTCTAGTAGGTTGGGACAGAATGTAAGCGGAAGCGAGTTATAAGAAGAAAGGCGACGTAAATAAATTTATAGTTGTCACTTCAAAATACATTATGTAGCACACAGTCACAATAAGACACGACATACATAACACAACAACACAACACACCACACTACGCCACATAACCACCACACCAAGAAATCTGTTGACATTTAAGAAGGAATTTCTGTGGCACTGCTTTGTTTAAGCAGTGCATTCTCTTGTTATGGCAGTGTGGAGAATAAGCCCATCAACAGAGATGCATTTCATATTTTTACGTTACTTTTTTTTATTTGTGTTTGCTCTAGTGCAGTTCTTGGTGTCTTGGTGGCAATTTTTAATCAAATTAATGCCCTTCAACAGAACTGAGTCGTATCAGTCGCCTTTACATATAGTCCACTCAGCCTATGCTAGGCTAACGATTCACTTACATAGCCATTTTCGTTTGAAATTCCAGTATTATGAGCAGCTGAGGACGAAGATTTCGCAATTTCTTATAACTCAGCCCACACACCCAAACGTATTGTGTTGGCCCTTTGTCCTTTTAACGCCACTTGTTTGTTTGAAGTCGTCGGGTATTACAAGTCCATTAGGTTCCTCGCGGATATGTTGAGGCATCACAGAGGTGCGGAGGAGACGGGGCGACGAAGAGACCTGATGCTTTTTTGTTTTGGAATAACTGCTCTGCACGGGGCTGGAAAAAAAATTAAAAATGGTGAGATTGTTGTAAATAAATCTTTGGATATTTACCACGCATTTTTATTTCTTGATTAAACACCTAGCACTGTTTGTTTCTGCATCACCCAAAGGTTGACTGATAGGAAATGGCTACGGCATTAAATCCATCTCTGTACTTTGTGCTTGAAGCGTTAATTAGCAGAAATAAACGTTAAATATTAAATTCGGGCTTATAATTTTATACTTAAGATTCAGTGACTTTTAACCGAACAGGATACCATGAGGTACACTGTTATTATCCTAAGCTAATTTAACTATTTCCAAAGACCTGTCAAAATTCATAGCCCAACAAAAAAAAACTAGACAATGCATTCTCTTATTCCCGAAATATCTAGCGCCGTCCATTGAAGTGTCCTCCTATTTTTATTTGTTTATCCCCATTACGTTTTTGGACAAAAGGCGTCGAGTGTTTGGTCGTCTTGAAGAGATCAACAAACGTTTCGGGCAAATAGGCCGGGTTCCCACGATTGGTGCAACCAGTTTCTATGACCCTTATAACCGTAATAAGTGAAATAGTTCACCAGAATTTTGATAACGGGAAGGGAGATGAACTATGGTGATTGACATCAAGAGTTTTACTGATTTATTTGGTAGTTAGTTGAAGATTTTTATATCAGAAGAGACAACGTTTACTACCTGGCTTAAAATAGAAGAGTAGACAGTAGCCAAAAATGGCAAAGAATACAAGAGAATTCTTATCTGGCTATTTGACGATATTTTTTTTATTTCTCATTGTTGATATGTTGGCTGCTATTCCTTAACGAAATCATAGGATGGAAGAGTTTTGTTGTAACAGATAAAATTAGGAGCCTTTTTCCATGCAAACATGCGAACGGCTATCTTTTGCAACATGGATATTATAATCGTCTATTCTGCTCCTGCATTTACAAACGCTTTAATTTCAATCAGGAGAGTTGTAAGTCTTTCTCATTCATTTTCCTTATGCTAAAAAATCTTCAATACGTCGCATGCTCCTTCTTGAAACGTCTTCGGTCTATTGCCTAGTCAGGTTAGGTTAGGTATTTCTTATAGAAACATAATTTAATCATGGGCAGATTAATCAATCCAATCGTATGTTATTGAAAAGATATCACTATAATACTATTTCTTAACATTGATTTATTAGCCATTTCCATTTTTATAAGAATTTTTATCGAGATATTAATTAATATTTCCGGTTTAAACAGGGAAATTAATCCGCGGATATTACTTTCTTTGGATACAGTACGCCTAATGTTTAAATAGAATAATTATATGGGAATGAGAGTAGAGCAAGACCAAAGAAACGACGGGTGGACAGTATCCATACTTCCATACTAATATTATAAATGCGAAAGTAACTCTGTCTGTCTGTCTGTCTGTTACTCTTTCACGCCTAAACGGCTGAACGGATTTTGATAAAATTTGGTACAGACATAGTTTGGAACTTGAGAAAGGACATAGGATAGTTTTTTATTTTATTTTATTTTTTCGCGAGATAAACCAAAAATCTGCCGGAAGTCACTATTCCACGCGAACGAAGTCGCGGGCAAAAGCTAGTAAAGTTATATGGCAAGAATGGAGGTGTCTGATGATACCTACACGAGTAATAATGGAGAAGTAAGTATGTAAGGAGAAAACATGCAGCGCCGATTCCAAATTAATTCGGATACGGGCACGAGAATGATGGTGACATAACTAGAATAAATCCTTAGCTCTCGAAAAATAGAAAAGAAAGTTACAAGTAAAAACTTACTCGACGTGAAAGGGAGCATTTGTAGTAACGTTATTTAATATTTACATTGCATTAAAATACCCTAGTGCTCAACTATACACGACCAAATAAATAAAATCAATTTCAATAAAACCATTACAAATCCAAAACACAAAATTCTCTAGCAACATTTGAAAACAATCAAATAAAATCTCCGAACACAGATAAACGTTTAAGAGTCAATCGTTCATCCGATACCATAGTAATGAGAGCTCGTTGAAAACAAACTTATCTTGATGAGACAGTTGAAGCGCACGCACACCATTAATAACCCCGTATAAATAATAACATCATTACTTCAAAGGTAGACCACCCAAAATCATCACCTTTATAACATGTACATCATAATGTGATCGTAAACTTACAAGATAAGAAAGAAAATTTTGAAAAAGAGAGGCTAAAAAGTGCTTAAAATTAAGAGAAATCGCCGCTCGTTTTTAATAATTGTAGGCCTCTGGTGTCAGCAATTTGCATATGATATGAGGAGCTAATGGATGTAAAGATACGATTTTTTACGGAATATTCTTGCATGAACATGCTCAAACGTTATTAACATAGATAAAGGCCAAAGAGAATATACAGACGGTGCATCGACGGGTTTATAAACGGCAAGCTTGTTTGTAATCGATGGGGTACTTTGTAATTGGTCCTTAATAGTTGAAGATGGTAACAGAGATAATTTTTCATTAAATGTAATTATGAAGCTGTAAAAGTCTTTTTCTTTTTTTAATAGGGGCTGGTGAGTTAAAGAGTTGTCAGCGACGGTTAATAATATGGTTTCGTAGAATTCTGGAGGTAATTGAGATGTCGTTATACATGTTATCGATACTGGAATTATATTGTATCCAAACAAAATTGTTGATACTTTCTTGTTTGTTCACTACGAAAAGATTTATGAATTAATCTGACAGATGATACTTGTGCGAGTCATCTAGAGATCCCATTTTTTATGAATGGGAAATCATCAAATGACTGCTCCCACTCTGGACGGGGCAGAAGACAGTATCAGTTTCTTACTGACTAAACCCCATTCGTGTTCCTTCTAAATTTTAAGTCACTTTTCGTTTCAGGGCCGCAGTAACCGTTTCGAACAAATTAAGAACGCAACCTTGGCAGGCACTGGCCCTAAAGGACCCCGTCTACTTATAACCTAACTGACAATAGTGCGTTGATCAGATCTCAGGCCATGGCATGTTAGGACAGACCCCTGTGTGCTTTGTTAAAATGTAAGAAACTTGTAATTTTTTTAATAAACAAATAAATACTAATCTAGAGACCCCTGGACATTATATTTTTTATCTTATTAGTTTACTATTAATAAGTCGAATACCAATGGTAAATTTTAAGTAGTTTATATTGCTTAGGTATTAATATCACAAGGTCCCACATGAAGTCACTTATTAAATTAATCGAATTAATACCCAATTGCCTCCTAGAGTTTTCAAAGTTGTAGGTATTCAAAAAACCAGATGAGATTAAATCTCTGTTTTATTTTATAATCTATGCAGCTAACTGTACTTAAATCGCGCTACTAAAATATGCATCGACAGTTTTGGAAGGCGTTCCGTCATGTAATGAGCATATTTAATGGACATTATTTAAAAATAATTTATTGTTTAAGCTCTTAAGGCGAATGCTATCACTCAAATTAATCGGGCTACCAAATTGTTAATCATTGCATTTAAGAAGAATATATTTATTGACCCTATTTTTTGACGTTTTATGTCTTCCAATGAACTGTTGTGGATCCTAAGTAGAGAGTAATAATTTTATTTATATATCCTACATCTACAACCTAGACAAAGTATTTTTAGGCCTATATATGTTATTTCTCTGATTTTTATTTGAAGTTTAAAATTATATTACCTAATTGCCATTTTTGGACGAAACAAAGTAAAATTATTAAACGGCACGAGATAATAATATCCCCGGTAGCGAAAACGATCGAATTACCAGTCGATACCCCGCAACCGCAAAACTATCACCTCGCGTAGTGTCAGATATAATAAATCACATAAAGGTAAAGTAATAAAGATTACATATTTTAGTTTTCTATACGACGAATATTTTTATTTTCCTCTTATTCCACTGTCCATTGGCTGTGGAATAAATGGTCACGCTGCACCGACCGAAAAAAACAAAATACCTATGGAATTTCAGGTACATTTACTTATTTAAGAACCTTAGAAGACTTACAGTAAAACAAAACAAAATCCAAATAGTAAGTGAAATTAAAAGACAATAAAATTACAAGTCTTCACTTATAGAAAACCGACTGGTGAAGATGCTGTAAATAAAACAGGATCTTTAGCAGCCCAAGAAAAACAGGACAACATCAAAACCTTACACACGAAACACATATCTCAAATAGGCCCTAATACTTACATCTACTGAGGTAACACTTGAACATTTTAACCGAAAGACGTCCTCTGGACATAGGCCTCCCCAAGTGTCGCCACGTTGACCAGTCCCGTACGTCTTGCGGCCATCGGACCCTTTAGGAGGTTGCAGCTTCACCAGGTCATCGGTTCGACTTAGTGGGAGACCAACTCATACCTTCAAAATGTTCCTTTAAAAAGTATTTTAAGACCAAAAAGAACCTTCAGGAACCTTCTGGTCGTGGACATACTGGTCCAGAAGACATATTTTAACATGAGTTTGTCCGTTCTCGCAGACTACTCGGGTCGATAGGAACGTAACAATATCATGAAAACATAAAAAGAACGGTAGTACACAAAACCCAAAATTATTACTTGAACCACAGATAATATAATACTAGCGTAGGTACTTGAACTGACTTCTGGTCAAGTCGAAAAGGATGTAGGCAAAGCAGCGCCCGTACAAGACACGCCCGTGTCCGTAATTTATAACCTTTGTTCTTCTAATAAGAGAACTAACACATTATGTGTGTACTTTTTAATTAGTTGCTGATCATGTGCTCACGTCTAGTCAACAATTAGAAACCGTAAGTTTCTATAAACAAACAAACACGAAAAGGATGTAAAGGTGGTGATGTCAGCATGAAATCGTAAGAATTCACGTGATAAGGTAAGAGGACTATTTACCTGAAAGGTGGGAATACCCGTAGGGGACGGGGGGGCAATATGGGGTTACGAGGCAAAACGGGGCCACCCACACATACAAGTAACCACACATGCTAGACGCGTGTTGCTAAAGCCAAGTGGTGGCCATTTTGCTTCGGTCGTTATTACGCTTGTGACCGGCAACGAGACTGCACGTGTGTTTTTTTTAAGACAAAAATAATTTTTCAACGTGACTTCATCTAATTTTAAGTGATTACAGAAACGCTAATAAAAAGGTAAGTTATTAAGGTACTAATTTCGTTTTTTTTATTGTGAGTTTCCAGCGATATTACTTATTTATATATTTTAACTAAAATCATTTTAACTGTCCTGCCTTTTAATTTATTATTATTTAAAGTAATGTTAGGCATTGGGGCAAAATGGGGTCGTGGCTAAGGGGCATAACGGGGTACCTCATTTAGCCCTATATCGGCTGACGAAGACTAAAGAAATAATTTGTTTGTTTGATAATCTATGAATTACTTTGTTTTAGGTAAAAAATAACTTCGAGGCGCAGTTGGTCTGGTTCTTACTTCAACCCCTTACAAAAACGAGTTAGAAGAACGAGAACAACTTAAATGAACCAAGAAGTGTTCAAACCCAAATGATCGTTGATGTGGTCGTTGAACTCATACAGCCTGTGCTGGTGTGGTTGACGATAACGAAGAGGAAATCCACTTCTGCTCATTTTGTAACCCAAAATACTGCCCCGAACTGGATACCCCATATTGCCCCTACCCTGGGGCATAATGAGGATTTCGTAATGGTCTGGTAGATTTAAAATTAAAAAGTTGTTTGATTATTTACTTTCCTAAAGTGTATGCCAAATGTTAATTTTATATGTAACTTAAAAGTTGTGATAGCTTTCAATTAAGAAATATATTCCTTTTATTCTTTTATTTCTTATTTCCCTTAGCGTCCCCATTATGCCCCCCCTTCCCCTACCCAATTAGTATCTGGAAATCTTATACGTCCACAAAGTCAGTACTTTTTACACCGGTAACTATGCTGTAAGTCAGGGGCAGTCATACCTTGGCGACACTTTTCTTAATGAAATTTATTTCATCACCACCGATCCAATCGGTGAAGGAAATCACCTTGTGAATACCAGCATGTTCATGAACCAGAATGTGACATCTAACAACCGGTACTGGGTCCACGTGTTGGATGCCTGTGTTCCTTCACTGAAAACGGTATGGGCTGATCATGTTAAAAATTCGGTTCACCGTGGGCCTGAGGTAACATCATGGTAGCTTTATGACAATTAACAAAAGGCAAGGGGCGAAAAGGAAGAAAGATAAATATGCGGTAGTACATAATATAATTATGTAGTCTAGGAACTGGACAACGCATGATAAGCTGAGTGTAACAATAGAGGTCACGTTATAGTCTAAACAAACTGTTACAAAAGGAAGTAAGAATTCTATTGTTCCGAGAGATTAGTCTAATGTTATTGAGCCTAATTTATTCACAATCAGCCAAAGATCATACTAAAGAAGATAGGCCTATGATGGAACAAATGGAGTAGGCAGGACACCTAGCAAGGCGCAGCGATGGCAGGTGCAGTAAAGCTGTGACCGAGTGGCGTCCAGAAATGGAAAGAGAAGTGTCTGACTTCCGGTGGCGAAATGGGCAGATGATATTGTTGCCATTGCTGGAATATCCTGGATGAGGCTAGCCTGGCACAAAAGCGTGGAGCTTGGCACAAGTAAAGAGAGGTCTTATGTCTTTGTTGGACATGAGACTAGGCCGTAAGGCTCTTCTATACTTCGGACTTTGCAAAGCTTAGCAAGTTGCTTCCTCGCTTAAATTCTATCTTTTTAGAGCTATGATTTGTGATTTTTGGCATGGCATTCTCTTCTGTACTTTCGCTTCATATCTTTCTATTATCTGTGTATATGACCTTAATACTAAAGTAACCATATCATTCATTGTACTTCAAAACACAATAGCCTAGCCCAGGACAATCAAATATTTATGAGATCGACCTTACCCTTATTAAGTTCCTAAAGTGTAATCAATAAAGGCTTGAACAGATTTAATCGTTCAATTACCGCTTCTGTAGGAAGCCGACATGAGTGGCGTTCGTGAAACGCCGCGCTTGTTACACGAACTTGTATTTCTTCTCGCTTTTTGTAGTTTGTAGGATCGACTGAATATTAAGTAGCACCAGAATGTAGTGTTTCAGTCGCAAGATTCGCAAAATAGTTTTTTTTAATATTACTGTTGGCTCGTGGTCCAGTTTCATTTGAACTTATGACTAGTGCAACAATTTTAAGACATACACAATGGATCAGAAAGTGACTGGTAGGAAATACCATCTTGTTATGACTAGTTGGTAGTTTATGATGGACTAGTAGAGGGGAGCTAAAGAAAGTTGGATTCTGTTCGGATAGAAAAGGGCGTGAAAGATACCATTCCAATTGACAGGACAAAGAAGAAGAAGAAGAAAAGAACTATGAAACTGCGATCCCAATTGGCATGTAAGGAGATTAGAAAGATGTTGAGCGTCAGGGTAGTTTATTGTTAGTGCGCAAAAGTTACAAATGTAGCAGGCTGCTTTTTGTTATTTGCAACCAAGTGGAACAGAGGGTCACAAAGTGATGTCGTTCCTCTGAGACCAAGTATAATAGACATATTACTCAGTCTAACTGCACTACTCAGAGATATTTAAAGATTACTTAAGCCGTCCCTTAGTAAAGATATAAATGAAAAGAGAAGTCCTGACTGACTGACTGACTCATCAACGCCCAGCCCAAACCCTTGGACCTATAAATCTGAAATTTTGCACAGAGGTTCTCTTTATAATGTAGACAAGGAATAAGGAAGGATTTTTCAAAATTCAACCCTAAAGGGATTTAAATAGGAGATGAAAGTTTGTATGAAAAATCGACATTTTAACGCGGGCGAAGCCGCTGGCAAAAGCTAGTTTGACATACAAAACCTTCACGAAACTGTCAAAATATTTACTAAGTGATGGCTTAAGTAATCATTAAACCTCTCTGAGTGCGGCAGCAAGAGTAACTAACTAGAGGTTGCTGCGTGGTGCGTTTGTGTTTGTATACGAGAATTAGGTATAAGTAGCTTATGACTAGGCTTATGACTTTTAAGCTATCGAAGGCACTAGTAAGACTGGATGTGATCTTAATTTAAGTTTTAGGGTTTTTTCTTCTACGTGAACAAATTACAATAAAATTAAGCTTGCTACATATCCCAAAGATTAACCTTGGATTAATACGAGTACAACTGAAACAATGGCTATGAATAATTCATCTGCAAACACTGATTTCATCAAGGTTTTAACTTTGTTTCGCAACTGTCAATATTTGTTAAGATAAAAATATTTTTTATATTAATTGTTATCTTCTCATTAAACACAGCTGTTAGTAGCACGTTACTAAGTAGTGAAAACATTATTATTTAAAGATTTTGAGTCGTTAGTGCAAATTGAATAAACAACAATTTACGTAATACTGATCGGGTCTCGCGAAAACGTGAATTATGTGGTGTGCTACAGATTAAAATTTGGATTACTTAATAAATAACCCTCCTTTTGGGCTTCGCCGCAGTTGGGTAAAAATTGTTTGTTCTCGAAGTTATGGTCAATGATAAAATGATTCGCTGATTTTCTACTTCAGGTCATCAATTGTACATACGGCAACTAGTCTAGCTATACATTTCCAAAGTAACATGACCTCGATTTATATGGATTTCCCTTACAATGAGAGATACGCACAAATTGGCTCTGTATACAGCTTGCAAAATGGATTCATTCTTATGGACAAAACCACTGATAATTATCTTTAGTTGAATGCCTAGTTGGTCTAGTGGTCGCGACTGCTGTGCACGAGGTTCTAGGTTCGATGCTCGGGTCGGGCAAAGTGTTATTGGGTTTTTTCCATCAGGAATTTCTCAGTAGCAGCCACGAAGTCTGGATTTGTGCTCGGTAGATGGCAAAAGGCTCGCTCCGTATTACATGGAACCTTAACATAACTGTCGAAATATGGGTGTACCTACTATTACACCTCTGCCTAACCCTTCGGGGATTACAGGCGTGATGTTATGTTAAAATCAATAGTAATTTCCGAAGTTATTATTTTGTTAGATTTTTAAAATTCTTTTAGAATGATTAGATCAATATATTGGATGATATTATAAACCTTTTTAACGGTTGACTATGTTTTTTAAATAAGCAATTCGAGTGTTCTTAATTTAAGTATGGGAATATTGATTGGAAACCAAAGAAAGTTTTTGTAAACCGTGGGAAGTCGGTTATTAAGTATAATAATTTAGTTATCTGGTACAAATTATGATGACTTTGTCATTAATTTCATCATTCCTGCCTTTATTCCATTTTATTTGGGGTCAGCGCAACATGTCTTCTTCTTCCATACTTCCCTATTTCTCGTCATCTCAGCAGTCACCTCCTTTCTAGCCATATCATCCTTCACACAGTCCATCCATCGTTTCTTTGGTCTTCCTCTACTCTTATAGCCTTCTACATTCATACTCAACATTTTTACCCACGACGGAACGGAGACGGTATATGCGTTTGGGGTGAGAGTTGTTTTTTGTTTGTTTGTGTGTTTGTGCAGTTGCCATTTTTCTCCAAAACTACTAGTCCGATTTTGATGCAGTTTTCAGTTATGGGTTCGGGTTTGATTGGTGCATGTTCTTAGATAGGTGTTACGGTGACAACTCACCAGGGGGCGCTGCAGCAAACATTTTTTGTGCAAATCAAAGTTGCCATTTTTCTCCAAAACTACAAGTCCGATTTTGATTCAGTTTTCAGTTATGGGTTCGGGTTTGATTGGTGCATGTTCTTAGATAGGTGTTACGGTGACAACCCACCAGGGGGCGCTGCAGCAATTTTTTTTTGTGCAAATCAAAGTTGCCATTTTTCTCCAAAACTACAAGTCCGATTTTGATTCAGTTTTCAGTTATGGGTTTTCCTTACAACATTTTATTCATTCCTCCGCATCACGTGTCCATACCACGACAATCGATTACCACACAACTTTTCATTCACCGGCGCCACTTTCAGACTTCCTCTTATCTACTCATTCCTTATTTTATACATTCGCGTTACACCACACATCCCCCTTTGCATTCTTTACTTACTTACTTACTTTGTCATTCAGGGTTCCCTTGGTTGTGCTGATGACTTATCAAAATCACACACACGTCACACGGACACTCACTCACTTCACATCTTTATTAAAATTAGACTGATAATCAGCACTTTTTGAAGATCAACATTAACAAGAGACAGTCTCTCAAAGCGCCCGCCCTTTAATACTTCTTAGTGCTCTTAGTTATTTTATCTTCATTATGTGTGACTACAGAAGATTCTGGGGTCGTAAAATTTTTGATGGTTGAGTTTTTTTATATTATTTTTATTTTATTATTATGATTATTATTGTAAATACGAGGCACAATCAATAAAATCAAGGTATTCACGAAATGTACTACGATGTGTACTTGTTCTAAGGCCGCTGGTTCATCATCACCTTCCTGCCACTGCCCCATGTTACTTAGGGTCGGGGTAACACGTTTTTTTCTTACATTCTCCTGTCTACCGTACGATATCATTAACACTTTGTCTTTCATATTATTTCTCATACAATCCATACATCGTTTCCTTGGTCTTCATCTCCATCTCTCTCTCAATGTTCATTATTATTTCATTCACATGGGTGGCCCTCTGATTAGGTACTAGTGACCAACGTAGATGACATACATAATGTGTAGTTAGTAAAAGGAGGAAAACGGGATCCTAAGCCTTATTCCGTCAACCTACTTAGAGTGTTCATAGAACCCATTATTGAATGAGTTATTTCTAAAGCAAATTGTACGATTTTCGAGTAGAGCAGACGGTGCCTACTGTGATTTTCCTTAACCCATTCATGCATTAATGTAAATACGGATCTAAGTCAAGGAAAATAGGTATTTTATAGCATAACAGTACCTAAGTTTATTATCAGCAAACAGTAGGCTTAGGTTTATCTAGTACATTCATACTTTGCAAAGAATCATCGTCATCTTTCCATGTATCATAAATTCTTAAGTTAGTGAGAATTCGATTTCATTTGGATTCATAAACGGTCGTCGACAAAAGACCGAAGTCAGGACTTCTGTTAACAAGGCACAAGTCATCTGAAAAATTCCTTATGGATAACCCATTATCAATCTATATTAATCAATAAAACCCAGGACGTAATGTTTGGAAGTCGCGATCTACCACTAAAATAAGGCAAACAAATAAATACTTAGTAAATATCCTATTTTTAGTGGTAATCATAGAGATGGGTTGACTGTCCAGGTTGCTACGTACTGGTTGGACAAAATTTTAGTTGTCAACCCGAAAAGAAGAAGTAGAAGTGGTAATCATAGCGCTGGCGAACTTAACAGCTTAAAAATTTTAATTGCTTGGGATTCACAAACAAATTACAAATGAATTTTTCAAAAGAACAAGGAGGCATAAAGGCACTTACACTTTTTCTGTTCCTGATTCAAATCGATCTTCTTTACTAAGACTGGTAGTCGACCAAACAAAAACAAGTTATACTTACCAAAACTATATAATTATCAATTTAATAACAATTAATTGACATAACATTCGGTAGTTACGAGTGACCATGTGATGTATTATTGGATAAGCAACTGAATTCAAAACAATTAACATTCGATTAAGTAATTAATATTTCTGTTACAGTATTTTTTTCATGTAATAATGATAGGTAAGATAATTAAGGGCGCCTACAGATGGTCGACTATCCACAGTATTGAATTCAACCAGGACTGAAAAATTAGTGAAAATGTAAAATGCCAATGCGTTATGCAACTAACATGTCGACAAATTTAGAAAAAGAATATGTCCAATCATGATTTCCATCGCACACACACATCCCAACCATTATAATCTGGATCGTTGCAAAGTTCGAGTGAATTGGTTTCTTCAAGGCAAACGCGCTCTACCTTAGGCCGCATCTTCGCTTAGCATTAAGTGAGTTGTGGCCAAAGGCAAGGAAACTGTAAGAAGTGATGAAACAAACTCAACGAAAGAATACAAATATGAAGGACAATAATGGCTTAGTCAAGTAATTTTGGAAAAGTCAAAATGTATTGGATTGAAAAAAAACTACAGAACAGTATACGGGGTGGAAGGGTCACACAGGTATTTAAAACATCACTTGGAGCCCTCCCTGGGCTTTGAATTATTTGACATCTCCGCCATTCAACTTCCGCCATTTTGACGGCACGGTTGGCGCAGTGGCTAAGCGATTGGACTGCTGCGCTGCGTGTCGCGGGTTCGACACGGAACAAATATTTGTATGGCCTGCAGATAGTTGTTTCGGGTCTGGGTATTTGTGTATGTGATTTATATGTTTGTGAACGTACCCACGATACAGGAGAAATTCCTAGTGTGGGGCAACGTTTTATATAAAAAAAAAAGACGGGTTGCACTCCGGGAGTGCCGGCAGAAGTGAAAACTTGATTATTAACGTTGAGCATGTTTGATATTTTGGAATGGTTAGGGAATAATTTTGCACCAATTGCTTTAACCGTATAAAAGTACTATCATTTATGTGGTAGAATACAATATTCATTTATTGCGCTATCGTACACAAACATGACAATTTATATTACATTAAAAATTTAACACTTTAAAACTATTACAATTATTTTACATTAAAAAGTTTATCTCTCCGAAAAATCAACTTTCATCCATAATTTCAACGACTTTTTCACCATCATCATTACCAGAACTATCATCGCCAATCTCTAAAACTGATACGATAGGTTTATGGTAGCTGAAGTAAGAAACGAACAGTTTTGATTCGAACCTATTTAAATGTCTAATAAAGACCGCATCAATAGTAGTTTTGTATTTCGTTGTGCTAAGATTGCGATCATTCGACATAGTTAAACCAAATTCATTATTTAAAAATTCAATTATTCCGCCATAACTATGCTAACCCATTTATTTTGTCTTTCCCTGTCCTCCGATCGGAACTCCGATTGGTAGGAGGAGCGGGAATATTTTTTCCCATGCCTCCGATTAAGCATCATAAAAACATTGTACAGTCTAGTTCAAAATAAATTATTTTTGTATTTTATTGACTGTACAGTCGACATCGTTAACGTTCAGGGTCAAAATGTCCAACTCCCACACGACTAGTCTAAGATCGATAGTTTCCGAGATATAGCCGTTTCAATTTTGACAGCTGTCATCCGAAATGTAGATCTCATTGAGATCTATCACTTGTCCCTACACACAACTAGTCTAAGGTCGATAGTTTCCGAGATATAGCTGTTTCAATTTTGACAGCTGTCATCCGAAATGTAGATCTCATTGAGACCTATCACTTGTCCCTACACACAACTAGTCTTAGGTCGATAGTTTCCGAGATATAGCCGTTTCAATTTTAGAGGTTATACACAACTAGTCTAAGGTCGATAGTTTCCGAGATATAGCTGTTTCAATTTTGACAGCTGTCATCCGAAATGTAGATCTCATTGAGACCTATCACTTGTCCCTACACACAACTAGTCTAAGGTCGATAGTTTCCGAGATATAGCCGTTTCAATTTTGACAGCTGTCATCTGAAATGTAGATCTCATTGAGACCTATCACTTGTCACTACACACAACTAGTCTAAGGTCGATAGTTTCCGAGATATAGCCGTTTCAATTTTGACAGCTGTCATCCGAAATGTAGATCTCATTGAGACCTATCAATTGTCCCTACACACAACTAGTCTAAGGTCGATAGTTTCCGAGATATAGCCGTTTCAATTTTGACAGCTGTCATCCGAAATGTAGATCTCATTGAGACCTATCAATTGTCCCTACACACAACTAGTCTAAGGTCGATAGTTTCCGAGATATAGCTGTTTCAATTTTGACAGCTGTCATCCGAAATGTAGATCTCATTGAGACCTATCACTTGTCCCTACACACAACTAGTCTAAGGTCGATAGTTTCCGAGATATAGCCGTTTCAATTTTGACAGCTGTCATCTGAAATGTAGATCTCATTGAGACCTATCACTTGTCCCTACACACAACTAGTCTAAGGTCGATAGTTTCCGAGATATAGCCGTTTCAATTTTGACAGCTGTCATCCGAAATGTAGATCTCATTGAGACCTATCACTTGTCCCTACACACAACTAGTCTTAGGTCGATAGTTTCCGAGATATAGCCGTTTCAATTTTGACAGCTGTCATCCGAAATGTAGATCTCATTGAGACCTATCACTTGTCCCTACACACAACTAGTCTAAGGTCGATAGTTTCCGAGATATAGCTGTTTCAATTTTGACAGCTGTCATCATTATTATTATTATTAATTATTATTAATATTAATTATTATTATTAATTATATATGTCTGTTTCGGTTTTCCGATACTCGACCTTACGTCGGTTTTGGAATAGATATCCCGTCCCGCATCCCGCAGGAAAAAAGATATCTATTTCCCCCTATCTTCTTCTTCGCGTGCGGATTGTATTTTGTGTGGTTGATGGATGACTTTGTGTATTTGGTGTGTGTGAGGTACTGACGGATGATTGCAGAGAGTCTACTGTGTGTGATGATTGTTGTGTGTCTGGTGTGGTCTCTTGTGTGTGAGGTGTACTCTCTTGTGTGTGAGGTGTACTATTAACAAAAACAGTGTCTCCCAATACCTTACTGAGTATGGTGTTTGTGTGTATGGATGCTTGTTTTTGTAGGATTGTTATGTCTATTGTTGTACTCAGCTGGTCTATGTATCTTTGTAAACTTTTACTAATAATGCCTGTAGCTCCTACTACTATTGGGATAACTGTAGTTTGAGTATTCCATAAACGCCGAATTTCTGTCTTCAAAAGGTGGTATTTGCTTAATTTTTCTATTTCTTTAGCTCCTATGTTGTAGTCTGAAGGTACTGCTATATCTATTAAAAATGTGCTGTTGTTGGTCTTGTCTACATATATTATATCAGGTCTATTATGTGTTACGGTAATATCAGTCTGTATAGGTATTTCCCACATGATTTTAGCCTGTCCATTTTCTTTAACTTGCGGCTGTGTTAACGCTTCTTTCCACCAAAGACTCGACACCTCGATATTATGTTTCCTTGCCAAACACCAGTGGACATACTGAACCAAGCTGTTGTGCCTCTTGACATAATACGTGCCCGCTAACTTTTCGCATCCTGAGATGATGTGCTGCGTCGTTTCGTCTTTGCTGGCGCATAGGCGACATTTACCATCTATATCCATTTTTAAAATGTCACGTTGATGTTGACGCGTCATAACAGCTTGGTCCTGTATGGCAAATATTGCTGATTCTATGGAGGGTGAAATTTGTTGCTTCTTCATCCATTTGAACGAATTTTCTTTGTCTATATTAGCTTGGTCCAAAACTGCTTTAGGAAACTGTCCATGTAATTGCTTATTTCTCCATTTATCGTTTTGCTTCTTGATTATTGCTTGTTTTATTTCTGCGTCTGTATGTATATTATTTTGTGGTAGTTGTAGTTCTCTTTCTATTTCTTGTGCTTCTTTTATTATTGAATATTTATCTTTAGTTTTGTCATGTTGAACTATCACCTTTATTAAATCGTCATTCTCTCTTTCCAAATAATGTTTATATTTAAGTATCTGTGTTTTATACATATTTTGTGTATTTATTAACCCCCTACCCCCTTCTATTATCGGTAAGTATAATCTTTCTACATCTGCTTTTTGTCTGTGTGCTTTTTTAATTGCTAATAATTTCCTAGTCTTTATATCTATTGCTTTTAAATCACTATTCTTATAATTTATAATTCCAAATGAGTACAGTAGAACTGGTATAGCAAAAGTATTTATCCCTTTTATGATATGTCGTGCGCTTAAATGTGTGTTCAGTAGCTTTTTAGTCCTCTTAAAATATTCTTTTGTAACCTGTTCCCTAATTTGACTATGTTCTATCTTACCAGATTCGTGTATTCCTAAATATTTATATGTCCTATCTATTCCTAGTTGTTCAAACGTATCTCCACTCAGTAGTATATGTCCGTCACCTGTTGTATTATTCCTGTGTCCTGATCTAATGTGTATAGTATTACATTTATTTAAACCGAAACTCATACCTATATCGTTTGTGAATATTTCAACACTGTCTAATAAAACTTTTAAATTGTTTTTATTGTTGGCGTATACTTTTAAGTCATCCATGTACAATAAGTGATTTACCCAGAAGCTATCTTTAAGTTTGTATCCTTTCATTTCATATTTATTTAGGATTAATGAGATTGGATTAATTGCCAGACAGAACAACAAAGGTGACAGAGAGTCTCCCTGGAATATGCCACGCTTGATGTAAATGGGCTCAGTAGTTAAGGACTCGGTGGTTCCACGGGCTGTCATGATCACTTTCCATGTAGGCATAGCAATTTCAAGGAAAGCCTTGATCATGGGCGGGCATTTGTAAATATCAAGAATTCTCAGAAGCCATTCGTGTGATACACTATCGAACGCCTTCTGATAATCTATCCAAGCCATACTCAAATTTTTCTGGGACTGATGTGCGTCCTCCAAAATTGCCTTATTGACCATGAGGTGGTCTTTACAGCCCCGGGCTCCGCGGCGGCAGCCTCTTTGTTCTATCGCCATAATGTTGTTCTCCCGACAATGGTCGTACAATTGGTTGGCTAGTATGGATGTCAGTAATTTGTAACTGCTAGGCAAACAAGCAATTGGTCTCCAGTTTTTAGCATCTTCTGTGTTTTCATTCTTTGGTATTAAAATAACCTGACCTGTAGTAAACCATTCTTCTACCTGTTCCCTACCCCCTATAATATTAGTGAATACTGTAGCAAAATATTTATGTGTACTAGTAAGATATTTTAAATAATAGTTCTGTATTTTATCAATCCCCGGAGTCTTCCAATTGTGTAATTTCCTAATGGCTATTTTAACTTGTTCTTCTGTGATTTCTTGTGATTCTATTGTATCTATTCTATCTGATGAACTTTCTAGTTCATTCATCCAATTTGCGTCTTTATTGTATTGTATAGGTTTAGACAGTATTGACTTCCAAAACTCTTCTACGCTCTCTTTTCTGGGTAACTTTATCTCATTAGTGGTACTATTGTTTCCTAAACTTCTATATAACCTGTGCTCATTCTCTTTAAATAACCTATTTTGTTCTTTTCTATTGCTGATTTCTTCATATCTTTTTATTCTACCAGCTAGTGCTTTGATCTTTTGCTTCAGTATCTCTTCTGTATTATTCCGTTCATTTTCACTTTGTATGTTATATTTATTGTAAAGCTTAGTTTTTATAGCATTCATTCTACGGGTATTTACGCCTCTACCTATTTCTACAAGTTGTCCCAACTCTTTCCTATTTTTTTCTATTCTACTTTTTATTCTTTTCTTCCATGGTGGATCTGATATTTGTTTAATTACGTTTCGAGGTACAAATGGTATTTGCTTATTATTTAGTATTAATGTTTTGGCTGTAGCATATATAATATTGTTTAATTCTCTAAGTGTGTCTGTAGTAATTAATAGATTGGGTAAATAGTTATTGAGTACATGTAGGTTTTGTAAAAAATGTTTGTTTATTTTTGCTTTTGGTAATAAGAGTCTGTCATTTATAAGTGTTTCCTTAGTTTCAGCCAATACTTGTAAAAAGTTTAATATTAACGGGTCTTGGTCCTCATTAACTGTTACATTTCTAGTTAGTTGGTCTATTGATTCTGTTTGTACCAGTGGAGGTTGTGTGTTTGTGTGAGTGTCATGTTGTGTAATTGTATGCGTGTCATGGTGTGTGTCGGATGTGTCTGCTTCTGGATTTGGTTCTGCATTATTAATTGTTAATTCTGTGTTTTCTCTTTCTCTCCCTTCAGCTTCATCTTTTATGCGGCTTAGGAGTTCTTGTGATATAACATTTTGTTTAATAATTCTACGGGCCTGGTTTGAAAGTGTGTTGCCGGTAAATTTGTGAATTTTTGGATTACTTGGGTTTCTATCTCTAAATAATGTAATTAATCTATTAATATAGCCAGGCCCCTGAGATTGTGCTTTATAGAAACAATACATTAACTCCTTCATTACTTCTGTCGACCATTTTTTCCTTCTATCTTCATTTAACTCTTGAATGGTCTCCCTAGATGAGCCGGCGGAGTGGTCAATGGGCGTGGTAGCCCTACTCCGCAAAGCATCATCTGTATCTACCCCACCCCGTTGTTCGGCTGTAGTCCCTTCGGGTCCCCCGACTCTTGCCCGCCTGCTCAGCAAAGAGCCGCTGACGGTCCGTATGCTGTCACGTCCAGCGTCAGCTCCAGACGTGCCCCGACGCTCACCCCCGGGAAGCGGTCCTATACGTGTACTATTTATTTGTCTCTCCATAATGAAGGTGTGCTAGTGCTTCGTTTGCCATCAGTAGGTCATTTTAGCTCAAAAGCGCTGATGTCCGCCCCCCACGTGGCTTAGGTGTTATAGCCGGACGTGAAGTTAGACTTGCAGGGGGCTTATTAATTATATTATTATTATTAATAATTTTATTATTATTATTATTATTAATTATATTATTATTAATTATATTATTATTAATAATAATAATTATTATTATTAAGCGCCCTGCGCTGCCTAAACGAAACAGTAGGCCCAGGCATACATTTTCGCCGCGCCGTAGAGAGGGGATAGCTGTCTACTCTCCATCCGTCTTACGCTTTTTCGATCAGGGTCACGTGGTCACGTGTCCTGACGCGAGTTTAAGATTTTATACCCATCACAGAACAATTTCCCAAAGTGCTCAACGCCGCTAAAGAAGTTTTCACTTCAAAAATACTTTATTTTCTAAAAAGCGGCTATTCATTATTCTAGTATCTGGTAATAAAAGACTGAAACAATTCTATAGATGGGGGTTCCGAATGATGTACTCATAAGTAGTGACGGTTAGTGCGTCGGTGTCCCCTTCCACCTAGTATTTTGTCTATCATATTCAAAGTCATTTTTGTCCCTGGTAACAGAATCGATAGTCTGTGACCGTCCTTAAACTTCTCATTTGTACATAATGTACTTGATGTCAAGGTATGATAATAAATAAAAGATATGATATCAGCCGCGTTAGGATTGAAGTTAGTTATCTAAACGTTATCAAGATCGTTATCAATCCGGAAGTATCGATGTCCAAGGGACTCCCCTAACGTCGGGTTCAAATCATGGTCCTTGGAATTCCTTTATAATCAGTACAACAGTGTTTTAGTATAGTGTGATTATACAGGATTTCACGGTTAATCGTTTTTCCTTATATAATTAAGAATCAAACGAACTTACCTAGTGCGGTTTGATTCCAATTATGCGAGGGTCTCGTCCGAAGACCATTTATTACTTGCAGCATTACGAAGTTGTGGTGCTGTCTCTGTCACACTTCAGATCCAAGTTATAAAAATACTAAACCCATCTCTGTCACTCTTGCACCCGCGCATGCGACGGGCGGCGCGGCGCGGCGGCTGACCGGGAACGAGCCTGCAACTTGTCATTACTTTCAGAGAAACCCTGTAACACCCTGTCTCAGTAATTTGTATTTTACTTTTTCTCGACAACGGGTTAGCTATTGGGATGGGCGGGATCCTAATGGTCTTCGGACGAGACCCTCGCATAATTGGAATCAAACCGCACTAGGTAAGTTCGTTTGATTCTTAATTATACTTCAGGTCTCGTCCGAAGACCATTTATTACTTGCAGATGTTTAGAGGAAGTAACGTCATATTCCTGACAGAAAAAGATAATACATAGACATTGTACGTAATTGATATAATTATAATACTTAAATCATTTCACAAAAATAAATTAAATGGGTACCTCTTAATACATAAATATGTAACAAATAATTACTTTAAATAATAATAATATTTAACAAGAGTATCCGTGCCTCGTCATGATACATTTATCTCTATCTTAACAGAATTGTTAATACAATAAGTGTACCTGATTAAGGACTGTACCTAACTAATCAATTAGTTATAAATTATTAAATATGACTTCAGCAAAATCATTGTTAACTGAATTATGAATTTCCCTGTTATAATATTTTAAGAATACATTTGAGGTATTAGACCAACCTGCGGCCTTTCGAACCACTTCCAGGTTAACGCCCAACCGATGAGCGGCTGATGTCGAGGCATGGCGGGTGCTGTGCGCTCCAAACACCGATATGTCGATACCACTATCTGCTAAGACTTTCTTCACCCAGTGGCTAAGAGTTTGTGAACCAACCTTTTTATGAGGATTTCTCAGGCTTATGAACAGGTGATCGTCAGTATTGTCACGGCGCAGTGTTAAAGTTTTTTGAATATACGCTTGCAATACTGTCGCAGGACATATCGATGGATTTTCGCGAATGAAAGGTAGCCTGATTAGTGGCTGAAGGGCCCCAGGTCTCGATGTTTTAATAAGATCAGGTATTTTAATTAGAATCATATCATTTTTTATACAAATATTTGTATGCTTTATCAAACTTAACGTCTGCATTCTCTGTGCAGAGGCTAATGCGAGTAAAGATATTGTTTTATATGATAAATTTTCAAGCGTAATATCAGTGTAAGGATAAAAATTTGATACATAACTTAACACAACATTAGGGTCCCAAGTGACAGCATATTTGGGTCGTGGTGGTTTTAACCTATACACACCTCTTAAAAATCTATGGATGCTATCATCTAATGTTACTTTTGACCCTAAAATAGTAGATAGAGCAGAACGATATGTATTTAAAGTACTATAACCAGCCCCTTCTTCGTATTTTATGGTTAAAAAAGAAATCACTTGAGAACTTGAAGCATTGAAAACATCAAAGCTGTTATTTTCACAATAAGCCCACCATGCACTGAGAAAAAAATCCTGAGACAAAGCTGCAGTTTTACATTGCGGGCAAATTCTTGCGAAAGTGACAAAATAATTTTGAGATTACAGCAAAATAACCTTTGCTGCCACAGCAACTTTTTTTTTGTGAAACGCAAATATTGTGAACCCCGCAGTAAAATATTGTGGCGTTATCAATTTTTGGGCCCTTAGATATAATCGCACAGTGGTATTTAGCGGGGTTCACATGGTTAAAGTTTGTGTAGTTCGCAATGTGCGCTGCACATTGACTTTAGACGTTGTGGCGTTAGCAATTATTGGGCCCTTTGATAAATTCACAAAGTGGTAATTTGCGGGGTTTACATGGTTAGAGTTTGTGCAGTTCGCAATGTGAGCTGCGCATTGACTTTAGATATTGCGGCGTTAGCAATTATTGGGGCCTTTGATATATTCGCAAAGTGTTAATATGCGTTGTTCACATGGTTAGAGTTTGTGCAGTTCGCAATGTGAGCTGCGCATTGACTTTAGATATTGCGGCGTTAGCAATTATTGGGGCCTTTGATATAATCAATCGAAACTGGTTTTGAGTTTAAAAAAATGTGTTCTGAATAATACCTAATATTTATTTGCAATGCACTATGGAATGGAAATAATAAAACATAAAAATAATAATACGACAGCGCCGACAGTGGCGAACAGGTTAACTAAAATACGCGCAGAGTTTAATTCGTACCTCGATAGATGGCGTTGACGTCGAATTAGATCGCGCTATGGTTACGTTACATCGGCAACATGACTACCCCAGACGCGCGCTGCTCAAGTTGCCATTGCCAAGTTGTCATGTTGCAACCACACATATGGGCACGTAAGGGCCCGTGCCCTCCAAGCCTAGCCATATATTGGCAACTCAATGACGGGTCCCGTTGTCACGGGCCCAGGTACAGCTTCCGCGGCCATGGGGCGATGCCCTGATGGGGCGCCGCGAATTCCAGTTCAGCTCAAGTTGCCATCAGGAGGGTCTTAACTGACTCGACTGAACAGCGAATGATGAGTAAATTTGAAATAATCGCAACTGTAAGATTGCAACTATAGCAAACTGTACGTTGCTAGATTATATAAGTTTAACACTGTGATATCTCCACGTTTAAAGTTGCGAAATAGGAGCCAACAGAGTAACTTTGTGAAATTCGCTATGTGATAATCCACAAAGTACACATTTCCACTTTGTCACATTCGCAATAGTTTTTCGCAATAAAAAAGTTGCTGCGGCAACAAACTTACTCTGTTGGCTCCTATTTCGCAAACTTTTATTGTTAATTTAACAATACTTTTTTCTCAGTGTGATTTAAGGGATGAACTATACTGATTGAGAGTTTAAAAGACGCCATGAAAATACTTAACGATGCCTCTGGAATACCTCGAGCTAACATCGCCTGCCTGATAATCTCGCCGCCACCAGGACAAGGTCTGCGTGAAGCGGGTGACAAGTTCTGAAAGGTGAGTGTAACAAATATTTATCAGGTCCAAAGTATATTTTATTAGAGACTATAAGCTTAGTCCATAGCGGGTACCAAGGCTGTGACCGCCAGAGAGGTACTACTAAAATACCCTCCGCTTTATCTGCAATGATCTTTTGTAAAATTTTGGTTATCATACTAAAAGGGGGAAAAGCATAAAAATATAGATGTCCCCAGTTAAATGTAAATGCGTCTACTATTTCAGAACAAGGATCAAGTTTCCATGATGCATATCTTGAACATTTATTGTTTTGGGAGCTTGCAAAAAGATCAAAGTCTGGTTTGCCAAGGCTATTGGTTATTTCTGTAAAAGCATATTCTGCAAGTTCCCATTCTGTATCTATTACTATTTTTCGAGATTCTCGATCAGCAATGACATTGTCAGAAGATTTAATATATGATGCAAATATGTTAATATTTCTTAACTCACACCATTGCCAAATAGTACGGGCTAAATCGTTTAAATGTGTGTGTTGTATTCCGCCCATGCGATTTATGTAACAGATAGCGGTGGTGTTATCTACCCTCAGTAGCACGTTGCTATCGCGAAGTTCAGAAGCAAAAATTTTTAGTCCGTAAAATGCGGCTTTTAATTCTAAAGTATTGATATGCAAGGTTAGTTCTGATTGCGTCCAGTTACCGTGTGAGCTTTGTTTGTCACAGGCTACGCCCCAACCTGTAGTTGATGCATCGCTGTATATTTCAATACAGTAATTACTAGAAAAAATGGGACTCTTTGAACGTAGAATATTATATTTCCACCATTCTAAATCTTGTTTCAACGAACTCTCTACAATCATTTTCTTATTATAGTTATCAGAGTTTCCCAAGGCTAAACATTTTTGTCATTCGAATAGCTTTGTGTACATCCACCCATATCTAACGGCAGGACATGCCGATGTCAATAGACCGATAAATTCGGCAAAGTATCTTATGGTACATCTTTTAAGATTTAAAAACTCTGTACATTTTTGAAGAATGCGCTGTTTTTTCTCTTCAGGAAGGTAGATAGTCATATCGTTAGTATTAAAAATAAAGCCTAAAAATTTGCATTCTTTTTGCGGTGTTAATTGGCTTTTACTGAAATTTATAACAAAGCCTAGAGATTGTAAGACATCCATTGTCTTACTGACGTTGCTAATGCATTCGTTGTATGTTTGACCTATTAAAAGAAAGTCGTCTAGGTAATTGACTGAAATAAGGCCTTGTGAACGTAAATACTGTAAAACAGGTTTCATCAGTTTTGTAAACACAAAAGGCGCCGTACATAGGCCAAAGCATAAAACATTAAATTCATAAATTTGCGACTTCCACTCGAAACGTAGCTTTTTTCTATGCTGTTTATCAATAGAGATCAAAAAATATGCGTCCTTTAAATCCAACGTAGACATAAAATTATTTTGATTTAGTAATTTTAACGCTGTTCTAAAATCTTCCATTTTAAAATGTTCTAATTGTATAAATTTATTTAAATGTTTCAGGTTCAAAATAAATCGATGCTGGCCATTAGGCTTGGGTACCGTGAAGATGGGAGATAAAAATTGACCCTCACAGGGTTCACAAATTGATATAAAATCCGACTGCAGTAAACTTTCTATACATTGATCGATTATTTTGATTTCAGGTATCGATTTAGCTGAATTTCGAAAAGAAGATATTTGTAAAGGCTCGCTTTTGAAAGGTATGCTGTACCCTTGAACCCAGGACAATACTACAGGATCATCAGTTATGGTGCACCATTGGTCATAAAAGTATTGCAGCCTGCCTGCGATAGGTACCTGTAGTGGTGAAGTCAGCGTCTCGATGGCCTCTGGCGCGTCGCGTGGCTCCGGCGATACGTGTCTCGACGAAGATCCCGCGGTGCTGCTGTCGGTTTCCGGGAACTGGGGTACTGACGCGGCTCGCCGACTGCTGGTCGCGACATCCCCCTCGAGTTTAAAGCACCTCTATGAGGTTTCCTTGTAGATGGCGGAGGCTTGTATGTGGCGCGCTGTACCGCGCTATATTTCATCTCCGCTCCCGACTGGGATATAGCTTTCGATGATTTGAGATGCTCCGCAAGGTTAGCGCCAAATAAAGTTTCATCGAGGTTTGTATTCCTCACAACATCTTGAGTCTTTTTGTTGAGACTGTTTATTATGGCATATCGCCTTGACTGTGACTCTCGATAGTGGCTGTCACAGAGTAGTCGTCCAGCGTCGCTCAAGGGCTTTATGATTTGTTGTGCGTGCGGTAGCGCGTCCTTGGATGACAAGGCCCAGTTCAGTGCCGTTCCAATAGCGGCTAAACAGCTAGATAGCTGATTTTGCCTGCTTTGACTGAAGATATCTTTTTTAACATTTAACGGTGACAATGCCGCCTCGATTTCTAAATTGAGTTTGGGCGCCTTCATATTGGCACAATTCTCGGCTGGTAAATAGTTTTTCAAGAGGTCTGACCTTATTTCTTTGGGCAAACCGTTCACTAAAGTATGTGACCAACGGGCAGCAATATCTGTGTGTAAGTTCTCACCATGTTCTTTCTGAACTGAAGGATCTTCGCCTAATATCATTAGGATTTCCGGGTCCAGAACCTCTTCAGGTTTATCCTGAACAGCTGGTATAGGCGTTGGTTCCAACACTGGTTCCTCAGTTTCGATGATCTCACCCTCTTCCTGAAGTCCATTTTCTTCTGTAAGGACATAAAATGTAGTAGAAAAAATAGGTACCTACTAAATACTTCAAAATTTCTCAACATATTTTACACGGAGATAAGTTCAGACCATCAGATTATGTTGAAGTTTTATAAACCATTGTTTAGGTCTGATTATTGCTTAGTACCCACTTCATGTGGAAACATAGAATCGTATGTGCCTAGCTGCCTGGTAGGTACCTTCTCTCGACACGATATACATACATGCGAGAATATTATTCTTTATTAGTTTTTATTCTGGATTAGGCAGGTACTCAACGCGATATACGCGGAGTTTACATGAATAAGCATGTTATGTTTGTGTAGGTAGGTAGGTACGCTCGTCACGATATACGTGCGATGGTATTGATCGATAGAAATATTGATCATTTATACCTAAAAACCCTCAACGCGATATACGCGGAGGACTTCAAGGAAGGTACGATTATTTGTATCCTAAAATACGTTATCAACACGATTTACGTGAAGAAAATAATACGTACTCTCAACAAGATATACAAGTGAGACCTTGGTAGAATCCGTTTTTCAACATTGACAAAATATCAAACTCCGTCGAACATTTTTTACCATGTGGGTATGAGAATTTTTTGCTTGAAAATACATGCATCTCTCAAATTCTCTTTTATACAATACTGGGCTTACATACCTTGTACTTCCCGAGATTCATCGTTATATTCATCATCATAGTTAATCTCGCGATATGAGGGACCTTCGCGGCCCTCAAAATCTGATGATGACGAGCTACTCGAACGCGGTCTTTTGCACTTTTGAAGTTTACGTTCGAGTCTTTTCATTTTCTTTTTGATACTTCTGTACGAGTATTCATCATCATCTAGATGTGAACGCTTACGCTTTCCCATTGCAATTTCACTAAAAAACACCTTTTTTGGCGAAAATTAAAAACTTTTTGTGTGACCTAGATAACACAAAAACACGTAATGACAAGTTGCAGGCTCGTTCCCGGTCAGCCGCCGCGCCGCGCCGCCCGTCGCATGCGCGGGTGCAAGAGTGACAGAGATGGGTTTAGTATTTTTATAACTTGGATCTGAAGTGTGACAGAGACAGCACCACAACTTCGTAATGCTGCAAGTAATAAATGGTCTTCGGACGAGACATGAAGTATAATATCTCTTTAGCGGTTCTTACACGTGTTACTGGTTTCATAGGGAAGGTCATTGCTCGTTCATGGTATTTTTTTATTACCTGCATGTCTCGAAGGGATAGGCGCAGTTGTCCCTAATAGTACACCAATATTTCGCTAGTAATGTTTAAGTCTCATGTAGTTAGGGGCAAGCCTATTGCCATCATCATCATAATCCTGCCCTTATCCCAATTTCTTCCTCTGTCTTCCTCTTCCTTACTTCACTATTACTCGTCATCTCAATACTTACTCACCTTCTTTCTAGCTTTATCATCCTTCACACCAGTCCAGCCATCAGCAGGACACATTTATTGTATTGGGTTTCAGTTATTTTTAGTGATACACCTATTAATTCAGTTGGCGCAGAAGCTAAGAAGCAGAAGTTGCGGGAAAAAATATTTGTATGGCCTACAGTAGTTGATTCGGGTCTGGGTGTCTGTGCATGTGAGTTTAAATGTTTGTAAACGCACCCATGATACAGGAGAAATTCCTAATCTGAAAAAAAAAAAACAGTTATTTAAGTTGTTTTGTGAAATGTAGATGTAAGTGTACAATTGTCCACGACGCTTAAACTATGCAGGTCTTTAGATAGTGACAGACTAGTGGAAAAGTTACCCGTAATAGTGCTAATTTATATGTATTTTCACTGCCAATTTATCGCACAAACAGTTATTATGCAAGCAAATCTATTCTTATCGTAGACAGATAGATAGGTGCAAGAACATTTAACACTTTGTTGAAGTACGTAAACAATGACGAAGCCTCTGTTAGGTAGGACATTATTTAGAGTAATATTGAATCATTAGATAGGTCTATATTCTATTTATATGGAAGACCACATAGCATCATCTTTCTGCAGCATGTTACTTAGGGTCGGCCCAACACGGGTTTGTCTTCCATTCCCCTCTGTCTACTGTCACGCTATCAATTCCCTACTACTTTTTCTTTCATATAATTTTTCACGCAATTCATCCAGTTTCCCTGGTCTTCCTTTCCCTGTCCATCCATCAACCTAAGAATTCATCACCCTTTTAGTCATATGCGATTCATCCCTCCATTTTTCTCACGACTTTCTTAGAATTTTTCTATAACAGGAGCAACTTTCAAACTTCCTCTAATTTATCTACTTCACGCATCCATCTCAACCTTCTTATCTCCTCTTCAAGTAATCGTTTCTCATCCTTCTTTATCACAGTCCAGCATTCTGATCCATTTCATATTCTAATGGTTGTCTCAATGACCTGCGATTTCAGACATAGATCAGTGACCTTTGAAATAATTCATCATCATCATCATCATCATTTCAGCCGAAAGACGTCCACTGCTGGACATAGGCCTCCCCTAAGTGTCGCCACATTGACCGGTCCCGTGCGTCTCGCATCCAGCGGATCCCCGCAACCTTCACCAGGTCATCGGTCCACCTAGTGGGAGGCCTTCCAACGCAACGTCTTCCGGTTCGCGGTCGCCACTCCAGAACCTTCCGGCCCCATCGGCCATCCGTCCTGCGAGCAATGTGCCCTGAAATAATTACAGAGATACAATCAAAATATTTCAGCTTAACCCTTCAGGCTAAACAAGCCTAGTGTTATATTAATATATTGTAACAACGGACAAGAAATAAAGCGAATACAATCGACTTTGACGAAATGCAGTCAGCATCACCAAAGATAAACCAGTAGCTATTGCTAACACCTCTAATTACATACAGGCAATTGCGTAGGTATATAACGGTGTTCCTGCATATTCAAGAGCCCGTTTTAATTTCGTCAAACCGGTATATAAGTAATATCTATTATATTAAAGACAGTTACCACTAAGCGAACGAGTTGCGGCACGTATGAGCCGCTTTACAAATTTATTTTTCTAATAATTATCATTCTAAAATCTTGTGATATTAGCATACAATATGAGTTTCTTAGAGCATCGGCGCCAGTGCACCTACGCATGTGTTTTCTGGTTAAAAAGTCTGACACATCATTTTTTAAGTGATTTTATAGATTACACCAGCCTATGGCCGATACTTCCTTGGCGTGGATTCTTTTATTGTAGCTTATGTACTATTCCAAACTCTAATCTATCGGTGTGCAAAGGGGATATATAACAATCGCCGCGTCGCGATTTCGAAAAAAAATCAAAATGGCGGCGGGTTGATATGCCAGCTCCCATACAAAAAGGTTCAAACCCTCATCCAGATCCGTTCAGCCTTTCTGGTGTGTGTTCTGGGTCCCGGTCCTGGGTCGGGTAAAGTTTGATTGCAATGCGGTTTTTCATCAGGAATTTATCTGTAGCAGCCACGGAGCCACGAAGAGCCGCGGTGGCCCAAAGAGCAGCGGTGGCCCAAAGAGAAGCGGTGGCCCAAAGAGCAGCGGTGGCCCAAAGAGCAGCGGTGGCCCAAAGAGCAGCGGTGGCCCAGTGGTGTCGGCCCCGACTTACGAACAGTAGGTCGTGGGTTCGAACCCAGACAGGTGCATTACTTTGTGTAATTTATTTCATCACCGCTGCCCTCAAAACGGTGAAGGAAAACATCGTGAGGAAACCGACATGTTCTACAAAAAAAATCTAAGACTTGTGACATCTACCAATCCTCACTTGGCCCGCGTGTTACATTATAGCCCATTCCCTGTCAAAGAGAGGAGGCCTGTGTCCCAGCAGTGGGAACATTAATAGGCTGTTGATGATGATGGCAATAGGTTCGCCCCCTATTACTTAAAAAACACTACCTGTCATTATGTCCATAGCCATTTTTCATAACTGTTATTAGGTACTGTAAACTCACCTCTTTTTGTTTTTTCTTAGTTATTTTGTAATTAAAATCGAAATTTGTTTTATTCATATTATTGTGAAACGAGAATAACTGCCGACAAACTGTTTTACAGTTTAGCTGACTTTTTATATTGTATTGTGAAACAGATTTTGAATAAAAAAAAATAAAAAAAAATAACTTACTCATACTTAGGTACTTGGGATTCGACTTATACATAACTGAATAAATGTGGGTGTAAGCTGTAAGGTCCACCTAATAGTACACCCACACTTATTTTCCTAGCCTTTCTTTGCCTAGCCCTTTGGAAATTATAGGCGTGATTTTATGTGATGTTATGATTGCATGACTGTGTTGAGTATAGACTACAACTAAGCATCTAAGCCGTTGGCGCCTATAAGACTATCAGCTATATCTTATTATCGTAAAAGGAAAAAGGGATTATGTATATAATCTTTAGGTATATCACATAATAATGCAAACAATATTAAGTGTATTTAGGCTGACTATCAAATTTTGTTTTGTTTTGGTTTATAATATAGGATTGGTTTATATTGGTGGCAAGCGCGACAGCTGAGGCTGGTCCTGGGTCCGATTCCCGGTTCGTACAAAGTGTTTTTAGGTTTTCCATTAAGAATTTCTCAGTAGCAACCACGGAGTCTATATTTGTGCCCGGTTGATGGCAATAGGCTCACTACTTATTACATAGGACTTAAACATTACTAACGAAATATAGGTGTACCTACTATTAAGTACACTTCTGCCTAACCCTTCTGGGTTAATGGGCGTGATGTTTATGTTATTGGAGCAAAATGAGAGTCTGTTCAGCTTACTGAACAAATTAAGCTCACAATAAAAGATTATGTTCCTTAGAACAGAATCTTTTATTGTAAACTTGCTTACTTATTATTTCTAACATTACGATAATAACTCTTTACTTACAGCTCGTAAGTATATTGTAAGCCGTGAGATTAGTTGAACGGTTTCAGGCGTCGCGTCAGTCGGTCGTCAGTCGACGTAAATATCGACAGTAACCACAACCTTTATTAAGTATTGGATTTATCATCAGTAATATGTATATCAGTGGCAGTGATGGAGTCTAAATGTGTGCCCGGTTGAACCGGGCATATGAGACTTAAACATAGCTGGCGAAAACTAGGTGTACTATTAAGTACATCTTTTTCTAACTCTTCGTCCCTATTAGGGATGTTTACTGACTAAAAAAAAATATGCTAATTTTATTAGTCTGTCTGTTAGATTATCGAAAAATATTGGATACGTATTTTTTGTTTTATCAAATCAATAAAAAATGACGAAGATAAAACGCGTCAAAGATTTGAGTGGGAGGTCCTGACGTCACTGCTCGCTAAGAAATGTAATACTAATGCCTTAGAATATGACGTCACACGAGTTTTCAAAGCACTGTATCGTCTTTATTGTTTGTTTACGTGAAAAAAGAAAAAATATGTGTCCAATATTTTTTGGAAATCTATCTGACGGACTAATTAGATTTTTTTGTTAACATCCCTAAAGAACTAAAAATTAGGATGCGGGTACCACGTCTGTAGGCAAAATAAATACCAGATAGTAGTATCCATGACAAACAATAAAATAGATTGAAATCTTTTTGATGCACAATCTAATCAAAATCTTAGGAATTTGTAAAAACCAATAAACAACACAAATTTTTCCTGATTGATTTCGATTTGCAATGATGGCTGTGGACTGATAAAGAACAGAGACATGATAATGATCTGCCTGGCGCAGTTTGTAAATTAATGATAATTCAATGTGAATCATAGAATTAAAAGACAACCAAGGTAATGTAAAATGCCCGTCGGGGTCGCGGATTATCGAAAGAGATGACGTGGCCTCGGCACAAGGGCAAAAAAGGAACATGGGTTCGGTTTTTAGTCAGTAGAAGTCTGACACTCCCCTTTGCTCTGGAGCGGGGGGGGGGGGGGGTCATTTGATGATTTTCCACCCACCAAAAAAAAAAAGGTAGGTAATGTAAAATCGCGGAGGCGGAGGCGCCGACGCCCGTTGGGGCTGCGGGTTGTTTAGTCATCTACTGACTAAAAACCACCCATATTCCTTCTTAGTCCTTTGTGCCGAGGCCGCAGTATCTCTTTCGAACAACCCGCAGCCCCGACGGGCAGTCTGACACTCCTTACCACTCTGCCCAGAGTGGGAGGATTCATTTGATGTTTTCCAAACTCCCCAAAAAAAAGGCAATGTAATGTAAAAATAACATCACATCATAAGACAGAGGTGTACCTAGCAGTGCACCCAGATTTCACCAATTACATGCGTGTGGCTGAACTACAGCGGACATCATAACACTGACAATGTTGATTATTTCCAAAAATTTCCGTTTTTAGACGATACGAGTAGCGTGGGTACAAAGAACAATACCATTCATATATAACCTTTGGTCTATCACGTATTTCCTTCTAATCTATCACTGTCTGAATTTAAAACTTTGACCGCCGCACCTAAGGTGCATATTATATACATGCCTGGCTGTGGCGTGGTGGATACCAATTGGGTTTTACTTATTATAATCTTTCGATTCGTTAATCTGTTCATCCGGTCAAAATGACTACGGAACTTTAACAATGCAGTAGATATTTATTTTAAAGGGCCTTGTTATGTTGACTGCCTCGTTGGTCTAGTGGTCATAAGCACGACTGCTGAACATGAGGTCTGGGGTTCGATTTTCGGGTCGGGCAATGTGTTATTAAGTTTTTTCATCAGAAATTTCTCAGTAGCAGCCAATGAGTCTGAAGTTGTGCCCGGTTGATGGCAATAGGCTCGCTCCCTTTTACATGGGACTTAAACATAACTGGTGAAATGTGTAGCTCGCCGTCCGGCCGTCGTCATGACGGCAACAGACCGTGCCGACGGCGCGTTCGTGTTCCACGCCCGTCTCATAGAGATGTCAGCAACTTGCATGGAAGGGGCCCGCAAAGGCCGACGCCATTATCGTAAGGCATAACGCGGCCTCGGCACAAGGGCGAAGAATTAGGAACATGGGTTTGGTTTTTAGTCAGTAGAAGTCTGACATTCCCCTTCGCGATGCCCAAGAGGGGGGGGGGGTTATTCGATGATTTTCCACCCACCAAAAAAAAAAGGGCAGAGATGAGGTCGACGATGGAACGAGCTTACCCAGAAGAAGCCTATTTACTCGCGACTTAAATAGATTGGGGTTATATAGATGGATGTAGGTACTAATGGGGAAGCCTCGGCGATTACAAAGGTTATTTTATGTATATAATATGTTACGTCAATTGGATTGGCTGGGTGTGGTGCATCCAAAATGTGTTTCTGGATTTATTTATACCTAATCTTTCGATTCCTTAAGCCTTTCATCCGGTCGATACGACTACGGAATTATGGCAATGCAGTAGATATCTACAATAACAAAATATGCCTGTCGTAGTAACAGATATTATAAATATAATCTTATGTTATCGTGCATCGTTTGGTTACTAAGGATGGCAGGATTAACTTGCAATTACTTAGATTAAATAAGACATCGTGCGTGCGAAAATAACGCGACATCTTATCACTTTCACGCTGTTATCGTGAAAGATATAACTAACAGTAAAGTTGTCGGTGTTTTTAGGGGAATCACCTGAACTAACCTAACTTTGTTTTTGTCATAAGGTACCTATTCTCTATCAGTCAACCTTTTGGTTAAATAGGCAAACATTGTGATAGTGTATATGTTACGGCTAATACCCGAAGTGCGGCTACACCTAGTTTTAGCCGGTTAGAACTAGGTGTAGCCACTTACTCTTGGTTAAACCTAGTACGAGCCGATGTAAATGTTTGTTTTCGGGTAAAACTAGGTCTATCCTCGCATATGTACTCCATGACGCGCGCTCGCTTCGCTCGCGTATATATATAACACTAATGTCTTCTGTCCCCGAAGTGCCGGGCCTCCGCCGGCCTCCTTCGTCGGCCTACGGCCCGGTGCCCATGCCGCCCATAAAGTCATACTGCCGCGAGACGGTCGTGATATCGGATAGACCTAGTTTTATCCGGCCGAACCTAGTTGTAGCCGGCATGATGAAGGATAGACCTAGTTTTACCCGAAAACAATCGGCTCGTACTAGGTTTAACCAAGAGTAAGTGGCTACACCTAGTTCTAACCGGCTAAAACTAGGTGCAGCCGCACTTCGGGTATTAGCCGTGATATATACAACATTATATAAAAAACAAACTACTTGTTTTCGAAAATTTATATACTTCGTCTTATGAGATGACGAGAAATAGAGAGGTGCCTATAGAAGAGGAAGACATGCTGCGCCGACCCCAAATAAATTGGGATAAGGGCAAGAGATTGATGATGATAAGTATATTAATTTTGCATACATACCAGATGCATGAAAAATCGCAGAAAAATCGCATGTGACTCAAAAAGTGAAGCATAAATGTTGGTGGAAGAAGAGGAAGACCAAGGAAACGATGGATGGATTGTTTGAGTGATCTGTCTATCTATCAAAAAAAAAAAAAAAAACTATATAAATAAAAAGAGAAGTCCTGACTGACTGACTCATCAACGCCCAGCCCAAACCCTTGGACCTAGAAAGCTAAAATTTTGCACAGAGGTTCCCTTTGTAATGTAGGCAAGGAATGAGGAATGATTTTTCGAAATTCAACCCTTAAGGGAGTTAAATAGGGGATGAAAGTTTGTATGGAAAATCGTCATTTTCACGCGGGCGAAGCTGCTGGCAAAAGCTAGTATGAAATAAAAGGAGTAAATATAGCGTCACGGTTGACAGAGGAGAATAGAAGAAAAAGACGTGTTGCGGCGACTTCAAAAGTAACATGGGGCAAGGGGACGAAGTCGATGATGATAGAAACAAGATAGACAAATGTGGGAGGAAAATACAGCGAAACTTGGTTAACTGGGACCTGGATAAGTGAGAAACCTCTATAACTGGAACTCATGCTGAAGTTCCATGAGACAGATTTGGATATCTGAGACACTGGGTAAGTGGAATTTTAGGTCCCTTAGAGGTCTCACTTAACCAGGTTTCACTGTAATACTATAAAACTATTTGATTATGAATACATAATTAATTGATTCATTACACGTAGTTTCAAAATCTCCTTTTATGCTAAAATGATAATAAAACTGGTTTTTCTGTTGACTTATAAAAATAGATACCTTTTATCTTTTGTTTCAAAAACATTTATTTGTTTGTTTATTTCCTCAACATTATCTAATCAGTCAGAATTAACCGTGTTACACGAGCCCCTACTAATATATCTCAATAATGGAACTATGGCATTATTATTTATAAATACTTCGTCTCTATTATTTTGTGTGTACCTATAGATGCTTATGGAAATAGCGGGAATTTATGATATTTTAGTGGCATAGCCAAAAATATATGTTGCGACGTCTATGATGCATCATGATCTGAAAATCATAATTCAAGCAACAAAATCCGCGACAAAGCAAGGTGGAAGAGACACTGACGCTAAAACAGTTACCTATACCAGGTAATTAGTATATTTCTGAACTCACTTATAAAGGGTGACTTAGGGACTAAAACTTGCTGCGGGTTGTTCGAAAGAGATACCGCGGCCTCGGCACAAGGGCTAAGTAGGAACATGGATGGTTTTTAGTCAGTGAAGTCTGACACTCCCTACCGCTCTGCAAGGAGTCATAAGGGACTTAGGGTCGGTGTCATTCCACCCTGTATAATCATGAACCCATAATTGTAACCCATCATACACAACACTTTACAACCTGCTCCTCATACCCCTAAAATATACACACCACCAGATTTCTCTATTCTTGCTCAGTGAGCTTAAAATAATAAATCCCACTCTTTCCCCTATAAAGTACCTTAATCAGTGTTGCCCCTTAACAATAATTGGCTCGAACAAGTAGGTAAATTTATTATTATATTTAAGACGCCTCAATTACATACCGCGCTTAATAATTAGTATGGGCGTATTACGTTACCCGCGTAATTTACGGGCCTTAATGGCCGATGATCGAGCGTAATTATTTTCGATCTTGTATCATGTAGATATGTGTAATATGTATCGACTATCGGTTTATTTTTAACGTGAGAGAATTTCTTCTACTCCATACATACATACTTACGACTAGTCTCTGAATTAATTTGTGCTTGTATTTACGGTTTTAATTACAAACGGTTAATTAGGCAAGCTAATATTCTTGAGAACTTTGAATTTATGCATTAAAATTGTGATAGGGAATTGATTTTATTTGGGAAAAGACGTTCGTTTATAATGGAGCCAGTTGTTGCCCGCGACATCGTCGGTGTGATTTTCGTCATGTTCTATGCCCGTCTCCAAGGAAAAGCCTTCAGCTTGCTCCAGGTTCCTGGCTACCTATTTATGTCAATTCCATAACGATCGGTTCATGGATATAGACATGAAATAGCAGAACTACATCAACATCATCTTCCCACCCTTGTCCTATTCAATTTGGGGTCGGCCCAACACGTTTTATTTTTCCATTCTCCTCTGTCAGAGGTCTCGGTTCTCTTACATATCATTCCTCACACAATTCATCCATATTTTCTTTGCCCCTCTCCCTCTCCATTCATTAACAATATCCATCCCGGTTTTAGTCACATGTGTTTCATACAAGCTAAGCTAGATTTATTTATCCTATTACTAACGGGAAATCTTCCGTGATATTCATGGAGATCATAATTATCCCTTAAGTGACAGTATAAGTTTGATTATAAACCGTGAAAGCTATATTTATAATATTATGTATTAGTATGAATGCATTAGCTGACATTCTTGACATTACCCACCGTTGATAATATTTGTGCAATAATTATCATAATTTATTTAATAAGGTCATTACTCGACCTCGGTTTTTGGGCATCCCCGAAATCAGAGAAACACGTTATTTTAACACTCACTACAAACAGGAAATCTTTATTTTAATGATAACAAAACAAATATTTCACCTGATGACATTTTTATCATCTCATCAAAAAGATAATATTTTGTTTTGAAAATTAGCCTGTTTAGCCACGTCAATTTTTATCTGTGTTTGTACTCATCAGTCACATGATTAAAACCAGGCCAAGTTAAATCCAAAATCAGGACAAACTGCCCTTTAGTAAAGTAGCTGGAGAACACCGAGTTATTTAGATAGCATTAAGTCTGTTGACCCTTCAGGACATCTACTCTCCTTTTATTTTTTCCACAAGGCAAACAAACGCTATCTTAAATACTTAGTTCGAACTCTCTCGCTTTAATGTTTCTGGAGAGGAATAAACCAAGTCACCATAACCTTTTGGTCTTAGGAGCCATACAATAGCACCAACCAACCAAACACCTTTAGAGCTATAGCAACCGTTTAGTGGCCAACCACTCGTAATGAAATACTCTGAATTTTTCGTCTTGTAGCGTTCGCTTTCAGCTTACATCTGGAAGCTTGTAGAATAGTCCTACTTTCAGATCGGACTGACCAGAAATCATAGCTTCAAAACCTGTAATGTGCCAAATGTAATAATAATAATAAACATTTTATTTCAGGCTTCTAAGGCCCATAGGTAAAATACACAAATAACATAAAACAATAACAACAAACTAATACATATGTAAAAACCTTATAAACTATAACTACACACGTAACGTTGGCGGGGTCGTGTTGCGCTGCGAGGTGTCACGTAATCGTCCCCGGAAACGTCGATACAAGACACCTTTCGGCCAAAAGTCCTCCTTCATGCAGGTCTGTAGATGCTGGGTCTGGACTCGTACCACGAACGACTTAAAGTTGATGTTGTGGGGTTGTAAGTCTAGGTTTGCAGTCGTAAAGACCGAACTGCTTTCATCGACTTTGTCAAAGTTACAGTAGCAGTTGATACTTGACCAAATAAATACATTATCTAGGGATGTACCCACTCCTAAATAATCCTTAAGTTCATGAACGATTAAATCAACTTATGTCACCAAAACGTCAAAACAGCTTACAGTACGGATTCTTATGCTGACAATATTATCATCGGCACGATTCTTGAGCGCTGACGCAAAAGTGAGTTATTGGGTCTCCCTTTGATGGTATGAAGTGAGACGCGGGGCGGGGAAAGTGCAGTGATTGGCCCGTAGCGCATCGCGTCATAGCCGTCACTCGGGATTTGTTCTTTACTCCTGCTGCACTTACCTCACGACCAATAAATAGTAAACGGGTGTGCGTTTCATTTGTCATAAAGTGTACGATGCGCACAGCGATCCCCACTCTTCCGCCGAGCGCTCAAGAACTGTGCCGGTATCTGTAACAGTAAATCGATTGTCACTTCTTACACCTCAAATGACCGGAATTCAAGCAACCTTTATAGCTGCAAAGGGATGTAGGCATACACGAAATTGGTGGTGGGATACCACCAGGCCTCTAATAGCACGTAAAGCTGTTGATTCTGCGCCTGCTCTCTCCCAGGTCAGGTTGAATTACCATCTATCTGATGCATGCAATTGTACCATCGCCAAAAATGTCCCACCGTAAGGATTAATTTTGCCTGTAGCGCCAGGCACTATTAGCCCGAACGGTAAACATCATCATCGTGGTCATCATGTGCATGAGCAGATTCATTTTTTGGTGAGCTTGTCTTCGTTGCGATTCGAAGTCATGATTGAAACTCGGACGGAACGGGGGGATATTACTATAAACGAGAGCCCTTCAAATACATAACAAAACAAAATCACAGTCTGTTACATTATACCTCAATGGTCTGTTTACAACATTATCACAAACGCACTTCCTACATCACGGCCCCACAACACGCAACAACTGCCATGGGTGCACTTCAGCGCACGTGTCTTCCGGCTGATCCTCGAAAGTCCTCACCGGTCTACTGATGCATTGCCAAGATAACTTACTTTTTGTACAGCTGTTGATCTTGTTCTGGTTAAAAATTGGTTGTTTTTCCTGTGTATTTTTTTTTAAATTTAAATTGTATCTTTATTGTGTCTCAAAAGTTACAATGAGTCATTAAAAATATTGTGTGACTGTGTTGAAATAATAGATAGGATGACCTGATTAAGAGATAGGATATCTCATCTCATAACGTAATTTTGGAGTGTGCTCGTCGGCCACTTTCCTGCTAGATGGCGTTGAAGTCAACCTTTTATGTATATTTTGTTTTACTTATGAAACATTAGTAAACCGCAGGAGTAGTCCGAGTGGTACACGGACGTTACACTTCATTGAACTTGATAATAAGGACGGTGAGGACGAAATCTAAGAATAATAAATCGTCTTGCCAATAAATAATAATAATAATAACCACCTGAACACAAACGCACGAGTAGTAAAAATTGATTTTGTGTCAAACCTTATCTGCAATCAAGGGTTCTAGAAGTATCTAATGAGACAGTTTGAAAGTGACAGCTGTTTATTTTAAATTATTCAGACAGAGAAATATTTAGGCTTGAAAACTTCGACTAAAGGCTAAAGTAGCAGCACTGAGCTGAAGTTATTTCTAGCTACCTACCCAGTAATCACGAACCTGGTGGTTCTAATTGGGTACTTAGAGCAACAAATGTACGGAAATCGAGTTCTAAGCTACCCTGTTATTAGGGTTAATCTTTCCACTGTATACCGTATCGCTTACCATCTATTCAACCTTCACACATCTTTACTTCTTATTCATATTTATTATATTATTTCGGTTTAGAATAAATGTTAGTGTTTTTGATTATGACTGAATCGTAAAACTAGAGGAACAAATTAGGATATTGTTGACTGGTTGCTAGATTTTTTTTAAAAGAAACTGACGCAGACGATACATACAGTCGGCACTGCTGCAGCCGTTTTATAATATTATGTAGATAGTGAATATTTTTGTAGGCTGATATTTTATTTTACCCTTTTTAGTTATGGTAGTATGGAATATTATGGAATACCTAACACATTAATTTTTGTCATAAACGAATTTTACATTTGTGTCAACATAGGCTAACTGCTGAGCCGATATTGATGGTGGGACCAATCGTAGAGTAAATCATATCGGATAAAAAAAGTTTGTTCCAAATCAGTTCATAAATGGCGTAGTTATGAGTAAGAAAAATTAAAAATACAACCGAATTGAGAACCTCTTTCTTTTTTGAAGTCGGTTAAAAATCCATCCAATATAGCACCAAATTACGCAAGCACAACCACATACCACAAAGCAGCAAGAAAATAAATGGCGCGATTACATGTTTAATAGCAGAGTATTCTCGCTGGTCGTTCAAATTGATTCCGACGAATGGCCACCAGATGGCGTTGGTAATTACCACGTATTTAGCTGGTTGATTCATTGTTGTATGATACCTGCACTTTGGAGTGCTGTAAAATGTGTGAATTTATCGCTTCTGCCTTTTTAAGTGCAGGTTAAAAGTTAAGAATGTTCTAGGTGTGAATGAGTTAAGATACCTATGGGTTAAAGTACGGATTCTTTATTTTGTTTGAGGATGATTTGTAAATTTTTCCATAAATGTGAACTGAGTAGAAGTAGGTAAATTATAATGTTTTTGACCTCGAAACGAAGCCGTGATATGACGTCATAAGTGACTTCGTTGCTATTAATAACCTATTTATTATTTTATCAATATTCTTGTTTATGTTTTAACGCGTCGGAAAATTTTGGTTTAGATAATCCTAAAAGAATCTGATCACAGTAACAATTATGTTATTATTTATCATTATTTTTGTGTTTTGTGACAAATACAAATACAAATCATTTATTTGCATAAAACAGGTAGTGAGGGTGTTACAAACGTTTTTTATGGTTCACTGTATTATAACCTTATGAGGTGTGCAAATATATTGTTAGGAATTTATGACAGAATCAAAAATCAAAATTTATTAAATTACTATGTCATTCAAAATATAATTAATAGACTATTGATTGATTAAATTGAATTCGAAAAAGTAATGTTCAATAATAAATAATATAAGTAAATGTCATGGAAATTAATAATGTCATAGCAATTTTAATATTCGTCACATTTAGTCAATTTACAAATAAATTCTAAAATTAAAATACAATGTCGTTATCTTCTAAATATTCTTTTACATTATAATAACACTTTTTTATTAGGAAAGTGTGTAATTTCTTCTTAAATAGAGGAGTAGGCAACTTCCTAATGTCATCGGGCAGTTTGTTATAAATCAGTGATGTCATACAAATTACACTTTTATTGAGTAGTGCCGTTTCCCCATATGGTATTTCTACATCCAACTTTTTTTTGTCACGTAATTGTCTGTAATAGCTTTTAAATGCAGTCTTATAATAGCTTGGATTCGATTTCACAAATATATTTAATTCGTATATGTACAGGGAAGGTAATGTAAGAATTTTTAAATCTTTAAAGTAAGGTTGACAACTTGTAGTATTATCTAGGTGGCACATAGCTCTGATACATTTCTTTTGGGCTTTAAATACAAATTCCTTGTCTACCGAGTTGCCCCAAAATATTACACCATATCTTAATATCGGTGCTACAAGTCCGTGATATGCTGTTAAGACGGCTTCTTTGTTAACAATTTTAGAAAGTTTGTAGAGAGCGAATGAGGATTTGTTAATTCTTTTAGAGAGATTATTTAAATGTGTTCTCCATGAAAAATTATGGTCTAAATCAATTCCCAGGAATTTAGTGCTTGTTACAGACTGCACTATCTGTCCGTCGTAATTAACATTAATAATTTTAGGTTGGATTCTTTGGTAAAAGTGCATTATTTTTGTTTTGTCCATATTTATTTTAAGATTATTTTTAATTAACCATTGAATTATTGTATGAAGTGTTTGATTTATTTCATATTCATAATCATTTTGTTTGTCATATTTTATCACTACTGTGCTATCGTCCGCAAACAGGACCATTGGTTGTTCGACGTGTCTAGGGAGATCATTTATGTATACTAGGAAGAATAGGGGACCCAGAACAGTACCTTGCGGGACTCCAAATTCAATAGTTCTGGTGTGGGATCTATATTTGATCTCCTTACGTGTCCTCTGGCATATTTGTGTAACTTCTGTTACTTGCTTTCTGTTAGAAATATATGAAGCAATGAGGTCGAACGCTTTACCTCTTATTCCGTACAAGTATAATTTTTGAAGCAATACTTTGTGGTCAACACAGTCAAATGCTTTGCTCATGTCCATGAAAATAGCACATATTGGATTTTTTTTGTCCATATCAGTCAGAACGGTTTTGATTAAGTCATATATAGCAATGTTAATAGATTTACCCTTGCGAAATCCCTTTTGTTCACTTACCAAAATATTAAATTTTTCTAAAAAGTTGTAAAGTCGACTATGTATGATTTTTTCAAATAATTTTGAGAAAATTGGGATCAAAGCTATCGGTCTATAATTTCCCATATTTTGCTTATTATCTTTTTTATGAAGTGGAATAACAACTGATGTTTTAAGTTTGTCTGGGTATATTCCAATGGAAATGCATAGATTTATAATGTAGCTTAAATGAGTAGCAATCGACTGTGACACATGCTTTATAGCTTTGGTGCAGATACCATCAAAACCCACGCTTTGGGTATTCTTTAATAAAATTGCTTTATTTCTCTATCAACCTCCATTGGAGTGAGTATTGTGAGTACCTAATTGAGAGACAAAAAAAAGTATTTTTCTTCTTTCTTATTCAAACAAACCTTGTCCTGCACAAAATACGATAGCAACAAAAAAAAACTGGACAAGTGCGAGTCGGACTCGCACATGAAGGGTTCCGTACCAAAACGGTATGTTATATTATAATTTATACAATTTCTTCGACGGGCCAATGAAACTTGACCTCTGGATTGTATAGGCGCTCATACGATTCAGGGACTAAATTATATTGGTTAACTGCTGTTTCCATCTGTTGTTTCCATCCAAGTTCAAAATGATTTTCCTAGAAAGTCCGTATAAAGTTCTACTTTTCAGATTTTTTTCATATTTTCTAAACTTATGGTTCACAAGTTAGAGGGGGGGGGACACATTGTTTTTTTACTTTTTGAGCGATTATTTCCGAAATTATTGACATTATCATAAAATGATTTTAGTAAACCCCTATTCATTTTTAAATACCTTTCCAACAATATATCACACGTTAGGGTTGAAATTTAAAAAAAATCAAGTTTCAGCGCGAGGACGGACGGACGGACGGACGGACAGACAGACATGGCGAAACTAAACCCTAAAAACAGACAACTTCTTTTTCAAGTTTTTACGAGACTAATAGTATAGGTATAGGTTTAATATGTACTTATTATAATAAAATTCTATCAATCTTTATATAAGAGGAATTAAACAAAAAATAGAAGTTTATTAACTCACTGCCCTGAATTGAATGAAATCTTACAAAGCACCAACGCTATACTAACTGGGTACGCAGAACAATAAAACCATCGCGTCGTCTGGATTGAAGTTGCAGGCTAGGTAGTAAGAAATAAAAGTCCACCGAAAGCTATGGAACACACAAGTTGGGTCATAAACACCCGCCACCCAGCTTTGCTACCTTTTATTGGGTCATCTGGTTAATGTAGCCTCATTCGACTATAATACACGTAAAATTATGTGGTAGGGGGACTGTGGGTTTGTTAATTTAAGTTAACCTTAAAATGACCGTATTATAGCAATTTATTATAATAATTACATACTTTAGTATTAGCAGTTCAGTACTTTTAAGGTTACTTGTTTACTAGATAAATTAAGTTTAATTAGAAGCACTTCTCGCCACCAACCTAAAAAAACATAACCCTTTCCTTGTAGTCGGGTAAAAAATTGGCCAGTAGTAGACGAATTTGGAACTTTGATTTTTAGTATCGAGTACTATGTAGGCTCTATGTAGGTTATACTTTCCTATTTCCTTTATTATATATAATATTTATTTAATGTTTACCTACATATTTACATTATTAGCTATTTCGTATAAGTACAGAAATCTTTCTTTCTTTTGTAATTCTAGTACACTGACAATATTGATTGCAATTTTGTTTAATAAAGCGTTTGGCATTAAGCGACTCTTATGTCAAACGCTGCATCGTTTCACATCAGTCTCTAAATGTATCTGTGTAATCTTAAAAGTAAATGCAAGTTAACTGACTGTATACTTAATACCTTGTTCGATCGTACTAACGAAGGTGATTTGATATCTGGATAAAAAAGCCACAAAATACTAAAATAAATCTTTAGCATCAAATGCGACATCATCAAGGCGAGACACTCCTCCAATCCTTCACGAGAAAGGTAATAATTCGAACTCAAGGAATTCTTTAATTTCCAAGATTTTCTATTATTATAGAGCACAGATTTTCATCTGATCCAGTAGAGATCAGGATGCGATGATCGTCCCTATTAACCCGGAATTGGGACCCGCCCTATGATTAGAAGCGCCTATAAAATTATATGGGATAATTTCTGTTGATTAGAAAAAATGGGGGAGTAAAAAATCAATTTGTTTGTTGTTTTACAAAAAAAAAGATTGTAAAAAGAGCTACATTTTTTGATGCATTTGGATATGTTTAAACAAATATTTTTACAATTAATGGTTGCCATGATGTTTTAATGATAATTATGTATCGGAAATAATAAATTTGAACAGGCGACATTGTTGCCAGTGCGAGAATATACTGGAAGAGCCTGACACAAGGACCATTTAGGAAAATAGATCATAATAGGAAAATGACAAGAATTTCGTTAAAATTCGTAAAATGGTCACAGACCACTATTATGACAGGTTCTTTTTACGTTTTTTAACGCAATTCATATTATGATCTGCTAAAGTGGCCATTTTAGACCCCCAGTACGTAGCTGGCCTGCTGGACAGCTCTGTTGTTTGCTTCGTTTAAGTCATGGAGCGTCAGTTTTCCTCTTATTAGGAGGAGGGATATATTATGTTGGGGCTCCACATACGCATTGTACCTGATATGGTCGATTATACTCCATCTAGCGAAATAAATAGGTAGTTCGTTTACAAGGAGACGGTCCTTTTAAAATATTAATATGTCATCTTTGTATCAAATCCAGGCTAATTCCCAGACACTGCAACACTTTTTATATACAGGCCCTCTCAAAAATAAAATTAGAATCAAATTCACCACCTAAATCTTCTCAATAGCGTGACCAAAATCTCTCTCGATATTTACAGTTATAAATCCAATGCCATTCATTTTAAATTTTAACGACAGTAATCATCTATAAAAATACAATCCCAATTCATTAGTACTTAACCCTGCGGCCACTCAAATGTGGTCCGATGGACCGTCGACCGCACGGACCCAACCCCCTAAGGCAGTGAGACTGACTGGTCATCCTGACCGATCGATTTCGGATAAAAAGAGCCGCAGGTAGCAACATTAATTGACTATTAAACACGTATCGGCACAAAAAGATATATAAAAGCTTAAAAACAATGAATTTCACCAAAGTTGATAACTCAATTTGGGTCGACGAAATAGCATAGAGGATTCCGTTGAGAGGTCACTTCAGTAATTATTTTTTATTTTATTGTGACACTCTGTATGAGTCACTTGTCAGAGTTGTGAATGAAAAAAAAATATTACATCCGGGAGATTTCCAATGATAAATTATTTAAATAACATTGTTAAGTTTCCACTGATTTATTAAATATTCTCATAATATAAACAAAGTCCGTTTGTGACTACAATATTTTTCCCAAAATACGTCAATGACAAACTATTTCGCAGCACGTAATAGAGGCAATTAATAATTTATGACAACTTAATATGAATTGAACTTTAACGTATCATATCAACACTATTAAATTAAAAGATTAATGTCAAATATTAATTCAATGACAAGTGTAATATTTCAACTGTCAAATCAACACTGAATAAAAACTTTAGTGTTGATGACTCTATCGTTTCGCTGTTCTATTAAAGTGAATCATTGTCGGCATCGTTTGTGAAAAGATGCAAGCTGAATAATAATAGTTAGTACATTAATAATATCGATCACTTTACCTCCACGATCGATTCGTTAGAGAGATAACTTTACTTCGTGTCAAAATACCCCTTCATCTTCATCGAACAATCGCCGCGCGCCGTTTTAGCATCAGGGCTTTGTAAAGTAAGTTATTATCAATTTGGGTGGTTTTATGGGGAGCTTCATTCTCAGGACTACTCCATGAAGATTGTACATTGGCGTGTGGTCCCTTTTAAAAAACACTACACTCCTTCTTGATGTTGTGTTGGAAAACTTAATTCTTCTGAACATTTAAAATATAATGCAGAAGCACCGGACAACGGCCAGGGCGAAAACAAAACACGACAGGTTTATCTTTTTTAATTGGTTTTAGTGTTGCACTATTCGTGCTTATTGACAATGACAATTTGAATTTCATTTAAATAAAACGTAAGAATCGATTACTCATGAAACGTAAAATATTAAGTACAACGGCAAAATTGGACATACAATAGAGTTGTAATTAAACGAAAATAAAAAAATATACCTTTATCAATTAACAGTAGATGAATATAATACAACAGAAAACTGACCAACAACAAGGCGACAGGTCAAAAATAGGTTGCAAACGAACGTCTGTCATTTAAAAACAATCTGACATACAAAAAGTCTAGCACAAAAATTCGTAACTAATCAGAAAACTGTTAAAACAGGGCCAAAGTAATTAATCACTGGCTACTATCGAATTTCTTTTTTTTTCTGGCAACCGTTGCTAATCAACGATGCACCTAATGATCGTAGATAAATCAGTAGTTCAACGGTTAATAGCTTTGGGCGGCGCCCCTTAAAAGGGGTATAATTGGGTGATTTTGAGGGTTGCACCGTCACCGTTTTAGGGTTAAGAGGAAGTTCTGAGGGGTAGAGTGTATTGGGGAGTTTTAAAATGGGAATTGCATTTAGAAGTGATTTAATTTAATTTTATTGTGTCTCGCGTTCAAAAAGTGCCTCTGCGCTTTTTCTTTTATTTTAGATAGTGCTTCCTGTCATCTACCTCGCTTTTTTCCAACTATGTTGGGTTCGGCCTCGAGTCTAACCGATGCACCTAAATACCTGACCTCCACAATCCAGTTAGTACTAGATACTACGATACGCTTTGGTAAGTCTGGTTGTCAGACTTTCTGGACTATCTGTAAAAACTGTCAGAGATTTCCAAATGATAGCCGAGACCAAAGGGTCTACGACAAAATTTTATGAACTCTGTCTTGAACAGTTTGAATTATAACTTCATCAGAGTCAAGCAAGACTACCCATCGTAGATTGTACCCACCTAGATTATTGGCGTATCATCATCATTTCAGCCCAACGAAGTCCACTGCTGGACATAGGCCTCCCCCAGGTGTCACCACATCGACCGGTCTAGTGTGTCTCGCATCCAGCGGATCCTCGCAACCTTCACCAGCTCATCGGTCCACCTAGTGGGAGGCCTTCCAACGCAACGTCTAGCGTCTTCCGGTTCGCGGTCGCCACGCCAGAACTTATCGGCCCCATCGACCATCATTCTGCGAGCGATTTGCCCTGCCCACAGCACACTTAAGAGGAAACGCGAGTGGTCTTTTCTCCATACAAACGCTCTCGTCTGTTTTCTTTTTGGTTAATGACCCTAGAGCAATGGTTTTTTACAGAATAATAAATATTAACTATTTATATGCCCCTATGTTTTCCTTTTTGGTGATAAATTATTTTTATAAGCACTAGAACCCTCAAAAAATGCTCAAAATTGCTTGTTTAGATCGCTGTTAACAGAGTCCTAGTGTACTTTGACAACTATTAACGAAAAAAGAAAAAAATAGCGGCGTAGTATATAACCTCCTTATTCATTGTCTAAAATATCTTTTAAATTGGTTCAATATAGGAGGAAATAGGCGAGAGCCAAACCTCGAATTCTAACTTTTTTCTATAGTTGTCCTTATCGCACGAATTTGAGGGCAGGAGGACGGAGAGAGACAGCGATAGTAGAAAGAGACAGCACTCGCATTTCCTCTTAAGTTACTTCAGGTTACTTAGGTACTCCTTACTTAAGGTACATTAGGTACATGATAAGGCTTCTTCTTGAAAAATGTATGCAAAGTTACAGGTATAAGGAAGTTATACAGGGTATGAGGTTTCTCATACACTAGTGGAAAGGTAAGATTTTCCAACCAGACGGGTTTTGTGTCTGGTGGGCTATTGACCCACGGTTTTTTTTTTAAATAAGTGTTGGAAAGATAAGTGTTGGTCGTGAATCCGCAACCGTTCTCCTACGACCGATTCGCCACTGGACTGTTCGTCCGGCGGCGTGACTTCATTGTTGCGATTATCGTATCGTAATAATAATCGGGCTATAGATGATGATGATGAAGTGTCAATTAAGGATAAGCAGGCTGTAGATGCCACCAAATCATAAATTCAAAAGATCCTCAGTGAAAGTGTTCATCTGAACTTTCATGACAGGTTATCAGATTTCTATTTCATTACCCTAAAAATCTGAATTTATATTCATATGGTGAACTAAAATTAACATAAACTATGAAAGAAGCTTCTCTTTAAAACATTCCTTAAGTGCATGGTGCCAAGTTAAGGTCAAGCACCAATCACATTAATATTGTGATTTATATTTAACAGCCCGCCCTTTGTCCTATTAAGGGAGGGGCTAATGAGAACGGTATGAGGTTTCGAAAAGGATCTTATGAAAAAATAATTGGTGGTAACTTTGTTTTTAATTTTGATTTGACAAATGACGACGTGGTTAATTTTTGAGTTAGTGTTGTTCAAAACGAAATTGAAAGTCGGAAAATGATTAGGTTTTTATGATAGTTGACTTATAGCAAAGTAGATGAGTGACATTTTTAATCGTAATGCCATTAATTTTGGCAGTAAAAGACTTATTTTTCGTTGTCAAGTAGAAGAATTATTGTTCTAACAATGCACTATATTAATTGGGAATTTGGGAATATCCTTAAACATCCTTCGGCATTGTGATTGATGGTGTACTAAACACTTGGGTTTTAAACCTTTTAACGTGAAAATGAATGAATCAACATCACATCCTGGTAGCACACAAGGTTTCTTGTATTTTTAGCTTAAATTAAAAGATAATATATTACTTATCGACTTTTGATCGAGAGTTTTTATGGGCAGCTGTACACGTCAACTAGTCAACCCGTCGAAAATCTAGCGAAAGACCCCCGAGCTAGACTGACCCGACACTATACCGAAGACATCCCGGATGTCAGCCTGTACGAGATTAGGATGGCTCTGAAACAGCTTAAGAACAACAAGGCGCCGGGTGATGACGGAATTACGGCCGAACTGCTGAAGGCGGGTGGCAAACCGGTCCTTAAGGCCCTTCAGAGGTTGTTTGATTCCGTCATACTCGAGGGGAAAACGCCGCAGGCTTGGTGCAGGGGTGTGGTGGTGCTCTTCTTCAAAAAGGGTGACAATGCCCGGTTGAAGAACTATAGGCCCATCTCACTTCTAAGCCATGTCTACAAGTTGTTTTCAAGAGTCATCACGAATCGTCTCGCACGCAGGTTCGACGATTTCCAGCCTCCCGAACAAGCCGGATTCCGAAAAGGCTTCAGTACCGTAGACCACATACATACGCTGCGGCAAGTTATACAGAAGACCGAAGAGTATAACCTGCCTCTCTGTTTAGCGTTTGTGGACTACGAGAAAGCCTTCGATTCGATCGAGACTTGGGCTGTACTGCAGTCTCTCCAACGGTGCCAAATTGACTACCGGTACATCGAGGTGTTGAAGTGTTTGTACAAAAACGCCACCATGTCAGTCCGACTTCAGGACCAGACCACGGAACCTATCCTTCTGCAGCGCGGTGTGAGACAGGGAGACGTCATATCTCCGAAACTGTTCACCGCTGCATTGGAGGATGTCTTCAAGGTTCTGGATTGGAAAGGACTTGGCATCAATGTCAACGGCGAGTACATCACTCACCTTCGGTTTGCCGACGATATAGTGGTCATGGCTGAGACCATGGAAGACCTCAGTAAAATGCTCGATGACCTCAGTAGAGCTTCTGAAAGAGTGGGTCTTAAAATGAACATGGACAAAACCAAGGTTATGTCGAATGTTCATGTAACACCCACTCCTATCAAGATCGGAGACTCTACGCTCGAAGTTGTGGACGATTATGTCTACCTGGGACAAACGGTCCAGTTGGGTAGATCTAACTTCGAGAAAGAGGTCAATCGTCGAATCCGACTCGGCTGGGCAGCGTTCGGGAAGCTGCGCGGTATCTTCTCGTCCAACTTACCCCAGTGTCTCAAGACGAAAGTCTATGACCAGTGTGTGTTGCCAGTGATTACATACGGGACCGAAACGTGGTCGCTCACAATGGGCCTTATCAGAAAGCTCAAAGTCACCCAAAGGGCAATGGAGAGGGCTATGCTCGGAGTTTCCTTGCGTGATCGAATCAGAAATGAGGACATCCGCATGAGAACCAAGGTTACCGACGTAGCCCGAAGAATCGCCAGACTTAAGTGGCAATGGGCAGGGCACATTGCTCGCAGAACGGATGGCCGATGGGGCCGAAAAGTTCTCGAATGGCGACCGCGAACCGGAAGACGTTGCGTTGGAAGGCCTCCCACTAGGTGGACCGATGACCTGGTCAAGGTTGCAGGAACCCGCTGGATGAGAGACGCACGGGACCGGTCAATGTGGCGACGCCTGGGGGAGGCCTATGTTCAGCAGTGGACGTCTTTTGGCTGAAATGATGATGATGATGATGATGATATTACTTATCGTATTTTAGTAATACCTAAAAATAAATTATCCAACTCTTATAAAAACCTAATAATGGAAAAAAAACAACCGAAATATGTTTCTTAGTTTTTCATTCTTAAAATACCTGCAACATTTTCCTTGTTGGTTTAACAAATCTCTTTAATCGGAATTGTGGTATAATACACTACAAAACAATACTTAATATTATTTACTGAACACTAAAAAAAGAGGCTTTAACATGAAGTTCGATTACCTTGAACATCGACGTCATTGGCCGTCGTGACGTTTTTAGGCGGTTCTGAATAATAACGTGAAATTTGTTGTAAACAAATAAGGTAAGTAAACCGGTAAGCAAGCATATCAGTGAACACATAAAATACTTGGGTCAACATTATTTGGCGCCACCGCTTCCAGTAATGTCTTCGTCATAAGTTTCTCTTTGCTGGTTCTGGGCATTACAGCTCAATTATTCAGGACCTTTTTTGGCCTAGCTACAGTTTTTTTTTGTTTTATCTTGTGGTTGCTGCTTTACCTGGTGTCAGTGTGTGCATGCCACCTATAAGCCTCTGACTTGGTTTAACATGCTAGAATGCCGACTAGGAATATCTCGCAAGTATACCTACTTATGCTGGTTTCCTCACGATGTTTTCCTTTGGACTTCTCGCCGTTCTCGCACCAGTTTGATCATCTTGAACATCTACAACCCCCCATAAGTAATACTACGAGATAATGATGAGAGATGAGAGTCGTCCCCCGTTATGCTTTAATTAACATGACCTACACTACATTCCCTATTTGAAAAATACAGAATCCGTATACAAAAGTTATTGTTAAAGTTTTGCAGTAACGAGGCTTGTCTCTGTTGTAGGTCGATAAATCTTTGAGCTCTTGGCCATGGTCAGTCGGCACCTAAGTCTTTAGCATCGCACTCCAGCACCGAAGTATATAATTAAACCAACAAATACATCCTCAAACATACAACTTTAATAAGTCTGCGCCTTGAAGCGAACTAGCTATTATATAAAACAAAGTTAGTTAATCGCTGCAACGTGACAAGAGAGACACGCTCGTCTACTTGAAGGATTACCATGATCAATGATTTCATTATAAAACAATTTGCAATGTATACAACGTTACTATTAAGTTAATTTACGACGCTGGTTAGACAGAAGCGAGGTTTGATAACACGGTGATGGTTGAGACGGTCTTAAAGTCCCATATGTCTGACTAGCTTGCACCCGTGGATTTGTCCGCGTGTTATACTGACGGGTAAGCTGTAAGTTTCTTTAGGTATCTAGTTTTGACGTGATCACACACATCCATCCATAAACTTCGCCAAGTTTCGATTAAATAATAATATTATGTCTATCTCGTCACCATCATCATTCTCCGCATCTCCTGCCCTTTTACGAATTAAGTTGGGGTAGGTGCAGTATGGTGGTCCAGTGGTGGCGGCCCCGACTTACGAACAGTGAGTCGTGGGTTCGAATCCCAGTCAGGCACATTACTTTGTGTAATTTATTTCATCACTACTGCTCTCACAACGGTGAAGGAAAACATCGTGAGGAAACCGGCATGTCTTAGAACTAAAAAATTCGAAGACATGTGACATCTACCAATCCGCACTGGGCCCGCGTGGTAGATTATAGCCCATCCCTCTCGTAGAGAGGAGGCCTGAGTCCCTGCAGTGGGAACATTATAGGCTGATGATGATGATGATGAGGTGCAGTATGTCTTCTTCTTCCATACTTCTCTATTACTCGTCAACTCAGCAGTCACCTCCTTTCTAGCCATATTGTCCTTCCCACAGTCAGATACGAAATACGATAAATAAGATCAATATTTTCTGATCAAAGATGCTTAAAATTCATGAACTGGTTATAAAAGTGTATTTTATAATATGTTTTTGATAAAATTGTATAAACAAAATCTGCATATAACAGGTTAACATTCCAATACTTAATCAAAAGGTTGATGTTCAATCAGTGATACAAGTAGGTACATAAACGTCAGGATAACAGGTTAATTGCGTTTCAATCAATTAAATCTAAACATTAAAGAAGTTTTACTATCAATAAATAAGCATGTTTATGCGGAAACATCAGCTTTGTTGTTGACAAACACGTGTGTAGATATCAACAATATGCAGACTACGACCAGAAATAAGTATAGCTTCTCCCAAAAAAGTACTCTTATCTCGAGCCATCATAGACCTCATCCATCGCTTTCCTTGAGGCATGATCGAGGTCAAGAGCAGACTTATTTTTCATCAGTAAAAATAAGACTAACACTATCTCACTCCGTGTAAACTTGAGATGTCAAACTGCAGCAAATAATTCTCCTAGATCCGCAAGGGTTAAAATTTAATCTGATGATGCGTTGAACGTTGATAGAGGTAGTACCTATAGAGAGAGGAAGAGACAGACCAAGGAAATGATGGCTGTGTTTTGTGAGGAATGATATGAAAGAAAATGGAGTAGGGTGCGGGAGAATGGAAGAAAATAAGTACCTAAGTAACAACCGTTTTGCGCTGACCCCAAGTAACATAGAAAAAGGGCAGTAAGATCATTGATGTGGTATCGCACTCTTGTTGTTGACAATCATGATTGTGTTCAAATCATGATAGCAGTTTACGCGTTGATGTCTACACTTTCATCTTGGTTTATCAAGACAGTATGATGCAGTTATGGCAGAGGACATTTTTTCGAGAACCTATTCAATAGGTATACCTATTGCAAAGAGTAATCTTATATCAATCAAGAGGACCATGTCGACTGCCTAAAATAGTATTCATACTGAATGGTTTCAGTTAAGTGGGTACTTATGTTGAAGAAAATTTCTTTGAAGTGAGGAACTGCAGGGTACAAACTGTTTTGTCTTTATATAATATCAGTGTATGAGCAAAGCTTTGGATTCAGTATAACAGTAATTGTGCCTATCCCATTTCTCCTAACCCCCAACAAAAATAGGTCAACAGTCCCCTTAACTTGAAAACTACAACATTGAAAACCATCACAATATTACAAAATTCCATAGAAAATATCCATATCAGTTCACTGTTCGCTGGCCTTAACCCGTGCAAATGTTGAATGCGTGACGGAATCCGAAACAATACTCCATCAAACCGGCGCAGGCGACTGTTTTATTTTACTGCTTTAACTGTCAAATGTGACCTTACTGGACGCTAGTTTACTGGCCAGTGGCTGGTCTACGTCTTGGAGGTTTGAAGGAAGCATGCGAATAACTCTTGGTTGAAAAAGTAGGTAAGGAATCTGTTAGGAACATTGTAAAGACTGACGTACTCAGAGAGTTTTAATGATTACTAAGCCCATAACTTAGGTTTTGACAGTTTTGTCATACAAAAGTATGACAAATCTTTACTAAGTGACGGCTTAAGTAATCATTAAATATCTCTGAGTACGGTCAGCATCAGAAGTATATTAATTAACATTAAGTACTCAAAGTTTCGAAGCTGTTTTTTTTAAATAAAAACTTGTTAGATATTACTCGTTACTACATGGTTATTGGAGTGTAAGGACTATTCATCTTCTGAAACATTAAAAATAATAGCTAGAGTCCTGTACATAAAAGAATTTAAATTCCGAAATGTTCAGCTACTTCTGATGCTGACCGTACCACAGTAAGTGATGAAGTTGTTTGAGTTTGCCATTTGCATTTTCAGTTGCATTTTGTCCAGAGAGGTTTGCTAAGCTCTAAGCACGAAGATACTGTAGATAGAAGAAGCTGAGGTGCTATAGATATTATTGAAATACACAAGGGTATGAAGTTATTTTATTACTAGAAGATACAGACGCCAGCACATCAAGTTACAACAATCTGTCATACAACAATCTGTTAATAGATTTTGAACTTTATTGCTTATGAATTAGGTGTAAAGGCTGATTGGGAAAATTTGTCATTTTCGCGGGCCTTTCGCGTAGCTTGTGTCTGTAACAACTTAGGTTCTGCAGTGGTAAACTAAGCGTGTAAGTGGTAAATAAGTTGGTACTTATTTTTTGATACGGATGTTATCAGTCCCCAGTTTTTTATGACATATTAAATAACATTTTAATAAAAAGCACTAAACATTTGGATCGGCGCGCGGCGGTAAAAGGGTTAAATATCGCATAAAAGTCGAAAATAAAATACAAAGATCGCAGTTTTATTGACTGTCCAACCTTCATATCAATAAAAATAACAGTCGTTTGAATAAATAATTGCCACTAAGAAATAAGTAAAAAATATTTGAAAAAGAGGTAAATCCCTTGTTATTTAGCCATAAGTCCGGTATCATCAGAAAATAATTTAAAATACTGGCGCCAGTGGGCGACCTTGTAAAAAAACAATATCATTTTATTTTAATCGTTTGCGTAAATATTTTATTGATTTAGAAACGCTAATAAATTGTCTTTTTTATAGTTGTCTGTTTACCAGACAAAGTCAAATGCTTGTACGATTTTTTGCAACGATTATTCTCTATTCTGTCACGCGACGCCATTTAATTTATTGCCGGTGACGCCATAGTTCACAGGTAATTTATCGACCCACCAATATCCTGCATATTTTTCCAAAACTTTTAGGTATTTTGGGTGAAGTTTTAATGATGTATTTTGATTTATTAAGCTTCCAACTGAAATCAAAAATACGTGATCTATGACTAGCATTTTAAAAGATACAAAAAAAATAATGTCTAAAAAAAAAAAAATAATTTTAGATTGTGTTAAACATTTTAAGTTTTTGGTAACAACGCCCTCTAGTAGTAACTAACTAAACTGTAACGACTACCAGTAACTCAAGTGCTTCTCTGCGTCAACACATCATTTTAGTTTACAGTATCAAAGATAGATGGCTCTGTATACTAACGCCATCTACCAGCGGTATCTCACAACTGTTACTCATTACATTTACCAGTGTACCTATTTTCTACTAAATTCTACAAGATGTCGCTAGGAGTAATAACACTACGATTATTTTCCGAACTCTCAACTTTGAACCAAAAATCAAGACTCCCATGTCGTACTTCTTCATAAATTCATTGCGTTTTCTTGAAACAAAATATAATAGGCTGCACAAAATAAACTGAAGATGAAAACAGCCGTTTCCATCGCGGATAACAAAACGGTCAAAGTTGAGATTTCTTGCCTTTTCATAATGAAACAAACATTAATATAAAATATTCAAGTTTTCATAAAATAATGATAAAATATATACAAGTAGCAAATAGAGAAGAATTACAGGGCGTCAAAAAATTCGTCCACATTGCTGTCAACAGGAAAAGTGCCCAGAAGGCTGGCAGCATTACCACGTTGGATGGCAATGCTGATTCTTTGGCCAAAGAATAGGCCAGCCCTCTGGTCACGTGAAGAGTCGACCAACCGCTTGGCAATTTCTTTAAAAATTTGGTGAGCACTCGGACCCCAAGGCCCCAGTGTTTCAACCCCAAACGGCTCAAACACATAACTGCCAATTAAGTTGTTGTATTTGCGCCGCTTGAGGTTTTCAGCACCTGCAGCAGCCGCCCCAGCACAGCTCACCGTGCTAGGAAGATGGGATGGCGCAAGGGTGTCGACGCAAGTTGCGTCCCACACCAAAGGCCTACCCAACTTCCACGGCATTATGGTCATACCATCTGGTCTCCTCCCATCGACGCGCGCCAACCCATTGGGTTCCAAAACAGCAGGCACACCGGCGGTGGCCAGAGCACGTCGGATGAGATCATTAATGCTGGCGTGCCGCGCAATTCGACCTGCGCTCTTACTGCAGGAAAGGCCATGGTGTCCGAGGCTGTCGACTACTTCACCACATTGACAGCGATGTGGAGCCCCACACGGAGCACCCAAACGCAAACATGTAGCGAGCCGGAAGGTTGTGTCACCTAGCATAGTGCCTATATTAGGTGACGGTAGTGCCTGAAGCCAGAGGCCCGACTCCCACTCACCCACAGCCAGCAGGCGGGCACGCTCAGCAGTATTGGTAGACGTATTAATTAGGTTATTCCGTACCAACCTGCAGAGCGGCTCATCCCACTGTCTCTGGGAAAATGGGTTCTCGGGCCGATCCGTGTTCGGGCAAGCCATTCTCCAGGCGCTCTCTGCATCGGTCAAGCACGGCACTTCCGAGTCAACCAGGGAGAGGGTTAAAATTTTCCTGGTTAGCTTTTCAGTGCTGTGGACAGACGACAGGAACGCCGGTAAGCTTACACTAGAAATTTTGCGGACGCCGAGGCCACCAAAACGAATTGGAAGGGTGGCTTGCTGCCACGCTCGGTCGTCCAAGGCCACATTAAGAATGGAAGTTAAAGTCTGGTGAATAATTTGGTCAATTTTGTCCAAAAGTTGTGGTTTCTTCCAAAGAGGAGAAGACCGCAGAAAATACATAAAATTTGGACCGAAACAACAGTATCTGATGAGGGTGAAAGCCGAATGTAAGTTAATATTGGAGAGTCTATCCGAAATATCATGAAAATGTTTAATTTTGTCGTCGATGAAAAATGAAAAACTTTCTTCTAAAATAGGGGAACCTAGGAGGTACAAGGAACTTTTTTCTAAAATTTTTATTTGTGGGGCTATTGAATCAAATTTGTCTATTGTCGATTGTCTGTCGGTGATATCAGGGAGGTAAATTTCGCATTTAGAGGGGTTAAGGTCTAGGCCAATAGATTTGAACTGTTTTTTCAGGAGTTGTAGGTCATTTAGAACCGTGTCAATATCACCTCCTAGCGTTCCATCATCTAAATACCATACATTAAATTTTGAATTTAGTTGTTGAATAATGGGATGAATAGCCAAACTGAAAATGACAGGCCCGAGAGGATCACCTTGTTGGCAACCAACTGCAGATTCCAAAAACTTGTCCTTATATAATAATTTTGTAGGATGCCTATAACATTGCCACATAAAACCATAAATTTCGGGTAGTACTTTTTTGACTTCGGCCAACAAAGTGTCCCTGTTCACGGAGTTGAAGGCATTTTTGACGTCAACCTTGAGAATGACCTCACCTTTCTTTTCATTTATAAAAGAGGATAAGGCATGTACGGCAGCTTCACAGCCCCCTCTGGAACCAAACCCAAGTTGAAGGGGCTGGAACTTGGCAGCAAGCGGTTCACTGTACAGCTTGCAGCAAATTTTGGCTGCCATACGCCTGTAGGTGCAACCGACGGCAATGGGACGAATGCCGCCGTCTTTCTTGCGGAGGGCACACAGGTTAGCCCCATACAAGACATCGACGACGGCATCGTTCACACCGCCGGAGAGCATTAGGTTGATCATAGCCGCAAGCTCCCTCAAGAGCGACTCACCAGCTGCCCCGGCGCCTGAGCTCAACAAATCTTTCAAATGCTGTGGTGTCAGGCCGTCGAGGCCACCAGCAGAACCACTTCGGAAAGAGCTCACGGCTGCGATCAACTGCGGAGCTGTAATATGAAAAAGTGAATCCTGAACAGGGGGGTCGGGGAGTACGGGCGGGTCGGGAAAGGTGAGACCATCCGCAGGCGCCGGATGTTTACTCTCCAGGGCTGAAAATGTCTCCGGAGAGTAAGGCGCCACCACATCACTGCTGAACAGAATTCTGGCTGCCCCCCTTATATCACCCTCACTTAACTTGGATTCTACATGAGCGCAAATGCCTTTCTGAGAAAAATTATATAAAAATGGTAATTTTGGATCCAAAATATGAGCCGAATTGTTGCAGTTGTCTTTAATTTGGTTAGTTAAAGATTTTTGAGTAGCCAAATTTTTTTGAACATGCAGAATCCTGTAAGGGAAGGTGAGTAACTGCTCCCAGGCATGTTCTGAGTTCTCCTGGGTTGCGAGACGCACACATCGCGCTAAACTTTGAGCAACAGAGTGTCTCGCACCCCGGGGAACCCTTTTTAAAACAGGAGTGGAGTTTTTGAATTTTGACAACGTTTTCCACAAACTTTGATCCAAAATTGTTGATGTCGGGGATGTGGCTGGGGGGCACGAAGGTACACTATGAGGTTTGTGGACCTTGCCATAGTGAATCTTAAGCCCCCGTTCGCCTTTAAAAAAACGAGCCTGGGAGCAGTGAGGGCATCTTACCAGCTGCTGCACATCCAGTGACGTGACAGGTTGACTGGCACTAATTCCGGCGACGCTACAGCCGGCGTTAAGCATAAAAAAATAAAGGTAAAAAAAAAATAGATTAAAAAAAACACGAGAACTTACCAATATCACAAAAGAAAAATAAAATTAACACTACCTAATATAAAATACACTTTAAAACACAAAATAAATAAACTAAAAGTCAAATTCGTTGCTTAGTGACACGTAGAGCGGCGCAGTCGCGCTGGCGGCCTAGGGCAACGCGCCGACCACGACGTCATTTTGGCGCAGCCCTGGCAACCGAAGCTGCGTCACGACGCACGACGTGTTCTAAGTTCCCCTTCTAAACGGCGCTCTGGGGCGGTCGAAGAATATTTTTATTTGGTGGTATGGCTTATTTTTCTTGTCAAAATTGGTTGTTAGGTGTAAATAAAGTGACATAAGCAAAGTAAGCAAATGGAAAAATATTATTGCTTTCAGAAGAGTAGAGGCGGCCTTCCACAGCCTACTAACACTGATATCGAAAAAACACACCGTAAATAACAATTTCACCCATTATTAGGTTTTTCTACGGTATTTAACCAATTAAAATTAATTAATTTGTGAATTTATGTGACAACCAACTGTCATCATCAACCATCATCTTTATTAGTTTTCATAATAAATTACAAAATCAAAAAGTAGGTCGAAAAGCAAAACGATTTGCCCCGGGTGAGGATCGAACTCACGACCTTAAGATTATGAGACTTACGCGCTGCCTACTGCGCTACCGAGGCTGGTGATAAGCGGGCCAAAATAAGCATTCACTAACTAGCGTTCAAATTGTAACTCATTCCCTCCCACAGAGAGGAAGCCTGGGCCTGTATCCCAGCCTGCAATGGGAACATTTTAGGCTGATTATGCATGCACTAATGAGTTGTGTGAAAAAGCTAGTAAAAAATCCGTTGCCTACAACTCATGAAAGTGACTGTGTAGGTACCTATATATCGTCGCCTCAGTGCTTGTTTGTCCTATCTACCATTTGGTAAATTTTACAGTACGCGGTTTTTTAGCTCTATTTCTCTTAAAAAGCTGTAGTTTCTTGATTTGTAGATTTTTCTTAGTACAAGAGTTACCTAATAATTGATAGTTATAACTTTTATATAAGATAGTAATTAATTAAACCTTGATTTACAGGTTTTTAAGTGGAGATAGAACAAACATGCACAAATATAATTATGAATGTGGACTTAGAACACTACCTCATTAGAGATAGGACAAAGTGACTGTTTCATTTATTCGTGCTTATTTGTTCTATGTCTCTTTTTGATATACAGGGTGCTTTTATGACGATTTCTTTCATTTATGATTTGATATTTAAGATTTTAATTAAAATAGGTTTATTAATCGTTTTAGATTTTTTAATCTTAATAATAATAATATTAATCCGTTTTTTGTACTTATAAAAAAGATTTAGTAGATTTTCGTATTTATTACTCTTAAATAATCGTATTCTTTATTCTAGAGGAAATTCGCCGAAGAACCAGGGTCACCGACATAGCTCGCAGAATATGCAAGTTGAAGTGGCAATGGGCAGGCCACATCGCTCGAAGAACGGACAACCGATGGGGAAGAAAGGTTCTCGAGTGGCGACCACGAACCGGAAGACGCAGCGTTGGCAGGCCTCCCACCAGGTGGACCGACGACATCGTGAGAGTCGCGGGCAACCGGTGGATGCAAACGGCAGGCTGCCGATCTTTATGGCGTTCTATGGGGGAGGCCTTTGTCCAGCAGTGGACGTCTAATGGCTGATGATGATGAATCGTATTCTAAAACCATAAAAAAAATAAAAATAGAATTTTAAAATATCCTAAAAGTAAATGTCGTCAAGAATATTAAATTATTATTATTATTAATATATATTAATGTCTCTTATTGATATACAGGATGAATAATAATATAATTTATTATATAATAATAATTATAATAATATTAATATTATTATCTTGACGACATTTACTTTTAGGATTTTTTTTTTAAATTCTATTTTTATTTTTTTATGGTTGTAGAATACGATTATTTAAGAGTAATAAATACGAAAATCTACTATGTTCTTATTTATAAGTACAAAAACGGAAATATTTGGATTAAAAAATTAAGGATGGTATTCAACTCATTTCCAAATTATTTTTTTTACCTCAATATCGAATTTTACTATCATCAGCAACAGCACGTTAATTCGGTCTCAGAATAAGGGAGCGAGAGTCTGTGGAGCGTATTAACGCACTCTTGGGATGTACAAAATCATTAAAAAGCAACATCCTGTTGCAAATTCATAACGAGATCAAGTGGAAACTAAAAAGTACTTATTGCTCAATATGCGGCTGCGTCTGCTCATGTTCACTCTTATGAAATGTTCTAGACATGATTTGTTAATGTCTAGAACCATTTAATCACCAAAAACACTATAATTTATACACTTTTACAATTATTTTATGGAACAACGAGTTGATTCTTCCGTGTCTCCAGCCAAACCAACAAAGTGACAAATCAAACAAAATGGCGGACAATATTGCGCCACGGGCTGCGATTGGTCGATTGAGTGGACATAGAACACTCAAGCACTCAACGTCTCTTACGATGTGGGATTTAAAGCAAACTCTGGACATAGTACAAATAAGCACAAAATTTTCATTATCGATGTCGTGTCACTAATAAAATTTATAGAACATTTTTGTTATTATTAAGAGAAAAAGTTAGCAATATTCTTTAACCAGCAGAATTGAAATTTAAGTCTTAACAATACTGCATTTAAAGTTAATTTTCGGAAAATTTGGTAGATAGAACAAAAAAGCACTGAGACGACGTTATGTAGTAATTTCAATTAATTATTATCTGATTTCCTAAGCAAACAGAGACAGCACGTATTTATTAATACATTAAATTGAATGAGAGATGACTTCATATATTTCTTGATTTATAGAAATGCATCATCATCATCATTTCAGCCGAAAGACGTCCACTGCTGGACATAGGCCTCCCCTAAGTGTCGTCTCATTGACCGGTCCCGTGCGTCTCGCATCCAGCGGATCCCCGCAACCTTCACCAGGTCATCGGTCCACCTAGTGGGAGGCCTTCCAACGCAACGTCTTCCGGTTCGCGGTCGCCACTTCAGAGTAGACCCCCTGTCCGACCTCATCGGCCATCCGTTATAGAACTTTTATGAAATAAATAATATTTTTTTTCAAATCGGCCGTATGTCTCGTGTCTCTTGAGTAAAACTGGAAGCCATATCAACTTCCTATACATAGGTACAATCATACCGGGATGCCTATGGGAATCGCTTCGTAATGAAAATATTAAAAGTTGCCGGTTCTGTCCGTCGTCTGTCCACGGCCACGGTGGATACACGTCCGGCTGTCCCTTGGCTATTTACGAATTTAGAACAGAAAAACGTTGAATGGTGTGGTAAATATTTTTAGTTCCTACTTAATTTTAATTTTAGTTCTATATTATATTCAGTCCAGTTGGCGTCATCACGGCAGACCTCGTCGACCAGTAGTCTACATTAGCACTGGATCAAAACAACTGGAATTCATGGGGAGAGACTTTTGCCCAGCATTGGGAAAATCAGTATCAGTAATTTAGACCATAGATCAATAAAGTGTTAAATAAATTTTAACCTTTTGTTAGTAAGTAACAAAATTCACCTCTGCTTAACCCTTCAGGGATTACAATCGTTATATTATGTTATAACACTGTCCCATGCAAATAATTCTTGAGCATTGTTCACCAGGTTTCCTCGTGAGGTTTTTCTTCACCGATGGGTCCGTCGGGCTCTCTAAAATGACTCCCTTGAAAGCACCTCCTCCTACCTGCTGCGGAAGAACTTATTCTTATTCTTTATTGCACACATAAAATAACAAATATAAACAAAAATTACAATTATAAAGCTTATGTACAAAGGCGAGCTTAACCCAGAATTGGGTTTTCTTACAGCAAACCTAATTTCGCTAGCGAGATTTGCAAAAGAGGAGGAACACTTATTAAGGTAACTTACTTAAGGTTCCTACGTTCTTCTGTAGTGACACCGCTTGTTTGATAAAGTAAAATACTGACATTCAGCAGCATCCAATCACTCTGAAACCTCAACATAGTTAAATAATTTGTTGCCCTAATCACCGTTCCACTGCTTTCTCTGTGCTGATATCTGAGTCTAGATTATATTTTGAGTTCCGCCATAGTTCTGATCGAATTATCTCAGTAGTTACAACTGTGGTGGTATCTTTATAGCCAGCCATGATGTTGATATTTATTATTTAATTATTGTATTAAAAAAGCCAAATAATGTTGATGGAGAGGGAGAAAGGGGTCAAAGAAAAGATGAATGGATAGTGGGATTGTATGAGGAATGATATAAAAGAGAAAGGAGTACAATAATAATTCAGTGACTTCTGAGAGAGCAGAATGCAAGAAGAAAACAGGTTGCGCCGACGATGATGAACTTAATATTGATTGACTACGAGGAAAAAGGCCTAGAATACTTCTTATGTGAATGTGGAAACTGAAATGTTTGCAGCTTTACCCTTAAATTCATAATTTATTACACCAAGCAAAAATTGTTAACACATCAAACAAGTAAGCACAATATTTTTACGCCCTATCTAACCTGACAGCCCAAATCCTTCTATAAAAAGTTATACGTCCAAACTTTTCCTAATCGACACCTAAAATGTCATTATTTCACACAAATCCTCCCAGGAGTGATGAATTTTACCTCGTTTTTGAAGTTGGTAACCCTTCCTGGTTGAATATTTAAAAAGTCGTTGGCAACATTTTAATTGGGCAATCCTGGCAGGATTAAATTATCAAGACACCTAGTTAAGGCGCCTACAAACTTAATGAATTCAACATGAAATTAACCGTTGCGCGGGTCTTTGCTTGGCGGGGTCGGTGCTGTACGTAGTAGGATACTTGATGGAGTTTGTTTTAGGTAAATGAGGCAGGTAACCTGACCACAGGTGAATCGGTAGTTGAAAAATTTTGGTCATATTCATGGAAGTTATCAGTTTGTTATTTGGCTAATATTTAAGTCTTAACGCCTACTTCACTAGGTACTACTACTACTATCATGTATGTTTCTTTTGCCTTCTCATTTTCATTATGACTTCCAAGTTTTTTATGTAAGTACAGTGAAGCACTAAGATGCTCTTACACCAACACTGACACTTCTTAAAGTTGCAACGTGTATAGTATACATATTAGCGCTCGTGACTGTATGAGTTTTACGATTTGTGTCTTTTTCTTCTGCCATCAAAAGTTTTGCTGCATGTTGTTACCAAACGTGTAGGTACTCACCTACGTAAGTTTTCATACATTTCAGCTTCAGATAGTTCATTCTTGTTGGGACCGAGAACACTAATATTTTTATTTGCAATATCAATTTGTTTATAAAAAAGAAACGTAATAAAATCCTAGCCAACTTGCTTAATGTGTACGAACACCGTCACCGCGGAGCTTACAAAGAGCTTTTTTAATTCACAGCCAACCAATTCCTAAGCGAACGTAAAATGTTTACTCTGCCAAAAGAGGGGGGACATTTAAACTTTATTTTTTGGACTCTTTTGTGACTTAATTTTTTACGGGGAATCTCTCGAGACCCATGTTAGATTTGAAACGCGACGGAGTTCCGAACTTCTTGGAGTTTGTTAAAAAAACGTCGTTTTTACAATGGGTTACGCAAATTTTCGGGTGGATGAATAATTTTACGGGTCCCTTACGACGTCTCGCTTTGTTTATTTGTGAAAGATCAGAGATTAATCGTGTGGAGGTTAAATATGTACAGGTTGTGTGCCGTGTGGGTTTGTAAGGGGACGTTTACTTGAGAAGTTTTGTACGTGTGTGACTTTGATCCACTTGGGACCACAGTTCGATTGTGAAGTTAGTATAATTATTATTAGTCTATAATAATATTATAATTTTCCGAATGATGGGAGGCCTCTTCGCTGCAAGATGGAATGGGCCTTATGCTACCACATAGGTATTGCACGTCTTATGAAAGTATCTAAATAGGTAGAAATTGATCATAATTAAATGAAGCTCGGTTCAATGAAGTTCAAACTTATTGTTTTAATTAATTGCTCATCCTATGAGACTTTTCAGACTTACATCTCTCAATTAAATTAACATTCAAACCTTAAAAGAAACAAAAAATAAAGCAATTATCCTCACAGACGTATAGTCGACCAAGAAATTGGTTTACCACTTTTGATGACATCTCCCAGTAACATAATTATTCGCTAAGGATGACAGATTGACAGATTCTGACGTGAAAATAGCACTTGATGTTTTGTACGTGCAAATGATATTCAACCTTAGAGTGGTAAACCAATTTCTTGGTCGACTATACATTAAATTCCGTAAGGTACAAATAAACTTCGTAGCCCCTACTACGCGACAATATTTCGCGAGCAACATTAAAATTTATCACTGGTGCAAGAGTTTACGCGAAAGCTAGGTGATAAAATAAAATGACAGTTGTTTAGTATGGTCCCGGGAATATTGTTGGTACATACTAAGGTAGGAATTGAAAGGTATGGGGCGCTAGAGACCTGTTTTATTTATGTCAGTAAATGGCTTTTGGATTGGCGTGCAAGTGGTAGGGGTAAGTGTGACAGTATGTTCTTTTATGGTATGTTTTCGTCTACGTGCATCTGAAAAATATACAACTTGTGCTTACCGGTTACATTTGAACTTCATAGAATTGTAGGCGTGATAAAAATATTGCAGGATTTTATTTCAAGGGGTAAATCTGATCCCGTCGGGGCTGCGGATTATCGAAAGAGATGACGTGGCTTCGGCACAAGGGAGAAGAAGGAACATGGGTTGGTTTTTAGTCAGTAGAAGTCTGACACTCCCTTCCACTCTGCCCAAGACAAGCGGGGGGGGGGGGGGGGGGGGGTTTATTTGATGATTCCCCACCAACAAAAAAAGGGGTAAATCTGATAAAGTGAGGGAAATAATAACCCATCTAACACCTAGTCTGAGTGTGAGTCTGTGTGCTTTTGATCGGACAATGACCCAATTGTTGAAGTACTCTAATCGCCCGTAATTTTAGAAAATGCTAATGATGACGCAATCAATACGTGACGTAATAGTCTCAAACAATCTAGATTGTAGAGTAACCAAATCAAAGTACTAGCAAGTATTAGTAAATACTTTTTTCACCACTCCCGCACGAAAGAAGTGTCTTTCCTCTACGAAAACAGTGAGGAAAGTTGGTTTTTCCTCACTGTTTGAACAGTGAGGAAAGTAATGATCCCGTTCAGAAACTCACCTTGCCTGATTTTTTTAAGTTTAGTTTTAAAGATATTTTAAAAATTAAATAATTTTATGCTTAGAATAGAAATATTTATAAGTAAGTTAAGATTAATGTTTTTTATAAAATTTATCAAATTATTGTAAGTGCATAAGTTCAGAAACATTAAAAAAGTTAAATAAAATATTGAAAAAAATAAAAAAATACATCGTCAAATTTAGGATTATAATTTTTGAACGCACTCAAAGAAAGAAAGAAGCCTGTAAAAGAAGGACATTAGAAGCAAAAATTCGAAAAAAAAAAACAAATTAGCGCGAAAATTCTAAGCTTTGTTTACGATTTTGATTACTAAAAAAATTAGTGATTCTAGTGAGGAAGATTTAAGTTTAACTCCAAAAGAGTTAAAAAACCTTGTTTCAAATGCCGATCTAAGTTTTTTGCCCAAAACATCGAAGGAAAGATATCATAAAACGTTCGATACCTTCAATCGCCCCAGCCGTCAACATCAAGGGGAGGTGCTGAAATGGAACCTACACATTCTTGGACGAAGCCGTCTACGACGACGTCGGCTAGTGTTGCGGCAGAAGATACTGTCAATGCCCCACCTCAGGCCCCTTCTTATGATACAGGAATATCAAACACTCAAGTAAATACGAGTAGTAATAAAACAACGGTAAATGTACCCAATAAAAACGTTACTTTTAACTTGAAAAATTGCAGTAATTTTACATATTTTCATTTTTAAATTATTTTCATGAATAACAGTTTTTTTTTTATTTTATAATAAAGAATTATTTTGATTTGCTTTGTGACTATTTAATTTATTTACCTATGATGACTGAATACTTTCTTGCTGGGAGTGGTGAAAAGTTTTGTATGCAACATGTGAGCGAGTTCATTTGCTATTCGTTTTGTTGAGTCTTTCGCTTACTCAGGATTGAAATTTATAATCACTCGCTACGCTCGTGATTCTATTTTTTTCCATCCTTCGTTCACTTAAGACTCAAAATCAAAACTCATAGGAAAAACGAACTTTCCTCACATGTTGGATAAATAACTATTCTTCTGATTAGGTAATGTTACAAAAATAATTATAAAATGATTATTTTTATTGGCATAGATGGATGGATAGATGGTATACATAACGTAGGTATTGTTGAAATACTTGAGCCACTGAAACTAAAATCTTAATTCCCTACCATTGTCTATTGCTAAAATTAACCCAGTCACGTAATTTCCCCAGCCGGGATAATCCGGTTCCAAATTCAATTTACCACACCTGTACTCAATTTAACAGTACAATTCCGAATTTACAACTAATTTCGTCGCTTCGTTCGATAACGTTAACTTCTACGTTTACGTTCAGAATCTGGCTCTCGTGTGAGTTTCATTACACACAGAATCACTTCTCCTGGCGGTAAACTCGATTGTTACGAGCTATTTCTAGAATAATTCTGTGGTTTGCGTTTGGATTTGGAATATAGAAGCTGGCGGTGAAAAGTTTTAGGGAAAGAGTCTGGACAAAATTCGGATGAGGTTTTTTTCGATGAATCGAAATCTGACACTTTCCGAGAGGTCGTTGGAATAGACCTATCTCACATGTATATCAACATAACTATACTTTCATAGATGTACCCATACACATCTATAACATATGCTATTAGATGTATGTTTAATTCTAAACACCAATCCTGAATAGTACAAAGACAATTAGCCAAGCATCTAAAAACTCCTCGAATTTTTTTAAAATACTTAATCCGTGGAAGTATGATTTTCATGGTATTGATTGACGCACTAGAGAATGAAATATTCTTCAAATACTATAAGAAAAGGAAGTCCTTATGTATGAACTTCTACTTGAACATTTATTTGTACTATACTTACCTACTTCACGCAAGCAATTTCTACGTTTGTAGACACTCGTAAAGCCTCAACAAACACCATTACAGAAATTGTTCCTAGCACCATGGTCATATATTTTATGTGCACAAGTACATAAACGATACATAAGTTAAGATTTTACTGTCGAACACAACATAAAGGGGTTGGCACAGGCTTTACACCGTCAGGATTAGGTTGGGCCAGCAGTAAACATGGCCAGGGCAGCTTTTATACCCCGTTGCAAATAATAGCACATAAAACTTGTGTGAAAAACACTAGTTACGAACGGTAGAGATGAACGGGCCGGTGAGTAACGTTGGAAAAAGAATGAAATCAATCCGCTAAAAGTCAGGAACTGAATTTTATACTGGAAACATTTACTTTATTGATGGTAAACCATGTACACCGTATATCCCTAAACAGAAAAGCATTCAACAAAAACGTTTTAAAAAAAACAATGTGGTATTTGTCATGATTGAAGAAATAGAAATTAATGGGCTTAAAGGCCTACCCTTTCTCCTTAAGCCATTACATTGATAAAATTACTCGTAAGCTTTATGTTTCTTTTAACCGTGCCCACGACGCGACGGCGACGGCGCGTTCGTGTTCCACGCGTGCCTCGAAGAAATGTCAGCAACACTCTAGGGGCCCACAAGGGCCGACGACTCTCGGAGCAGCGGCTTGTTCGAACCGCGGCCACGGACACAAAGGGCTAAGAAGGAACATGCGTGGTTTTAAGTCAGTAGCAGTCTGACACTCCCTTCCGCTCTGCCCAGAGCAGGAGGAGTCATTTGATAATTTTGTCTCGCTCTATGTTTTATGATAGAGCTAGTTAGCTCTGTCATGAAACATAGATCTGATGATGAGTTCATCATCATGATTGCCAGCTTGGTTGCACTCACTGCTAGGTATAGACTGCCTCCCTTTTGTGTTATTCATCCTTGATCTGCGTGACTCTCAACTTAGGCTCCTCCACGATCTGAATGTCATCCACTCACCTAGCTGTAGCCAACAATTAATCTTCCGCCATCTTCCGGTAACTATTAACTGGCCTGTTGGTCTAGTGGTTAGTGACCCTAACTGCTATGCCGGAGGTCGTGGGTTCGATTCCCACCCAGGACAAATGTTTGTGTGATGAGCACGATCATTTGTTCTGTGTCTGGGTGTAATTTATCTATAATATGTATGTATTTAGAAATATTGTTGGGGATCAGGTCTGTCCGTCGTTGAAATAATGCGAGCGTGATGGTTTCACAATTATATTTTGAAATATGTATGAAATTACATAAGTTACAGACTGCGTGGATGGATTAGACCGCCATGGCCATGGCGGGGGTCTGTAAAGGATGATGGATGTGACTTGAAGGAAGAGAGAAGGTAAAAAGGACTGATTCTATACAAACAAAAAGTTTTTATAGCTGCGGTGAGTTAGCGATGTTGCAATCCGTGGAAGGGATCCGCGCGACACTGGCTCCGCCTGGTGGTGGTGATGAATGTATGAACCCCTGTGCCAGCGTGAATGCTCAGCGATCACCAAGTTCGGCGCGCCGGTGATAGGTGGCGCCAGCGGTTGGCATGAACATGCCCCCGGCCTTGGAAGCGCTGCTTCCAAAATGGTTCCCGGCACGGAGTCAGGCGTCGCCGCTCACAGGTTGTGGAGGCAGCGGGCAGATCTTGGAGAAGGCACGCCTGATCGTGCCAGCAGCTGTCCTGATGTCAGCCACTCGTGCTATGCCGTCTCCGCCTGGAATGACACGTAGAATGCGACCGAGCCGCCACCTCAATGGTGGCAACTGGTCGTCCTTGATGAGGACAAGGCTGTCCAAGGTGATGTCCTCCTGCTTGGTCTTCCACTTGGTTCGCTGTTGCAGCTCAGAGATGTATTCTGTAGACCAGCGACGCCAGAAGTGCTGCCGCAGTTGCTCGATGCGCTCGTAGCGTGTCAGACTCGAAGTTGGCTGGTCTGGAAAATTCCTTGAAGGTGGCGACGTTAACGGTCGGCCAATGAGGAAGTGTGAGGGGGTGAGGGGGGAAAGGTCAGAAGGGTCTGAGGAAAGAGGTGACATTGGACGGGAATTTAAGACAGCTTCGATTTGTGTCAAAGCCGTGGAAAATTCCTCGTAAGTTAGTCGCGCGTTACCTACTATGCGTCTCAGGTGATACTTGCATGACTTCACCCCGCCCTCCCATAGTCCGCCAAAGTGTGGAGAATAAGGAGGAATAAATCGAAATTCAATGCTATTAGTGGAAGCGTAATCAATAATGGCCTCCGATTCCTTATGGAGAAATAAAGGAAACTCCTTTTCCGCGCCCACAAAGTTTCTACCGTTGTCGGAGAAGATAGTGCGAGGCGTACCTCGCCGGCTAATGAAACGTTTTAGTGCTAATATGTAGTCGTTTGTAGATAAACTAGTAACGAGTTCCAAATGCATGGCTCTAGTCGTGAAACAAATAAAAAGACAAATGTATGCCTTAGTTAGTCTAGAACCTCTGCCCTTTCTGGATAATATGAAAACCGGTCCCGCGTAGTCCACACCGGTTCGCATAAACGGGTAGCCCGATTCCAACCGTTCGGGGGGTAAGTTGCCCATGAGGGGCGCTAGTGTCTTACCTCGATTACGTGTGCACGTTATACATTCGTGTACTATTTTTCTAGCAAGATTTCTAGCGTTCAATGGCCACCAACATTCACGCATGGTAGCCAATAAAAGTTGAGGTCCGGCATGTAATAATCGTGCATGCTCGTGCTTAAATAAACAAATCGTGAATGGATGCTTACTGCATAATAAAATCGGATGTTTTTTATCGTAGGTGAAGTCGGATGAATTACATATTCGACCGCCAACCCGAATTATTTTATGTTCATCAATAAAAACATTTAAACCCGAAATTCGATTATATTGTTTACAACGTTGCTTGATAGGAATTTGAGCTGTTAAGTTATTCAAAACATCTGGAAATGAATTCCTTTGAACGAGCCTAATTAACATTCTCAGCGCGGCGTCCAACTCGTTTACAGATAAGAAACCGGTTTGTCGTTCTGTTTGCTTAGCTCTTGAGTTTGCTATAAATCTTTGTACGTAGCTACCGATTCGTACGAGCTTTGTGAATGACGCGTCCTTGTCGAATTTAAGTATGTCTTCGTGCTGAATATTGGGTAAGCAGGTTTGTTTTTGTTTTAAATCTGGTAAGTTATATTCTTCCGAATTATCGCGGTAAGTTTGCTCAAAGTCATGTGAACGATTATGTAAATAGGATGGACCGTGCCACCAAAGTCCGTTATCTTTTAATAAATCTAGGCCGCAACCTCTAGACAATAGATCAGCTGGGTTGTCCTTACTACTCACATGTAACCACACTGAGTCACCTGTGAGTTCATTTATTTCAGTTACTCGGTTTTGTACGAACGTTTTCAATAAATGTGGTGACATTTTAATCCAACCCATAACGATTGTGGAATCCGTCCAAAAGTATACTTTACTGAACTGCAATCTAAGAGATTTAATTATTTTATTAAATAGCTGGGCTCCCAGAAGCGCGGCGCTCAGCTCTAAGCGCGGGATGCTGATTGTTTTTAAAGGTGCGACTTTGCCCTTAGCGCACAATAGTCGAACGGTTGCGTCACCGATATTGCTAAATGTACGTATATAGGTACACGCGCCGTATGCGTCTTGAGACGCGTCGGTAAATATATGAAGCTCTGTGTATTGATTATGATCGCCTATTACGTGGCGAGGGATGCGAATATCGTTTAGAAATCTTAACGTAAAAATAAAATGTTTCCAAATGTTAGCAATTTCCTGAGAGACCGGAGTATCCCAGTCAATTTTACTCAGCCATAATTTTTGTAAAATCATTTTTGAAATCATGACTGCCGGCGAAAGAAGACCCAATGGGTCGTATATTTGTGATATTACTGATAACATTATTCGCTTAGTTAAACGTGAATTGTTGTCTTGGTTCTCAATATTTGTAACGAAGTGTAACTCGTCACCAGTGTTATGCCAACCCAATCCGAGTGTTTTGGTTTGCGCATGTTCGCCTATGAAGCGTTCTGTGGCTTTGTTGTGAGATGCATCTGAGTTAAAGGTCCACTTGCGCAAAGGAAAACACCCCGATTGGAGCACGTCTGATGTTTTTTGACATATTTGAAGCAAGTTGTTTAGATCATCATCACCGGTGATGAGATCGTCCACGAATATGTCTTCCGTGATGATGCGAGCGATGACGTCATCGTGTGACAGAAAAGGTTTACGTGGCGCAGGTTATATAAATAAGACCACGAAACTTGTCATCATAAAAATTATAATTAATAAATAAATAAAGTCACCGACTATGGGTGTGGGTAGGTTTATGGCGCACCCTATTGCGTTTCACTTGTGAGGTGCACGTTACTGCCCTGATAGCTGGCGTGGCGATGACCGCAGCGAGGTGCCACGCTGGATGCCAGGGGTGCAGGCCGATAGGTGGTCGCGTCGACCCGGAGAGATCACGGCGAGGCCCACGTGGCAAGAATGGCCGACGTGGGAAGTCCTTGCCGAACCCAAAGGCGCGCACGTCTGAGCCAAGACGGGCTCGTGCTGTGCAGGCGCGCAGATGTGCGGATGTTGGGCGGAGCTCCAACCGCAACTTAGGAGATGCTGAGGTGTTCCTCCAGCAGGAACCTGGGACCCTGGAACGTGACGTCCAGCGTGTCAAGAGATGGTAAAGCCATCTCCGCTGATTGCGACACCAAGCTAAGCAAAGCGAGCAACAGTGCGCTAATGAAAGTGCTGGTGGATTGTCACAATCAGACGGAGTTCACATGATGGAGAGAGTGCAAAAGGCATGATAGCACATTTTGAGTGTGAAGCACAAAATGTCAAAATGTGTTGAGCTGAAGGCAATGAGGAAGTTAAATACAATATAATTAGGCGTAGCAAAAAGACAAGAGAAATAGGGATACATGCTAACATAACCTATAAGGCTAGAAAACACAAAAATACACACATGTTTATGCTGTTCAAACTTACCCAGTATTGGGGTTATGTAGTCACTGATTTTAACGCACGATGGCGGACAAAATATAACGATGGAAAACATTACGCTCGGATGGTGGCGAGAGGGAAGCACGTGTGACGGTCGCGAGCGCTCGCCCCTAGGGGCGCGGCGCCCGCGCCGAACACCGAATTCCGAAAAGGAACGTGCCAGCGACGCACGCCCTATTTAATGTCACTGTGGGGAACGAACTACTGTTGGTCGTTCACTCGCAACTAGTGAGGCGCGTGATGACATATTGCGTATGAAACGGAAGATATTCTCGCACACTCGCAGATCATAGAGATGCGCGAGTGCAACATATGTAATTTAGTAACCTTACTAAACCACAGCACTACAAGATGTTATCTGTGGTATTGTGACGTCTGCGGTTCTGTCATTGACAGTTGAATGTAAACAAATAGTGATATTACTGTTTTAATTGTTGAATTTAAGTTTGTATGTTTTAATTAGTTAAAAAGGTAACGTACAACGTTACAGTACCCCGCCACTTGGTGAGGGTTTTTACCTCAGTAAAAATCCTTTACCTCTATTATACCTCTATCTGAGTTACGACCCTTTTATTCTTCATCATTCATCCATCATATCTCATATCCAAACAAAACTAGCAGACCACCTTAACATGAGGTGAGTCCGCAACCTAACAAGTATGTGAGAGTTCCATGTCTGTATTCGACTTGGTACTCGCGCAAAACAGAAGGCAAAAAGAAAGTAAGAGAAGTCTACTGGGTTTATAATATTAAGTTAAAGAAAGGAATAAAAAACTGGATGTAGGCTTATTTAAGGAGTATCCACCCGCTCCTGCATAGGCTTATTTAATGAGTTGCAAACCGCTCAGATGAAATTTATAAAAAAGGGGGGAAAAAAAATTGGATGTAGGCTTATTTAAGGAGTATCCACCCGCTCCTGCAAAGGCTTATTTAATGAGTTGCAAACCGCTCAATATTATATGGTAATAACGTACCGAGTTAGACGACTACCAATTCAGAGGTTCCGATTAAAGGCGGAGAGACCACGGGTAAGGCACAAGATAAAATCAGGTGAGCGTGGTTCTCCATCGGGGCTGAAATAGGTGAACCGACTACTCCCATTCAGAGGTTCCGATTAAAGGCGGAGAGACCACGGGTAAGGCACAAGATAAAATCAAGTGAGCGTGGTTCTCCATCGGGGCTGAAATAGGAGGCGATAAAGTGGCGGATAAGGACACGTGTGAAGACACTGATGAAATCATCAAGCGTGCGTGTCTCCGCGGGGGGGGGGGGAGGAAATAAGAGCCCAATTGAATGGCGGATTAAGACACGTGTGAAGGCACCGATGATATCATCAAGCGTGCGTGTCTCCGCGGGAGGCTAAAAATTATGCACTGTACTATGCAGTGACTAAAATATGAAAAGAGTTTAAAATTAAACCCTATTTAAAAAAATATTGAAAGAAAAAAATTAAAAAAAATAACCGCAAGAATACTGGGAAGTGTTGAACAGCAATAAACAAGGAGTCCCTAATACTCCGTATGTTACAAAAATAAACTAAAGTAACGTTTTGGTTGTTGTCCTAAAAAATTGGAAACTAAAAAAATAAAAGTTAACAAACAAGTAACAACAAGTAAGGCTAGGTGCAACTAATGTGTACGCATTCGGTATTTAAATTTAAAAAATGAGAAAAAAAAAAAATCTCAAAAAAAAAAAAAAAATATTTCATTAACAAATTGTTGTTGCTGACTGTACTCAGAACTTATGTTGAGTAGCGACAAAATTGTAAGAAGAACCGATTTTATAAATACGGTAAAACAATAAAAAATAAAATCTCAAATATGTCCAATGACTATTGTTTCTGACTGTACTCAATATGGAGACATAACAATATAACAGAAACAATAGCATGAAGTATTGAGTTTATATTGACAGTTCAAATTAAAAGCTCAAATAATGTTCAATAACAATTAAAATTTTCTTGTTGACTGTACTCAACTATGGCACAATAACAACAAAAGAAAACTAAAAGTATGAAGTACCGAGATCTAAACTGCCAAAAAAAAAGAAATTACATTAATTTATTGCAACTAATTTATGTTGCTGACTGTACTTACTCAACTATGGAGAAGTACCAGCCATTAAAAAAAATAAAAGTTGTTGAATAACAAAAAAAAATTATAAGTGGTAACTTATTTTTGGTCCTGACTGTACTAACTATGAGAAGTATCAATCATAAAAAAAAAAACAAAAGAAGTATACAAAGTTCCTATGAGTTTAAATTAAACTATTACAATAATAGGTTGGAAAGAAAGGGATTGTCCGTTGCACAACATTAGTTAACCCGGTGAAATGTTTTAAAGTACAAATATTGTTACTCGGGTAAAAAGTTTAAAATGCAAGTCTTTAAACTTGTGTTATAAAATGTTTTAGATTATTGAAATACAATTATTAAAATTGTTGAGAAAGTTTCAATGTTGATATTTTAAAAGTTAAAATTGAATCTAAGTTAATTTAAAAAAAATTTACACACGAGTGATATTAATATAATCACTGTGTCACAAGTAGACAAGGGTGTTATGTCTAAAAATTAGCCAGTAATAGAAAACCCGGCAACCCAATCCCTTCAACCAGCTCACAGCAGAGCTGCTTACTGGAAGAAATAGGAATGAGTGTGGTACCTCCCCGGGGCGAGCCGTTACAATTAGCCCTACCACTATATTAGAACAATGAAGTTGTTCTAAAAAATAAAATTAACAATTTTATAATAACTGGACAATCCGTTCCAACCTATAAAAAAAAATAAGTTACCGCTATGTACACCTTAGTTGCTGCCAACCAAAACGTTTTACAAAAACAAGACAACCACCAAAAATACACCAACATATATATAAAAAAAAAATACCCACAAGTGAAACTCAACGAGTACGACCATAAAACCACGTTTTGGGCGCCAATGTGACAGAAAAGGTTTACGTGGCGCAGGTTATATAAATAAGACCACGAAACTTGTCATCATAAAAATTATAATTAATAAATAAATAAAGTCACCGACTATGGGTGTGGGTAGGTTTATGGCGCACCCTATTGCGTTTCACTTGTGAGGTGCACGTTACTGCCCTGATAGCTGGCGTGGCGATGACCGCAGCGAGGTGCCACGCTGGATGCCAGGGGTGCAGGCCGATAGGTGGTCGCGTCGACCCGGAGAGATCACGGCGAGGCCCACGTGGCAAGAATGGCCGACGTGGGAAGTCCTTGCCGAACCCAAAGGCGCGCACGTCTGAGCCAAGACGGGCTCGTGCTGTGCAGGCGCGCAGATGTGCGGATGTTGGGCGGAGCTCCAACCGCAACTTAGGAGATGCTGAGGTGTTCCTCCAGCAGGAACCTGGGACCCTGGAACGTGACGTCCAGCGTGTCAAGAGATGGTAAAGCCATCTCCGCTGATTGCGACACCAAGCTAAGCAAAGCGAGCAACAGTGCGCTAATGAAAGTGCTGGTGGATTGTCACAATCAGACGGAGTTCACATGATGGAGAGAGTGCAAAAGGCATGATAGCACATTTTGAGTGTGAAGCACAAAATGTCAAAATGTGTTGAGCTGAAGGCAATGAGGAAGTTAAATACAATATAATTAGGCGTAGCAAAAAGACAAGAGAAATAGGGATACATGCTAACATAACCTATAAGGCTAGAAAACACAAAAATACACACATGTTTATGCTGTTCAAACTTACCCAGTATTGGGGTTATGTAGTCACTGATTTTAACGCACGATGGCGGACAAAATATAACGATGGAAAACATTACGCTCGGATGGTGGCGAGAGGGAAGCACGTGTGACGGTCGCGAGCGCTCGCCCCTAGGGGCGCGGCGCCCGCGCCGAACACCGAATTCCGAAAAGGAACGTGCCAGCGACGCACGCCCTATTTAATGTCACTGTGGGGAACGAACTACTGTTGGTCGTTCACTCGCAACTAGTGAGGCGCGTGATGACATATTGCGTATGAAACGGAAGATATTCTCGCACACTCGCAGATCATAGAGATGCGCGAGTGCAACATATGTAATTTAGTAACCTTACTAAACCACAGCACTACAAGATGTTATCTGTGGTATTGTGACGTCTGCGGTTCTGTCATTGACAGTTGAATGTAAACAAATAGTGATATTACTGTTTTAATTGTTGAATTTAAGTTTGTATGTTTTAATTAGTTAAAAAGGTAACGTACAACGTTACAGTACCCCGCCACTTGGTGAGGGTTTTTACCTCAGTAAAAATCCTTTACCTCTATTATACCTCTATCTGAGTTACGACCCTTTTATTCTTCATCATTCATCCATCATATCTCATATCCAAACAAAACTAGCAGACCACCTTAACATGAGGTGAGTCCGCAACCTAACAAGTATGTGAGAGTTCCATGTCTGTATTCGACTTGGTACTCGCGCAAAACAGAAGGCAAAAAGAAAGTAAGAGAAGTCTACTGGGTTTATAATATTAAGTTAAAGAAAGGAATAAAAAACTGGATGTAGGCTTATTTAAGGAGTATCCACCCGCTCCTGCATAGGCTTATTTAATGAGTTGCAAACCGCTCAGATGAAATTTATAAAAAAGGGGGGAAAAAAAATTGGATGTAGGCTTATTTAAGGAGTATCCACCCGCTCCTGCAAAGGCTTATTTAATGAGTTGCAAACCGCTCAATATTATATGGTAATAACGTACCGAGTTAGACGACTACCAATTCAGAGGTTCCGATTAAAGGCGGAGAGACCACGGGTAAGGCACAAGATAAAATCAGGTGAGCGTGGTTCTCCATCGGGGCTGAAATAGGTGAACCGACTACTCCCATTCAGAGGTTCCGATTAAAGGCGGAGAGACCACGGGTAAGGCACAAGATAAAATCAAGTGAGCGTGGTTCTCCATCGGGGCTGAAATAGGAGGCGATAAAGTGGCGGATAAGGACACGTGTGAAGACACTGATGAAATCATCAAGCGTGCGTGTCTCCGCGGGGGGGGGGGGAGGAAATAAGAGCCCAATTGAATGGCGGATTAAGACACGTGTGAAGGCACCGATGATATCATCAAGCGTGCGTGTCTCCGCGGGAGGCTAAAAATTATGCACTGTACTATGCAGTGACTAAAATATGAAAAGAGTTTAAAATTAAACCCTATTTAAAAAAATATTGAAAGAAAAAAATTAAAAAAAATAACCGCAAGAATACTGGGAAGTGTTGAACAGCAATAAACAAGGAGTCCCTAATACTCCGTATGTTACAAAAATAAACTAAAGTAACGTTTTGGTTGTTGTCCTAAAAAATTGGAAACTAAAAAAATAAAAGTTAACAAACAAGTAACAACAAGTAAGGCTAGGTGCAACTAATGTGTACGCATTCGGTATTTAAATTTAAAAAATGAGAAAAAAAAAAAATCTCAAAAAAAAAAAAAAAATATTTCATTAACAAATTGTTGTTGCTGACTGTACTCAGAACTTATGTTGAGTAGCGACAAAATTGTAAGAAGAACCGATTTTATAAATACGGTAAAACAATAAAAAATAAAATCTCAAATATGTCCAATGACTATTGTTTCTGACTGTACTCAATATGGAGACATAACAATATAACAGAAACAATAGCATGAAGTATTGAGTTTATATTGACAGTTCAAATTAAAAGCTCAAATAATGTTCAATAACAATTAAAATTTTCTTGTTGACTGTACTCAACTATGGCACAATAACAACAAAAGAAAACTAAAAGTATGAAGTACCGAGATCTAAACTGCCAAAAAAAAAGAAATTACATTAATTTATTGCAACTAATTTATGTTGCTGACTGTACTTACTCAACTATGGAGAAGTACCAGCCATTAAAAAAAATAAAAGTTGTTGAATAACAAAAAAAAATTATAAGTGGTAACTTATTTTTGGTCCTGACTGTACTAACTATGAGAAGTATCAATCATAAAAAAAAAAACAAAAGAAGTATACAAAGTTCCTATGAGTTTAAATTAAACTATTACAATAATAGGTTGGAAAGAAAGGGATTGTCCGTTGCACAACATTAGTTAACCCGGTGAAATGTTTTAAAGTACAAATATTGTTACTCGGGTAAAAAGTTTAAAATGCAAGTCTTTAAACTTGTGTTATAAAATGTTTTAGATTATTGAAATACAATTATTAAAATTGTTGAGAAAGTTTCAATGTTGATATTTTAAAAGTTAAAATTGAATCTAAGTTAATTTAAAAAAAATTTACACACGAGTGATATTAATATAATCACTGTGTCACAAGTAGACAAGGGTGTTATGTCTAAAAATTAGCCAGTAATAGAAAACCCGGCAACCCAATCCCTTCAACCAGCTCACAGCAGAGCTGCTTACTGGAAGAAATAGGAATGAGTGTGGTACCTCCCCGGGGCGAGCCGTTACAATTAGCCCTACCACTATATTAGAACAATGAAGTTGTTCTAAAAAATAAAATTAACAATTTTATAATAACTGGACAATCCGTTCCAACCTATAAAAAAAAATAAGTTACCGCTATGTACACCTTAGTTGCTGCCAACCAAAACGTTTTACAAAAACAAGACAACCACCAAAAATACACCAACATATATATAAAAAAAAAATACCCACAAGTAGGGCTTGCAAAATCCGTTCATTTTTACTATCCGGATAATACGGATTTTAATATTTTACTATCCGGAGTATCCGGATAGTACGGATAATACGGATATTTTTTAGTTTTTCTTTGAAGTTAAAGTAATAAGCTTTTGTAACACGTATTAAATCAGTCTCTCATACAAAATAACAGAAATAATAACCTATACCTTGAAAAAAGAAAGAAAATTGTGTTTATTTGGTAAAAATACCTTAAAAATTAACAAAATAAATTTAAAATTATTAAAACTAATAATGCCAACAATGCCACACAATTATTGTCTGAATATCGTGATAAATCTGGTCATTAATGTGTATCAGGTAATTTACGTTACTAGTACTATGCAGGCCTTACGTTTCATAATTTAATATAGCCTTTATAAACTGATCTGTTGCTACTAAAGAGTATCGGTAGTTCGGTGCTATATTTCAACCGAACTCTCTTTGTAGTCGTGTTCTTCATTACTGAAGGCCGTGTCCCTAATGAAAGTCCTTCATAGTTCGTACAATATGTCTCCATTTCTCTCGATGTTCGGCTTTCCTTAGAGCGGTTGTAACAGAGAGTCCAGTGAGTGCAGAACTTGGTCACACCAACGGTTACACCGCGGGGTCTCTTTCCTTCGATCTTGCCCACTACGATTAATTTGTCTAGGTCATCTTGTTGACGACGGGCAATGTGACCAAAATACCCAAGAATACGCTGGAAGCACATCGTTGATAGTCTAGTTTTTATGTGGAGCCGAGCGAGTATAGACTTATTTGTTATTTTCGCGGTCCATGGTATGTGGAGCATTCTTTTCCAACACCACATCTCAAAGGCGTCAATTTTTCCCCGGTCTTTTGCTCTAATAGTCCATGTCTCTGATGCGTATAGGAATATTGAGAAAACCAATGTCCGGACTAGTCTCACCTTGGTGACATTGGAAACTTTCCGATTTTGCCAGATGCGAGTTAATTTGCTCAAAGCATTTTTGGACATCTGTGTCCTTCTTCTGATTTCCTGTTCACATCCTTCTTGATTAGAAAGTAAAGCTTCCAGGTAAACAATGTCACTGACAAATTCGAGATCCGAGAGTTCTCCAGTTTTTGAAAATTTACCAGTTCTATCAATCACCATTACTTTGGTTTTCGATTTGTTGACAGTGAGTCCAACCAGTTCACTCTCATACTCCATTCTACGGAATAGGTCAGCGGTTCTGCCTCAGTTGACGCAAAAAGAGTAGTGTCGTCCGCGTATCTCAGGTTATTGATCTTTACGCCACCGACAGAAATGCCTCCCTCCCATCCTTCTAAGGCTTTTCAGATAATGTATTTGCCATAAATGTTGAAGAGAATTGGTGACCGAACTACTGCTGCTGAAAAGTTGCACTAGTTCGATCAACCGGACTAACAAACTAACAACCGGACTACTGCTACTAGAGGGTTTATTACATTTAGTACACCAATAGCCATTAACACTAAGTTAAGTAATCCTTTAACTCGGTCTTCTCGCAGAACCACAAACATTTAACATTATCGTCTTCCATTCATTAGCAAACAAGTCCAGTCCAGGGTTGGTCTCCACGAGCGCATTGAGCATCTTAAGCATACGCGAAATCTTCTTCTTCTTAGCGTGTCGATGGCAATCTAAATTGTGTCGGCCCAGAGTTAGGCCACTAGTTTAGCACTTTCGGTGGCGTTCATCAGTTCCTGTAGTAAATAACCACCAGGGCACGATATCAAGTGACCCATAATTTGAGGAACAGCACCACATTTACACTCCTGTGCAGAATCATTTATGCTATTTTTTTTGCTACGACCAACCTGGGTGTGAAGTCTGTTTTAAGACTTCCAGGTCAGCCACGGCAATTCTTGTCCAGATGGGAGATGTTCAGCAGGTGGAAGAATGGATAAGGGGACGCGAAATAGGGGAGGTGGACCGAGTTACAGTGCGACAAAATGGGACATAGAGCGATTATAATTTATTCGGAACAAATAATTGACACAGCTCCGCATGTAAATCCAAGGCGTCGGTGTTTAACCATGTATAATAAATTGTACAAGCTCCTATTTAGTGGTTTAAGTGAATTAAAATTCAAACATCCTAAAATAAACTTGGTAGGATACATATTTATATTATTAAAAAGGATAATATCCAAACACACGTTTGAAGAGGTATCAGAGAAAAATCTTTTGCACCTTTTTCAGCGTATTAAGTGTATACGTTACCTCGTGAGGATTCCATATAACAAGCGCTGGTTTCGAGCTTGCATCGAATTAATGCAATAGTTATGTACTTTATTTACACAGATGACAGCTTTTCAATTAATATTTAAAGGAGAAATACAACTATCCGTAAAATCCGAAAAATCCGGATAGCTGTGCGAATAAAATCCGGATTTGAAAATGTGCGGATATCCGGATAATACGGATATCCGGATATCCGGATTGCAAGCCCTACCCACAAGTGAAACTCAACGAGTACGACCATAAAACCACGTTTTGGGCGCCAATGTGACAGAAAAGGTTTACGTGGCGCAGGTTATATAAATAAGACCACGAAACTTGTCATCATAAAAATTATAATTAATAAATAAATAAAGTCACCGACTATGGGTGTGGGTAGGTTTATGGCGCACCCTATTGCGTTTCACTTGTGAGGTGCACGTTACTGCCCTGATAGCTGGCGTGGCGATGACCGCAGCGAGGTGCCACGCTGGATGCCAGGGGTGCAGGCCGATAGGTGGTCGCGTCGACCCGGAGAGATCACGGCGAGGCCCACGTGGCAAGAATGGCCGACGTGGGAAGTCCTTGCCGAACCCAAAGGCGCGCACGTCTGAGCCAAGACGGGCTCGTGCTGTGCAGGCGCGCAGATGTGCGGATGTTGGGCGGAGCTCCAACCGCAACTTAGGAGATGCTGAGGTGTTCCTCCAGCAGGAACCTGGGACCCTGGAACGTGACGTCCAGCGTGTCAAGAGATGGTAAAGCCATCTCCGCTGATTGCGACACCAAGCTAAGCAAAGCGAGCAACAGTGCGCTAATGAAAGTGCTGGTGGATTGTCACAATCAGACGGAGTTCACATGATGGAGAGAGTGCAAAAGGCATGATAGCACATTTTGAGTGTGAAGCACAAAATGTCAAAATGTGTTGAGCTGAAGGCAATGAGGAAGTTAAATACAATATAATTAGGCGTAGCAAAAAGACAAGAGAAATAGGGATACATGCTAACATAACCTATAAGGCTAGAAAACACAAAAATACACACATGTTTATGCTGTTCAAACTTACCCAGTATTGGGGTTATGTAGTCACTGATTTTAACGCACGATGGCGGACAAAATATAACGATGGAAAACATTACGCTCGGATGGTGGCGAGAGGGAAGCACGTGTGACGGTCGCGAGCGCTCGCCCCTAGGGGCGCGGCGCCCGCGCCGAACACCGAATTCCGAAAAGGAACGTGCCAGCGACGCACGCCCTATTTAATGTCACTGTGGGGAACGAACTACTGTTGGTCGTTCACTCGCAACTAGTGAGGCGCGTGATGACATATTGCGTATGAAACGGAAGATATTCTCGCACACTCGCAGATCATAGAGATGCGCGAGTGCAACATATGTAATTTAGTAACCTTACTAAACCACAGCACTACAAGATGTTATCTGTGGTATTGTGACGTCTGCGGTTCTGTCATTGACAGTTGAATGTAAACAAATAGTGATATTACTGTTTTAATTGTTGAATTTAAGTTTGTATGTTTTAATTAGTTAAAAAGGTAACGTACAACGTTACAATCGTCGCACTCTAATGCTAACTGTCTAATACAGCGCATACTTAAATATGGTGCTGACGCAGTTCCGTACGTGACTGTATTTAGTTGATATGTATCTAACGGATCTGAAGGATTATCCCGCCACAATATTAATTGTAGTGACCTTTGGTCATGCTGGAGAAGAACTTGACGAAACATTTTCTCCACGTCTGCACAAGCTACATATTTATATTGTCTAAATCGTAACAAAATCGAGAAAATATCGTTTTGTAACGCGGGTCCCGGGTACTGAATATCGTTTAATGATTTATTCGAGCTAGTGACGGCACTAGCATCAAATACAACGCGTAGTTTTGTTGTTGAACTAGATTCCTTGACAACACCATGATGTGGAAGATAATAATTTGGTTGACTACAAGTCTCCAACTTGGACATGTGACCTAAATCATTGTATTCACGCATGAAGTTAGAATATAAATGTTTAAGCTCTGGTAAACGATCGAGTTTACGCTCCAAGGTTAAAAATCGTTTCGTTGCTGACGTGTAAGAATCACCTAGGGCATCTGGTGCCTCTTTCAACGGTATACGAACCGAAAATCTACCGTTTTCAACGCGTTTTGTAGTGTTATTGAATATGTTTTCGCAGGTGCGTTCATCATCTGTTAAGGGTGCGCATGATGATGAAGGAATGTTTTCGAGTTCCCAAAACAGCCGGAGTTGTTTATCGATTTCCTGACTGAAGTGGCAATGAACGTGAGCAGGTTTTGGGCTCCTCGCGAGCACAGGACCGGACAATAACCATCCTAATTTTGAATTTTGTAGGAATGGGCCACTTGCTAGACGTATTTTGTCTGTTTCTAGAAGATCCCAAAATCTATCCGCGCCGATCAACAAGTCAATTTCTGAACTTACGTTAAACGTCGGATCTGCTAATTGTAAGAACTCAGGTATATATATATTACCGGCTTCGATGTTTATCGTAGGCAAACTGGATGTTATGCATGGCAAGATTAAACAGCGAAGCTTGGTATTGAAATCGCTTAATTTTGAACGTATTGTGACGTCACATGAATGCTGTGATTGCGAGACTGACTGTCCCACACCCGATATTTGAATAGTGGACTGTATATATATTGCATTTATTTTCTTTGCAAATTTCTCAGTTATGAAGCAGTTTTGGCTTCCGTTATCTAAGAGCGCGCGGGCCGTATGATACACGTTATTATTATCAGCTACTTCAATTAACGCCGTAGAGAGCAAAACAGTACTTATTAACTTGAATTCGGTAGTGTTCGCTTCACACACAACAGTAGTGGCCGAGTCGCGTGAATGCACTGTTGATGTCGCCAAACTGTGTGATTGTGGATGTACGTTCCCTCCGTTCGACGACGCACGCACACAAGCGCTGTTTCCCGCCTCGTCCATGTGTAGCAAACTGTTATGTTTGTTTGAACACTGTTTACACGAACCGAACTTGCATTGATCTAACGCGTGACCGTTTCTCAAGCAATTTGCACACATCTTATTTTCGTTAATGAATTTAATTCTGTCTCTCACGGACATATTAAGGAATGCTGTACACGAGTATAAAGAATGTTCCCTATTGCACAGGACACACTTGGGTAAATCCCATTGTTTATTTGTAGCACCACGGTAATTACTATAACGCGTCGCCTTAGTAGCCGCGTAACTATGTACGCGCTGTGAATTTCGTTTATCGTTTTGGTGTTTAAAGTCGCTATGATGTGTTTTTTCCTTTATGTGGCTAGTGCCGATCATTTCCAACGTGTCCGCTCGACCTCGGAGGAACGTTATTAAATCGTTAAGTTTTATTTTTTCTCGTGAACCTAGACACGTGGCACCGATGTGGGTTTCCCATTCGCGTTCTGTAGACGAGTCCAGCTTACTGACCACTAAATAAATTATTAATGTATCCCAATTAACTGTGGGTTCATTTAGTGAGTTTAAAGCGCGCAGATTACGTAAAATAGTATCAATTAATTTCCTTATTTGCGATGGCGATTCTTGTTTTAGTGATGGAATATTATGCAACGCTTTTACGTGATTATTAATTAACAACCTCTCGTTGTGATAACGGCTTTCCAATAACTCCCATGCGTGAACGTAGTTGGCTGGGCTAAATTCCAACGCTGCTATCACTTGTAACGCGCTTCCACTAAGTGCTGACCGCAAATAATGGAATTTTTGGATCTCGTCTAGATCGGAACGATTATGAATCATGGTTACGTATGAATGTTTAAATTCTAGCCAGTGATCATAGGCTCCATCGAAGGCAGGTAATTTTATGTCTGGTAATTTAATATTGACACGTGGTTCCGATGCAATTGGAAGTCGACTTGTAATTTCCGCGTTTTTAATTAAACACTTTGCACTGGCTATTGCCGTAAAATAAATATCTTCTAATGCTTCTATGTATTGTAGATTCGCGTTTGTTTCGGATTCCGGAAGGAGTAGTTCGAGTTCATTTTCTACGTTGTCGAATTTATCGTATAATTCACTCGCGGCTTGAACACGTAAAGTTAACTCAGCTGTTTGTAAGCTTGTTAAGTGAGCTCCCGCGAACGATTCCACGTAATTTTTAAACTGGGTTAACCGACCCTTAATGTTACCCCTACGTTTCTTTAATTCGGAAAGAACTTCGTCCACTGCCTTGACCGACATTCTGACGGAATATGGATGAGCGTTATGTGGTGTGGTGTGATGTGGTGTGGTTACTCACATGCAAATATCACCTGGTCCACGTGGCTGCCACACTCGCGTGAACTGAAACGAAACACAGCTTTAACACAAATCTTTAACTGAATGGATGTGACGGGTGGGATTGACGGGACGGAACAGAGACCTGACCGTTTACGTATCTTACGCCTTTGCCTTTTTCTCTGGTTTGATGTTATTGCTGGGTCACTGGACCAGCTGTGATGATCGCTGCACTCGGTCGATCGTGATGATCGCTGCACCCGGTCGATCGTCTTCACAGCCAGCTATTGTCTTCAGCGCCCGGCTCCAGTCCGAGTCAAAGTCCGCAACGTGCCGGCAACGTGGTCGGCACCGTGTATGTGGAGTCTTCATCCGGCTCGAAGGACCAAAATGTTGGGGATCAGGTCTGTCCGTCGTTGAAATAATGCGAGCGTGATGGTTTCACAATTATATTTTGAAATATGTATGAAATTACATAAGTTACAGACTGCGTGGATGGATTAGACCGCCATGGCCATGGCGGGGGTCTGTAAAGGATGATGGATGTGACTTGAAGGAAGAGAGAAGGTAAAAAGGACTGATTCTATACAAACAAAAAGTTTTTATAGCTGCGGTGAGTTAGCGATGTTGCAATCCGTGGAAGGGATCCGCGCGACACTGGCTCCGCCTGGTGGTGGTGATGAATGTATGAACCCCTGTGCCAGCGTGAATGCTCAGCGATCACCAAGTTCGGCGCGCCGGTGATAGGTGGCGCCAGCGGTTGGCATGAACAATATATAAGTATGTTTATCAGTTGTCTAGTACCCATAACACAAGCTCTGCTTAGCTTGGGACTAGATGGCGTTGTGTGATAGTTGTGGAATATTATATTATTATTATATATTATATTAAGGGAGGGGTACACTTACTCCACCTAACCATTCGTCCATCTTATGATGACGATAGGCCGTGTCGACGGCGCGTTCGTGTTTCACGCACTTCAATGAGATGTCAGCAACATTTTAGGGGTCGAAGCTGCCGGGGCGGGTTATTGGAAAGAGATACCGCAGCCCTGTCCGGGGCTGCGGTATCTCTCGGTCGCAAAGGGCGACGAAGGAAAATGGGTGGTTTTAAGTCAGTACAAGTCTGACACTAAAGTCATTTGATGATTTCCTAATATCCCAAAAAAAAGGGGTTCTTCTGCCAAATCTACTGCTATGTGTACTGCACCTCCACTTCCGAGCCGCTACCCGAAATGTAACATCCTAGGCTTAGTCTTTGGCCACATTTTTAAGTTACGGGCTTGATCTTTCATGAAGCTTAATCCCTTAAATATTGTTTACTTTATTGACAAAAAATATTTTTTATAGGATCCACTTTTTAAAATAGTTTTTAAATACCTACATAATAAGTTAGACATCAAAATAATTTTTCATTTGTCCAACGACATTGCCGGTAATTTTTCCGCTGACGCTACGATAATTCCTAATTCGGACTAAGCAATAGGGGTGAAGCAGCTCTTACATAGAATGTCAGGAAAGATTTAGTGGCCGCTGTGTATTGGGATGCGTGGTATAAAACTAATTCACTCTGTTTTTACGGTGAAAATAATATTATAGTTTATATGGTTATACCTGGTTTTGGTGGCCCATAGGATTTAATGGATTTAATATTGTCTCCGTGCCAAATCTGACGCATAGAAAAAATATCCAGCTCCTTTTATAGTACTTACATCAAAGTTATCAGTAGACCAACACACGAGCAAAAATTACAAAAAAAAAATTATAATAATATAATAACATTTTTTTTTAATTTCTTTTAAAAACTGTAGTTAGACAACAAAATGTTTAAGCACTCTAAGCATAAGCATAATCACCCTATAATTTTCTCTCTGCTGGGACACAGAATTTCTCTCTATGAGAGAATGGGCTGGAATCCACCATGCGGATTGGTAGATGTCAAATGTTTTCGATTTATTAGCACATAAAATAACATAAATTCATACATTGAAATAGCCTACCCACATTGTTTCTATATACAAAAAGAAAATCTAAAGATCTATCATCGTCATTATCATCGTCCTCTCACAATCCGATTTGTTTCATTGTCCCAGTATTCTTCCATACCTACATTTTATCAGAGGTTCACCCGTCAAGTTTAAAAACCTTAACGTAAGTAAAGACAAGTTCCTCAATCACCAGCAATAAACTCCATTATTTCCCCGAAACAAGATACTTTAAACTTCATGAAACATTTACGAATTAATCGTAGAACCATTCTTCTGCCGTAATGGCGAAGTCAAGCTATAACGTTCATCGTAAAAACTGCCGCCTTTTACTAGCATGTAAATTATATGAAGTTAGATGTTGTCTTGGTGTAATATTGATTTAAGGGCTGTTATTGAAAGTGTAATGACTGTTAATGATATTAAGACTGTAACTAGGGGGATGAAAAATAGAAGTTGGCCGATTCTCATAGATACCGGATAAGCACAAAAAATTTCATCAAAATCGGTCAAGCCGTTTCGGAGGAGTATGGCAACAAAAACTGTGACACGAGAATTTTATATATTAGATTTAAAAGTACGTAAACATGACATGTCTTAAGACATAGGTACATGAAACCAAAATTGGTCCTGTACGAGACCAGATGGTACCTATCTCAGCATGGTGCTGTAATATTTAAGACAATGTCACAACGCTGTTATTCGGCAGCGGCATTGAGTGAGATGAGATGGTTATTGCGGAAATTTAACGAAATTATACCACGTGGTTAAGTAATAAACTAGGTACTTACCTATACCAAAGTTAAAAAGATAAGTTTAATCAAAATAAACGATATGATACAATGATCGTTCTCAAAAAAGTACGTCTGTGTTTAAATTGATTCATTTTTACAATTAATTTAAAATGCCTACTTCCTGTGTCGGTGTTAAAAAAGCCGAGGTCTAGTTTAATTTTATAAAGTTACTGTGCAAAAATTATGGCCACACAGGAGAGGTACCTACTCGTATATTTTGTCTAAAATTTGCTATTCCAAAATACAAAATTTTAATATTGAGACAGAAACACACAATAGAAGTTGTTTCCAACATATCCAATTCCGGGGGTCCAGATACGATCCTTCAAAGTCCCCAATGTGGGTGTCATCTGAAATATAATATATTGCGTTGGACCGGTCCTTCCCTAAGGATGGACTGTTAATTATCAAGTACAAGTCGCATATCCCGGGGTACCTTTGAATGTTTTGTCTTTATATTTAAATGTTTGCTGTATTTATAGTCCGGTCAATATAGACATTTGAAATAACTATAATTCCCACAGAGCCAAATATTGGTGGAGAGCTGGGGTATACCATTACAAACAAACCCTTAAAAATCCCCATCGATCCTATGTGTGCTACAAAAGTTATTTGGGGTCAAAGGTCAAAATTTGAGGATTTTTGAATTTTTCTCGAAAACGGTAAGTTATATAAAAAAAACCTCAACCCAAAGTTGTAGATCATAAAATTCTCTACAAAAATGTGCTTGATCATTATTTTCTAAGAGTTACCATTCCTGAGATATCGCGATTCTAACAGCTAGTCACATTATTCTTTATATAAAAGCGTAAGGTAACTCACTCCTCACGAAATCTCGAAAACCGCTGGACGTATAAATATGATTTTTGGCAAGGAGGTAGTTTATAGTTAGTAGACGTCCGCTAAGAACGGATTTTGCAATAGGGCCGCATTAGGGTGGTCTAAGGGCCCACGCAAGTTTGTATGAATCAGAACTTGCAAAAGCTCATAGACCATCTTAATCCGGCCCTGTCAGAAAATTAATTCATAGCAGACGTCTACTGACTGTAAACTACGTCTCTGCCAAAAATCAAGATTGTAGCACAAAAAATGAAGGACTTTCATACAAACTTGCGTGGGCCCTTAGACCACCCTAATCCGGCCCTATCGCAAAATCCGTTCTTAACGGACGTTTACTAACTATAAACTACCTCCTTTCCAAAAATCATCTATATACGTCCAGCGGTTTTCGAGATCTCGTGAGGAGTGACTTACCTTTCGCTTTTATATAAAGAACGACCCGCCCCGGCTTCGCACGGGGTGCAAATGGATGTTATTATACATATAAACCTTCCTCTTGAATCACTCTATCTATTTAAAAAAACCGCATCAAAATCCGTTGCGTAGTTTTAAAGATTTAAGCATACAAAGGGGCATAGGGACAGAGAAAGCGACTTTATTTTATACTATGTTGTGATAGTGATAATGTGACTGTTAGAATCGCGATATCTCAGGAATGGTAACTCTTAGAAAATAATAATGTAAAGCATTTTTGTAGACAATTTTAAGATCTACAACTTTGGGTTGAGATTTTTTTTGATAACACTTACCGTTTTCGAGAAAAATTCAAAAATCCTCAAATTTTGACCTTTGACCCCGAATAACTCTTGTAGCACACATAGGATCGATGGGGATTTTTAAGACATTGTTTGTAATGGTATACCCCAGCTCTCCACCAATATTTGGCTCTGTGGGAATTATTGTTATTTGACCACTACTTTTATGTCTAAATTGACCGGACTAGAATGTAGGTTCTCGTAAACCATCGTGTTTACGGAAAGTATACATTCGTGTTTAGATATCTAAGCATCACTGTCTTGTCTTAGTAGTTATCATCGTTTATTTTTTGTTATTGTGCCAACTATATTTCAAATATAAAATAACTCTTTTATTTTACGTAGGTAATTCTACTTTTACTATTACTATGAATGTAACGTGATTCTGTATTTATTTTATTTGACAAACCACATTCTACACTTAAAAGTGTAGAGCGTCAGTCATTAATCACCATAGTACTTAGTATTCCAGTGGATTGTGAACAGCAATAGTACATTATGGTACAAGTGTGTAACGTTGGTGATTACCGCTGAGGCGCCATTGAGACCCGAGCCGGCAGTTGAGGGTCTTAAGAAAGCCGAGGACGGTAATCATCAATACACACGTGTATCATACGACGTTTTTCAACACACTTGTGAAGAAAATAATACTAAAAAGTCATCTTCAACAGTTAAAACGAGTTCTGATTTTTTTCACAATAGCGGGAAAAATTAATCGGTTTTCCTATGCTATTTTTTGTAGTTAATTAATGAATAACTTTAATTTAATTGTTTGTTTGTGTATTATTAATTGTACTGCAATTTTATCTGAATTTTAATTTATTGTAATTTGACTTTTAATTGTATGTTTGTGTGTATTGTTTTTGATTATTATTTATATCTGAATTTTAATATTTTATTCATATTTGTATTGTGACTGACAAAATAATTGGCAACGGGTGTAAAATTGCCTGAATAAATGAATTTATTATTATTATTATTATTATGCGCGCGCATCTACAGTTCGACCAACTAATCTGTGCATGCGGGAAAACACGAAACTAAAATAAATGTACTAAGTTTGACGTAGCGATGCATTTTTTCCTGACCACTGGCGCCACCATGAAATTCACACTTAGAATGGTCATACTGTAACAATGGCGATCGGCCTTAGACTAAATGAATGAGCGCGATAGAGTTTTAACCACGTATAAAATGAGGAAAAAGTTTTCTTTATTACAGAGAAAATAAAAGTTATATTATTTGAGTGAAAGTTTTATTTAATAAAAACGTACAAGTTGAAATTATCTATTTAAATTCAAATTTGCATGAAATGAGCAAGCACTAAGTACATTAATTTATTTTTAATATTGAACACGATCTTTTTTGTATCGAAACTTTTTTATGAACGTAAAACTCTACCAATAAAATTTAAAAAAAAAAAAAAAACCTATAACTCACTAGTGAATAATAGCAATGAAAAAGTCACAGTTTCATTATAGGTGTCATTATGTGCCTAATTGCGGTGAAATTATAGCCACTTTATGAGCAAGTGTGTTAAAAAAATAATTAAATTTTATGAAATGAACACTCTTAGGGTAATCTTATTTTAACTTCTTCAAGCATAGAGAATCAACTTCATTACTTAACTTTTACTCAATAAAATCTTAAAAAATATATAAATAGAATTAAAAAGAAAAACCAATGTTCCTTAAATATTACTTCACCTTCACAACAACTTAAGTAACTGGCTGAAAATAATTAAGTTACTCGCGAATGTGCCCCAACCTTAATTTTTTATTTCTTTTTGTAACGGTGACTTTTAAAAGATGTTGTTCCACGCTTGAACTTGGAACTGCCGCTGGGGATATTTGACGTCATTCCGTTTCGAAAATTAAATTTAAATCCCCTAACGTTTTTTCCCGCCCTCCGAATTATTGCTAGCCGTAAGGACTTTTCCTGTATTGTTTAATTTTGTAGGGGTCAACATGACCTTTATTATGATAAAGTGGGCTCATCTACTGGGTACCGACCTTTTGTAAATATTTATAATTCATCGGACTTTTCAGGTTTTTTTTATTACGTTACGCGGTGATTTATTTGTTTTATAAAGTAACACTGGACTGCGATTCTAAATCAGTAAGAAAAAAAATCATATCTTAAAAACGACTTCTGCTCTTATTGAAACGATAGCAGGGTATAAGATACAGGAAAAATACCTACGGCTGCAAAAATACGTAGAAATTATGTCAACTTTCTTTCAGTATCTTAACATTATTTTGTTTTTGCAACATAAAAGCCGAAGTCGCTGCTTACGGAGCCATAACTGAAAAAGGTAAGGAGCAAAGGCCACAAGGGGGCAGCTCCGAGGCACTTGTCAAAGCTCGTAATATTTTATTAGATAACCAAATAAACCTCCAGTTTGGAGTTTGCAATTTTTGTCCTCAAGATGTCTTGGATATTTGCATTATGGTAAGGAAAATTTGGATTTTTTGTTCAAGAAAACTGTTGCGTAAAATTTTCTTAGAAAAAGTAAAAAAGAAACTGGTTTGGTTTAATATGTAGATATTTTTAAGGAATTGAAAGAAAAGCTATCAGTCGGTGAACTATTCCATTGGTACAAACTGTAAAAAAAAGGTTAATTAAAAATGAAATGACGGAATCAAGTCTACCAACTTACAATAAGATGATTAATTATTTGTTAGGACCATCGTAACTCCTACAGAAATCTGAGCCATAAAGATGGGGTTACACTTACCCATTTAATATAATACATTACTTCGCATACGCACACCTATTAATATTCATAATATAATTTAACGTACCGAGGTTAATTTCACCTAAATATGTAAATTATCATGAGCCGACCACCGTTAATTTCGAGATGTCAGTTTGTAAATAATTCCGTCCCACTCCATCTTGTTTTTGTAAATTGAAGAGCGAAAGAGATGGATGATGCGTGTATTATGAATAAGGTGGCAGGGAAAATTTTAACGGCGCCTATGAGGGTTGTGAATGCTGAAATAACTTTCAAATATTGTCGCTAGGTGGACGGAAAGTTTAGTTCCTGAGGGAGACTGTTTGCCGGGTCGCGCATCTCTCTGTTTATAAATGAAACGCATATCATTTTAAAACCACATTCAGTGTGTGTTACCCCTTACTCATACCCGCACCACAGTGCACACACACTCCCTACATCGACTTTATACACTGGATTTTCGGACAGCTTTTCTACTAAGAATATTTTAACCTGTAACTGGTCGCGAATTTTGAGTTGGCGTACACTGTACGCGTTTCTTTACATGTAATGTCATTTTGGGACAGCAAAGTTAGGGATATTATAATAATGCTCGAATGTGTCCGGAGTTTGGACAACTTTGGTCCTACTGTGTGTTCCCTTAATTAGAGACCCCCTCCCATTAGTGAGGGGGTCATCGGACTGCTGAAGGGAAAGTTTTGGTACTAAATACAAAATAGCGCACTAACAAATTCTTAACAGTGTAGTCTATGTTTAAGACTAAAGTATGTGTCGAGGGAGCTGTTTAGGTAAAGCAAACTATTAATTGCTAAGCAGGGCTAGTTAGAGCTATAAAGCAGAATAAATTGGTATAGTTTTTAACTTACTACTTAGGAAATAATTATATGTGATTGGCTATTGATAAAGAGTTTGATTTAATTAATAAAGTTAGGTGTTTTTGATAGTTTCCACCCACTACTTTTTCTGAATGATTTGCAATGCAAATTAAAATAAAATAGAGAACTATCCATGGCACTCGGCAGCTATATCAAAACTTCCAAGCTTTATCTCTTTAGAACGAAAGAATGTTCCTACATTTTATGTTACGTAACAGTAGAGATTTTCTCTTCACACAAAATTACATTCAAGCCCCTCCCCATTAAACGAGACGAAAAATCTCCAGACCATCTTAACATGAACACAATCCATCAAAAAGCGAAACAATAAAAAACTTCAGGGAACCGATAAACAAGACAAAAAGCAGTTAATCCGACAAATTGCAATTCGCGAGCGAGTAAAGCGTAATTAAAAATTCAATTCCGGCAAAAAAAACGCGCGGAAAAAAATCGGGCGAGAAATCCGCGTCATCAATCTGAAGAATTATTTCATTTGCGTATTAAAATTCTCGTTTTGTCCGGTCGTGAATTATTTCGCGTCGTGTTAATTACTACGGTGGGTTACTGTACCCTGAGGGTTACGAGTAGATGGTGGATCCCGTAGTATTGGGGTTGACGTGATATTGTGGGCTTAGGAAAAATACGGTGCAGCCACGAGCAATAATCATGTTTAGACTTGGCAAAATTCAAACGAGAATTTCTCGTGAAATAATTATTGCAACTTTGAGAGATATCGACTTTAGGTTAGTATGGGTTTCAAAATATTAGTTCCGCTAGTAACATGAAAATAAAATCAATACAGTAGGCCAAAGTTTCTTCTAAGCGTTGATAAGGGTGGTATACTTATTGATGCTCGGAGCTTGTGACTGTATTTATGTTGTTTTCCTTGTAATTTTTGAATTACTAACCATTTAGTAAGTTCTCCCATATTTTCTAATCGTAAACCAAATAAAATCGTAAAATCGTAATCGTAAAATATAATTATTAAATCTATTTTGCATTATTAACAACCCAAGCGTATAAATCTAACCTCATACGCAATGCTATCGATTATCTAAATAAACAATGCCATCTAATGACTCTGCGGTGTAATCGAATCGGCCATGCCGATCAGACAGTGGTTCAAGAATAAAGAAATATACAGAAACTCCATGCAACGAGTAAAAACTGTTGAGCATGGGCTTAAGGAGCATAGTTCTGACATCTTGGTCATGAGCTTCAGTTTATACTGGCGCTCTGTAAACCCCGTCGTGACAACTTCTTCCGTTTGCTCTAAACAATTTTATTTAATGTATTTATTCGCTTTAACTTCAACCTTGCCAGATGAGAAAACAAAGAGCTAAAATAAATGTAGCAAGTTTGACAAATTGATGCATTTTTGACAAATTGATGCAGTTACAAGTGCACTTGCACTCGCTATACGTCAAACGTTGTATATGAGTGCGTGTGTTTCATTATAGCTCATGGCTTATTAATAACTGCCACATGGCTCAATTTTAAGAAAAGCACGTTAAGCCGTTACTTCCGGCTGATTTATACAAATCTTTAGCAGCCGTTACAGGTAGTCAGTGACCAGAAAGTCTGCCAATCAGTCTTACCAAAGAGTATCGTATTACCTAGTACAAATTGAGTTGTCGAGGTCAGATAGGTAGTTTCTCCATATAATATACTGGTATTCAGCTGCATCCAGTTAGACAAGAAGCCGACCCCAACTAGGCAGATGACGTGTGCGTGTGTTTCGCCCGTTGTTTGGGGCAGACCTTCTGTACCTTTATTTATTCCGTGTCCATGGGATGGTGCCCAGTGCCCATTATTAGTGGACAAACGGACAGATTGACGTCACCTATGTATAATGTAGAATAGGGTCTAGACAAGGTTTTAGCGTTATGTATTTATTAGTAGCCGATTAGAAACGTAGGATGTATGTATATTTGAGTGAGTTTTGAAAGTAATTTCGTTTTATGTTAATAATGGATATGATGACATTGTCTCAAAGATACGTAAGTTAGATAAAGACGGATTTTGTTAGGTATGAATAAAGTAGACATTCATGAACATGTCGAGTTGTTTAAATGTAAAATCGAAAGTTTAACGAAGAAATAGATAGAACGTTAGACGTATTGGTTGTATATAAATATAATGGATAGATGAGACAGAAAAGTGTGTGGGAGTTCGTTTCGATTATGTTAGGTAAAATTAATAATGTATTTTCCAACCTACGCAGTTAGATAAGTTTACTTACATACATAACGTATGCCATTTTCCCACGGGGGTAGGCAGAAACTACAAAACGCCGCCTACTACGATCCTTCCATAGTCCTATTCTCCACGTTCATACATCCTATTATACACCCACGCCGGTTCCGAGTACCATAAAATAGTAGGAAACGCAAACGAAAAACTACTTCAATCCTTACTTTATTATTATAAATGCGAAAGTAACTCTGTCTGTCTGTCACGCTTTCACGCCAAAACTACTGAATTGATAGATAGTCTAGACTTCTAGAGCCTGAGAAAGGACATAGGTTACTTTTTGGGGTTGAAAGGGGGGATGAAAAGATTACTTTTGGTCGCGATAACCGACATCCACGCGGACGAAGCCGCGGGCAAAAGCTAGTAATTTATGATCCAAAAATTATCCCAACTAAGCTCATTAACTACCCTTGCCCACATTAAACACACTCAGCAGAAGGTATGGAGGTGTGAATGTGCGAATTAGCGGCGCGTGACGTCACGGGCGCAGTGATTAGCAGTACGTGACAGCCCTGCGTAATAGACTGCGGTTACGTGGGCTAGATGGAGGCATGTCGATGGGCTGAGATAAGGTTTTGGGCAATTTCCAGTTTAAAAATACAGAAGAATAAAGAAAATAATATTCTTTATGGACCTAATAGGTCACTTGTTTGAAATCTCTACCTTTATGTCAGAAAAAAACTTAAAACCATCCTATTTGCTTGTTACCTTACAGCTGCTAAACCACTGGACCAATTTTCCTTGGTGTAATTCGCTATAAGCTTTGTAGAAATAACCCTTTACTTTGAAGATGTCTCGGCGCGTAGCAAGTGCTACGAAGTTGTAGCTGACGTAGCCGCATAGCTGTCCTAAATGATTCTGGATCGTAGCATAAGACGTGGCTTGTTTTGGTTGTTTTTATTTTCAATTTCAACTAAAAAGTTTTGATAGTCGTTCTATGTAAAGTACGGCATTCGTTAAGATGATGAAAGTTTTAAGTTCTGTTCTTATATTTTTCTGAGAGTTTATGCCTCCTCTAATTTGAATTCCTCACATTGTGTACCTTACACATGAATTTGAAAAATGATGGAAGAGGTCTTTGGTTCGAACTCGAGAATTATGACTTGGCAGTCCAATGTTCACACTAGGCTATCACTGCATGCTATTCTAATTGCAGTAATCCTACTATCCTACTAATAATTCTATATCTATAAAAGTGAATTTAAAGGTCACTCACTGACTCATCACGAAATCTCAAAAACCGCTGGACGTACAAAGATGATTTTTGGCAGGGAGGTACTTTATGGTCAGTAGACGTCCGCTAAGAACGGATTTTGCGACAGGGCCGGATTAGGGTGGTCTAAGGGCCCTCTCAAGTTTGTATGAAACTCCTTCATTTTTGGTGCTACAATCTAGATTTTTGGCAGAAACGTAGTTTATAGTCAGTGGGCGTCTGCTATGAATTAATTTTGCGACAGGGCCGGATTAGGGTGGTCTAAGGGCCCTCACAAGTTTGTATGAAAGTCCTTAATTTTTCGTGCTATAATCTTGGTTTTTGGCAGAGACGTAGTTTATAGTCAGTAGGCATCCGCTATAAATTAGTTTTACGACAGGGCCGGATTAGGGTGGTCTAAGGGCCCTCGTAAGTTTGTATGAAAGTCCTTCATTTTTTGTGCTACAAACTTGATTTTTGAGACGGACGTAGTTGATAGTTAGTAGACGTCTGGTAAGAACAGATTTTGTGACAGGGCCGGATTAGGGAGGTCGAAGGGTTCTTGCAAGTTCGTAAGAAAATCCTTAATTTTTTGTGCTACAAACTTGATTTTTGGCAGGCACGTAGTTTATAGTTAGTAGAACTCTGCTAAGTACAGGTTTTGTGGCAGGGCCGGATTAGAGAGGTTTAAGGGCGCTCGCAAGTTTGTTTAAAAGTCCATCATTTTGTGTGCTACTAACTTGAATTTTGGCAGGGACGTAGTAGGTGGGTAGAAGTTTGCTAAGAACCGATTTTGTGACAGGGCCGGACTAGGGAGGTCTAAGGGCTCACACGAGTTTGTATGACAGTCCTTCCTTTTTTGTGCTACAATTTTGGCAGGAAGGTACTTTATAGTTAGTAGACGTTGACTAAGAACAGATTTAGCGGGTTTAGCAACATGGCCAGATTAAGGAGGTCTGAGGGCTGTCACATGTTTGTAAAAATGTACTGTTTTTTTTTTGTACTAACAACCTGAAATTTAACAAGTCTAGAGTTTAGGAGTAGGAGATCTAAGCTAAGAAAGTTGTAAGGAAAACCTGAACTAAGGGCTCCCGTAAGTTCATATGAAATCCTTGGCTTTTTGTACCTCAAAAATTGGCAGAGAGATAGAATATAGTTAAGACATTTCAGGTAGGAATAGATTTTACGACAGGGCTGGTTTAAGGGAATATAATCGCTTCGATTGGCATTTGGCATTCGATTTGACATAGTACCATCCACAGGCAGTCCAGACGAGAGAGTCAAAATTTTTTACGCGAACGAAGTCGCGGGCAACTGCTAGTATGTATTATAAATGCGAAAGTTTGTGAGTATGTATGGATGGATAGATGGATGTTTGTTACTCTTTCACGCCAAAAATACTGAACGGATTTGGATTAAATTTGGTACAGAGATAGTTTATAACCTGAATTAACACATAGGATAGTTTAAATACCGATTTTATCTTTCCGTGGGAAAATTTTCGAGTTTTAGCGGGCGAAGCCGCTGACAACACCTAGTTGAATTAAATTTTAATGAAAACCGACATGATCTTTAAAACACCAAAGCCCTTAACAGTTTACACATAACTACCGCCACGCCACATGACGCCTCCTAATCGTGACGCGTCATTGAGGCACGTTTGACGCAGCTAATTGGACGATGTTACACTGACGTTAGCGCTAACTCGATCATTGTTGACGCGTGTTGCCGTTTATGTGCTTTAATTTGGGTATAGATTTAGTTTGAAGGGTATTTTTCGACATTATTGGTGCTGTTTAGATTTATTTGGCAGACAATGTTGTGTCTTTTATAAACTATGATATTGATAAATGTCGTCAATGAACTAAATGAAATAAGTTCTTATAATATTGGAGTACAGTCACAACCAAAATTATTAATTTACACACGTTTAGCTAAATCCACAAGCAAATTATCTTAGGAAATAATGACTTAACCCTTAACGACCCATAACATACCTAACTATGTACTTTGAGGTAAGACCTATTTCATGTTCCGACACAAGGGCGAAGAAGGAACATGGGTTTGGTTTTTAGGCAGTAGAAGTCTGACACTCCCCTTTGCTCTGCCCAAGAGCGGGGGGGGGGGGGGGGGGGGGGTATTCGATGATTTTCCACCCACCAAAAAAAAAAAAGACCTATTTCGTAATATTGTGGCTTTCAAAATGTTATGTTCTTAAAAACTTTAATCAACACAGTAGGAGAAAGTCTACCTTATGAAACTACGTTGTATTAAATAATCATTAATTATGAAACTAAATTGTATTAAATACCTAATCATTAATACAGGTACGTAATTAAACTGTATTTCAAAGTCAGGTAATTAGAAAACCACTTTGTTTTAAATTAAGAGCCTACTCATCCATTTTGCCCTATACAGTTACTTTTGTATCGAAATTGCTACGGTTTCAATTCTAATCCACCAAAATTACCAAAGTTGAAGCTACCAAAATATTAAATTGGTACGTTTGAATAGAAACTTCGGTAGAATATTAAGTGTAATACACATAATCGCGGCGTATCGCCTCATCGCACGGTCACAATGTGCGGCGCGCCTTCTCAATTCCCTGCCGTCGTAACGTCTAATTCCCGTCGACTTACACACATCAGCGTTTCCGATATCGTGTTGTACCCCCTTTATGCACAGAGTAGGAAAAGAATGAATACTGAACAAAAGTATTGATAACCGTCGTGGGTTTTTTCAAAATTTTTAATTTTGCTTTTTATTTTAAACTTTTTACTTTTATTTTTATTCCACCAATCAAACCTAAACCCATAACTGAAAACTGAATCAAAATCGGAGTTGTAGTTTTGGAGAAAAATGGCAACTTTGATTTGCACAAAAAATGTTTGCTGCAGCGCCCCCTGGTGAGTTGTCACCGTAACACCTATCTAAGAACATGCATCAATCATACCCGAATCCATAACTGAAAACTGCATCAAAATCGGACTAGTAGTTTTGGAGAAAAATGACAACATGTATTTGCACAAACAAACAAACATCCTCTCACCCCAAACGCATATACAGTCTCCGTTCCGTCGTGGGTAAAAAATGTTGGAGATCACTCTGTTCTGTTATCTGAATGATTTCCAACATTTGGTTGAACAGAATGGTTTCATTATCATTTTGTATTGCAAAAAGGCGCTGACGGATGAATTTACTGCCTTTTTTCAGAAATTTGGTCGAGAGATTGATTCTTATAAACATGAACATGTAACTAATCTAAACGCTCACTGGAACAAGTTTGAGATGAATCATGGTATTCTGCAAAAACTATACAAACAGTAGGTCACTTAAAATATCATTTACCTATATTTTAATTAAATTTCACGTTAATTCTCCGTAAAGATCTGATTGGCTGACAATATTGTGATTTCATTCTGACCACCTTTAACGAAAATTAGAATGATGCAGTCAATTCTCAACTTGGAAAGGGTTTCCTATTAAAACCTATTAAACTTTATGTATCCAAAAGCATCTGTTCTCACACACTACTCTGTGCATTCCTTTTTCCATTTACACGAAACCGCACAAATATTGCAAACTAAACGGGAGCCAGCACTATTTACAATTTGGCCGCTTCTCCCCTGGTTATGTCTGTCAGGGCCCATTCCACCCGTCGTTATGTTGTCCATGTTTATATTGGCCAGCCTACCTTCTTTTATTGGATGGCCAAACGCCTTATGGATGGTTAGTGTACCGAATTCCTGTTCTGCTGACTGGTCAGATTTTTATGTAGGCAAGGAATATTTTAAGTCAGTTCTGGTAATGGCGTTTTTTCTATGAATTTTAGAGTGAGTTTTAGGTGGTTCGTGAATTGATTTTATGGTTTAGTTAGATGGTTTCCAAAATAGTTAAGTAAACGATTTCAAATTATCGGCCCTGGCAATGCCAGAGTGTAATAACAAAGATTTACGATTTATTGATGTAAAGAACCAGTCATTTTTTTGTATTTTTTCTATGGAGCCAGCACGTTAAGCTATCTGAAACCTATTCTAATCCTGTAGCGATAAACTTCAAAATCTATTAAAGAAATTGGACCGATTGAAGTACAGTAGCTGTATGTTCTGGCGTCTGTACGTATACAAATACTTCATAAGGGAAAATACTTAATAGCATAAGAGCGCAAAGAAGCTACTCTACTAGTGAGAAATGTAATTTTGTTGTTTTATTAAGATGTTGAATTATTTTGGTCGATTGGTTTTCTAGTTATTGACTGTTTTGATTGGTTTTCTAGTTATTATCTGTTGCGATAACGAGTTATAGAGAAGTATTGAAGAAGAAGACATTCTGCGCCGACCCCAGACGAAGTTGGATAAGGTTCAGATGATGATGACAATGTGTATTTATATCAGAGCTTAGTGATTATGTTAAAGATTACATCAACACTATACTCAACTATATATATATATAAAAGGAGAACTGACTGACTGACATATCAACGTACAGCCGAAACTACTGGGGCTAGGAATGTGAAATTTTGCACACGGCTTCCTATTATAATGTAGGGGAGCACCAAGAAGGGGTTTTTGGAAATTTAACCTTTCAGGGGGTGAAAGGGGGGATGAAAGTTTGTATGGAAAATCGTCACTTTTGTAGTTGAACCGACATCCACGCGGGCGAAGCCGTGGGCAAAAGCTAGTACTTTATAAAAGCTTCAAAATGCAACCAACCATAATATAACCAAACTTGCCAGTATTTCTACAAACATATACAGACCCAACTTAACAACTAACAAATACTCGACAATACCCACATCCACATTATGCAGCATCGAAAGACATTTCGAGACAGACGTATATCGCCTAGAGAGTTCACGCTCTATTATCGGTTCGTAGAGATAGGGTAACTGTCCCCATTGTTGGCACTTACGACAGACGCTGCAGGTTTTAGGTTCCAACTAAGAGCTGTGTGAATAGAATTGCAGATTTTCTGGTCTAGAATTGAAATGTAAATGTTTGAGGCGATTGTTATTTTTATTAGAAGTTGTTTGTGTGGTAGGTAACTTTGAAAAATTGTGTGTGCTGTCGGAAATTATTCTTAAGCTAAGGAGTCGAAAATATATATTGTAAAGTTACTGCAATTTAAGATATAATAGCGTTTATTATAGAAAAGACACATGGTCTTTAAACTGTTTAAAATGAATTGTGATATACCATTTTTTTAAGCCTATATTGTTTCACTTCTGGGCAGACGTTTCCCCCATAGTCTTCCTCTCTACTCTCTGAATAAAGCAATATAAACAAATGAAATACCATTTTAATGTATTATTTTATTACACAAATGAAATGATTCTTTCAAAGAAAGCTTAAGTTAGTTAGATCTAACTAAAGAAGTAATGACCTATGTAATTGTGCAGTCTTTAACGACAACATAAATACCATCAGGAAATTTAACAACCAGCCATAAACGTAACCAATAAACAGTATATAATAAAGGTAAGTGAAAATCGATAATTAATTAATTACGTTTACAGGTAGTTGGCGCGCCCGTAGCACCTAGCGTAACTAGCGAGCAACAGCCGATTTCCCATGAGGTCCGCGTTCAACGTTGGACAAAGATCAAGCCGGTGTAGAAGCGATGACGATGGGTATTGTGTTTTCAGGGTGATGTGGAGGGCTAGAATCTGATACTACAAACATTCATTTAATTTTATTTTCAGCAATTTAAGGCCTATAGAAATACCTTACAGACTAACATAAAATTAAATATTATAAAACACAATTTGTGTTAGTAAGCCTCTAACTCAGCACTAATTACACATACATTCACCACACTCATTTAATTCCACCTCTAAGTAACTCTAAGTAATGGTAGTGAAGTATTTTTAAGATTTTTTAAAAGCTTTCTATCAATGAGCTTCTTCATATTTTGTGTGTCTTTGACTGGATATACCTGCTTCAGTTGTTGTTGACACAATACATTTGCACGGCTTCACAGAGGTTATTGAAAAGTAACATGCAACCGTAAGACACTTTCTTAATAACTTTTTACATAAAATACTATTTATTTTGACAATAATAAATGTAAATCATCTTTTCGTTCAGTATTTAGCATCAGTTAATTTTCTGCTCGAAGTCGACTGTCTTTTCCTCCACAGTATTCTTACTCTACGTCCAGTTACCGGCGGCGCACCCGCCATGTTATTTCGCCCATTAAGGCACCTGTCATGTGAGTTTACAATAAGTAAATAAGGACGTGCCGGCGACGCGACGGGGACGTTTACCCTAATATTGCGTCACTATTGGTGACAATATTGGTCGTTTTGTTTGCTGAAAAAATTAGTAGCTTCGTTATTGGTAGGGTGAATCTGTCGATGATTGGAAAATTGCTATGGGGTTGCCTGCGGTCAGGTTTTTTTAGTGGGATATCGGTATTTTGGCGTGCGATGTTTTAATCGGTTTGTTGTTTGGTTGTTACTGCGCATTGTTTATTTCTTTGTTGTATTTGTACTTCGTGCTAAGTATTGATAGATTACCGTTCTGCACCTAACAGTTTTTAGATTCGATTTCAGAATTCGTGGGTCTTACTTGTATGTCGTCAAAGGAAAAAAAAACAAAGAAACCAGTGTGGGAGATGTATTTTGCAGCGTTTTTCTTTTGGTTTTGGTCCTCATTTTTGAATAAACTGCATTCGTCCCCTTACTTCAAAACCCAACTAACTGCACAAAATGTAGTTTCGAGAAAATCGTGTTTTTAAAGGTTCGAATCGTAAAATTTCCATTAAAACACCTGATAATGAGGACTCTATTCTTATTGTATTATAAGTATTCGGTGGATGAGAAAATAGAACTTAACTCTCAAAACAAGTAGGGTAAATTAAGCAATGGCTTGATAAGTGCTGCAGATAAGTGTTTTTCCTGTAGACGCAATGTTTTCTTATCTTTTGAAGAATAGAGTTTGGGCAGCAGTTTTTTATAAATTCAATTAAACGAAATTTGTATGTTCACCTAATTGGTAATTGCTCAGTTATTAAATTGTTATTGTTCATATAACTTGAATTTTGTCAAAACCACTTAAACGGCGATTAAATGTTTTTCCTGACGTAAAACTTTGTTTACAGTTCAAAAACATTGCTTTAACTGACACTTATTGGGTTTTGCCTGTTCTTTATTTCAAAAATCTCCTGTTAAGTTACTTTAGCTAAAAGCTAAATCCAGAACGGAGTGTCGTATCGGAAAACGGGTTTTACCATTATGTAGATCTTGAAAAGGAGATTCTAACGTTATTTGTAACTCATTTTTGCCCATAAGTGACTTTAGTTGGTTTTCGCTTTAAGGGCACGCATTGGTTACGTACTCAATTGCTAATTTGATGTAAATGATGGAAATATTTGATTTATATGTACGCCACGTTTACCAAAACCATTGCTTCGTTGGTATTATACCATTCGTTATTCATGCATCATCTGCCTAACCTTTTCCAATTGTGGAGGTATCTTTTTTCAGTGTAACCGGATGCAGCTGAAAACCCATGGAGAGACTGCCTATTAGAGTTCCACAACCCAGTTAGTACTTGGTGATACGATACCCCTTTGAGGTACGCCAGACTTTCCAGCCACTGACTGTCTCTCGTCCATGGATCGCAATCGTGGCTAAATATGAAGATTCTGATAATATTTAGCCAGGAGCTTCTCCGTCTGCAATTCAACCAGGAAACAAAAAATACCCTCACAAACAATTCACCACGAAAAAACATTTCCAATAAATCTTTATATCAAACATCATTTCAATAAAAAACATTCACGCTTACATTCGCATAAAGGGTGCAAAATAAAAACAATAACGGCTCCGGTTTCCCGACGGACACATATACACCCCAATAATACTTTTTATCATATTTATTGACTGATAAATGGTAACGCTGTTTCAAGTGCATTTGTATGTATTTTTACTCTGTTGCCTGTTGTATTTTTTTGGGAATTATATTTTATGTTTACGGGCTATTTTAAGTTAAACGAAGGCTTCGAGCAAAGATAAAATACATTCTAATACGTGGTTAGCTGACGTGAATGAGCTTGTTTAACTTACTACTATTTTACTATATATTTTACATATTGTTATAAAAAAAGTAACGAATGAAAATGTTTCCGACGGCCGGCGCGGTGCTGGGCGGGTTTTTTCGTTTCGTATGATCGTTTACAGTGAGTAAGATGATATAAATAGTAAACGGGATAGTTAGAGAGCCTGCCTCAAAAAGTTAAAATGCAATGTCTATTTTTTTGGTATATTAATATAATAATTAGAAGTATGTAATGACAAATCAAAAAGCTGCAATGCCCGTCATCCATTTTAGATTTGATACTCATAAAATCATATCTTTTTCCTTGAATTATCTTTAAATATATTTTTTTAAAACCATCTCCTTAAGTTGCGATACATTACCAACAAACAACCGAACCATATCCATCTTTTACTCCTTTCTTTTCGAAAAAAAAATAGATTCTGTTTACACAAAAAACAGGTGCCTTTGAGTACAAAGCACTACTCGGCTTGATCCCCAGTGGCATTAGTAGATAACACATATCGTATGCGTATCGGGTGAAAGCATGGGGAATACAGATTTCCATCCTGTGGTGTTTTGCGACTCGAATTTCAAAGGGTTTTTTTTTCTAGTTTTCCGACGACACGACCTATTTCACGAATTATGGCAGTATCATGAGATGTAACATGAAGACAAACATAAAATTCATACATGAGAGTTATATCTATCTGTATTTTGTATCCAGATTTGCACTAAAATATTACACTAGATTTTAATTTTTCTGTGGTCCTTTGATGCTGAATTTGCCTCTTCTTCAATTGTTTAGGATTATTCGTATAGCTAAACGAATAACTCAATAGATATAGGAAACGGGTAGTTACTTTTAAGCCTTAATGAAAGAAACGTGGAAGGCTATCAAGCAGCTTTTTTGCCCAGTAACCCAACAGTACAGGTTAAATAAGAAAATTATCAACAAAAATATATGTATAGTAAGCATCAGAAGTAGCTTCATGAACATTTCGGAGTTTTAATTCTTTTATGTACAGGACTCTAGCTATTATTTTTAATGTTTCAGAAGATTATTCGTTAAAAAAAATCTTTTTTGCAAAAAAAACAACCGACTTCAAAAACACAAAAAAGAGAAAAATAAACTTCAGAAGAAAAATCAGCTTCTGAAGTCGGTGACATTTGTTTGTTTAATTTTATTTTTTTGCCACCGCATTCAGAAGCTGATTTTTCTTCTGAAGTTTATTTTTCTCTTTTTGGTGTTTTTGAAGTCGGTTGTTTTTTTTGCAAAAAAGATTTTTTTATTTTTTCATTTTTAGTTGTAATAGGTACCTACCTATATTATATCCTATACAAATATTTACTATGCATTTAACATTCAACTAAGAAACCTAACCTTCAAAATTCCCCTATTTTTGCTTTCAACTCTTAACCGTTGAGGAGTAGTATACCTTCCATTATCAGCTCATCAACATGAATAAAAGTGATGACTGCTAGATGCGAATACTTGAATAGCGCCAGAAAAAGCACGAAACATGTAATACGTGTCTATGAAATTCATATAACAACTAAAAAATGTGTATTGTACACATCTGCATACCCCCTCAGAGCATACAGGCGTGATGTTACGTCATGATAATGGTATATTCAATAAACATCCAAGCGATTCCAGCAACTACGACAGATTTGCCGTCTATTTTTGAAGAGTTCCATTGTATATCTCCGAAGATCAGCACCAGATCTTCACCAAAAAAAAATGGGACCACCTCAGGAGTATACTCTTTCAAATAAAAAAAGAATTTTGAGAATCGGTCCACAAACGGGGGAGAAATCAGGTAACATACATAAAAAAAAAAAAAAAACATACACACGAACATAGTAACCTCCTTTTTTGAAGTCGGTTAAAAATAGTCCTTATACTCCAATAACATTCAGTAACAAGTAATATCTAACAAGTTTTTATTAAAAAAACAGCTAAGAAACTTTGAGTAATGTTAATATACTTCTGATGTTGACTGTACGTGTTACTGTAGCCGGCACTATCTCACTGCTGGGTAAAGCCCTAATTATTTCTAGCTATTTCTTCTACCCAGCTCTAATGTTGACTCGAGGTTTTCTACGTGGTCTGCCGCATCATATCTTCTAACTGTTTCAGGGCTAAAAGAAGTGATTTTAATCAGGTGAGAATATTACTGCAACTTCGCAATATTGTATCATTTTTAATCAACTTATACTCCCTGAAGAACCATGTAAACTAAAAAAAAAGTTAATTTCAATTTGTTTTGGGCGGCGCACAATATTTCTTTCGGTAATTGGATAGGATGCGAGTGAGTAATAAAATTGTAATTAAAAATTAACTATTTTATACTAGTTGAGCCTCCCTGAGGGTGCATACTAAGTAGGCAGATAGAAGGCACGTTTGTTTACTAAACTACTATAAACTATTTGAATTTATACCGGTGTTACATCGCATTTTATTGGAGTCATAATGGAATTACGTCGAAGTGATGCGCTTATCTTTTATCAAAATGGATTCCAAGATGCAAATCATTTCTTTTAATGATTAAACATATTTTCTTTACACCTAAGTATTTGGGACAAACAAGCAGCGTAATTTAAATTCTTGGGGTATATCCTGATACTGTAAAAGTCGCTCCATATAAAATATAGGTTTTCAGCTTCATCCAGATAGACGAAACTGCCCCAACATAGTTGGGCTAAGGCTAGGCAGATGATAATGATCCTGGCACGATAATATAAGAGTTTGGGATTGGCCTAAGAAACTCTAGTTTGACCTGAAAATGGGTTTGTCCGGTTACATAATGTTGTTATCGAAGTATGAATATGTCCCTGGCCTAGTATTGCAAATTCATTTACCCTACTGACCAATTCCAAAACGACACCATGACGTCACCCATTCTACCATTAAACACCATAATTCAACTATCAAGTTATTAAACTAATAACACCAAAAAACTTAACCCTTTATTACTTACCGAAAACACGAACATATAATTACTAAAAACGCTAACTAAGTACTCACCCACACCCTGTATCATAAGCCCTAGAGCACATTATAATAACTTATTACAACATAATTTATTTTCCTGTCATTACCGGTGACAAGATTGCGTGACTGTCCGTCATAAGTTAGGCGTCATCTAGCCCTCGATCGGGCCGTCACTGTTAATTTCATTGGACATGGTGACAAAAATTCTGTTTACTTTTGCCTTTAAAATGACGGTATACGGTAATGACCGGTGATGATAAGTATGGTAATGAGTTTAATTAAGTGATTCGTGTGTAATGGGTTTTAGAGTGGATCCTGCTGCGTTTTTGTGTACGTTGGTTTGATTTTTAGGTGTGTAAGGAAAAATGATAATTTTCAAAAAATTATTGTGTCTTGCTAAAGAAAATAAGTCACCTATATAGCTTTTCTTGTAAAAAAGGCGACTTTCGTTTTTTGGCGGTTGATTTTCCGTCGGGTAATTTTATAAAGGTAATAATAAATTCTCATAAATTAATTGAGACAGTACTTTTCTAAAATCATTTCTAGTCAACGTGCTTAAATGCCAAACAATTGAAAGTTTTTAGAAAAATTAAAATCAAGAAGGAATATAATTATTTACTTCAATGTGAGTGTATGTAATATTAAATACTCAGTCTTTCCCAAACATTATCTTAAACTCACTCACATGATTAGGGTGTCCAAACGTTACTCTAGTACCGTCAAACCGGGACACGTATGTCGTAAAGCTGGTGATAAACGATTGGTCCAAACAAATCGGACAAGTCATCAATTGCAACACGTTATTGATATTGACGTGAGCAGGCGTGCTGTGTGGTCACCCTAGTGCACTATGTTTATTTTTTGTGTGGAAATATAAGGAAAAATTCGGCTATGTGAATGGTGAACACTAAAGTTATGAATAGTTGAAACCAAATACTATCAAAAATATATAATTGATTAATACTGCAATTATTTTTGGATTAGCATTGGATTTTAAAAAGGTTTCGAAATACTACATTATACCAATTTCATTTCAAGAGGTTTTTTGAATTAATGGCAAAATTAATAACTTAAAATCTATTTCACACATCAAATAAAATTACAAATGAAACACATGCCAAAAATCACAAACACAGATTCAAGACAGCGACAAAAATCCACCGCCAAACAAAGTAAAAATCCACCGCAGGCGAGACAACACCTGTATTACCATAACAAGACATGAAATTTGAATGTCCGCAAATCGAATAACCGTACCGCCGCCTCCCGGAATTAAGTTATCCACTTTTTGCAAGAAAAGACGGACACGTTAACATATGAATATGACAAATTGTCCGCCGGCGGTCAGCCGGACTATCCCGCGTCCGACAGAGTTTTACGGCACCCTAGGGACGAGAGGGGACCAACTTGAAAATTTTTCATTCCGGCCGACTAGCGACCAAAGAAAAACGGCCAGGTCACTCGTCAAAACTGTTACAATTTCTCAGAAACAATAATAGGATAAAAACGTGGTCCCCACTTTAACAGTGAAAAAGCCATTTTGGACGATGTCAATGTTATTTATTTGGACGCTACATGTCGCGAATTTTTATTTTATCATGGGATTTCAAGTTTTATTGGCGGTTCTGGAAGCTGAGTTGGGAGCACCTGCTCCGAAGAAGTTAGTTTGTTTTGTTATTTTTAACTTTTGTAGTGTAAAAATAAATATACTACTGTGTGTATTCAAAGTACCAAACTTCATGATTGAAGATTTATTTGCAGTATGCGTACTTTGTAGAAATAATTCGTAGAATGTAAAGATTACTTAAGTGATCAGTTCAATCAAAGTATAAAATAATCGATGATTGATTATATATTTACATGTTTATGTACAGTACATTCATAAGACGGACAGACGGTGAGCTGTGAGACCCTGGCTCCAGAGCAAGGTAAGAGTTCCTATATTTCAGGAACCAAAGTCAAAACAATATTCTCTAATTGACGTTCAGAAAAAGGTCTAAGTATAAATAAAAAACATAAATACAAACTTACACTACATACCGCCACACGTACTACGTAACATTATAATGAAAGTCCTGATTTGTGAGTTTGCGGCGACAGAGTAATTCCCAAATGGAATCAGGAAGAGTGCAGCCTCAACCGTGGACCGAATTGCAAATACGCATATGTCGCCGACTTTATTTTATCCTTTCGAGTAGTTCGTGTATTGAGGGATAAATATTATAGATGTATGTGGATGTGGATGATGGGTCTCTTTGAGAGAAAAATGTTGAATCTAATGGAAATAAAAGGTTTTCCTAATGCAGTGTCTGGTACCGGATTCTTTTAACGTAAACCTGTATATTGCATTTTTTAGGAACCAAATTAGTAATAATGTTGTCAGTGCATTTAGTAAAATACAAATGTGAATATTCCTATGAGGGTGTCATGTTCGCTATGTGAACAACCCATCTCTTTTACAAAAAGATTAAAATAAAAATTGAATAATAGAATTATTTAAAATATACAAAATAATAACATCAAAGTATTAACAGTAAAGAGAAGAAATAAAAGAAAAACAAATTTTATAAAACTGCTACGACAAACACTACATGCTACGCCGAGGTCTACGAGTTCTACAAGGTTTACGAAATATTTAATTCAGTGTCTGTAGTATGGTGTGTAGTGTTTAAGCGTTACTGTAACGTCATCGTCGTCGTCGATAGAGCGTGAGGAAACGCTAAAAAAAAAAACTGCTAGCCTTTTACCAACGAGGTTGGGATCAGCTTCATGTCTCATTGGATGCAGCTGAATGCTGACTACATAATATAAATATTTTACAGATTTTTAGCAGTTTTAAATTCTCATAATAAGATAAAATTATAGGTTCTCGTTATGTGCTACCTCAAAATAACCTACACAAAATTAAACCCACATTAATTAGCAACAAAACTAAACAAGTTTCATCGCCACCGCTCCCTCAAATGCACAGCCAGTGAAAGTTTTCGCCCAGTTCAAAATAACGAACTCAATCCTACATGGCATGAGCAGAGTTGATCGAGCTCCCAATATAAATGTAAATACAGAAACGCGGGTGAAATATGACGGTTATAATTGCTTTATTGTACTGAGAACTCGACACTGTGGCCATATGCTAATTTTACGTAAGTTTCAGAGTAACTCTGCATGTATTATAAGTTGGTTGTATGTGTGTGTAACTGTTGTGGTTTTGGAACATGTCACCACTTAATGCAGTTTAAGTTTGGTGTCTGATTAGGGTTTTCACATTTTTGCTCAATGCTTCAAAAGTTTATTTTTTATTTTTGGGAGATCAAAGTGATGCAGCAAACTCCGAAATGCTGACTTGGGAGGTTGCTTACTGGAAAAAGGAGAAAAATAAATACATACATTATGGTTACTAACAACGCCCTCCAATAAAATGAAATATAAAAGTTGACTTCTCTGTAAATAGTTATACGTGGTCATACATAAAAGTGTATAATTATGCATGTCGAATTGAGAACCTCCTCCTTTTTTTTGTCGGTTGAAATGGTAACAGTATAGATCAAATTATCTTGGAAATTGTAAATAACGTTAACACATTGGATCGGATTTTTTGGCTCTCAAACTTCGTTGCTTTGCTAACGCGCCTGTTAGCGCCAATACTTAGGCGAAAAAATATGGCGAATTTTAATCTAATTGGTTTAAATTCTTTACCCTTCAAACGCCGAACTATCAAAGCATCATAAAAATGTGCTTTTTCTAACACCAAACTCGTAAACAATATAAAACACGAAATCCTCCAACAAAAACAAGAATATCCCACTACTATTCGCTTCATAAATATTCAGAAGTAACAGTAGACGGCTCATTTAGTATCCGGCCCCTGTTTTTTGTGATATTGGCTAATCCACCAGAGGGTTGTTAGGATCAACTTGTTACAAGATGTAGATCGATATACCCGTTAATGGACCGGACTTTTTTATTAATTACAAGGAAAATTTTGCCGGTAAAAGCTTTTCGAGTTTTTTGTTTATTTTTTCAGGATGTATTTTTTTGAGTCTGTGCTTGAATTAAGAATAGGCGATAATGGGAAACTGAGGCACGGGAGATATCCCGTCGGGGCTGCGGGTTGTTCACAAGAGATACCGCGGCCTCGACATAAAGGGCTAAGAAGGAACATGGGTGGTTTTTAGTCAGCAGAAGTCTGACACTCCCTTTCGCTCTGCCCAAGAGCGGGAGGGGTTATTTAATGATTCCCTAAACACCAAAAAAAAGGGTGCGGGAGATATCTACTATCGATATGTCCCGTTTATTTTAAAAGTAATAGTAGGTAACATATCCTAAAAATATTTGTCTTTTCCTCAGGGAAAGTTTTGTCAAGATCACATTTTACGCATGAAGTTATACAGGCTATCTTATATAATTTGAAGTTGAAGAAATTTACCATCAATTAATTAAAAATATTGAAATATATATGTGGAAATTCGCCGAAGAACCAGGGTCACCGACAGCTCGCAGAATATGCAAGTTGAAGTGGCAATGGGCAGGCCACATCGCTCGAAGAACAGACAATCGATGGGGAAGAAAGGTACTCGAGTGGCGACCACGAACCGGAAGACGCAGCGTTGGTAGGCCTCCCACCAGGTGGACCGACGACATCGTGAGAGTCGTGGGCAACCGGTGGATGCAAACGGCAGGCTGCCGATCTTTATGGCGTTCTATGGGGAGGCCTTTGTCCAGCAGTGGACGTCTAATGGCTGATGATGATGATGATGTTAAAAATATTGACTGTTAAGAAAATAAGTCTCGGGGGAAAAATTTTACAATCACATGATAGCCTTGATTTTATCCATATTCATTTGGAGTCGGCGCAGCATGTATTCTTCTTCCATACTTCTCTCATTACTTGTCATCTCATCAGACATCTTCTTTCTTGCCATAATTATCATCCTTCACCCAGTCTATCCTTACTTCCTTCTTCTACTCTTATCCATACACATTTATACTCAAAACTTTTCTTACGATATTTTCCTCATTCCTTCGCATCGCCCACGATAACAAACACATTTTATTATGTACAGTTTTAGATCTATAAAAAAAATAGGCATAAATTGTAGAGATTTTACTTAAGATGACACAATGTGTAATCGTATCCGCTAAAACCGCCATTGGGTCCTATCAGAATACCAGCGCTGTGACATTTGTCATAAATGTTACAGCACCATGCTGAGATAGTGGCCTTTTGGTTTCGCACGGGACTAATTCAAATTTAATATGTATATATAATTACAATTATGTCCAAGTTTTAAGTGTTTCTCATGTTTCCTTTGTCAATTTGTTTTGTCCTGTTGTGAAACCAAAAAATACTTTTTCTTTTCTTTCTGTCTTTCTAAAAGCGATCTCTTAAATACAACCTTAACAAGTCTTCCTGTATCAACCTGCTAAGAATACACAAAGCCTTACATACCTTCATCCTGCGTACATAACACAGGTCTAACACAATAAATCACACTGTCTGTCCGTTACACGACGTATTGGGAATTGATCAAGAGTTAAGTCACGATTGTTGCATGGACGGATCATTCCTCAGGGATTCATTATATCGGGATGCCGCGACTGATTGCCGGTTGTATCTACAGATGGATGTAGGAATTGAATCGTAGAAACAAGAATACCTTTATATTACAGACTTTAGTGGGGACTATGCTGTTTAGCAGTGCGGTTTGTGCGGTGCGTTTTTCCATTCATCTTTCCACACGGATTTAAAATTCCAGCTCATTTTCTTTAATCGTCATCATTTGTATTCATCACTCGATAATACTACGCCGAGGTTGACCAACATCAATTGTAAATCTGCTTAAAACTTTAGCGTAATATCAATTTGCTTGCATGGGGACACCCTAAAAAACACATTAGAAACTATAGTATAGTAGTATAGTTTACAATTTTTTTTTTTATGGATTGATATTTATAGGAAAATTTGTGACTGATTTACCATTCGTAATAGACATATAAACGGAACACATAATACCCATTTACGCACTCGAACATAGGCATACATCAACATGTCATCATCATCATCCACAGCCCCAACTCACCTACTGCTATGTCTCACTTTTCTGGAGCCAAACTCCACGTTCCTGTAAAACATATTTACATCAACATGTAAATATATTTTATTCGTCAAGATTACAACACACATCAAACCCGGACTCAAAATAGCCGAAACATAAAATGAACTTGATTTACTAACACGAAACACAAAGCGACACTTGTGCGACCAATTACCATAAAATATCAAAATGTTGCAATCATAAACAAAAATAGTTTAGGAGTCGCTTATAATAAGTTATATAATCAAGTATCTTTTGTAAAGGATAATGATTTTGATAGTAGGGGCGTTTGCGATATAATTTATTCAGCACAGCGGGTGATTCTAGTTCTGTGCAAATTGGGTAACATGTGGGCCCAAGTAATCGATAGCTTTTTTGATGTGGTGTTGGATTTTGAGAGATCGGATTTTTTTGCAGTTACTGTGCAAATTCTTCTGTGTTGTCTATTGGTCGTTAAATTTGAAAAAGTAAGGACTCAGACTAGCACATATTGGAAGAATAAAAGTGTCTAACAACTTAAAATATATTTTGTTAAAGAAATAGAAACCCCATGTTAGCCAAATAAAATTGATTCATTTTGATTGTGTTTTTTGCATTCGATTTTGGCGGTTTGATACTCCAGTCGTGTCGGACTACGAGTGTAAAGGAACAGAAAGTTTAACCTCCTTACCACCACCCTCTGTTCACCTGTGCCTGCGCACTCACTTGTGCAAATATTTCCCGCCCCAATGGTAGAATGCTGCTAAGATTGACCACCGTGACCAAAAAGGACTCTAAACATATAATAAATTGGTGCTGATTTTGAGTTGGATAAGACAAATATGGTAAATAGAACGTGCAATACTCTAATGGAAAGATGCAAGCTGCAATTTGAAAAATCTAACTGAGTTACCGTAATGAACAACTAGAAGAAAGAAAGAAAAGAAAGAAAAAATACTCCTAGTACAATTACTAATACCTAACAGATTTGATAAACCCAGTAAAGTGATTGCATGGGTTAAATTGGTATGATTATTATTTAGCAAAATCTAGTAGTGGAGTGATATTCTTTAAATCAAAATATAATTAGATAGAGTAGAACACAACTTTCTTAATACAGATAGCGCGGAACATGCATTGCGGGACTTTGTAAAAGCAGAGAGAGAAAGAGTGACGAGAGAGTGCAACTTTGATGTTAGTTCAGTGAGTACATGGTATCTCATACTAAAATACGATTCAATTCTTATTGCAGTCTCTAACAATATCGTCGCTGGTCTACGGGCACGAAACTGAGCGACGGCGGCAGCGGGGCGACGCGACGCGACGGCGATGTAAACAAAAGCATTGCACAGTATAGTGACGGGCACGAAACGGGCGATGGCGGAGTGGGGCGATCGAGCGATGCTCCACCGACGGCGACGTGAACAAAAGAGTTTGGTTTTGTCGCTTGCGCGGGTACTACAGTCTTTTTCACTCCTCTTGCTCAAAAAGAACGTTATAATAGCATACCAGAGCGGGCCTAAAATTGCATATATTGCCCTAGGGCTAAAAGTAAATCTCGTACGGCAACTTGTTCAGCCAGCTGGTGCGTGATTTAGTTTCAAGTAAAAAAATGTTTTATTTTTAAAAATGGAACTAAACGCGCTGAATGCCGAACTCTTTGGTAGAATGTGTGCGTTGCATTGCAGCTACAGAAGAAATAAAAAACAGGCATTGGCGCGAAATTTTTGGAATTGTATTATTAAATTGAATTTAATTTTTAATAAAATAAACTCATATTGAACATGGTTATTTTATTTTCTCGCAATCGTAGTGAAAAGTACAGTGTAACACACGGCGCTAAAATCCCATTATAACTCGGTTCCTATTTACTACCTCGCTAAAGCTCGGTAGTAAAACTACCTCGTATATAATGGGTAATTTTAGGCCCTTGTATTACAATGTACTATTATTTTACGGTTTGTTTCGTGCCCGCATGAGATATCGCCGCCTCATCGCGTCACATCGCGTCGCCTCGCTGCCGTCATCGCTCGGCCACCGCAACTTTCGTGTCTGCAGACTAATGCTGTCATTCAACAAAATGCTTCGTCAATATTGTTTTTTCTTTCACATTATTTTTTGACAGTTCCTTGCTGACATCGAGAACACAATATTATTATAAGTAGCTACTATAATCATCCTCACATCATGAATAACTAAAGAGCAACATACATCAACGAGCTAAGTACGTAATGCATCGAGATATAAGCGTATAATGGAATTTATCAAAAATCGAAGGGGTGTGCCGTTGCGTCATCTTCCCCTAATTTGGTTTTTATTTTATTTCAACCCCTAAGGGCAGTGCGTGGAATTAGCGATACCATATGCGCTCCTACTTGTGTTACACTTGGTCGTCGACTGTTCATTTTGGTGCGCGTTTTGATAGTGGGGCTTTGTTGTGTATTTTTTTTGGTCTGTACAAAGATGAAATTGTTGATTTTAGTCCTGCTAGATTTATTTACGAATTACAATTTTTTTTTGTATCTTTCTTCTTTTACATCTTTAGGATTATACTTTAGGATCCAGTCTGACAGAATTAATGCGTTTTACATGAAGCTACTACGAATCTGACCTTTACAAACCAGTTCGGTAATATGATACCCCTTGGTAAAGCTGGTTGCAGACTTTCAGGCTTTTGACTGTCCCCAACGATTATTATCAAAGATTTGCAAAAAATACCAACGGCTTTACGAGCTTTCTAATTAGCACAATACCAGCTAGAAGCTTAAAATTATGTTCTCTTAAATGGCAGTTCAAATTATTTCCTTTATTCTTGGCTAGCTAATAAAACTCCGAACTAAAATTACTTTTCTCACTCCCGACTAGTTATTCCTTAACACCAAACACAGCATAAGGGTGCACTACAACTAGCGTAATCCGAGCCAGTAACATGTGCGCGGGGCTTTAAATTTTGATCTAATACCGATTACGGGCACGCACCACTCGTGGGGGTATTACATGAGAAAAATTGGTACGGATTAGATGTGGACTGGAGTGGTTGTGGTATGGGTAATTAAGGGTGTCTTTTGTATCAACTTACTTAGTTTGTAGATGTGCTTGTTTAGGGGTGGGTCAAAGTAATCGGTCAAAAGATTGCAATGTTTTGATGGCAGACTTTATTTTGGTGTTACTCATAGTTAAAATTGTGCGATGCATTGAAATTTTTCGGTAATCAAACCAAATCATGTTATTACATCTAAGGCAAATAAAGCCCATCGATTAAGTACACAAAATAATATTTTACAACAATGACAAACATACATGTTAAGAACCATAAAGTATAACTATTAATATTATACCTACACATTACGTAATTTTTTTGGTGCTGTTGTCGTTGTCGAATTGTGCAATGCGCAGACTACTGCTCCTTCTATATTTGTTGCAGATTTTATTTTTCTGAATAGAATAATCACAGTGAACATATAATTTTAATTTTGTGTGACAACCAACATTGCAGTTAGAATGGACTAACTGTGATGTTTGGGTAATGCAAAAAAAAATAACAACAAACATCTGCCCCAAAAAAAACCGTAAATCGCTCTTCTTGTTACCATAATCCTATATTTAACATCGAAACACAATAAAGAGCAGTTTGCATATGAATATCCTTATCTCCACCATTATTTACATGCAAACAGAACATCATTACAACTTTTTAAAGGCGCTCACACACGTATCAGCATCACTTGATCACTACAAACACAACACATTAAAGACACGAGACGCGTTTAATCTATAATGCGCCTTATCGCAATATTTTCCATTTCCTGGAAAAACTGGGAGCGTCGGGCATCGTCAGGGGAAATAAGGAAGGCTGAGTTTCACTTTGTTGCCTTTTTTTCTTTTCCGGGGAAATTTTTCGTGTTTCGCTCTTCGTTTACACTTACAACAGTAACCGGTGTTTCGCGATTGTTACCTGCATTTGGAGCTGTTGAATTAAATATCGCGGGGCAAAGGGTGTAGCGTCTGGATTTGCGTTCGGAGTTTGCTGCAACAATGAGAACGGTTCTTTGTGTTTAAGTTGGACGACGGATGTGATTGCTTGTTGTAATTGAGTATTGTAGGTTTTTGAATGTTGATTGATGTTGTTTGTTTGAGTTACAGGAATGTTTTTTGAAATGAAAAGTTCATGCATAGGTACCTACAAGTTGCTTAGAAAAATAGAGAGGAGGTTGTTGGCCGAATTTAATTCAATTTAAGTTACAGTTTAATTGATAATGAACTCTACTATCTACTTCTTTTAAAATCGATGGTAATCAGTACTTTATTGGGTGATTTTAGTATGCGCCCACATCAGATTTTAAGATCCTCAGAAGTTTAGATGTTTGGGTACTTTGAATGACGGTTTAGATTCTACTATGATAATGGGTGGAAACTGTAGTTTCCACCCATTATCATAATCTAGTGGTGAATCAGAACTAAATATGAATTACTGTAGTAATTCATATTTAGTTCTGATTCACCACTAGATTAAAAACAGTTGTAAACTGTTTCCAACTTAATACCGACCGTCATCATTGTCATTCTTTTGCCCTTATCCAATCCTCTTTAACATCTGAAATTAAAAACTCATCAATTTACTCTACCAACAAACATAAAAGTAAATAACGAAACCGTAATGCATCCATTTACACCACAAGAACAAGCTCCACTCAAAATGTTCTCAACTAAAAACCTATTAAACCATCATCAATAATATCCTCCTCGACAAATACCTGTACTTTCTCAGACAAGCACTCAGGTATCGGTGTCGGTAATTAGTTAATGTTCCCTCTCATCTCCTATAATTTATTGAGACGGAGCGATATCTCCCGGTAATAACTTCCCCCCATCTAGTCGCTGCGGGAATTGACGGCGGCGAAAAACTCAACCAAAATATTAATGCACCAGTTCTATGGTAAGTATTGGCGCGATATTATATTTGGATCGGTTATTCTTGATCCGTTGAAGGTTTATGTTTTGACGCGACAGTTTTCATTTTCAGTGCCACCGCCGCCGTCGGTGCAACAGGCGCTAGGCGGTAGTATAAAAGTATCGACTACTAGGTATGCCCTCGACAAAATACGTTATCGAATAAAAAAACGATGTTTACCTAGTCTTAATTTGCAAAAAAACTTTTTAACAAAAAATAAAACCGACTTTAAAAAAAAAAACAAAAAAGTGCAAAATAAACTTTAGAAGAAAAATCAGTTTCTGTAGTCGGTTGCAAAAAAATGAAATCAAACAAACAAAAGTCACCGACTTCAGAAACTAATTTTTCTTTTAAAGTTTATTTTGCACTTTTTTGTTTTTTAAAGTCGGTTTTATTTTTTGTTAAAAAGTTTTTATTTTTCACTTTTTAGTGGTTCACATGTTCATGGGTCAATGTGGACAGTGTAGTTTTTTTTTTTGTTGATTTTTCAAAAACCGCTTGTCCGATTTCGATAAAAAAATTATGGGACCATTTGGACCCTTTCCAACAAAAAAAGAATTTTTCAAATCGGTTTGCAAGTGACGGAGTTATGCCCGAACAAACATAAAAAAAAATACAAACATCCGAATTGAGAACCTCCTTCTTTTTTTAGAAGTCGGTTAAAAAGTCCTTCTATTTACAAAAGAAAAGTATTTTCTTTCGATGGTTCCAATAACTGACTTATGAAGTTTGTTTCTTACCAGGAAGTTCCAAAAATTAGGGTCATCATAATTATTCTTTTACCCCTATCCCAATTCGGGATCGGCGCGACGTGTCTTCTTCTTTCAAAACTCTTCCATAACTTCTGTGCAAAACTAAATGAAAATATACTAGCTAGTAAAAAGTTGTTTCATAAAACAACTTATCATAACATAACTAACAGTTACATATAATTGCCACTAGATTTCTTGAATTATAAGAAACTGCCAAGTATCAAGACCTCTCAATCCCCATCGCACACAATGGCTTCAATAATCTCACCGTAGGATTAATCAGGGATTGTTCTGTTCCCACTTCGCGTTGAAAAATTGTCACCATCAGCGCGTCGGAGGCTCGTCTGTAATAACTCGATGATGCATCGCCGTACCTCGGTTCATTTGTTGCCTGCTTTTGTTTTAGTATTTCTGGTACTTTTGTCTAATATTGAAGCTATTTGTTGAAAAGTGGAGACTTTTTTTTGTTTGTTTATTGCTGATGATACTTATACAGGCTGTAGCATAATAAACGCAATACCTCTTGTATAGTATTTTGAATTATGATACTGTACATTTACAAGTTTTGTTTTATGGCTTAAAGCCATTTTTTATAGCCAGCCAAATTTTATAACTTTTTTTTTAATTGACCTTACCGTTTTATACGAATGTCAAGAACTCGTGGAACAAAAGTTGTTCAGTTTTATGGTCCAAAAGACCATACTGACTATATCGTGCGTTTATTATGTTACACCTTGTGTAAGAGGAGTATTCGGATTGAAAGACACAATCATGTTTGATAAAACACGATGTTTTTTTTTTTTACTTTATCACCTTTAGTACCGTTATTTTGACCTTTCATTTTCAGTTGCTTTTAAGTAACTGGTACTATAAAATGAAAGCCGAAGAAACTGCAGTCTCAATCGGTAGAGCATGAAGACTCTCTAGTCATTTCGGGCTCGCTGTTTACCATTATACCTTAAGCTGGTATTTTATTAACACATAGATATTGCAGTTTATAGATCCTTTTTTCTATTCTAACCAACCCACATATCTCCAGATATAAAACAATCTACGCCACATTTCATTACATTACGGAACTTTCTGGATCATACTTTTCCCATAACAAGTTCTCGCGAGCCGTGATTGGCTGGAACCCCTGGGGGTTTGAACTTCGTCAGCAAATGAGCAGTGAGCTAACACGATCATAATTTATAAGACAACCAGTATTATTTATCGTTTGTGTTATGGTTGATGAATTTGGGAAATGTGAGCGGAAAAATTAGGTGAGCAAGGTATGTGTTTGTGGGATTTTTCTGACATGCATTTCAGGCGAGTCGTTGAATAATAATATGTTGAGCCTGTAAATAATATCGTTCTAAGTTTAAATTGCAGGATAAATGGGCGAGTTTTCAGGAACAGAAGATCTTTAAACAAAAATGTGTAAAATGATATCATAATTCTTCTGTCCTTTTCGGAATTTATTGGTGTCTGTGCCATCTTCTTCCAAACTTCTTATTGCTGGTCATCTCGGTAGTCACCTCCTTTCTAGCCATATTGTCCTTGACATCAACAACATTCATTTATTTTTTCTTATTGATATTGTTTGTATTTTTGTGAAAGAATAATAAAATTCTTAAAAAAATATTACATTATTTTGCACAAAACACATGCTTGGTCAAAACCCTATGAAACAACTTTCAAAAGTTTTTAGAAAACGATTGTTTATTTTTACTCCACCATTTTCACTCACAGCCTCCATTTCCGCGGTCGACTAACAAAAACATCATGCTCCCTTGCTGTACGTTACAGAAATAAATAAGTACCTACCTACCTACCCACTACCGTACGTTTCCGCGTGAAGAAGATGTATGGTCTGGCAAGGGAATACAATTCCGTAGCAAAGGTCGCTCCCGTTAGTATAAATGTAAGTAAATTTGAATAAAACATGGCCGGGCCGCGGTTTTAGAATGTTTTTCATGTGTTTTTTTTTTTCAGTATGTTGTTGGTTTTGCTTACATGGGATTTGGTTGTTTGAGTTTCAGTGTTGCAAGTTACAGATGAATTTTCTATTGAATATTTTTGTGCTGCAAGTTGCAGACGACTATTCTATTGAATATTTTTGTGCAGATCCTCGCCTTATATGACAAGGAATAACTGTCGAAATGTTGGTGTACTGTAAAGGTACAGTCACGAGCAAAGATATATAAATACTTAACAAAATACAAGAGCTATTTTCTTGTGAAATAACGGTTTGTTCATGGCTTCCAAAAAGTTATGTTCGAAAACAGAAAACGCTATTCAACACAGTAACAGAAAATCACTTTTGAGATAGTTTTGTGTATACACGATGGTGCTCGAGACACCTCTGCTTTACGAGGTTCCTTGCCTTTTTTTTTTTTTTTGGTGGGTGGAAAATCATCGAATAACCCCCCCCGCTCTTGGGCAGAGCGAAGGGGAGTGTCAGACTTCTACTGACTAAAAACCAAACCCATGTTCCTTCTTCTTCGCCCTTGTGTCGGAGCCGCGGTAACCTTTCGATATCCATAGCCTAGACATACCTTTCAGGGCTTATTTGGGAAAACTATGAGTGACGGATTGTTAAATATATACCCAGATAATAACTGGGATGTAAATCTTTTGGTCTTCGTCGCAATCAGGTAAGAAAGGCAGTGAAATAAGGTTTTAAGGTTCAGTGAAATATACCCATTATTAATATTGCAGATTACATTGTGATAACTACTAAAATACTATTATTAGAAAAGGATCGTGACTAAAAGTCATAGAAATATTCAAACTAGATGAGATAAGAAGCCCACACACCCTTTCACTAATATTAATGACTACTTACGGTAGAGATAGCAAAATAAAATACAAAGTAAGAACTGTCAAGTTTAAAAAAAAATACGGAAAATGGGTGGGCTGTGGTAGACACCAAACTATGTTCCACCTTCTATCCTGTCCTTTTAGCCCAAAAACATGTACCCGAATTGACGTTTGCGCAGTCATCGAAAATGTGGAGGAAATGACGTTGTTCTGGACTAACAACATATTTTAAAAACATGTTGATTGGGTTGGTTAGTTTTATTATTACATTTAATTAAATTAAATGAAATTCATTCATGCATGCATTCATTCAAAGCTTGTTTGCTGCAGTGTTACTTTGTATAAGTTTTCGTAAATGCCATTACCAAACTATTTTTAAACATTTTCGTGAAATACGTTCATTATACAAATAATGACTGATAAAATTATTTCACGAAAATAACCAAACAAGACAAAGGCAAAATTCTTTTGATACGCATCAAAAATCTTTCATCGCATTTTTCTGCCAACCGTACCGCTGAAACTAAACATCAATAAATAACGTTGACATCACATTAACAAGGGAAGGGTTAAGTTAATACTGTTGTAATCACACACAGGCATACTTGACTTTATATAAATTAATACCACACATTAATTTCGTTGGCTTTTTAATTATATTACCGTGTTGGGCTGTGGTCTTGTAAGGGAGCATTTTTCATGATAAGTGGATCAGAAGCATCGTTACTTGAAACATTGATGAAGAGAGTTGAGGTAACATGATTTTAGAAAAAGTTTTGTTAAATGCCTTCTTTTCTTCTATGCCATGGAGTGCCAAATAAATTGGTTGGTTTATCTGATGGTAACTTCATCACATGTTGGTGAGCTGCCGATGGTGGTGGCTGCCGTCGATAGACGTCTGCAGAACCACAGCTACCACAGTCGAGGGTGTAGCCAAAAGCCTCACTTTAATATTAATATTTGAAGCTATCGTTACTCCTAAAATAATAATTGTTTTCTAGTGTTCAGAATTATTTAATTTAACTATTGTGAGTTGTCTGGCTTGATTTATTTTTATACCTAAAAACATTTGTACGCTCTCCGGCATAACATAGCGCACTCATTATTACCTACATAATTATATACCACCATTATTGTACCTATGTTAAACGAATGAATAAATGACTTATGACTCCTTGGAAAGACCTCAGACTACAACTTACTTTATGTATGTTTTTCTTTTTCAGGTGGTAAGCGCCCAAACTGGTATCAGAGTTTTTATGCCGCCCATATGGGCCTTCTGACTGGGCTTAACATGCCATCGAGAAGTAAGCTGGTTACCTCCACGAAATTATTTATAATACGCAAATAAATCTAAAAAATCTGTGGTGCGTGTCTTGGATTCTAACTTGAGACTTTGACTTGAAAGTCGGTCACACCACTACGTTATCACTGCTTGTTTTGTACTGACCATGGACGATATAAAACCATAGAACGTAGATATAAATGATCTAGAAGATGCACCTAGAGAAAAAGGGCACCGACCAAAACCAAGCAGAACCAAAACACAGCATAATATTTTTGTAGACAACACCAAATCACATTTATTTGCATTTGTATACAACTTAATAAAAACTCTTGTTCGTCACAAATCATATTTAAGACAAATGCTTATTATACAGTAGATTTCGTCGTCAAAAGGGGGAACCTTGACAACCCAACGTCGCTTACCGAAAAGGGTGTTAAAACAAATGTCGTATGTTTATGGGATTTTCGTGTTATGTTAATGTATTCTGTACCTTTTTGTTAGTCGTGTATTATAATAATATGTTGTTTTTTACTTTAATTTTAATATAGGTATTTATCTACGTGGAGAATCCGTACGCAAAATACGTGCTTTAGACGTGGAGTTACAGACACAGACTGATATGTAAAATGAGTTCTAAAATAATGTTTTAAAGGTTTTGGTTTGAGCAGCCATAAAGAGCGGAAAGCTTCAGAAGTGGCTTCGTAGAAGATGACAGGACAAGCTGGACCAAAAGAAAACGATCGGAAGACTTGGAAGTCACGAGGAGAGGATTTTTCGTAGCAGTCGGATGAAGCAGGCTAACAGTAACAATAAATATTTTGGTCCTTTCGTCCCAACGTCACAAGTAGGTATCTGAAACTGAGAGACAATACAGTTATGGTAACAGCTCTGGTTGCGCTTTATAATTTATAGTCAGGCATGTGATTTTACTAGGAATTTACAAATTCTAGAGGTTATACGCACCAATATCTTTACCTCAATCAAAGTATCTAACGGGTTATTTAAAATATTGTATAAGTCTATGCTTATCAATATTTCGGTAACTTTTATCAAACCATCAAACTACATTACAAACCAGAAACCAAAAAAATAAATCAATTAACTCTTGTTAATAACAAACGCAGCAACAATACAATAATCAATAAAGAGCAGTAAATCGCACAATAGTTAAACTGATATACGTGCGGTCCCCAGCTAAACTAAGCTAACCCGATCAGGCATAATTTGTGACCAATTAGAATAATGGCGCGTGTGCCGTGATGTATGCAGACGTCACTGGAATAGGGACAGGCGTGGAGTGGATTGCTGAGCACAATTTTTTTTTAATTGAAAGTTGGTGAAACATTATCATAAGGTAAAGCTAAGGTATGACAAAATAATAATCTTTGTAATACTGTTATTGTACAAAATAACGTAATTTTGTCCAAAATAAAAATATTCATATTCGATACTTTAACACTTTTCGATGTTCGACTCGTCGCATGACCTGTGCATGTCTTTAAAACTAGAAATCTTGCTCAAAACACAGCGAATTAGACAAGGTACATTTAATTTCAGGAAAATGAGAATTACAAGGAGGCCTTTGCTAAAAATAGATGTGCTTACATACGTTAAAAATTGAAATAGATTGCGGATTCAAAACTTATGTATACTCTCTCGAACCACAATAGATTTATTTATCATACTTTTTCCGAATTCAGAATTAATATTAAAGTCTTTAACAATTATTTTTAAACTTTCAATTCGACTCCACCTTTTTTTTTTGGTGGTTGGAAAATCATCGAATAACCCCCCCCCCCCCCCCTCGCTCTTGGGCAGAGCGAAGGGGAGTGTCAGACTTCTACTGACTAAAAACCAAACCCATGTTCCTTCTTCGCCCTTGTGTCGGAGCCGCGTTATCCTTTCGATAATCCCGACGGATTCGACTCCACCTCACTTTCTGTTCTGTAATAAATGTTTGGGGCAACGTTTGTCCAGTGGCAGAACGTCAATGTCGCCGATTGTACCCACTAGTTATGTATTTACGCTGTGGTTGACTATAAGGGATAAGTCCGAGCTATTTCTATTTTCATACATTATTGTGTATGGACAGTTTAATGCATATGGTCATACACAATGTCAGAAGGTTATCTAAAATTATTGATAACAGATTCTAAGTTTTTTAAGTCGACCACGAGTCTAGTTTTCGCGTCGAGGCGGTTTAGAAACTCTGACATTAGGGTGTGTGAAATGAAATGCATTTTCTTTTGAAAATACTTTTCTGACTTATTAAGTCGGTGACGATATCTTTCCGAGTGATGGTGAATGACACACGAGTGGTGGCTGAGTGGTGGTGAGTGGTGGTGGTGGACACTGACATGCAAAAAACGTAAATTTGAATTTCGCGGGCTACCCTGGCACTTTTGCTTGAAATATAAAACTTTAAACAACAATACAGAGGTCTAGTCTATCGGGAATTACAGGCGGGAATTACACGTTATAATATATAATATGACAAATAACAAACAATAATCTAAAACAAACACAAAATATTAACATACATTTTCCACAATAGTTAGGCACGGGTAACTCCATGTTATGCCTTGTCATGGCATGTCATGTGTCTGGCAGGACGCTTGTTCGCAGTAATTAGATTATACACAGCTTTGGAAATCAAACGTTTGGCCCTATAAATAGGTATAACAATAGTATGTGTGTTACATGTACCTACAATTGGTACATGGAAATGGCGAATGAGGACATAATATATTTACCTGTAGTCTATATATATAAAAGGAGAACTGACTGACTGACATATCAACGTACAGCCGAAACCACTGGGGCTAGGAATGTGAAATTTTGAACACGGCTTCCTATTATAATGTAGGGGAGCACTAAGAAGGGGTTTTTGGAAATTTAACCTTTAAGGGGGTGAAAAGGGGGATGAAAGTTTGTATGGAAAATCGTCACTTTTGTAGTTGAACCGACATCCACGCGGGCGAAGCCGTGGGCAAAAGCTAGTGTAACATATTTGTTTTTTGAAAAATCATCATCATCATCAGCCGAAAGACGTCCACTACTGTACACAGGCCTCCTCCAAGTGTCACCACATGAACTTGTCCCGTGCGTCTCCTAACCAGCGGATTCCCGCAACCTTCGCCTGGTCATCGGTCCACCTAGTGGGAGGTTTTCTAACGCAACGGATTCCGATTCGTGGTCGTCACTCCAAAACTTTCACTCCAACGGCCATCTGATTATTTTATAGTTTAAAACATGAAACACGGGAGAGAACAATTCAACGAAATTATTCTGTCAGTAGTTACTAGTTCAGCCTTATATCTGGGTCTGTGAAAAGTTCGTAGCAACTTCGTAGCATTTGCTACGCGGTAGCTACGCTTTCGTAGCTGTCTTGTCTTGTGTAATGCCCTTTTTTTCTTTTTGTGAGTTTTTAACCCACTTCACACTAATTGTAGATAATTTTTTATGCTATGTACCTACTGAAAATTACATTGTTACCAGGTCGATCCATCAGCGTCGCTGAAACTTTTAAATCTTAAGTATGCCAGAAACTTTATAGTTTGACAATTGGTCTTAAATAACTTGCAAGAACCACATATTGTAATAATATGTTCTTAGGTTAGGTGGAACTGGTGGTGATGAGATGATGAAGAATAGAGAATTATCAAAAAAGAAGACATGCTGCGCTGAACTAAAATGAATTGGGATAAGGGCAAAACTTAAAAAAAAAAAAAAAAAACATTGCCCCACACTAGGAATTTCTCCTGTATCGTGGGTGCGTTTACAAACATTCAAAATCACATACACTAACACGCCCAGATCCGAAGCAACTATCTGTAGGCCATACAAATACTTGCTCCGTGCGGGGATCGAACCCGCGACACCGAGCGCAGCAGTCCAATCGCTTAGCCACCGCGCCAACCGTGTCGTCAAAATTATGATGTTAGGTGGAGCTGTAAAGACCAGGAAATATAAGTATTTAAATATGAGAAACGGTCGATTCCTGTGTCTATTTGAATACAAACACTACCTTTACTTTCAATGTTTATAAAGTACTTATAAGGTACGTATGTCCACGTGTCAGAGCTACCCTCGTCAGTCCTCAGCTAATTTATACCCGCATTTGTTTAACCGAAAAACGTTTGAGCCACCGATTTACAACCCTTGTCTCAACTTTTTAGATGTATTGCCCCTTCTTTTCAAGTTTTTGTGTAGGTAAAACATCTACAAGTTTTATGCGGAGGTCCTGTTGTCCAGTTTGGGAAGGGTGTTGGACTAATCAATGAGAAATGTATCACGCAAAAATATATGCTGTACAGTTACTTACACAACTGTTTGAATTAAATGACTGTAAACATATTCGAAAGAAGACGAAGATGTTGCGTTGGAATGCTCCCACTAGGTGGACCGATGATCTGGTGAAGGTTGTGGGGAATCGCTGGATGTGAGACGCACGGAACCAGTCAATGTGACGACACTTGGGGGAGACCTATGTCCAGCAGTGGAAGTCTTAGTCAAGAGATTATTTGTCTTAGCCTCGACGAGATCCTCATCTAAATCACTGAATTATTCACCATAAAACCGCCATATTTAATTTTATACAAGCAAGCGAGCGTTTAAAGTTTTAAACTTACGTAGTTATAATACTTATCTACAAATAAGTGTAGGTATAGTAAATACATCAATATTGTAGGGTCGCAATTAACATGATACGTTTAATTACCAACGCATAAATTGTATGCAATATTGTCTGTTTACGAGTATAATAAACGAACACATGCTAACGAAATATGAAATGAATTTCGGAGGAGGCAGTTACATAATTATGAAATATTTTTTTGTGAAGTAAGTGCGTTTTATATTAAGATGATTTAAACAATATTGTGGAGGGATTGCCATTACAATGTTTACACTAACGAGGATTGCGAAATACTTAGTAATCAATAAATTTAATTGAACTTGATGTACAATAGTGATCAATAGGCGGACTCATTCAAACCATTCTCTACCAGTACACATTTAGGTCAAATGGGACATTCTTGTGATAGAGTTAAGACGTTAATTACAGACCATAAACAGTTTATTATTAACATATTATGTTAAAATAATTGCAAGGATTAATTCTTTTATTATTTCTATGTACGATAGAAATTATAAATTTCAATAGAATTTAACTGAAGAGTCATTTGTTTACTTGTAAGAAAAATACATATGACAATACAGTATCAATATAATTTGAAACCAAAACCATTTTAACTAACGTTACCAAAAAGCCAACATCCAACCGCAAATCTTTCCCACATCCACAACAATAATAGCCATAAATATCGGCAACAAATTCCCGCCAATCGCGACAATACGCGTTCCATTTGTCGCGAATATTTGTCGCGAATCGCGCGGTAAATAATAACGGACGCTGAACTTTATCGAGCTTATTTATTGTCTCATTTACTCATTATTGGGATAAAATTGCCTATTTACGAGTAATGTGTTTATTATTCTTAATTTATTGTGTTAATGATCATGTTTTTGCGCTGATTCGGTGTTAAAGAGGTGTAATTAATGGATGGTTTGGTATCATTGTGCTTTTATAAAAGCCTTATTTTATTTTAAACTAAGGACTGAAGAGGCAAGTTTAATGTTTTTGTATTAATGAGTCTATTAAGTGAAACAAAGTGTATTACATTCATCCTGAATCCAATATCTTACAATGATCTCAAGTGAAAGGCGTCTGCGTTTCTTAGAAATTGAAACAATACATACGAGTACATAACCTACCTTACTGTATACTTACTAGGTTGTGCTGAAAAAAGTTAAACATCATCATCTGCCCAGCTTTTTCTATCATTTGTAGATCTTTGTAGACAGTATTTCAGGTAGCCAGTTACCCTACTACTAACTGTAAAATACTGGTATTTAGCCATATCCGGTAAAGCCGATTGTCCTAAAAAAAGTTAAACAAAGCAACTAAATAACAGTTTTTATGCCAAACTAACCATTAAGTATTAATGCAAAACAAATAAGGGTTCTGCCCTTATTTATTTCATTACACAATATCGAACACATTAAAACTATTTTAATATGTCCGAATTTGGATCACCAATTTGATTCAATAATATTTAATGAGGCGCAATGAGGAAGGCTTTGTATCATTACCATCGAATAACGGTAATGATCCCATGGGTTTTCAACATAACTATAAAAAGGTTGTGTCCAAAATTTGTACTATAATGCCACAAAATTGGCAAGTCCAGCTTGATTTGCCAGTAAATGTGGCAAATTGGAATGCTTTACGGCTCGTTAAAAAGGTCGCTTAACTAGGGTTATGCGATCATATTGGAGAAATTGCCTACCTGTTCAACTTTGAAAATCAATAAGTAGAAAAGTTTTAATTTTACTATCTACTTCTTTATCGTGTGGATAGCGCGTAACCTTTCAGAGTTTTGAGGGCGCCCAGAGGCCTCTGACTTGGCTTTACATGCCGTCGAAAAATATCACTCATGCAGGCAACTCTTCTTCACCGATGCACGTGATAAATTGATTATGGCTAAGCTGTAAGATTTGCTGTTTGATCAACTTTGACTAGCTATGATTAAGTATATAGTTGTCGATTTTTGTGTGAACGTTTAGAATTTCAATAAAAAGCAAATCTTGACATTTTATGCTGTATACCACACGATGATATAAAAGGGCCTTCCAATACAATTCAAATACCTTCGAATACAGCTGCAGTGAAGAAAAGAAACATATTTTCTCGAGACATTTCACTAATTTCTATTTAGCAACACAAAGTAAGAATATACTTACAAAGTAGGTACCTAAAGCGTTTCGTTTTTTAAAACATCTGAAAGGTTTTGCACTTATGTGCAAAACCTTTCAGATGTTTAAAAAAACGAAACGCACACAACGCAACGCAACGCAACGCAACGTGTGTAACACCTTTTGAAATCCAAAGCTAAGCAAAACAAACCCCATATAAATATCTGCTCAATAGTAATGATTGGAGATGGAGACATTCTAATATCAGTACGGTCCAGTCTTTGGGGACCGGCCAGACAGTCCGCTCGAAGTTAGCCGAGGGACAATCCGAAGAGATTAGATTAATACGTTTTGCATTGCTTTATGTATATCGTGGTCACTCTAAATTAATTTGAAAGGAGTGTTTTTCAAGGCGTGGATAAATATTATTTTCTAGTTTCAATTTTTTTTTAATTTTTGTTTGTGTAATTTTGTTTTTATCATCAACAAGATATTTATTTATTTTAAAAATAGCAGCTTAGACTAGGCTTTGTTGCATACCGTGAAGTTTGCATATATTAGTTGCATATAATTATGCAGATATTATATAGATATGTAAGCAGATATTAATTCGTTTTCAGAAATGACAGCAATACAGGAGGATGATGTAATGTGACGTTCACTAAACAGGATGTTTGACAAAATGCATTGAAAACTTTTGTTTCCTTGAACCAACATACAAGACATTGTTTAGCATAATTTTACGCACCAGGCACACAGCTAAGATTAAAACAATAAATAAAACGGTTTACAGTGTACTCGGTCTCCTCAAAATGCATAGACCGTTACATGAACAAGTTTATTGTGATTTTGCGTTTAAAACAAAAGAGGGTGGCGTTTTTATGCGACACTGTAATGAATTTTCAGCGTGCCGAGACATCGAGCCTTTAAATATTCAAGATGTAGGGGGATTTGTACACCTCATTGAATAACATTGCTTCATGCATAATTTTTTGGTTTAAAAATTGTCACAAGTTTGTTTGGTGCTGTTATTGGTCCAGCTATGTCTGAGAGGGGTTCAATAAGTTGAACGTAGTGAATACATAATGATGAAAGAACATGCACTTCTATAGTCTTTAGCAATATTTGTATGTTTTTTATGTTTGTGTTTTGAAACGAATAAACCTTGAAAACTAAATAAACTTTTGTGTAGGTACCTATTTCAAAATCTTGATCCATTAGAATACTGCATTATTTTTGAGTAAATAAATGTCCACCCGTGCGAAGACGGGACGGGCTGCTAGTATTATTAAAATTGAATGTATAGTCTCCGTACTCTAAAAGTAAATATAGTTTTTATCATTAAAAAAAAATCGTACCTAATATCACACTAATAACTAATAAGCTCTTTGCTTCAAGCTTGTTTTCAGTAATTGTAAACGAATATTTTCATAGTTGAGTGAAAAGACGGAGCAAGATGTAGTGATGTACCTAAACTTCCGTTAACCATAATTATTACACTTGAAAGACTTCAGATCAATCAGCCACAAATACTCAACATACTTCCTCCACATACCGACCAACAAAATTCTCCCTTTATTAGCGAAGCCAACTATAACTAATACAATTTCTTGTCGGATCATACCCGTAGGGAAGGGATCAAAGTTGTCGCTAACACAATTAGGGAGACAGATTAGTTTCGGTCAGAAGTCTCGGGAACTACCTGACCGCTTCGTAAATTGACATTAATTTTCAAGATAAATATGTTAAGAGTGGATTAATTTGTTTGTGGAGTTGTTTACATAATATGATAGCTGAGAAGCCCAACTGTAAATGGCTATTGCCTCGCATAACCTGTATAAGAGACCTTATTTCTTTATCGTACGGTAAGTGCATGTACGGCAGCGCGCGCGCAGGCTCAGCGCGGCGGTGACGGAGGGAGGGGAGGGAGCGAGACAAAACACGTTACCTATCTGCACTCACATTGTACCTTATTTTTTAATACAGTTGCTCAAAAAGTGGCGTATTACAGGGACGTATAGCGTTCGGGATGTGGGCTATTACGTACTCGTGCTTTTTCTTTACCTTTCCCGTACTCGTGCGTTCTCTTTCCCAACTGTCAAAATAATGTCCATTAAAAAAAAAAACCCACCACGAAGTATTTACTAAATAAAATCATAGAAGCTTTTATGATTCATGCAAATATTTCTAAAGAAGCTACTAATTTGTTTCAATATCAGATTTAATTATTTGATTCAATGAGTTAAAGGTTTCATTCCATTTCATCTCATTAAATTTCATTTTTATTTCATATCAATAAAAAAAATCTACTGATGGCTTGGCTGTATGGGCATAGTTCCCTTTGCCTACCCAGAATAGGTAAAGAAAACAAAAAAAATCTCTGCTTATATTCTTTTACGGTAGGCGCCATTTTCAAAAATGTTCTTTGCGAGTTTAATTACGGTTTTATTATTTTATTAAATTGCTTCATTTTTTCGCAACTGTATTAAAAATAGTTGTTCAGTACACGTGCGGAACCGTCATTGCAACTTGTTCCGACTGTCAACCCTCGCCGTCGGCTGTGCCTCGGCTCGGCTAGACATTTGTCGGAACTCTTTGCAATGACAGACTTTCCGCACTTATAATGAAATATACTATTTTATTTTATTTTGTATTTAAATGTCTGTTAGTTTTAATTTTAGTTTTAATTTTAATTTTGTTGTTTATTTTTTGTAATAATTGTTGTCTTACTTTTAATTCGCTGCTTATTTTATTTTATAATTTTAAACAAGTAGGTAGGTAAGTACCCAGTACTAAAGCTGTTTTGGCTTTCGCACGTTTTTTTTTCCACGGGTGACCACTGAAAACCAGCGCTGTGCTAATGGGTCCCCATAGCACAGCACCATGCTGAGTGGTTACCTCTTTGTCGCAGTCACGACGTACAAGAAGATGCTAACCATTTATTTTATATTCATCCTTTTTCTATTTTTTTTTTTACTGTTTATTATGCGTTATATTGTTTTATTTTCTATTTGTTTCTCCTTGTATGTTCTTGTTAAGCTGCGACGAATAAATATTTTTTCTTTTTTCTTCCTTTCTTTCTTTCTTTCATAACCAGGTGTCAAGGTTTTTATGCTGCCAAGGGCCTGTGACTTGGTTTTACATGCCGTTGAGGAATATCTTTCAGGCATGCAGGTTTCAGTTTCCTCTCAGTGTTTTCCTTCACCGAAAAACGAGTAATAATTATATAATACAGTACATACATGATTTTTATTAAACTCAAACTCAAATATTTTATTTCAATTAAGCCATTACAGGCACTTTTGAATGTCAGAAGGACGGAAGAAGAACGAAACTACGAGTGCAATACGTCATTCCGAAAGCCACCACGCCGAACCACACGCCACCAAATGCCCGCAACAACGAACACTGCGAGCACGAAAGCACGCAGCCACCTAATTTGAAATCCATCATTGTGTCAACAATTTTTGAAACAAAATATTGATCTTAATTTCTTTAAAACTTCTGAAACCCGTGTCCAATACTAACATTACCAAAAAGGTCACAAAAACAATTTCCAATCGCAATTTAAAATTAAAAGCCCCTTCAGAATAACCCTAAACTTACCCTTCTAAAATATTAAAGAAGTGACATTTTCGTCCCCACATAATTACATTGCATCTGATACCGATACCCACTGCTTAAAGGTACTCGTAGAAGGTACAGTCACGAGCATAAACGCCTTACTTACACTTGTGCAATATTCCAGTGCAATTTTGTCGTGAAATAACGAATACAACTTAAAGAAAATCTTATTTAGTAACGATATACATAATTGCGGAAACACTATGTTAGTTATAATAACAATGTTGCCATTGCGGGAATATCCTTGATGAGACTGGCACAAGAGCGTGGAGCTTAGCACAAGCAAAAAGAGTATTATATCCAGCAGTGGACGAAGTCGGACTGTGGACACGATCTTCGTAACATTGATCAATCTCAATCAATCTTTGAATCGACTGCGGGATCAAGTTGGCCGCTGCAATTTGACTAAATGGGGTATCATCGACCCATCTCAGATATGCGAGTGTAAAGCCCCAATCACAGGATATGACACATTTTCTTTCCAGTCCGTCGTTCATAAGGCACCATTCAGGACTTGAATGATGCAATCGAGAGACTACTTAACTACTGGTCGAACCAAAATTTAAACCATCCATTCGAGATGAAGAAGAACCCAACTTTAGAATAAGAAAAATACTCTATTGATTCTTACCTAAGTGAAAGGCATGTATGTTCGTGACTGTACGTTAAGGGCCAGACGTTGGACAGTTGAGAAAGATATCAAATGGGATGTCCGATATGAATTTAAAACGATACCGTTATTTGATACTGGCTTTGAATATCGTTTGCAGTTTATTTTTGGTGTAGTTTTATTGCTAACTTGAAAATTGGAAATCATGGAAGGATTGAATGGAGTGGTTACTATATTTTTTCTCTAGCTTCAACGATATGTCGCTATTTTCTTGGTGTGCCTTTATTAAAAAGGTAATTTTATTAAATAATTATGGCAATAGAATGAATTTCATTATTTTAAGTGCTCAGGATTTTTTCAGTATTAGCAACGAAGCCTGCATTCGTGCTCGTTTGATGGCAAAATACGTATCAGCCACGGTGTCTGGACTCATGCCCGGATGATCGCAATAGGCTATAGCACTGTATTACATGAACCTTAAAGAACCAGAAGGCTTAAAGTCACCCAAAGGGCAATGGAGAGGGCTATGCTCGGAGTTTCCTTGCGCGATCGAATCAGAAATGAGGACATCCGCGTGAGAACCAAAGTTACCGACATAGCCCGAAGAATCGCCAAACTTAAGTGGCAGTGGGCAGGGCACATTGCTCGCAGAACGGATGCCCGATGGGGCCGGAAAGTTCTGGAGTGGCGACCGCGAACCGGAAGACGTTGCGTTGGAAGGCCTCCCACTAGGTGGACCGATGACCTGGTGAAGGTTGCGGGGATCCGCTGGATGCGAGACGCACGGGACCGGTCAATGTGGCGACACTTAGGGGAGGCCTATGTCCAGCAGTGGACGTCTTTCGGCTGAAATGATGATGATGATGATGACATGAACCTTAAACAACTGGCAAAATGCCAACCTTTGCCTAACCTTACGGAGAAAACAGGTTTGATTTTATGTTATAATAAATATTGAGCTAACAGAAATATTATTCAGGGAGCCCCAGATGTACTCTTTGAAGACCACACCAAACCCAAAATGAATATAATTATTCGACAAAACTTAATTAGAGATATTATAGAACGAAGTTATTTCCATACTAGTCCTTGTTCCCCTCTAGGGACAAGTCCTACCGTCATCTGAGGTAGCCAGTAACTACATGCTTGTTAACTCGTCTCATATATTATGAAGCTATGTCAAATGGGTACTGGCGAGTAAGGATACAGGTTGAAGGAAAAAAATATCAGAGGTTTTATTGCTAGATGAATAATTTGAAGGAAAAATAAAATTAGATGTAGATGGACAGGTTTTGCATATATATGATCAGATGTATGAACGTTGACGAGGTAAAAAGAGTAAATAGGAATCGTAACAATTGAAGTTCATTGGTTACTGTCCCACGGAAAAAAGAGCCAGTTTATGTATCTATGTATTAAAAAAAAACTAGAGTACTTATATATTTTTTTATATTTTCTAGAAATATTTGGAATTTTAAAAATATTTCTCCAGCAGCATGTTCAAACACTACTAATCTTTAAAACTAAAATACGGTGGAACATAGAACATCCTCATATTTTCAAGGTGATTAAAACTGATGAATAAATAATTATTAATAAGAAGTTTCTTAAGATGGCGTCCCTTCGTCATTTTTTAGTTGTTATCTGCAGCTTCAGATCTGGCCGTTTGTTTTAGTGGCTATTAATTGGCTATTTGACTACTGTTGAAAATTCACGAAAATTTCATGTACTTATTTTCAAAGAACTAACATGTGTGAAAGAAAATCGATCAAACAATGGAGTAGCTACATGCTTTAGAAGTTTTTGGTGGGGGCACTTTCTATCCTTGAAATGACGATATCTTAAGAAACTGAAAAAGCAACCAAAAATATGAAACCCCAAAAAGCAACAGCATGTATCCGTCTGGTGAGATAGAAGGTAAAATAAAGGCTCACCGAATGTCGGATGTCGCGACCTTCTGGGATTTGCTCGACTTACTTATTTAACTTGGAGGTGAACTATCTGCTTACTGTGCTCACCTAATATTTGCATGTGGTCCATATCAGTTAATTTTGTTTATTGTCGTGCTAGTTATTTTATGTATAGAGGTTTTGTTAGTTATTTGTTTGGTTTGATTAACTTTTCTTTCTTTATTGATATTGATTTGTTATCTTTGCTCTCACTTTTGCAAAAAGCTCTCATACATAAGTTATTGCGTTGCTATGGAAACGAAGCATTTACCTAGATTTATGAAAGATTCAGAAGAATAGATCATAATCCAAATATTTCTATGTCAAACATGGTTTATTTATTAATCTTCATGTGAGTGGTACTTATGAGGACTTAATGTCGCTTAAGGCAATATTTACCAGTCTACCTTTGAATCAAATAGGAAAACATTGTGATAGAGTACAAAACAATTCATCATCAGCCTATAATGTGCCCATACAGGAACTCGGGGCGCGTCTCTAGGAGAGGGATGGGAAATAATCCACCACGTGGGCCTAGTGCGCGTTTGTAGATGTCACACGTTTTCGATTTTTTTGGTTCTATGACATGCCGATTTCCTCACGATGTTTTCTTTCACCGTTTTGAGAGTAGTGGTGATCAAATAAATTACATAAAGTATACGCCTGCCTGGGTTCGAACCATTGAACAACTTACAATTCGTAAGTCGGGCCGCCACCACTGGGCCACCACTGCTTCATGTAATAAAAAATATATAATTATGTTAACATAAATAGGTACATACTACTGCATTATGGTATAGATATTAATAATATTGTATAGTATAATTATGTCCTTGAATATTATTATTGTTACGACCACTGACACCGTTTCGTTAGCGTCAACTTGACATTCATTATTCAAAACGATCAAAAAGAAGCCGCAAATACTCCCGCTTACATACTATATAACATACAAACATTTACAAAGCCAGCTCAAATCCCCATACACCTTAAAAAAACCTCGCATCCATTCCATGAAGGCGGAACCTTGGCAAACACACCTTTATTCGGTAAAGATGATTTGTCAAAATAAATTAGGCATAAGACAGAGTCGCCTTGTCAAATATTTATACGGACCCACTGTTGCGAATGTTAATGTAAGGTCTTGTGTTGTGCGGTTTAGAATTTGGGGAGCCTTCTTGGGGAGCATTCCGTGGTGGATATTGATGAAAATAACCGATGCGAAACCTATTTCTAAAAGCTATTACTAGTTACTTGAAAACCCCACATTAATTTAGTAGGTACTTTAATATAAGTAGAAAAAAAATAAGCACAAGTTCCAAAAACAGCAGTAATAAATATTTTAAGCTATTGCATAGCTTCTATCGCGGGCCTTGAGCGTGGAGAGCGAATCCAGAAATTCCGTAACGAAAATTTTCAACCAGGTTGCTATGGTTACGGAAAATAACAAGGTTGTCAACTGAGGTTGTCAAATTAAATAATTAATTATTTGCGTAGGTTGATAAAAAATACTATGCAATAGCTTTACCGCGGCAGTCTCCGAGTGCCACATTTAGTTTTTCTTATCATTATTTTGCCCTTATGCCAATTCATTTGAGACAGTGCAGCAAGTCTTCGTCTTCCATACTTTTCTATTACTCCTCGTTTCATCGGGCACCTCCTTTCTTGCCCTATCATCTCTCGTACGTTAACGAAATAATGGTGAACTTCAAAACTATCCGGACATAAGAGAATAATTACAAAAATGTAGGTATCCGTTGAAATAATGTAGATTTTGTTGTGCTACTCGTATCTACACGAAAAGATCTTCGGTAGCATCCACTCGTGTACCGTGTCGTAAGGGTAAGTTCAAATCTCATGTGATTTGGTGGTCGCGATCCATCATCGTCGTGGACGGCTTCCGTAATAATGTACCACTGAATAACCACAATAGAAGAATATCATTGTTAACATAGATACGTAGTTATAGAAGAACCGACGTGTATGTATGTATCCTACTAATATTATAAATCCTACTTATATTAATATATCCTTCTTAATATTATAAACGCGAAAGTTTGTAAGTATGGATGGATGTTTGTTACTCTTTCACGCAAAAAAACTACTGAACGAATTTAGATAAAATCATAGATAAAACACATAGGATGGTTTTTATCCCGATTTTATCTTTCTCGTGGGATAATTTTCGAGTTGTAGCGGGTGAAGTCGCACGCAACACCTAGTTGGTTTATATGTTTTCTTCTTCGTCATGTCAATAGTAGGATAATTATTATATTTTGTTATTCTAGAATTTCGGAACTACCACCGCGTCTTCAGTGAAAGTGGAAAGGTCGCTTCGGTTGCATGTTTTTGGGCTTAAGAGGGAAGGTGAAGCATAGTTTGTGATACAGCTTGACAACCACGCTCCGCTGTTGTTTCATTAAAAGTATGTTGTAGAGATTAGATAGAAGACATATACTGAAACACACTTTACAATTGCGTCTAGGGTCCTACGTGTTAATGTGGTTTCTTGACGTCAAACGTTAAAAATATGAGAGAGCTTCCAAATTCAATACTACTGCTGCAGTGTCTAAAGTTGACAATTTTGTACGCCTATATTTTAATTTTATTAAAGAAAACCAATAATTGCACAATTTATTATTTATCTAAATACATAGAGATAAAAAGGTTAGTTTAGAATCTACTATGTATCCACAGATTACTCTACCATAGTGCGTAATTTTACCAATACCTGTCTACTCAGGAGTAAAATTCTCACTCCGATAATAATTTCTATATGTAACTATCCTTTCATTTCTAAGGACCTCTTTTACCAAAAACCATCTCAATAGACACCCTAACCAATTCTACCTAAGACAGCTATCCCTAGATGGTTTCATCCATGGATGGATGCACGCACTTAGTATTCATCAGCTCATCCATGTGCATGCTTCCGGTTCAGTAAACTTACCGCGTTTTTGTTCTATATCAGCCACGATATTTATGGTGTGATGTTTCTATAAGTCTTTGTTTGTGTTAGTGATAAGATATTTTAAATGGATCCACATTAATGGGATGTCATAGCAAAATATGAATGGATGCAATACTTGACTTCATTTTGTCGTTCTGAAGTCACTTCACCATTGTTAAGGATTTTTTCTAGGTATCAAGAAACGTATAGTCACAGTAAAGACTTATTACTACAATCTACCGGATAAATACTAAATGAAAGCGATGATAGTTTTATAATTAATTGGTCAATAGACGTGTAGTGCTTAAAGACAATCTGATTTCACTCACAAAATGTACTGTTATGTACAAAACTTCTTACCTTATTCCTGCAAATACTCCTTTAACTACAGACTATATAAAACCTATTCCAACTTCTAAACTGTTGCACGACCTAAACAAACGTTTAAAGAATACTTTTCAAGCGCTAACAGGCAAGAGGTAGTTGAAACAAGAAATTAAGAGTTGAGTCGCGAGTCGGTCGTTACCATACGCGGCTACTTTTTTCCTGCTGTGGTACGTGATTTATGGTGAAAGAAGGATTTTTTGAAGACGCAGGATTTATTAGAGATGTACGAGATTGTAGAATGAAGACGGAATACGTTGCGTTGGGAGGCCCCCCACTAGGTGGACCTATGACCAGGTGAAGGTTGCGGGGGTCCGCTGGATGTGAGGCGCACGGGACCGCTCGGTGGTTGGTGGTGATGTGGCGACATCTGGGGGAGGCCTATGTCCAGCTGCAGTGGACGAAGACTGCTATAGTCGACTGCAAGACTGCTATGATCGACTGCAAGACTGTAATACTGCTGTACTGCGTATCGGTCAATGATGATGAAGTACGTCTATGCCAAGCGTTTCGATTGCAATAAGTAGGTACAATATTTTCTGAAGCTCATATTTTAGCAAAATATTAAAACTATCATCAGACAATAACTTACTCACATTTCATTGAGCACATATATGTATAAACACTTACATCTCTAACAAGATTTATCTCACACGGTTTCCTCAATTTCGTACAGAGGTTATGACGTTCGCTTAGTCTTACAACTCTTCCCTTACACTTCCCATAACCTTTATTACGAGGATGAAGGGTATATTTTAGCTTACAAAAGGCGTATATTAAGTTGGTAATGCAATATGCTTGCTTTACTGGTATGAAATGAGCTGCTACTTTCGTGTTATTATACTTCCGCGATGCTTGTAAGTTTTGTGTAAACGTATCTGTCTCTACGATTGTTATAAAGGTGAAAAGCAGTTTAACTTTTTTTCTACCCTTGTAAATAGCTAACTATTTAGTCATTCAGACAGAGAACACTTTGATTTAAAAACTACTCCAAAAGTAATTTTTAAAATTAATAATATATAAACCACAGGCCCGAATCGGTAATTAACTTATTGATACTATTCTTTCATACTTTTACTTAAAACAATTAAAGAGGAAACTAAATAATTGTATTTTGCAGTTTTTAATATCTCAGAAAAACATGTACAAGGAAACCGCACCGCAGTAGTAGAAAGCAATTGTCGCTAAAATAATTCAAAAGACATTTTTACATCTATCCCCAATCCATTATCACAATTAATAGTAAATACGAGTTGTCAAAACATCAATAATCACCGTCAAATTCCCAGGGGTAAGTAGCATTCCGAAAACGCCGCGAAAGCTTTTAAAATTAAAATCCATTCATTGGACGCATTTCTTTGTCATTCCCCTTTTAGAGGATAACCACAGATGATCGGGAATTGTCGTAGACGTTCGGGATTCGGGTGAAGCGATTTGACAGCTTTTTGAATGATTCCTTTTGAAAAGCCGAAGGGAAATGTGTTTTGTTTGTAAATGGAAGGCTGTTCTAGCTTCTTTTTATTAATTTTAGGTTTAATGCGGAGGAGTGTTTACATTAATTTGTAGATAAAAATCACTTTGGCATTTTTTAACTTTATTACTGCTTTGAACCCTTTTTTAGCTGTTGTCTCTGTATCTTTAACAGTCTGGAGTTAAACTGGAAAATAAAAAAATGGCTAAAAGCAAAATAATTGTTTTTGACTACTCTCTTTAAGCTAAAAACCGTTTTCCCAAATTCGAAACAGACAAACGTGTCAGGTGAACAGAAAAAAATAAATCAAGCAGAGACAACTTTCTGTTTATTAAATCAGCAATCTACTTTTTTTTATTCAGATGTTTGGGCTAGTTTCTAACGTAATATTTTTTTCAATACACTTCCTCGAAAACTAGCTCTTATTGCACTACGATTAGGTTCGACATGCATCATATTTCGCACGCGTGCGGTAATAAGAATACAGCGTGCTGTAATATTATTACCGCACGCTGTAATCATAGAGCAGCGGTAATTCGATTAAAACTTATGAAATTAAAAAAAAAACACCACTGACTATTATAGAGCAGGCGTGTTTTTTTTTTAATCTCGCCATTTTGATCTGCGTCTTTACAGCGTAAATATTTTTTGAATATTTAAATTGTGTTTGTAAAAAGAATACTACTAATAAACGTAAATATTTTAAACAATTATTTACTTTTATGAACAAGTAAGCATTTTTTTGTGTTCTTAATTAAAAAATATTTAAATTTTATATTTTTCCTGTGAGGCTGTTTGGCGGCTTTATACCTTTGCTTCTTTTTCAACCTGGCGAAATCAAACCGCGGAAAAAATAGTAGATTATGCACCAAGGGGCTAAAGTTGTGTCTTATGTCACGGGCGTCATATTGAATCTCGAGCGCAATGAAGGATTCGGGATTTAACTCCCGAGCGTAGGGAGGGAGTTAAGAGTTTAACTCACGAGCGAAGCGAGGGAGTTAATACAAGAATCCTGAATGCAGCGAGGGATTCAAGCTAGCCCAAGGCAAAGACACCTTTAGCCCAGAGGAGGATACTCTACTTTTTACACCTACTGTGAGAAAATAATAGCCATAGGTAGTACGAAAAACAAAGTATTTATTAAATAAACAAACAGTAAGAATAACATAATTATTAGAAATAATGAAATAGAAATAATAAGAAAGAAATGGTAGAATGGTTTTGGATGATTGGCTGTATGCATTTTGAATTTAGAACGTCATTGGAGACGCTCGTGAAATTATAGTATTTTTGATAAAATGTGATAAATCGACTGTAGTATAGATAGGTTTTATTATTTATTTATTTATTCACAAAATCCACAGCAATATTATCTTAGCGCAGTTTACTTAAAATAAATTAGCTAATGTTACAGCTAATTAATATTACGGTATTACGGCGCGGTACGGTATTTGTTGTTACTTAATGTTATTCCATTCCTTTTAAAAATTGGTTCGTTGTTATCTAATTATTCTTACAATATTATGTCTTCGAAAACATGGCAACGATATGAAGAAGCAGTCGTTATGATTTTGTAGGAAATCGAAAATATCATCCACGCGTAGTAAGGGTATCGAGAATAGCTTTCCTCTTTCTGGCACCAAAGGGTGTTTGATAAAGTGCGCGCATAACTAGTTGGCCGCGCCTTAGGTGGCGACAGGGGTGAGGGGGCGGGTTGCCTACAGCTCGCAATGCACAGGAAACTATAATTAGACAGTGATGACCAATCTCGAGATATCGTGAACAATAATTGTTCAATTTATTGAAAAGAATACAAATAAAAAACAAAAACATGCCTAAGGCGCGGCCAACTAGTTCCGCGCGCACTATAGTACTATACTGCCAATTTTATGAGCATGTGAGATTCCAAATTCAAATCACATTATTGACCAGCGGGTCATAATGAAATCCAGTACAACATTATTGACCGGCTGTTCCCCCGGCCACTAATGACTCACTTTAGGTTAAGGTTGCTTGACATATAATTTGACATTTTCGAGCAGGTGGTGTGAAAAGTAAATTAAATCATAGTCTCATCAAATTTGTTGACAAAAACACATAACGTTTTTAGTTAATTTCTTCGAAAGTGTATTGAAAAACGTCGTTTGATACACGTGGGAATTTGTTATTGCATTTCTCGACCCCATGAACACCCTCGCCATACGGCTCGGGTGTTCAATCTGCCTCGAATGCAATAACAAACTTTCCGCACTTGTATCAAAATGTACTATAACACTCCACAATTCCTAAAATGTTACAGGTCGAAAACCAAAAGCCATAATTTTAAAGATTCGAAATCGAAAAATCTTTGTTCGAATTTCAAATCCCATGCGATTGTCACGTCACAGTAGCTGTGACACTCAGAATTACTGATTGATTATGCATTCACGTCACGCTTGACGGGCGACGGGAAACAATGTAATTCCGATATTTTTGTTTCTGTTCTATTTTTCGATATAACTTTCGGTGTATTTTTGATTTTTCGCGTGTGATTGTTTATGAGGGTCTCGACTAGCTTTTGACAATCAACTGGATACTTCAACAAGAAACTTATAAGTATGTAGTTACATATTTTTTGAAAGCAGAATATAATATTCTACCTAATAATCGTTTTAGTCAAGTCTTCTACAAAGTTTCAGTCATCAAAACATATTATTGTGACTAAACGTTTTGTAAAATTTTGTCACCTCAAAAAAGTCAAGACTGGTGATTTTAATCTATATTTAAAATCTGTCAACCTAAGCTGCATGTCACTAAATCTCAAAATAACGATGCAAAATAAGTCTATTATAACTTAATTATTTCACCAAAAAACATCGAAAATCACTAGACCGTACACCTAATTCAAAACTTCACTCCATAAATTGCCCGTAGGTATTTAATCCAAAAACCACCAAAGTCATTATCAAGTGACCCTTCTCATAATAAAACAAGCTTTTCATCTTGACACCCGGCTACCCCAAAGACCAGACTGACCACTTTGCGACCCCTGAGATGAGGAGCGAAGATAACGCTCAAATGTCCTGCGCCTGTACTGATAATGGTTTTGAGCCGAGTGTAACCAAATGTTGCGTAGATATTACGTCTTGTTTGGGTAGTTTGTGTGGGTTTAATAGTTTTAATTTCTGGTATTTGCGGTTTGAAAGACATTGGTTTTAGTAGGTTCTTTATGTTAGCGGATTTTGTTAAAAACTCAATTGTTACTTTCGTGGAACACATTTTTATAATGTCACAAATTGTGGCTTTCGTAAGAGACAGCTGTAGAGGTTGTATCGAGGTCATATTTCTCTGAATTTCTTGCAATTCTAATGTGAAATATCACAGTCTATCAAATTTTCCATTTTTTATTTCATCATAATCTCTGTAAATCGATCGAATAAGGATTACATTAATATCTATGGGGTAATTAGGTACATAAGACGCTTACAATATTCAATATCGATGTCATTCATTTAGACAGTTCTTCTTTATTTAACATGTGGTTAGTGTCAAATCTGATGTCAGCGTTTGTATGTCACCCATGGGCTTCTGACTTGGCCGTTGGCAGCTCAACAACATTCGTCAACGATTACTTGCTAGAGTGTGGTTTTTAATTTGAGAGACTAAATTGACACTTGGAAATGTCAAACTTCCATACAATGTTGTTGTAATTATATGGAAGTTTGACATTTTCAAGTGTCAATTTAGTCTCTCAAATTAAAAACCACACGATAGGAACTGCAAACTTGTTGTTGTTGTTTTAAACTGATTAAAATAGCTGAACCATGCAAAATAAACAATGATTATGAAACTAGGGCAATAAATCAACGTAATTATAACATAAGAGCTTTTTAAATATTTAGATGTCCTGTCAGGTCAAAAAATTAGGGGTGACTTACGTAGAGATGTGCAACCCTCACTATCGATGTTTGTACTTTCGATATAACTATGTTCTAGTGTAGCAAGGTTGCTATAAATTAAGAAATACGTTTAGAAAACTGCTATCTATATATCCAAGTGCTTTTTTTGCACCTTAATTGAAGTAGTTATTTGCAAATTCTATGCTTACACTTGTGGTACTTGTAATGAGAGTGCACAACACCAACGGTTAATTCATTTTTGTCCCCTTTTATTATCCACTAAGGTCAAAGTAAGTAATAAGAGCACTGACTAACTGAGCTTAATATTCTTTCAAGATCAAACTCCTCATCATTATCTTTGATTTATGTTGTTTCTTTGGTAAAAATAATATCATCATCATCATCAGCCTATAATGTTCCCATTGCAGGGACTCAGGCCTCCTCTCTTTGAGAGGGAATGGGCTATAATCTACCACGCGGACCCAGTGTGGACTGGTGTCACATGTCTTTGAGATTTTTGGTTCTAAGACATGCCGGTTTCCTCACGATGTTTTCCTTCTCCGTTTTGAGAGCAGTGGTGATGAAATAAATTATTGACTGGCTTCGAACACGCGACTCACTCTTAGTAAGTTGGTGCCGCCACCACTGGGCCACCACTCCTCTATAAAAAAAACAATATCATACTAATTAACACGATATCGATAATAGTCGATACAACATAGTTTTAAGTTCCCAGCACTACCCCTCGATCCCTATTTTAAAGCATGTGGCGCATGGCCACTGAGCCCTTCACCCAAATTGAGTGCTACTTTACTGGTTAATAATACGAAGGCCGCCTTTATTATTTTACTGTGTTTGATCTGTGCTCTATTAATGCAAGGATTTTTAGGGCAGGTTTTTTTTTTGGGGTATGCTAACTTTTTTCTTATAATGTGATTTTTGAGACACTGTCTGATCGTGGATTGTTGCATCTTGTAGTGTACTGCTGGACATGTAAATATAGCATATATTTAACGTACATACATAAACTCACGCCATTTTCTCATCAAGGTAGGCAGAAACCATAGAGTGCCACCAGATACGATCCTTACTAAAATACATAAAATAAAATAAAATACATAAAATCTGTGAATATATCAAAGGTATCCACAGTTCCCGTCGGGGCTGCGGGTTGTTCGAAAGAGATACCGGGGCCTCGGCACTTTGTACCGAGGCCGTGAACTAAGAAGAAACATGGGTGGTTTTTAGTCTGTAGTTATAGTCTGACACTCCCTACCGTTCTGCCAATAGCGGGAGGAGTCTTATAATATGATGATTTCCCAAACCCAAAAAAAGTTATCCACAGTAATCATACCAAGCAATACTAAGTGTTGATTTGTGTTAGGAGAAAAAACGATGTAGCCAGCAACGACAGTTCACAATTTTATTAGAAAAAAAACATTTTGATTGCTCATTGTACTGTCTTTCCTTGAAATAAAATATGTAATAACTCTTATCATACTCGTCTTCCTGCCCTTGTCTCATTCTACTTGAGGTCGTCGCAATACGTTTTATTCTGCCATCCACCCAATCATTCCTTTCAGAATTCATACACTTTTTCTTTGGCCTTTCTCTCCATCCATCAACTCTTCATATTTTATGACTCTTATTCACATGTGTTTCATCTCTCCTCAATCATTACAATCATGTCCATGCCAGGACCATCGACTCTCTTTATTTTTTACAGTAACGGACACCTCTTTGAAACATCCTCTAATTAACTCTAATATTGAGTAAGTATATTAGAGCAAGTCCTAACTGTATCAATTTTTGCGTCTCCACAGATCTTCAACCTTACTATAAAACCTCAATCACCTCTTACAATACCAACAACTGCTAGAAAGACCCCACCTTTGCGAGTCCGTAATTTCTACTATAATATATCGATCAATGAATAACAGTAAGTTTTCTGACATAATATGGAACACATAACCAACAAATGTGACACCACACACCATTATCTAGAAATCTCTATCCAAATAGCCAATTAAAATCCAAAAATTCAAGCGACAACTGTTTGTCTTGTTAGCAATATTTTTAATTGAGACAGACCCTACCGCACGCTGTCAAACAATAGTTTTGAAAACCATTTTGTAGAGACCTCCGTTGATATCCAGCAATCTGATATTTACAATCACGGAATGAGCAGTTTAGGCAACGCTCAAAGATATTTCATTTCCTGATTATGGTTCTAGACACCTGTCATCTTTGGTCATTTTAACATTACCTATGTTGTCTCAAGTCTCATGCAAGGTGCAAGTAAATCTGCCCAAACCTTTTCCATCCACGGCTGTAGGCTCAGAAGAGATATCGCAAACAAGTTGGAGGGTCAAGTTCCATTGGTTTTTGTATGAGGTCATTGTTTACCCGAACAAGGCAAATAATTAAGAATGTTCATTGGTTTTGTCAACACAATCTATGAAGCCGGCGCAGTGTGATTGCGGTGGGATTCGATTGTTTGATCTCTCTTTACACATTGCGCTGAAGTTATTGGTTCTGTCGCAGATTGGTGTTTACCCCTTTATTTTTGACGAAAAGAATGAAGGTAAATAAACTACCATTTTCGTTTTTGTGAATTTTTCGTATCAATAGGTTATTTCTTCAAACAAACTTTTGTTCTATTCGTAAAACATAGATAGACCCATTCATTTATAATTAAAAGTCTTGTTTTATTTTACACAGTACCTTATTTTAAACTTAGCAATTTTTGCGACGCCTAAATATTGAATCTTTTCTTCCCGAAATCAAAAGGACGAAAAAGTTGTATTATTGTAGATTGCACGTGTTGTATTGAATATAATATTTTGCACTTTTGTTACATTAATCAAAGCAGCTGTATTTGTACCTTTTTTGAGTAAAGCCTTATATACCACATTTTTATGTCAAGCTACAATCAGATAGACGATAATTTCTTTTTACTTTTTGGGGATCATTTTCTTGATCTAATACAATCAACACCAGTTTGCAACAGTAATTGATAGAACACATGTATGACAAACCCGTCATCTGCAACAATTGGAAGCTACAACAAATATTCCCTTAACACACACACATTAACCTTCCTTCTGCCAACGCAATTTCTTTTCCGAAAGGATTCTTCCGGGGGACTTATTCATTCTCTTATTAGGCCGTGTTTGTTTTGTCCGGGACATCGTAGGGAGCTCCTGGGGTCATTATACGCGTGTCATGTGATGCGTGAAATTATTTCGTACTTTACACAGTGACTCGGTGCGTGCGCGCCGCTTTGCTTAGGGGCGGCGGATTAGGGTTGATCGGTCGTGTGGAGATTTTGCGTGGAGAATAGTTTTTAATGTTAGTTGTATTGAAGTAGTCAGTTTTGGGTAGACGACATAACTAAGGCCTGTAATTCCCTGAAAGGTTAGGCAGAGGTGTACATAATAGGACCCTCATTTTGCCAGTTAAGTTAATTCAGATTCCGGCTGCTACTGAGAAATTCCTAATGGAAAAACCCAATGATACTTTGTCTGACCTGGAAATCAAAACAGAAAAAAAATGCGAAAAATAAATTGTAATTCGGGACTATGTCCTTTTCGAAATGTGTATTTTTTGTTTTCCCATGTGGCACCAAAAATAACTGTTAGTGTAATATATTATTGTATTTATATTTGGTAAATAATGCAATTTTATTTTATTTCTGTAAATAAAATTCTCAAAATTTAACTTTAGCGCCTAGCACTGCATTTCTAACATCAAAACGTCTTTCTCATCAACCAATTTCCCCAACCCTAGCCCCGTGACCCCAGTCGATAACGACCCGGTATAAAATGAAGTTGTAATGCAATACATCTGCTACAACATCGCGGTACATTGACGAATTGTTCTGCGATACAAATGCCATTAACTATTGTACAATAAGATGTTTATAGCCCTGTCACTCGTATGGAGTTAATGAGGCGAGGAAGAACTGAATTGGATTCCGTTTAGAGTTCGAATTTGATGATTCTACTGTCGAAAAATCGGTGGTGACGACGAAAAACGGACAGACGGACTGATAGACGGACAAGAGTGTGATCATAAAAGCGGTGTTTGAATGCGTGTATCGATTATTAAGTCACTTTATAAATGACTAGCTTTTGCCAGCGGCTTCGCCCGCGTGAAAATGACGATTTTCCATACAAACTTTCACCCCCTATTTAACTCCCTTAGGGGTTGAATTTCGAAAAATCCTTCCTTATTCCTTGTCTACATTGTAAAGGGAACCTTTGTGTAAAATTTCAGCTTTCTAGGTCCATGGGTTTGGGCTGGGCGTTGATGAGTCAGTCAGTCAGTAAGGACTTCTCTTTTATTTATACGAGTGTAGATAAATGAGTTTAACAAGTGATGATTTTATTGTACCTGATATGCATTTGTTTAGCCTTCCAGAACTATGCTTTGTTCGAGCTTCAGTCTAACCAGATGCTGTTAGAATACTAGTAAACTACATGGAGCGACGGATAGTGACTGGGTTAAAAGATAACCAGCGTTTAGAATTAGAATTTTATTTATTTTTGTGTAGTTGTACATTGTATGGTGTTAGGTTCATTAAAAGATTCGTTACATTCTACCATATTATCTGGTGTACAAATATTATCTTAGTATTACAGTTTTGAATTGATCTTAATATAATATTTTAATGAATACCATGCCACTTTTATAATAAATAATAGTTATAAACATATGAAATTGCATGTCAAAGTAATAAGCATGGAAATTAAATGTCATTAGATAAAAAATAAAATTTAATGTCATACTTAGTGAATATAAAACATAAAAATACAATAAAGTTTATGTCATAATTAATTAAATTATCATCTTAATTTTTTACAGAAGTCCATGAATTCATTAATGTCATAAAAACAATTACACAATAGCCAGTTTGTCAGCTTTTTAGGAAGCTCCTTGAATGAGTTAGGAAACTTATTATATACCTGCATCGCGGTAATGTAAATAATTTTTCTAAACAATTGTAATTTGCAATGAGGTATATTCAATTCATATTTATATTTATTTCGCGGAGGAGCTTGCTTGTTAGTTACCTCTGTTTGCAGACTTACATAAATATGTATAACCATTGCTCACCCTAGAAGTTACGACGTTTTATCGTTGTCTGCCTAGCCTTTCTCAATTCGTTGGGGTCGGATTCCAGTCTAACCGGATGCAGCGTTGAAGTAGAAGTTGCAACCTATGTGGGTGTGATTATTCCACTACGAATATCTCTGCTCTACCTTCCATTTTAGGTATTATAAATATCGAGAGATTAAGTCGAGGACATGAACATCTCATTGTTTCTCTAAGAAAAAAGCCTCAATTACAGGAGTTTTATAATCTGACTTTTAAATCTACTATCTTCATGGATATGTTCAGGTTTAGTGAAGGCTTTCCTGGCAAAACTTAACTACCTACTGAATATAAAAACTGAAAAATAACTTAAAACAGGAAGATTTGAATTAAACCGAAAACCAAATTCAATCTGACTGTATCTTAACAAAATACCTTTAGTTACCATGTTTATCTTTTTTATTCACACGATACTTGTCTCATCTCATCTTGAATCTCATTTGTGGGGCGTAATAAATTAAATTCAAAAAGAGGTGTGGGATAAACTCGATGTTTCTTAAGTAAGTGGCATTCTAAATAATGGAGAATAGCTTTGTTATCAGAAATAAGTGATTTTATTACAACGATATAGGTACAAGACGATTAGGTAAAGCCGATCATACGGGAATGGAAAAACCTGCCTTGACAAACTTTAATATCGATTTGAAAACATTCAAGCTACATAGTATTTTATTATGGACTGGCGACCCGCACGACTTCGCAAGATTGTAATGTAAATACTACATATTATAAACTTTTCTCTTGAATCACTCTATCTATCGCTGAAGCTCCATTAACATCTGTTGCGAGTTTAAAAGACCTAAGCGTAAACAGCAGGAGCGACTTAGTTTTATACTTTGTAAAAATAAAGATAAAGAAGATAAACGTACCTACATGGCAATTTTACTCTATTATTATTTGAGCAAATGCAACACTAAAATTATGTACGACTATCTACACAATAGTTAATCTCATCTCCAACATTACAAACAAATCAAATTTTAAAAAGCCACGTAAAAATGCATTTATCTTAAGACTCTCCTAATACGATAAAGGAATTCCGGAAAATCTCCTAAAAATGTTGAAGAGGGGAATAAATCTGATAAGTGAGTTTGTTTATGTGAAAGAATTTCAATTTGAACGCGTATACTCCGCCTGTCACATGGCATTACACGCGACGAGATATTAATGATTGCCGAGAATACGTGCTTTTACCTGACATCCCTCCGTGTTAAGGCTTTCGGTTTGAATAACGGGAATTCTGAGTGGTGAACTTGCTTCCTCCAAAGACTAAATCCTTAACATTTTTAGTTTAGGTATTTGATTAATCCTTTATTTTCATCTTTGCAGTCGGGTGCCCTGGCATTAAGACTTATACATGTCTTTGAGCTGCAACTGAGAAATTTCTGTTGGAAAAAACTCAAAAACCCAATGCCCCAAAAAACTAAATCATCGTTATCATCATTCTCTTGCTCTTAACTCAATTCATTTATTTTCACACCACCTGCTCGAAAATGTCAAATTATATGTCAAGCAACCTTAACCTAAAGTGAGTCATTAGTGGCCGGGGGAACAGCCGGTCAATAATGTTGTACTGGATTTCATTATGACCCGCTGGTCAATAATGTGATTTGAATTTGGAATCTCACATGCTCAGCTAAATTGGCAGTATAGTACTATAGTGCGCGCGGAACTAGTTGGCCGCGCCTTAGGCATGTTTTTTGTTTTTTATTTGTATTCTTTTCAATAAATTGAACAATTATTGTTCACGATATCTCGAGATTGGTCATCACTGTCTAATTATAGTCTTCTGTGCATTGCGAGCTGTAGGCAACCCGTCCCTTCATCCCTGTCGCCACCTAAGGCGCGGCCAACTAGTTCCGCGCGCACTATAACAAACACCCTTTGGTGCCAGAAAGAGGAAAGCTATTCTCGATACCCTTACTACGCGTGGATGATATTCTCGATTTCCTACAAAATCATAACGACTGCTTCTTCATATCGTTGCCATGTTTTCGAAGACATAATATTGTAAGAATAATTTGATAACTACGAACCATTTTTTAAAAGGAATGGAATAACATTAAAATTGGCATTAATAATAGCAAATACCGTACCGCGCCGTAATACCGTAATATTAATTGGCTGTAACATTCGTTGTTTATTTTATTTATTTATTTAATTTTATCTTTGCACATCTGGACTAATGTCTCAAATGTTACCATTAACTTCAATTAATATGTAAGTGCATTTATCTAACTAGTTCTAACTATGTTATCCTTACTGTTTGTTTATTTATTAAATACTTTGTTTTTCGTACTATGGCTATTGTTTTCTCACAGTAGGTGTAAAAAGTAGAGTATCCTCCTCTGGGCTAAAGGTGTCTTTGCCTTGGGCTAGCTTGAATCCCTCGCTGCATTCAGGATTCTTGTATTAACTCCCTCGCTTCGCTCGTGAGTTAAACTCTTAACACGTTCAGACCGGCGTGTACCACCGGTGGAGCACGGAGTATTTGCTGCCACGGCGGGGTGTACCACCGGTGACACGTCACACTATACTTTCAATGTACTAATAAATGCGCGCCGCCATGAGAGAAAATGTTGTATTTACCGTCCCCGCCTAGTAAAATAGACAAATTTTCATAGTGCAGCTCAGGAGGTGGATGTAATTTGGCAAGACTTTTGGTTCATGGGGCGGTGATGTACCACCGGTGGCCATATGAACATTTGCGCCGTAGGATACCAAGTACGTACTCATGAGGTGCCGGTCTGAACGTGTTAACTCCCTCCCTGCGCTCGGGAGTTTAATCCGAATCCTTCATTGCGCTCGAGATTCAATATGACGCCCGTGACATAAGACACTACTTTAGCCCCTCGGTGCATCATCATCATCATCATTTCAGCCAAAAGACGTCCACTGCTGAACATAGGCCTCCCCCAGGCGTCGCCACATTGACCGGTCCCGTGCGTCTCTCATCCAGCGGTTTCCTGCAACCTTGACCAGGTCATCGGTCCACCTAGTGGGAGGCCTTCCAGCGCAACGTCTTCCGGTTCGCGGAACATAATCTCGGTGCCCTCGGTGCATAATCTACTATTATTTTACTATTTATGTACACAATTACTAGACAACACAGGAAAACAACATTAATATAACATCTAATATATAAAAAGAGAAGTCCTGACTGACTGACTGACTCATCAACGCCCAGCCCAAACCCTTGGACCTAGAAAGCTGAAATTTTGCACAGATTTTTCGAAATTCAACCCCTAAGGTAGTTAAATAGGGGATGAAAGTTTGTATGGAAAATCGTCATTTTCACGCGGGCGAAGCCGCTGGCAAAAGCTAGTTTCAGTACAAAGGTACTGCTTATTTCACAAGAAATTTCTGCCAGCAGACCTGCAAAAGGAGAAATGAAAACAAGAAATGTAGACTATAGTGTGTGAGAAGCGGAAAATAATTCAGTGTTATGTGTCTTAACTAACTTAACCTATGTAATTATAAAAACACATAAGTATAAGAAAATAGTAATATATACGTAAATCCTAATCCTATCCTAACTAATATTATAAATGCGAAAGTAACTCTGTCTGTCTGTCTGTCTATCTTTGCTTCACGCCTAAACTACTGAACCGATTTGTGTGAAATTTGGTACAGACATAGTTTGGAACTTGAGAAAGGACATAGGATAGTGTTTTTTTTTTTTCGCGAGATAAACCAAAAATCTGCCGGAAGTCACTATTCCACGCGAACGAAGTCGCGGGCAAAAGCTAGTAAATACATAATGCCAATTCATTTGAGGTCGGCGCGTGTGTTCTTCTTCCATACTTCTCTATCACTCGTCATCTCATCATATCATCATTTCTACAGTTCACACATACATAGTTTAGTCTTTTCTACTCGTTTACCCATCACATTCATACTTAAAACTTTCCTCGTGCCAAAAAAACATCTAAATATTCACCATACCTAATTAACAAAAGCTACTTTGGAATTTCAAATTTTCGAAAAAGACACCCTTTACAATCGAATCTAAGAATTTCATGATTTTCAAAAGGAGTGTAGTTTTTAGAAATAGTCTAAAAGAACCTAAATCAATTTTATTAAACTACTACTTCACCAATAGGGGATCGGACAAAAAAAAACTAATTAGTCCGTCAGATAGATTTCCAAAAAATATTGGACACGTATTTTTTCTTTTTTCACGTAAACTTAAAATGAAGACGATACAGTGCTTCGAAAACTCGTGTGACGTCGTATGATAGTACATTTTGACGACACAAGTGACGTTTCAAGCCCCACTCCAAGATCTTTGACGCGTTTTATCTTCGTCATTTTTTATTGATTTGATAAAACAAAAAACACGTATTCAATATTTTTCGATAATCTAACTTACGGACTAAACATAATCATATTATTTTGACCCAGTCCGATCCCCTATTGCAACCCAACCGACAAGAAACATCCGAACATATTCTTCAACATTCAACCCATTACATTTTCTACAGCTACACCCCAAAATCGCTAAATATCTTAATTTCATCCCACATTGAACACGTGAAACAACAATAGAACAAGTTGGAAATTAAATTTATTGCTTGTCAAATATCACTTGTCGCTATTGTAACTCTGTTGTTACTCTGTTGTAGTGTGGAGTTAGCGGTAATAGGCACAACACATGCTATGGTGCAGCCAAAGGGGTAGCGAATGAAATAAATGTGATAGAATTATGATTGCTCGTTAAAGGGTATTGATAGAGTTTTAGAATGGTGGTATTGTTATGTTGTATAGTTGTGGACATTCTCGTTTATGTCCATAATTTTATCGGTGTTGTCGACTACTAATATTGATTAATACTGTCAGTTCAGCCGCTATGATCATCATCATCATTTCAGCTGAACATTGCTGGGCATAGGCCTCCCCAAGTGTAACGGCCCTCCCCCAGCGGATCACTGCAACTTTTACCAGATCATCGGTCCACCTAGCTTCTATACAATTGTGTCAATTAAATGTATTTATACGTACAAGTAGGTAAGTAAAGCGTAAAATAACATGAAAGCAGACCGTATGGAAAGCGGCATTAGATCGGGAACATGTCGGATCAAAAAGCATGGGTCCAAAAATAACTTAATCTGACAAGACTCCTTTGCACTGAACTCAACGAAAAACTAAATAAACTTCTTCTCATGACAGTTTTGTGTTGTTGATGGTGATAATGTTGTGGTAACGTCAACACTATCAAAGTTAGGAACACGTAGGTACCCATAAAAAGACACACAAAGTACACTCCAACATTAAACGGGAAAAAACTACATCCCATCCAAAAAACCTTTTAACAAACCGCTGTACTTTTACCTTTCCCATCACGACGTCCATCACAAAACTTTCAAAACAGCTACTATTCAAAACTGCCACTAAAAAGCAATTTGGTGCGTATACTTTAAAACTCGCGTGGAAGGCGCATGGCTTCCCCAGAAGTGCTAAGTCGTGTTGAGACTAGGGTATTCCCAGGGACACGGCGCTTATCCATCAATATATCTTTTGCATACCGGGCGTTCGTAGTTTTATGTTGCGTGTGGGTAGCATTATGTGTGGTGCTATTTGGGATGCGAAGTGGTTTGATAGTATATTGTGTTGTTTCACTACAGATTAAGACTAAAACTGTATTTTTTTTTACTTTTCCGAAGGCACAACAAAAATAAGACTAAAAGACGGGCAATGTCTGTGAATCATGATAAAATGTGTCTTCTTTATTTCAGAAAATGATTTTTTGGAGTGGTAACTGAAACCACCCCAGTGCAGATAGTCCCGCACATGAAATAAGGCACCGTTTACACTTTAAAGTCTTGTCCGGAGCCCACTCTGTGCAACGTCATTCAACAAAATATCGAATGTTGTAATCAACAAATGTAATGTATAATATTGTTTTATACCCACCTAAATTAACTACTACTACACTAAATATACGAGAAGCTAACGTTTCTGAAGACAAAACTCAGCAATGTTGCAGATCCTCTTGTTTTTAGCCCAGAAACTTGTGCAAATGATACATTTTCGGTGTTTCATTTCCCATTTCCCGCAAAATTGAGAGCCGCGTACTCGTACATAAAGGAACAGTTATTACGCTGGAATCCATAAACACTGAATGTTAACTCACAAAGTATAATTTAAAATTCCATTTCAATCAACTCACAATATAAACAAGGTAATTCGTTGGACCATAAATTCGCAATTACGTCACTGGCGAACGATGTTCAAAATTACCTATTTCCAACATTTTTTTTCCATCCAACTCCCTGTAGGCATCGAAAACTGGGTAGGTGTGGTCGGACTAAGAGAAATCGTTCCCATTGGCCGCCTGTGAACACACCCACTGCTGTAACAAAAACGAACATCGGCTATGAACGGGACTAGTCCCTAAACGGCGAGCCTTGAGAATTTCTCTCTCCCTTTCTCAAGTCGTTGTGTTCTGTTTCAGGACGGTGCCCACTGAAACTCAGTTCGCTCCGAAGTCCCCCGAGCATTGTACAGCGCCATCTCTGTAAAAACGGCCGAACTACGTGGACAAAGTTTCAGCAAGATGGCGCCGATAGTCGCGTTGAGAGGCCTTTTGGGACGAGGAAAAGTTGTTGACTTTGTTGGGAAAGAGTCGAGGATTTTACTTTCAGGTTTTAAATATGTTTTGTTGAGTTACATCTGTTTTAAACAGTGTTTTATTTCCAGTTTCTATTCTAACAGTTGTTTAACTTTTCATTGAAGTTTCAAAAGCTATGAAACAATCGATATTTTATAAAGTGAAATACTCTCCACAAATAACTGTTGATGGTAAATTATATTATACCCGATGGTCTGTTTACCCATCTATGAGCTGTTTCACATACTATCCATGAGCAATCGAAGTTTCGAGCAAAACAACTTTATTACTCACTTACTTAGCTATAAGTAGAGCTCGTGGCTACATAAAAAAGCCTTATGGGTCGATCTTTAAAGATAAGCCACGCTTGCCAAGGTAGCTCCGTGGATGGCTGACCATCTATTAGATACCGAGTTTTCTCCATGTATCGGAAAGTATGTTAAGACAGGTTAAGACCAAGACGTTGGTCCCGACTGTCATTTGTATATCTTTGACAGTTGTTACAGGCAGTCAGTAGTCTGATAGTCTGACAACCACACTAAACAAGAAGTATCATATTACCCAGTACTCCTTAGTACGGTCAGCATCAGAAGTATATTAACATTACTCAATGTTTCGAAGCTGTTTTTTTTAATAAAAACTTGTTAGATATTACTCGTTACTACTTGTAAGGACGTGTACGGACTATTTTAACGAATAAGCTTCTGAAAAATAAAAAATAATAGCTAGAGTCCTGTACATAAAAGAATTAAAATTCCGAAATGTTCAGCTACTTCTGATGCTGACCGTACCAGTCGAGCTCCACGATAACTGACAAATTAATGCTTGCACTGTCTGGACGGGCCCACTCAAATCTGTGTGGTGCTTTCTTCAAAATACTATCTCAGTCACTAATCTGCATAGTCCTCATGTTAATATACAAAGATTAAGTCTGGACCTTAAAAGAGACTACGACCTCTGAGTTTGTACAGATGCTTCTTCTCAGAGTAGTCAGGTACAAACCATCTAGTTTATAAAATAGTGACATGTAAAAGTTTCTTTAATAACCTATTTGGAAAAGATAATTATTTTATCATTTACTAACTGGGTTGTGGAGGTCAGAAATATAATATTTTTATCTCGTAGCTGCATCTGGTAAGACTGGAAGAAGTCCCCAACATACTCGTAATTGGAAAAATGCTAAGCAGATGACGATGACTTAGCTATAAAAAAGTAGATACAATACAATCATTTAAAAGATTTACACGATCTCAATAAATAATAAGAGCAGCCATAAAATACGAAATCGATATCTTGTAAGTAGCTTATCAATTTATAAGGGTGGCTTAGCGTCCTTCGCACTAGGTGCTTATCTTTAGTACTTAGCTATTAAAAATATTAATTAATTAGTAGGTTTCGGTATCACATTTTAATTTATAAAGTTTATTTTCATTTTTGTTCGAATACCGTGGGTAATAAAAACAACTTTCAGTTTTAATAACTTTCTTAGGTACTGTGTGTGTTCGATTAGACCACAGTTTTTATAAATAACTTCAAAAATCATAATTTTGTAGACGTACAAAACTATGGCGATACCGTTTCACTAAACTAGTTGACCTATGAAGACATATCAGAAGTTTGAATTAAAGGTTCAAGTTATACTGTTCGCTACGATACTTCAAGCCCGCGCTACGAAAGTGCGTAGCGCGCTACGAGCCAAGTGGTTCATTATGAACCAGTCACATAAAAAGCCTAAAATAAATTTAATGTTTTACCTGGCACATACATTTATTAGGCTTAACAATTAAGGTAACTACCGCAAAATTATTTTTATAGTTCTTTTTTTGTAATTCCAAATATTTGTTTTCTTTTATTTATTCTTTTGTAACACGAATAAAGAATATTGTAACCAGTGTTCACCATGTTATTACACCGGACAGGAGGAAGAATTCTAGTGTCAATTTATTCGACCTATTTTAACATTATCTTTTCAATGCAGTCACCTTTTATTAACCGACTTCAAAAAAGGAGGTTACTATGTTCGTGTGTATGTATTTTTTTTATTTTTTATTTTTATGTATGTTACCTGATTTCTCCCCCATTAGTGGACCGATTCTCAATTTTTTTTTTATTTGAAAGAGTATACTCCTGAGGTGGTCCCATTTAAATTTGGTGAAGATCTGGTGCTGATCTTCGGAGATATACAATGGAACTCTTCAAAAATAGACGGCAAATCTGTCATAATTGCTGGAATCGCTTGGATGTTTATTGAATATACATTATCATGACGTAACATCACGCCTGTATGCTCTGAGGGGGTATGCAGATATGTACAATACACATTTTTTTAGTTGTTATATATGAAAAATATAGACACGTATTACGTGTTGCGTGCTTTTTCTGACGCTATTCAAGTATTTGCATCTGGCAGTCATCACTTGTCTTCATGTTGATGAGCTGATAATGGAAGGTACTAGGTACTCCTCAACGGTTAAGAGTTGAAAGCAAAAATAGGGGAAGGAAGGTTAAGGGTTAGGTTTCTTGGTTGAATTATAGGTACTTATTACAACTAAAAATGAAAAAATAAAAAAACTTTTTTGCAAAAAAAACAACCGACTTCAAAAACATCAAAAAGAGAAAAATAAACTTCAGAAGAAAAATCAGCTTCTGAAGTCAGTGGCAAAAAAATAAAATCAAACAAACAAATGTCACCGACTTCAGAAGCTGATTTTTCTTCTGAAGTTTATTTTTCTCTTTTTGATGTTTTTGAAGTCGGTTGTTTTATTCACTGGAGTCACTGACATAAAAGGCACCATAATAATTATATTTCATGCCATCATTATCTACCTAACTGCTTTTTTTTTTTTTTTTTTTATTATTGATAGGTTCGCGTTTGACCACTATCTCACCTGATGGAAAGTGATGATGCGGTCGACGATGGAGCACGCTTACCTAGAAGTAACCTATTCACTCTTGACTTAAAGACCCCTAGGTTATAGCTATCCGGAAATACAGACTCTGGCAGGGAATTCCACTCCTTAGCTGTACGCACAATGAAAGTATTCCCAAACCGTTTAGTGCGTATGGGTGGGATGTCCACCATATAACGGTGGCGCATCGCCGTACGTCTTGTAGTCCGATGATGGAACGGGCTTGGCGGAATTAGATCGTGCAATTCCCTCGCACACTCTCCGAAATGTAACCGATAGAAAACCGAAAGGCTAGCTACTCGTCGACGATGTTCAAGGCTCTGGAGCTTTGACTTGACAAGCGCGTCATTGCCGATGAGCCTCTTGGCTCGTTTCTCAATTGACTCTAGCGCATCAAGCTGGTATTTAGCGGATCCATCCCAGAGATGAGAGCAGTACTCCACACACGATCGGACTTGCGCTTGATATAAGTTGAGCAGCTGTTTCGGTGTGAAATACTGTCTCACCTTTGCTAGGATTCCCAGCTTCTTGGCAGCCAGTTTAGCCTTAGCCTCGATGAACGGACCGAAATTGAGGGTTGACGTAAACGTACGCTTCCCAACTAAGCGGCTTTCCGGCAATCCTGACGTCCACAATCCAGTTACTACTTACTTCCTACAATGACTGTCAAATATCTACAAATGACAGGGAGCGTTTTACAAGCCATGGAGGAAATTTATATATTTCATACCACCCTTACGATTTTCAACACTCCCATCCAACATTTTCACCAAAAAACTTTTTCCTAAAGACAAACAGTCCTTAATATAACCGTGCAAAATTGCGTTGTAAGTCACAATATATCGGTAATAGCTAATTAGCCGTAATCCTATAATCGGTCAGGTTAGAAAATTACCCACCCGGGTCCTATTTGCGGTGGCCGCGATTAGCCCCATAAAACTCACTGCGATCTTGATAAGGGATGCGCGAATCGGTAACGTATACTGTGTGAAGTGTCTGTGTAATAAACATTCGTTTGAATTTATTGTCTAACTGTTGCAGATTAGGTAGGTAGTGTTTTGTTGGTGCGAATATTGCTGTTCATTTTTGATGTAGTGTTCTATGTTGTATGAGGTTAGTTGTGTTTTGAGTGTAACGAACAACACAGTATCACATCACTGCCTTTTTGGTCTAGTCGTCATGATCAACATCCTGGGTTCGATTTGCGGGTCGGGCAAAGTGATATAGGATTTTTCTATAAGGCATTTCTAAGTTGCAGTCACGGAGTCTGGATTTGAGTCCGGTTGATGGCAATAGGCTTGCTCCATGTTCCATAAAACTTAAACATTGTTGTCGAAATGTGGGTGTACCTACTATTAGGTACATCTCTGCCTAATTCAGAGATGACAGGCGTGATGCTACAGTTCCAGACCACACCTACTAAAATTTTACTGGTAGAGAAACTAAAACCACTGACCGACCTGGCTATACTTATCTATAGCCAGGTCGGGCCCCAGACCTCAAGCTCAGCAGAAACACTTGTGGTCGTGGTGAACAGTAATCTGAGCATACTGAGTCAATGACTGCTACCCAAAATAATATGCAACAATTAAATTATCAATTATATCCCAGAAGAAAATACTTAAGTTCGAGTTAAGTTATAGAGATTTAACACTTCTTTTAGTGAAGTAGCGTGTCTAACATAGGTTTCCTATTCCAAACTCAAACGCAAATTAAGTAGCCTCTCCAAAAATTCATCGTTCATCAGCCTCACATTCATATGCCCAACTGTTTATAACTATTCAGGAGTATAATTTAAACTCAGTGTAAAATGTTAGACACCTCACGTCAGAGTTGTAAATTTTTCCCTAACTACCCACACATATCGCATGATTTTTAGTCTAACTTTCGTCTGCTAGTCTCCATTGAGAGTCAGTCCACCATTTGTTTTGTAGTTTTAATGTCTGTGCATATTCAAATGGCTGGTTTTGTTTTGTATGATGCTTTATTTAGCTGGAAATGTAAGGACTTGGCTGAAAAGTTTAGTCTATCAATGAGTATAAATTAAGTACTACCGTGTTCAGTGACTGTCGACCGGTTTTTGCCCTTAAGCTCTAAGTAATAAGGTTGAAAAGTGTTGGAGTCACTGAGCGCCGTTATACTTACATAGTGCCATGTGATTTTTATGCTGCAGAAGTAAATAATTATGTTAATTTACCTATGTCCTCTAGCAGTTTATTGCGTAGGTATAAGGAAATAAAACAAATCAAAAATGGATTCTCGTAAATCCGTAACGTTCCTGAAATATTTTTTGTACTGGTTATCTTAATAATGAGTATACTGAATTCACCCAATAAGTCTACCGTTCCTTACACACTGTACATGAATCGTGTACTGCAACAGAATATAATTTTTATCGTACACAGTATCATTGGGCAAACATAGACGTGTCGTCAGGATAATCTCCAAAAATAGTCACAACTTAGTACACTCTAAGAATGTGCTAGTAATCTAGGCTTGGTGTCACTATTAACGCTCAATTGTAGGCAATTAGTTGTGAAATTAGATGACCTCAGTGAAAGTCGGCCTGCTAATTACATCTTGCTTAAAAGGAGACCTAAATTACCGCTAGAGTTTCTTATACTAGAATAGAATGAATACTAGATTTGTGACCGGTTAGTGGCAATCGGCTCGCCCCTTATTAACGTATAAGGCACACCTCTGCCTAACCCTACTGGCGCTATACTATATACACTTGGTAAAGTAAATTTTATTTCATCACCATCACAAAACCGTGAAAGAAAACATCTGGTGGTAAACAGTGTGACCCAGAAGCGGAAATTGACAAGAGAGTCCCAATCTGTCTCACAGAGAGGAAACCTGTGTCCCAGTAGAGGGCCCGATATGGACCTGTACCTAGTTATTTCTTACAGTATCCACCACCCACATACGTACAACATCGTACAATCGAAACAGAAACAGTGTATGTGTACAAGCAACGTCAGTGGGACGCGCAAAACAAAGTGCCACAATTAAGTGCGACCCGCTCCGTCGGAGTTCAACAGTTTTTCCGTCGTAATTCTATTACATTATTAACTTACACCGTGTTAAGGAAGTAAGGATGGCCATGCAAGGAGATTTTTCTTGTCGATATTGTAGGAATATATCGATAGTTAGGTGAAGATGTTGTGACTAAAGAAGTTGTTGTAGTTGAAAATTTTAGGGACATCCCTCGAAGGATTGCTGAGGTCGTATTCTGACCTATGCAAAAATAATAACACTGTGCTACTGGTAAATACAGGGTGCATTCAGTTCCATATTTTGACGAAATGGTTCTCCTTCTCCGGTTTTTTTTTTATATTTTTACAGTTTTGTTCCTATATTTCAATCTAAAAGTACATTTTAGATTGAAATATTTGTACGCAATACTCTAATGGGCCTACTACACGCACGCACTTCCCCACAGTTTTGCCTGCGGGATTACACGGTGCACACAGTACATCGCGCGTGTGGTTTGTAATAGTAATACAGTTTTACCAACCATACGCGCGATGTACTGTGAAGTGTGAACGAAAACTGTGGGGAAGTGCGTGCGTGTAGTAGGCCCATTAGTGTGTAAATTAATAATACGCTAAAATAAAATAAAAAAACAACAATGTATGCTGAAAATAAATACTCTTACCAATGATGCCTGAAACCAGCTGTTCACAAGTTTATTGAACTCATTATCGCACTTGCTGTTTGCTACATGCGTTTGGCCACCGTAATGAAACATTGCGTATGAAGAAATAAAACAAATTAAAAAAAAATGTATTGTACCGGTCATCTTAGTATGATTTACTGAATATCAGTTTGCGTAGAACTTACAACCTTTATACAATTTGTGTTTTGGGTTTAATGTTAAAATTCCTATAAACCACATACAGAATGTCTCGTTGATTACTTGACAAAACCAACTGTGACATAAATAAGCTAAAATATTTAATACATTTGACATTGACTTTCCTTTCTTCTTCTTATTCAACAATTCCTACTTCCCACACAAACATACTTGTTACAAAAGTCACACTTTTCATCGATATCGATACTCACCAACGCGCCACATCCCTACAAAGTGTACGGCGGTCGCTCGTCGCGTTCACAAAGATCGCTAGCTGAAAACTTTTAATACTTTAACTTGACTTTCACTCAATTTCGCTTAACGCCTCCGTTGACACGGCTCGATGCTTCGATATCGCCTTATAACTGTTTTACTATGGCGTTATGGTACAAACTTGGTCGGAAGATTTTTGAAGTACCTTTATTATGAGGTTTTAAGGGAACTTTGTTTTAAGTATTTTATTTTATGAGGATTAGGAAGTGTCGAATTATGTCTTGGTAACTTTTTGTACTGAAGTTTTTTTGATTTTTATTGTTACATGTTTGACCCTATAAAGTAAAAGACCCTAAAAATTATTAGAGATTTATCCACAAATAGCTCTGTGACAAAGAAAAGCTTAGACCAAAACTTTACTATAAGCCAAACTTTTCCCCAAACCTCTAAACATTTCCAATCGAATCCGAACTAAATAAAATACACAAATAGATGGCACCCCAAAAAAAATTGCAAAAGGAGAAACAAAATAAAACCCCATCACGACACGACAAATTGATGTCATCCATCCCTCTCTTACTAACAGTCGCAACATATCACTCGACGCACGTCCTCGGCATTTTTCCTCTATATATTATTAATACATAAGTACAATCCGATGCACCGTTCCCCCCTCCGAGTGATGTATAGCTCTGTCCTTTTCCATATTGTTGGGTCTAGTTTTCCCAAGCGACCGAACCCCGAGGGTAAAACTCCCTAGGGTCGGTATTGACTCTACTGTAGAAGGAAAGTTATCTGTACACCTATTGTCGACCACCCCCTCTCTCCCCATCCCTGTTTTCAGCCCGTTCCACCCTCGACTTTCTTATGCGTTTTACGTTTTATTTTTGAGAATGTTTCTAGGCTCGAGTTCGTGTTGTTTTCATAGTCTGCAGTTTGGACTATAAATATTTTCTTATCTGAAGGCAAATATGTCATTTTTATTTTATTTCAAAGTTGTCCTTTTTAATAAGTCCATTCGTAAATGTTTGTATTGCATTTGTCCACAAAAGTAAAAGGATTTCTACGAATTTCTGAATCCTCAGCTCGGAAAATTTAATGAAAATTCACCTTGTCTAACCTTTTAAATATTAAAAAAACTTTAAAACAATAATAATTTTAATGAAAATCCACGCAATAAAGCCAATTTCAATTAGTAACATGACCCGTGCTTAACATAATTTAAGGCTAGGTGCACACCGGACGCTAATTTGGTAATGCGCGACATCGCCACGCGACCGACACGCGTTGCGACCGCCACGCGACAGATTGACGCGACAAGACGATTTGTTCACTTAACTTGTTTATCGTGAGGGACAGACAAATATGCGTAAGAATAAAAATGTCACTCCCGCCCTCTGTCATTTGATACTCAATCACATTTTCATAATAAGGAATTACAATTGTTGCAATCAAATCTACATTTTACATGATGCTTTACTATACATGGCGCTTTATGTTATGTACATTTTCTATTCATAGAAAAGCGTCAACATAATTTCACCATATTGACTTGTTGCCAACAGTTTGATCAGTAACTCGAACTAAAATTTAATAAACAGATAGCAAAACCAGAAGTTCAAAAGTTTCCTTAACTTTAACGAACCAGTCATAATACTCGGCAATACATTTAGCCAATTGCCTCTTCAAACCAATCTATGTGACGTAAACTTTATAAACTCGTACGTGTCTTTCTATCTGTATTTAAACTACACTGACTTTTCCATGCTACAGTAAATTCACTAATCAATCAAACGAAATTAAAAAATAAATCACAATTACAATACAGAATACAAACCCACACAGCCTGCTCCAAATAAGTCCGTCTTCACACCGATATGGAATGACATCCGGACGGACGCGTGCCATAGACGCGACACGTGCGCCGCACACGACGACAAACGAGCTCGACTAAACGCTCATTTAGATTATTGTAGCGTAATCTACTTAGACTGTAGTGTGCCCACAACCTTATGGATTTAAACTGCAATACCGAGTGTTTTTTTTAAAGGCAAACTTCGATACATGTAATTTATAAAATAAAAAGCATGTGTGTGTTTTGTAAATCGTAGACCCTGAAAACTGAATATTTACCATGATTTAATTTTATGACAATCAATCCCATTTTCTATTTATGATAGATAGTTTAAAAATACTTAGTATTTCTTTTAACTATTTTGAAAGTGTGTTTTTGGTGTCATGCCTCTAAACTTATTAAGTACCCATTTATTATAACACCCTTTCCAAGCCCAATATTAGATCACCATAATTAATTTAAATGGTACAAAATTGTACCTTTAAAATGGGAGAGTCCATTCTAATGCTAATTTTGTAGTAATACGATCGCCATTCTTTTGTAAGTACAATTAGGGGCAGATATAAACCCATGCATTATCTAGTCAGAGGGAACAATAGAGAATATTACCCCTACAAAAATTGTTAGTATAATATTTCAAGTGGGGTGCAAAAAGTACCATGTGTGAAATGACAATGGTTCAAAAGTATGTTTTTGTTGGACTCATTTGACGATGATAGATGAGTTGTGTCCAGTTGTGATCAAGACCATTATGATAGTCATCAGTCATTTCAAATTAAGTAGTGTTCTTGATATTTTTCAGATTATGTGCTCCGTTTTCATCTCCTGTAAGAATTAATTATATATACTACAATTCTATAACGGTGCGACTCCACATATTTTTTCTTGTCCACCAATGAAATGTTTTCTAAAAAAAATATAATGTATCGTCATAGCCAAAAGTGTTAGCTGTAGTTAATTAAATGTTGCTTGTTTTTAACAGAAAAAAAAATAAAAGTGAAATAAAAAAAGAAAACAACTTAATTATTTTACGTAATTTTAATCTCGTATTTCGTGATAATTTGTTTCATGAACGATTACAATTTACAATGTCTTATTTGATACACAGTTGCGTTAAACAATAATACGTTACTACATAATATATTCACGGAGTTTATCTCACAAAATACAATTCGTTTTGCGTGAATGTAAGCAAAGTGAACCAGAGAAGAGATATTTTATTTTTTTCGTATACATTCATTTCGGCATCAGATTTTCTTTCGTTGTACATTTTATATCCCAAGCTTCGTATTCAATGGATATGTATTGTTTCTAGATATGATACTCGTAGATATTCGGTAAAATATTTCGATGTCCGAAATCGTAACCTAAGCGCGTGAAATAATAAAAACGCTATTCCAATTTAAGAATCGAAAAATTTACACTTTTACGTTTAAGTTTACATTAAAAATTTACAACGTTACTTACAATAAATATATCACAGATTTTACAAGAACAAAATCGACACACATTTACGGGAAAACGAAAACAGAATCTTTATACAATGATATTTTAAAATCGTCCTGAGCAGTTTTACGTTAGCCTTCAAATGTATATAAAATCTACAGTACGTTCAATCTAGCAGCCCAACTATTGAATGTTATTTATTATCTTAATATTTACATCAAAATTACAACTATATTTACAAATAACGCCCCTTCACCATTCACATCCTAGTTTTCAAGATACTTTGGTACAATCGGTAACAAAAACCGCGATGGAAATTTAGACTAAATACAGATCTGTGATAAATAAGTTTATATAGAATATGTTACGACAAAATTTTACGTAGTAAAAGCCAAGAACAATTAGGAATTTAAGATATTTTTAAGTTTTTCCACGAAACCACATTAAAATTAAAATAACAAAAGAAAACAAATAGTTTAACCAATCACTCTCTTCATTTCACTTTTTGCAAACAGAGTTTTACGACCAAACATCAGGTCTATCGTTAGGATAAAAACTGTCCGTCGTAGACATACGTAAGTGAATGCTACTTGGAAGCGAGCGGAGCTGTCTGAGCGTACTGTTGAGCGCTGCAGGTTGGCAGCGAGAACGGGTTGACACTGAATGGCGATGATACTAGACCACCCATTCCTGCGGACAAAGAAAATACATGTTATGTTCTGCTGTATAAGTAGTACGAGGGTTAATAATTAAAATGTATGGGTAAAGCTAAGGGAAAACCACACTGTCACACACGTCACTCCACTTTTTAAACTTTCTCACTCGATTTCGCAAACCTAGTTTAAATTCAATAAGCATCTCATGTTTTCTTTTTTGATCTTATATTATTCACGTCGCTATATTGTTGTTGAAGTTTGAATTATGGATATTAAGCTTGAAAATCATATTGTTGGGAAGTTGGTTTAGTTATTTCAAAAGACTTTTATGGCAATATATTATTCATGTTAGAGCAAACCACTGCTTAAATATCACACAATATACAAATGCATCTGACTTTCTGTTACAAGTATTTATTATTTAGCCTCAACACTTTTCTCCACGATTGTACCAAAATTAAAATAGGGTTAGCAAAGCAGGCATACAACACGTCAAAAACAGCACTACGAAAAAAAAAACAAAAAAGGTGAAACAAAACAAAATCGCAATACAAAATAAAAACAAAAACTACTAACACTGAACGGCGAGGTGGTGCCAATTTTGATGATGCTCATTGGCTACCCGTGGCGGACTCTGCCTCACAACGGCAAAAGCGCTCCTCAGCTTAGTCTCTTTATTCTGAGCCCCTTTCATATCGCTGTCGGTGCATTTTGTATGAATGTTTACCGGACAGTCGGCCAGGCTTTTAGAATTCCCATTTCTTTCACTGTAATGTCCGCTATCTTTCGTGTTATACGCGTTATAGTGACGGTCAGATGATAAGTGTCCATTCATGTTCGCTGGATGGTACGGTCCTAGAGACACTGGACGGGATAAAGAAAACAGGGGTTAACACAAAGCGACGTAAACAAACAGATGCCGTGCGAAGAAAGCGTCGGAAACGTGAACTTAAATCTTGTTGGTATTGTTTAGCTGGAGGTGAGCTGGGTTAGAGAGCTTAAAATATAAAAACGCTAGATGCACATGTAGTAGATTTTTGTCAGATAACATTATTAGTTTATTATTAAAAAAAAAAATTGTACCTTTGAATACAATTTCATTTGTCCAGTGGGGATCGAACCCTTTCAGGAAATACCTAATATGAAAATTAGGTAATTACTTCTCTAAATTTTTTTCCACATAGTCCCTTCATAACCACGTATGAACATAGTTTTACTAACAAACCATATTAAACATTGATAATTTTCACATAAAAGATGCACGGCAGGGTGATCCGCCAAGTTCTCAAGAAGAAAATTAAAATAATAAACATTTGACTCACGAGACGTGGTATTGAAGAGTGAGGTCGGCGGGGCTGGGTAGTGTTGTGGATGCGGGTAGGCGGCGGGCGCGGCGTGCGGCGTGGACGCGGCGGAGCAGTACCGCGGCGATACCGAGCCGCCGCTGCGCGCGTACTCCTCTAAAAGAAAAAGCCTGGGATCAACACATAATACTGTTAATGACTACACCTGAAATATCACTTAAGAAGTTAAAGAGGACTTATTGTGAAAATGCCATAGCCGTTTTATATAAAGCTTCATGAGGATTTTTTCAAACTGAGGGATTGACCCGTATGCGTAAGCTGTGGCACCCAATAAGATGTTTGCATATAAGACGTATGACGTGTAATATGGATGCCGCGCATACGGGACAATCCAGCATGCGTAGGATAATCTATGACACTATTTTTAAATATTTTAGAATTCACTAGAATTATCCTTGAGAGAAGAAAAAGTTTCTAATCAGAGTAAACCAAAGTTTGAAGACATGAAACATCCACAAACCCATACTTGGCCTGAGTGATGGAACGTGGCCTACTTCCAGTGGGGACGTTAGATAATAATGTCTGTATTATGTCAAATTATAAGGAAGTCAAGCGAAAACCCACCTTCAGTCCACTGCGAGGCCGCAGTATCCTGTACGCTGACCGCTAGTTGCCCTGTGTAGGAGTTGAAAGGCATACTCGCAGGCGGTGACCGCGGTGCGCCGAGACCCAGTTGGTTGTTGCGAGGCATCGAGTACAGTGCCTCTGCTAAGTCCGCCGCTCGCTTTAGGATTATTTCCTAAGAAATGAAAAAAACGTTTTGAGGAAAAGGAATATTAATTATTGTAAATCATAAAATAGTCAAGAATTAAAAGTACCAACTGAATTAAAAAACTCGTTTTTTTTCATGTTAAGACTTTTGATAAAGTGGAAAACTCGAAATTTTGTTCTTGCCTACAACAGTTGCAGCCATAAATTAAACACATTATAATGTTCGAATTTCAAGACGATTTGTATTACTATATCGAATGCGTCCCGTCCCATTCAATACTAAATCCGACACAAAAAACTTGTCTACAAAATACGCCACAAATACATACCTTAGGTAATTTTTCCGGGTCTCCGGGATGTCTTGGTATAAGTTTCTGTAGCCTCTGAAATCCGTAATCTATCGTTGGCTCGTTCAACGCTGCTATGCGAACAAGAGAAAAACAAAATCAATCATTAGTTGGCCCACTAACAAATGAAAGCCTAATTGATGGATTGTATAAGATTTTCCGATGTCCCCTAATTACTGATTATTTTTGGAGGAAAAAAATTTGGAACGTAAATAATGAGGGCTTGTATTTGATTTTGTAATAAGTAGAGACGTAGCTAGATAATTAGGAGCTCGACTACTTTTGCCAAATCGCGAAAGTCGCTTTACGAATATGATGGAATCTTAAAACAAAATGTAAGTTTCGTAGCAACTTCAGAACGCTATACGTGCTACGAAGTTTCGTAGCACGTAGCTTTATCTTGATTGTATTTTTGCATTTTTGCTAAGCAAGGGAAATGTGAAACTGATTTCCAATCATTCTCATTGTTTTATGAATATTCGAAGCAGCTATACAAAGCTTTTCTTTCTGCCTATCAGAAATAAATTAACTTAAAGGAGTTCGCTTCCATTTCTAAGGTTTTTGAAGCAATTTTAAATATATTGTGAGCACTCAATGAAGTAGTTACGCTTTATATTGTTCTTCTGAAAACTCCTCCAAAATGTTACAATCTAAGCAATTAGGAGAATAAAAAATTGCAATGAAGTTGCAGTAAAATAAACCTTAAATAAGTTAGCATACTCACAAACATAAACAAATCTCCCTGGCGCTCCCTTACAGAACTGCTTGCTCTTGTACGAAAGCGTCACCTCCACGACTCCGGGAATGTGACGCGGAGGGGTCTGTACTCTTATCGCGTGCGATGTTATCAACTGATAAGGGAGAATATTGTATTAGTGTATTGTTCCTTGTGTTGATTAATTGCTGGTCTTAGAAGAATGAACTTGGCTGGGCTGTTTGAAATTTTGTCTGTAAAGAATTGATGAAGACTCAATTTATATAAAATTTTTCGTATAGCTTTAATCGACTTTTAATGTCCGTCTTCTCTAACATTTGAAGATTAAATGAATGGCCTATAAAAGCGCACTGTAGGGAATTCAACGCTCAACTTTGCGTCATGCGTTGAATTCCGACAATTCAAAAATCTACGCATGAACTTATTGTTAGTGAAAACGGAATAACCGAGCCATAGTATAAACAAATAGATCTTTTGACAATATTTTATAAGTTTAAAATTATATTTTAAACTTTTATAGAAGATGGTTACAGACCAGTATTCATTTCAAAAATAAGTTATTGGAACTCACCTCACTCCAAACCAACATGGTTCCAAACACAACTTGTAGTCCGTCAAAGAAGTTGTCTCCTACTATGATTACTGTCGACCCCCCCGACGTCCAGCCTTCGCTCGGTGATATCGCCTTGATGCATGGTGTGGCTACTGGCAGGGGAGGATATAAACCTGCTGTCAAAAATGCTATTTGAGAAAGTCTGCAGAAGGTTGTTGTGTGGAGTTGGCTTGATGTTTTTAACTTTCGATAAATTGCCAGTGTCATATTAAAAAAAAATATATAAACATCCGAATTGAGAATCTCCTTCTTTTTTTAGAAGTCGGTTAAAAAAAGTTGTTCAGTACAAAAAAGACGGTATATTATGTGTCCATAATATCGACTCTCCAATATCAATACAAGCTAAGCCAATGATACCTACCTTTTCGGAATCCACAAATACTTTCGCAAGTCACAACGCCGAGGCTTAAAATAGTTCCCCAACTTTCATATAAATAGCATTCAGGGTCGTAAATGGCATCTCCTACAAAACCGCAGAAGTAAGGGCTGAATGCTACAACAACTTAAAAGTTGAACGCAAAACCACTAAAACTCGCTCCGTCCTACTTGAACGTACACTTTAGACTGTTCTAGAAAAAGGACAATTGTACACCGTAAAAGTCACCGTGTAAGTGTCACTGATACAAGGTCTAAAGAGATCGGTGGAGATAATTGAAAACGAATTTTAACGGTGAGTAATAAAGCTGGTTATAGAATACAGTTTCACGGTCGTTATGACGTTGTCAGCTGCCGCGAGTGCAAGGTTTAGGGGGGACACGCGCTGAACAAGGGGGAAACTGAAATCTTGCGAACAACGTTGTAATAAAGACGGGAGAAAGTGAATTTAAGGGGACGAAAGGCGATTACTTCGGTGGTTCTTTTTTAATTTCACTAATATTATATTCTCCCCATTTAAGATGTTTTAATATTTCGACGAAAGGTCGCTTGGATGATGTATTTATTATGTACAATTTCAGATAAAATCATCCTCCATCTAATAAGAATGATAAAAAAGAGAGCATAAATTATTAAAAATGTTCATTAATAGATCTAAATGTTAGACTATAATCATCTGCCTAGCTTTTCCCAATTATGTTGGCGTCCCCTTCCAGTCTAACCAGATGTAGTATGTTTTTTACATGGAGCGACTATCTATCTGACCTCTACAACCCAGTTAGCACTGGATTAAATTAATCCAGTGCTAACTGGGTTGTCTTACCAAAGGGTATATTAATCCGATTAATTATACCCTTTGGTAAGACTGGTTGTTTTTCTTTCAGGCCACTATGATCTAGTATAAAGTAAAGATCAAAAGTTTTAGCGTCAAGAAAACAATAACACAGGAAGTAAGAATGTTTTCACGACCGTAACAGTAGGTAGGGAGGTAGCTACTTGCAAATTTTCTCATTCGCACCGTGTAATCCCTTCGACTCGGTTTCGCGCCGTCTAGCCACCTTAAAAACTTTGACGCTCTCTTAAGAGCGTATGCTACCTCAGATTAGCAACCCTATTTGTGGTGGTTCAAACTTCGCTTGAAATACTGTTAGAATAAAGTTCAAATCAGCTTGCACTACAAAGCGGTTGTTACGTCTTTCGCTGCGGCCGAATAGTGCGAAATTAGAGGTATTTTGCGATTTACAAAAAAACTATTGATTGGACTAAAAAAGTAAAACACTATGACTTTAGTTTGTTGCTTGTAGAATTATTTGGCAAAAAAAATCAGAACGATGACATGTATTTTAGTATGGTTTTTACTCGTTAAAAGAAATTTTTAGAGGTATCTTCGCGATTTTTTTCTATCGAGCAAAGTTAGTTGTATTATGTTTTCACAACACTATGGCACTAGCATATATCCTGAAGAATATCATATATTTTTCTAATGTTGATTACTGCAGTGAATCTTATACTTTTACGCATTATAAAACTCGCGTTTGAGGTACCATGCGCTCTTAATGTGGAATAGGTTTTGTTTATTTTGGATAACATTAAAATTGAACAGAAACTTATTCAGTACTTGGTGAAGGTTAATAAGTAAATAATTTGTTATCTCTATCTTATTAATGGTTTGTTTTGCAAACATCTTCTTCTCTTCCTCCTCTTTTTTTTGAAAAAATATCTAATATCTTTCGAAAGCCAAGATCTTCGCAAACGGCAATCACATTTCGTTTCGTATTTGAAAATAACTTTCTATTGAATAAAACAATGTCTAGGTCCTTGATAAGGTCAAGGAGATTTTTGTGTATTTTCGTCATATAATTTTCAGAAATTTTATAGAATTAAGTTACTGTTTAGTAATTAACGTTGTACTTTATATTTTTAATGCAGTAGTAGAAATTAATACAGTTACCATTTATCAAATCAATATTTTTTTTTACAATTTATATAAGTAGGTATAACTCAACAAAGCTTTATAGTCTTTTTTTAAACTTTACGTCCAGAAAAAGAACTAAATTTCTTCCGCTAAAGCAATAAGAATTAAATAAAATACTAAGAAAATGATTTCAAACGCATGTTCCAAGTTTGTTCCGAGCATAATTCCTCACTAAATTATCCGTATTCGCTTCATGCCCGCTTCAACGCCCCCACCCTGAAACACCCGGCTGAAGTTCTTTGCGAAATGTCTACAGTGATTCCTTGAATACAAACGACATCTTAAAACGCTGTATTATGAGTTTTGCACATTTATCGTCAATTGACTGCTGGATTTCACACGTATTTACGTTGGTGTTAAAAAAAGATTTTGGTTTAACTTGCTAGAAATCTTATGTACAGGAAATGACACTGGCAATTTTTCGAATAAAAATTCATGAAGGTCTTGGTAAAACATGTTCTATAAGTAACCAAACACAATATAGCAGCAACTACTACTTATCGTAGGCAACTCCATGAATGTATGTGTTAAAAATATGTCAAATAATAATAAAATATGGTATATCATACCAAAACCGTCCAAAATGAGTGATATCAAAACACGCACTATTCCAAGCAAAATGTACACAATTAAACCTCATTTACAAATTCCTCAAAACGCACATTTCAATATCACTCACGAAAAAAATAAAAAATCATAAATAAATAAAACAAAAACGTACAAGTATTGTCTGTGGCGCCATCTGTACCTTCGCTAGGGTCTAGCCGTTTCGCCCTCCGGCCATGCTTGCTGTTGTTGTGGACAAACATATTGTCTGATATCGCTAGGAGAGGACCGTCCACCATTACTTGAGTTGATATTACCACCTAGAACAAAGTAGGAATGTTAGTGAACTGTGTTTGGTAGATGAAATGTATCGCTAATTCATAGTTGTGTCATTCAAGTCCAATAAGAAAGATGTTTTCAGTCTAATGGCTTTCATACACATATTCGGGACGGCTTGATTGTTTACATAATTTGCCCCCTGGCCTAACCTGCCGAATAAGACTGTTCACGAGCATTTGAATAACACACCCAATTATTATTATTTTCTGCTAAATCACTGAAAGACGTCATTGTAGTAGAAACAGTCCACGCTCCATGAGATTAAGAGAACAGATATTTTCTTTTCCTAAGCATAAAGCATCTGAATGTTTCTGTGTCTATGTGAGTTTAAATGTTTGTTTTGAGTTGTTTTATTCCGTTAGACAGAAGAAATTCCTAGTGTGGCTACGTTTAAAAAAACAAAACTATTTGTCCAGAACCTACTTAATTTTAAAGTAAAATTGTGCCAAAATCTCGACGAATCTATCAATAGACGAAACCAAAAGTACAGTCACCAAAATAAAACACATGAAGATATACAACACGTCTACGATTCACACATCAAAACAAACGCCGCATTCCTACACACACCAGTGCGAAGGGAACCGAAAGGGAGAGTCCCTTGGGAGGTGGAGCCAATGTCTCGGGAGCGACGAAATGGACGAAACTCTTCCAATGGGTATGCAAGGAAGTGCATTGTGTGCATGTATGCGTATCAATGTGGATGTGTGGCGTGGGTGGTCGATTGATAGACGGCCATTGAGGCCATGCAATCGATACGTTTTTTTTTTCAGCCGAGTGTACTTTGGGGTGTAGGTTAAAAATGTTGTTGGGTAAACAAGGCTACCTGCGTGACTTTGTTTGCTGACCTGCGTGCTTTGTATGTTAGGTAACTTTGTAAATAAAGGTTTAATTTAAATACAAACAGAGCGTTCTATAAATGGTTTAAAAGTTATGACCTTTTATGAAATTAATTATGTCGATTTACTATAAATTATCGAGCTGCCAACGCTGTCATGCACTACTGACAAACTTTCCTATAGTTTTGCAAAAGATTTATATTACAACTCAATCTCGTCTAACATTTGCTGCCATCAGAATCTAAACGCAGACAGTGAAATCACGAACTAAAACGTAACTTTCAGCTCACAGTTCTAAAACACCACCAACTTTGACACTTAAATCACCTGGAATACAATATTCACGTCGATAAAGCGACTGCATTATTTCGATTCCGACACCAACCTATAAATATGTACCTAGTCATATATTATACCCATATATTCTTACCCTTGAAACGGTGGGGAACGACCACTGAATTATTCAATGACACACAGAAAGTCCAAATATAGACATTACTATACACACGCACACATTGACAGATATTGTTAGTGTTTCAGTTGCATATAGAAATGAGCAATATGTGTAGAACGGTAAGTTCTATATTTGTTTAAAGTTGCTAAGAGGACACGTAAGACAAATATGTCTTAGAGCAACTGTGGAAGCAAATTTGTACTCATAAGGAGACTGTGTGAATGCACCTTTTTGGTAGTTATATTAGGGTCGCTACTAATTAGTTATATTATGAGATACGAGATTTTGTGGGGAAGTTTTAAGTGTGAATAACGACTTTGTAGTTTGAAATGGTTTAATGTACCTTCGTCAATGTTAGTTGAAGTAATGGACGAGTGTTTTTTGTAAGCTTCACTAAGATTTTATATTAATCCCATTTAATTGTTTTACATCTATACAGGCCTACATCTACATCCCAATCAACTGAGCTTTTTATAATTATACTAAGACCAATTATTATATTTGCATCCATGTCACATCCATCTTCCAATTAATTACACTTGCGAGCAAATAAAACAACATAACCAATTAAAAATACAATAAAAGGGCAAGCAAAGATCGGTTGAAAGTAAATAAATAAACTCGTATAAATAAATTTAATTTCATTCCTCCCCTAAATTGGAGGCGCTTCAAATATTCAAGAGTCGTGAACGCAACCCTTCCTTCAGTTAAGGGCAATACAGACAGTCGTATGGTGCAAGGGATGAGAACTAAATCAAAGTACAAATCACAAGAAAATTAATATTGATTAAAATGTTTGTTGTGATGGGTGTTATTGTAGTTGTTACCATAATCCATAGGATTATGAAAAGAATATGTGGTTAAAGATTAACGGTGAAACGGGAATTTATACTCCTTAGATAACTTAGAATAAAAGAGACTTCTTTATTTGAGGAAAAACATGTACAATATGACAGAAACATCCAAACTGTTGTACAGGAATGATAAAAACTTAAAAATAATAAGAAAAAGTAACTTGGAGATGTATTCGTACAGACCCAAAACACGTTTGCAATAAAATTAATCGACTTTACTTTGATTTCTTTCCCCATTCTCTACTGCTTTTGACTTAGAACATACAGTCACAGTAATACAGACAGACTCGTATAGAGATCGCGGCAATTTTTCGCCACGTCTGGTGAACCGGCTACCATTCACTTGACGACAGTACGTCTAATTACTACCTTTTTGATGGACGATTCTTTTACTTGGGACTTTTACTTAAAAGATTGCCTATGGCAATCTTTTGTTTTGAGGGTCCTAGAAATATATCTGAAGCTGTGCAAGAATCTCAAGGCGCCTCACCAAAATCGGAAGTAACGGAGCTCGGCTTAAAAATACATTTCACAAGAGTAAGATCCTAAAATCAGTATTTATTATTGAAGATAAACTTGGTAATCTAGTTACTGAAAACGCTTAAAACTTTCCCTAAAAAAATAGCTAAGAAAAGATTACTAAACGTTTTGATTTAACAAAAGCGTTCGACAAGGTCATTATCTGCTTTGACTTTCTTATAAGAAAGTGGTCTCAAATTGTTTTCCCATTAAATATATCTACGCATCGCCATCTACATACTATTTCAATACTGTGTCCATAACTACTACGTACTGTAACGACTTTGACCAGATGCAGCTGAATTCTAATATTTTACATAGAGCCACTGCCTCTATAACTCGATTAGTACTGGGTAATACGATACGCAATAGAAAGACTCGTTGACAGACTTTTGGGCCCTAACAACTGTCAAAGGTCTACAAATGACAGCTGGGACCAACGTTTTAACGTGCTTTCCTGGCACGGAAGAAACTCTGTATGTAATGAGTGGTCACCCATCCACGGACCAACCTATACAAGAACGGCCTAACCTGAATACTAGTGAGTAGTGGCTGTTTTTATTTAGCCACAAGGTCATCATTAGATAATAGCTTAATATAAAACAACATACCTGAAACCTTCTCATATCTCTAGGGTTCCCAGCATTCTTCAAACAATTCTGGTTACATTTCAGGAAGAACTTCAAGAAAAACCTGCAACAAAACCGCAATTTTAATACCGTGAACATGGAAACTGTTTTGTAAATCTTTTTTTATATTAAAAACTGTCACAAGTTTACACTGGGCCCGTAAAATATCGACGGGCGTGTGAACAGATAATATGCAGCAAATGAAGCGGACACATAAATCAAATGTCGACAACGTATGAATTATATACACAACAGTAGTGTTTCCTATTAAAGTTTTTGTAGATATTTTAACACAATTGCACCTGAAAATAATGTTAAAAACACTAAACAACAGTAATATGTGAAATGACCTCAACAATCAGGTCTCCAGAAGTAGAAAAACTTAAACAACAGATACCTATTATTTATTTTTTGTAAGATCTTCAAAACGAAAGATGATCAATAAAATAACCAAAGCAGGCTTACTAAGCTCAATAATTAAACTAACATGGATTAACATCGGTAGTATCCAAGTGACTTCCAAGAACTTTGTCTGTCTCAAGTTCACCAGCTGTTTCCACTTCGCTACTACGCAACCCACTTAAACGTAACGTATTAATTTGTTTCTCCTGTTCACAAATTTGTATCTTCCGCTCTTCCGTTCAAACCAAACTTTTTGCTTCATTGATAGCCAATGTGTGAACTTTACGACTTTTTTATTTTTTTGCGCCCTAAACGAAAAGTCGTGTGACGATTTAAAAAAGAATATCAAATGGACGTAAAAGGAAACAAAACGTATGGACAAAGTGCAGACAGCAACTAAAATCCGACTTCATTTTTGGAAATAAAAGAATATAGGACCCACGTTGTTTATTGGCTGTCAAAACGAAACCTCGAAACGAAATCAAACAATTTCCAACGGAAAGTCTATCGGGCCAACTATCGGCATATCGGATTACACACAATAGTCGGACTTCGCAATTTTATTTGGAGTTCTTTGTTGGTGCAGTGTGGTCTTTATGTCGTCGTCGTAAGGTCCATGAGGGGTGTTTGTATAAGTTGGTTGGTGCGTAATATTGAGCGTACGATCAGGCGAGCGATCACGATGAATGCTTTAGCAGAAATATTTTACATAGCCTGAGGCACCGGCGATGCCGCCACGCCGAATATTGCTGTGCCAACACGTGTGGATTTAGTAGAGTTGTTAGACACCCCTAATGTACGTTATAAATTATTCCCGTTCATGAATGGTAAGGTAGTGTTTGACTTGAGAAATGATTTTTCAATAGTCACACTGAAATAAATAGTTATGTTTATTATTAAAACTCAAAATATCATTTCATCATAGATCGATGATGCCATGGTTTGTTTTATGTTATAGTTTAGAGTCAGTAATTTGCCATTTAAGCCTGACTGGTGTGTTTATCTTTGCAGCAGCCTTAATTTCATTTGTCATCAGCATACTAGCTTAATATCGATGTTTTAACTATTTCAATACTTTTGTATTTCATCCTGATATGAGAACTTTCCAAACATTTATTTGTATGATGTAAGCGGGCGTAACAGCAGCTCCATACAAATAGTAACAACGGATCCAGATAGGAGCGGGCGTTGGTACCGCGCGAACGTATTTGTGGTGCCCGCGGCGTCACACATCTGTTCCCGCATTATTTATGTTAAACACCTTATGTCACAATATTGCGAGTTACGACTTTACGAGTTTACGCCACTGTCACACGAGTTGCTGTGAATGGGGATTTTATTTTAAGAAGTACAATAAGTAAGTGGTAGGCCCTCTTAAGTTTGCCAGTGGCGTGATGCGGGTACCGACGGCGAAAGAGTTTAGTGTACAACCTTATGTTGCAATATTGCGAGTTACGAATCTACGCCTTTACGCCACCTACTGTCTCAAGACTTGCCGTAAATGGAGATTTTGAAGGAGAAAAAAAGAAAGATAAAATATGATTTCATATTTAAACGTATTTATTTGTAAGTAGATGGTTGGCCTTGGTTTTTAGGTATTTATCTATGGGCCAAAGTAGCCTGAAAATAAATAAATATTATTATTATTATTATTATTATGTATTTTAAGCTGTTTCATGACATTGTATAGTCGACCAAGAAATTGGTTTACCACTCTAAGGTTGAATATCATTTGCACGTACAAAACATCAAGTGCTATTTTCACGTCAGAATCTGTCAATCTGTCATCCTTAGCGAATAATTGAAGCAATAAACATTTTTTTTTTTTTTTTTTTTTTTTTTTAATTATGTTACTGGGAGATGTCATCAAAAGTGGTAAACCAATTTCTTGGTCCACTATACTTTCTGACATTTTTTAATAAGTTAACAATGCATTTTTTCGTTTTTATAGCTAACCACGAAAAAATATAGTAGGTACGTATTCTCTTTTGCCAACCTTATTACACCCAAAATTGAAGTAAACACCCATATTTTTTCCCCTGCCCCCAGTAAGACGTATCGTAAAAGTCCTCCCCTGGTCATCGAAAGCTCGAAGCATTAATATCGTTGTTAGGGCCACCTGACAGTTGCGTTATCCCGTGGTATCGCTCTAGCGGTGACCGGTAAGCCGAAAAATTATTACCTTTACGTAAATAGGATGAATGGGTTTTACTGATGATAGGTTTTTTCCACAGAAGAGATAAAAGAGGTTAGAAAGGCCATGTGGGCGGGGCACGCGCGCCGCTTATATGATCAGACGATCATATGTCGACAAAATTTGATTTACTGACCAACAATCGCGCTCATATTGTGACAGCGAACGGAGCTCCGCGAAAAAAAAAGAATTAAGCCGTGTTGCGCGATTATTACGTGTCGGAAAAGAAGCCAGGTGTGCAGTGTGGCTCGAGAAGGGATTTCTCTTCATCGGTAAGTCTAAAAACCTTAAAATACAAGTGATATTTGTAATTATTACAATAGTATTATGTAGTTCGCAGACAAAAATGATACAATCGCAAGCAGAAACGAAATTATGTACATTGCTTGCAATACGTGGGTACCATCTTGTACTACGTGGGCGATTGCGCAATGCATTTCGTTCACTGCGAACGTCGCGTGCGACGAGCCAAAGCTTAAATTCTGCCTACTCTTTGCGTTTCGATAGTGTTGTACCAAGTTGTCAATAATGTCGATATTTAGTATGTGTGAATGCATTCAAATGATTATTATGTTATGATTTTAAAATAACTTTTGTTTATCCCATACTATCAATACCTTATTATTGTTTATTGATTCTTTTTCATCTAAAATTTGTTTTGAGGTTAGCCATTTATAAATCGAAACATACATTTTAAATTTTATTTTTAGGTTTCCAACAGATCCAGATATGTTACAGACCTGACTAAAGCTATTATAGAAAAATATTAGTGTGAGATTGCATTTTATTCTGAAAAATTCGAATTTGAAAGATAGCAAGCGCATGCTATTGTTACTTAATAAATACGTTTTATTTCAAGACAATAATAAAATCTGAATTGAAATTGAATTTCAAGTACCTACTTAAGATCAATATTTGAAAAAAATCTTTTCTGTTTACTTTTTATCTTTAATTTTTTATGTGTGAGAGACCAATAAATATTTTTGCTTTCTTATTTTCTTTCTTTCTGTCCCGTCCCGAAATTAAAGCAAAAACTGCAAAACTTAAAGTAACAAAACTCAAGTAATTTTATCGATATACATTATCGACCTTTTGGTCACCGTAACATGTATGAGAAATATACGCAAGTGTGAGTGTACGTCAAACGCAATGTTTGCGCTAGTGTGACAACCAGTAGCAAGCTCGCGATCTAAGTGAGTGCGGTTTATTTGTGTGCATAATTCGCGTACTTATTAGCGTCTTGCATGTAGTGGATATAGAGAGTGGGAGACAAGCGGCGACACGCGTTCTAATACAAATCAGGAACTATTTCCTTTCTAACCTCTTTTATCTCTTCTGTGGTTTTTTCGGACTTTAAGAGGGTGATATAAGTAAGACCTATTTTTAGGCCTATGTTTTAGGATGCTTATTTAAAACTAGTCGTGTTCCTTGTCTCTTTTTACTAGGCTCCTATGTGTCATAGCGTGATCTTGAAACTTTCCTCAAAATTTAACTATCAAACGCAAAATATTATTTTTAAGATCTAACTGGAGGTTCCAGACTTTAGTATGTTCAAACAACTAAACAAACTCTTCAGCATTACTATAATTAAGTAGTACTGATTCATAAAAGATTCTATAATGTCTCATAGCGTAGCTGAGCTCAAAATGATGTAAGTTAAAAATATCAAGGTGGAAAGGAGAATATGAGTTTAATAGCTAAGGTTTAACTTGTCACAAGCTGTTAACGATCGTTTTAGCCGTGAAACCACAGTGAAAACAGCCGCCCTTAAGAGGAGAGAGCGAAGACTTGGAGACCTGGTTATGCTGGTTTAAACTCGTGTTGATATAATTTATACTTAACAAGAAATCGAGTAATTGTAAAAGTAAAATAAATACCAGAAAGAGGCACACAAAATTTGAAAAGCTTATTGACCTAGGATAAAATTATTCCGAGTATGCAAATATAATATTCTTCATTGCATTCCATTGCGTGTACTCCATACTGTTTTTGCATTCCATATGTAGGTAGTCTTAGGTGGTAAATTTACAATCGTCGTATGTTTGAATAAGTGAGTTGCTACGAAGCAGTTATTTATTAAATTAACATTAAGTAAAGTACTGTAGCTTTAATAAACAATATTAACAGGTACCTATTGAGAGATGAAATAATTATTTAAAAATAAATAAAAAAGGAAAGCCTACAGTAGAACAAATATCTTACCAAACTACTAATAAGTGGTATAATATCACAGTAACATTTTCTGAGACGTTTCACTGGCTATATAAACATACACCCTTACATCTCACACTATTCGATGGAAAAAATCTAGTACGGCATTAAGTCGTGGCAAAGAGCCGAGCCAGTAGGTTGCCCTCTTTCAAGTCGACTCGGAACACTTGAATACCCCCTACCCACACCCCTATCAAGGCATAGACTATGTTTATTTGCATCAGATATTTCTTGGGAAAATATTTGAAAAAAAAACTGGGGACTGTAAATAATTTCTTGATGTACTTTAGAAGGTGATTAAGGAAATAATTGTATCTGAAATTGTTTATTTTAGGAAGGAGTTAAAAATAAGTTTTTAATTCTTTTAGGTTGGTGACTGTTGTTGTACATTTAGCAGATAACACCCTTTTTGTGCAGTCGTTAAAACAGAATACCGTTTTTTTAAATGGCATGTCCTTGACAATTTCCAACGACGTAATTTTTTATTTGAACCAATCAGTCCGATGGTACTCTTAAGGATATAAAATTACATTCAAATAAATAATCCTACAAGTCATACCCAAACCCAACACAAACTAACATAACCTCACAACACAACGCCAAAGAAAAATTCGCTAAACCGCATACGAAAATCGAACTACGCAGATCCGACAACAAGCGGTCTCTTATAACTTTTCCCTTTTAACCTTTCGTCCCCCCCTTGGCCCCGCGGGCCGCGGCCCGTCGCCGGCTCCCTCGGGAGGCGGTCCCCTGGGCCGGCATCGACTCCCCTGGTGCGCCCCTCCCCTGCCACCACTCAATACCGACACGCCAAGCGGACGCCAAAGATTAAGCAGGTGGAAGTGGTGTGCATTGTTAGGTGTTTTGTAGAGATTGTTTGTATTGAAATGTAGTGGGTATTCCTGGTTTGTAAGGTTAGTTAAACTGCGATATCTGTCTATCCTCGCTCTGTACCGAAAAAAACTTATCAACCCGTATTATCGCGTTTATCTAACGATTATATTTATAATACGCCTGTATTGTTCAACTGCAGGCTAAAGGCCTCCCTTCCCGCCTTCCTTATTTCAAGGTCTAATTCAATTGAAGATCATCCCGCTATAATAGCTCCTGATAATTTCTTCTAAATCAACTCGTATTTTGACTGTGGAATTATTTTTGTTCAGACACAACACAGACTTCCATTTCATACTAACCACCCTAATTTCGTTTCAACACAATTTGACCTTGACAAAGATTCCAACAGTTCTTAGACATCGAAACAGATTGTCGTATCTGCAGCCATTTATATAACATCGTCGAGTTAATCTTTGCGTAACATGCGACGGGCCCATAACGGGCCCAGTTTTCGACTTGTTTTTCCGCGTGCTTCCATAGCAGGCGTTAATATTTCAGTGTGTACCAAATTCAAGGGTTAAGGCGACATCACCTGCCCGCGACCTTGAGCGCGCGCTTAACTCATCGCCTAAACAAATAAGGTTGAAAATGGCGACGCGTTTGATGCTCGTGACTGCCAAAATTAACGATAGTTCGCAGATTTAATTTATTAAAAAAAAAAATACGCTGTAATGTTAAAATATTTTTACATATGTCTTTAGTTGGTTAAATTTCCTTTCTGATAGTAAAAAAATAAATAACAGTTGTCACTCAAAATATTGAGCATTTCGAGACGAAAAAGTTTTTTCGTGTGATTTTTTTTGTGATTTTGTGATTTTTTTTTCGAGGTTCTTGATTACTTTTAGAAAATATTTTTGCATAAGTCTTTTACCTATACATTTGACTATACACTGTATTTTTTTTGGAATTGTAATAAGTAGCAATACGGCTAACTCTGCGACGAAAAACAGGTCGTTTTTACGGTTCCCCCGTTGACTGCGTCTTAACTGTTCCCCGTCTACGTTGACGGTGTAAATAGACCGAACAATTGAACGATTCCTATTGTGATTAAATAAGAGTTGGTACATGATTTGTGTATGTTTTCGTATTTGGTTTTTGCAGTGTTGTATGTTGGTATGTATGTCAACAACGGTGATGGATGTGATTCATTCATTCATCCATCTAAAAAAAGGTAAACATTTAACATGTTATTGCTGCGATTTTTCGTTTAGTCCACTCTCGGCCCCTCGACCCCTAAAAAAAGATTTGTCTATTTGTTTCCTCTCAACCCCTAAACGTAGTTCACACTCGACCCCCAGGGGGTGAGTCTGAATTTTCATACAAAGGACAACATACCTCGTCCACTTTCAACCCCTAGTTCGGTAAGTACCTAAAATTAATATTTTAGTACAGTGAGGTACAAACTAAAGGCAACATTCAGAAATTGTTTTTTCTTAATCTTAGTCAGAAGGAGGTTAATGTTTTTCGAGCGTGTGTGTCCATTTCTTTGGCACGCCCTGCACCCCAAACGGCTAGACGGTTTTTAATATATGAGGTGTCGTTGAATTCGTCAGAATTGTAGTGACATAGGCTTTATAAATTTTGAAAACGCAGTTTGATGAACAAGTCCCACATCTCAAAAAGTAAACATCAAATCTTATTCAAACCAATTTCCGTTGAAAGATTTTTTTTTACGTTCTCCTATAGGTACTAATTTCAACTTGCATTAAAAAAAAATTTGGGCTAGAGCCAAATAAATTAGGGCTGAGTAAGTAGCAGATGACCCCACCTATCCACCATTTTCGTATTCGCTTTGTCAGTTAGAAATGATTTGATAATTTTAATTAATTTAATTATTTTAATTATTTTTTTTATTTCCGCACAGGTGCGGAAAAATATTAAAAATCCACGCGTGTGAGATACATTGCATGTTGAACCTAATCGTAGTGTGATAAGAACCAGTTTTCGAGAAAGTGTATTGAAAAATTATATTGAGGGTATTTTAGCTAAATAGTATGCAACTATAGGGTATACTGATGATTTATCATCGTAACTGTACTTTGGGGGTCGAGCGCAAACTCAAACTTGGCTGGAAAATAAAATCCACTTTTGACCCCCAGGGGTCGAGTATGAACTATAGTTAGGGGTCCAGTGGACACATTATTTATTGGGGGTCGAGGGGTCGAGAGTGGACTAAACGCGATTTTTAATTAGGTCATCTTTAAAAATTGCAATAAAAACTGTTGTAGAATTCACATTACCAAAGGTCGCAATATTATGAAGATCTATTTTGAAACGTGCGTTAGGTAATGTCTGTCAATGTCTAGTTCCCAGACATTAATAATTTTCAATTGTTAACATAATTACTTCTAAACCAATAATTAACTACTTCCACCTTTCTAAACAAAAACTGGTCTTAAAAACCAAACGAATATTTTTATATTCCCTTTTTATTTGGCTCCCAATCTCTGCCACTGTAGTTCAAAGTATAGCTGCACTCATCGATTTCCATCCATGGTTCGGGGACTTTCACTCTTCCTACAATGCTTCCTATACATATATAGAAGGCTGTAAATATAAAGCACTGTAGTAGTTTTTCCAATGTGTCGAGTGAGGAGGGTATCGCGGGCGACGCAGCATCCCAGCGTCGTCATGGCAACGCGATAAAACCTCGCCTTTTCATAGCCCTCCGTAACAGTAAACGTTAGTTTCAGAGAATTTTGCTTCGACGGATATTGTATGGTTTTTATGTTGAACGCTTATTGAGGATGGAGATTTTTTGGAAACTCGTGTATGTTTGGTTTTGTAAAGTGATTTTTGGGCTCTTGTTCCTAGTTTTTCTTCAGATATATTTGAGTAGGTATATACTACGGGAACGATGGTAGTCGCCCACTTCTAAGTACGTACCTACAATTATATACTACAGGAATGTAGAATAAAACTTCTAGTCCTATGAGATGCATTCAGCCATCAGCCACTATGTAAAAATAACAGATAGGCAGAACAACTACAACAACGGATAAAATATTTTAAACAAAACTTATAGAGTCCTCACGCGACTGAATGTTTTTGAGTTCGAAGCCTAAGCACTGACTTTAAGACTTACTAAATGTCTACAGACTTGATCTTATAAATGATTTTATTACTGATTATAACTAAATATCTTCATTCTCTTGCCCATATCCTACTTTATTTGGGGTCGGTGAAGCTAGTCTTTTTCTTCCATACTTCTCTTTTACTCGTCATCCGATTTCATACTGATTTTAGAACATAGCATTCAAAATAAAACCGCATTTATTTTTATAGCTGTCACCAATACTGGTGAAACGTTTTCCTGATCTTCGGGTATCTGGAAATCCCGCGTATACTGTAGTAGGTACTCTTTCAAATCTAAAAGCGCTTGCTCTCGGAGCCGAGTAGTTTCCAATTGACAATGTACCTACTGGTAGACGGGGCAATCGCTCGCGGCTTGTAAGCGCCTTTGCCCCTCCCGTCTGCCAGAATTCTACTAAAATACTTGTTGTGGAGCTAGTCAGATGTATCTTGTTAACTTTGATTATAATAATATGTATTTATGTATTGTTAGGCCATGTGGATATAATAATGGAAGTCACTCGACTTACATATACTGTGTTGCGAGTGTTCAAAGGATTTTCTGAATTGTCTACGTATTGTGAGAACTGTTTACTAAGAGGCTACAAGAATTACGTAAACGGATTTCTTAAATTAGTAGGAAAACAATAAACTAAAAATTTCTCGTGATTTTACACTGTTACAGACTTTGGCAATATGTTATTACGGTAAATATTATATCTATTCATACTAAAATGAAGCATACTAAGATGGATATTGTGCAAGGCATGGGATGCGAATGTCGGTTGATTTAATTATTCAGAACTATTCGCAAAAGTTTCAACATCTCCAAAGAAATTAGTTCAAACAATTGCCGCGAACGAATTTGGTCCCGCATCTCACATGGGATGCGTTTCAGTTCGACCAGAGCTTTAACCTCACTGAAAGTGTGGAAAAACTATGGGCATGATCTTAACAGTATGACTACATGAATTAACAAGACGTATCAAGGTTACCGTCTATTCTATACATTCATTGATCTACCTCCTAATAAGCCTCATAACCTCCCCTTAAATATTCATAAGCCCTAACTACCCGAAACAGCACGTGTACACTTGAAACACACATACGACTATACGAACATACGACCATTGGTCTTTCGTGCACAATCAACATACAAAGACAAGGGCCAACATTACGGGGCATCACTTCATTGTGGGCACCGGTCTAATTGTAACTACACTCTTGGGCACTATCATCCGCTCAGCGCTCCGCCGGGTAGGCGTGGGCTACTAATCTTCGACCCCTACATACCAATACGTTCCACGAATCCCCCAAAAGAACTTCAAACTTGTCCCTAACAAAATAAAGTCGAAATTGGAGTGAGGATAAAAGGTCGTATCTGCAAACGTAGCGAGGGTTAACGCACACTATCAACTCATTAAATTGCATCGCCTTTTTAATGAGTCTGAAAGTGAACAAAGGATATTGAGCGCGATTACATTAAGTACCTAGTTGTAGTGTTAGAAAGGTAAGATAGTGTTTTGTGGACTATTTTCACGATGTTTTCCGGTTACTGTTTTGTTGTTAAATGAAAAACTTTGAACGTTATGTTGTGGAGTTGTAAGTGTTCGAATTTTGTCGGAATTCCTTGTTGATGCCAATAATCGGGGTGTATTTGGTTTCAGTATAATACTAACTTACTGCAATCTTGCTCCGTTTTACTATAACAATATCAATGTATTTCCTACACACTAAATCGCGATCTTCATTCTTTCAATGATTGAATGAACTGTTTGTAACTCTTTTAATTTTTTGTTCAAATAATAAGAACTGATATAGGTCATTGTGTCCCAACTGGTAGATAGGCGCGAAAGAGTTTTCTCTAAAAGTGGTTTTATTAAACATGAAGGAAAAAGTTTAGTTCAAATCATCATTTTAACACTAATAATACTTCGCCCAATAATTTCACCCTCACTGACCCTTCACCCACAAAATGATAACCTCATCACAGATAGTTTCCACCACTTACTTTTATGTAAATACATGAAACATTATTACATGGCTCCCTCATATTTATCCAGTGAATATGCTATAAAGTGATATCACGTGATCGTTTTGGCCGGGTAATAGTTATAAATTACCCGGGTAGTTTATAAAAGCCGGTTAACCCGAGGTAAGCGGACAAGGAGTATAATTTATTATTGGGAAATTCGCGGGCGCGTATTTTCATACGCTATGCGGATCATGCTATATACGTAATTGAAGTGGATTTATTAAGCGTAGGTATAAGGTTTTGTTCGTTCGCTAATTAAGTGAGCTTAGTTCAATCAAGACCTGTGATATTATAGGTATTAATTATTATCTTACTAGCTTTCTCCAGCGGCTACGCCCGCGTTTTAATTGTTTGTTACACAATATTTTTGTGCATCCAGCGTATAATGTTCCCACTGCTGGGACATAGTCGTCTCTATATGAGTAGGTTATAATTTTATTATGCTAATCTGATGTCTCAAATGTTACTGTAAAGATTTATTAAAACCCATCGAGTCATTACATTATTTTAAGTAACGATAATACACACTAAAAAACTAGCATTTATTTTATTTTATACTATACTTTTTTTTTAATATTCATATTGGTCTAGAAAAGCCTAGCCCCTGGTAGCCTCTTAGTCAATTATTTTGAAGGCCAGCGACTATCTAAACATCTAGCTAGACCGACGACTACCTATTTATTTTCAGTTCTCTTTGAAAATGATCTTCTTAAAATATTATATTAAGAAGGTTTTATTGATCCACCAAAGATCCACAAATGACAATCAATCTGCCTCACTTAAAATACATCAATTCATTTAGAAAACTATCAGAACCATGAACTAAGATTTTCCTCAATTCAACATTCCTACCACACATCACTAGAGAGTCATCTAAACTAGTCAATAATATTGAAGCAGGGATAGATTTTTGGCAGTGGTATGAGAAATATTGGAGGCTGCAGTGCGCACTGTATCATATCCGCGAGAGGGACCCGCTGAGTTATTGTACCGGCCGTACACTCGTCGACTCAAGGGCAATGGAAGTTGAGTTTTTATTTTTTTATTGAAAAATCAGACAGAGAAATAAATTTTCATTTTGAACGTAAATTATTACGTTTATAAGTGTGAAATAATTAAGATAATAAGTTAATATCTATAACGGTACTACATAATTTTCTGCTGAAATGCTAGTTTCCCAAAATTATCTGTGGTGGGTGTATTTTCTTTGGGTGGGTCTCGTGGGTATTAGCTATTTCGAATACAACATCGTTTCTGAAACAATGTACTAACTAAAGCTTTTTATGATTATTTTATTATCTTATAAAGTATAACGAATTAGTTAGTTTCAGTTAGAATCATATACGTAACTACGGACTGACACTAATAAGCTCAATCCAAGAAAAAATACAAGACGTATATTTATAAAAAACAAGGATAGTAATAATAAATAATCGTCAATCATAAGTCTCCAACCGTTATGTGAGCGACTGTACCAGATGCTTTACATTCACGGGCCCTACAGGGTATTTATCACTAGAAACTTTTAAGGTAAGCATATTTACGTCTCTTTAGAAGAAATATATTTTGATAAAATGTGATTCATACAAATAGACAATTTTGATATCGACATATGAATCAAGTTTTTTTTTTTATTTAAATGCATAATTTCAACAACTACGAGAAGATCCAGCATCCATGTAAAATTCTAAACAATAACCAGAAGAAAATGTTGTAACAAAACAACGCGCAAGGTATCTACCGAAAACCAAAACATAAACGTTATATCGCCGATCCTACCAAACTGCTCTATCAAAATATAACGACTACGATAAAAACGATGGAAAAGAAACCAAACGTTTCCGACGAATTTCCAAAGATCGTACAATAACGGTGTTCACATCTCTTTCTTACATAAGTGTAAAGTATATGTCTATCTTTTTTTAGCGGGACTTTTCCGTTTTATAGGCAAGTCGATAATATTTGGACCGCTCCACGAGATATGAGTGTTAAATATTTTATGATGTCCAGTGTAGACTTCAGAGTTTGAAGTCGAGCACGATCTTGTAAAGCCTTGTACGTTGTACAACGATACGCCGCGCCGACCGCAATTTTACAACCGCTTATCTTATTGCAAACATATATCAAGTTTAACCTCCAATTTCTGTTACACAACTTATTTTGTCTTAAAAGACAGCTACCATTTATATCAACGACGGCAGTTTCAACCGTTAAAGCTAAATCATTTCTGACTTTACATAGAAAAGTAATGAAGTCTTAAAACAACCACTATCGCCCATTAAATCTATTCATTCGATCTACTTAATTACAACTCAGTTTTTTGTCACGTTTGTCTCTTACAAACTGTCTTGGCGTAATGTCATTAATCTTAGGAGGCTGGCAGCGCAGCAAACGACCTCCCGTTAAGACCCTCCATGGGCTGGGTGCCCCGTAATATGCTTATACAGCCAGAACACGGAATTACTAAACACCAAAACCGTACAAGCCAAACACAACCTTCCACTAATTGCTATTAGTATCATTAACGCTTGTACAATCCACCGCCCCTTCCAACCTTTGGCCGCGATGCCAAATAGAAAATAAGAAAATAAAGGAATCCAAGCGCGAGAAAAAAAGGTAGTACGTAAGATGTATTTTTTCGCAGAGAAGCGTGTCGGTAGCATTGTTAAATATATCGTCCAATCAGTATCTCGGAACGAGGAGGAATTAGCGTTTCGAAGTGAACGACGGAGCGACGAATCCTGGTCTACCCTTTTATGCGGCGCAGCGTAATAAAAAAAAGAAATCTTATTTGAATTTGGAAGACGAATTAAAAAAGAAAATGAATTCTGCACTAATTTTAAACAGAGAGAGTTTCTAGACGATTTTCGGGGATCGGACCAGCTTAATTAATGCATTAGAGTTGAAAGTCCCGACGACTCTTCATTTATGCGGGCGAACCATCCATTTTACTTTGTGTTTAACGTTTCATATCCGTAATAAGATTAAATTATAAACTTTTGATAAATTGGAAAGGTTTCTTTGAAATATTATTGAGTAGATACGACCAATGTAGGTGTCAGTACTAACAGCATTTTATATGTCCCCAAAAACTAATCAGAGATAAGAGGACGACCTCCCCACATTGATCCTTAGCCATCAGAAAGGTTACGAAGGCACTTCATCTTCATTCGGGAATCCCTTTAAGGAATCGTATCAGTTGTAATGAAAGCTAATTCTTTCATTAACTCTCCGTGACAACGGGAAAAATGTAAGACAAACGAAAACAAATGTAGAGGAACAGCTTATACTTTTTTAATTTTATGTTATCATACTTACCAGAGTAATAAGAAAGGCACCAAAAGTAGCTTTAGATCATAATTAGAACTTTGAGTTGCATAAGACTTTTTATTATGATCTTCAACTTCATAATTTCTTGTGTCATTTTTGATTTCTACATTTATATTTGTCATTCGTGTGGTGAAAAAAGTATTATTAATAATTTTATTTCAGAAACCATTGTTACAATATTATTATTAGTGTACATATTAATCTTATTAATTTATTTATTGATTCTGTAAATTTTCACCATTATAGCGGAAACCTCCAGCCAGACCCGTGGTCGGTATTCCAGTGCCTCACAACCAGACAATGAACTCTTCCCAATATGGTATTCAGAAAACTATAGTACTAAATTCTGTTCTGTTCCATCCTAATTATTTCTCCTTACATAAACTTCTTTATTTTTACACTTACAACCCTGCATCCTTACTGCAATATATCCGATTTATCAAATATATAAATCGTAACCCGATCTGACAAGGCGTTAATGGGTAGCTCAATGCAATTTAATCTACCCCAGTTGGCGTCTAACCGAATTTCTTCCTTATACGCACATTTTAGCGGAGAAAAAAATGTTTAGGGTTCTCTGCGTATGGGTTGAGTTGGTTAGCATAGATTTTGGCTTATTTTATTGAATCCAGCCTTGATGTTTTTTCTTAGAATACTTGACAAAGAGTTTTAACACAATCTAGTGGATTAGATCTATTTCAAAATCCATAAAAACACATACACAACTAGCAAAATGTGGGTGTACCATTAGCTGTATCTCTACATATCCCTCCAGCCAGTGTTTACAGGCGTGATGCTACAAAGTTTTGTCTGCAGAAACACAAGATTTTTGACAACTACTACTTAAAATTCTTTGTAAAAACGGAGGATGCAATCAACCAAGAAGTGTCTGTTAGAATTATCCTTTTAAGTTTTTCTTCATAGGTACAGAACGACTGTTAAAAAAACCAGCAGTATTACATGTTAATCCACCCCATATCATATCGCCGATCTAGTGCGCAAAAGATGTGTATCTAATATCAGCCGTGCACCCCCCGACATGTGAAACTAGCAATATAAAGTGAAAATTGAATTTACAACTGACAATTGAAGAAGGCGCTTTCATCAAAGGCGACCCCTACGACATGTTTGCCGAAATACATTTTAAAAGAGCTCTCTATTCCTATAAAGAAGAATTATTGCGTTTTATCGAAAGTGTACGTAAGTGTACTTTTACTTTAGAAATCAATATGAAAGGCAGTTTTTGTTTTGAATGTCATTGTACTGTAAATTATTGTAATAATTTTAACAAGTACAAAAATTCATCAAGATAATGAAAAAGTGTTTTTTGATAGGTGCGTAGTAGACTGATCAACCAAATTGATTAACCCGTGGGCAAAATATGCGCATTTGCCTCGGACTTGCGTACACCAGCCCGTTAAATACAGTGGATTAAGTTTCTAAGAAAGTTGTAGTACGTAATGAAAAGTATGAAACACGACTCCCAATTGCTATCTACGTGTATCTTGCTATTGAAGATATTCATGATCCTTTTACGTTTATTTCCTTCAAACTTTGATATTATAAGTTTTTACACATTGAAAATTACATTAACCTATTACTAGACCAATAAATCCAAACAAACACTTGGTATCCCATCATAAGACGCACACACAAACACACAAGCAAACCACGCTAATGCAATTTACAAAGCAGCCAATCACGAGAGTCAGCCACATTGTTGTACAGTCGCCGTCAAAGAGCCAAAGGAAGCTCAGTGTTCCTTAATAATTAATTGGCGCTTAAACGTGCTGACGTCTTGGAGCCCCTAAGGGGGGCACTAACAGCTCCTATGCATATGCTTGCTATCCGTAAGTGGAGATGGGTTTGCTCATGTTTTGAATTTGTAAATTGTTATACGGAATGAGATTTCTGTTGATAGGTGAGAAGTTGAGTTTCGTGTTCGATCGTGTTTGGTTGAAGTAAGAATCGTTTTTGGAGAAAAATAGAAATAGCTAAAATTACTGATGGTCGTCCAGTTTTCAGATTCGAAGAATTACAAAGTATTAATTTTGTTTTAATAAAGGCAATTAGTGAAAAATACTCGAAATCATTCGGAACCAAAAATACTCCCCTCGAAAAATCTGTAAAAAATCCTAATGACAAAACTCACTATCATCAAGCTAATGGACATAAAACTGTGGTTACGCTGTAACAGGGTCGATTCAAACCGCAATTAACTAAACGTAAAATTGGAGAAGATTGCAGATACTATCAATCAAGTAAAAGGGCATGATTACATATAAATCTTGATAAACAAATGAATGGGCCACTCGTATAAATTGAATCAAAGTGATGTTTTGCTTTTTGTGGTTTTCGTGACAGAAGATTAAATTTTAAACGGTATGTTGCCGGCGGGAGAGTACTAATACTTTCATTGAGGAATTGTACTTTGTAGTACTTACTGAAATACTATAAGAACATGTTGATACTTGGTGCAAATCTTACTTTTATCTAGACCATGACGTTGCACATTAAATCAGAAGAGTAATTTCCGGCATCGCTATAAAATCTTGAAATAATGTTAAACTGCAAAACACTGAACATCTCACGAAATAAAATATATTGTAGTGGAGATGATTAAAAATGCCGCATCCGAACAGTAAGACCTTACAACATCACCGACAGAATAAAAGTAACAATTTGTTTGCTATCTGACCCCAACTCACGCGATGTCATCATAAAAGCAACAATTAACTTTAGTTTGTTTTACTACCAAGTACTGGGTGTGTTTGTCTTCAAAGAAGATGTCACGCGTGAATTTGTATTTAAATTTAATGACGCTTTTACATTACCGCTTTTACTACCCGCACTAATGAACGAATATAAATAAAACCAGATGACTAGCGTAAACTGACAGAAAAAATACACTCCTCTCAAAATATAAATTATAAAAGAATCGTCTATTATTAGGTACGCCCAATATTTAAGCCTCGCCAATATACCAGTATTACAGTTGAAATTCTCAATGAGTGGAGGAAAGAGGGCGGATGATAAAACCCCGTCACTAATTAAATGGGCCCGAGACGTCCTATTCTTAATAGATTTGTCGCTAATTTGAAGTAATTTGTCGGGCTCAACGTTATATAAAATTCGTCGAATAAAATTTAATTAGGAATCATATTTGGAAGAATTAATAATTCTCGTTTCTTTGAATATTAAAAGTCAACTTGAAGTATCTGAAAATATACAGAAGGTTACAGTGGTTTTATACGGCGTAGGTAGGCAGGAGGTACATACGAGTAAAATAGCACCATAGATTAGATCCTACATTGGGATCGGACTAGTTGCAATTCATCATTATTATTCCAGACAATTTATCAAGCGGTTGGCTCGCCGCGCCCGACCGGATCGCACATTCTAACGAGATGGTGAATTTTCACCGAATAATTTGCGAACCGACGAATCACGTATTGGAATCGGGAATGAGGTCGAAATTGAGATAGAAGACCCGAACATTGTGGAATAAAAGGAGCTTCCAGTAAAAGATTTGCGTTGAAGTATAATAGAAATGATCATAATTAATGAGCGTTGAAAAGAAATACTGCGTAGGAAGATAATTTATAAAATATAAACTATTGCCAAATTAGGTTCGCATGACTTTTCCCGTCGTCACTGGAGCGCCTACAGTCAGAGGGTCGATGCGATTACGGGAGCTTATTACTGCGACTTTATCATATTTCAATTTACGATCACCACCCAGACTTATCGAGTAGAAAATCAGGGGGGCAACCAATACGCAGATATAAATCAGAAATGAGACGTCTCATTACCGAAATGATATGATTTATTGATTTTGTACCATATTTCACTAATACAGAACGTTCGTTTACGTTACTTCCTTGTAGGGAAAATGCAGAATATCCATGTAAATTATTTAAAATTTAATACGCAGGATAAAATTCATAAGCTATGAAAGTTAGCCGCTAATATTACGTAGGAATTTTAAGCCGAACAGTAGCATTAGATAAGTCGGCGGGCAAGAAAATGCTTGGTCGGAGGGAATAAGAAAACGGTCCTAGTTGTTAAGTCTTGCACAGTTTCTGTCGCTATCTCGTGGATAAGAAGCCTAATCACCAGTCGTCGTGTCTGTATCGGGCCGAGCGAAGCGCGCGAGTATTCCCCAGGGTACTCTTTTGGGACCAGTTTTCTTTTTTGGTTTACATTACACTGTAAGTGTGCCGAATTCTTTTGTTGCCGCCTCCGCTTTTTGTACAGATTTGTGTGATTTGTATTGTGTTTACTTGTGTTAGTATCGTTTTAACGGGATAGGTAGCGTAATTTGACGTGAAATGTATAAATGTAGCAGCAGTGTGGATAAGCTGGATACTGAATAGAGACTATTCAAAACATGGATGTTATATTAATGCAGTTAATACAAACTTCTTGTAAGGTATTCTGAAATTTGAGAACAAAACGAGTTACACCTAATGAAAAGCACACTTAAATAAATTCCCTTTTCTCTGCGAACGGAAGAAAGTGCAAAGCTATTAATAAAGGGACTTATGAAGTTATGGAAACTTTCTCAGTGTAACTGCAAACCGAGCCGTTCCGAAGTCGTGCACCAATAAACTTGTAGTTGGTAACTATTTGTAATATAAATTTATAGTTTCACGTTAACACTGGTTTTCTTCACACGATAATTTCTTGCAAAAAGAAAGCCAAGAAACAAATAGCGGTTATAAAATAAAGAAGGGTCCAATAAAGGTAGTCTTGAAAGATATCTAGATAAGTATCAAAACAAAAAAGGTAATAGAGATATCAGACGGTAAAGGAATTTATTTGGCGAGAAGAGGCGGGAGCGCGGCGCCGCGGCGTGTCTAATGAGATAATATAATAGCCGTGATTCCTTCACACCGACGTTTACAGACCGAAAATCACCGGAAAACTGCAGCCGATAGAAACCCACCTTCGGTTAACGTAATTTTAATTTGGAATTAGAATTTTACTTTCAGAATTGCGGTGTTTGGGAAAGTTTGTCAACTGTAAATGTGGGGTTTTATTTTGGTACTAGAGTAACAAGCTTCTACGTTATGATATTTTAAGACTTAGTTACATGACTGATGTTTAACCAATTAAATTCAAATTTAAATTGTTAAATAATAATTTATGTTTTGTTCACCATTCGCGCCCTAACACTCACTCTACATCACTCAAACCTACATTCAATCCGGATGCTAATTACTCAAACTTTCAAACCACACTTACCTCTACACACACACAGACACATACATACACCCTAATCTACACAAGAAACAACTATACGAATATTATTACGTTATCCTGCATTTATAAAAAGTACCTAAATGGATAATACTCTACTCACTTTGAACGACATAGACAACTCCGAAATAGCTCAAGTATTTGATTGTGACATTGCTGACTTTACTAAGCATGTAGCGCCTAACTCTTCCGACTTTGCCATTGTTTCGCAGAATATTAGGTCTGTCTACTCTAATTTTGATGATCTTCAATTAAATTTACTCAATCTTGGAGTGGATATTGATCTGGTAATCCTAACCGAATGTAGGTTGAACTCAAATAAACCAATACCCCAAATTACTAACTATATCTCGTACCAAACAACAAATCATCTGAATAAGGCTGACGGAGTGGTCGCCTATATTAAAAACACACACAGAAGTAAAACAAGAGAGGTAAAATTGGTAAATGCGTCTTGCTTAGAGATTATCATGCCTGACCTTACAGTTATTGCAATTTATCGGTCCCCCTCAACTGCGAACGCAGACCAATTTATTCACTCCCTAAACAATCACCTAAACACCCTTGCATCTACTAAAAACTTAATAATCACGGGAGATATAAATATTAATCTGATATACAATCAAAACGAGCAGTCACACGAGCGTACAAACAGACTTAACTACCTCAATATGTTAGCAATGCATGGTCTACTCCCTGGTCACTCGCTTCCCACGAGAGACAAAACCTGTCTTGACCACTTCATAATAAAACTCAAACCTGGCAATCAAACCGCAACCATTGCAATTATTCACACGACCATTACTGACCATTTCATGACTTTCTTAAAAATATCAAACCATACTAACTCAATAGGATGCTCTAAAACAAAAACAATTTTTAATTCGGAGAAAGGGCTTGAGCTCCTCAATGACAGTAACCTATCAAACTTATTAAAATTAGAGAACCCTAACACGCTTACTAATAACCTAATCGAAATACTACAAAAGTGTGTCACGCTCAGTACGATTACTCTGAATATACCTGTAAAAAATAGAATCATAAAACCATGGATGACAATTGGCTTGTTGCGTTGTATTTCTAATAGAAATCATATGCAAAAGAGACTCAAGCTTGACCCACACAACGAGGTGCTAAAAATAACATACAAAAGGTATCGTAATTACTGTTATACAATTATTAGAAAACAAAAACGTAAATATGATAGAGACAAACTTTCTAAAGCGCACAGAAATCCTAAAAAAACATGGGATATTAACAACATCACACAACGCAAACCCAAAAAAACAAAAAACTCGGAACTGCTACAGACACTCACTACCCCACAAAACTCTGTTAATAAGGTTAATGACTACTTCTGTACCATTGGAAAACTTCTTGCTGAAAACATCACATCTTCTCAGCCCTCTGCAATAAATTCTCAGCCCTCAGCAGGAAATCATCTCAACCCTGACTCCTTCTCGACAAATTGTCCTTTGGCCTCATCTTTTGTTCTTCTCGACACAGACCCCGACGAAGTTCGAGCCACTCTAATGAGCTTGAAATCGGATAGCGCTCCCGGTTGGGACAAGATTACAGTCAACTTCCTAAAATCTGCACACGAACAAATTGTACCAATTGTGACTCATTTGACTAATCTATGCTTCAAGCAGGGACTTTTCCCAGACGCTTTGAAAGTAGCCCTTATAACGCCTGTGTACAAGTCTGGAGATAAGTCTGACCCCTCTAACTATAGACCAATTTCGGTCCTACCATCCATTTCAAAAATTCTTGAGAGATTAATCAACTCACGCCTAACTAAATTCCTCTCTAAATTTAAAATACTGTCGCCTTCTCAGTTTGGTTTTAGACAAGGAAAGTCTACTGAGGACGCAGTTCTTTCACTAACTTCTGCTCTGGTAGACGGTGTAGATGGTGGAGCCAAGTGTCTAGCTGTTTTTCTGGACCTCAAAAAGGCCTTTGATACCGTGTCTGTCCCCCTACTTTTACATAGGCTAGAACGTATTGGCATAAGGAGGACGGCCCTTGAACTTTTTAGATCCTACCTCAACAATCGCAAACAGACAGTTAAAATTGCGGAGTACATCAGCTCTGAGTCAACCGTCACTTTCGGAGTTCCCCAGGGCAGTGTTCTTGGGCCAACCTTATTCCTTATCTACATTAATAATCTCTGCAACATGAAGATTGAAGGCGGACTCATTTTTTCATACGCCGACGACACTGCCATTGTCTTCACTGCTAAGACTTGGGCTAACGTTACTAGGTTGGCCGAATGTGGCCTTGCAAAAATAGCAGCCTGGCTAAACCATAGTCTCCTTACACTAAATGTCACCAAATCAAACTATATATGCTTTACCAAGTATAATAACTCGCAACCGTCTCAAGATTTCCAAATAAAAATTCACAACTGTCCCAACCCCCCAACTCAAGACTGCTCTTGCTTAAAAATTGACAGGTTACAGCACATTAAGTATCTAGGCGTTATGATTGACCAGCGCCTGTCCTGGCATATACACACCGAACTTATTATGAAAAGAGTTAGGAAGCTGATATGGACTTTTAAAACACTACGACATGCGGCTTCTAAGCAACTTCTTAAGCAAGTATATATATCACTGGCCCAATCTATCCTTATGTACTGTCTATCTTGCTGGGGAGGGACAACTAAAATAAAATTTTTGGAACTTGAGAGGGCGCAGAGAACCTTACTTAAGGTCATGTTCTTTAAGCCCTATAGGTACCCCACTCGCAGTCTCTACCTTCTGTCTGACCTTTTGTCCGTAAGAAAGCTTTATTTGCTTCAACTTATTCTAAAAAAACACTCATCGCTCCCATATGAACCCTCTAAGCCTAAAAGCAGGAGGAGTTACCTAGTCGCTCCAACTGTCAGGGTCAGGTCTGCTTTCGCTAAAAGGCAATACTCAAGACAATCAGCTCATCTATACAACTTGCTGAATAAAGAATTACATATACATTCCATGAAGTTACGGGACTGTAAAAAAGTTGTTACCGATTGGCTTAAAACCAAAACTTACGATGATGTTGAGACTATTGTATCTACATTGCAATAGCCAAATTGGTTACATTTATATTGTTGTGCGCATGGTTAGTGAAAGAAGACTTATTCTTTCTTTCGATCCCAAGACATTGTCGCAGGGCTAATCAGATTAAATTAGTAGTATAAGTAAATTCAATTTGGTTCACTTTAAGCTCACTTAAAGTTTACTTAGCGATCATTATTAAGATTCACACACCACACCAACTCACTACTCACACTCAAACCCATACTCACTCACCACACACACACTCACCAGACACTCACTCGGGATACACTTATCACACATACACGCGCGTTTTGGCTTTTTCTGGCTATTTTAATTTTTTATTTTATTTTCTCTACATAACGCTCATTAATTTGCAGAGCCATTTGTATTAATTTTAAATTAACCTTTCTTTTATTTTATTTTTTGTCTTCTTCAGTTTTAGTTTTGCATGTTTACATTGTCTACATATTTTCAATTGCATAAAAATTATAAGTGGAAGTGCGGAGTCTCCTAATACAAGCAATTCCTTGCTTAAAAGGTGATCTCCAATTATTTGTATCGAAATGCCAATTTTGTAATTGAAATAAACATTTTAATTTTTTTTAATTTTTTTTTTTTTTTTAACCAATACATAATTGAAACAATTCCGAATCATGTGCCAAAGGGCTGATTATTTATCGGCCTAAATTAAGTATGTATTTATGATTATTTCAGGTCGGTCATTAGGTCAAGCCGCGCTTGTCTGCTTGGTATGTGGGTGGGTGACCACTCATAACATACCAAGTTTCATCTATGCCTCAGAAAGCACGTAAAGCTGTTGGTCCCGGTCACCATATATACAGATATTTGACAGTCGTTATAGGACTTACAGGTCGTCAGCGACCTGAAAGTCTAACAACCAGCTATACGAATGGGGATTGTATTAAGCAGTATTAACTGGGTTGTGGAGGTCAAATAGGCAGTCGCTTCATGTAAATTACTGGTATTCTGCTGAATCCGGTTAATGATGTTAGTCGATGATGGTTTTAGGTTTTTAACGATCCGATTTTATAAAGTAATCAACGAGTTTGCCGTTAACACGCAAGAAAATACAGTATAACATGGTGCTATGCTCATCTTGTACTCTAGCAGTTCTCATTAGTATATACTACAAAACTTGACCTTTCAGTCGCTTTAATTCCAAGTTATTTTTATCTTGCTCCGAGTCCTACATTTATACCCAAAATATGTCTCTATCAAACTGGCAGCACAAGAGGGTCATATCGAATTGGGAATCGATTTTGTCGCACCCGAAATAGGGTGTAAAGATCCCATTGTAATATAGATGTCGGCCATATGTCGATAGAGTCCGGTCTTTTTGCCCCTTTTAGTACATTTGTCATTTAAAAAGAAGCTTGATGATATTGATTTTCTGTAACTGTTTAGTAACATCACAAGACCGATGACATCAGTTTATGATTTTCAGTACCAGACATAGAATCAGTTTATTAGAAATAAACTTTATTTCTCTCTTCTAGTTTTCATCTATTATAGTCGTCCTATAACATTACCAGTCTTACCAAGGGGTACCATATTACCCAGTCCTAACTGGGTCGTGGAGATCAGATAGGCAGTCGCTCCATGTTAAATACTGCTTTTTCAGCTGCATCTGGTTAGACTGACAGCCGACCCCAATACAGTTGGGAAATGGCTTGCCAGATGATGATGATGAATAAAATCAGTTTAATAGAAATTGACTTTCTAATTTTGCCATTTGGTTTGGTTTATTATAATTCTCGAAATGTTTTCATCTATCAAAATTGTCTGATAATATTATATAATTATGCAATATTAAACATGTAATATCGATCGCCCACACTCTCACGCTCCTACTCAATTAACGACACCCCAAATTCAAAAACAAACTTAAAAAGTTCCTTAATCCTCTAATAGCTATTCCAGTCACAATATGTTTAACACAACAATCTAGTTTGTCGATTAAGCCCCTCATACACGGTTCACTTTAAAACCCAAGTGCGACAAAACATCTTAATCATTACGGTTCATAAAATTCTTAAGTGATTGCGTAGGGGACCGCTTGCGTGGGTATGAATTGATTTGGTAAAGTCCATCTTCTAAAGTACCTGGCCAGTAAACGGTAGTACTTATTGGAACAATATTGGGGTGTGTTTGAAATGATTATAAGTGTAGTTGATTGTATTTTAATTTCATTTGTTTTTTAAAGGGTATGGCTATTTTGGTGAGTAATGGAATTGAAAAGTAATATTTTTAAAAGCTATCAGGTTTGAATTTATTTATATTATCTACTAACCTTGTAGTTTAAAAAAAATGTGTGATATAAATCATATTTTATCATATAGGTATTTTTTTTTTTTGTTTTAATTATAATACACTTTCACAAATAAATAACAAATTTTGCGTTAAATTCAATAGAACCCAACAAAAAATATTTATCTCAGTCAACCTTAAAAATTACAAACAAATAACCTTTAAAAAAAAATATATCGGAAAAAATGTCCATAGCTTACAACGGTATCGCATAAGTTAATAGTAGAGTCGGCCGGGCACGCGGGCAGAGATAATGAAATTGTGTACAGAAGCGCAACGAGCCGCGAGCGTGTCTCGGCCAAAAATCCACTTAACAAATTGCTGCTGATTCGTAGGGTTCTGGATTGTTGCCTGCTTTTACCGTTACGTCAATTATTCGCCGTGTTATCGATACAGGAACGGTTTAGAGTGTTGTTTCGAGTTTTGTTTCTGATTCTGTAGGGATGGGAAAATTTATTCAGCTTGAAATGATTTTGGCAATATGAAAGATTTCTGCGCGGTAACCTTAGTTCTTTTCTAGTTATAATTTAACTTTGCAACAGTATAATAATTAACAACATTAATTAGCAATATCGGTATCCTCGTTCATAAGTAATTAATGAAATTAAGCATATGCAAACAACGAAAATATAATCCATCATTGAAAAAGTACTCTAATAAAAATTACACTTAACGTCTAACAAAAAGTATGCTACTCATAAAATAACTTTTATGATAAAACCTTCATTTGCTAAGTAAAAAGACTATAACGATGACGCATGCATAAAATAATTAAACCATTGGAGAACGTATCATTTTGCTGGCAGCGACAGTGCAAAACAGTGAAACAGAAAAAAAAAAACAAATTGCAAAAAACACGACTGTAATGAATTCGGTGTTGGGCGTTTCGCACGCAATTGCACAATTTCAATTATCGCATTAGTTCGCGAGTGTACCGTGGGCGAGGCACTGTACATGAATGGCTGATGGATATTGCTGCGTGTACTAGTGACTTGTGACAGTGATAGTACTTGATGCATGACGTTAACTCGTGTAAATTGTATGTAGTTTTAAGTGCACTACTTCGTTTTGGAAGAACCTTTTGAAAATAACGCTTCCATTTCACATTTTGACATGCTGTTGTGTTCAGTCTGCTATCTGGTTTATTTTGTTAATTTACGAGAGTTGCACTGATGCTGATCAAAAGCTTTGTTAAGTCAAAAACAATTCCCCACTCGACCAATAATAAACGACAATAAATATTCATAAAAATAAACCTTTTATCTGAAATTTTCCGTCTAATAATGAACATCAAAAAACCGGGTTTAATTTAGATACATCAAACGCCGAAAAAATCACAAGTTTTATTGGTGGTGAGGGAGAATTACCGCGATCAACTTCATGCGCCGAAAACCAAAGGAAGTTGGCACAAAGGCAACCGTTGATTTTTTTTGTTTCCAAGGTAGAAAAAAATTTGAATCGAGCGAATTACAAAACCGACGCGCGACGTTTGGTTTGTAGGGTTGGCGAAGAGGTACTAGAAAAATATCTACCTGTATTTTAGGACTTACAATAATATTATGAATTTGTATCGTGGAGACAAAGGGATACAGTGCAATTGTATTTGTTTTGCTGTTTAGAATGCGGTATAACAATAGATATTAGTTGCATAAATTATCATATTAAATTAAGCACATTTTCACGACCGAAAATCATCACGTCTTAAAACCCAATCTGGTTCTAACGAACGAAAATTTCGGATTTAAATGTCCTTTGTAATTGCTCGTAAAAAAAAGAGATAGCTTCCAATCTGAGAAAAATACTCCACATAACATTTTTATAAAGATGTAGAACTAGTGCCGAATAAAAGATTCTCACTTACTCAAAACATAATCGCCAACCCTACCTTTCAAATATCGAACGACGTAGGTACCGAACGAGAGACGCCTATCTCTATTGAATTCCCGAAAAAGGCCGAAAAATAAAAATAAAAAAATATATAGAACGCCCCGGACCCCTCGTATCAATAGTGGTGGCAGTCGTGGTAGCTCTATTGAAATTTTCGGATATTTGTCAGCCTGATTAGCTGCCGTTCCTCCCGACACTGTTCTACATCAGAAGGCTGAATGGCTCAGCGTGAGACCGATGTGAGCGCAATTTTGTGCTAGCTTTTATTTTTATTGAGTTGTTTGCGGCTCCCGATTGACGCCTGCCGAAATGTTTGTGGGTATACCTTTACTTTTTAGGCCTTAAAAAGATTGCCGAAAATAGTGCGGTAATATTTGAGTTTTGATTTAATTGGCCCTATTGCTTTTTGGTTAGGGTGAATGATCTTGCACAATACGTTGAGTTTTTGGAAGTTTCAAACGGTACGCCCTCATAAATGTTGATAACCGACTAGAAATTGCCGATGATTTAATTTGAGCTGTGATGTTGTGAATATATTATTTCTAGTACACTTTATTGTATCAACCCAAACTTCATCAACCACATTCCACGCGTCAAAATGCAAAAACAAAATTCCAAACATCAACAAGGTCGAACAAAGAGCTTTCAATAAAATTTTCCGTAACAAAAACTCTGCAATAGATATCTGGCAGCTACGATCGCAATAAAAATACAATGCAGACCGAGAGAGAGAGCCTCAAAAGTTTTCTGTATCGCGAAAATGCATTTGCCTCGGGAAAGTTTCGAGATTGCCGTCATTGCAACCTGATGAATCGCCGCGAATTGTGGAATACGAAATTTTAACAAACGCCACTACCTACTCTATTGTTTTTGTGTTTTATGAACTTTGCGACTCATTTTTGTTTGAGTTTCGAGTTTTTGTTGATTAATTGAGTGCGCTGTGCAAAGCTTGTTTGGAAAGAGTTGTCAGGTTGGTTGTTATTTTTTGGTTTAGACGTAATTACTGTCTGCTTAGAGAAGTTTTGCCTAAAATGTGCAACTTATTTCGCAATTGGTATAATCAACTCCTGGACTCAAATCATTTGATTTAACGATATATTTAGCAATCGAAGAAGACGATAAGAGATTTTCAAAATGTTCCCTTTACAAATTGTTCACTTCTGTGTGTACAGCTAATTAAAATGGTAATAAAAGATTTTGTTTATGATTAAAATATTCACTCACCGATCAATGATGACTGGATCTGAAGGCGTTTCGTTTCTGTTACCACAACTTTTCTTGTCACAACACCGACTGTAAACAAAGGATTATATTAGAGAAAGATTCAAAGCAAATAACTTATTCATCTCAATCATGGGAATAACGAAAAAAAAGAAAAATAAAAAGATAATGTTATATTCTGCACTACGAATAATACTTTTACCCAAAATATATCTTTTAAAACATATTTAGGTTCGTCAAAAATGACATCAGAAAGTACAATAAATTCACAATATTGGGACACATTAGGGCGATCCCCTGTACCTTTAGTAGAGCTCTCTTAAAGGGATACCTATTCGTTTTGGGGATAAAAATCAATATATTGCTAGTAAACGTACCGAAGGGTTTAGATGCATTGTGTCACTCATATGATACGGGCGATTTGTAATGGTTATAGACGGGATTATGATAAATGTAGTCTGTTGTGAATTATTGAAATGCCAAAAGACTTATCTTTAGTTTTTCTGTTAAGCTCCGGTTTTATAAAAAGTTTCATAATCAACATATCTACAAAACCTTATAATTTTGGAATTGTTACATTATTTAATATTATTATGGGATATGTTCTAGCCACCAGGGAAAAATATCCAGAGAACAGTCTAAAAAGCTATTTTTGGGGAATCAATAGAAAATAACTAGTTTTATATTTTTATTACAATACCGTACATAATAATTAACTTTGTTTATCTTCATTTACCAGTCATAAAATGGTTTTCATACCACGTTTCCTCCTATTCAGTAAGTTCAAAAACTAGGCAACAACAAAAAAAGCCGTTACGAAACGCCGTATCCACGTTAAGCAAACAATACTGCACGCGCCCTACCGGGGGCTCCTTGACGCAAAGGGCAAAGACATTGAAAGGACAGACTCCCTAGAGACTCCTCCCCTGAAGACGAGCGAGAGGGACACACATATCCAAGAAAAAGAGACAACAACATACAGTCTAAGGTGGAATAAAATTTTAATTGCTCACACTGACATGGTCTAGTATCGTCATACACCCATACATTGATATTGTGGCGAGACTCAGTACCTTTACGAGCGGAAAAACCACCCCAAACAAATGGTTAAATTAATAAGAACGCTCATTTCTTTGTTCGCTTGGTCGTAATTAGGAAGTTACGAGATGTGTCTGTTTGAAAGTGTTGGTGCTTGTTTACATTTGTAATGTTTGTGCTACTGTTTGCTTTGGATAAGTCAGGTAGTTCTATCGTCGAGTTGGTCTAAAGTAAGTTTTGGTAGAAGTTTACGTCAACTGTAGCTTTTGATCGCAACTTTTAAAAGCTGTATAAATAGCCAATTTCCTAGGTGTACTAGGATAGAACATAAGTAAGCTATGTCTTAGCCTAGGTATCCCAAAATTTCGTAAAAATCCGTCCAGCCATTCAGGCGTAGGTAACACAAACAAAAATTTTGACTTTAGATTATGTATGGTTGTATTCATCATTTTTTTTTAAATTATCGATCAGAAAACTGTTTTGTGGTAAAAAGTTATAAAAGAAGATGTATAAATATTCTTAAGGTATGTTCGTTATGTTAAAAGAAATAACCCGCCTTTTTAAAGGACAATATCCATACATTATGTTGTAAAAGTATTGACACGGTCGTATCCTGAATGGCACAAAAGCCTGCCGTTTGAAGAAACATGACCGTGCAATAATATTTTGGGAGTCAATATTTATGACAAATGACTATCGCTACCATTTTCTACGAAACAGAAGTATGTACTTACTAGCTTTTTGTGTGATTATGTCATTTTCAAATATAGAATTCGAATATGTCTATGTTTGAATGCCAGTTACAAAGATTTTGAATATGAATAAAGATTTTATAAACGCTTTAAACTGTTTCAGATGTTTTTGAATTTTGCAGTGGCAAAACACCTTTTGATATACGGCTTTTTTATTAGAAAAATAACCAGGAATAAAATATTTTAAGACAAAAAATTATAAAATGATTAAATTATGCTTACCTGCACATAACTTCGTGAGTTAGCAAAACCCTGCACATTTCTGGATTCTTGTCTTGTCCTTCATAGACGATAGGCTGAAACAAATACAAATATTAATATTCTTGCTAAACAAAATCACTATCACTACATGTATAAAATATAGTCGCTTCCCGCTGTCTGTCCCTATGTATGCTTAGATCTTTAAAACTGCGCAACGGATTTAGATGCGGGTTTTTTTATTAGATAGATGGATTCAAGAGGAAGGTTGTAGTGTCTTTTATGCACCCGTACGAAGCCGGGGCGGGTCACAAGTTAGTATATTATAAATTAGTCATAGTTTGTAATCGTGAGTCACAAGTTCACATTAACCTAAATTATAAATTAGGGACGTGGTACAAGATAATAATTATGATATAATTTAATTAAAAATCGTCGAAAGATAACATGAAATGGGCCATCTTCATCAAGCTATTACTTTTGCTAATTCATGCACCCCAGCATGCATAATTATTGCATTTTATTATCTAAACCAAAAACTTATTTGCATAATTCCCGCATTGAATTCACGAAGCTGATAACATTTTTTTAAATCGATTTAGACGCGTTCTTCACTATTCATTTTGTAACAGATAAAAATAGAAAGAAAACTATAAAAAAAAATTAACGTTAATACTCTTTTTTATAATTTTGTTTGAAGAAACTTTTAGAAACCACACTTTACTGCAGCAGGAAGAGCGTCTTTGGTCTTAGTTATTTTCATATGGCAACATGATGTAGCCCTAGCACGTAAAGTATCCATGCAATTTTGCAGGTGCCTGTCAAACATTTTTCTATTAATTCCTAATTACTGATAACCACAAAAGTTAGAGGGTAGCAAAAACATTGTAAAGTTATCTATAACGGATAATTGTATTCATGCCAATTGCATTTCCAATTCCGTGATAACTTAATTATAATTAGTTTTGTTTAAAAAAGCCAAGTCACTTTCGCTTGAAACATCTTTTGAGCCTTAAAATGCCATCATGTAACTTACTACAGGAACCATTCATATTTAATGTTCATTATGTTCTAACAAAAATACACCTTGTTTTCCTAAAAATAAACATAAAAATGACACCATGTTTCCTTCCAAAATTATCTTTAACTATTTGCACAACTATTACTTACAGCACCCCCTGAGCCCCTAAATCCTAAATAGATTTTTCATCCCTGACAAAATATTTAATTGAATATGAAACAGGGGGTATTATCGTCTTTTGTACCATGGATTTATAAGGACTTTGCTTTGTATATTGTAATAGGTATCTAAGGGTCATACAAAAGTATTTAGGAAACCCAAAATAGCTTTGGGGTCGTATTTTCTGCATTTGGCTTAAGTATAAGTAAGGGGATGGGATCAGGTGTTGTCGTAAATCAAATTTTGTGTTACTGTGTTGTGCAGTTGGTGTAATCAATAGTCGTGATGGAAATAAATGACTTGGTACACAATAAAAGCAAGTATTGTTAACCTTTTGAGCGCCACAGTCACGTATAGACGACAAGCCGAACAAGCAAAAAACTTTTTGGCTTGTCTCTATACTTGACTGTGGCGGTCAAAAGGTTAAGTTTGTGATGTTGCTGAGAGATTTGAAGATATTTCTGGTCATGGACACTAAGTCTATTCTTTCACGTAGGTTTGTTAATAGTATTCAGTTGGTTCCATCAGGATGTAGCTGAATTCCAATTGGGGTCAACTTCCAGTCTGGTTAGACTGGAAGCGCGAACATAGTTGGAAAAAGGTGAGGCAGCATGTACAATAGTCCACTTTATGGACTAGGTACGGAAACCAAATCCCTAACATAGGTAGCCAAATGATGATGAGTAGTAAGGGAGGTTTAGAAAATCTTCGGTTTTTTAAAGCATCATTCTAGATCACATCATACCTAAGGTGACAATCTCATTTTTAAATTCGATAAGATGAGATCAGACATACTTAAACTGTTCACTGTATTACATTGTGTTACATTCGACAAAAAAAAAATGAAAGTCTTCTGTTTTTGTTTTTTTGAATGCGGAATAAGAACAACGGCCTAACGATGTCAAACATAACTTCCAAACAAACCGAAGCGATCATCCTTATCTGTCAGCAATCTTCACCAACTTACAAAAGTACAAACAAGTTTCTTACATTTCTTTAGTAAGATACTAAGAATAAAAACACTAGGGCCAGATAGTGGTGTGAACTAACATTTTTCAAGTTCACTCGTTGAAATGAGACGTTCCCCTAGGATGTCTGGGGTCGACGCCGCACTGGGCATAGTCCGTCGCATGGGATTCAATCTCTGGGGAATTTGTGGGGACTTAAAAAAATGGATGCTTAGTTATGCTAGTGTGGTCTATGGTTTCATATTTTGATAATTAGTGGCACATCACTAATTATCAAAACTTCTTCCAACTTTCATAGAAAAGTAATTTTGTGTTGTGTTCATTGAAAGGTGACATGGAGGGAAATGGCTTTTAAATATGCATTCTTTGATTGAAGTATTCTTCAGGATAATTATTTTTCTCAACTTAATGGTGGGCGTTTTTGAAGGCCGTCACCATCTAAAAATTCTTATTAAACGGCTTACTTTTTGTAGGGCTAATAAGTGACTGTAAAACGTACCGTAGTGTTTAAGGTCGAAATTGGTAACACGTGCCACTTCACTATCTAAACGTGATTGAATAAAACAGATTGAAACAAAGGAGGTAATCGTCCGAAATGTCACGTAACATTATCTTAATAAGTCCGTACAAATCGAGTGACACGCGAAAGAGTCGTTCACAAAAATGGCGATGAAAAGATGTTCGGGTAATAGTGAGTTGAGGTCGATTTAATTGTATTAAAACGTTAGGCTGCGGGCACACGGGCAATCAGCTAATGCCGTACAGTGCATGCGAACGGGACACGCAACTCTTGTTTTGGTAAGACACAAAAATAAGACTCGAGACTGTCCGTGCGCAAATTATGTCAAAGCACTCTATGAAATATGGCGCGCGAATTCTAAATAATTTACACAGGAGTTCTGGGAATGTGTGCCCTAAAAAACGGTTATTAATTTCGTGTTTCACTAGAATTGCTAATAGGATTTACAAAAACTTGCGAAATTACTTAGTCATATTTTGTATTCAAAATTTATGCATGCATTACCAACACAGATTACAACAACCGGATTATTTGTGTTCCCATGCTAAATCACTATCATATCAATATCTAAAACATCAATCTGCCGACCCTCTGTTTGAATATAGTCTTAAGATACTGGCCCATAGTTCGCCGAATGGGATTCGGCTAAATCCCATAGAACGTCCATGGTTTGAATGAAGAGGCGTGCGCGTCGCACGTGGCCTCATGATTATGTTTATTTAACGATGTTCAAACAACATATTAATTTGGTTGCCTTTTGTTGAGAAAATGACTTTCGGAAGCTGGTTTACGAAGAATTTGGGAACAGTTCTATTGGTAAAAGTCGGACTAAACCAGAAATTCGCACTGCGACAAGCTAAGTGTGATTTATGTTCGAGCTTTGTAAGGTATGTTTATTCCTAGTTTGTATTTCGATAGGGCTATTGATTCGCTATTTCATTCAATACACTATATTTCTGAATACTCTATTAGGTTGCTTAGGTATATTTCCTTTTTTTAATTTAAGAAGTAGGTAAGTACTCAGAGTTTTTTTTACCTATAAGATATGACGTGTTTATGTATAGCCAGTACATCAATTACCCGAAACCGGCAAATTTTCTAAAGTATCAGCGAATCAACCTTAAACCTAATGCTATTAAAGTTGAATATCTGTGGTAGCTTGATGTATTTACTGTCGTCTGTACGTACATACTTAATATATGACTACAGACATTTAGAAATAAGTACTGCAAAATCTAAGTACGTGAATAAATTGTACGGAATTGCAACAGCAGTAATAATAAAAATATCTACAGTAACTGTTCTGGCAGCCTTGCCAGGCTTCTTTGCCTCGTGCGTAAATCATTGCGCTTGTTGTCTTTTTAACTGGTTTTTACTGCTGTTTTCAGAGGAAAGTTCTATGTGAAGAATAGTTACTGAAATTATTACTGTTATGAAAATAATTAGAAGAAATTGATTATATTTTGATCTGGTCCAGTAAAATTTCAAAATAATTGTTTTATAAGTCGTCAATTTCAGTCTTTCCCTAAACCAACAGTGTGAACTGAAATGGACTTACGTCTACTAGGTATTTATGGCACAATAGTTCTGACAACCAGTCTTACCAAATGGTACCGTAATACCCAGTAGGTACTAACTTGGTCGTGGAGGTCAGATAGGCAGTCACTTATATAAAATACTGGTATTCAGATGCATTCGGGTAAGTCGACCCTAACATAGTTGGGAAAAGGTTAGCCTTTTCCCAGATGATGATTCATGTTCTAAAAAGGGAAACTGCACTCAACTCAAGTCAATACGCTAAAGTCTCCATACGTTCAGTCGGTCAGTATTACGATGGTCATAGGTTGACAGCACGTATCTACATTATGTCAAATTTTACAGGAGAGACAAAAAACTGTATAATTTCGAAAATAAGTTGAAATAAAATAAAACAAAAAAGTAGTTGGTAGGTAATCGAATTATTTATTGATATAATTAAAAAAATGTAATCACCACATAGGTTTTTTACTAAGTAATCAATAATAAAACAATTACGAGTAGACAATGTTAAAAAATCCTCACTACTTACGTGTTACGAGCAGTCAACAGTTACTTACGTGGTGTCAATTAAAAAAAAACAATGTTTCATTAGATTACATGTGCGGCAAATTATCGTAAAAAGAGAGATAACATAACGCCTGTAATCCCCAAAGGGTTAGGCAAAGGTGTACGTCTAATAGAACACCCACATTTCGCCAGTTATGTTTTTTAAGTCCCGTGTAATAGGGGGCGAGCCTATAGCGATCAACACAAATCCAGACTCCGTGATTGTTACTGATAAACTCCTGATGGAGAAAGCCAACATGCTCAGCAGTCGTGCTTGCGACCACTAGACCAACGAGGCAGTCACGACAGCCGAAAGACGTCCACTGCTGGACATAGGCCTCCCCTAAGTGTCGCCACATTGACCGGTCCCGTGCGTCTTGCATTCTGAGGATCCCAGCAACCTTCACCAGGTCACCGGTCCACCTAGTGGGAGGCCTTCCAACGCAACGTCTTCCAGTTCACGATCGCCACTCCAGTACTTTCTGGCCCCATCGGCCATCCGTTTTGCGCGCAATGTGCCCTGCCCACTGCCACTTAAGTTTGGCAATTCTTCGGGCTACGTCGGTAACCTTGGTTCCCATGCGGATGTCTTCATTTCTGATTTCGATCACGCAAGGAAACTCCGAGCATAGCCTTCTTCATTGCCCTTTGGGTGACTTTAAGCCTTCTGAATATTCTGACAAAAATTTGTAGACATCTGACATCTACCAATCCGCACTGGGCCCGCGTGGTGGATTATAGTCCACTCCCTCTCAAAGAGAGGAGGCCTGTGTCCCTGCAGTGGGAACATTATAGGCTGATGATGATGATGAAGCCTTCTGATGAGGCCCATTGTGAGCGATCACGTTTCGGTCTCGTATGTACCTAATCACTGGTAACACACACTGGCCATAGACTTTCGTCTTGAGACACTGCGGTAAGTTTAACGAGAAGAATTAGCTTCCCCGCTACTTCAACGCTGCCCAGCCGAGTCGGATTCGACGATTGACCTCTTTCTCAAAGTTAGACCTACCTAACTGGACCGTTTGTCCCAGGTAGACATAGTCGTCTACAACTTCGAGTGTAGTCTCCGATCTTAATGTTAATATTACATGGGCATTCAACAGAACTTGATTTTGTCCATGTTCATTTTAAGACCCACTCTTTTGGAAGTTCTACTGAGGTCATTGAGCATTGTGCTGAGGTCCTCTATGGTCTCAGCCATGACCACTATATCATCGGCAAATCGACGGTGAGTGATGTACTCGCCATTGACGTTGATGCCCAGTCCTCTCTAGTCCAGAACCTTAAAGATATGCTCCAGTACAGCGGTGAACAGCTTCGGAGATATGACGTCTCCCTCTCTCACACCTACTACTTATTAAATATGGTTTTATTATGATTATTACCTCAAATATTGTTGATTAACTCAATAGTTCTTAATTTCTTATTAATTGTATTACCTACATTAAGGTACGGATGATAGAATGGCTTCAAATTTCAATAGTGAGCTTTTAATGACCATTTTACGAAAAATAAAATAAAAAGACCTACAAAAATACCTTATAAGACACTTTTCGGAAATAAATAGACGTATTTAAAGTGCTAATTAAACATAAAACAATTAAAACTCGCGCCGTAATTTTACTCTGTCAGTTAATTCTTGCGAACTGTATTTGCGTTGACATCTCGTAACTCGCGCGCTAGTGAGGGCAAGTTGATACCTGTTAACTGTGAGTTGTCAGTTGTGGCATAAATTGTTCGAATGACATTTTTTGTAAATTACGAGTTATCAATAGAAAGAACCGGCGTTTAATTTAAAAATTTTTGGTGTATAAAACTCATTTTGTGAAAAAGTGTGGGTTACGAGCTGTCAACCTATGACCATCGTATTTATCTTAGCAAGTTCCCTACTCCTTTACGTAGCACAAAGAAAATTGTGCCTGAAAACAGCACAATTTCCCAGTCCGAATGCGTTGTCGCTCATGTAAATCACGCGGCACTGCGATGCAAGTACCCCGAGTACGGCGAGAGCTAGTACCACTAGTATGAGAGCTAGTACTAGTACTTACGTCTCAAGTCCACTGCAGCACACTTTTTATTTGTTACTCCCTCATAAAACAACACTATCGCACTTGTGGTTGTGATAGAATATAATTTATTTGTAGTTTTGTTATTGTGTTAGGTGTAGTTGCATTTAAAGGACAATTTTATGTACTGGCACGTGTAATAATATGTACCTACACTTGGAAAAGTTTAAATATATAACCTACTTTTTATTACCAAAATATAAGTTTCGTTGCGTAATTTTAGTTATTGGATTTTTATTTTAAGGTTTTCTTAGGTTTACTGAATGTTTTTGGGTTATTGTTATTTTTATCTGTTAGGTTTGTCTTGTGTGAGCCCAATAAATACATTTTCCTTCTTTCTAACAGGAAACTAAAATCAATACATTTCGCGCTTATTGTTTCAAAACATTGATAAGTGTATATTATGTACATTTTGGCGTTCATAACTGTACCTACACGCTGCCGGTTTGAAAATCAAGTAAATAATTTATTACGGGCGTACATCACTCTCCCTGTCCTAGTGTTCTTCTAACTGTGCAAACGCTATAGGCATAATGTAATTATATTTATACTACACTTGCTTGGTAAGTGTACCAATACTACCCCACTATACGGGTTGAAAGCTGTTCATTAAACCTTCTCAAAAATCAAGGCAGTTATATTGTATGGAATTTCATTACTGCCCTGAAAATCAGGGTAGTAATGGGTTCATTACTAACGCGTTTTGTTTTTTTTTTTTAAAGACTTGATGACGTTGGTAATCAAACGATTTAATTTTACCATAAAAAGTACTGGCCACTAGAACTTTTAAAGCAGGTGGCATACATTCTACATTCCGATAAGGCCGGAAAACTTCAAACCTCTATGCGATAGAGCGAGAGATTTATAACACTCTCTCGCTTTAACACGCGCGTAAGTTGGAACCTGCGAAACGGGGCGTTTTTTACCTTCTCTAAAGCCGCGTCCCCACAAAGAGCCACACGGCTCGGCTTCGCGTGCCGTGCGGCTCTAGTGGGGACGCGGCTTAACGTCTTTTGGCGTAAAAATTGTTTGACGCGCTAAAATTTAAAGAAAAAAAAAACTTATTGTTGGTTGACGTATTTTGTAGAAACAATTTTCTTGGTAAATTTTAAAGTTTGGCGGTGTAAATCACAAGTTAAAATGAGTGATTCAAGTGACAATGATAGCAATTTATTAACAACAACTCCACCTGACATAATAGCAGATGCTAAAGACATTGTTAGTAATCTCTTGCCTGGAAAATCCAAGATGAAATATATGAAGGAATATGAAATATTTATGCAGTGGAAAAGTGAAAAACAAGCTAAGTGTAGTATAAAGCAGTATATTTCACTCGAGGGTAAGTACAGATTACTAAACTCGTGTGGTTCACGGCCCTCCGCTTCGCGTCGGGCCTCAAATGCACCCTCGATTAGTAATCTGTGCCTTACTCCCCTTGGTGAATAAATAGCTATTGTTTGTTTTGTTTTTTTTTTTGTTGGTTTTTGAATAAAGATTTATTATTATTGTGGTTTTAAACTTTCGTTTTCTCAGGTTAATACCTGGTATTTTAAGAATCTCACGGGTGTAAACCAAGGTGAGATCCTAATTATTTGTTTGTAAAACTAAATTATTCTGTACTGCAGCGAAATTATTGTCTAAGTCTACTTGTAAAAAAATTCTAACTATTCGGCAAGTGTTTAGTATGGTAGCTTTTTGTAGTGTTAGGTATGTGTATTTAGATAGATTAAGTGCGCTAAAACTGTTGAATATTTGTTTTGGGATAACACCTGTGGTTGATATAACAATTGGGACTATAGTGACTCTCTTCATTTTCCAAACTCGCCTAATTTCCTCTTGTAACTCCGTATATTTCCTGATTTTCTCTGAGATTGTTTTTTGTATGTTATTAGTATTAGGGACTGCAATATCAATTATGTATGTGTGTTGGTTTTCTTTGTCTACAAGTGTTATGTCGGGTCTGTTGTTATATATAGTGTGATCTGTAAGTGTAACTATAGCACGGTTATATTTTATAAAATTGGTTTTCTAAAGTATCTCTAGGTGAATATTTGTAATATGGTGTGTATGGGTCTTTCATGAGATTAAGTTTAGTTGCAAGTTTTTGGTGTATAATATTAACTAGCTGATTATGTCTGTGTGTATAGTCATTTTGAGTTAATGTGATACAAGCGCCTGTGATGTGTTGTATTGTTTCAGGCTTACTGTGGCATTTTCTGCATAGATCATTTCGTACTGTACTATCTTTAATAATATATTTTCTATAATTTTTTGTGTTAATGACTTGGTCTTGGATAGCTAACATAAACCATTCTGTTTCCGGGAATAGCCCACTTAACTCTAACCATTTGTTAGAAGCTTCTTTATCAATGTATGTTTGGTGTAGGTCTTTGGGATGTCTTCCATGCAATTCTTTCTGCCTCCATTTTCTATCTAACTCTTCTATATGTCTCGCTGTATCTATTGATTATATATATTCTATATATTATATGTGTAATTTTAGTAGTTTGGTCTGCCAATAATATTATTGTGACATAACATAACGCCTTGGCAGTACTAACGCGACAGGTTGGGTAGACGAATAAAGTAGGTACCCAATCGTAAAAAGAGTGAAATGGACAATCGATTCAGCTTATCATAGTCCACTGCTAGACATCGATAGGCAGACGCTTATATTGGTAGAGCCTAAACATAGTAAAAAAAAATACAGGGTGGCAGGGACAACGAGGCACAAAAGTGATTCAAAAAATTAAAATATATCTGCGGTTTCCTATTAGAGTGCAATACCTAATTAAAGTTTTTGTCCCACACATAGAAAATGATCTACTGAATTCGTGGTCACCGATTGTGCGTCGATACCCACGTAGTATAGTGAAACAACCTATACTCATAAATTCATCGCGTTGAGAAAGTGTGCATAAGTTCTTCCATTGTAATAATGTCTATCCATAGATACGACAAGCATACAAGCTAAGACCCTGTAGTCGTAACTTTAAACATTCCCCTCGAAAGGGTAAGGTATGAAGATGTGGTGCAGTTTTAATTCGCTTTTTGTTATTTATGGATGCTTTTGTTAAGAGGAAACGCGAGTGGTCTTTTCTCCATACAAACGCTCTCGCCTGTTTTCTTTTTGGTTAATGACCCTAGAGCAATGGTTTTTTACAGAATAATAAATATTAACTATTTCTATGCCCCTATGTTTTCCTTTTTGGTGATAAATTATTTTTATAAACACTAGAACCCTCAAAAAATGCTCAAAATTGCTTGTTTAGATCGCTGTTAACAGAGTCCTAGTGTACTAATTTGACAACTATTAACGAACAAATAAAAACATAGCGGCGTAGTATATAACCTCCTTATTCATTGTCTAAAATATCTTTTAAATTGGTTCAATATTGTAGGAGGAAATAGGCGAGAGCCAAACCTCGAATTCTAACTTTTTTCTACAGTTGTCCTTATCGCACGAATTTGAGGGCAGGAGGACGGAGAGAGACAGCGATAGTAGAAAGAGACAGCACTCGCATTTCCTCTTAACTTCAATAGAACTTTGCACCGTCTTGATCTACTCTTTTGTAGTTACTATGACCTAACTTCCATTGCAATTGAAAAAAATAGGTTTTTCTTTAGATATTGCTTATGGATGTTGATATTGATCAATTTAAAATAAATACTTTTATTAGAACTATTTTTCGTTTGACTACTCTAGTTTGCTTTCTTATGACTTCAAGCATAATTATACATACATATTTTTGGATTTTTTATACTTCTTCTTCTTTTCTAGACAAGAAATTATTCTTATGTTGTATTGAATAGTTAATTATGTTTGCCTTCCTGTGCTTTCAGACTAGAAGATTTTTTTTTAAACGTTGCCCCACACTAGGAATGTCTCTTCCACTAGGAATGTAAATCGTGGGTGCATTTACAAACATTTAAACCCACAAACACCCAGACCCGGAACAAACAAACAAGCCCATACAAATATTTCTTCCGTGCAGGGAAGAAAAAAAACATCCGATTTTAAAGTAAAAAGTACCATCAAAAAGTACCTACTAAACAAAACACTGCAACCTGTATAACACATACGATTCCGTAATTCTAAGTTAACAACGTTCGGCCTAAGTTAATTATGTTCTCAACATAAATCTTTGGTAATTGGCCTCTGGTTACACAATACTAAGAGGACGTGTTGAAATTATATATGTGAGGTAGTGAGACTTCATCATGACTTTAATATTGTTAGTTGTGGTGTTTTTAATTGCTGTTGATTGTTGGAAGAAGTTTTGGTAGCTTGTGAGGGTTAATTTTCTATAGAAGAAGCTTTATTCTTGGAAAGTCATTTCATAAGACATTTTCAATAATGAAGAAAGTTTGTCTACAATATATTCTCTTCTACGGAATTCGGTGTTGTGAAATTTTGTTTTGGTTAAGTATCTAAATAAATTGATAAAACGAATTATAATTCCATGAGAAATGTCTGATTCTTTTACTAACGAACATTTTTATAAGTTTACAAGTAAATACACATGTAGTGCTAATACTTTTACAATCAGAAGCTTGTTTAGATATCGGTTAGATCCACACATTGGTCCACAATATGACTATTGACGAGGACCATAATTATAGGTTCAATTTTCTCCTATCATCTGGCTCACACAACGTCCCATACAAACGTCCCATACAATTCCCACGTAACAAAATCCCTGCCAACGGCTTAACACCTAAACATCTGATCAAACCCTTTACGTCGATCAAAATCTTTCAACATGACACTCCCATACAACAAAAATTCAAAAACTAAAATAAAATAAAATTGTAACACGAGATAAAGATAATGATTGTGCTCAAACGCAATGCAATTTAGTTGACCAAGGGGCGGGTGGATTAGGGGCCTAATCGGGCGACGGCGATGACAATCAGCCGTGTGGATGCCACGTGGCAGCGTGGGGTACTTTTGGTACCACCATTATGGGAGGGACAGGACTTGTCATGAAGTCTGGGTGTATGGTAAGTTGGGCTACGAGTTTAACAAGAGTTTTTTGAGAAAATAACTTTTCAGGAACTAGCTGCGAGGCTTAGCAAGACTATCAACGAGAATGATGATGGTAAAGCAAAAAAATAATGGCTTTACATAAGAACTGAAAACCTTATGATATTTCATTGAAAAGTTATTTTAGAAATATCAAACTATATGGAAATTATTGCTTGTTGTCTATTCTGGAGTTTATTTTCTTGCGGCCTTGTAAACCAGTATGACCAGAGAATATTTGAACGTAGACGAGGTAAATAAATGTAAGGATCGTAGTAAGTGGCGTTCTGTGGTTTCTGCCTACCCCATGTGAAAAAGGCGTTAGTTTAGGAATGTGTGTAAATTGTACACATTTCAGAGACTCGTGGTTTCAAATATCGCTGGACTATATTATTATCAAACCACATCGATACGCAGTCGAGAAAAGCCACCTTAAGAGAGAAACAGTTGAAGATCGTACCTGTTTCGTCACCGAATCGATGAGTCGAACGAATATGTCTTGTTCTTGCCGGATACCTGTGAAAGATGTAATCATATAAAATATCACGTTTATAGTAGAGTTTTATTCGTTTTGGGAATCTTAACCTTGGACTTACATACTGTAAGTGCTGTATCATGTGTGCATGTTTTGTGGTGTCTCGTCTTGATATTTGACTTAAATCTAACGTGTGACGTGTGTGGGTGTACAGTCAAACAAGCTAATAAGTATACAGCCCGCTAACTTTAATATACTTTTTAGATTATATAGATACAATTAGAGACTGATGACAAACGATACAGCGTTTGGCATCAGTTGCTTAATGCGAAACGCCTTATAAAACAAAATTGCAATTAATATTTTCAGTGTACTACTAGAATTATAAAGATTTTAGCCTGTATACTTAGTAGCTTGTTCGACTGTACTATTAGGTACACCGCTGCCTAGCTGTTCGTTGGGCTAAAGGCGTGATGTTATGGTGTGTATTACATACTGTCAAATAAATAGTATGCATTAATATATAATTTAAACTTTTTTAAAGGTACAATAATAGAAAACTTTTACCTCAAACAAAGACAAAATGTTCATCAGATAAATCATTAAAAATAATTGCATTACTAACATATTTAACCAGTATGTTCCCAACATGTTGTGTTTATATAAGATCGTTCTAATTCTCGCTCCTATAAAACAGTAACATTTACACATAGTAGCAATAAAGATCCGTAGCAGGCTACAAGCTACGGGCTACGAACGTAGCACCGTAGCACGGCGTAGCAGACATTGCACAATTTGTTAACCTCCTACAATTGCCTCTATGCTTGGTTCTCTCCTTTTAGAGTTCCGTGCCCGAAAGCGTTTGAATTAACGTAAGGGTTTTTTTTTCTCAGTGTATTTTAGGTGATTCTCAGACTACTACTAGGTACTTTTTTTCAATAATTGAAAATAATGTTTTGATTCATACTACAATTTTTTTTATTATAGGTATACAGCATGGTTCTTTTTTTTTTGAGTAGCTTGCATATTACAAATTAATACTTGTAACACTAAATTTTGCCAAGAATTGTGTATTTAATAACACAGTAAAAAGAGAACGAAATACTCTATGCATATTATTCTAACAAAATTAAGAACGTTTACTAACGCTTTTCAAAGCTTAGCATCGTCTCATTTACCCAACTCAGCGAGCTCCAATAACATAGTCTAAGAGCTTCAATGCAGTCGTCATTCATAGTCCAAGAGCTCGCCATTCTGTGCCAATTTTCCATTATCCCTGGTCTAGCGGCAAGACGGCAAATATTTACAATGCGAACCACAGTATATAGTCTGTGTTGTCACCGAACGTCTGTTGAATACGAGATTGAGGTTTACATTTGATTTATGCTTTCTTGCGACGGAATAAGGGGTATAATTGCTTGGTTAAATGTTTTTCTTTTAGTTTAAAATGGTTCGTCTAAAAAAATTAATAGTGGTAAACATAAAAAGTGTTTCTGTTTGTGAGCGAGTAGTGGAATTATAAGATGATTAATAGTGGAAGTGTTTTTGTTTTTCTATTGATTTACATAAAACCTAGTTTTGTTATTTTAAAAAAAAAATATTCATCATAACATTCAAAACCATATTCTGGTTTATAAAATAATCAGTTTGTGTTTATAACAGAGAGAATAGAACTACAAAAAACATAGTCCACCCATGAACTTCGATAGCACTAGATATTTGGTAGTTCAATCTACTAGTACAACTAAGACCCAAGTACAATAACGGAATCTTAATGTACTATATTTCTACGTAGCCAGCGCCATCTTGAAGGCTTGAATAGCTATTGACGACAATAGCATGCATGACAGTACGACAATGCAAGTCAAGTCGGGCAATATTTGCTCAACTCCCGACCGCCGGGCGATAATGCTTTGCACATCACTGTGTTGACGATTGAGACGGTCTGCCTATACAATTATGTTCTTGACTGTATGTGGTACATACAGGGTGCATGTTTTAAGAGTAAGGTTGATTAAGGTGTTGTTTAGTTATAATTACGTACAGATGTCTGTGTTTGAAGAGAGTTTGAATTTAGCTTCTTATAGTATTACTGCTTGAAGAAATATCATAAATGCGAACAAATATACTTGGTATAAAGAGATCCATCACAAAACTCCATCTAAAGCACATCTACACATTCTTATTTTGTGAAGAGAGAAAAATCATAATTAGAATTCTTTTTCAATCTGGTAACAATTATGTAGCCTATCATAATCTAAAAATCCTATGGTATTTTGATCGTATGCTACCTGTGCTACTTTTTACAATATGATATATTGATGCCTCCTCTGTTCAAAGAATCATTGAACGAACAGCATAAAGTACACAAACAAATTATACAAGTCAAAAATTAATTCTGTCAAAAGACACAAGTCAGTAGAAGTTTCCCTTAACATAAAAAGGGAGGATTTGTCCATCTATATCTTGAAGCTCGTCATGGAGTAACCCCAAAACTGGGCAGATAGTCACTTACCATTTGCATAAAGTAATTGAAGTCTGTACTGGATGCCATTGTTCGTCTTTTGCCCTTCAACTTCCTGTAACAAAATTTTATGTTTAATGAAATAGTCTCGTGTATAAAAATGTTCTATTTTGGTATGTACTTCGTTTTAGCATACTATGCTGGTTTTGATTTGAAGGGGTTTGTTCATACGCGCTGCTTAAAATTATACATGCATAACATCAAGCCTGTTATCTACGAGGGTTTAGACGAAAGTGTATCCAAGTGTTACTACACCCACATTTACATTTTTGTAACGGTTAATGTCTGCCTGTCTATTTTTGGCGTTTAGATGTATTGCCTCTTGTCCGCTAAGACATCTCCAGGAGATTTATAACAATGGCTTTTTAATTGTGTCTATAATAAGGCGTATGAGCTCTTATATATCTTAAAGAGTGTTTATTAATGAAACCCCAAAGATTTTTTGGCATGCTATTGTTAGATAAAAGTAGAGAAATTGTTCCGTAACATAAAAATATCAACTTCGCAGAAATACAAGAAATATTTTCGTGTCTATTGAAAAGTAAACGTTATCCAGGCTTTGTAAAGGTTTTCGACTACTTCAAAGATAGATAACTTCAAAATAACCTTCCATTGCCCAATCCAAAAATAACTAAAGCCAGAAATATAACAGTTACATATGAAGTGCGGGCCACACGTTCAGTAAAAACGCGAACATGAATGTTTACTATGTGAATAATTAACACGACGCCAACAAACAAGACGTGTGAACGCGCCAACGCCCTCTGGCGACAGACACTGTAACCTATATACACGTAGGGAAACATATTTTGGATTTTCACTTGGTTTTTTGATGTGAGTTAAATATTTTGGTGGGTTATTCAATGAAGTGCTGAAAAGAAGTCTAATGGATGACTTATACTTTTAGAGCAGATGTCATGAGTGAAACTGGTGAGATTAGTTTTAAACTGCGTTATAGAGCGCAAAAACGCCATTAAGTGGTGATTATTGCTGGCCTGTTGGTCTAGTGGTTAGTGACCCTATCTGCTATGCCGGAGGTCGTGGGTTCGATTCCCACCCAGGACAAATGTTTGTGTGATGAGCACGATCATTTGTTCTGTGTCTGGGTGTAATTTATCTATAATATGTATGTATTTAGAAATATATAAGTATGTTTATCAGTTGTCTAGTACCCATAACACAAGCTCTGCTTAGCTTGGGACTAGATGGCGTTGTGTGATAGTTGTGGAATATTATTATTATTATTAACATAACATCACATCACGCCTGTAATCCCTGATGGGCTAGGCATAAGACGTGTACCTAATAGTAAACCCACATAGAGACTCCTAAAATATGATTGCACTGGAGAAATTATAAATGGCAATGATCAAAACTTTGTACGGGAGAAGAAACTTGTTTTATTTGTCGAATAGAAACAGTTATTAATTTTGAGAATCTATAATATTTCCTATCAAACAAATAAAATCTAAAATGGTTTGTCGTTAAGATATCTCAAGAGCTACAAATTACAAGAACACAAAGACAAAGACCTAGCCAACATAACATAACATCACGACTGTAATCAACGTAGGGTTAGGCAGAGGTGTAGGTACATGACAGTGCACCCACATTTCGCCAGTTATGTTTGAGTCCCATATAACAGAAACGAACCTATTTTAGACCTTCTCATTGTTTAAAAAGGGTTTAAAAATCAGCTCAAACATAATAAGGCAAATCTATAAATAGTACAAAATTCTCCAACTCAAAAGTTAAATTTTCTCACATGCCACCAGCACGCATGCGCATTATGTAAATGCGTATTGTGTACACAATAGAAATCATGTCGGAGCGATACTGATTGATGAACTCGAGTGAATCGCGATACGTATCTCGTCTCGAACATTCCTTGATAAACTAACAATATGACGCCGTATTGAAAGGGAGCTAACTAAGTTGAAAGTTATTTGGAGACGCTGCGTAATCGGCTCAGTTTTGTGAAGTATTATTTCGAAGTAATGTATATAAATTAAGGATCTGATATACGGCGCTTATATTTATTTAAATATTTACAATATCTCGTTAAAACCAGAAACACATTGAGTCCTAGACAAATAAAAATTTAAAGTTTGCACAAAGTTAAACTAATCCGCCTCTAAGACGACCCGCTAACCGAATCCATCTATGCTGACCTATTATGAGAGATGGATTCTGTCAACTGGTGGTAGCTTTTGAACGGTCAAACTGTCATTTTAATACGTGCGGTACTTGAAGTGCGAAAACCGTCTTTACTGTTACGTAATAAAAGCGCTACAACATCAAATTGTTATCAGGAACAGTTGTTCAGTGTCCCTTTAGTTAGATACTATACTTTGTCTTTTTCCGTATTATTTTTCGATAGCCAGATATCGCACAAGATAGAAAAGTTTCGAAGGAGAAAGAGGAGATCTTTACCCATCAATGGGACATCTGTTATGCTATAAAAATAACAAAGACGTACCTGATCTTTCTCAATGAATCCAATGAAGGCAGTTCGTTCGATTTCGACCGGTTGTCCCGCGCGGTCATAGAGCGCGACCACGAAGTGAAAGAAGTTGCTCTTGCGCAAGTTACTAGGCGGTTGCTTCTCGAAGTGTGCACGACCCACGCCTACGCTGCTGTAGGGACAAAGAAAACAGAATTTAAAAGATAAATATAGATTCTGCTAAATTATACATATAGAGGAAGACAAAAGAAAAGATGAATGGGCAGTGTAAAGGACGCAAAAAAGAAAGTGTCTGATGAGCTGAGGAGTAATACAGAAATATGGAAAAAAGATATCCTGTACCAACCCCAAAATGGCAACAGAATTATATTTCACTATATTTATAATCAAATAATGTCACAAAGTGTGTAGTTTAGTGTTTAATTATTTAAATAGTGTCTTGGCACCTTATTCTGCGATTTATTATTCATAAATAATAAATTTAAAACTACTGATACAAACCAAAATATTGTTTACATATAATTCAGTGGAATTGAATGACACCCCCCCCCCCCCCCCCGCTTCAACAGACTCCGGATCTTTGTCAGACTTCTACTGACTAAAAACCGAACCCATGTTCCTTCTTTGCCCTTGCGCCGAGGCCACGTCATCTGGTACAAAAATCCGCGGCCCCGACGGGCAAATTAAACCACTTTACGTTAAATTTAAAATGAGTGCTATTATTAGCTATCCACAATCAAAATATTAATTTGCCATGAAGTTATGGCACAAAAAAACTGGAACCCACATTCTGGCTCATAAATTAACACATTTCTTTCACAGTTACTTTATTTTCAAACGGCAATTTGTCAATAGACATTCTGCCACCAAATCTGTTTAGAGCGCTTTTGTGCCATACCACAGACTAAACAAAAACCACAGATAAACAATGGAATAGGATGATAATCCTTTTTACAAGGTTTTTGGATATTGATTTATGAGTTTTGCCGTTACTGGGAATGAAGATGACGTTTTGCAATGTAACTGTTGCGGTTTTTTTTTTAAATTTTACTGCTAACCCTTTCTTGGGGTACTGATGATTTAATTTTCTCACAAATGGACACATTAAACTGTATTCAATTTGTATCTGTGTCTGTATTTTATTAATGCGCTCGAATACTAGAAAACGTTTGCAAACTTTTTTATAAGTTTTTATTGACTTAACTTATTAAGCCAGAAAAAGAAAAATAAAATAGCTAAGTACGTATAAAACAACTGTACTTTATGTTCGAAAATGAAAGATCCCCGTTTCTAGGAAGCAGAATTATGCCCAAAATAATGTAAGATTAACATTCGGAACTTCGGAAGCTATTCTAAAATAACGATAACACTAATGAAGTGACGATGTACGAATAGCACCACACACATCGATATCGACATGTGTGGCTGTTCGAACTTCGTGGTAAAATAAAAGATTAAATATACCATTACCATAAACCTTATATTCAAGGTGGTAAGGTCTGTTTTGTAGTTGGAGGTGTCTGTTTGTGTTTGTCAATGGGCTCAATAAATGCATCGATAGAACAACATTTCAAATGTGTGCAGTTCATCAAATCTTCGGTCTCATTTCTCATTGTTGTTTCCCGTAAATGTGCTTGTGTTTAGTGATGTTCTACTGTTGCTCCGCTATCCACTCGCTATAATAATGTTTTTTTTTTGCTATATAAATACTCGTGAAATTGTAATGAATTATCAGAAAGAACTAGAACTTCCGAATGTTTATATTTATAAACATTCGGAAGTTCTAACTAGACCTAGACTGTATATATAAATAGACTGACTAGGATAAAATATCTTTAAACATTCGGTAGTCTTATATTTTCTGATTCATTGACACTACTTTCTGTTTAGCTCCAGAATATTATCACTCTTTGGGACTTAAATAAACTGTCAAAATGTGGGTGTATTTAATGGATATACCTATGCCTAACCCTTCGGAGATAATAAGCGTGATGGTATTATGTTTTTATTACTCTTTCTCTATACATTACATATTCTTCACCTACTAGGGATCGAACTGACTCAAAAAAATATGTTTCTGTTTAGTCCATCAGTTAGATTATCGAAAAATATTGGATTCCTTTTTTTTATTTTAACAAATCAATAAAGATTGACGAAGATAAAATCATGGAGTGGGGCTTGAAACGTCACTTGAAGGTACAAAATGTAAAATGCATATTATGACGTCACACGAGTTTTCGAAGTTTACGTGAAAAAAGAAAAAAATATGTGTCCAAAATATTTTTTGAAAATCTATCTGACGGATTTTTTAGTTTTTTTTTTTGTCCGATCCCCTATTAAGACGATTGATTGATGTTTTCAGTGGATTTAGTGAATTAATGTGGTGTGGTTTTTTTTTTACATATCTTTTTCTAGGAATTCTCGCTCACACGTTTTTTGTCGTCAAAATCTCGATACATCATCCGCAGCACTAGAGCACATTACGTACCAGTACCGTATTACGCTATGGTTGCCCATTCATCTCTCCCCGCTGCAGAATTTGCGTAAACAAATTGGTTTCGCGATTGCCATTTTATACTCTCGTAGGCGACACTCCATTGTTTTATTTATCGTTACCAGTTTCGGCGGCGCGTTCGCGATTAGGTTGTAGTGCTTTTTCCGCTTACAGATCGCGCGCGTTTTGTCAATCTTTGGCGATTTTTTAGGCTGTATGTGTGTATGTATTTATTTTATTTGTTCGCTGTTTTTTTGTTTTTTTTTTTGTGGATGCAGTGTGTGCCTATGTTTAACTAATAGTGTTCTGTTATTTGTAATGAAAACAGATTGAGATCCTTTCTTGTGATTTAGTGCGTAACATTTTATGAATTTCTATTGACTTTTAAAACAGATATTTAAGCTTTCTAGTCGGCAATCCCATACATTTTTTTATAGTCTTTATAACTGACAGATATCGGTTTGTCCAGGATTGTTGCAACAGAGTTTTGTTTCCCCAAACATACACAAACTACAAACCAATTAAAATCAACTAATCACTCAAACAAAAAACCCCCTTATATAGAACACAAAACAATTACAATTTGCGTGTACAGCCACTCTTAGACGGATCATTACCTAGTAATGTAATTTATTAAAAACGCTACAACTCGGGTGCGGCCTAATGATTTACTGGGGCCTTTACAAATGGTTCTGTCATCGCGGACGGGTATCTATCTGTCAACATTTGTCATCCCGAGACCCGGTGATTGCTCGCAATTAGTTTAATTAGCAGGTTATTGAAAAATCCATTTTGTTTATTAGGTAGGCGAGGCTAGCAATATTTTTTGTTCATAAGCAAGTAGGTTTAATAACTCGTTTATATTTGGCTTTGCCGTTGCCGTTGGTCCTGCGCTTGATCTCTCTCTCTGGTCATGTCGGATTGCCGTCTCATCGGATTATGACAGTAAATGATCAGAGAGTGCACCTATGGCACACACTGCAAATCTCTGCTAAGATTTGCCACCGTGACCAAAGCAGTCAGGCAGATTTTCATAGTTGGCTTTACTGTTTGATTTATGCTGCGGCAAATTTTTGCAGTCTATGGGCTGGCATTTTAAATTTATTTTAGACATTAAAGACAACGGCCATCAATGCAATATTCATCACCATCTTCATGAATCCTGGATTTGTCATAAATATAATTCCTTAAGTCTGATATTGTCAATTCGTCTTAAGCAAGTATTGTGATTTACGCACGTAAATTATCTTAATGAGAAGACGCCTTTGCATTCGTTAATAATAGCTACAAACTGTCTGATAGAAACATGAATTGGAAACTCCCATTCAGTTTTTTTTTACTTTAATTTAAGCAGATGGCGTTCTGTGGTTTCTTGCTACCCCTATGAGAAAAAAACCGTGAGTATATATATATATATGTGTATTATTTTTTTATACTTATAACGCAATTAATCTAACCACTTCTTGTTTCTCTAAACACACACAAGATAAACAAATAAAAACATTCAACAATTGAAGTAAACATTTTAAGAACGGAACTCGTTAAACTAAAACATGACAGATGGCGCGAGGGTGCTCTATGATTCTGTGCAAACACAATACCTCCCTAATTCGAGGTTGGTACATCAATACGTCACATTATGCAGTACGCCAAATGTTTATTGTTGCACAAGTTCATTATTATCATAAAATGTATGGGTTTGTTCGTTTTTGTAGTAAATTATGAGTTAGAATAAATAATTAAATAGTATGAAATAATTTACGCATGTGTGTTAGTATAATTCTTAGTTCCCTCACATATAATAATAATAATAATAATAATATTCCACAACTATCACACAACGCCATCTAGTCCCAAGCTAACAGCTACAGCTATATACATACATAACATCCCGCCTGGGTCCCGAGTCTGCTATTCAATAGTGTCAGAATGGTCGATCATTGATCTCATAATGGTTGATTGATGACAAGCCAAAAAGTACCGTATGCCTGTCGACTTAAGGTACTTTTTGGCTTGTCGTAAATCAACCATTATGAGATCATTCTGACACTATTGAATAGCAGACTCGGGGCCCTGGTTAGGTATAGGTATACATAACAAGTGCAACCAATTTTCGCCAGTTATGTTTAAAGTCCCACGTAACAAGACGCGAGCTCATTGCCATCACCCAGGCACAAATCTAGACTCCGTAGCTACTGAGAAATTTCTGATGAAAAAAACCAAATTACAATTGCCCTGGCTCGGGGAACGAATCAAACGCCTCAAGCTCAGCGTAAACGCGACTTCAGAATTTTCCTAGAAACTCTGTGTTAAAAACATTCATACCAGGGGCCCTACTATGACGTCTTAAAACATTCCTAACTTATTCTTAATCCAGTGTGGAAAAGAGATGGCGCTAGACACCCTGCATAGTTCTGTCACGTTTCCACAATGGATTAAGAGTAAGTTAGGAATGTTTTAAGACGTCATAGTAGGGGCCCAGGTACCTATATAAAAATATTCATTTAAGGCATGGAATGACAGGTCCTGTCATTCCATGCCTTTTCATCACTACAAATTCAGAATCAACTAGTTTGTTGATTTCCATGTTTAATTAAAAACTACATCATAGACTCACTGAGGTAATAAACGCATCTGTACCCTATTAATTACCCCAGTACAGTCACAAGCAAAATACCGTACTACCGTACCCCACCGCATCGCACCATGCTATGATTTATAGCACCCTTTGCTTTTATGAATACACACTTGTTACCGCATGCTTCATTATGGGCTGTGCGAAATTTGTACACCCCTGATTGGATCCCGCGTGATAATAGACTCATTGTATCCTGTGTATCGGCTGGTGGTACTGGCAGGTGATTTTTGTTATTATTGGAATTAAAGCTAGACCGACAGGGAAATTGTTCAAGGAGCTTTGACTCAGAAGGCTATTCAATGAATGATAGGTAACTACTGCTTGCATAATACCTTATAATTAAGTATTAACTTTTAGGATTAACCACAGTAAATTTGACTTTGAAGAAAATTTATTAGCTAAAAGTATAATTCAATTCATTATTGGCTTTCTTCGTATTTATGGTTCTAGGTTATAACGATTTCCTCACGTTATAGGTAATTAAACAAATTATGTGATGCGTACGTTCATAAAATTAAGTTATTTTTTTTAATATCATCATCTGCCAAGTCTTTTCCCAATTATGTAGGGGTCGGCTTCCAGTCTGACCAGTATTTTACATGGAGCGACTGCCTATCTAACCTTCATAACCTAGTTAGCCCTGAGTAAAATAAATATAAAACTGATTGTCAGACTCTCGGGTTTGTCAGAATCTACAAATAAGAGCTGGGACCAACTGCTTATATTCAGATCAGTCAGTCTAATACCCACAGAACTAAATATATCCAGTTGATCTTTTCCCGCTCACAGACAAACATATTGATTGACAGGGACCCCCAAAAAGTCGCATCAGGAACCGAACATAATCCCGTACAGTTATTTAATGTCAAATAGGGTACATTCGTTTTGCTTTGCGTTCGAAGAGCGCTAATACAATTTCGGTGGCTATAATAGGTTTAGTGCGATGCTCTTTTCGCCCACTAAATGGTTTAACTGAGTATCAAATGAGGGTAGTTTTGTTTTGGTGCCACCAGTGTTTTTCTTTTTCAATTTGTTCTATTTGGTTTTAATCTACATTTGATTCAAATTGAGGGTGAAGTTTTATATCCTTTTTAGTTTCCGAGATTTTTTAGCAGGGAAAAGGCTAGGCTGATAATATTGATGATTTTTTTTGTCAAAAATAAACTGCTCCATAAATACACTGCCAAATTTTCCTCCATGATTGCAAACAACTATAATAATTTTTCATGCTCACTACTCAGCCACACGCATTATATATTCACCATGATATTCACCATGTTTTAAGATCTCACGATAGTGTTAGTTTAAGAACTTACACACTATCGTATCCGAAAAATCTTTTGGACAAAAAAAAACAGATCCTTCTTAGTTAGTCAATAACTAAAACTTGATTACAAAAAGAACAAAACCTTCAGACATCAGACAAAGATTTTAAATCGACATTCCCAAATCAATTTATTTTCTAGTAAATGTGTTTTGTTTGAGTCCTCATCTAACATTTATTATTTTGGGGTATCAGCAAATATCCAAAGCCAGTTAGTTCAGCTATATTATTATAAGTAGTTAGTGGCAGAGATTACTGCCAAAATGTCTAGGTTGTGTGATAACATTTAGATATTATTATTAGATACCTATACGAAGTGCAGTTTTGCATTCTCGACAAAATGCAGGCGATTGTCATAAAAGACATAAATAATCAAATTAAATTACGGTGCCTTCGCCAAATAATAATATACGTTGTTCTTTAAGTTGTTAATTATGTATAGTAAATCAGAACAACCCCCACGCCAGGTTTAGGGAAAAAAAATCGAATAAACATTTCAGTTTGTTTGTGTACGTGTAAAAGCGCGGTTATACGGCGAGTATGAGACGGACCGCGTTTAAACATGGGTAGTTCACACTTACCGATTTCCGTTCTCTATTCGTATGTATCTATTTTTTTTTATCATTGATTGTGGCCAATAATCATGAGTATAGAAACCTCCTTTGTCGCGAATTCAAAACGGCAGCCTGTATGACAGCTATTTGAGAATTATAGTTACCATACTCATAAATTAAATCAAACATACTTACAAATATGATAGGAACATGACCATTCCACTTACTTGGTATTATCAACTAGCGAGGTGGGGGTCATCCAGGCGCGAGTGAGGGGTTCTTCCTTGAGCGAGGTGACGGGTCCTCGGGGCTGAGCGTGGATGCCCCCCGCCGCCTCCTGGTGGTGCAGGCCGAACATCAGCCCGCCTGCAAACATGGAACTGTTAGGAGAGAGGCTGAAGATTTTAGGAGTACTGGTTTCTTGTGTTGGAGTTAAGTCTTTGGTCTTTGCAGAACGGAATAATCTTTCTATTATTATAAACTAGCTGATGACTGCGGCTTCGCCCCCGTCAAATTATATACTAAAATCTACCTCGAGAACCACTCTATCCATTGGTGAAAACAACATGAAAATCGGTGCAGAAGTTTTTGAGTTTATCGCGAACAGACAGACAGACAGATGCGGTGAAGGAAAGTTTGGAAGAATGAATAGTAATAGTAGTAGTCTTCAAGGAGTTTGTTACTATTTCACGCAAAAACTTCTAAACGACTTTTGATGAATTTTACAGTAATTATAGTTTAAACATCAGAATAACTCAAGGGTTTATTATTTACAATGGTATCAATTTTACCACCAGTTTGTATTAACAGAGGGTAATTATCATGATAGCATCCGCTTACGAGAGTTCTTTTTTTCATAAAACGTTTAATAATTTCTCGATGACAAGTAAATTAACTCATGATTTAAAAAACCTAAACAGGCAGTCGGGAAAAGATTTGAATAAACATGAATAATTTTTATCTATGTTTTAACTCAAGTCTTCTTTAGTTAATAAAATATCAGAAGATATGGACAAAACCTCCAGCCAATAACATCAAAATGTATGTAAGTATGGAGACATAATTTTGATTACCTGGATAACAAAACATATTTCATCAAATACTTTTTAATTCATGTTATCATTTTATTAACTTAGAATATAATATCCTGTTTGTCCTCCTAGATGTTTGAAAAATCTAGCAGCTTAATACTTTCTTTAAGAAAAACAAATAAATTCACAAAGTTCTTTTTCACGAACTGTCTTAAATTTTGTAACATAAAATTGGGATTCCTGGGGTCTATCAGTTCACTAACACACTCTGTCGTCACCTTTTTTTTTGGTGGTTGGAAAATCATCAAATGACTCTTTCCAGTCTGGGTGGAGCGGTAGAGAGTGTCAGACTTCAACTGACTAAAAAGCACCCTTGCTCCTTCTTAGCCTTTTGTGTCCGACATACTCTGTCATCACCTACGGTTAAGTTCCCATTAACTTACTTGGCATATATATCATTTCATACAAATTCCGTTCCATGTTGCAAATTAATTCGGTTAGCACTTGATAATTCTTCCGAGTTTATAGTTAAACATAAAAGAACATCGTTAAAATTCATCTCAACTATTTTCTTTCGGGTTCTAGGTTCTTCAAATATAAATCAAACAACAGATATATAAAACTGTCTTGAAAACACTTATATAATAAAAAATACACAAAACTACTAATAAAGTCAACTTTAAAATATAATAGAAAGTTCAATTCTATCAATTAAACTATAATAAAATTACTTCTCTCGCTGAAACGCCGCTGAATTAGTACGAAAATTAATTACTACGCCGGCTACGACGACTTGCGTTCATTTGTTATGCTACGCCGTAGACGTTTTCGTAGACATCTCGTAGACTTGATTATATCAACACTTTGAATTTACAATTACAATAATTTTCTTTCATTTTATGGTTGGATAATATTATTTTATTTACCCAGTGTAGTTACTAGAGAAATATTCTCATAGTTTTGGCTTAGTTCTGTGAGATTGAAAATAAATTGTGAACACTAATTCTTGGCGGCAACAGAATACAGTAACATGATATTGAAAGATTTAGCCACTTTCCATTCTAAGTTTTAAACAATCGAACTCTATTCAAAGAATTTCATAACAACATTTTTAGGCCAATGTAAGTTTCTGAACGTCAAAACAACAGACACGAGTCCCTACACAAAAGAAAATTCATGGTTAGACCAAAGTTTTCGTCTTTTTGTACATACCTGAAGATCTTGGGGCTCCCGAAGGGTACAGCTTTCGGCCCCATCCCACGGGGTCGAGTTCCAGCGGCGGCCACGGTGAACCCGTGTACCCGCCCGCCGCGTTCAACTCGTCCGACCGAATCTCGAATCACGACACGCACCCGATTACGCGCCCGAGAGCGCACGAACACCCCCGGAAAATCACGAAGACGCCCGAAATTTGCGGTCTAAATTCAAAATTTATATTTGTTGCACTGCCTTTTATTTAAAATATTAATCTGTATTTTAAAGTTGGAAGAACTCGATAATATGTTTTGAAAAAAGTTTTGTAAGTCTAAAAGTGAATTTTAGGGAGAAACGTTCTATCACATAAAATAAATTCAACTTTTAAATCACAGGTAAACCTCAGAAAAAGAACACAAGAATCATTCGTTGAAAAAACTACGTCTTTCGAAAAATTCTCAACTTCGAACTAACTATCTGTTGTATAACTATCCGGTAGGCGGCTCTGTGTTATCGTATGTGCGTTCTGGGATCGAGTCCCGGTTGTGCGGGCGATCCCGCTGTGAATTTGCGGAACACTAACAAGCGTCGCGGGAGCGCGTCGCCGAGTGCCCGCGCTGCTGGAGCCCCCGTCCGTCCCCGCGGACTGGGGGAGGCGCCCTGGGGACACGCCCTCGCCTCAAGAGCGGGACGGATACACCGACGCAGGTGGCGCCACTTGCACACCTCCATTTCTTTTGAAACCAAAAAAATGCCTCGATAAGAAATACTAAAATGATATCTAAAAATCATGCTTGATTTTTTAGGTGGAAACTTCAACACACACGAGTGGATTTATAGACGCGTATTATGGTAATGGAGGGACGTTGCGAGGTTTCCCTCAGAGACCGTAACACGAACGCTGCGAGTAAGGGACAGCGCGATGGATGAGACGACGAACATCTCGCCGGACGAACGAAGCCGAGCTCTGGGACGGCCCACGCCACGACTATTACTTATTAAACCCAAGTTAGATTGACGATGATGAAATTTCAGTGGGAATTGACTTTAACTGCAACCGAGATGAGGTTTTGTCGCCTCATTAATTATATGTAAAGTGTTCTGTATGTTTGAACGTGAACAAATCTGTGATGCTAATGTTGTCGTTAAAATGATGTTTCAGTTCGTTGACACGCCGTACGCTGCTGATTTATATTTGGGAACTAAAATAAATTCTGAATTTTAGAGAGCATGGTGCCTAGAGGACTGCTTTCATAATATTTGCGGGAATATTCCCTTGTGCACGTTCATTGTAACGTTCTATTAGGAGGTTCATGTTCGCGAGAGAACGTCTACGAGGTAGTATCAAATGTCGATGATCTTAGAATATGATGGTTATGACTTGACCTTAGTAGACGTTTTATAATCGTTAATAACGTTAATAGCTAGTTGTTTATTGTTGTGAACGCGAAAAATTGGCTTTTGGATTATCGATACCTATGCAGTGAGAATTCTTCAGCAATTTCAAATGATCGATTTAGCAGATTTTTTTATAGTTTAATTCTTATTTCTTTATGGTGTTACTCTTCGCATAATCGTTGTAATAATCATATTCTAGGAAGTAACTGCCCACATCGACAGTCATAAAATTCAAATGTGTGAATTGCAAAACCGTGGTTACAAATTTAATGTCGGGTGTTGGTGTGTTAATTCAACAGGGAATTCAATGGGGGTTTATAAATACTTTGTTTTTATTGGATTATTGTAGATATAAAAAGAAAATTGGAAAATATTTACGGAGTGATTAATCCATAAGTTAGGATGTAGCTAGAATTTAATCGACTTCGAATTATGACGCGACGTCTTTATAATTTATTATATAAAATGAGTAGAGGTAAGGACATTCTACAAGTGTGTGATATGAAACAATGGTTTTCGATCATTTTAATGTAGAAACAGGATACCGCAGCAGCTGCCAGCATAACTCAACGAATTGGTAAAAAATGATGATTCTTCAACAAGGGTAAAAAATAATGATTCTTCAAAAATACTTGGTCATTTCAACGCATGAAACAGAAGAGACTGAAGTAGATACTCACATTTCATAAAAGCTCTCCGAACAAGGATGGGAATATTGCCATAATCAGCACACTACAAATAGATGGCGAGCTCAGTCGTACCGACGACGATCGATTTTATCCAGGAGAGTCATTAGCACCCTGAACACTATTTATCTGTACTAATACTTACTTCGTTAACAATCGAGATGAGAATTTTGTGGTAGATGTGTGGTGTGAAAGGAATGAATAAGGTAAGGAACGAGTATAGTATAATGAGAGGAAGGTTAAAAGTTTCGCCAGTTGCAGAAAAATTGAAAGGGAATCGACTGTCTTGGTATAGATAAGTGATGAGGAGAGACGAATCGGGTGTTACTAAAAGAGTGAAGGATATAATTATTAATGGATGGAGAGGGAGAGGAAGACCAAGGAAACTACGGATGGGTTGTGATAGGGATGATCGTAACGTGTTATTTTAATATGGGGGAACCTGAAATAAATGGATTTAAATATTTTTTTAATGATATTGGTCTACAATAAGACGAAGATATCCGTGTAGGTCTGTGGTGTACATAAAAAAACCAATCGAATTGACAACCTTCTCCTTTTTGGAAGTCGTATAAAAAGAAATAAATGATAGCGTGACGGTTGACGATAGAATAGAAGAAATACATACATACATAGCCAGTCAAAATCATAACCCTCCTTTGGCTTTGCCAAAGTTTTTTTTTAGTCGGGTTAAAAATAGTGTTACAGTACCGACCTCAAGTAACATGGGACAAGTGCAGGAAGACTATTGATGATGATGATTTTTATTTTTATTTCTTATTGTACTTGACATAATTTATTTTGAATTATTTTTATTGTGATCTGTTGACATGCTACTTTAAATTATACCTAATTAATATGTTTATGTAATTTTGTACGCCATATATTGGCAAAACATAGTGCTCATTTTAACAAAGACTATCTGTAATACTTACCTATGTTTTACAAAATAAATAAATGAAATGAAATGATTACTTCGTCTTTCTTTACAATCATGCATATTTTAGACCAGTCTTGTAAAAGATTTGACCAAAACATGTGTTGTGTCAAAGTTAATACATTTAGCCGTGAACTGCAATAGGTTGTTGTAGTTAATTGACTAAGCGTATAATATTGCAGTCCATTGCTAGATGTATGCTATGACATTTGTCTTGAATAATACAGCACCATGCTGAGATAGAGAATTTTACTTTAATGTATGATTTTTTTAGATTTTTTTTTTGGTTATTGTAAATTTATTACATTTTTTTTGTCCGGTGTGAGAAAATAAATACTTTTTCTTTCTTTATGTTTTGGTCACCGCTACCTCATCAGAATATATTTTCCCACTCAGATTTTGTACAAAATCGAATCTTCGATTGTGAAAGCTACACGTGAGGAAGCGCCTAAAACTGTCGTTACACTAAAATCGCAGTTTTGAGATATACACATCATCATCAACAGCCTATTAATGTTCCCACTGCTGGGACACAGGCCTCCACTCTTAGAGAGAGAAATGGGCTATAATCTACCACGCGGGCCCAATGCGGATTGGTAGATGTCACATGTCTTCGAATTTTTTGGTTCTAAGACATGCCGGTTTCCTCACGATGTTTTCCTTCACCGTTTTGAGAGCAGCGGTGATGAAATAAATTACACAAAGTAATGTGCCTGCCTGGGTTCGAACCCACGACCTACTGTTTGTAAGTCGGGGCCGCCACCACTGGGCCACCGCTGCGCATTTAAAGTCTTTTGTACGCTTCATGTGCTTGTGTTAACTACCGCTTGTGCTTTCGGTGACTTACTTTACGGCGGTTATGTTTTTATTATATATCAAGGTTAGTTGAACTTGATTGGGGTACTTATCATCTAAAAACACAATACTTGTGTGTTAAAACAGTTTTTTAGAGGTTAAGCGATGTGTTATCACCTTTTCGAAAAGTTTTTACATGCACTGTTACTTTGACCTCTCTTCTCTCGAAACGTAGAAGATAAATAAAACAGTCCAGTACATCGACCGGCTATCCAAATTATGGACTGAAATCGATTCGACCATCGAATGATAGATCAGCTTATTGTACGTGGCAGAAATCAATCGATGTACCTAACTTAGTTTAATTGATTAGTCTCCTAATTAAATATTCATTTTCAAAATACCACTATAGCTTTTGCCCGTAACTTGGTTCGCATGAACTTTTTGATGTGTACGCATGATAAAACAAATAAGTTTAAAAAACTAAAACCCGATTACCGATAAAATCAAAGACTAATTAAACCGCGGTGCTTAATAGTAGAAAACAAGAAATAACTCTTCTCTAGCAACGCCATCCGTCTACCTAATTAATAATCTTAGTAAGTAAATAACTTCTATGTTTCAATTTAACGTATTTTACCGCATGCCACTGATACCTGATACTCCTTCATGGCATTCTCAATGATACAGAAATTAGCTGCTAATTGCCATTAGCAAGGTGGCATGCGACTACGACTGTCCTCTATAATAATTTAATTAATTTGTTTATTCAACCATAGAATGAGGTTACAGTGCCTGAGGTCTTCGGTACGATTTCCAGTTCGAACAGTGTTATTGGGTTTTGACATTGGAAGCATAATTATTATTATTATGGTGACTCATTTTATTTTACCTTTTATCATCTTAGTTAAACTCAACTGTAGATTTGAGCATATAAAACGTAGCATAAGTCAAAGTTAAGTTTACAATGTCGTTATTTATTTTTTTAGTTGATCGCGGATAGGGGATGAAGTTACACGAAAAGGATATAATCCACTCAAAGTCACTGTAGAGTTTGAAATAATTATTAAATTTCCTTACTGTTATTCATTTCTCTAATTAAATTTAAAATTTATTTAGAGTATGATGTTGTGTGTGGAATAATAAAACTATTAATATAAGGAACATAATTTTTATGTTCGTTGATAAGTATTCTCATTAACGCGTTAGCAAGTTACGTTTTCATGATACTGCAACTCGGTAGTTTTTGAGCGTCTAAGCAACATATTATTTTATGTGGCTTGTGTAAAAAAGCACAACACACGCATTTATGATGTGCGTGTGTTGGGTTCGAACTTGGGACCTATGACTTGGCAGTCCCACGGTCACACCACTAGGTATAGTTAGTGGCAGCGACAATTGTCGCTGGCTTAATAACAATTCTTAGAAATCCAAGAATTGTTATTTAACTAGATTTTGATCGAAAGCCGACACCGACATAACTGACAAATGGGTAGACAGTTCTATCTTAGTTTTTGCTAACTGATTCTTTGACTGACTGCCTCATTGGTCTAGTCATCATCATCGTCATCATCACCCTATAATGTTCACACTGCAGGCCTCCTCTCTACGTCCCGTCGGGGCTGTGGCTTGTCGAAAGGATAACGCGGCTCCGACACAAGGGCGAAGAAGGAACATGGGTTTGGTTTTTAGTCAGTAGAAGTCTGACACTCCCCTTCGCTCTGCCCAAGAGCGGGGGGGGTTATTCGATGATTTTCCACCCACCAAAAAAAAAAAAAGGCCTCCTCTCTAGGAGAGGGATGGGCTATAATCCACCACGCTGGCCCAGTGCGGGTTTGTTAGATGTCACAAGTCTTCGAATTTTTTTATTCTAAGACATGACGGTTTCCTCACGAATGTTTTCTTTCACTGTTTGCGAGCAGTGGTGATGAAATATATTACACAAAGTAATACGCCTGCCTAGATTCGAACCCACGACTTACTGTTCGTAAGTCGGGGCCGCCACATCTGGGCCACCACTGCTCTCCTAGTGGTCATGGTCTAGTGAATACAACTAACCAGCATAAGGTCTAAGATTCAATTACCACGCTGGGTAAAAAGTCGTTGAGTTCTTCCATCAGGAATGACTGAGATACAACTCAAAACCTCGCTTTGTGTCAGTTTAGTGGCTAGCAAGTGGCACCATATAACGGTGGCGATGCGCCACCGTTATATGGTGGACATCCCACCCATACGCACTAAACGGTTTGGGAATACTTTCATTGTGCGTACAGCTAAGGAGTGGAATTCCCTGCCAGAGTCTGTATTTCCTGATAGCTATAACCTAGGGGTCTTTAAGTCAAGAGTGAATAGGTTACTTCTAGGTAAGCGTGCTCCATCGTCGACCGCATCATCACTTTCCATCAGGTGAGATAGTGGTCAAACGCGAACCTATCAATAATAAAAAAAAAAAAAAAAAAAATTAGGCTCGCCTACTATAACGTGACTGGCGATATACGGGGTTACTATAACAACACCACTGCGCCTCTGTTACCTTCAGGGATTGCAGTCCTAAAGTAAAATCTTCAAGTATCACGTTTTTGATGATGAACGGTGATGAATGATATGTGATGTCTCCACAATTGATAAATAGTTTATTGCCACCTTCCAGCTTCGCTTCCACCTTTCTGGATATTTAGAATTTTACTAATTCCGCCATGATCAAAAAAGAAGAAAAACCAACAAGCCTTTTAGCAAAATGGCGTAGTAAGTATTATAGGTATCATGGGTACTACGACCACGCATAGGTACTCTTTAGGTAAGTGAAAACACACGACTTAGGTATACATAAAATGACTAATATCTAAGTTCAACAACAAGGCACAAACAAGTTGGCATTCGTCTCCGGGGCCTCAGTGCTTTGGGAGGCCACAGAGGGACCGCCTCCTTGCCACGCCCACCGCAAGCCACGCCCATCCAGTGCCTAGAGACTTGGCTGTTACGTGAAATATCGCTTCTTGTTTTAACTTAAGATGTTATGATGTATTTATTTTACTTAAGTATACGGAGATGATCTTTAAGTAAGGTACTTAGATTATAGTGTATGTAACGCAGCTTGTTTGTTTACTATAAACCTTAGCTTATTTCTGAAAAATACTGTTTTTCGGCTGTAGGAGAGTTCGTCATGTCCTTCAACATGAGATGCCTACAGATACCAGATTGTAGAGTCATTGATTTTAAGGTGTCAGATTCAGCGATAGAGCAGACTTGTGGACTTGATATTTTAACATGGGTTGTTAGCAGTTGGCCTCAACGAGACACGAGCTTTGCAAGGGCAACTGTGGTGCGAACAAACAGTAGAAGATTATATTTGGAGCATGCTACGTGTCAGTCATAATTATGTCGCGAGCGACTAACAAGTGACATGCGCGAGTGTCGCTTTGGCTTGGGCCGTGAACGGGGTTGTGGGGGGCTTACATCACATCAGAGTAATCGTCAATACGAACGTCATAGTAAAAGTACGTTCTAGGTCTGTGATGATGATGCCATCTAGCTGCTTTTATAGAGTGATTGTCGAAAGCTATGGTGTGCTGTTCTTTTGTGTGCTTTCAAGTGGCTAGCATAATATCCGCCTTTGCCTTGTATGGTTAATTCTACAATTTTAATGTAGGTACGGTTGCTGCGACCAGGGCATCCAAAATGGTCAATTTAGCAGATCATAATATCATTTAGACCTGTAAATACTTTTTAATAGATTTCCAACTTTATTGCTAAAGCCTCAGGCTAAAGCATTCAAGGATGATTCGGATTTTTTTACAGTTTCAGGTAGCTTGATGTGCTATAAAATCTGTACATAAATAAAATAAAAACCCCAATCCAACTTGAATATACAACAATATAAGTCTGTGATAAATAATATTATTATTCAAAAACGCAATTTCTAACCCGTCAAAGCAGTCAATCTCATTTAGCATACTAAGTCAATTTCCTGAACATCCTTTATTGGAACAATAGGATCTAGATCCAGGTATTATAATCAGGTTACTATTGTGCTAGTAAGTGGAGCGGTGTCAGTAGGGACGTACGAATTAGCATAGTGCAGTCGATATAGGTACCTAGTGAATGCTAATTTATTGAGCATGTTGAATGAATGATTTTGTACGTGATGAAAATATTGAATACTTTTGATCATTGAATTAATACAGTATGGATTTGTGTTCGGTTTATGGCAATAGGCTCACCGCCTATTACATAGTACTTAAACATGAATGGTGAAATTTGGTTGTACTATTAGGACTTACACTTTGCCTAACCCTTCGGGGATTACAGGCGTGATTTTATGTTATGCATAAAATAATTAGACAAGTTTAAAAGATGGTCCATACTCACACAAAAAAGAACATGAAAACCATCAACAATTTAAACATTCAAGAATCCCGTACAAAATTCACGAGAAAAATCCAAAACAGTAGTCACGTTACACTTTCAGAACAAGCTGACATGACTTCCTCCTTCATTTTAATTCGAAACCTTAAGTCAGCTTTAAATTACACTTTTTGCTGGCCTTATAACCCCCTCGACGCGGATCCCAGGATTAGGGGCTACCAACGGGTACTTTTTCTGCCAGTGTCAAGAAACATCGTCCTGCCTTTACAAGCACCCCAGGGGGTGCTTTCAGACCCTTAACGTTTACGACTACCCGATTGCTTTTCTATGAAGGGCCTCTAGGAAATGTCCGCGACAAAAACGGACAGATGCGTTCAACGGATGTTGATACCAATTGATTAGTTTGCAAACAGTGTGAATTTTTGATGGTCTGCGGTGTGTCGAGTGGTTTTTTGGGTAGTTCACACTTGCTAAGTGGTTTGTGGACAAAAAATCTGGTCACTTAGCTTGACAAGGTTAGGAAGTGAAAAGTTTTTTGATTATCTACTAATCTAAAGTTGACAAATCGTGACTTACTATCTTGAGAGGGATCGCAAAAAAATCATTTATTATGCAAAAAGTCACACCCGGCTTTCTGTGTAGCATTGGAAAACGGCTTAACAAAGTCAAGCGGAAGTTAAAATGCAAAATTAAAAAGTTACGTTTTCCGACATGCATAAGTATCACCATTCGAATCAAATGCACCAAAAACTGGTTATCATTACCACAAAACAAAACCTAGCAACCAGCCCACAAATACAAAACTGACAAAAAAAATCGCAACACGCTGTGAAACAAATTCCACAAACATTTTGACACAATATGCCGTTATAAAACTCTGAATACGTCTTCAGCGACGTCTTTCACAAAACAAATAAGCCATAAAAGGGTATTAATGTACCCCGTGTCCGCAGTAAAAGGGTTAGCCGTCTGTCACACCGATACTACTGTTTTGTTTGTACCGTTTGCCGACGTTTTTACGAAACTTTTAACTTTAGCTTGATATCATGCTGTGACAGTTTGGCGAAATACCGGCGGCAAAGTTTTGCTAGACTCAAACTCAAACTCAACTCAACTCAAATATTTTATTTCAATTAAGTCATTACAGGCACTTTTGAATATCAGAAGGACGGAAGAAGAACGAAACTACGAGTGCAATACGTCATTCCGAAAGTCACCACGCCGAACCACACGCCACCGAATGCCCGCAACAACGAACACTGCGATCACGAAACACGATCACTAGAATGTCAGCTAATATGAAATGATTATTACTTATGTTGTTTTCTTTAGTAGCCACAGTTTTTTTCATTAATTCATAACAAGTAAGTTGTTATCGGTTAGGGCAGTGATGGCCCAGTGGTGACAGTAACAGTCCCGACTTACGAGCAGTAAGTCGTGGGTCCGAGCCCGGGCAGGTGCATTACTTCGTGTAATTTGTTTCATCACCGCTGCTCTAAAAACATTGAAGGAAAACATGCATTCTGCAGAAACCGGCATGTCCTACAACGGATAAGTAGACAAAGTGACATCTATCAACCTGCACTGTGCCCGCGTGATAGTTTGTAGCCCATTCCCTTTCATACAGAGGAGGCCTGTCTCCCAACAGTGGGAAAATTATACGCTGATTATGCTTTTACTTTAAACGGACCAGCCTGAACGTCAGTTTTAAACAGAAATATTATGATTAAACAGGCCTGAATAATACAACAAATTTTTTAAAATAATTCATCGAAATCAACCAATTAGGGAAACAATTTGTGAAACTAAAATAAAAGCAGCTCAGAAAAGCAAACACTTAAATTATAACAGTCAGTTAAGCAAACCAGCGTAAGTGTGTAAAAAACGCGAAATCTACATGTCATACAGAGAGCGCTAATGTGAACTATGAAACATGTCGGAAAATGCCAGCGAAAATGGATTTGAAAGTTGAAAAGTTAGGAGTTAAGTGCAGTAATCTTTCATGAAAATATTTCCCATCATGTTTAACCGTTAGAATAATTAGCAGAGAATCAAAACAAAGTGTAAAACAACTTGATAAAAATAAAAAAAAAAGCACAAATAGATGTCAATTTAAACAGCGAGCTGAAAAAATTGGAAAAATATAATCAGCAGCTTGAAGTTTAGAAAATTTTAAACAAAATTACTTTTTCAACACAAAATCACGCCCGTAATCCCCAGATGGTTAGGCATAGGTGTACCTAATAGCCCATATTTTGGCCAGCTAAGTTTAAGTCCCATGAAAAAGGGGCGAGCACACATCCAGACTCGGTGGCTGCTACCGATAAATTCCTGATACCCCAATAACACTTTGGCACTGTGGCAGTCAACTCGGGTAATGAATTTTTTCACACAAAACAAGATCTGCATAGTAAGAGTATAGTAGTTCCCTGAAGTGGGCCAAATAGAGATTTAATAATAATGATGAATTCGTAGATGATCGGAACAAAGTACTAAATGTTGGACCAATCTATAACGGCATTAGTCGAAAATCAAATTGCCTAAACAATTTCACTCAAAGGACAACATAAAAGTTGATCCCGAAAAAGTCTGAATACCAAACCCGAAATATTCATTTCCCCTACCAAAATATGCACACACCGTGTATAAGCATTGCCTTAATGGTGCACCTGTAATTTTCGTGATATTTCCGTAGGGTTTCCATGGCATATTTTCCCACAGAACCGTGTTATCATATTTGAGGAGCGGTGTCATGATAAAACACGGTAACTCGTCATAATGTGTTTAGCGTTCGCTCTTCGGTAAGCGGCAAAGAATAAATAGATCGTGTTTGTAGACGGGACATTGCAACTGCTAGTGAAACTATGATAAATAAACATCTATAATAATTTTATTATGCATCACAATTCGTTAGATATTATGCTAATTTTTACGTCATCATGCAGCATGACTCGTCGAACTATTTCACTTTTAATAATTCATTACTAATAACATCTCATTTATATTACTTCCAGCTTATGTACGCACAAATGGACGAGACAGACAAAGTATTATTATCTAGACTAGAAGTTTAGTTTTTAATGTTTTTTTTTTAAACAACATTGCTTCACATTTGGAATTTTTCCTGTATCGTGGGTGCATTCATAAACATTTACCCAGACCCCAGACCCAAAACAACTATCTGTAGGCCATACAAATATTTGTTCGGTGCGGGGATCGAACCCGACTCGATTCTATGTTCAAAACTAAAATCTGACATAACGTAGGCAAAGTTTTAAAGCATTTTACCTCGGCGTCATAAATGTATCACCTCTTTTATTTCCATCATCTCTGCATTCATATTTCGGGAAGCTTTACTTATTCAATATTTTCAAATTGGCTGCACACCGGTCTTGTAATGGAGTCGAAAAAATGCGGAAACCGAACGAAATGGATTCGCGAGCTGATTATTTATTTAGCTTCACGAAATATAGCCTCGGAATCGGTTTAGATTATTTTTGTCAAGATGCATTTACCTATCTACTTGGGTTGGTGTGGCTTATTTTTTTTGCATTTGCAAAATTTGGAAACTGTTACCTATGAGGTGAACAGTGACAGGCTGATGAATAATAATATAATACAAAAAACGCAAAATACTATGATACATTGAATCTATACGTGCGTCCTGTCTCGGTAAGGACAAATCACGAACAGATACTGACTGATACTTTAGTGGGTATTACCAAGTTCACTGACGTTCTGTCCTTTTTTTACCCTTATGGCATAGAGTAATAATGTAGTACCTAGATTATTTATCAGAGTCCGATATCCAAAACCGGAGCTGTAGTAAAACTAAACATTTCCTACAAAAATTCAATACTTTTTTAACTCGTGACCAACAGACAATAAAAAAAAACAAAAATCAAAAAATCCATATTTAAAAACATTGCGCCCTTATCAAAAACTACATAACAAAGTAACAAGTGGCCCAAGTGGATTCCTCCTAAATTCGCCATATGAGCCTCGTGTCAGTGCCACCATTTATCATCTCAGATGTGACAACTGAATTTATTTATTAAAAAAAAAACAAACAATAGGACGCGTTAGGGCTAGTGGCGCCCCTGATAACTGGTACTCGAACTTGTAGCTTTTTTATTTATGTAGACTGTTTGAAGTTTTAGAAGGAGCAAATATGAAGTGACAGCAGAACTTTTTGGACATTGCATTGGCCTGGTCATTGTAGAAAATTAAAGTCACTTTACGTTTACTTTTACGGCAGTGATATCTTTGCAGATGGTTTACCAAACAAGGCAATCAATTTTTTTTCAATGTTCAATGACAATAATTTGACATTGATTTACTTAATTTGTTTGTCAATTTAATTTATGAATTAATTCAAAAGTATGTTTTCTGATTGCCATACTATACATTTAATGGACGCTAAAACAACATTCTTATTCCGTTTAACAACACAAAATTCACACAAACCAAAAAACAAGCCACATCTAAACGTTCCATCGACAACAATTACACTACCATCAAAATCCAAGGGGTACCAATGATTTAGGGGTGCGATACAATACAAAGATAGCAATTTGATATTCAGGCCACATTTTTAATAAGTACCGCTTGCTTCTCGTGCCTGTAATGCCCCGTCGAGCCCCACTATTAAATAACTTTTTGTTGGACCATTAGCCACTTGAGTGACCTTCTAGAATGGTCAGCTTTTTTGTATGTTTGTGAATTAGGGATATTTTTAAATATGAGTTATTGTTGGTTCTTGTTTATTAGGAAGTACTCGTTAGTGTTTCGTGTACAGACAGATTGCGGTCTGGCTATGTACATCGGTATAAGTCGGAATACATTATATTGTCTGACAAAGTCATCATCATCAAAGTCTGCCTCATCATCTGCCTAGCCTTTTCCCAACTGTGTTAGGGTCGACCTCTGGGGTCAACTGCTTCTAGTCAAACCAGGTGCACCTGAATAACAGTATTTTACATGGAGCGACTGCCTATCTGACCACCACAAACCAGTTAATACTGGGTAATACGATACCCTATGGTAAGACTGGTTGTCAGATTGTCTGTCAAAGTCAAGACAGATATATACTATCAGTCAAAGTCCGAGTTCTGATTTGGTCACAATCTTTTCGTACTGGTTAGACTTATCCTCAACGAAACGCAGCTGAAGAAACGTCTCCAAAGATTACTCATTGTCTACATTATCTAAATCTCATCTATACCTGTCTATATCTCTATCGGTAGTGAACTTACAGTACAAAATTTTAATAAAATAATAGGCCAGACTGCTCTGGATTTATTACCATAGATTTACGGCCTCAACTGGATGACAGTTGCCGAGAATCGAGTTGAGTGATGACTTACGATTGATAAGGACGATGTTCAGCCGTCTGTTTTTGTACGCTGATGAGGATGTGCTTTAAACTGATCGTTGTGTATCATTTGGCAGTACAAGGAGTTTTCATAAAATTGATTTAGAGAAAGCATCTCCGGGGCTGCGGGACACAAAAGGCTAAGAAAGAACATAGGTGAGTTTTAGTCAGTAGATGTCTGACTCTGCCTTCTGCTACGCCCAGAGCGGGAGGAGTTATTTGATGATTTCCCACTCTCCAAAAAAAAAGGGAAAGCATCCTATGAGATCCTTCATACCTAGTATTTAACTACGCAGACTAAATAGCTTTTACTTTCATCATCTTCACACATCATCCAATTTGAAAACTGAATAAAACTCAACCATATTCCTAATTAACACCATCATAGCTACCATTTGGCACTTATATTTTTTACAACAACAGCATATTTCTTTTACAGATATGATCCTTAAGAGCACGAGAATAAAGTTCATTAATCTGCAAAATCAGATGAAAAATAACAATGAAAGGGCATAGACCATCCCAACCGCTCTACTGTCCTTTAAAAAGTCGCATATGCGCTACATTATGATTCATTATGATGTTTTTATTGAGTGCGCGAGGCGTCACCATAACGAAGTATTGTGTCGCATCTGTTCGCTTCGCTTTCTAGTGGCTTTTTATGTTCTGTGGCAAGTGCAGACAGAGCCGGCTGTATTGCTTGTATGTTTGAAATCTGCCTCTTCGATTCGTGATTCAGTATGGATCGGAAATAACGATTTCTATTGTTTTACTACTATTAACGCCATTAAAATTCTACACTTTTCTTGTGCATGAAATTACTTTACCACAATTTCCTTAATCATAAATTAGTATAGCCTGCTTATTTTTAATTTTAGAAGTAACATCTTCTAGAAAACATTAATTTAAAAAAAAGATTTGCGTCAACACTAGCAAAAAATCACAAAAATGAAGTGCCATTAAAATCTACGCTAAAGCAATCAAATGAACGACATTCCATTAAAAAAACACAGTCATTGTCTTTTTTATTACTGAAAAGGCCGCTTTAATTAATGTACCGTACCTAATTAAGATTTAAAGCAAGAAACAGATTACGGGGTCCAAACTTCAAATGCACAGTTCAGTTGATCCGAACTTAGACAATACAACTTAAGTCCAACTTAGCTTAACTTAGCAGAACATCGCATCACTTAATTAGTATTTCGGTAGTGATCGTGTAACTTGTTTAACTTAGCAGACCTAATTAGCAGCGTCTTGTACTGTGTTACCTGTTTGTCTATCTCTACTTAGAACTTGAGACGTGCTTAACTATTGGTTGACTGGTACGGTCAGCAACAGAAATAGCTTAACATTTTGGAATTTTAATTATTTTAATGTATCAGAAGATTATTGTTTAAAATATTCCTTATTCTTCCATGATTTGTTAGTAACGAATAGTATCTAAAAAGTTTTTATTAAAAAACCTGCTTTGAAACTCTGAATAGTGTTAATCTACTTCTACACTACATGACTCCTGTGTTAGCACAGGAATCATGCATAACCAATTTTTTGTATTATCATCATTCTCCTGCCCTCATCCCAATTGATTTGAGGTCGGTGTCTTCTTCTTCCATACTTCCCTATTTCTCGTCATCTCAGCAGTCACCTGACTTTCTTGTATAATAAGGATTATTGATTATATGTCAACAACACCTCGAAAGCTGTACCCTGCTGGAAGCACATGCCTGTAGTGACTAAACAATTCTAACCACGACAAGAACGATCGAGTTTCTGCCAACAAGTTCGAAGGACCCAGACAATTTCATTTAATTTCAACCAAAATCTGCCATTCTCTTAATCAAATAACCGAGAGCAGGTCCTATCAATTAAATAGCAACATTACCCGTCCAATTTACGTCGGCTACCTTACCAAGTGCGTGGTATTAGATATGCAGGCCTAATATCCGGTCGGGCTACACACATCGACTTGAGGTCTCACTAATTAAATAGAAATCTCAAGACAATTCGCGAGCAACGGATTTCTGGGGGCTGAACCATACGAGGTGAAAATTTACGAATTAAGGTGGTCCCTAGTTTCTCGTTAAGAAGGTGAATTTAAATTTTCGTGATTTGAGTTTGAGAATGCTTTTTATGGTTATAAAAAAAAAAAAAAATGGAATAAACGTGGCTACCTACTGGGCCCAAACCGTATAACATGGAATGGAAGTATATAATCGAAACGAAAAGAAGAAGAATGGTTATAAAAATATATGCTTGAAGTTAATCCTTACAAAACACGTCTTTTTAAATATTTTGTCACCGTACAACAAAATATCTTACCTGCTATGATCGCAATAGCAATAACTTTAATAAGTTTTTCTTGCTATCGGACGCTTGCAATGTTGGGTTAGCCGTTCCTCTTTCATGAAGTTAGTAAGGAACCGATTAATCCGGTTAGGATAACCGGTAAGAATAAGAATAAGAATAAGAATCATTTATTTGTCAAACATGCGTTTACATAAACTGAGTAATCAGACATGCAAGGTATTGAATATTAATGTTGTGAGCGTCCATGTTTTGCCAATAACGGCGTACAAATTTTATAGGTATAAATAAGTTATTCTAAACATTACAAAAATACGAAAGAAATAAAATAATAATTGATGTCAAGATAATTATTATGATAGTAAGTAAATAGATTAAATTATGTCCAGAATATTATGCAGTCAAATAGAATCATTCAATAGTCAATTAATTATTTAAAAAATCACATTATCTAATTGTTATTCCTATCTAGTATTCCTAATAATATGTATCTGAAGTCGGAGTAGAGAAGTCCTTTTCATTTAAAAAATCTACAACATTGTAATACACTTTAGTAACTAAAAAACTTCTCAGCTTATTTTTAAAATGTGACAAGGGCAGTTCTCTCCAACTTTTGGGTAATTTATTAAATATGCTAGGAGCCATACAAAAAACACTTTTGCTCATGAGGGCTGTTCTCGCAGTTTGAGAGCATACCTTGCTGTTGTCGCGCCTATTACGTGGGACTACTTCATCCAGTCGTTTAAATAGCTGTGCATTTGTTTTGACAAAAACAGCTACTTCTAAAAAAAGCCGGTTACCCATAATTTTGTTTCATTAACCATTATACGGGTTAACCCTTCTTCTTCTGGAATCGATGACATAGATTAAAGTCCGACCATTATGAATGTAGCGACCAGCACAGCCTTGTCGTTTGCCTCATTCAAGACAAAGCACCGAGCGAGGGCTATCTCTATCACTATCTGGCGGCATATTTGTTTCTTACAGATATGTACTTTTTTGCTTGAACCAGTTGCTATAGACTGATTAACCTTAACTCTAGGATACCTCTTGGAAGTTACGTTACTTATTAAATTCAGTTCAAATTTCACCCCCTGTATCGCAGCGCTTGATCCGTCAAGTCTAAACTAACGGAAGTTATAATTTATGAAGCAAGTTCCGGAGCCTTGGGCCGGAGTCTAGAGGTAATGAAACATCTGATGTATTATGCACAACGTCTAAGATCGCCTTACAACTACGGCTAAGATTTTAGAACGAGGAAGTCTTGTAGACAAGAGATTTTAAGATGAAGACTTGTATATACAAAAAAAATGGTCATAAAATAAAAAGTACTAGGCCCAACCATGCTAAATTTTTATGGGACCAAATGGCAACTATTCCGCATCAAACTAAAAAAGAATCACGTAAATCGGATCATAAATCGCAGCGTAATCGGTGTACATACATAGAAAAAAAAAAAACATACCGATCGAATTGAGAACCTCCTCCTTTTTGGGAAGTCGGTTAAAAATTGAAGATGACGTTGGTCGTTGGTCTAGTAATCGTAAACGCGACATCAGAGCAAGAAGCCCTAGGTTCTATTCCTGGGTCGGGCAAAGTTTTGTTGAGATTTCCATCAGGAATTTCCCAGTGACAGCCACGGAGTCCAGATTATGCCCGGTTGATGGCAATATGCTCGCCCAATTTTTTTTTTTTTTTATATACACGTCGCCCCACCTTAGGAATTTTGCTTAGATAACTTGGCAAGTTATCTAAGTTGGTTCTTTTACATGGGTGATATCTAGAATAGTAAACTGGCCCGGTACCTATAGTCATCGCTTTCGGTGACCAAAAAGTTTCAGACTTTATTACTTTCATTAGGATTTCATTCGAAGATATTTTATATACTTGTCTTGGTTGAACTTTCTTCTACTGTCAGTAATAATAATGATTAATTTCTCAAGGAAAATTCTGGGCACGTAATTGTTAACATTAAAGACTGCTTGTGCCCTCTATATTTTATAATCAGCCACCTCGATCTTTGTGCACTCGTAGTTTATATAAGAACGAATGCGGGCCGATCCTGTGGTACTGCAATTCCGATATGCAATGGGAACGAGCCCCAAATATCCCGTCAGCTTACAAAAATAAGTACAGATATTAACCTGAAAAAAGAAACAGATACTTCTCTTTGAACTTAGCCAAAAGGCAGAAAAGCGATACCGTATTCAAGAACCCGAGGGGTGTCTTGTGGAGTCGCAGAAAATCATAACACCGTGATTCAGAAAACAGCGCCATCTGGTAATCAGGAATGAAAAGCTGAAGGGAAAGTATTTTTACCTAATCTTTCGTATTGGGAATAAACTCTAATCGATCCTAGTGTTAAAACAATAAGTTGGTGTCTTTGAAATTGCGAATCTTACCTACTTAAGTTAGTTAGTTTCTCTGTTAACCTTTTTTAGGGAAAGAATTTTAAACGAACTGTTTTGCACAGTGATACACGTTAAACTGCTTACTTTAACGTTGGCCATGATTCATACAAAAATACTCAGTTTTCGTTGTTGTAATCGTGATATTAAATACTGCTATCTACCGATCCCCTTTGGTATCATGCAGTACAAAGCAAAGCCAAGTCAACCCACTTTCTGTTGTCACCCTCAGTCGCACGCCGCACGTCACAAACGTAGCTTCTTGTGAACGCCGAGAGATAGCGCCACTGGCAATAACATAGCTGTACAGAATACGCCGATTTCTGGATCGTGGTGTTAGGTAAGATTCGCCGATTTACACCCCTCGCATTCTATCACCGCGTTATTACCCTTGCTACGATGCTTAAATAATAAATACGTAGCGTAATGTTGTTGGTACACAACGAAAGATGTCGCTATCCTTCAATATTAACAATCAAATTATTGTACGAATCAGCTCTCTTTTTTGTGTTGAATAATAAATTATTATACTCTTTGGAGTCAGTATCAATTACCGGTTCCATAGATAATAAAATTGTTCTGTAGTGTCGGTACACAGAGCACTTTTATTAAATGTCAGTGTTTTGCAAAAAAAAAAAAAAAGTACTCTGTGGTGTTTTGTTAGTGTTCATGGCGTGTAATTGATCATAAAATCTATTTTAATTATTCAATAATTTGTGATAACAAATACAGTATAAATCATCTGTGATTAGATCATAGATCCCCAGTAGATTTCTTCAGTTCCCCAGTGACTATAGCAAGAAAATTTTATGGAATGTTACAGAATTACTCATTATTTAAACTGTTGTTTATAATCGATGGTGAAATGAGTGCATCTTTAAGAAAAATAACAACGATTTATGTAATGTCTATCTTTTTATTTCCCGTATTTAAATGTCGGAAATTATCTTATTTGCCGAAAAACGTAACAGAGCTTATTCGCGGAGGGGAACCCGCGTCACTTGGCGAACTCCCATATCAGGTTATGAGTTTTCTTTTTCTTCTTTTCTTCAAGTAATATCTGATAGCACATCAGCTGATTGTAAGAAACTGTAAATCGCTGACTTGCCGACATGTTTTGGCAATTTTGTTCTTAGCGTAGGTACCGATGGACGGTGAGCAATGGGCTAGCTCACCGTCCGTCCGTCCAATGACGATGACAGACTGTGTCGACGGTGCATTCGTGTTCCACGCGCGCCTCAATGAGATGACGTTAGCATCATTGCAGGGGCCATCGACATGTCCGGCAGCTTTTGTGTGCCCACTACCGCCCTCTGTAATAGGACAAGGTTAATTTTGTATCTTAAACGATACCAATAATATTCCTTCAATATTCCATTATTGGTAGGAAAGTTTAGTTGTCGAATTCAATTTTATTAGGAATTATTTTTAACCTATATCGGAGCCAAATGATTAGGATTTGATTCTACAATTTGCTTATTCTCCCAAAGATAGCCTTCAAAGAAAAACATAAGGATACAATGAATTTTTATACGTATAAATTTTAGCTTTATCGATGATAGCACCTCCAGGTGCTATCATCGATAAAGCTAAAATTTTGTCCGCTGCGCATTGCTTTGTTGGTCAAGAATGGAAATTTTTCTTTGGGTAAATATTATTTTATATAACTCACTCTTCAAATCGCGACCATTTTATCGGGAAGCGTAAGGGCCACCTTACGCTTCCCGATATCAGCTCATCGATATCATCGATATCGATATCGTTATCAGGTTAGGTGGAGTTACGATGTCGTTACGGTGGCTGGTACGCGTCCGGCTCAGGTTCAATCCATGGGCTGGAGCGAGAGAAAATCGGAAGTTGCCACCTTTTTCTGCGAAGCAGTCATATGAAGGAGGTGGCGGAACGTGATAGGTGGAGAACCTCACACTCAGCTGTGGTGGCTGGGAGACGCCCCGGGCATCGGGGGCCACGCGGTGGCTCCCCAGCCACCGTCGGCGCGAGCCTGTGGAAGATTAGTAATGGGCTAACTCATCGTCCACCCGTCCTATGACTACAAGCCGTTCGTGTTCCACGCGCGCCTCAAAGAGATGTCAGCAAAATGGAAGACGTCCCCGTAGGCGGATGCCTGCTGGGGTTGCGAGACTATTCGAAAGAGATACCGCAGGCCCTGAAACACAAAGGGCTAATAAGAAACAGGGTTTTTTAGTCGGTACGAGTTTGACACTCCCTTCCGCTCCGCCTAGAGCCGGAGGGCTCATTCGGTGATTTCCCTTGTTTGAAATCTTAATACTACTTACGTTATGTATCAGTCAAAATTCATAAAATGAATTTGTTGTTTATTATGTTCAAACCCTTTTTATATGTATTTCCAGGCATACATTGTATGCAAAAAGTTTAGAAGGAAAATATGCAGTTGCAGGAACTGTAAGGAATGTTGCTCGTTTTAAAGGAGGAATCGAAGCCCAATGGAGAGGCTTAAAGGATGTCGTTTATCCTGAAGATTACAAATACCCTAAACATGACATAGCAATATTGGTAAGCCCGCCACACTCTTCCTAAACCACTTTAACTCCTGAAAGCCAGAATCAACTACCAGAAGAGCGCCGAGACAATAATGCTCGACCAAGTCCCAGAGAAATAATTTTACTGTCTTGGATCCCGCAACTAAATTAATTAGAAAAGAATAGCAGAGGAGTAGGTAAAACGTAATTTCCACTGTTAGCTATATTGGTAAGACGTTCTTAATCAGGCAAAAATTAAACGTACAGCTTACAGCAGCTGGGATACAGGATCTGTGAGAACTATGAAGAACGTTCCTTAAAGGCGCTAACAGCACCGAAACTCCAAAATACTATCTATCATGCTAAAACACTAACTATGCATACTACAGGTTACTTACTTAGCATGATAGTGTTTTGGATTTTTCAAATTTGATGTGATTTTAGAATAAAAGAAATAAGATGTGGGTGATGCTTGTTTGGGTGCTGTTAGCGCCATAATAAACCTTTCTTTAGATTTCTATGTTAGTCAACACTGTTTTCTATTGCAGTTTGTGGTGTCACCTTTCAAATACAACGATTTTGTGAAACCCATTAGAATGGCACAGAAGTATGTGGATTATGAAGGTCTTTGCTTAAGTTCGGGATACGGAGAGGTTTCATACTCAGTAAGTTATTGTTGTACTTGTTGTTTTACCAATATCAGATGCTTAATTTTTTATCTTTCATTTAGCATCATTCATTGAAAATTAATTGGCTGAACAACGTGGGTTGATCCATAAATGGATAACCACCGTTACATACCGAGTTTCTGTCGTGCCTCGGAAAGCTTGTTAAGCCGTTGGTCCCGGCTCTTAATTGTAGATTTTTAACAGTCATAGGCATTTAGTGACCCGATTGTCCGACAACCAGTCATGCCATGTAAAATACGAAAATTCAGCTGCTTTCGGTTAGACTGAAAATCGACCCCAGCATAGTTGACAACAATCGCCCGAGCAGTCGTCGAGAAAATATCCCCCGGAGATGCCTCGTGGAGGGGCGAAACACCATGTCGAGCATAGGTTTAGGTGTATAACATGCCAATTATTATTGCTTTTCCTGCATATTTTTGTGGGTGAGAGGACGGTGCGGCATACTGCACACATTATGCCTGGATCATTTTGCGGAATTAAAATTAAATGTTGGGTAATTTTAATGTCAATGATGTGATGGATTCCCGCAAAGGTTTCAACACCAGTGACTCGTAAATGTAAAATTATAAGATACAAATCTGTTTCAGATATTATCTGATAGCTTGATAAAAGCGTATCTGTTTAGTTTTCCCCGCAAAGTCTGCTCCAAACTTAACCCAGGCACAGACATGAATCTTATGATATGCACATCAATAGAAGTGGCTGACATTGGAAGGGTAAAAATACTACTTAGAATATTATGATTATTTTGAACCTAGATAATGCTATAGTTACTTAGCGTTAAGTCCGTGGTGTTCATAATTACGTCGACTCTTTAGCCCTCATTTGCAAGGCAGTACTGCTATACTCACAGATATATTTGTTATGTATTTGTTTTATTTAGTGATTACTGTCTCAAGCCATCACTTAGTAAAGATTTTGACACTTTAGTAAAAGGTTTTTTTATGTCAAATCTTCACTAAGTGACGACTTATGTTATCATTAAATACCTATCTCTGATTACGGCAGTTAGCACAAGCATGAGTTTATTTATTTATTTGATGATTTCTATTTGTTGTTTTGTTTATTAGATGTTGTTGTCATCTACCTCACATTTTTACTTGTAGACAGTAGTACATCAGTGACTGGAATTACACTTAGCCAATGTACAGACGCCAGCACACCAAGCTACCAGAAACTATTTTTTTTAATCAACCTTGAACCTAATGCGTCGACAGATTGTACTAGCTTTTTTTTTGTGGGTGGAAAACCCGCTCTTGGGCAGAGCGAAAGGGAGTGTCAGACTTCTACTTACTAAAAACCACCCGTGTTCCTTCTTAGCTCTTTATGTCGAGGCCGGGGTATCTTTGTGACCAACCCGCAGCCTCGACGGGAGATGAGAGAGACGTAAAAGAAGACGACGAAAAAGACATAAGCCTAGCGCGTTTTTTATTATTGTATTCTTTTTAGCTTCCTGTACTTTAATTGGTTTTAGTAGTACACTTACCCATCTTTCATGTTATATAGGGAGACTCTGGTGGGCCGTTAGTCTTCGCAAATAACTATACAGACAAGAGCAACAGAACTTTAATAGGTATTGCAAGTGGAAGCTATGAAGGGCGCAATTCACTCTTCGTAAGGGTGTCAGCATATCAAGATTTTATAGCAAGAAACCACTGCGAAGAAGAAACTTGTTTTTGTTATTTTGTTGTACACACCTTTATTATATTACAAATTTATACTATTATGTAGTTTTGATTTAATTGATTGTTTATCCTTTCTATTTTATTTTTTAAAGGCATCTATTCAACTTCTTTAACAATTTAGATTCGAAGTTTCGAAGACACTAGTTAAGTTTGCAAGTACATTTTGTACCAGCTTGAATCGCAGGACTATTGGGGAAAGTAATTCCCAGTAGTACGGTACGACTGGACGGACGGTACGGTAGGACTGCTCAGTAGAACTAGTGGGAATGATCCAAACTTCACTACATATAAAACGAAGTCCTCCACGACTGTCTGTCAGTTTGTTGGCGATAAACCTGTGCGATAAACTCAAAAACTATTGCATCGATTTTCATGGTATTTCCACCAATGCCAATCGATGAAGGTTTTAGTATATTATTTCATAAATTTTTTTATATCAACTTTTGGTCGCGATAACCAACATCCACACGGGCGAAGCCGCAGCCATCAGCTAGTTCTACGATACGTTCTAAATAAAACGGAATTAATATGTAAATTAAAATTAAGTAAATAATAGTATTCGTTTTAAATATGTTTTCTTTGGTATTGCCAGCTTGTTATTGTGGTTTTATCAATAAGTACCGTGAACTTGATAAAGGTAATGGTATCCACTGTACTTCTGCCGGTAAACGAATCTATCTTAAAGCGAATCTGTCATAAAGCGAAAAAGGACCAGACAAGACAGAGGCTCCCTGGCGTACGCAGTTTGTTCACAACATCGTGCTGATTGCCTGGAGTGACCTAGAGATACAAGTATTATAAGTCTTAAATCGTATGGCATAGATAGGAGATAGTTGTCCTTAAATGAGTAGATCCAAAATGGAATATTTTTCTCTTCAATATTCCAGTCATAAGATATGTTAGAAAACCCATAAAAGGACTTAATAATTCCATGTGCAAAACACACTAAAAACTTTCGTTACCAACTGAATAAAACTTTAACCGATTTCTACTGTCATGTTAGCACAGAGTACATAAATGTCAATTTTATGAATGCTAATGCCACGGAAATCACGGAATAACCGTATTCCGCTAAATTTAAAATTTCTTGTATTCATTTAATGTTTATAGAGTGTTTTTTATGTATAATTTTATATTCAGGAGTATGTCTTTCACATGTAAGTCATGTCATCACATTATTACCGAATTCATAAAACTATACAGACCGGAGCCCTCTTATATTATTACACATTAATAACATCTCATGAAATAATATATTATCGCTGTAGGTAACCTCTCCAGTCCTGGACAAAGATCATCCATCAGAAATAGTGAATAAAATAAGTTACGTAAGTATGTCTTTCACATGCAAGTATCACATTATCACCGAATTCATAAAATCTTACAGCCCTTTTAAATTATTACTCTTTATTATTATCTAATAAAACATAAGATATTATTTCTCTAGGTAATCCCTCCACTCCTGGGCAAAGGTCATCCATCAGAAATAGTTAATAATATAAGTTATGTAAAACATCCCGAATATCAAAAGTGGATTGCTCGTATATATAACGGATGGGAAGGAAAACTAGGAGAAGTTCCTTATCAGGTACAGACAGTTGATTTGCTTATGAACCTTCCAAGTACCTTCACTATCTATTTCTGTTAAGAATTAATATTTAGAATTTTGACTTAGCACTACTTAAAATTACCATAGAATATCCGTGATTTGGCAGAGGTCTCCTCTAGCTAGCTGTTTCCACTACTGATGAAGGTTCGCTACTCTTCTCCAGCTAGGTCTCACAGAAGAGAAGAATTTCACAATCAGAAATAGAGAGCTTGCATAAGTCATTTATGTATATTAGAAAAAGTGTTGGTCCTAATATACTGCCTTGTGGGATACCATAGGTGAGCTTTTCGTATGAACTAGTGTCGATATCAGTATGAATACACTGGATTCTATCACAGAGGTAGTCTACGGGTAGTTTGACAGTCACTTCGCGCACTCCCAAACTTTCTATCTTTGAAATTAGTCGAAGGACAGAGACCGGGTCTAAAGCCTTCGTTAAGTTCAAGACCATGCTATGGCATCGTCTTAAACTAGATAATAAACTGAACTGCTACGGCAGTTCAGCTTATTATCCGTCGTTCGTCGTTCGTCCGTCGTTCTCCCCTGTCAGAGGAACTCCATGAAGAACTTCCTACGAAACAACTATGTAGAACAATAAGGCTTAACATTTTTCTAATAACTATACAATAATTCGATACCCACTGAATCCTCATAATTTTGCTTTTATATTTCAGATAGCGCTAAAGGGTTTAGTAGATAGAAAAAATAAACTGTACAAAACTTATTGCGGCGCAACTATCATAAGTCGAAGAAAACTGATTAGTGCTGCCCACTGTTTTGAAGAACAAGGACTAACCTGCAATAAAATATGGCGTCCCGGGTGGGAATGCAAAACTATGAATATATTTTTCCTTTCTTTTTCCGCCCAGACTGTGTCAAATAAATATACTGGGTGTTTGGTGCATCGTTTACAAACTTGAACGGACCAAAAGAAAGTATCATTTGCCGACTCGACTCATTTGTCGGCAAACGACACTCACCCTAGGACTCACGGATCTTTCAATACCAATTTAGGATATATTTATTTTGAAAAAAAAAACGCACCTGCTTAACGAGAGCCTCTTAAGATGTTGGCACATTGACAGCTGGCTCAAGCACCTGAAACAGAGAGAGCATACGAGCACGGTACGCGGTTGGGTGGTTTCCTCCCTCTGTACCCCCATAGTATGAGCGCATGACGTTCTCATTGACGGATTGCGACCATTTCATGCTCTGCACACTTCCACCGATAGCTGGGACCCTATCAAAAGCCGGTGGGCCTCGAGATCCTAGGCAGTCCGACCTCCAGCATCCTCGCCGTTGACGTTTCTGTGTGCGTTAGATTCGGGAGCTCTTAGTAAAACTCACACACACACAAACGTCCACGTGCGTTTAATTCGCCGTTATGAGATAGAAATACTGTAAGTGCTAAATACAACTATTTTTGAATGTAGAAAAGTCAGCAAAAGCGCTCTTAAGGGCACGTACGCAGTCGCCGGTAATCTAAACAACGTTGGAAAATATAGCGCAGATGGCCCTAATGGACAATGGAGGACATTGCAAAGTGTAACATACCCAAAAAAATACGAATTCCCGAAACAAGATATTGCAGTACTTGTAAGTATTCATACTACTAAGTACGGCATTTGGATTAATAGCGTTATGACCCCAAAACGTTTCATCATTAGGATTCCGTACCTCAAAAAGTAAAAAAAATAATGATGAATGGGATACAGGCATAATAATATGTTATGATATGAGTGGTACTTCATTTGCACTTCATAAATGTTCAGTTTCGTACTGTATGGATTGGAATGTTGGGCTGTGAAGAAGATGGATGAAAAAACGTTGCATGTTGCGGAGATGAGAATGTTGAGGTGGATGTGTGGTGTGACCAGAATAGATAAAGTAAGGAACAAGTATATCAGAGGAAGTTTAAAAGTTGCGCCAATTATTACAGAAAAGTTAAAAGGGAATCGACTGTATGTCGTGGTATGGGCATGTGATGAGGAGGGATGAATCGCATGTGACTAAAAAAGTTATGAATATAAATGTGGATGGATGGAGAGGGAGAGGAAGATCAAAGAAAAGATGGATGAAGTGTGTGAGGAGTGATACGAAAGAAAAAGGAATAAATGATAACGTGACGACTAACAGGGCAGAGTGGAAGGAAAAAACGTGTTGCGCCGACCCCAAATGACATGGGATAAGGGCAGGAAGATGATGAAAAATGTTCAGTTTCGCTCGTCCTTCAAATGTACTGTGTTGTATATGAATGAGTTTTCTGTACCTTCCCTGTGTGTTATTTACAGATTACAAAGGATCCATTCGTTTATAATGAATATATTCAACCCATTCCTATAGCAACTCGAAGAAAAGATTACACTGGGAAATGTTTAGCCTCGGGGTTTGGCAGAACAGACAAAAGACCAACGGTATAAGAACCATTTAATTTGTGGCGGTTGAATGATACATTAATGCCAAACGCCAGGAACTAAACCCGCAACTTGTCAAAAATGATATTTTTTTACCTCCATGCGAATTTTTACCCGAAAAATTAAAAGTGTTAGCTGATGGAAACAGATCTGCAGTGCAGTTCGCCAACATTCTGTTCTGTTCTAAATGTTCATGAACAAATGTGCCGTACTAATGCTTGCGATCAATTTTGGTGGAATCGGTAAAGTATCTATTTTCTAGACGATAATCTTTTTCCAAAGAGATTTACAATAAACCTTTCTTGTAGCAACAAACTGAAGTTCTTTTATTGGCGCATTTAGTCATATTTCCAATAAGTACGTGCACTAAGATGCACGGGATAGAAATGAGACATTTTATTTGTACATCTTCCACTTTCACAGACGTCGGAAAGGTCAGTTGTGTTAACCCATTATTTTACTTGCAATCATTTAGAATAATTTAACATTTTTACTTGAGTTTTTTTACGTTGTTGAGCAGTCAATTGTTTCAATTTGTGTGTGTGTGTCTGATTGTAAAGTAAGTGGTTTTAAGGGCTTGTTCGTATACTGGCGAGTTTAAATCTCAACAACTTTGATATGTGTCAGCGTGTGAATATTGCTAGTCAATTGTCCCTATAACATAATTATCTGCTAGTTATCTTTGTAGTAAGTAAGCCATGAAGACCTTAGCCAGCAATGGTCGATCAAGCTCCACCTAAGCCAATAGGAGCCTTAATAAGTACGTAGTTTCAGAGTTCTCCAAACTCACACACAGTATTCGTGTTTGCAGGGAGATTCCGGTGGGCCTCTAGTATGTGCGAACACAGGGGATCCTAATGAAAAAAATAACGAAACAGGAATATTAGTTGGAGTAACCAGCGGAAACCGTCGTAATGTAGGTTCAATCTTTTCTAGGGTTTCGAGATATCATAAATTCATCGCCAGCATAAACTCGGTTTCTACGATCATGTATAAATATAATATGCAATTGTGTACAGTTACAGCAATGATTGTTTTATGTAAAATGTTTGTAATTTTTTGATTTGTTTCATTTATTTTTCTTTCTTCACGGAACCGGTCAGTGTGACGATACTTGGGGGAGGCCTGTGTCCAGCAGTGGACGTCTTTCGGCTGAAATGATGATGATGATGATTCTTCTGTTAGAATAAACGGTGCTGTTTTTTCTTTAGTTTATTTATTCCTCTTTGTTCTTATCCAAAATCGAGTTTCACTCCAAGAGAACTGTACAGTTTTCTCCTTCACGCGTTCATGCATGCCTTTTCAGTTTGCGTTTTAAAGGGAAGTACAATCCCGTCGGGGCTGCGGGTTGTTCGAAAGAGATACCGCGGCCTTGATACAAAGGGCTAAGAAGGAACATGGGTGGTTTTTAGTCAGTAGAAGTCCGACCCTCCAAAAAAAAAGGGTAATCGAATAAAAAATGTGAAAAGTTTTAAAGAAAATCCGACTGGATCGAAGTTTCGGTATTACTAAATAATTCTAGGTACAAATTACAAAATTACAGAAACGGCCCCACAACGAGCCGCGCGGCCCACAGATTCGCGCGGCTCGTAGTAGGGACGCGGCTTATTTCCGTGCGTTCTTGTTAGACCGCGCGGCTCAGGCCTCGCTCACGTCCACACTCACGAGTCACGGCCGCGCGGCTCGTAGTGAAAAGTTCTTATTAGTCCGCATGGCTCAGTCTTCGCTCACGTCCACGCTCACGATGCACGGCCACGCGGCTTGGCCTCAAACAGCCGTGTGGTCCTAGCGGGAACAGAAAAGATCATTCTTCAGATATAAGTTTTCATACAAGTTATTTAAAGAACGCGTTGTGTAAAAAATGGCGGGCAAGTATTTTCAAATTATTATTAGACTGGTAATTTGTGTACCTACAGGACCACTACATAGATGTCGCCACTATTCACAAATCATTCTACGAGACAGCCCTAGGTATGCCGTTTGATGTCGTTGCACCATAGAGGAAACTAATATACATTGCACTCTTTGCAGCATGTCGTTTTTGAAAACATAGAGTATGTTTCTAAGAAGAAGCAGAAGAATGTCAATACCTAATGAGCGGATTCCTATTTTTTTGTATTTATAAATGTTTACAAAGTGTTTAATATGTATAATTTTATATTCAAAAGTATGTCTCTCACGTGCAAGTATTATAGTACGTAGTAAATTCGTGAAATTGGTGACGTATCTATAGAGCAAGATCCCAGAGCCCCAGACATTACCTACTTATTTTCTCAGAAATAAAATGTATGGGATAATGTAGTGTTAGCTGAGGTTAGTATGTACTTTGCCTGTATGTATGCATACCATGCTAGCTTCGCCAAGTAGCCAGTTGTTGGGTACTAGCTGCTAAAGGCAGGTAAAAGTAATACTCACTTTACTTACTTTCTCAGTCTTGATTTTTATATATGATATTCAGGATACTATTTTAAGACTTTTAGTAAGCAGTAAAACCAATGGGAAGGGCCAGTCGTCTCCCCGACACACAAACTGTCGCTATAAGTTTGAGTACAAGCGTGATAACTGCGTCATTTATGAACCGATTTTTAAAATTCTTATTTTATGCGAAAGAGTATACTCCCGAGGTGGTTCCGTTGTAACCATGCCAGGATCTGATGATGGAATCTCAGGGAAATCGAGGGCAACCCTCTAATTTTATAGATACGCATTACGTGTCGTTTTTCAAAGGCTTTTTTTTTCCTCGGGAGTATACTCTTACGAATAAAAAAAACATGAATAACAGAATTATCACGCTTGTACTCATACTTATAACGACACTTTATGTGTGTCTGGGGAGATGACTGGGATTTCCGATTGGTTTGGCTGCTTCAAAAAAGTCTTGAAGTAGTCCCCGCAAAGTATACTAACACTACACTATCCCATACATTTTATTTCTGAGAAAATAAGTAATATCTGGGGTTCTGGGATTTTGGACCATTTGGAGTATCTAATAAAATATCATAACTGTAGGTACCTCCCCCACTGCTGGGTGAAAACCATACTTCGAACATAGTCTATAACAAAAGTTTTGGAAGAGATGTGGAATATAAAAAGTGGCATGCTCGTATTAGGAACGGCTGGCCAGCAAAATTAGGGGATGTTCCATATCAGGTACGGACAGTTAATCTTTTTTCTATCCTTGTAGTACGATGAAATTAAGCCGAATATAGGCAATCAGGGGAAATTCGTATAGATTTGTAAATTGGTCCAGTTCTACCAATAAGATACTTATATTGCTTTCGTACCGGAAATTGTTACTACTCATCGGTAAAATCAGCTTAATAGTTATCAAGTGCAAAAATGGTCCGTGGAAACGGCAACAATCATCCTGTTCTACAAGGTAATGTTATATAATAATAATAATACATATAATATAATATAATAAATTACAAAGCATTGGGCGTCACACAACCAGATTGGCATAGGCTTCTCAAGGAAACTATAGCCACACTTGACCTCGCGCTGTTGCATGCGTCTCGTTCTGCTCCGATAACAGGACACAGCATGCACCACAAGACTCCTCTGCTTGGGCTCAATGAAGTGATGGCGCAGGAAATTTCTCGCATAGAACTATGATTCAATTAGCAGATCGTGATTTAAGACCGACACAGCAGTTAGTTATAGATCATTCTCCCAACACTAGAATTCCACGAAAAATTGCCTACGTTAACAACGAGACCAATAGTATAGGATCAACATAATATTTTCTCCTGACCTTACTTAAAAATTTGATGTGTCCATTGAACTCTCATAATTACGTTTTTTTTTTTTACAGATATCGCTAAAGGCTTTAATACATCGGGCAAAACAATTATACCAATCTTTTTGCGGAGCAACTATCGTAGGTGCAAGAAGATTAATTAGTGCTGCCCACTGTTTCGAAGAAACAGAGGGGTTGTGCACTGGTTTATGTAATAATCCTGGGTGAGAACGCATATATAAATATCAAATTTTAAAAATCATGTAAACAGCTCGTCACCAGATAACAGTGGCTGTGAAAAGTGGCCCGTTTGCACCGAGTCTTACCCGAGTAACTGATTCAACAGATAATATATATTTTATGTTTACACTCTTATACTTATAGAGAAATCTCTGAATCATCTTTTGACCATATGTACGCGGTTGCTGGTAATCTAGAAACCACTGCGAGATATGAAGAGGATGGCCCGGGAGGACAATGGAGGATATTGAAAAGTGTTACACACCCAGAAAAATACAAATTCCCTTTTTACGATATAGCAGTAGTTGTAAGTATTCAGATAGTTACACGTTCTGCACCAGGATAATTATGAAAATGTGACTTTACTGAGTAATAATGTTTAAAATCACCAATTCAACCGTCTCAGCTCATATACGTATCTTGAGTGACTACTTGATGAAAACGGTATTCAAGAGTAAAGTATAGGTATTCAAAAGATTCGACCCATTAAAAATCAAATCCAACTCAAATCTTCCCAATAATGGATCCCGACTGTTATAAAATGTGGTATAATTATATCACTCTATAGTGTCGGCTCTTAGACACACGCGCCCTCTCACTACCGCCCGGTCACAGCTGACTGGGCTGCTTTACGACCGCACGCGCGCTAGAGATGACATAGTGCTTCCTTCTCTTTAACTCACAGACACTACATCTGTATTAAGGGATGTTGTTATAGTTTTTCAATATTGCTTAACAGATTCTGGACTATTAACCTTGATTTCACCCATGACGGAACAGAGAAGGATTTTATACATATCATAATGAAGATATTATACGTTATTTTCAGTTTACAGAAGAACCTTTCTATTTTAATCAATATATTAGCCCCATTTCAATGGCAGTTCAAAATGTTGATTATAGTGGACAATGTTTGGCTTCGGGTTTTGGCAGAACAGGGTACGGACCACACGTAAGAACTATTTAATTTATATAATACTAGCGTACCCAGCAGACGTCGTCCTGCCGGGATATTAAACCTATTGCTGTTTCAAATATCTCGGTACGTAACCGAGATATTTGAAGGTAAACATCGACCATCGACAAATGAGTACAACGACAATCATTAAAAATATACTTATTACCTACGTGTATGGCGTTAAAATGTATTCAATTCCATCGTGTGCTGTAATTTTTCTAAAAAAAAAAACAAAATGGCTGTGGGTCGATATGCCAGCTTCCATACAAAAAAGTTCAAACCCCTTTGTAAACTAGTATTATGTAGGTGCCCATTTTCCATTTAAGGAGGTTTAATCATTTGTTTTAGGATCTCACTGAAGTTCTGTTAATTGCGCATGTAACCGTATTTCCAATTGCAAGGTGCCAAGAGAACTACATTGACCCAATGCATAAATTTATTTGCATCGATGTTCGCTCGACAGACGTTGGACAGGTTAGTTTTTACGAACCCATACCTAACTATTATTATTGTAGTCCATCTCTAAGTTCCCCATCATTCTCGTGTATGGAAAAATAGTTACTCGGGGTCATAGGTCACAGAAATCGTATTTTTGCAAATATCTCGTTTCCTGTGGGTTTTTTGGTACCTATTTGTATTTCAGATAAGACGTATTGTAGAGAATTTACTTTTTGACTAGATACTCTTAACTTTTTCGAAAATGTTATGTTATTTCAAAGAATTAACAGAAATAATGCACTATGTGTGAAAAAGTAATTTAATCAATAAATAAATGGAGTAGCTACATGCTTCAGAAGTTTTTGGTGTGGGCACTTTGGCGCTTTGCACATGGAGCAACTATTGCAGCAACTGGCAACTAGCTGTTTAAGTACATATATTTCAATTAGACTGCGAACACATAGTAAGTCGAGTCTCGGGTTTCGGTGATCGTCAATAGTTTTCAGGTGCGGCAAATATTATGCCGATTTTTAAAGATAACGTCAACGGCGACGACGTAATATTATTTAGATTTTATTAATGAAGAAAGTCACGAAAAAATAGTGAAAGAAAATTAGTGAGGAGTGTACTCTATAAACATTCATTTTATTATTAGTACGCATCTATCATAAGTTTTATTGGTTTTTGCATTACTATTCTGCGAATCGGTCTAAAACGATTCGTTTTCTTATAAAATATCTAAAATTGAGTCTAAAATAAAATAAATAATCTTCATATTTTTCAATGTTATGACTAGTGGTGGTTAATATAACGAATAACACCAAAACATAACATGTTATTGATTCATAACGAATAACGTTTGTTAAACCGACGCTGCCTACGTGTTATCATTATAATGTCTAACTCAACAACACGCTCAACGAATAACGTAGCAAGCGGTGGCGGCGGTCCTACGATGCACCGTTTCCGAGTTATGGGCGTTCAAAGTTTCTGTTAAAAAAAAATGAAATTGAAATATCTCGAAAACGGAGCGTCCTAGGCAAAAAAAAGGACCAACATTTTGACCCCCCTCTGCCACCCCCGTGATATGTAAGTGAGATTCACATAACACGAAAAAACACACTGATGCAACTTTACTTAATCATAACATTTAATAATATTTTATTAGTCCTAAAACTGCGCAGAATGAAGGAAAGTTCATTGATAATTTAAAACCATAATTATAATACATTTATATTCGTTTTTAATATTAATAATAACGATATTATTATAATCGTTCGTATACCTCTACAGTCCACTAGAATATAACATTAACTGCGCATCAATAATCATTGCGCACGTTTAGCGTGTTGTTGCCGAATAAAACGATAACGTCTCCGCGTTCAGATTACTGCCGCGTTTTGTTACAACTCGATAATATGATAACGTATAAAATAACATGTTATAAAAATATATTCAATAGTCTATTTAACATGATAATGATTTATAGCAGAATTGCACACCACTAGTTATGACACTTACGTCAGGCTGTCATTATTTTTTCTTTTTAATTTTTCTGTCATAGAGTTTCTTGGATTATTCCTAACCTGACCCGAAATCCTAACCCGGTAGTGGGTTAGGTTAGGAACTCGAAAAAAAAAAGAATTTAATTCCTAACCTAACCCTGTTCCTAACCTGACCCGATACCCGTATTTTGGATTATTCCTAACCTGACCCGAAATCATAACCCGGTCGCTAGTTAGGTTATTAACTCGAAAAAAAAAGTAATTCCTAACCTGACCCGATGTGTCGTTTCTACCAATCTAAAACGTAAATCATCAAAATTTTAATAACCCTCCGCTCTTGGGCAGAGCGGAAGGGAGTGTCAGACTTCTACTGACTAAAAACCACCCATGTTCCTTCTTAGCCCTCGGTGCCCTAGGCCGGATCATTCCCACTAGTTCTACTGCACAGTCCTACGATAGAACTAGTGGGAACTTTTTTTATTTTTTTTCCCACTAGTTCTACGATTCAAGGTGGTACGAAATCGTAGAACTAATGGGAACTAAAAGTCAATGGATTTTTTCGTTCCCACTAGTTCTACGATAAAGAGTGTTACAAAAGTGGTCTGTTCGACCGTCGAACTAGTGAGAACTTTTTTTCTCATTTGTTCGACCGTCGAATTAATTAGATTTTAAAAAATTAGAACAAAGTATAACAAAGCTTTTGGTCACGTCACTCATACATGCAACGCATGTACTCCATGACGCGCGCTCGCTTCGCTCGCATATTAAATAACACTAATATCTTCTGTCCCCGAAGTGCCGCATGCCGGGCCTCCGCCGGCCTCCTTCGTCGGCCTACGGCCCGGTGCCCATGCCGCCCATAAAGGATACTGTCGCCAAACGGTGATTCATCCACTTAGCGGACGACTAGCAACAGCCTATAATTTTGCGTTTTTTATTTTATTACGAAATTAGTAAAACATTTAAATGTAGTAGAACTATTTTTAAATCTAATTAGTTCGACGGTCGAACAAATGAGAAAAAAAGTTCTCACTAGTTCGACGGTCGAACAGATGAGAAAAAAAATCTCACTAGTTCGACGATCGAACTAATGAATCGAACTAATGGGAATGAGCCAAACCAGCGGGATTCAAGTTTCTCATTCGTTCTATCACACAGTTTAGGGTACAATTACGGCACAAACTACCAGGAGAATAGAAGTAGGCAGGAGGTATTGAAAACTTTTTTTTAAAAAAAAAATATAGGTGGTAAAGTGCCACAAACTATCAGGACGATGGAACGAGCTTACCCAGAAGAAGCCTATTTACTCGCGACTTAAATAGATTGGGGTTCATGGACCTAAGTCTAAGAACTCGGGAAAACCGATCTGTTCCACAAACTACCAGGAGAATAGAGTAGGCAGGAGGTATTAAAACCTTTTTTTTAGTGATGATACAAAAGTAAAACTATAAAAGCAAATAATATTATATTATGGAATAATTTAGATTTGATTTAAAGATTCCAATACCTTCTTCCTACTTCTGTTCTCCTGGTTGTTTGTGGGACTTTACTACCTATCCTTTTTTTTGCATATCCAATAAAAATGTTTTCAATACCTCCTACCTACTTCTGTTCTCCTGGTAGTTTGTGAGACTTTACTACCAATCCTTTATTTTTATCTCCAAAAAAAGATTCCAATACCTCCTTCCTACTTCTGTTCTCCTGGTAGTTTGTGGGACTTTACTACCTATCCTTTTTTCCCGGGAAACCTACCATTTCGCAATTCGGGTTAGGTTAGGAACGATCCATCGGGTCAGGTTAGGAATAGGGTTAGGTTAGGAATAATATTCTTTTTTTTTTTCGAGTTCCTAACCTAACCCACTACCGGGTTAGGATTTCGGGTCAGGTTAGGAATATACCGAGTTTCTTACTAGCTTAGTCTATGAAGGTTAGTTTTGATTTATTTAATGTACATCGCGCGAAATTCGAAGATCAAACTCTTAATATCGTTATTTTTTGTTCAAATTTTTTGAATGAATAATTATTTTGGTGTGTAATTACACTATTAATACCTAATTATTTATACCTATTATTGCATGTTGATAAAAAATGCTATGCAATAGATTTACCGCGGCAGTCTCCGAGTGCTACACGTTTTTTTTTTTTTTGGGTGGGTGGGAAATCATCGAATGACCCCCCCCCCCCCCCGCTCTTGGGCAGAGCGAAGGAGAGTGTCAGACTTCTACTGACTAAAAACCGAACCCATGTTCCTTCTTTGCCCTTGCGCCGAGGCCACGTAATCTAGTACAAAATACCGCGGCCCCGACGGGATGAAACAAGTCCTTAGTTTTAGATTTCTCCTTGCTTTGCAAATAAATCTATAATTACCAGTATGTCCTGTTTGCAGGGAGATTCCGGTGGGCCTCTTATATGCGCGGGTACAGGGGATCCTAGTGAAACATCTGAACAGGGAGTATTAGTTGGAGTTGCCTGCGGACAGACACCAAATATAAGCTCAATCTTCACCAGGGTCTCATCCTACAAGGAATTTATCGACGGCGTGAATTCGGTTTCTATGATCGTGTATAAATATACTATGCAATGTTGCACAGTTATATTACTGAGTACTGTATATAAAACGTTTGAATTTTTTCGATTTGTTTTATTTTTTCTGAGATATTTTTGTTCTTTTCAATCTAACGATAGTACGAGAGAGATACCGACTGAAAATTAACTCAAATAATAGTACCTATTACCATAATAGTAGCACAGCAGGTATCTGGGGATCTCCAGATGAGGGGGAATACATTTTTTTTTATTTTGTATCTATGTGGACAAAATAGTTGTAGGTAGGTACTAATGGGGAGTCCCGTACAATGTATAGGATTAAAATAAGTCGAAATTAGACTAGAAAAATAAGACAAACGATCCAAGGTACCGGAAGTTGGAGCAGATCGGTATGGGCGTTCCTGCAAAGGTTATAGGCACAAGACAGGAGAGACCGCCGAAATCGCACAACGTATTCCGTTTTGGTTGTCCTCAATTTCAGGTCAATTCTCCAGTATTTGCCCCCACACCTCCAATCTCCTCTGGTCTCTTAGCCGCTCTCGGCAACCAGCATAATGTCATCGGCAAACAGCATACACATGCCTCTGTCTAAATGTCCAACGTGAGAGCATCTATTATCACCAGCCGGCTTAGCATGACCACCGAAGAAAAGGGTTTTGTCGACGGAAGAATCGACAAAATGACAGATTGTAGCAAGGTTTCATGTCGAATTGTATGGAAAAATGTATGTCTATTCTTAGTAGAATAGAGATAGAATCGCCATGCTACGGGGGCCTGAAGAAGTAAGGGCTGAGAGCCGACCCTTGGTGCAAGCCAACAGCCACGTTGAACCTGCTGCAGACAAGTTAATATAAAAGAAAAGTTAATATAATTTATGGATATTTAATACGTATATTACGTATGTTCAAGGCCACTACATCGATGTCGCCACTATTCAATGTTAGCAATTAAAGTATTCTACTAGACGACCTTAGACCACCCTATGCCGTTTGATATTATTGTACCATAGAGGAAACTAATATGCATTGCACTTTTTGCTGTCATGTCGTTTTTAAAAACATAGAGTAAGTTCATATATTTTAAGAATGTCAATACCACATGAGCGGATTCTTGATTTGTTTGTATTTAATAAATGTTTACAAAGTGTTTGTTATGTATAATTTTATATTCAAAACTATGTCTCTCACATGCAAGTATCACAATAGTACCAAATTCGTGAAGTTATACAAACCATCTCTAAAATTGGTGACGTATTTTTGAGTATCTAATAAATTATTATTACTGTAGGTATCTCCCCCACTGCTGGGTCGAAATAATTCGAACATAGTCTCTATCAATAGTTTTGAAAGAGATGCGGAATATAAAAAGTGGCATGCTCGCATTAGGAACGGCTGGCCAGCAAAATTAGGGGATGTTCCATATCAGGTACGGACAGTTAATCTTCTTTCTATTAGTAGTACGATCAAACTAAACCGAATATGGGAGATCAGAAGACATAATTCGTGTAATTTTGTAAATTGGTACAGTTATACCTTGCGGTATCCAGATGAACATATAGTAGTCCTGAAGGGTGTGCTGAAGTTGTAAGGGGGGTTGAAAGTACTTTTTTTTCAGATATACTCATATCTCGAATATCTGTACGACTAGCATTATGCTTAATTCTGCCAAAAGTTTGAAAATGAAAATGAAAATTTTGGTCCCACCCTCCAATAGCTAGTGAAGTGATGGTGCAGGCTCGCTTATAACTGTGCCATTCAATTCGCAGATCATTCTCCCTTCTACAGTAGAATTCCACGAAACTTAAAAAAATGGAAATTGCCTACGTTAACAAAGAGAGCAACAGTATAGAATCAACATAATATTTTCCCCTGAACTTACTTAAAAATGTGATGTATGCACTGAATTCTCATAATTATTCTTTTTTACAGATATCGCTAAAGGCTTTAGTACACCGGGCAAAACAATTATACGCATCTTTTTGCGGAGCAACTATAGTAGGTGCAAGAACACTAATTAGTGCTGCCCACTGTTTCGAAGAAGAAGAAGGGTTGTGCACTGGTTTATGTAGTACTCCTGGGTGAGAATGCTTCGGAAAATTTTAAATGGCCGATGCCTGAAAGTAGCTTCGAAGTAGACGTGTTGTTCCGCCGCGATTACGATATAGTACTAGTCAGCCCGTATTATCAACGTAATCGTGGCGGCGCAAGCCGTCACTCGTAATTTTATCACCATGGGTCAACAACTTGTGGCGAATGAGCTAGTGGCGTTTTTTTTAAATGGGTTTGCTCTTGACTTCAAACTTGCCCTAAGGGCAGAGATGATGTCGACGATGGAACGAGCTACCCAGAAGAAGCCTGTTTACTCGCGACTTAAACAGATTAGGGTTAAGTATATGAACTCGGAAAAACCGACGCAGGCAGGGAATTCCACTCCTTGGCTGTGCACATAATAAAGGACTTAGCAAAGCGCTATGTGATGAAAGAGGTGTCCGCCGTCCAAATTTGCGGTACGAACTTCTATGACGACGACATCGCTGCTGCCAAGCTGCTGCTGTATCTACCGGTTGCTCAACAAGAATGAACAGATGGTGTCCCGCCGTCGTGACGGGACTAAGAGAAGCATACAGGACATCATCCCGTTGCTAAAAGAGACCGACCCTGAAGACGTACCAACGATTGTGGTGAAGGACTTGAATAAGCTCCCTCCTGTCACATTCGACTACGTCGATGTAACTTTCGTCGGTGACCTTTTGAAGGACATCGTTCTTCTTAAGGCAACGCAAATTACATATGCTTACATTCTTATATTTATAGAAAAATCACTGGATCATCTCTTAACCACAAATACGCGGTTGCTGGTAATCTACAGAACGTTGCGAGATATAAACAGGATGGCCCGGGAGGACAATGGAGGATATTGCAAAGTGTTACACACCCAGAAAAATACAGATTCCCTGCATACGATATAGCAGTAGTTGTAAGTATTCAGATAGTTACACGTTCTGCACCAGGATAATTTGCATCCTTATTACTCCAGCAAGAAATTGTTACTCGTGGTAAAATAAAACTGCTTAAATAGAAGTTTTTCTGAATCAAACCAAACACTCAAAGGAATTAAAATAGATGGAGCTTTACGGTTTAACCTCAAAAGTTGTGAAAACATTTTTGATCCCTACATTATTTTCACTGCAGGATCTCGAAAGAATTAAACTGTTTCGGAATTTGTTCAAAAAATGTAGTACCGCGGCCCTGGAAAGCAAAGCATTAGAAGGAACACGGATGAGTTTTAGTTAGTAAGACACTGTCTTCCGGTCCGCCCAGAGCAGAAGGAGTCATTTTTGATGATTACACATCCTTAAAAAAAATTATCTCGAAAAATTAAAGTTTGACATGATGACCTTATAGAGCGCCCAGGTCCGACAGACTAACTGCGGTACTCAGAGATAATAATTATAATGATTATTTAAGCCGTCACATATTAAAGATTCGGCCTACTTTTGTAAGACAAAACTGTCAAAACCTTTGCTAAGTGATGGCCTAAGTAATAACTCTCTCTCTGAGTGCGGCAGTAAGGCACGTTATTTGAATGAAACTTCTATAAAATTTAACAGCCGGGACTATTAAAAATCTGATCCAACTCAATAATGAACCGCGACTGTTATAATATGGTATGTTGTTATAGTTATTCAATATTACTCAAGAAACATAATACCTATAATTATTATAATTTCTTTTCAGATTACAGAAGAACCTTTCTATTTTAATAAATATATTATGCCCATTCCTATGGCAGTTCGAGACGTTGATTATAGTGGACAATGTTTGGCATCGGGCTTTGGCAGAACAGGGTATGGACCACACGTAAGAGCTATTGAATTTATATTATTCAACCTGTACCTTTTCACCGAGTAAACCTTCCCTGGACTGCTACAAATATATCAAAACCAAAATTCGCCAAATCGGTACAGCCGTTCTCGAGGTTTACCGCGACTAATGAACAGCAATTTTTTTTGTAGCCAAATGGCAAAAAACGGAACTCTTATAGGATCGTCATTACTGTCTGTCCGTATGTCACAGCCACTTAATTCGGAAACTATTAAGACTACACAGTTGTTTGGTATTATATTATTATATATAATTTGTCTGTCTGTCTGTTTGCTAACATAATAGTGTTTGTATGAGTGGAGCTACCACGCGTAAGACGAAGATGAAGAAGTTTGTATGGGAGAAAGCACTTAAGGAACATTTTTTTTAAATCTAAATGTAACTGAAGTGCAGGTGCTCACACAGGGCATGCCACGATAGTGGCGGTAGCGGTAAGTCCTCTCTTTCAAGAGTGGCTAGAGAGTCGCCACGGCGCCCTCGTCTGGTCCTCACCGAACATGGTTGTTTCTGGAGGTACCTGCACATAATCAAGCGGTAGGAAACGCCCGGATGCTACCATTGCGAGGATCGGCCAGAGCACACGGTGGAGCCCCGCCGTGTTCTCGTAGCCTCTCGCGTCCGGCCCTGATGCAAGTCATGATCCAGGGCGAGAGGGTATGGGACGCAGCGCCGTCTCCTCCTTCTGCGAAGCAGTAATGCTAGCGAAGCAGGTGGTGGAACGTGAGAGGGACAGAACCTCTCGCCTAGCCGCCGCGGGAGACACTCCGGGCGTCGGGGGGGGGAAATTGTAAACTTGTGTAACCATTTTCCATTATAAGATGTTTAATAATTTGTTTTAGGATCTCAGTAAAGTTCTCTTAATTGCGTATTTAACCGTATATCCAATTAGACAGTGCAAACAGGTGTACAGGAAACCAATGCATACATTTGTTTGTACCGATATTCGCACGACAGACGTTGGAAAGGTTAGTTACACAATTATTTACGTACCCATACCTAGCTATTAAGACCGTAGTAATTGTGCAACACGTCGCGTCGGGTCTTTATCCATCAAGATTTTCTCAGTAGCAACGACGGAGTCTGGTTGACGGCAATGGACTTACCCCCTATTACATGGGACTTAAAAATAACTGGCGAAATATGGACGTGTACTATTAGGTACCTACATAACAGCTCTGCCTACAGCCTCTGCCTCTGATATTCCAACCGAAAGAATAATATGAAACCAAGTCCTTAGTTTTAGATTTCTCCTTCATCATCATCAGCCTATAATGTTCCCACTGCAGGGTCTGCAGGGACTCAGGCCTCCTCTCTAGGAGAAGGATGGGTTATAATCCACCTTGGTAATGTCCTGTTTTTTCTGTTCTGTGGGTAATGTCACATGTCTTCGAATTTTTTGGTTCTAAGACATGCCGGTTTCCTCACGATGTTTTCTTTCACCGGTTTGAGAGCAATGACGATGAAATTAATTACACAAAGTAATGCGCCTGAATGGGTTCGAACCCACGACTTACTGTTCGTAAGCAGGGCCACCACTGCTCTGATTTCTTCTTACTCTGCACATAGATCTACCGTATCTCATGTTTGCAGGGAGATTCCGGTGGGCCTCTTGTATGCGCGGGCACAGGGGATCCTAACGAAAACTCCAAACTGGGAGTATTAGTTGGAGTTACAAGTGGACAGAGACCAAGAGTAGGCTCCTTCTTCACCAGGGTCTCATCCTACAAGGAATTTATCACCAGCGCGAACTCGGTTTCTATGATCGTGTATAAATATACTATGCAATGCTGTACAGCGGGGCGAGCACGGGCGTACCCAAGACGTTGGTGACAAGACGTTATAAATTATGTCATGTCTTAGAATTTGTCTTAAATGCTAGCACGGGTACCACATGTGATATAATTTAAGACGCGACTTGTCTTTCTTGTTGCTGACTTCATAGTGTGACCTAGTATATTAAAAAAATAAAAATGTCTATGACCATCTGAATAGGCGACCAAATAAAAAAGTACGTGTTTAGGAGCACAGTTCATACAGTTAAACAACTTTTTAATTTTCTTGGGTACTAATTCATTTTTGACATAACACGTACGCGCGGCACGTCTTTCATTTTCTTTTTTTATTTATTATTTGATAACTTGCTACTAACTAAAAGTTCTGTTTTTCCTTTAAAAGTTTGATGTGATTTGTTTTGAAATATATTGTGAAATTTTTGAAGTGAAATAACTCGAACGGATTAGAGGAGTCCCAAATGTTTCTTCGGAATATTTTCCTACTTTGGACCTCTTGCCTTCGGGCAAGAACATAATTATAATAATTTACTGCCATTTGATGCAGTAGTAAGCAGAAAAATATACTTATATTTTTAATTTACTTTTATCACCACCTCCGAACGAACGTGATATAAACGAGCATATTCATCTGTCAAAATGTGACATTTGTTACAAAATGGGTGCGCCCATATTAGCAAATAAGACATAGGAGTCCCAACTAGACGTCAAGAAGTTGTATCACATATCAAGAAATTATCTTACGCCGCCGTGCTAGCATTTAAGACAAAACGGTTTTATCGCCCAAACTGTGATAAAATGTGTGACTCATGCCATGTCACTGTAGGCCGTGCTCGCCGGGCAGTTATATCAATGAGTGCTTTATATAAAACGATTGTACTTTTTCGATTTGTTTTATTTTTTCTGTTACATTTTTGTTTTTTTCTTACTATTATGGCTGATGTTCCAGGATAGCCCGCGAAATTCAAATTTTCTTACGTTTTTAGCGATTTGCAGGCCAGTGCTAGGTTGTATGTTAGTGAAAATATGAATAAGACGTATGCAGTTACAGAATTATAATCATCAAAATCATCATTACAAACCTCCAAGTTCATGTAACTCTCATCAAAAGGTCATTCTTGAGAGTTACATGAACTTGGAGGGTTGTAATGATGATTTAAGAACTGCTCTGTCCCACTCCTGGGCAAAGGCGTCCCTCCATTCCTTCCATTTTCATTCCGACCTCGTCTCACTGTGTCAGGGCACCAGTTTCCCGCGACTTTGGCCTATAGTTGGTCTGGCATACGGCAGACATGTCCAGCCCAGTCCCATTTGAGTTGGGCAACCTTTTGGGCCACGTCAGCTATTTTGGTTTTGGAGTTTAAATTACAAATTACTTACTAATTAATATCTTTTTATAATTTTTGTTATTTAATAATAACGACTACTAGCTAGAAATCTTTTATCAATTGCTATTTTCACCAAAAAAATTGACTAGAAAAATACTTGTCCCAAACGAGTGCGATGAGCATAAAAATATCATATTATTATGTGGGCTAACTCACGTCATCATTCTCGTGCTCTAATTCCTATTTATGTGGGCCGACCCCAGCAGCATGTCTTCTTCAATACGTTCCTATTACCTATCATCTCATAAGGCACATTTCCTGCTTTCGGTAAAAATAACTATTGATAATAGTAGATTGTTACACGAGTGTCGAAAAAAATCAATTCCCATACGAGGTATTTAGGCTTTACTTCGAATATAAGGAAAGTAAAAAAAAAACAGTTTTTCTAAAATATTTCTTGATAATAATAACATGAGTAGTATCTATTTAAAATTAATTGGAAAGTTGGAACAATTTGTGAAAGAAGGCTGACGAGCTTGTACTTATGTATTTTGGGAACACTCTTTCCACACAGTTTCCACAATGCCTGCTATCTCAGCAGGCATTGTGGAAACTTACATTAGTCCTAAGTCCATTATAGGACTAATTTTGAAAATGCCTAATTCTTAAAAGGACTAATTCGCGAAATGGCTGATTCTTAAAAGGACTAATTCTTAAGGACGCGTTTACGAATTCTCGCGGTTCAATTTTAGGTATTGAGGCTTACTACTACACGTGCACTGGTCACACACACAGCGACAAGCTCGCCGCGGCGGAATTATGAGCGAAGTGACACGACTTGATTCTTGAGTCTTTTGTTTATTTTTTGCCGAGTAGTTTTTTACGTTACTGTGATAATACAGGGTGGGCCAAAAATTTTTGCACTTTTGAAACATGAATAGAAATAAAACTACAAATGTTATTTTGTTGATAATTTATTTATCGTAATAACCATTTAATGAAATTTATTATTTAAAAATAACATCGTCCAAATGTGCGCTGCCTCGTTGTTAACATTCCTGCAATCGACTACGCAAATTTTGGAAAACTCGCTGACACATGCTGCGGGGGATCGCGGTTATTTCCTCGTGGATTTTTTGTTTTAATTGGGATATTGTCGTCGGTTTATTAAGGTACACTCGACTTTTCAGGTATACCCACAAGAAAAAATCGCATGGTTTAAGGTCCAGGCTTCTCGGAGGCCATGGGATATCACCCCTGCGAGAAATCAATTTGTTCAGAAACATTTCTTTAACTACCGGTAAACTCACATTTGACGTATGGCATGTTGCTCCATCTTGTTGCATCCAAGTCCTGCTGTTGTACCCTTGAAATTCATGCAACTACGGCGTCAAAAAGTCTTGCAACATCTTGACGTATTCCGCTGAATTCACAATTACATTATTTCCTTGATTATTTTCAAAGAAATACGGACCAATGCCCTTTGATGATATGGCACCCCATGCTGTCGTTTTATCGTGGCCGCCCTGTTTGTTTAATATTCATTTTCGATCCCGTTTGCTCGAACTTCTCGACTCAAGCTAGGATCAAATTAACACTTTGACACTCACTTACACGGCATAATCCGTAATCAATTCTAAACAGGAGTCGTACAGTAACGTAGGAATCATTGTTTTTGTAAATTTGTTTTACACAAAAAGCACGCTGTTGTCCCGTGAAGCGTTCCATCGTAACTAAAATTGCATGAAGTGGCGCACAGTTTCCAGCCACCTGCGCGCCCCTCCCTCGAACGTTTCCCAAAAAAATCTAGTGTTTCTATTTGCAAAAATTTTTGGCCCACCCTTTATTATGTTTTTAAAAAGTTTGTACTGTGAAATGGAACAATATAAAAGTAAGATACTACTGGACATTGGTCGGTTGGTAAGCCGAGTAATAATAAATAATTAATAATAATAATAAATAAATAATAATAATAAATAAATAATATTGAGCTAGGTATGCCGTGTTTGGGCTCGTTTTGTTAGTTACTTTGAGATCTTACCTCCGGACTCCATGGAGTGACCTGAAGGTATACTTTGAAGACTTTTACTGGAACTAATAAACGAGTTGGTTTAGGCGCAAAATGCCAAATTCTCAAAATGGCAACAGAGTCGCAAAAGGACAAATTCTCAAAATGGACAATTCTCAAAAAGCCAAATTCTCACATTGGCAAATTCTCAAAATGGCAAATTCTCAAAATGGACAATTCTCAAAAAGCCTAATTCTCAGAATGGCAAATTCTCAAAATGGCAAGTTCTCAAAATGGCAAATTTTCTACAATTGGCAGTATTCCTATAAAAATAGATTTCTTGGTTATTACGGTCTAACTAGATAGAACAAAATAAATTGCAATGGCGGGTAGAACAAGTGCCTTTCGGTTTCGTTATGGGTCTTGTTACACCCTTTAGTTAGATTGTCTTTTTATTACTCACTAATAAATTGTTATTTTGAGGAATATTATAAAAGTGAGGGTAGGTATAATAATTATAATCGGTAGTGAAAAAAAAGTTGTTAAAAAACTCAAAAAACCCGACTGAAAAGCAAAAAACAACAAAACTTGGAAGCAGGCGGGGTTCATTGGAATATTAAATTATGAAAAGAAAAAATGAAAATAGAATGGACCCCCTGCCTTGCTTGCTTTTTAGTCGGGTTTTTTGAGTTTTTTAACAACTTTTTTTTATTTCCAACAGTTCTTTTATGTTTGTTATATCGTTGGTCGCGTAAAATTTTTCGCAGATGATTAAGTTTTTGTGTTTGTTTAATATGATTTGTGACTTTGAATTTCTTTTAAACATATAAGTGTCATACATTTTTGTAATCTCCTTTTAAAACCCTTCATTTTGATACCCTACTCGATAGAACGGGAAAACATATTTTTTTTTAACTCCACTATGTGGCCCCCAAAATATGCATTTTTAAATAACACTCACGCTACCAAGAAACATCTAACGACGTATATTTTATTCAAATCCGTTTAGGAGTTATGAGGGAACAAAGAGACAGACATACATACTGTAGCATGTCTAATGCTAAATCATCAGATGATGTCGGTCTTTTTGTTGGCTGTGTTATTACAACCTCGCGCATTTTGAAACTTCGACGGTAAAACGTCATTTTTCTTTTTCACTTAACATATTTTAAATTTGGGCAAAGATCCTATGAAGACATTTTAATTATTTTTTTTGTTTTATAACCTGGATTAACACATAGGATACTTCTTATCCCGGTAGTACGATCCCCGGGGACAATAGGGGATCGGACAAAAAAATACTAATTAGTCCGTCAGATAGATTTCCAAAAAATATTGGACACGTATTTTTTCTTTTTTCACGTAAACTTAAAATGAAGACGATACAGTGCTTCGAAAACTCGTGTGACGTCATATGATAGTACATTTTGACGACACAAGTGACGTTTCAAGCCCCACTCCAAGATCTTTGACGCGTTTTATCTTCGTCATTTTTTATTGATTTGATAAAACAAAAAACACGTATTCAATATTTTTCGATAATCTAACTTACGGACTAAACAGAATCATATTATTTTGACCCAGTCCGATCCCCTATTATCGAACTCCACGCTGGCGAAGCCGCGGGCACAAGCTAGTGATAATAATTATAATAATAATATAATGTATCTTTTATTTAGAAGAATATTCCCAATAGTAGAAAATTTGCCGAAAACCGAAAGGCACTTGTTCAACCCGCCATTGCATTTTCTGTTGTTCTATCTAGTTAGACCGTAATAACCAAGAAATCTATTTTTATAGGAATACTGCCAATTGTAGAAAATTTGCCATTTGGAGAATTTGCCATTTTGAGAATTTGCCATTTTGAGAATTTGCCTTTTTGAGAATTTGCCATTCTGAGAATTGTCCATTTTGAGAATTTGCCATTCTGAGAATTTGGCTTTTTGAGAATTGTCCATTTTGAGAATTTGTCCTTTTGCGACTCTGTTGCCATTTTGAGAATTTGGCATTTTGCGCCTAAACCAACGAGTTGAGCTAGGTATGCCGTGTTTGGGCTCGTTTTGTTAGTTACTTTGAGATCTTACCTCCGGACTCAATGGAGTGACCTGAAGGTATACTTTGGAGACTTTTACTGGAACCAATAAACAAGTTGAGCTAGGTATGCCGTGTTTGGGCTCGTTTTGTTAGTTACTTTGAGATCTTACCTCCGGACTCAATGGAGTGACCTGAAGGTATACTTTGGAGATTTTTACTGGAACTAATAAACGAGTTGAGCTAGGTATGCCGTGTTTGGGCTCGTTTTGTTAGTTACTTTGAGATCTTACCTCCGGACTCAATGGAGTGACCTGAAGGTATACTTTGGAGACTTTTACTGGAACTAATAAACGAGTTGAGCTAGGTATGCCTTGTTTGGGCTCGTTTTGTTAGTTACTTTGAGATCTTACCTCCAGACTCCATGGAGTGACCTGAAGGTATACTTTGGAGATTTTTAACTGGAACTAATAAACGAGTTGAGCTAGGTATGCCGTGTTTGGGCTCGTTTTGTTAGTTACTTTGAGATCTTACCTCCGGACTCAATGGAGTGACCTGAAGGTATACTTTGGAGACTTTTACTGGAACTAATAAACGAGTTGAGCTAGGTATGCCTTGTTTGGGCTCGTTTTGTTAGTTACTTTGAGATCTTACCTCCGGACTCCATGGAGTGACCTGAAGGTATACTTTGGAGATTTTTACTGGAACTAATAAACAAGTTGAGCTAGGTATGCCGTGTTTGGGCTCGTTTTGTTAGTTACTTTGAGATCTTACCTCCGGACTCAATGGAGTGACCTGAAGGTATACTTTGGAGACTTTTACTGGAACTAATAAACGAGTTGAGCTAGGTATGCCGTGTTTGGGCTCGTTTTGTTAGTTACTTTGAGATCTTACCTCCGGACTCAATGGAGTGACCTGAAGGTATACTTTGGAGACTTTTACTGGAACTAATAAACGAGTTGAGCTAGGTATGCCTTGTTTGGGCTCGTTTTGTTAGTTACTTTGAGATCTTACCTCCGGACTCCATGGAGTGACCTGAAGGTATACTTTGAAGACTTTTACTGGAACTAATAAACGAGTTGAGCTAGGTATGCCGTGTTTGGGCTCGTTTTGTTAGTTACTTTGAGATCTTACCTCCGGACTCCATGGAGTGACCTGAAGGTATACTTTGGAGACTTTTACTGGAACTAATAAACGAGTTGAGCTAGGTATGCCGTGTTTGGGCTCGTTTTGTTAGTTACTTTGAGATCTTACCTCCGGACTCCATGGAGTGACCTGAAGGTATACTTTGAAGACTTTTACTGGAACTAATAAACGAGTTGAGCTAGGTATGCCGTGTTTGGGCTCGTTTTGTTTTAGTTACTTTGAGATCTTACCTCCGGACTCCATGGAGTGACCTGAAGGTATACTTTAGGACAGATGCGGGAATAGACACTTGCGCGACTGAACTTTTACGCGACTTAATGGCCACTGAGCTTTACTCTGTAAAGTAAGCATAACATCACGCTTGTTATTACTTGAAGGTGGATTTTTTTACGAACGACACCCATGACGGAAAAACATTTTCCTGGCGCCATCTTGGATTTTTATTTTGACCTCATTTTCGTAATCAGCGACCCCAAGAACCATGAAAACGACACCCATGACGGAAAAACCAAAAAATCCACCTTCAAGTAATAACAAGCGTGATGTTATGCTTACTTTACAGAGTAAAGCTCAGTGGCCATTAAGTCGCGTAAAAGTTCAGTCGCGCAAGTGTCTATTCCCGCATCTGTCCTAAAGTATACCTTCAGGTCACTCCATGGAGTCCGGAGGTAAGATCTCAAAGTAACTAAAACAAAACGAGCCCAAACACGGCATACCTAGCTCAACTCGTTTATTAGTTCCAGTAAAAGTCTTCAAAGTATACCTTCAGGTCACTCCATGGAGTCCGGAGGTAAGATCTCAAAGTAACTAACAAAACGAGCCCAAACACGGCATACCTAGCTCAACTCGTTTATTAGTTCCAGTAAAAGTCTCCAAAGTATACCTTCAGGTCACTCCATTGAGTCCGGAGGTAAGATCTCAAAGTAACTAACTAAACGAGCCCAAACACGGCATACCTAGCTCAACTCGTTTATTAGTTCCAGTAAAAGTCTCCAAAGTATACCTTCAGGTCACTCCATGGAGTCCGGAGGTAAGATCTCAGAGTAACTAACAAAACGAGCCTCTACACGGCATACCTAGCTCAACTGGTTTATTAGTTCCAGTAAAAGTCTTCAAAGTATACCTTCAGGTCACTCCATGGAGTCCGGAGGTAAGATCTCAAAGTAACTAACAAAACGAGCCCAAACACGGCATACCTAGCTCAACTCGTTTATTAGTTCCAGTAAAAGTCTTCAAAGTATACCTTCAGGTCACTCCATGGAGTCCGGAGGTAAGATCTCAAAGTAACTAACAAAACGAGCCCAAACACGGCATACCTAGCTCAACTCGTTTATTAGTTCCAGTAAAAGTCTCCAAAGTATACCTTCAGGTCACTCCATTGAGTCCGGAGGTAAGATCTCAAAGTAACTAACAAAACGAGCCCAAACACGGCATACCTAACTCAACTTGTTTATTAGTTCCAGTAAAAGTCTTCAAAGTATACCTTCAGGTCACTCCATGGAGTCCGGAGGTAAGATCTCAAAGTAACTAACAAAACGAGCCCAAACACGGCATACCTAGCTCAACTCGTTTATAAGTTCCAGTAAAAGTCTCCAAAGTATACCTTCAGGTCACTCCATTGAGTCCGGAGGTAAGATCTCAAAGTAACTAACAAAACGAGCCCAAACACGGCATACCTAGCTCAACTCGTTTATTAGTTCCAGTAAAAGTCTCCAAAGTATACCTTCAGGTCACTCCATGGAGTCCGGAGGTAAGATCTCAAAGTAACTAAAACAAAACGAGCCCAAACACGGCATACCTAGCTCAACTCGTTTATTAGTTCCAGTAAAAGTCTTCAAAGTATACCTTCAGGTCACTCCATGGAGTCCGGAGGTAAGATCTCAAAGTAACTAACAAAACGAGCCCAAACACGGCATACCTAGCTCAACTCGTTTATTAGTTCCAGTAAAAGTCTCCAAAGTATACCTTCAGGTCACTCCATGGAGTCCGGAGGTAAGATCTCAAAGTAACTAACAAAACGAGCCCAAACACGGCATACCTAGCTCAACTCGTTTATTAGTTCCAGTAAAAGTCTTCAAAGTATACCTTCAGGTCACTCCATGGAGTCCGGAGGTAAGATCTCAAAGTAACTAACAAAACGAGCCCAAACACGGCATACCTAGCTCAACTCGTTTATTAGTTCCAGTAAAAGTCTCCAAAGTATACCTTCAGGTCACTCCATTGAGTCCGGAGGTAAGATCTCAAAGTAACTAACAAAACGAGCCCAAACACGGCATACCTAGCTCAACTCGTTTATAAGTTCCAGTAAAAGTCTCCAAAGTATACCTTCAGGTCACTCCATTGAGTCCGGAGGTAAGATCTCAAAGTAACTAACAAAACGAGCCCAAACACGGCATACCTAGCTCAACTCGTTTATTAGTTCCAGTAAAAGTCTCCAAAGTATACCTTCAGGTCACTCCATTGAGTCCGGAGGTAAGATCTCAAAGTAACTAACAAAACGAGCCCAAACACGGCATACCTAACTCAACTCGTTTATTAGTTCCAGTAAAAGTCTTCAAAGTATACCTTCAGGTCACTCCATGGAGTCCGGAGGTAAGATCTCAAAGTAACTAACAAAACGAGCCCAAACACGGCATACCTAGCTCAACTCGTTTATAAGTTCCAGTAAAAGTCTCCAAAGTATACCTTCAGGTCACTCCATTGAGTCCGGAGGTAAGATCTCAAAGTAACTAACAAAACGAGCCCAAACACGGCATACCTAGCTCAACTCGTTTATTAGTTCCAGTAAAAGTCTCCAAAGTATACCTTCAGGTCACTCCAATGAGTCCGGAGGAAAGATCTCAAGTAACTAACAAAACGAGCCCAAACACGGCATACCTAGCTCAACTCGTTTATAAGTTCCAGTAAAAGTCTCCAAAGTATACCTTCAGGTCACTCCATTGAGTCCGGAGGTAAGATCTCAAAGTAACTAACAAAACGAGCCCAAACACGGCATACCTAGCTCAACTCGTTTATTAGTTCCAGTAAAAGTCTTCAAAGTATACCTTCAGGTCACTCCATGGAGTCCGGAGGTAAGATCTCAAAGTAACTAACTAAACGAGCCCAAACACGGCATACCTAGCTCAACTCGTTTATTAGTTCCAGTATATCATGAGGTCACTCCATCAAGTTCGAAACGAAATTCGAATTATTATAATCCCTTTCTACCCGACTGTGGCGAATCCCAAAGGGAGCGTTATGTGATTTTACTTCTAAAAAAAAACGATGACTAAAATCTTGGTTGTCCGTAGTGCCTACAAAATACGTAAAGTATCATGTTTGGTCAGTCAAATATTTTGTGTACGTACAGCGATCTTTTTCAACACGAATTTCTGGTAAAATCCGACATAGGTCCACTCACGACGGCGGCCGAGCGCAGACTAAATTTTGCATTTCAATTATCCCGAGAGCAAAATGTATGAAGAAATTGACAAGTGTTTTTATTGTAGGTAATAATTTGAAAAATACAATGTTTTAAATACAAAAAAAATATCGGAACATCTAAAGGACTATATGTACCGCAATTCATTATAATTTTGGAGTTATAATATGCTGTAAATCTACCTAAAATGGTACCTATTCGTACCCTACTTTTTTACATTTTCTGCGATTATTGTGATGGGAAAAATATATTTGTGCGAAATTTTTGTATGAAGTCATACAATTCTTTTGATGGCAATCTGGAGATGAATAAATTATCTTTAAATTAAGACCACGATATCTTCACATTTGTGATTGCTTATACGTTAAAATGGTACCTAAAAACCACTTACATTTGTAGAAAATGAGAACGCGTCCTTAATAGGACTACTTTTTTCTATGTTCACCGACATCTCAGTCAATTGTTGAGCAATTTTCAAAATTCTTTATGTTTTCAAAACTGTATGCTCCCAAGGTGGTTCCACTATCACCAAGTCAGGATCTGTTGATGGAATCCCAAAGAAATCGAGGGCAACCTTCAAATGTTATAGGCACGTATTGCTTGTTTCGTGCTTTTTCTAAAGCTAATCAAGTATTCGCATCTAGCAGTTATCACTTCATGTTGATGAGCTGATGATGGAAGGTATAACTCCTTAACGGTTAGGAGTTGGAGGATAATTCTTTAATAAAATATTATGGGGACGTTTATTATGGTTGCAGTCAAGTTATCTAGGTGAGCTGATTATGGAAGATACTGCTACTACCTCATACAGTGGTTAAGAGAACATAAAATTACGAAATAAACTTTTGCCTTTGTTGTGTGCGTGTGAAAGCATGATTATAGGTCGAGAACTTATCGATATATAAGTTACTTCCAAAAAAGAAAGTGTTTTTTTTTTTACCTCCTTGAATTTATCGCAAATGCAAAACGGCAGATAGTATCACTTATCCCGTTGCCTGTATGTAATCAAATCTTGCAAGTTTTTGTTGAGCCATTTAAAGTTTTTTTTTTTATTATTATAAATGGGCCTGCTCTTGACTTCAATCTTGCCCTGAGGGCAGAGATGATGTCGACGATGGAACGAGCTTACCCAGTAGAAGCCTGTTTACTCGCGACTTAAACAGATTAGCGTTATATGAACGCAGGCAGGGAATTCCACTCCTTGGCTGTGCGCATAATAAAGGACCCAGCAAAGCGCTTCGTTCGAATGTGTGGAATGTCGACTAGGTATTGGTGATACCCTGCAGTACATCTAGTCTCCCGATGGAAGAAGGGAGATGGTGGGATCAGCTCGTGGAGCTCTTGCGCACACTCTCCGAAGTACAGTCTGTAGAAGACGGTGACGGTGTGACGGTGGGCCAGGCTATGTAGCTTGATAACCAGCTGGTTATCAAGCTACATAGCCTGGCCCACCGTCACCAATTAGCCTCCTGGCTCTGCGCTCCACAGAGTCAAGTGTGGCATGCTGGTATTTGGCAGAGCCATCCCAAAGGTGACAACAATACTCCATACCAGACCGGACTTGAGCTTTATATAATACTGAAAGCTGTCCAGGCTTGAAGTACCGCTTAACCTTGTTTTGGGATGCCCAGCTTTTTCGCCGCAGTTTGAGCTGACTGTCAGTAACTTGTACAGACGCACTCCGGAAAGTAGGGGCCAGATTAAACGGACTCCTTTTGGCGGTGAACAGACATACTTGCGTTTTGGTGGCGTTGAAATCTACCAGATTCTCGTCACCCCACTCGGAGACAAGTCTTAAGGCTGAATTCGTTCGCTCTATCATGGCCTCTCTTAATGAACGTACTTCATCACCACTGGCTTTTACGCTGGATGTATAACTCTCCATGACAGTGGTGTCATCTGCGTACCCAACAATACCAGGAACAAGGAGGTCATTGATGTGCAGCAGGAAAAGTGTCGCGGAGAGAACAGACCCCTGAGGAACTCCGGCATCGATAGCCATAAGGTCAGAGGAGCAGTCATCAATGACCACTCAGATTGACCGTTCACTCAGGAAGTCAGATATCCAGCAGCAAAAGTCAGCGGGAATGCCGTATGCCGGAAGTTTGCTCAACAAACTTGCGTGCCAAACCCTGTCGAAAGCCTTCGAGATGTCCAGCGACACGGCAAGGGCCTCGCCGCGTTTATCGATGGCCTCGCCCCAGCAGTGCGTAGCTAACACCAGAAGATCCCCAGTTGACCGTCCCTGGCGAAAATTTCATTATTATTATTATTATATTAATTACAGGGGTCGGCACGACTACCCTTCTTGGGCACTGGTTGTACATTAGCTACCTTCCAGGAGTTCGGCACCGTTCTGGTTTTGAGAGAGAGGCGGTACAAGCGTGTCAACACAGGAGACAACTCAGGCGCACAGTTCCTTAAGACCCTTGCTGGTGTGCCGTCCGGACCGCTAGCCTTATTCACGTCTAGGCTCTGAAGTACTCTACGAACCTCTTTCAAGTGTATTGTGATCTCTGGCATCGAAGAAACACAGCGAGGAATCGTTGGTGGTGGCTGTTTAGACCCAGTATCTAGACGCGAATTGCTCGCAAACAGAGATGCAAATAAATTTGCCTGCTCGGTAGCGGAGTGAGCCAGCGACCCATCCGGTTTTTGCAGGGGACCCCCCCCTGTGAGGATTTTGGAAAGGAACAAAAAATAATAAATAAACTGAAGAAAAGACAGCACTGTTTATTCCAAAAGAAATATAAATAAAAGAAATCAAAAAATAAAAAACAATTTACATAAAACAATCATTGCTGTAACTGTACACAATTCAATATTATATTTATACATGATCGTTGAATCTGAGTTTATGCTGGCGATGAATTTCTGATATCTTGAAACCCTAGAAAACATTGAACCTGCTCCAGGGCGGTTCCCGCAGGCTACTCCAACTAGTATTCCTGTTTCGTTGTTTTCGTCATTAGGATCCCCTGTGTTCGCACATACTAGAGGCCCACCGGAATCTCCCTGAAAACACGAATACGATGAGTTTGGAGAATACTCATTAAGGCTCCTATTGGCTGAGATGGAGCTTGATCGACCATTTCTGGCTTCATGGCTTACTTACTACAAAGATTACTAGCAGATAATTATATTAAAGGGACAATTGACTAGCAATCTTCACACGCTGACACATTTTCAAAGTTGTTGTTTCGAAATAAGGCAACGATAGGATACCAAAAATATGCAATGTGACTACTATTCTATCTGTTTTATATATTTCTGCCTGTTCCCTTGTGTAACTGACGTTAAAGGGGTTTGAACTTTTTTGTATGGTAGCTGGTATATCGACCTACCGCCATTTTGTGTTTTTTTTTTATTCACGGCCCATGATGAAATGGTATGTATGGGGAGAAGACACCTAGACAAACCTTCAAATATCTCGATAACGTGACACTTTGGGGTACCTTGTTTCTGGTCATTTTTTGTTCGTTTGGGCCGCGATTTCAAAAAAAAAACAAAATGGCGGGCAGGTTGATATGCCACATCGGTTCTATCCCCTTTCCACGCTGGGGTGTTTTGTGATAGTTCTGTTAGTTCAATTGGTCGCACATCAATGTCCACGACTTGTTCGTCAACCGGCGAGTGTGAAACTCTATAAATTATGAATTCTAAACGAATGCAAGTAAAATAATGAAATAACATAACTGACCTTTCCGACGTCTGTGAAAGTGGCAGATGTACAAATAAAATGTCTCATTGGAATCCCGTGTATCGCAGTGCACGTACTTATTGGAAATATGACTAAATGCGCCAATAAAAGAACAGCACTTTGTTGCTACAAGAAAGGGTTATTGTAAATCTCTTTGTAGAAAGATTATCGTCTCGAAAATAGGTAATTTACCCAGCACAGCACATTACGGCACATTTGTTCACGAACATTTTGAGCAGAATAGAATGTTGGCGTACTGGCCAGCAGATCGGTTTCCATCGGCTAAAACATACCGTAACTTTTGTTCGTGCACAGTGCTATACATTTGTGAACGACCTGTTAGACGAGAGCCTGTGATCAAAATTCTAACTTCATTTTGTCAACAGTAAGTTCTTATATTCTGAGATTCCACATAAAATCAAGCACCCATCGCACATCTGTAGACCCAACGAAAATTTTTGGGTAAAAATCTCGTTTAAGTCACGATAAGACGCAATGAAACGCATTCAAAACATTGTACTGATTGGTAAATGCATGGATGGACTACGGTGCTCGCGGAGGTATTATCGTGTAATATTGGGAAGCTGTTTTGCTAAAATACTTTGTTCTATAACACTCTCTCAATGACACAAGTAAGTAAAATAAATTAAGAGAATTACTGATTAAAGATAAAAGTGGCCACTTTTGGCGGTAATAAGTAATTATTTTCTTAATTTATCTGGTCTAGAATCATGAAAAGTGATTTTAAAAATACTACAGGTAATTTACTAGCATGAGTGTTTTGGATTTTTTTCAAATTTGATGTGATTTTAGAGTAAAAGAAATAAGATGTTGGTAGCGCTAGTTTCGATGCTGCTAGCGCTTAAAGTTAACTGAGGACTTAGTTCCTGGTGTTCGGCATTATGTATCATTCACCACCCTTAAATTAAATAGTTCTTTTTTGTCTTACCCCTGGTCTTTCTCCTGTTCTGCCAAACCCCGAGGCCAAACATTTTCCAGTGTAATCTTTTCTTCGAGTTGCTATACGAATGGGTTTAATATATTTAGTATAAACGAATGCATATCCTGTAATCTGTAAAGAACACACAGGGTAGGTACAGAAAATTACATTCATATACCTACTACACAGTACACTCGAAGGACGAACGACACTGAACATTTATGAAATGCAAACGAAGACCACTCATAACATAACATAACATTATGCCTGTTATCCCCTAATGGTTAGACAGAGATGCCAATTGTGTTTAAGTTCCATGTAAATATAACAATTTGCCCGGCCCGGGAATCAACAACTAGATCAACGAGGTACTAGCTCAATAGGTTTGTATTGAGGTAATTAGGTACTTGATCGGTTGGCAACCAGTTTTACCAAGAGGTATCGTATGACCCAATGCCTAACTGGTTTCTGGAGGTCAGACTTGGCTTATCGAAAACACCGTTATTCAGCTGTATTCGGTCAGATTAGAAACCCGTCCCCAACAGTGAAAAGGCTACAAAGATGATACACGATGAAAAGTTAGTTAGAGCTGTAAGGACGCTATTAATCCAAATGCCGTACGAAAATATTATAAACACTTACAAGTACTGCTATATCCTGTAACGGGAATACATATTTTTTTGGGTACGTTACGCTTTCCAATTCCCTCCATTGTCCATTAGGGCCGTCTTCGCTATATGTACCTAAGTTATTTAGATTACCGGCGACTGCGTAAATGTTGAGAAGAGCGCTTTTGCTGACTTTTCTACATTCGAAAATAATTGTATTTTGCACTAACAGTATGTCTATCTCACAAGGGCGAGTTAATAAGTTTACGTGGTTTACTCGATTAATACTAAGAGCTCCCGTAGGTAAAGCACACTGATACGTCGTAACGTGCACCCTAAGAAACACTCACTTTATAGAATAACCTTACTTCAATACCTTTATGCAGAGCACTCTACAGAACATTGCGTGTTGAGCTCATACGCAACGGCACGTTTTTTTTTATTGAGATAAGCCGCCACACTATTCCCAAACCACCTGCTACTCCAAACCAACCAAAAGAAACAAACAACCTGTAACTCCTGTAAGCCAGAATCAATAGTGGCAACCACCAGAAAAGCACCGAGACAATGAAGCTCGACGGAGTCCCAGACAAACGATTTAATTCTCTTGGATCCCGCAACGAAATTAACTAGAAAAGCATAGCTGAGGAGTACGAAAAAAACATATTTTCCACTTCCCTCCATATCAAAGTCAAAGTCAAAAATATTTATTTCAAGTAGGCCAGTAACAGGCACTTTTGAATAGTCGAATTAAACTAACTGCGGCACTCAGAGATATCCAACGATTGCTCAAGCCGCCACCCAGCAAAGGCCTGACATAGTTTTGTATGACAAAACTGCCAAAAACCCTTACCAAGCGACGGCCCAAGCAACCACTGAAGCTGAATTTCGAAAAATCCTTACTTATTCCTTGTCTACATTTTATAGGGAACCTCTGTGCAAAATTTCAGCTTTCTAGGTCCAAGGGTTTGGGCTGGGTGTTGATGAGTCAGTCAATCAGTCAGTCAGGACTTCTCTTTTTATTTATATAGATATAGATAGATAGATGCACCAAACACCCAGTATATTTATTTAACACACAGCCTGGATGGAAAAAGAAAGGAAAAATATTCATAGTTCCACATTCCCACCCGGGACGAAACATTTTATTCCAGAAGATCCAGGTTCCAGATTTTTTTATTCGGAAGTTGTTTTGAAGTCCTTGTTCTTCAAAGCAGTGGGCAGCACTAATCAGTTTTCTCGGACTTATGATAGTTGCGCCGCAATAAGTTTGGTACAGTTTTTTCTGGCTATCTATTAAACCCTTTAGCGCTATCTGTAATATAAAAAGCAGGAAAAGTGAAGCAAAACAATAACTAATTGGTACTCGAGAGAAGGCAAAAGGAAAATAAGGCGAACAGTGTAGAAGATGGCAAGACGAGGTTAAACTTACAGACGGACCTAGCTTGAGAAGAGTAGCGAACCTTAATCAGTAGTGGTAACAGATAGAGGAGACCTTTGTCAATGGGTACATTGAAATAAGGGATATTCTATGGTAAATTTAAGTAGAGCTTAGTTAAAACAATTATTCTTAATAGAAATAACTAGTGAAGGTACATAAAAGGTTAATAAGTAAATCAACTGGCTGTACCTGATAAGGAACCTCCCCTAGTTTTCCTTCCCATCCGTTATATATACGAGCAATCCACTTTTGATATTCGGGATGTTTTACATAACTTATATTATTAACTATTTCTGATGGATGACCTTTGCCCAGGAGTGGAGGGATTACCTACAGAGATAAAAATATATTTTATTAGATAAATAAGCGTGATAATTTAAGAAGTCTGAATGATTTTTATGAATTCGGTAATAATGTGATACTTGCATGTGAAAGACATACTTCTGAATAATAAATTATACATAAGAAACACTTTGTAAACATTAAATTAATACAATAAATTTTAAATTTAGCGGAACAAGGTTATTCCGTGATCTAAGTTGGCATTACCATTCTTAAAACTGACATGTATACATACAATAAAAGTACTCTGTGCTGACTTGACAGTAGAAATTGGTAAAAAGTTTAATTCAGTTTCTAGCGGCTGCGAAGGTACCATAGTTTTAGTGTGTTTTGTCAACGTTTTTCCCATGAAATACTTAAAACTGAGCGTTTTTATCATTATAAAAATCTTAAATTAGTCAAATATTAATAGAAAAATATTCCATTTTGGTTCCACTCATTTGAGGCCAACTTTCTCCAATCTATGCCATACGACATTAGACTTCATAATACTTACAATCTACTTTGGATCTCTGGGTCGCTCCAGGCAACCAGCACCATGTTGTCTACAAACTGCATACGCCAGAGGAGCTTTTTTCTACTACTACTATTATTAATTATGAACAATTAGGGACTGTTTTAGACAATATTGTATGGCACACAAAAACTTCACTCTGGGTTGACATTTTCACTTGAGCTATGTAGCTATACGCTATGCGAGGATATAGGTAATTGAAGTGATTCTATTGGTTCTTAACAAATACGTAACTCGCAACGCATACTCGCACTTCTCTGTTGGAAACGCAGCCTAAATGTATGTGTATTGTTTCTTCTTAAAGCAACAAAAATACAGTTTCATTTCAGCCAAAAGACGTCCGCTACTGGACATAGGTCTCCCCTAAGTATCGCCACAGTGACCGGTCCCGTGCGTCTAGCATACAGCGGATCCCCGCAACTCAAAAAATGGGCCCTCGATCCAGATGCACATGCAACCTTCACCTTTTTGCAACCTTCAGGTCATCGATGAACAAAAATACAGTTTACAAAAAAATAATTTTAATACAACAAATATAAATAACAATCACAAATTTGTTGATGGGCACGTTGCAACCGGTGTCTGTTATCCATTTGCTAAACAAACCAACCCGCATGTGGAGATTCGGGAGCCCCACGTTGATACTCGTAGTCACGCCAACCACCACTCCTTGGTTTATATCCAACTCCGCTGGATCACCAGTCTCATAACACACTAAGCTACCGCCTTCAATTTCCTGTAAGCAAACGACAGAAAAATAAATACAACTAAAGCTACTATTAATATCAAGAGAATGCAAAGACTAAACCTAAGAACATGATAATTGACAGAAATAGTCGATGTTAGAATATCTGTCGGCTGGCAACGGCCACGCTTTTTGGAATTGCAGTACCGAAGAATATAAGTTTTCTAGGTAGTCTACATTTAAATTATACTAGATAATTATGAATCATTATAAATTCATATTAATTTAACTAATTAAACTATACTAACCTAGTAAAAGCGTGTTCAAAATGGTAAAGCAACATCAACTTAACTAAACAAAATAATACGGTTAGCACAAGATCATTCGCCTGTAATGTAATAAATAATTCAAGATTCGATTTGTATGATATATACAAATTATATAATTACAGGTTGCGCACTGCAATGCTTCGCTCTCTTCACTCGCTAGTGTATTGCTTTCGTTCTATTCACTTGCTCGAATCTGTATTATTAAATTACCAGCGAATACTCCCGGTGAGGGAACTCCCCAACAACTGACGTTCGTTAGTTTTGGCAGTCGCCCCTCTAAACAAAAATGATACATACAGAAAAAGCATATTTCTGTAGTATGTCGTATTCATTGCAAAGGAATAGTCTACAACTTCGACACAATATCCTCTCACACTCTTTCCTTTTCAGCATTTCAACTTCTTCAGTGTATACGTACTTTACTTTCCCCCAGCTCTGAAATATGTTTCTATTTTTATAATCAGCCTGCACAATTCAAGCTTGTATTTATAAAGGGTTATCTAAAACTAGCAACTCGCCCCGGCACATAAACCTTCTTCTTCTATACATGTGAAATCTATCACAATGCATATCACACGTGTTCAAATTTTTGGTTAGAGGGCATGCAGTTCATGAGAGCAGTGATGATGAAATAAAGTAGGTTTACAGACTACCTATATATAGCGCCTGTTTGGTATAAACACACGACCCACAACATCTAAGTCAGGCAGCTGCCGCTGGACCACCATTACTCCCGGACTCCACAGAATTTAGAGCAATATCAAAAATAATAAAATTATTTCAGCTTATAAAATTTTTGAAATAAGATCTCACAGCAACACCGAAGGCCCGGAACATAAAGGGCTAAGATGGAACATGAGCGGTTTTAAGTCATGTGTCTCCCAGTCTCCGCCCAGAGCGGGAAGAGTCATTTGATGATTTCCAACCCACCAAAAAAAGGTCTCACCCTTGTAGCTTTTACAGCAGTAGCCGTGCAAACTCCATCAAAGTCAAAGTCGCGACTGGCGTAAGGTATTTTGTTGACGTAACTGTTGAAAATCCAGGGCTTACTCATTCTCTGAAACCATTTTAATTATTTAATTATCAATGACCTCTGTGCGTAGTTTAATCTCTCTCAATGATTAAAACTTGGTTTTTTTGTGCCAAGCATGGAACACATCGTGAAAGCTTCAACCTGTACCATACTCTATAATATATAGTGTTAGCGTCCATGTTTCCGCAAACATTGCATTGTTACTATGCATCATCATGTCTGCGTCTTAGGTCTATTACTGGACGCAGGCCTCTTCATAGATCTACACGACGACGAGCAATCTTAAACTCATCGCATCCAACACCTTCTTTCGTAAATTTGTATTATTCTACTACAAATAGTTTTGCAGAACTGAATGAGAGGTCCCGAATACAATACATTCTCACCGCAATAGCAAGGTTGAAAGCGGGAAATCTATAGAATTTCTGCGAATACACATGGTCCATTGATCGCCATTGTTCACGTCTCGAATCGTTGTGCATTTCGCTCACAACTGTCATGAGGATGCCGGCCACGAAGTGACACTCAGTAAATGGGAATTTAGCCCTGAAATGTAAATATTTACATCAGTGGTTTAAAATTTCCGCCACAAGAGACGGTGGTGCTCAATATTAAATGATGCTCACACTCAGAGCGGTCAAGTCCTAATTCTGAAACGTTAATTAAGAGTCTATTAATCAGTTTCTCCTAGGCAAACTTGCCCAACCGTGCCCCGTAGGCCGCATTAGTAGGCATAATTTAGTATAAAAAACGTCCTGATAAAATTAAAAGCCAAACTTTAAATTTTATATTAAACCTTTCATTTTCAGGTTTTTTTAACTATATGTACCTATGTATTTCTATTGCTCAAAAAATCACTAGCCTCCCCGGGCCCAAAAGGCCCCAAGCGACTAACTATAAAATATGACTAATCATGACCCTAGACATTTTTTGACTATTTTGTGCTCAGATCAAATAACAGTCAGATAGAGCGCGTAGAACACGAGAGTGAAGATACCACAGCAAATACAAATTCAAATGCGAATACAATCTCGCGTCAGTACTAAGATACGTGTCGTACTGCTTAGACGTCACAAATGACTTATTATTTTATGTCAAATCATGCCGTCTTGTGTCTTTAAACATTGTAAAAGTTATTTCCAAAAACAAAGAAAAGAAGATGGAATACTTTCCACGGGTTAATACTATTGTTTATTTTATTGTTTTGTTATTTATTTTCCCTATAATATTTTCAACTCAAAAATATTGGCAGTTATTGGTCTGTGTTGCCAGTTTACATCGAAATAAGTCTCCTTGAATTAGGGGAATTTGCATTGTGAGTAAAACCTACACGTAAATAATTATGTTACAGGATACATTTCCAGAAAACGTTATAAAATATTGTTCTTGTCTGATATTAATTAATAAAATCAATTTAATGTTAGTAATTACAAAATAAAACTAAAATCATTTAATTCAAGTATCACTGACTCATAATAGAAATAATAATACATTCATACAGTTACATTACATACACAACATTCAATTCTACTCAATAATAATTTTATTTAGCACGGCGGGAACAAGCTAACTTAAACCTTATTATGCATTTAACTTTTATTCCACCTTTATTTATTTAATAATTATTTTTCTGTTCAATTAATACTACTTAAGCACCTTTATGCAAAAGTGCATTAATTCAAACTTTAAACATTAGTACAATCATTGAAAAAATTGTGGGAGTTTTTATCAATACCTAGCAACTTTACACTCGCACAGATGCACATGTCCCTACAATGCTGCCACGCACACATAAATATTAGGTAACTTCACATTGTTTTTTGCGCATGTTCTATCTGTCTGTTATTTGATCTGAGATTTTGTGATTGACTTTTACTTCTGACTAAACTTTGAAAAAGATTGTCCATAAGGCCAGCCCCTAACCGCTTTCAAGCAGCTGAAGAATAAGATGCGGTCAGACAAATGCTCTCACAATATGTACAATCTAACTAATATTATACTAATGATTTCAAACAGTTTCAGCTTACCTTTTTCTATGAGTGAGGAAGCAGTTGGCAGAAGTAAGCACCTTTGACTTTGCGATGATGCTTCCAGCACAAAAGGCATGATAATTGTTATCCTCTAACTTTCTAAAGACAAATACCTTGACAAAAAGAAAATATTAACAAGTCATCACCTGCAGGAAAATCCAGCAGTTTTGATCAGACCTGATGAAACTAAATAGTACAGGAAGCGACTGTCTATGAGACCAGACAATTCAGATACCTATTACTAGATACCCCTTGGTTAGATTAGTTGCCAATTTATCGGACTTACCGGAAAAGTGCAGTCGCTCTTGGACTCGCGCCCGCGAGGATTGTCTGGTAGCTGTTCCCGGCTGCATGAAGAATAACTCAAGGGACACCCTCATAAATTTCAAGAGTGAATGATCCAAATTCACCCCTAGTATCAAATACATAAACTAATTCTAACATTACCCAACTGACCCCGGATTTCAGGAAAAAATTCAAAGTTCTGAGATAGAATAGAATATTCATTTATTTGCTCAGAATGTAGGAATGAAATATGGTGAATGTGTGGGTGTGTAACTGTGTATTTGTAGGTAAGGTGGTGGTGGAATTATGATGGAGATGATCAGGGTAGTGGCATGGTGGAGTAGATGCAGAATTTTATTCTTATAGAAAAACATATTATTCTCACATTATGTGGCCATTCGCCATGTTTTACTTCGTCGCCATTACCTTGTGTGCGCAATCTAGTTTCTCGCCCTTGCAAGAGCTGTTGAGGTAAAAATAAATTATTAAGTCGCTTTTCATGACTGTTTGTGCCCCCGTGTCATTTTTTTTAAATTTAAACGTAACTGATTTTGATGCAGCACAAAATTCTTGTCACTCGGCACATACATCTCAACATTCTCATCTTCGCTTCATGCCATGACATGACACGCAAAACGATACACCAGACTTCGTTAAATGGGACCTCGACATAATGGCAGCAGGTCGTGAATTGAACTGTGTCGTTAATTATTTCCACCTCTTGCAGTAGTCTTGCCCTCTGGACCCCAAAACATGCAGTCATAGTGACCTCTCCACTGCTACCGACCGCTGAGAGTTTGTTTTGGACCAACCAAATTTAAAATAACTAAATTGTGGTGCGACACCAAGAAAAAGCAGTGACACCGCAATAAAACTTACCTTTACTCGAGTACCAGTTACATTTTCAGAACTAATAACTACGTAAGCACATAGTGTCGCAATAATGCTGAAAATCACGTTTGAAGATTTTTAGAGATAGTTCGCATCAAAATAAATTTGGATTTCATGGATTCATATGAAACGCAATAAAGAACAATATTAACAAAAATAAACCTCGACAATAATCATGATGTCACATGTCACGCTTTTTCCCAAAGAGTAAAACACTTGTAACATGAAAGTACTCTGTGACTTACACCAAAAAGAAAAGAGGGCTGTCTCGAAGAATAATTTGATTGCTCACATTGAATAGTAGTGACATCTATTAGCCTGTACCTACAATAATTCGTACTGCAAGGATACCAATATATAATAATACTAGCTGATGCCCGCGGCTTCACCCGCGTGGATGTCGTTCAAATTATATACTAAAACCTTCCTCTTGAATCACTCTATATATTAAAAAAAACAGCATCAAAATCCGTTGCGTAGTTTTAAAGATTTAAGCATACAGACAAACAAACAAACAGACACGACTTTGTTTTATACTATGTAAGGATAAGGACTAGCGGACGTCCCGCGGTTTCACCCGCGTAGATCCCGTTCCCGTGGGAATACAGGGATAAAAAGAAGCCTATGACACTCAGCAATAATGTGGCTTTCTATTGGTGAAAGAATTTTTAAAATCGGTTTAGTAACTAGATCCCGAGATTACCTCTTACAATTTAACAAACACACAAACTTTACTTCTTTATAATATTAGTATAGATAGATTTATAATTATGAAGTTCATTTATTCATTTACATAATACTGCTCCAAAAAAATGTGTGTGAACGCATCCTTGTTGCGGTGATAGGAGCTGTCTAAACACCCTCGTCATAATTCTTTAATTTTACTGTATATTCCTGTTTGTTTTTACTGTGCTGCCATCTAGTGATTTAACCTGCTTTCCGAAGCACGGAGGAAACTCGGTAAGAAATAAGTGGTCACCCATCCACAGACCAACCTAGGCAAGCACGGCTTAACCTAAAGATTGACCTGAGTGGCAGTTATTAATAAGCCACGAGCTCTCTTTGACTTTATTTGAGGGCGGCGCAGCATGTTTGTATTCTTCCAAACTTCTCCATTATTCGTTATCTCAGTAGTGCCCTCCTTCCTAGCCATCCTTCACACAGTCCACCCATCGTTTCTTTGGCCTTCCTACATGTATGTACCTACACCTATATCTATACTAATATTATAAAGCTGAAGAGTTTGTTTGTTTGATTGTTTGTTTGTTTGTTTGTTTGAACGCGGTAAACTCAGGAACTGCTGGTTGGAATTAAAAAAATCTTTTTGTGTTGGATAGTCCATTTATCGAGGAAGGCTTTAGGCTATATAACATCACGCTTCGGCTAATAGGAGCGGAGCACAAATGAAAAATGTTACAAAAACGGGAAAAGGTATTTCCTTTTTGAGAGCTTCCGCTGCGTGCGCTGCGAAAACGGTTCAAGTTACGCAAATATCATGTATAAAGGAATTGTTCCTCTTTAAAAGTTCTAAAAAAAAGTCCGCGAGAGCATATATCTATCTTTTAAGAGTGACTCACTGTAACCTTTTTTTACTGTTAAACTGTTAGGTTAAAAAGAATTATTTTTACGAAGCTTATTTAACCCGTATGGTATTAATCTATATCTATAAAAATGTGTTTGTTAGAACGGAAATTTAATATAGAATATATGTGCCCTTTACTCTATACAGTTTAAACAAATATCTTAGAAGATATCGCAATGTAAAAATATCCGCGCGGCAAAATAATACGCGCGTCGCAATGTAGGTACGGGGGATTCTGGCTGGCCTCCGGGAAATTCAAATTCAAAATATTTATTGCATCATAATGTTTGCAAGTACAGAATGTTACAGTATATATTTTAACAGTAACAGATACCTATAGTAATTTACACTTTAATATAATCAAAGCTAATCTAAACCATCTAAACTATTTTATTAAAGAGGAAAGATAAGATTCTTTGTTTGTTACGATTTAGCTTAATTAATGTCGGATAGTCGATAGGTATATCGAGAAAGGTTATAGCTATATTTATGTGACGCAGACGAAGTTGCGTGGGTCAGCTAGTATTATATAAAATCTCCGTGTCACTGTATTATTTGCCATACTCCTCGGAAACGGCTTGACCGATTTTTTTTCGTAAAGTACTTTACACCTTGAGGCCTATGTCCAGCAGTGGACGTCTTTTGGCTGAAATGAACTTTACGCCTTCCTAACCCCATCAGAAGGTAGGGTAGGTAGTAATAGGTGTAATGCAACGCATGCAGGCCACGCATGCTAGTCTATCTATCTATATATAAATAAAAAGAGAAGTCCTGACTGACTGACTGACTAACTGACTGACTAACTGACTGACTAACTGACTGACTAACTGACTGACTAACTGACTGACTAACTGACTGACTAACTGACTGACTAACTGACTGACTAACTGACTGACTAACTGACTGACTAACTGACTGACTAACTGACTGACTAACTGACTGACTAACTGACTGACTAACTGACTGACTAACTGACTGACTAACTGACTGACTAACTGACTGACTAACTGACTGACTAACTGACTGACTAACTGACTGACTAACTGACTGACTAACTGACTGACTAACTGACTGACTAACTGACTGACTAACTGACTGACTAACTGACTGACTAACTGACTGACTAACTGACTGACTAACTGACTGACTAACTGACTGACTGACTAACTGACTGACTAACTCATCAACGCCCAGCCCAAACCCTTGGACCTAGAAAGCTGAAATTTTGCACAGAGGTTCCCTTTATAATGTAGACCAGGAAAAAGGAAGGATTTTTCGAAATTCAACCCCTAAGGGCTCGTACACATAGCGATCCGTTTTACAGGTCCGTTATTTGATGGCGTATGGAGTTGCATGAGCGAGTTCACACACAAAACAGTATTCCGGATTCAGTAATCATGTCGCTCCGGTCCAATTCTGATCCGTTAAAACGGATCCAGTAAAAACGGACCTATATGTGTACGCGCCCTAAGGGAGTTAAATAGGGGATGAAAGTTTGTTTGGAAAATCGTCATTTTCACGCGGGCGAAGCCGCTGGCAAAAGCTAGTAATAAATATAAACTTATCTCGATGAACTGAGATCTACTTGTCGGATTGACAGGGTTAATTCCGATACACTCTTCCAACATGTGTACCTACAATGTACAGGTAAGACCAGCCGTATGCGGTGGCCCAGTGGTGGTGGCCTAAGATGTTACATTATAGCACTAATCAAAAGCGCCGCATCACACATGTGCAAGAGTAAATATTATTGTAAGCATAAACAAACTCTATGCTTCCGACATGTAGCATGTTTTTCATGTATTTACCAGTGGTCACAGACATACATATTTAAAAAAAATCGTCTATTGGTAATAGACGAATCTGCATTACCAAAATGCAAATTCGTACCATGATCAGTTATAATTGGATAATTAGGTCACCCAGTCAATTATACACAAGTACGTCTCTAATCTTTGAGGTAACGAGGTCAAACTATTAAGTCTAGTGAATAAGCTAAAACCCATTATTACTTACTTGATTTATTAATATTAACACTATAAGTAACAGGTTATTTAAACAGTACGTTCGCCCTTTTGGATGATTGTTTTATTGTGGATGCGTTTGCATAAACAAGTTTCCTAACGGAGAACATAAATAATATAACATTACATCACAAATAATTATTATCCCCTTGGCGGTAGGTATACCTATAGTAAATCTAGAATAAGGAGAGCCTATTTCCATATTAAACATTTACAGGTAAAAATCTTATTTGTATAGGATAAAGAAGAAGGAAAAACAAAGTTTTTCCTTCTTCTTAGTCTTTTCAGACATTCTTGTCTCTGTCTTCTAAGCCCCACAGATCTGTGCCATCACCAGTACGGTCCGCCCGGCTTTTGCTAATATCCGGAGACACTGTCTTCAGATCATACGCCCATCCGATCCAAGCGAAAAAATCAATGAAATGGGTCGTCAAATTATAGTTGTTGTTCCCCAATTCCGCTGCACGATAATCCCACGGAAATACATGGTGGTAGTTATGGAAACCTTCGCCACACGTTGCTATCGAAACTGCTATGTTTTGGACTGGCCGGATTTTCTTGTCTTAAGGTTTGTTAACCCAGATATGAGCAGCACTGTTGACTAAGAAAGTAAAGTTGAGGATCAGTACGTAACGAAGAATGTTGATGTGCCAGGCAGTGGTCCATGTTTCTCCCCAGTAGTAGACAGGGATGAGAGTCGGTAATCCGAAGCAGATTGCCCCTATAAAGGGTATGGCGTACCTGGCAAAAGAAAATAATGTATTAAATAAGTGTAGCATTTGATGACAGTCTTTGGAAGACTTCATAAACATTACATTCTCGAAACTATCGATTCATTCAAGCTATTCAAAACTGTAAAAAAATCTAATCAACCTTGAACCTAATGCTTTATCGTTAAAGTTGAAAATCTATTAAAGAAATTTGACAGATTTGTAGTGGTGAACGCGCACCTGGCCGCGCCGCCGCATTCGCCGCACGTGCCGCAATCATCCATTTCCATCGAAAATGCGGATGGTTCGGCGCGGATAGGTGCGCGATGCCGTATACTAACTATTTCGTAAATAAAGATTACAAAATGTGGCGCATGCAGCGAGTGCGGCGCGGTCAGCGAGGCGGCGAGCGGTGAGCGTTCACCTTAGTAGCGTGATGTGTTGACGTGTGTACCTAAACAGTACACCCATATTTTTTATAAGGTGGAATAACTAAAATAATCCAAAACGATTATGGCAGTTCGTTGTACTTTCAAGAATTACCTTTTTAACCGATTTCTAAAAAAAGAAGGAGGTTCTCAATTCGGATGTTTCTAGATATATTTTTTTTTTATGTTTGTTCGGGCATAACTCCGTCACTTGCTAACCGATTTGAAAAATTCTTTTTTTTTTGGAAAGGGTATACTGATTTTTTATCGAAATCGGACAAGCGGTTTTTGAAAAATCAACAAAACTCAAAAAAAAAACTACATTGTCCACATTATGACCCATGAACAATGTGAACCACTAAAAAGTGAAAAATAAAAACTTTTCAACAAAAAATAAAACCGACTTCAAAAAAAACACAAAAATGTCAAAAATAAATCAGTTTCTGAAGTCGATGGCATAAAAATGACATCAAACAAACAAAAAGTTTTATTAAAAAAAAAAAAATAAGTCGCCGACTTCAGAAACTGATTTATTTTTGTGTTTTTAGGGTTCCGTACCTCAAAAGGAAAAAACGGAACCCTTATAGGATCACTTTGTTGTCCGTCTGTCTGTCTGTCTGTCAAGACCTTTTTTCTCAGGAACGCGTGGAGGTATCAAGCTGAAATTCATATCAAATACTCAAGTCTATGGTCTCTTGGAGCTGTGAAAAAATCAAACTTCTAAGTCAACGCGATCAAAAGATACTCCCGTTTATGCCGCAAATTTTCGACACTCGCAAGGGAATCAAAACCTACAGGGTACTTCCCGTGAACTCAGAATCTTGAAATTTGGTACGAAGCAACGTCTTATAGCATAGATAAAGGAATAATTACGAAAACCATAAATTTTTAGTTACATCAAGATACTCCCGTTTATGCCGCAAATTTTCGACACTCGCAAGGGAATCAAAACCTACAGGGTACTTCCCGTGAACTCAGAATCTTGAAATTTGGTACGAAGCAACGTCTTATAGCATAGATAAAGGAATAATTACGAAAACCATAAATTTTTAGTTACATCACATAATATATTTTTTTACGGAACCCTCGGTGCGCGAGTCCGACTCGCACTTGGCCGGTTTTTTTTTTAATAAGTTTGTCTGTACTTCTCAGTTGTTATTTTATGTTAGGTCATCAATCATCACGTTTTGAACATCAAAACGTTTCCACCCCCCTTGAACTAACTTCTCAGCAACACAATACATCAGATAAAAGAATTCAATTGGAAACAATAGTTTGTGAAGTTATATTTTCACAAAAAAAAAAAAACGTAATGCGTAAAAAACACAGACATCATTAAATAATATAACACGTGACTGCTAAGCACACGCTTCTAATTAGGTTAGCCGTACGTCACGTCAAATCACCACCCAAAACTAAAAAAAGACGCGTTAAAAAAATAAAAACGAGACTTCTAAACTTAATAAAAAAAACTATTGTAATGCTAAAACTGGTATCTACTGTTTTCATATGGTTTTTAGGGTTCCGTACCTCAAAAGGAAAAAACGGAACCCTTATAGGATCACTTTGTTGTCCGTCTGTCTGTCTGTCTGTCTGTCTGTCAAGACCTTTTTTCTCAGGAACGCGTGGAGGTATCAAGCTGAAATTCATATCAAATACTCAAGTCTATGGTCTCTTGGAGCTGTGAAAAAATCAAACTTCTAAGTCAACGCGATCAAAAGATACTCCCGTTTATGCCGCAAATTTTCGACACTCGCAAGGGAATCAAAACCTACAGGGTACTTCCCGTGAACTCAGAATCTTGAAATTTGGTACGAAGCAACGTCTTATAGCATAGATAAAGGAATAATTACGAAAACCATAAATTTTTAGTTACATCAAGATACTCCCGTTTATGCCGCAAATTTTCGACACTCGCAAGGGAATCAAAACCTACAGGGTACTTCTCGTGAACTCAGAATCTTGAAATTTGGTACGAAGCAACGTCTTATAGCATAGATAAAGGAATAATTACGAAAACCATAAATTTTTAGTTACATCACATAATATATTTTTTTTACGGAACCCTCGGTGCGCGAGTCCGACTCGCACTTGGCCGGTTTTTATTGTTGCAGCTATTAGGAACAAAAAACGGTAAGTTTTATCAAAAAAAATTTCAACCCTAAGTTGTAGATCTTAAAATTCTCTACAAAAATGCCGTCATTATTATTTTCTAAGAGTTACCATTCCTGAGATATCGCGATTCTAAGAGTCACATTATCCTTTATATAAAAGCGAAAGGTAACTCACTCCTCACGAAATCTCGAAAACCGCTGGACGTATAAATATGATTTTTGGCAAGGAGGTAGTTTATAGTTAGTAGACGTCCGCGAAGAACGGATTTTACGATAGGGCCGGATTAGGGTGGTCTAAGGGCCCACGCAAGTTTGTACCTCACGAGATTCGCTGGACGTATAAAACGTCCAGCGGTTTTCGAGATCGAGTGAGTTACCTTTCGCTTTTATATAAAGAATACCGGTCCTGTTCTGGGTGTGGATGCCAAACTCGCGGCGTATCATGGTATAGTTGGTTCTCTTCTGAGATTTGGAGTTATCTTCTGGGGAAACTCAACCCTCAAGGAGTTTATATTCAGGTCACAGAAGAGATGTATTAGAACCATGTTCGGCTTAAAAACAACTGACTCATGCAAGCCATTCTTTGAAAAATATCAAATTCTTACCCTCCCATCACTCTATATCTTTGAAATCGCAATGTTCGTAAAATCAAACCCGCATCTATTTAAAAAACAATCAGATATGGATAACCGTAACCGGCGCGATAAATATAAACACAGGTTGTGTGCGAGACGATCCAATACAGCACTAATGCAAAATAGTGTTTTCTGTATGGCACCACGTATATTTAACCATCTTCCACAGGTACTCAGAGATTTGACTGTTACTAATTTATTCAAAAAAAAAACTAAAAGAGTATTTGGTAACTAAATGTTACTATAGTATTGCTGAGTTTTTAATGGAGAAAACAAACTAATTCAAATGTAAATTCTAATGTGGGACGAAACTTGATTCTGTAGACTGCTGTTAGTTTTTGGAAATCTTACTTTGACATTTAAATTAATTTGACTATGATATTAATTCTGCTAATCTAATTTAATTGATGTTTGAATTGCTTATGCTGTGCCTATATTCTATTATGAAAATGTATTTTATTGTGATTGTTGACAAATGAATTTAAATTAATTGTTTTTTTATATATGTATAATAATTTTAATGGATGCAATGAATTGAATAATTTATCAAATGTATAATACATATTTGTACGCCGTAAAGGTAAAACATGACTGTGATCCTTTCTAATGTACTTAACATCTTACATGCCTTGTGTGTATACTCATGTTTCTGACAAATAAATGAACTTTGACTTTGACTTTGAATAATGTGACTGTTAGAATCGCGGTATCTCAGGAATGGTAACTCTTAGAAAATAATAATGCAAAACATTTTTGTAGAGAATTTTATGATCTACAACTTTGGATTGAGGTTTTTTTTTTATAAAACTTACCGTTTTCGAGAAAAAATTTAAAATCCTCAAATTTTGACCTTTGACCCCGAATAACTTTTGTAGCACACATAGGATCGATGGGGATTTTTAAGGCTTTGTTTGTAATGGTATACCCCAGTTCTCCACCAATATTTGGCTCTGTGGGAATTATTGTTATTTCAAATGTCTATATTGACCGGACTATTAATATACTCGTATTTGTACATAATAATATATTATAATCGAGTTATCAATTTTTGTTCCTAACCTCTTATGGAAGAAACACGAGGAGGAGAGTTCCTTCGTGGTTCCTTATATAAAAACTCAGTATTGGCCTTGGGTTCTTTAACAACAAACTTCAGTGATTTGTTAGTCAGTTTAGCAAAAGCAGATGATTTTACTTACTTCTTTTGAAATCTCAGCACTGGATTGTTGTAAACATCAGACATGTCCAATTCCTTTCCGCGTCTCTTTACTTCAGGGTGTTTCCTTACGAGCAACCATCCGATATGGGAATAGAAGAAACCACGAGTAGCATTATGGGGGTCTGCATCAGTATCACTGTACTTATGATGTAGACGGTGGTCCCTCACCCAATCAATGACAGAGTTTTGGAAGGCAATAGAGTTCATTATGATCAGGATAATTTGTAGGGGTAGCTTCGCTTTATAAGTTTTGTGAGTCCATAGCCTATGAGCGCCGGCTGTTACTCCTATTTCCCCCAAAACGAGTAGGTTGAAAGCTGAAAATTAAATAAATTATTATTATTTATGAGTTGTTTTAACTATGAATCTGTTATAGAAAATACTGGGGAGTACTTGTATTTGAAAAATCTTGAAATTTTTTTCAAAGATAAAGGGGATAGAACCAATGTGGCTTATTAACCTGTCCGCCATTTTGATTTTTTTTCGAAATCGCGGCCCACGGTGAAAGTGGTATGTATGGATAGAGGACATATAGACGAACAAAAAATGTGCAGTAACATGGTACCCAAAGTGTCACGTTACCGAGATATTTGAAGTTAAAGATCATAATATTTTTTTAAATAGCCTTTTTACGTGTTTGGGCGTTAAATTATATCCAAATAATAGTTCCCAGGTTGATTATTGTTATACGCACATTGAAATCGCTTCGCATCTCATTGAAACGCTATGTAATGTCAAAAAATAGTTTTCTCGTACTCCTAGTGGTATGTAATGTACCTACTCTCTTTCAATAACCAGTAATAATAATAATCAACGCCTATAGACACGTAAAAGGTCTAATTTTTATGTGGTCATTGTACTGATTTGTCCATCTTTACCTTTAAATATCTCGGTAACGTGACACTTTGGGTACCATGTTGCTTGACATTTTTTGTTCGTCTATATGTCCTCTATTCATACATACCACTTTCATCGTGGGCCGCAATTTCGAAAAAAAATCAAAATGGCGGTGGGTCGATATGCCAGCTCCCATACAAAAAAGTTCAAACCCCTTCAGATTTGGTACACGTTTTTTTGCTTTTAATAAGAGATGTCAGGAAAAACTTTGACTTTGGGACAAAGAAAGATCGTGTTTGACGTGTTTCACATTTACTTAATTACGGCAACTTCAAGACGTAAAATGAAGAGTTACTTCATTCTAAACCATCAAACATGCTCTCCACTGACATTTGAAAAGATGGACAATAGCCCTGCGGTTGTTGGATTAACGACGTGACCATACCAGTCACAATATATTTTACTTACCAAATAGCAATGTTACCCATTTTGCTGAAGTAAAGCACAAATAAATCCCGTACAGCGCAGCTAGATGCCAGTATCCAAATATGATAAGATTAGGGTAAACGATGTGAAACTTTCTAGGCGTGGTTTTAGGTACCGCGAAGGTCAGTGTTGGTTCTTCCTCCCTCACGATCGTAGTCGTTTGGACGCCTTGCGCCATTTTTCAGTACTGCAAGAAAAAACAAGAAATTTAATAAGAAAATAATGGTGAGAAAGTTCATAAACTAACTAAAAATTCCATAAAAAAAATTTTTTTTTTTAGATTTTTTTAAATATTTTTGCCGTCAATAAAATTAAGCATAGATTCCCGCATTTCGATATGTGCACATTATAAAGAATCACCCAGTATAGGTACCTACAGGTTAACAACAGTTACTGGACATGTAGCTAGGTATTCATTAATTATTCATCATCATTTGCCTAACCCTTTCCTAACTATGTTGAGGTCGGCTTCCAATGTAACCAGTATTTAACATGGAGCGACTGCCTGTAATACGATACTCCTTGGTAAGACTGGTTGTCAGACTTTCAGGTCACTTACAACGTAGGTCATATGTATAGTTTTTATTTGTTTCTGATATTTGAATGGTTTAGCATTGAAAAGATTATAAATAATTGTAACAAGAACACGATTTCTTTTTCAGTTAAAAATAAAATTAAGTCAAGTTAATAAAAGACGGGTTTTTTAGTACTAAGATAATTATACGATCACGTTTGACGTCAATGAAAAGTAGTTGACGGTTCACAAGTTTTCATTGAAACAAGTTCCATCCAAGTGTCATCGCGATGTTGTAAATTTGAAAAAAAAACCGTACTAATGTAAAAAATGTTTGTCTGTCTGTCCTTTATACGACGAAAGGCGTTTGAATGCTGTTGTATGGAGACTGGAATACCATGTCTCATAGGAGTAATGTTTTAACCTTTTTCTAGAGTGGGAAAGCTATAGCTCCGTTTCAGTCCCACAATGAAGTGACATTAAACCAATATTGCTGCAGACGTTCGTCATGGCAAACCCCTGACTCGCCTCATCATCCACAGCTCGACTTCACCCAGTGCTGGGTAGAGGCCTCTCTTTAATTGTACCAAGCTTCACTTTCTTATTTATTTATTTATTATTTATTTATGCACACACAAAATACAAAAAAAAGGATAAAAACATAACAAATAGAAGAGCACAAAGGTACTGCTTATTTCAAAAGAAATTTCTTCCAGCAGACCTGCGAGAGGAAAGTTTGATTAGAAATGTAGACACAGTGTGTAAATAAGACTAACAAGATTTTAATCAAATTTTCTTGTGTCAGCCTCATCCAGGATATTCCCGCAATGGCAACAATGGGGGAGTTTGTGTATGTGAGTTTAAATGTTTGTGAACGCACCCACGATACAGGAGAAATTCCTAGCGTGGGGCAACGTTTTCCCCTTCTTTTCCCCTTCCCCTTCTAATGTCGTCTACCCATCTCGCCGTCAGGCGACCAACACTTACTGTGTCCATTCCTTGGACGCCACTCGGTCACAGCTGTACAGCTGTACAGCACAGCTTTGTTCCCACTACTGACAGGACTACTTCCTAACGAGGCAGTAAGCTACACGTCTCTTCCAACGGGTAGAGAGGTTGCAAGGGCGGCTGCTCAACACAAGATCCTAGATTCGATTCCGTAGCATCCATGGAGTCTCAAGTTGTGCCCGGTTGGTGGTAATATGCTTGCCCCCTATTCCATGGGATTTAAAATATAAAGTAACTGGCAAAATGTGGATGTACACACGGCTACACATCAAGCTATACAAAACCAGTATAATCTGATCGTTCATTGTGCGAAAAGATCTAGTAAAGTGAGGCCAAGATTAACTGGTTTTGTATAGCTTGATGTGTAGCCGTGTGTACTATAATTGGGTACGCCTCTGCATAACCCTTGGAGGATTACAGGCGTGATGTTATTTTATATACCTTATAATGTTATTGAATTTTGTATCTGCATCTTTCAGGACGTTGCCACAAAATACACTAAGAGTCAATTTAAATGACGGTACCAGATCAATGATTAAAATACCCTGTTGTTTTAGTATAGAATATAACAGTGTTTCAGAATAACCCCTAAAACCTTGGTTTAGGGAAGAATTTAACAGTGTTTCAGAATAACCCCTAAAACCTTGGTTTAGGGAAAAAGAAATGTTGGAATAAATGTTTGTGGTACCTACTAATGCTGTAACACGAAAAAACAAAACCATTAAAAAAAAAAAAAGCGGAGTTTCTTGCAGGTTCTTTTAAGTAGGAAACGACTAACCCGAACCAAGCACGTGTTTGTCTACGATAAGCGCCCATGTAGTCCTATATGAAATAAAATATTTTGATTTGATGATTGCGAGACTCACACGGGACTCACAATTATCGTTATCCGATTCTAAAAATAAATAAAAAAGTACGGTCGAGAATAATTAGTATAGTTATTTCCTTGAATTTGACGCAATTGCAAAACGACAATTAATAAAATACACAACACGACAATTATTTATATAATTATGACGCCTGCCAAACTAGATTTCAGTCTAAAATGTAGTTAGATAGACATCATAATTATATTATAACAATACCTAAAAATAGAAAAATAGTTATTACGGATGTTGCAAAACACATTAACAAAAATAAACTTATTATCATACTTATTAATTATGCACTATTCAAGTCTAGGGAACAAGGACATTTATATTGTGAATACTTTTTGTTTTCTCTTGAGTGTTATACTCGTACATAATTAGAAGAGTAATTTAATTATCATTTTAATTATGACGATTTAATGAGAAACTTCAAAGAGAAAAAAAATCTGAAACGTGGCGAAAATGCAAAATTATAGTTTTTGGTCATTAACCCCCGAAGGGTTAGACACAGATGAACCCATTAATAGTACACCCACATGTCACTAGACCTGTAAACACCCAATAGCAGTTTTCCTGACCCGGGAATCGAAACCCAGGACCTCATGCTCAACGAAGTCTCAAAGTGAAAAATATAAATGAAGAGGGGCGAAAGTAAAAATTCTAGTTTTTATAAATTAAGTTAAAAAAGTCGGCGGCGTAAAACAAATGAGTCGCGAAAGACTTTTGCTATGAAAGCGACCGAAATTCTGCGACTCACAACAGCTCACAAAAATACGCTCGTCTGGCCTACCCTTAGTGTGTATGTTTTTTTTATGTATATCCACAAATATTTCCTTCAATTGTGGACCGATTATGTTACAATACGAACATAGTATTTTTAACGTCGACTGCAGTCTTCGTGACCGTACATACCAATTATAAGAACAATGATCTATTCTTAATGCACAATATGTAATCCAACCTAAGTACCTACACGTGTATTAATAACATACCAATAAGTTAGATTACCTACAAATTTATTGTCCCAAACATTCAACAAAAAGGTTGCAAAAGAAGTTTTATTTAATCTGTGGTATAGTATTTTGTGCAAATTAACTTTTAGGTTGTTCCAAAAAAGATACCGCGGCCTCGGACACAAAAAAGAAGTCTGACACACTGATCCGCCCAGAGCGGGAGGAGTCATTTGATGTCTTCCCACACACCAAAATAAAAAAGTAGGCAAACTTGAAACTTTTCACGAATACTTGTGATCATCCTGGCCTTTTCCCAGCTATGTTGAGGTCGAATTTTGGTCTCACCGGATGTAGCTGAATACCAGCTAGTGACTGTCTATCTGACCTTCAAAACCTAGTTAGTACTAGGTAATACGATACCCCTTCGGTAAGACAAATTTTCAGTCTTTCGAGCCTTTCGAGCTTTTAACGACTGAAAAAATAGAAGAAGAAAGATCTACAAAAGACTTCGGGACCGACGGCTGAACGTGCTTTCTGAACGAAGGAGGAATTTTGGTAAGTAATGGGTCACCAATCCACAGACTGTGATCGACCCTAGCAGCTGTAATAAGCAAGTCACCCTTTTGGGGGGGGGGGGGGGTAAATCGGGGTGATAAAGTAAGTGTTTGACTTCTACTGACGAAAAACCACCCATGTTCCTTCTTAGGCCTTTGTGTCCGGGGCCGCGGTATCTCTGTCGAAAAACCCGCATCCCGAGTAATCCCGACAGGCGTCGAGTCTTGCAATGTTGCTTACATCTCTTTGACGCGTCGTCAACTGCCTGTTGTCGTCATAAGACGAACGGACGGTGAGCAAGCCCATTACTCACCATCCACAGCTCTGTGCCAACGGTGGCCGGGAATCACCCTGCGACTCCCGACGCCCGTGGCATCTTCTGTTGCGGCGGCTGGGGCGAGAGGTTTCCCTCTCTCTGACGCGTTCGACCTCCTCCTTCGCTAGCATTACAGCTTCGCAGAAAGAGGTCACCGCTTCTCATGCCTCCTCGCTCCGGACCACGGTTTGGACCAGAGCTGGCTGGCCACTGATCGCCTCGACGAAGACACGGCGGTAATCCGCCTAACTTTTAGGGCTCTTGTCTCCAGGTTATGAGAGGGCTATAGGTACTATAACCCACCACACTGGTCTTCGAACCAGTGATACGCACGATAACCATTGGTTCGAGGAGTCACCAGAAAAGAGCACATGGAAAGAATTGGGGGAGTTTTTTTTAACACAACCTACAAATCATAAGTAGCCATTAATTCAAAAAATTATAATAATAACCCCACCGCCGTATCTCTACGTTGACGTCGTGGTGGGGCTTGTGCGCTCCAATGAGCCCTAGGTCTGTTCTGGTGGAGTTTACTTTGCTGAGATAGGCTTAGGGTGAGGGGCCAGACCAAGAGAGATACAACACAATCCAAGCTAAGGTTGCACACGCTGAGAGCTGCATGGCTAGGGGAGAGCCTAGTCGCTAGTGTGCCAACTCTGGATAATAGGGGACCTCCAGTTTTATTTACCCTTGCCACGGTGAACGCAGGGCTCTGCTGTGGTCGACTTTATAAGTCCCTAGCTACTCGTGGGATTAACATGAATACTAGATCTAAAACAAAAAAACAACTTAAGGCAAAACTGCCTCAGTTAGATGATGAAATATCACAAACATCTTCGTCATCGACTTCATCTCTTTTTTCATCAATTCCTTCATCATCGCAATCTTTTCGTGTCACTCCGACGCCTTCTTCATCATCAACAAGCATACAGCCAGCGGATGTTGTACAGGAGACAAATTTTGTCAACGATACTGTACCCGCCGTTAAAGCTGCAACAAGTCGTAGGAAATGGAGCATTGAAATGAATAAATTCATCCTACGCACCTTTCTTCATCTTACTAGTATGGAAACAGATAAAAATTCATACCATCTCTACACACTAAGTTCTTAGAAAAATATCCGGCTATGCAAGTCAGCCGACAAAGAATAGGTGACCAGCGCAGGGCCATAGTACAGAAGAAATTATTACCACAAGACACAATAGACCAGATTTATGAAGAAGTCAGAGCCGAACTACAAATGATACACACTCAAATTCAGCAACACTCTACACAACCTAGTACACAATCCGGCCAACGCATGAGGTGGACGAACGAATACAATGAAACAATAATTAGAATATACTACACAACCACACAGTTAGAAACAAATAAAACAGCCTATAGAAAAAAATTACATGAGGAATTTATAAATAAATATCCAGAATTAGCTCATATAACAGAGCAAAGATTGTCTGATCAAGTTAGAGCGATTATAAATAACAAATATATACACGACAACAGATTAAAAGAAATTAAAAACCAAGTAGCTTCAGAACTAAAAACTAGCAACACTGAGATACCAAACATTGAAGACATAAATCATGACCAGTGGAACACACAGACTCACGACGACTTAGAACAACCTGCTACAAATACTAACTTCTCTAATACACCTATTGATACTCTTACGGCAAATATAATCTTAAACAATAAATAAACCAATTCTCATTTCAATTCTGTATTAATAGCACAGATACTGACATCGTATCTCAGACAGACGTAAATATAGAAGACGAAAATTTCTTGCTTAATATAGATGTTGGTCAATTTGGACCAACGCAAACTAATTTGGATACTGCACCGGAAATTAATCCAGATATTGAATCCACATTTCTTCAAGCTCAGATAAAGGGGTTTGGCTAAAGTTGGCGTCGTTTTGAAGTTGAAGGCCAGTAATGAAACTTGGATATTTTGAAATATTATGGATGCATTTCTCTAAATCTAATCGGAACGGAGATATTTGGTTTTGAATTGCTCATTAAAATCGAAGAAGTTATTACAGTCTATTGCACTGTTTAAGGTTCCAGTCGTATTTTTTTCAGAATTCAGACCACACGGTAGGCGCAGTGGCTCAAGCAGTTGACTGCTGCGCTACGTGTCGCGGGTTCGATTCCCACACAGGGCAAATATTTGTATGACTTGCAGATAGTTGTTTCGGGTCTGGGTATTTGTGTGTTTGAGTTTAAATGTTTGTGAATGCACCCACGATACAGCAGACTGAAGTTCCTAGTGCTGGCCAACGATGAAAAAATAATCAAAATAAATTAAATACGTACGTAGATTGCATGGCTCGATGTCTGTTATCTATGGGCTGATGCATTATAAAGACTTGGCATTGTGATCGTTTGTGTATTGTGACAGACCCAGCATACTTCTTTAGACTCTTATATGTTTAAGATTTGGATGTATAACACCATGGATGTAATTAACAGTGCATTTTGCATTTGTAGCCAGCGAAGTCTGAATCGTGTCGGCGGGACTCGTATTACACATTCATCTAGACGGACATTTACGTGTACATTCTCGTAGAAATTGCTACACAAGGGCTGGATGCAATATTGCTCTTGTATTATTTATTCCTTTTCCCAACTATGTTGGGGTCGGCTTCCAGTCTAACCGGAGGCAGCTGAATATCAGTATTTTACATGGAGCGACTGCCTATCTGACCTCCACGTCCCAGTTAATACTGGGTAATACGATACCCTTTGGTAAGACTGGTTGTCAGACAGAGTCAGGTCACTGACAACCAGTAACGACTGCAAAAGTTCTATATATGGCAGCCGGGACCAACAGCTTAACGTGCTTTCCAAGGCACGGAGGAAACTCGGTATATAATCCACACCCACCCATCCACAGACCCACATAGGCAAGCGTGGCCTAACCTAAAGATCGACCCAAGTAGCAGTTATTATTAAGCCAGCTCTAATATCAACCTTCTAAACACATAACTAAGATTTCTTTACGCAGAACAGTAATTGAAGAAGACATTTTTATAATATTCAAACTCAAATATCTCAGTTTAGAAATGACTTAGGACAAAAATAATTTAACATGTATGTGTATTTGACACAGCACAACAAAATAACATGAAAATTAAAAGTGGCCGCTCAAAAAAAAAATGACGCCACTAGCCCATACAAAGTTAGCCAAACCCCTTTCAATGGCACTCACCCCACTAACAGACCATACATCCCCAAGCAAAAGACTTCTCGAAAGTTTTCTGTCATTGTCGAATCGAATCGAATTTACCGAACTGCAAACCATAAATTTACTGCGCAGCATGGACGGCAGCTACATGTAATGGGGCTAAAATATTAGACCCCACTCAAAGTAGCCACCGCCCATACATACAGAGAAAACCAAAATGGCAAATCAGATTAGAAAAGAAAATCGAACATTAAGAGCAAACATAGGTAGGCTGACACATTTCATGAATGGTAGTAGAAGTCAAAAATTAATAGCTTCAGTAGAAGAAATAAAGATAAAATACCAGATACACGCACAACACGAAAATCCAAATACACAATTACCTCACTTTTTAGACACGTTAAAACAAAAATTAAGCGCAGCATCGAGTAGACTTAAAAGATACATAACATGTACAAATCGCAAAGTCGAAAACTCAAAATTTAATAACAATGAGAAAATATTTTATAGGAACCTTACATCTAACAAACACACCACTAACCAAAGTTTAGAGACACCTACACCCGAAACACTACGAGAGTTTTGGTCTAACATTTGGGAAAACCCAGTACACCATAACAACGGTACTCCCTTACTTCTCCTAAAATTGTTTGTCCGAAAATCATTATCCATAACACGTTTGCCATAAACTTCATTAACCATAATGTTCAAATTGCCGAAATTTTGTTTAACATAATTATCTTTAGTTCTAAAAGTATTCTGTCATAATATCGATTACTATAATAATTGAACCTCCTAATTTTACATGACCTAAATTAATGTGTCCTAACTATTGCTTTACCTTATGTGTATTATTCCGAATGTTCGTTTATAATAAATTTTATAGTCCTAAAAAAAATTCGAAGTGTCTAGTCGTCCGATTAGCGGATGAATAAAATTAATTAGCCGTCCGATTAGCCGGATGAATAACCAAAATTATAGGCTGTTGCTAGTCGTCCGCTAAGTGGATGAATCACCGTCTCGCGACAGTATCCTTCATGGGCGGCATGGGCACCGGGCCGTAGGCCGACGAAGGAGGCCGGCGGAGGCCCGGCACTTCGGGGACAGAAGACAATAGTGTTATGTAATATGCGAGCGAAGCGAGCGCGCGTCATGGAGTACAACATGCGTTGCATGTATGAGTGACGTGACCAAAAGCTTTGTTATACTTTGTTCTAATAATATTATTATGATAAATAAACATTATGTTATTTTAATTTAGGACTTAAAACTTTTATGGAAAACGATTTTATGTCTTACGTATATTATTGATTGTAATATTTATGACAAATGGATTTAGGACATATTATATTTAGGGATTTCAATTTTATAGCATGTGATATTATGTGATATTTAGTTCGGGTAAGTTATCATTCGGACAAATGATGATTAGGACAAAAAAAGTTATGGCATTTTAAATTATGGATAAAAAAGTTAGGTGACACAATAGAGAACCCATAACAACCACTCAGACTGGGTTAACGAAGCTTCAACAGAAATTCCGGAAATGGAATTTGAGTTTATACCAGTAGCTACATTTATAGACGTTATCAAACGCACACACAACTGGAAAGCGCCTGGCACTGACAACATCCACAACTACTGGTATAAGAAGTTTACAAGCGTACATCCTTTCTTACATAACCATTTAAATACATTCATCAAATCACCACATTTACTCCCTCATTACATAACACATGGAGTAACTTATATGATACCTAAAGACACGAATGACACCATAAACCCGGCGAAATACCGACCAATCACTTGTTTACAAACCCTGTACAAAATTTTAACCGCCTGCGTAAGCGAAATTGTTTATGAGCATTTAACTAAAAATAACATTTTAGCAGAACAGCAAAAGGGTTGTCGTAAGAACAGCCAAGGATGTAAGGAGCAACTCACCATTGACGCCATTACTATGAACAGCGCTGTGAAAAACAAAAAGGATATTCACACAATGTTCATAGATTATCAAAAGGCTTTTGATTCAGTTCCGCACAGCTGGTTACTACACGTACTAAATCTTTATAAAATTAACCCAACACTCAGACAATTTTTTGAAATTTCCATGCAGAACTGGCAAACTGTTTTAAAAATTAGTTCGTCCTCCTCAACCGTAGTAACTGAACCAATATGTATAAGACGTGGAATTTTTCAAGGAGATGCACTAAGTCCTCTGTAGTTTTGCATGGCACTCAATCCACTCTCACACTTATTAGACAAAACAGGCGCAGGATTCGCACTGGAAAGCAATAACACACAATATACGCTAACACACCTTATGTACATGGACGACATAAAATTATACGCAGCTGACAAAGAAGCGCTTTTTCAACTTGCTGATGCCACACAACTGTTTTCTGACGATATTTGTATGTCATTCGGAGTAGACAAATGTAAAATTATGTCTATTGTAAAAGGCAAAATCCAAGATAATAGGTATATACTCCAATCAGGAGAATCGATCGAGCCAATGGATGAACAAAGCACATACAAATACCTAGGTTTCAAACAGTCCAGACAAATACAACAAAAGCTGTCAAAACAAGAACTGGTCAAGAAATTCACACATCGCCGCAACCTTATTTTAAAAAGCAACCTTAATTCAAGAAATACAATTAAAGCCATCAACACCTTTGCGATACCCATTCTAACATACTCTTTCGGAATTATACGATGGTCAAAGACTGATATTAAAAAACTACAACGCACTATCCATACACTCTTAACCAAACACAGAAATCACCATCCAAAATCATGCATACAGCGACTTACACTACCACGCCAAGAAGGAGGGAGAGGATTAATAGATATTCACAATTTACACAACAAACAGATACATTCACTCAGAACATACTTCCATAACAAATCAGAAACCTCATCACTACACAAGCAAGTAACGGAGACAGATAAGAAATTAACACCACTAAACTTACAAAACAGAAACACACAAATAAATGAACACATCGTAAGTACACAACAAAAAATATCAGCATGGTCTGAAAAAGCCCTACACGGAAGACATCGAGCCTGCCTGAGCCAGTCACACGTCGATAAAATAAAGTCGAACGAATGGCTCAAACGAGGCGAACTGTTTCCCGAGACCGAAGGTTTTATGCTGGCCATACAAGATCAAATAATAGCTACTCGTAATTACAGAAAATACATCATAAAAGACCCAAACCAGCCGACTGACTTGTGCAGACATTGCAACAATGCCTCCGAAACTATACAACATATAACAGGAGCATGTAAATCACTCGCACAAACTGATTACAAACACCGCCATGACCAAGTCGCTGCCATCATACACCAACAGTTATCATTTAAATACAAACTAGTATTTGAAATGATACCGTATTATAAATATAAACCGGAACTAACATTAGAAAATAACGATACAAAAATTTATTGGGACCGAACTATAATAACTGATAAAACAATTCATTACAATAGACCCGACATTACTATTCACGACAAAACCAATAAAACAGCTTATCTGATAGACATAGCAATACCTAACTCACATAATATCCAAGCCACAATATCCGAAAAGCTTAGTAAGTATCAAGATCTCGCCATTGAAATTAAAACCCAATGGAATGTTCAAACTGTTCATATTGTCCCCATCGTTCTCTCATCTACTGGTATTATACCAAAATCTCTCACACAAAGCCTCAACACTCTACAAATGCCTACTCACACACTTTACATGCTACAAAAAGCCACCATTCTCAACACCTGTCGAATCACCCGAAAGTTTCTGACTTCTTCTACATTATCATCCACTTTCTCTATCTAAATTGCACCTTACATCCTTGGTTTCGACCCGCGTGTAAGGTTTCTTATGCTCTCTTAAATGAGAAGAAACAAAAAGAACAAAAAATAATAATAATACTCGGGTATCTTGTATTATTTTTCCCGTGTACCCAGGTTGGTGACTTAGGTCGTTTTGTCAAACCCAGACAGGCGCATTACATCACTTTTTATGGAAAAAAATGTTGGAACAACATTCCACCTCCCATAAAGTTTAGTAAAAGTCGCTGAACATTTAAATTCAAATTAAATATGTTTTTATTAAATCATCAAAATGAATTTCGGGATGTTCGAGCTGACACCTCAACCATTTGAAACCAAAATATTTTATAATTTTTATTTACTTCAATAAAATTATTTTGAACTGCTGGCATTGTTATCAATTTATTAAATTATACAATTTTAAAAATGTTACTAATTTTATACGTTCTGTAATTGTTTACTTTTATAATTGTGTCATAATCTTATCAATTCCAAACGTTATTTTTGTCATTTTATTACTATTGTTGGTGTTGTTTTTCTTTTATCATTGTTACCAATTTTATACATTTTATTAATTTTATAGGTTTTACATTTTTATACATGTTGTTAAATTTATACGTTATGTACAATTTTACCAATGTTATCTACTAATTTCATACATTTTGTCATTTTAACTTTATGAAATTGTTTGTAATGTATCCGTTTTAAAGGTTTTTTATCATTTATTTTATTTTGTTAGTGTTGTTGTTGTTTATCCTTTGTTACTGTTATCAATTATTATTGGCATTTTGTTGTTTTTTATATATTTTTTATTATTGTGTTCATGCTCTTGTTGTTTATTTAAGAGTTGCAACATTTTATTTTAGTAAGCTTTTTAGTTTAAGCAAAATATTTTAGAATTTTTAAATGTGTTTGTTTTTTTTTCGTGCGTATGGCACTCGTGGGCAGCAGCTGAAAATCAGCGTCCTGACGCTGATTACAAACACAACACAAAGTGCACCACCTGTGGTGCACTTTGTGTTGCCATCTGGCATTATACTGAACTGAGGCCCTTTTGGCATTAGTAGCTTTAATTATTTTGAATTTGTTTTGTTCTTTTTATGGTATTTTTGCCAAATAAACACAATTTTCTTTCTTTCTTTCTAAGAATATAAAAAGTTCGAAAAAAGACCTGTACCTGTGTATAATAAAAGGTAATAAAGTTTTAGAATTAAACTTTTCTTTCAGTTAACAAAATGGACAACATTCCTTTAAGGCAATTAATTAACAGAAACACACCTTTATATTCCCCAAATGGTTAGGTACAGGTAATAGTACACCTGCATTGCACCATGTTTAAGATACATATAATTGGAGGCGAGCCTATTGCCGTCAACCTGGCCCAAATTCAGACTCCGTGAATGCTACTGAGACATTCCTGATGGGATATCCTAGTAACGCTTTGCCCGACGACGTGCAAATCGAACCCAGGAACTCATCCTCAGTTGCGCTTGCGACCAAGGAGTCAATTTAATTAATCTATCTAATAAATAAAGAGAGAAGTCCTGACTGACTGACTGACTGACTGACTGACTGACTCATCAACGCCCAGCCCAAACCCTTGGACCTAGAAAGCTGAAATTTTGCACAGAGGTTCCCTTTATAATGTAGACAAGGAATAAGGAAGGATTTTTCGAAATTCAACCCCTAAGGGAGTGAAATAGGGGATGAAAGTTTGTATGGAAAATCGTCATTTTCACGCGGGCGAAGCCGCTGGCAAAAGCTAGTTATTAAATATTGATAAGTAAGTACCTGTTCCTTTTAATTTTTCAGAGTAAATATTGTCGCACTAAGTAAGTCTTATTTCACGATACATAGGGCCAATCCAAAAAGACTGTTGTACACAGCAAGGGTTGTTCCACCCGCGATTGTCCAAACTAGACTGAAATTATAATTAACTACTGCTTAGATGTAATACAAAATGTTAACAAATATATTCTTTTATTTTACCATAAAGGTACAGTTCTGAACACGACGGCATGAGACGGTAGTCGACAGTGCGGTTGACTACAAACGTTACCGACATTGCCAACACAGTTTTTATTATTAACGAGACGTCATACCTATAGGCACTTGATGTTTCAGGTTCCCAAAAATAATTTGCTAAAAGATAAATATTATGTATTGGTCGCCCCTTACATTACATACACTACCTACTGGTTTGCCGCCTACAGTAGCCGCTTGACCGCATTAGCGGAAGACACTGACATCAACAGAGGCCTTTTTAAAGAAATTCGTACAAAAAATAGTATTCAATGTCGCTGCGGTTCATCATTGCATCCCTGCCTTCGGAATCGCACCTTAACATTTTTTTTTTTAAATAATATACTTATTGTTTTTATGTATTTTAAGCATCGTGTAGGAACTAAAAATACAAACAATTCTCGTTTAGGTGAATTCTCACGTTATTAGTACAATTACATAGTATGAGCCTATAATTTTCCATTATAACGTTATATTCTAAAGTATCTTCGCTCTAAATATAGTTTTTGAGTTTAATCAATGCTTCATGTCGCACATGCTTACCATGTCCTAAACATAGATTGCAGAAAAAGATTATAAAAACATTAACTAGGTACTTAAATATCTACTAAAAGGCGTTTTTCGAACTGCTTTTTAGGCCGAATAGGAAACGACGCACAGTGATAAATTTTTAAAAGTTAGGGTCCCAAAATTATTTTTGGTCAGTGTTTCGTCGCTGTGCCTGCAAAATCTTCTATGGATAAAAACTAAACTTTTCAGGACAAGCAAAAAACTGTTTTCTGCTTAACTGATAATAACAATTTCAAAATTAGACTTTTTGTTGGGACATCCAGTTTTTTTTTTTTCTTTGTCTGTCTGTCTTTACTACGATATTCCAGGTGCTACAATTTTTTAAAGTGAATTTGAGCACATAGAGATTTTTTTGGGTCGTAAATTCCGCTATGTTTTTATTTTATTTTATTCCGCATTGCAGATTTTGAAGCACAATTCCACGCTATGTGTTTCTTACTCACATAGAGCGTTTTTCAAGTCTGTTTTAGACCAAAATATGGCTTGAGATGTGCTATAAAATAGCATCAAAAACCGATTATCAAAAAAAATACGTTGCGTATTTTGCAGGCGCAGCGATGGTTTATTTTTATTGTTTAAATATAAAATATTTTTCTCAGACTTGAGGGTAAGTAGGTATTGTACATTATACAAAAACATACAGACAGTACTTTAATAGATCAGATATTAGTAGGTTAACTAAACATGAATAGAAGCGCAAAATAATTATAAATCAGTCTTGTTACAATAATTTAGCATTCGACACAACTTTGACATGACATATCTATTTAACTACTACTATTTGAATAATGTTGATGTTTTAGTAAGTCTGAAAAAATATACTTACATTGATCAAAATTAATTTTGACAACCCGCGGCCCCGACGGGCACCATTACTTTTAAAAATTGACCACTGTGCGACGTCCAAAATATAGATTGGAAAACACTATTGAGTTTGGTTTGTTTCATTAACTTTAGAAACAGGATCTATTGTTTACTTTCAATTTCTTTTTCCGTATTGTTTTTTGATTTATTTTTGTTTTTTTTTTTTAAATAAAATGTGTTTAGTAATTGTGGTTTCCCACAGAAATTCTTGACATGTAAGTTTTAGAAGTTACTGTGAGATCATTAAAGACGAAGAGGAAAAAATACGCACTAAAGAAGCTTACTCATAATATGGTCATTAATGTGACTCACCCAAAGATAATGAGGCTCTTAAACGTAAATCCAGTTAGATTGGAAGTCGACCCCAATATAGTTGGGAAAAGGCTAAGCAGATGATGAATCACGAAGAATACAAGTCGTAAATAAATAAAAGAAAAAACCTTCTCCTTTATAAGAGGTCGGTTAAAGCAAAAAATCTTTTCACTCAAAACATTGCCGGGGCATTTTGATAGCCGCAAGCAATCTCGATAATATTTTTTGCCTTACAAACTAAACCGCCATTTTTTTTTTCTTATGGCGAGCCCACTGCCACTATACCTGGAAGATTCCTGATGGAAAAACCCAATAACACTTAGCTCGAACTGAGAATGGAACCAATGACCACATGCTCAGCAGCAACGCTTGCGACCATTCGACCAACGAGGCAGTGAATGTGACAGTAGGTTATTCATGTTAGGGCACGCCACGATAGTGGCGGTAAGTCCCCGCTTTGAGGAGTGGCTAGAGAGGAGCTACGGCGCCCTCACCTTCCGTCTGACGCAGGTCCTCACCGGACACGGATGTTTCGGGAGGTACCTGTACCGAATCAGTCGGGAGGAAACGCTCGGATGTTTCCACTGCGAGAATCGACCGGAGGACACGGTGGAGCACACTGTGGAGGTGTGCCCTGCTTGGGCGGAGCCCCGCCGTGTTCTCGTAGCGGCGGCGACCTCTCGCGTCTGGCTCTGGTGCAAGCCATAGTCCGGGGCGAGGAGGAATGGGAAGCCGCCGTCGCCTTCTGCGAAGCAGTGATGCTAGCGGAGGAGGTGGCGGAACGAGAGAGGGAGAGAACCTCTCACCCCAGCCGCCGCAGAAGGCGCTCCGGGCGTCGGGGGCCACGTGATGGCTTCCGGCCACCGTAGACGCAGGCCTGTGGACGGTGAGTAATGGGCTAGCTCGCCATCCGGCCGTCGTCATGACGGCAACAGACTGTGTCGACGGCGCGTTCGTGTTTCACGCGCGCCTCAACGAGATGTCAGCAAGGAGGCGGCGTTGGGGCTGCGGATTATCGAAACAGATGACGTGGCCTCGGCACAAGGGCGAAGAAAGAACATGTGTTGGTTTTTAGGCAGTAGAAGTCTGACACTCCCCTTCGCTCTGCCCAAGAGCGGGGGGGTTATTTGATGATGCTGGCCAGCCGCCAGCATGAATTTTTGTTATAAATGGAATATTATGTAAAGGACGCGGATGAGACTAGAGGCTAGCTAGAAAGAAGGTTGGATTACGATTTAGTTTGGTTAATTTAATGCGTGGTTTAAAGATTGTCTGCCAGTTTGAGTACTTCTGGCGGCCTACCCTAATTAATTAATTTAGTACATGAGGGACTTATATAGCTAATAAAAAACTGGCCAAGTGCAAGTCGGCCTTGCACATGAAGGGTTCCGTACGCCCATCGAGGCTGCGGATTATCGAAAGGCATAACGCGGCCTCGGCACAAGGGCTAAGAAGAAACATGGGCGGTTTTAGTCAGTAGAAGTCTGACACTCCCTTTTGCTCCGCCCAGAGCGGGAAGAGTAATTTGATGATTTCCCACCCACAAAAAAAAAATCTCATCCTTGTAGCTTTTACAGCAGTAGCCGTGCAAACTCCATCAAAGTCAAAGTCGCGACTGGTGTAAGGTATTTTGTTGACGTAACTGTTGAAAATCCAGGGCTTACTCATTCTCTGAAAACCATTTTAATTATCAATGACCTCTGTGGGTAGTTAAATCTCTCTCAATGATTGGAACTTTGTATATTTGTGCCAAGCATAGAACACATCGTGCAAGCCTGTACCACACTCTAATGTTAGCATCCACGTTTCTCGCTTCGTAACTATGCATCATCATGTCTGCTTCTTAGGCCTAATACGAGCCTCTTCATGGATCTACACGACGACGAGCAATCTTAAACTCATCGCATCACACACATTCTGTAGAAAATTTCTAATATTCTACTACAAATCTTACCACAATAGCAAGGTTGAAAGCGGGAAATCTATAGAATTTCTGCGAATACACATGGTCCACCGATCGCCATTTTTCACGTCTCGAATCGTTGTGCATTTCGTTTACAACTGTCATGAGGACGCCGGCCACGAAGTGACACTCATTAAATGGGAGTTTAGCTCTGAAATGTTAATATTTACACGAGTGGTTTAAAATGTCTGCCACTACGATTTACGTCTAGACAAACGCTCTCACAATCTGCCAATTTCTACAACAAATGCTAATGATTAAAAACAGTTTCAGCTTACCTTTTTCTATGAGTGAGGAAGCAGTTGGCAGAAGTAAGCACCTTCGACTTTGCGATGATGCTTCCAGCACAAAAGGCATGATAATTGTTATCCTCTAACTTTCTAAAGACAAATACCTTGACACAAAGAAAATATTAACAAGTCATCACCTGCATAGCTATAGTAGAAAAAACCAGCAGTTTCGATCAGACCTGATGAATGTAGGGGACACTAGGGGTGTATTAAATACACTCCTAGTGTCCCCTAGTATCAAATACATAAACTAATTCTAACATAACCCAACTGACCCCGGATTTGAGGATAAACTTAAGAGTTCTGAGATAGAATAGAATATTCATTTATTTGCTCAGAATAGAAATGAAATAAGGTGAATGTGTGGGTGTGTAACTGTGTATTTGTAGGTCAGGTGGTGGTGGAATTATGATGGAGATGATCAGGGTAGTGGCATGGTGGAGTAGATGCAGAATTTTATTCTTTTGGTGCGCAATCTAGTTTCTCGCCCTTGCAAGAGCTGTTGAAGTAAAAAGAAATAATTAAGTCGCTAAGGGATTTAAATAGAAGATGAAAGTTTGTTTGGAAAATCGTAATTGACGATTGATGTACCTACTGACGTCAAATAAACATTTTTTCTTTCTTTCTTTCTAATTTTTACGCGGGCGAAGCCGCTAGCAAAAGCTAGTAATAAATATAAATTTATCTCGATGAACTGAGATATACTTGTCGGATTGACAGAATTAATTCCGATAGACTCTTCCAACATGTGTAACTACACTGTACAGGTAAGGCCAGCCGTATGCGGTGGCCCAGTGGTGGTGGCCTGAACTTACGAACAGTAAGACGTGGCAGGCAGGCGCATTACTTTTCTTAGTTTATTTCATCACCGCTGCTCTCAAAACGGTGAAGGAAAACATCGTGAAGAAAACCAAAACTAAACCACAAAATTCGAATGAGAACCAAAAAGTTCGATGACATGTGACATCTACCAACCCGCACTAGGCCAGTGTGGTTGATTATAGCCCATCCCTCTCCTAGAGAGGAGGCCCGAGTCCCTGCAGTGAGAACATTATAGACTGATGATGATGACTTACAATGAATCACGTAGAGTTCCGGGACGTCTTTGCTCCGCTGCTGCCATCAGACACTCCAAATCATCCTCGACGTGAGCTCAAAACATCACGACTATGTAGAAGCGGGCTATAGGTGTGGGTAGACTGGTGAGTAGGATGTTACCACGGGCGCGCCTGACGACCAATTTTGAGTCGGTATTCATAATCGGATCCGACATTATAATCCGGTATTATAAGAGGAAGAAGAAAATGAAGATGTTACAAAAAAAGCACTAATCAAAAGCGCCGCATCACACATGTGCAAGAGTAAATATTATTGTAAGCATAAACAAACTCTATGCTTCCGACATGTAGCATGTTTTTCACATGTACTTACCAGTGGTCACAGATATATTTAAAAGAAATCGTCTATTGGTAATAGACGAATTTGCAAAAAAGAAATCCTCTTATAGACGAATTTGCATTACCAAAATGCAAATTCGTACCATGATAGTATTATAATTGGATAATTAGGTCACCCAGTCAATTGTACAGGTACGTCTCTAATCTTTGAGGTAACGAGGTCAAACTATTAAGTCTTGTGATTAAACTAAAAACCATTATTGCACTAAATGATTTATTAATATTAACACTATAAGTAACAGGTTATTTAAACAGTACGTTCCTACGTTCGCCCTTTTGGATGATTGTTTTATTGTGGATGCGTTTGCGTAAACAAGTCTCCTAACGGAGAACTTAAATAATATAACATTACATCACAAATATTATCCCCTTAGCGGTAGGTATACCTATAGTAAATCTAGAAAAAGGAGAGCCTATTTCCATAATTAAACATTTACATGTGAAAATCTTATTTGGAAAGGATAAAGAAGAAGGAAAAACAAAGTTTCAAACAATTTTATCACAAAATAAATAGCTAAAATTATCACATCACTGATCATTTTCCATAGTCTTAAATCGTCTTTTCAGATATTCTTGTCTCTGTCTTCTAAGCCCCACAGATCCGTGCCATCACCAGTACGTTCTGCCCGGCTTTTGATCATATCCGGAGACACTGTCTTCAGATCATACGCCCATCCGATCCAAGCGAAAAAGTCAATGAAATGAGTCGTCAAATTATAGTTGTTGTTCCCCAATTCCGCTGCACGATAATCCCACGGAAATACATGGTGGTAGTTATGGAAACCTTCGCCACAAGTTGCTATCGATACTGCTGTGTTTTGCACTGGCAGGATTTTGTTGTCATAAGGTTTGTAACCCCAGATATGAGCAGCACTGTTGACTAGGAAAGTAAAGTTGAGGTTCAGTACGTAACGAAGCATGGTGATGTGCCAAGCAGTGGTCCAGGTTTCTCCCCAGTAGTAGACAGGGATGAGAGTCGGTAATCCGAAGCAGATTGCCCCTATAAAGGGTATGGCGTACCTGGCAAAAGAAAGTTATGTATTTAATAAGTGTAGCATTTTGATGTCTTTGGATGACTTCTTAAACATTACATTCTCGAAGCTAATCCATTAATACAATATATCCGAAACTGTAAAATTTTCCCAGTTAAGAGCGCGCAATATAGCCCAACGCGAGCGATTTCGTACCTCTCGCCCGCGCCCCCTCTTCAATAATACGCGGTGGCATGACGCCCGGCGCGGCAGCGCGGCGCACCGCGCACAGGCCGATTTTGTTCGAGTGAACTACTTATCAGCTGATTCGAGTAAGTAAAAAAAAATAAGAATAATAATTAATAATAACATGTATTTATTTCTAATAAAAAACTATAAATTAGAGAAATATTTTACTACCCATGAGGTTGTCAGTTCGAATACGCTCAGTTTTTTCGACCACCGTTTCAACTGCTACAACAGCGTGTTTGTTAGAGGTATGGACTGCCATGCAACAGTCCCTGGATCAAATCCTATGTCTAGTTTTTATTTTTGTGACATTGTATTTTCTTTTTATTCAAAGTACTGTGATGTAGATAATATTTATCAAATACTTTTTTGAATAATAAATAAAGTTACATTATAAATATTTTTTACAGGAAAAAGAAAGCTATTTTCAATTAGAGTATCTACTAGACACCATAACTTGGCTTGTTTAGATTTGGGCAGACTAGTTGGCCGACTAATCTGCACATCCCTATAAAATACTTTTTATTTTATGGAAATGATGTTATTTTTTTAGGAGTAGGTATACCAAAAACATAGATCCTCGCCTCGAAAATGCAGAGACGAGGTGAGTATTGAAATGTAGTAGTAGGTAGTAGGTAGGTAGTAGGTAGGTAGTAGGTAGGTATAGTAGGTAGGTAGTAGGTAGGTAGTAGGTAGGTAGTAGGTAGGTATAGTAGGTAGGTAGGTAGGTAGGTAGTAGGTAGGTAGTAGGTAGGTAGTAGGTAGGTAGTAGGTAGGTAGTAGGTAGGTAGTAGGTAGGTAGTAGGTAGGTAGTAGGTAGGTAGTAGGTAGGTAGTAGGTAGGTAGTAGGTAGGTAGTAGGTAGGTAGTAGGTAGGTAGTAGGTAGGTAGTAGGTAGGTAGTAGGTAGGTAGTAGGTAGGTAGTAGGTAGGTAGTAGGTAGGTAGTAGGTAGGTAGTAGGTAGGTAGTAGGTAGGTAGTAGGTAGGTAGTAGGTAGGTAGTAGGTAGGTAGTAGGTAGGTAGTAGGTAGGTAGTAGGTAGGTAGTAGGTAGGTAGTAGGTAGGTAGTAGGTAGGTAGTAGGTAGGTAGTAGGTAGGTAGTAGGTAGGTAGTAGGTAGGTAGTAGGTAGGTAGTAGGTAGGTAGTAGGTAGGTAGTAGGTAGGTAGTAGGTAGGTAGTAGGTAGGTAGTAGGTAGGTAGTAGGTAGGTAGTAGGTAGGTAGTAGGTAGGTAGTAGGTAGGTAGTAGGTAGGTAGTAGGTAGGTACCTTTCAAATGAGTCCAAACACGATGGTTCTATGTAGTGCCGACACCGAGATCCTATACCTACCTTCGGAGTCCATCATCAGGTGGGTGACATCATTAGTCACCAAGGTCTTCGTTCGACCTTCCAAATGAGTCCAAACACGATGGTTCTATGTAGTGCTGACACCGAGATCCTATAGGTACCTACCTACTAGTCCATCATCAGATAGGTGACATTATTGGTCACCAAGGTCTTCGTTCGACCTTCCAAATGAGTCCAAACACGATGGTTCTACGTAGTGCCGTCACCGAGATCCTATACCTACCTTCGGAGTCCATCATCAGGTGGGTGACATCATTAGTCAACAAGATCTCCGTTAGACCTTTCAAATGAGTCCAAACACGATGGTTCTATGTAGTGCCGACACCGAGATCCTATAGGTACCTACCTACTAGTCCATCATCAGATAGGTGACATCATTAGTCACCAAGGTCTTCGTTTGACCTTCCAAATGAGTCCAAACACGATGGTTCTACGTAGTGCCGTCACCGAGATCCTATACCTACCTTCGGAGTCTATCATCAGGTGGGTGACATCATTAGTCAACAAGATCTCCGTTAGACCTTTCAAATGAGTCCAAACACGATGGTTCTATGTAGTGCCGACACCGAGATCCTATACCTACCTTCGGAGTCCATCATCAGGTGGGTGACATCATTAGTCAACAAGATCTCCGTTAGACCTTTCAAATGAGTCCAAACACGATGGTTCTATGTAGTGCCGACACCGAGATCCTATACCTACCTTCGGAGTCCATCATCAGGTGGGTGACATCATTAGTCAACAAGATCTCCGTTAGACCTTTCAAATGAGTCCAAACACGATGGTTCTATGTAGTGCCGACACCGAGATCCTATACCTACCTTCGGAGTACATCATCAGGTGGGTGACATCATTAGTCACCAAGGTCTTCGTTCGACCTTCCAAATGAGTCCAAACACGATGGTTCTACGTAGTGCCGTCACCGAGATCCTATACCTACCTTCGGAGTCCATCATCAGGTGGGTGACATCATTAAAAAATAGGTATATAATATATTTACACAAAACGTTTTCAACTCCTTTTTACAGTAAATACTGTCCCTAAACTTTATTATAGGTACCTATATTGCCTACCAATAAACAAAATAATTGCGTAGAAAATAGTCCGCTGTCTGTGATGTCGCCAAACATAGGTCCGTCTCGCGACAGATGCCGAAGCAGACTGACTGAAGAACAAATTGAAAAGGATAGCGCTATTGCTACCGCGTTCCAAACGTGAGACAGAAAGAATGTGCGCTCGCTTAGAATAAAATGACGTAAGCGCCAATCAAAGGAATGCTAATTACGAGAAAACCACGTAGAAAATTAAAAAAATTACTGTGCACGATTTGAGATAATATAGTTACCTATCTATTATGTAAAAATCGTCACTAAATTCCTTAAGGTTTCAGAGATCCAACTCTAAATAAGTTTAAAACGAGTTGTTTTAGTATTTTTTTCCTATCGAGGTTTTTTCATCCAATCGTGTTCTCGCTTGTACAGATTTAAAGATTATAAGTCCAAGTTTAATGGTGTCCAAATACCGAATTCTTAGGTCATATAGATACCGAGATCTAGATCGCCCAATATCACCAAAACAGCATAATACGAACTCTTAACCTTGAACCTTATGCGTTATCGAAAAAGTTGAAACTCTATTAAAGAAATTTGACAGATTGTAGTAGCGACTGCAGCACAGGCCATGGTGTCCGAGGCTGCTGACAGCTTCACCACATTGACAGCGATGAGGAGAGCAGCATACGGCAATTCAAAACAATAGTTTGCGAAGTTATTTTTTTCACAAAACAAATAAAAAAACGCAAGGCGTAAAAAACACACAGCATCTATATACCTATAGAAAAGGAGAACTGACTGACTGACATATTATCAACGTACAGCCGAAACTACAGGGGCTAGCAATGTGAATGCTCCTATTATAATGTAGGGGAGCACTAAGAAGGGGTTTTTGGAAATTTAACCTTTAAGGGGGTGAAAAGGGGGATGAAAGTTTGTATGGAAAATCGTCACTTTTGTAGTTGAACCGACATCCATGCGGGCGAAGCCGTGGGCAAAAGCTAGTAAATAATAACACATGACTGCTAAGCACACGCTTCTAATTTGTTTATTAAGCGTGTGACGGACGTCACGTCAAATCACCATCGAAAACTACAAAAAAACGCGTTAAAAAATTAAAAACGAGACTTCTATACATAATAAAAAAAAAAATGGTAGTTGCTGTACAAAGTCGAGCTAAAACTGGTATCTACTGTATTTCATGAATTTATTACATTTATACTAGTATATAGTATAATTATGGTAATTTACAATGACCTACGGTGCCGAGATATGGACGCTCACAAAGGAGACTGTCCATCGAGTACGAGTGGCACAAAGGGCCATGGAGCGAACCATGCTCGGCATAACCCTGCTCGTTTACGGAGACGTGGGGCGTCGCGCGGCGCATGCAATAGGCTCGTCTCGTGTTTTTTTATTAATTTACTGAGAGACGGGTCCACCGCAACAAACGCTGCATTTTAAACTAACGTGCGAAAATAGCTTCTCGTAAAATCGACGATTGAAATCGTTAACTTTTTTATGCATTCCATGTGTTTGAAATAAAAATGCACCACGCGCCGCGCGACGCCCCGCGTGTACGTAAACATGCACTTTGATCGAGTGCGTAACACCGTAATCCGCCATCGGACGAAAGTCTACGATGTCGGGGACCGGGCGGTGCGCCTCAAGTGGACGTGGGCAGGACATCTGGCTAGACGCGGAGAGGGCTGATGGAGCAAGGCTTTGACCGAGTGGTGGCCAAGGTTAGGCCAAAGAAACCAGGGACGTCCTAAAGCTCGTTGAGTTGACGATATCGTCAAAGTCGCCGGAAACACATGGATGAGGTACGCACAGAACCAGGAAGTGTGGCTGAAAAAAGGGAAGGCCTATACTCAGCAGTGGGTGATTCCGGGCTGATATGATGATGATGATGGTATTTTATTGTGCAGCTATTAGGAACAAAAAATAATAAATTACATGTACCTAATACTTTTTTCGAGAAAATATAGAATTACTTTTGGTAAGTACAATATTATTAACATACTTGTTTCTATTTTTAGATAAGTGATTTTACATAATGCCAAAATAAAAAAAGATTTACAGTGTTATTATTAAAATATCACGTTTTGAGCCAAACAACAATAGCTCATTTTCATTATCTGACAAATTGTATCGGCTCAAAAAATGGATATATTTTCAGCTCTAAAATAATTATAAAATATATAATAAAAATGGTTTGAAGACATAACTACTAATTGAACACCATTTGTCACAAACAAGTAGGTAGTTTCATTTTTAATTTAACACGTTTTGAACCAAAACAAAAGAATTGACACCGGAAACATCAAGAAATTATCTTTGATATTTTATATAATTATTATTATTTTTATTATTATTTTTTATTTTATTTTTTTTATTTTATTTTATTAATTAATTATTATTTTTTTATATTATTTTATTTTTTTATTTATTATTTTTTTTGAGTTATCAATTTTTGTTCCTAACCTCCTAAGGAAGGAACACGAGGAGGAGAGTTCCTCTGTGGTTCCTTCAGATATGAAAATTCAGTATTTGCCTTGGGTTCTTTAGCAACAAACCTCAGTGCGAAAGTGAGATTTGTTAGTCAGTTTAGCAAAAGCACAATGTTACTGTAATTACGAGTACTTACTTCTTTTGAAATCTCAGCACTGGATTGTTGTAAACATCAGACATGTCCAATTCCTTTCCGCGTCTCTTGACTTCAGGATGTTTTCTCACGAGCAACCATCCGACATGGGAATAGAAGAAACCACGAGTAGCATTATGGGGGTCTGCATCAGTATCACTGTACTTATGATGTAGACGGTGGTCCCTCACCCAATCAATGGCAGAGTTTTGGAAGGCAATAGAGTTCATTATGATCAGGATAATTTGTAGGGGTAGCTTCGCTTTATAAGTTTTGTGGGCCCATAGTCTATGTGTGCCGGCTGTTACTCCTATTTGCCCCAAAACGAGTTGGGAGAAAGCTGAAAATTAAATAATTATTGTTTAAGAGTTGTTTTACTTATTGAATAAGTTACAGAAAAATACTGGGGTGTTCCCTAAATATTTGAAAAACTTTAACAATTTATTCAAAGATATTTAGATTTGGTGCACGTTTTTTACTACATTCTAAACCTTCAAACATGCACTGGTTTGTGTAACCAACGACGCGACGTGACCATCAGCCAAAATATATTTTACTTACCAAATAGCAATGTTTCCCATTTTGCTGAAGTAAAGCACAAATAAATCCCGTACAGCGCAGCTAGATGCCAGTATCCAAATGTGATAAGATTAGGGTAAACGATGTGAAACTTTCTAGGCGTGGCTTTAGGTACCGCGAAGGTCAGTGTTGGTTCTTCCTCCCTCACAATCGTAGTCGTTTGGACGCCTTGGGCCATTTTTCAGTACTGCAAGAAAAAACAAGAAATTTAATAAGAAAATAATGGTGAGAAAGTTCATAAAGACTATCAGGCCACAGACTACCAGTAACGACGATCAAAGATCTACAAAATATGATAGCCAGTACCCACGGGTTAACGTACTTTTCGAGGCACGGAGGGAACTCGGGACGTTATGGTGGTCACCCATCCACTGACCAGCCTAGGCAAGCACGGCTTAGCCTAAAGATCGACTTGAGCGGATGGTATTATTGAGCCACGAGCTCCTCCGGTAGAGGTCAAGTAAGTATAAAACAATCAATAAGCCCTGTCGCGCATCATTCCATTTTTTCACTTGTCATGTTGCAATGGATGTGGCTCTGGTTTTAAAGTCGGCCGCCTGCCTGACACTAACCGTCCTTGGGAATGATTTACCCAACAACATTCGGGGACCCAAGATGATGTTCGTATGCTCTGGGTCTGAAACTCCCTAAGTGCACGTTTACGTACAGGCGGGGCGTCGCGCGGCGCGTGCTGCGTTTTTAATTCAAACACATGGCGATGTATGAAAAAGTTAACGATTTCAATCGTCGATTTTACGAGAAGCTATTTTCGCACGTTAGTTTAAAATGCAGCGTTTTTTGCGGTGGACCCGTCTGTCAGTAAATTAATAAAAAGGACGAGACGAGCCTTCTGCACGCGCCGCGCGACGCCCCGCGTCTCCGTAAACGAGCCCTTAGTATGAAACAGTCAATAAGATTATTTCAAAATATTTGCTTGTTGGCGATCGTTTCAAATTAGGCTGAGAGTTAACCATTTTTAGTGTCAAAAAATTAGTTATGTATGACAGTTCCCTAGTACGATCACTCTTCGCCTCTTCTTAGTGGTTTAACTGGAAAAAAATGTGGTGAAACCAGCTTACCTATTGGTCGTTGTGGCCAAGTCACACAACTTTAACTATAATAACAAAGAAATCGCATTAAGGAACCATAGACTTGGCACGACTTTGTCTAGATTTCATTACTTTTTATTGTAACAATACATAAAAATAGAAAAATAGTTATTACGCTATTTGTCATGTGCTGTTGCAAAACACAATAACAAAAATAAAATTAATATCATACTTATTAATATGCCTACACTATTCAAGTCTAGGGAACAAGGTCATTTATATTGCGAATACTTTTTGTTTTCTCTTGAGTGAAATAATACTAATACTAATACTCGTACATAATTAGAAGAGTAATTTAATTATCATTTTAATTATGACGATTTAATGAGAAACTTCAAAGAGAAAAAAAATCTGAAACGTGGCGAAAATTAAAAATTATAGTTTTTGGTCGTTAACCCCCGAAGGGTTAGACACAGATGAACCCATTAATAGTACACCCACATGTCACTAGACCTGTAAACACCCAATAGCACTTTTCCTGATCCGGGAATCGAAACCCAGGACCTCATGCTCAACGAAGTCTCAAAGTGAAAAATATAACTGAAGAGGGGCGAAAGTAAAAATTCTAGTTTTTACCCAACTGCAGCGAAGCCCAAAAGGAGGGTTATGTGTTTGACGTGTATGTACATGTATGTATGTCCGTTTCTTTGTTCCCTAATAACTCATAAACGGATGAACCGATTTGAATGAAATATACGTCATTAGATTCGTCTTGATGGCGCGAGTGATTGCTGTTTTATGCCTATTTATTGTTATTTTAAGATAATTCATACATCGTGGAGACCTACGGAAAATTTTGGCCCATCAAAAAGTATTTCACAGAAAAGTGGGGAAGGGGCTAGGAGGGTTTGGCCCTTACTACCTGTTATTTCGTAGCAGCTGATTTTGCTTTTTCTGAGAAAATTTACCATTGCAATGTATATTTTTTATACATCATCAGAAAGTAGAGATTATAAGGAACACAACGCCCACCGACTTTTTAAAAAAAGCTGATATTTTGACGTCAGAATTTTCGATTGAAAATATGGCTGATTTTTCGATACTAAGTCAATAATAAGGTGAAAAATAAATATTTTAAATCAAGTAATTTATTTGATTTATGGTAAGTTCTCAACTTTCGTAGAAAAAAATTTTTTTTTTGAAAAAGATATAAATAAAATACCAAAAACTTGGTTTTTTTTTTTAATTTTTCACCTAAATTTTGAGGAAAAAGTGTAAAAGTCAAAGTTGTAGATCTTTTTATTCTCTACAACTTTGCAATTTAACTTTTTTCCATAGGCCTTGTAGTTTTGCCGTAAATCGAAATAAACCGCTTTTCCCCCTTAAAAACCCCCCCACCCCCACTCCCCGACCTCAAATCGACCGTAATTTATTTTTCCTTTAATTTTTGTTATATTCTCTACTTTTACCATTGGGTTTCATCCTACTGTAATTTTTTTTCATTTTTTACCATTTTTGAAGGCTTCGGCACTGGTCTATAACATGTTTGGTATCAAATGAAAGGTCTTGAAGAGCAAAAACCAATATTTTATTCATAGTCGGGTTTTAGATTTTTAAACTTGTTTGTTTATCGTGAACAGGGCCCCTACTATGACGTCTTAAAACATTCCTAACTTACTCTTAATCCATTGTGGAAACGTGACAGAACTATACAGGGTGTCTAGCGCCATCTCTTTTCCACACTGGATTAAGAATAAGTTAGGACTGTTTTAAGACGTCATAGTAGGGCCCCTGGACTTTGTTTTATAATAGGTATGTAGGTACTATGTAGTGATAATTATGAGACTATCATTTGCCGCAGCTCGCCTTATGTGAAGCGATGATGCAGCCTTGGGTTGGAGCACGCGTGTCTAGAAGAAACCGATTCACTCGAACTTGCATTGTAGGTACCTACCTACCTTATCAGTCTACTACATATTTTTTGATTATTTAAACATAAGTACATAATTGACGTTATAATTGAAACTGGGTTAAATCAGGCAGTTTTAATGATCCTGTCTATTTAAAAACGAGAATGCTAATAATTCTTGTTGGACTTGTTGACCGCTTTACCGAAAACGAGCTAATTGAACATGCCTAGTAAATGTTTGATATCCGACTTCGGATTTGGCATTTTAATTAGACTTGCTATGCTATATGTCCAGAACAGGCTACGTGGAAATCCAACACACAAACATAACATCACGCCTGTAATCCCCGAAGGATTAGGCAGAGGTTTACCCATTAGAACGCGAGCCTATTGCCATCAACCGGGCACAAATCAGACCCCGTGGCAGATAGTGAGAAATGCGTGATGGAAACACCCAATAACACTTGACAAAACCTGGGAATTGAAAATGGGTTTTGATAACTTTGATAGGGTATAATGAGTGTTGGGTATACATGTAATACCTTTTTTTTTTTTTGGTGGGTGGAAAATCATCGAATGACCCCCCCCGCTCTTGGGCAGAGCGAAGGGGAGTGTCAGACTTCTACTGACTAAAAACCGAACCCATGTTCCTACTTTGCCCTTGTGCCGAGGCCACGTAATCTAGTACAAAATACCGCGGCCCCGACGGGCGTCGGCCCTTGCGGACCCCTCCTTGCTGACATCTCTTTGAGGCGCGCGTGGAACACGAACGCGCCGCCGACACGGTCTGTTGCCGTCATGACGACGGCCGGACGGCGAGCTAGCCCATTACTCACCGTCCACAGGCCCGCGTCTACGGTGGCCGGAAGCCATCACGTGGCCCCCGACGCCCGGAGCGCCTTCCCCGCCTTCCGCGGCGGCTGGGATGTTGAGAGGTTCTCTCCCTCTCTCGTTCCGCCACCTCCTTCGCTAGCATCACTGCTTCGCAGAAGGAGGCGACTGCGTCCCATTCCTCCTCGCCCCGGACCATGGCTTGCACCAGGGCCGGACGCTGCACCAGGGCGGGACGCGGTATGTAATACCTTAGGGCAAGATTGAAGTCAAGAGCAAGCCCATTTATAATAAAAAAAAAAATACATGACGGTTTCAACAATCCTATATGTGAGCAATTGTGATTTTAGGATGAGGCATCGGTAGTGCGACAATACTTCCTTACGAGATTGCATCGGAATCCGATCGAAATTCTCCGCTATTCTTTTCCGATTAATTTCGTTGCGGGATCCAAGACAGTTAAATCATTTCTCTGGGACATCGTCGAGCTTCATTGTCTCGGCGCTTTTCTTGTGGTCGCCACTGTTGATTCTGGCTAACAGGAGTTACAGTGGTTTGGGAATAGTGTGGCGGGCTTTTCCCATTTACGAGATTACAAAATAAACTAACGTAACTCAGCTGACCAAAATGTATGGTAGGTACCTCTGTGGGTACCATACATTTTTATTATGGGCTGATGATCATCATCATCAGCCCATAATGTTCCCACTATAGGGACTCAGGCCTCCTCTATATAGGAGAGGGATGGTAATGGGCTATAATCCACCACGCGGGCCCAGTTCGGGTTGGCAGATGTCACATGTCTTCGAATTTTTTGGTTCTAAGACATTTTTGGTTATAAAAGTTTCCTCACGATGTTTTCCTTCACCGTTTTGAGAGCAGCGGTGATGATATAAATTACAAAAAGTAATGCTCCTGTCTGGGTTCGAACCCCACGTGTTTGTAAGTCGGAGCCGCCACCTCTGGAACACAGCTGCTCATCAAGTCAGCTACTACAATATTATGTGTCAGACTAGATTTCATTTTAGGAGGTACAAGGCTACAGTTTAAGGTAACTTCATTTGCTGACGTCAGTACAACAAAAAAAAAGTCATGAATATAACCATCCTTAAATTCTAGAAAAGTCTGAGTCACCACCACATGTGATTTCTATTCCGGTTATTTAATTATACACATGGTAAATATATTTGTGTGTTCTTTTAATATACGGTTTAATAGGGGTTATAGGTGAAATATTATTTATTACACACGAAGTTTGCATAGTTGTGCAGTTTAGAATAATAAATCGTTGACACTTAAAATGAAGTGTACGCAAGTACATTTCATAAGTTGCTCGTCTATTGCATGTTAACTTATTTTTAACCAACTTCCCCGGAACCTATCCTTCTGCAGCGCGGTGTGAGACAGGGAGACGTCATATCTCCGAAACTGTTTACCGCTGCATTGGAGGATATCTTCAAGGTTCTGGATTGGAGAGGACTTGGCATCAACGTCAACGGCGAGTACATCACTCACCTTCGGTTTGCCGACGATATAGTGGTCATGGCTGAGACCATGGAAGACCTCAGTGCAATGCTCGATGACCTCAGTAGAGCTTCCGAAAGAGTGGGTCTTAAAATGAACATGGACAAAACCAAGGTTATGTTGAATGTTCATGTAACACCCACTCCTATCAAGATCGGAGACTCTACGCTCGAAGTTGTGGACGATTATGTCTACCTGGGACAAACGGTCCAGTTGGGTAGATCTAACTTCGAGAAAGAGGTCAATCGTCGAATCCGACTCGGCTGGGCAGCGTTCGGGAAGTTGCGCGGTATCTTCTCGTCCAACTTACCCCAGTGTCTCAAGACGAAAGTCTATGACCAGTGTGTGTTGCCAGTGATTACATACGGGACCGAAACGTGGTCGCTCACAATGGGCCTCATCAGAAAGCTCAAAGTCACCCAAAGGGCAATGGAGAGGGCTATGCTCGGAGTTTCCTTGCGTGATCGAATCAGAAATGAGGACATCCGCATGAGAACCAAGGTTACCGACGTAGCCCGAAGAATCGCCAGACTTAAGTGGCAATGGGCAGGGCACATTGCTCGCAGAACGGATGGCCGATGGGGCCGAAAAGTTCTGGAATGGCGACCGCGAACCGGAAGACGTTGCGTTGGAAGGCCTCCCACTAGGTGGACCGATGACCTGGTCAAGGTTGCAGGAACCCGCTGGATGAGAGACGCACGGGACCGGTCAATGTGGCGACGCCTGGGGGAGGCCTATGTTCAGCAGTGGACGTCTTTTGGCTGAAATGATGATGATGATGATGATGAACCAACTTCCAAAAACGAGGAGGTTCTCTATTCGTCTGTATATATATGTTTTTATGTAGGTATGTTCATCGATATCTCCGTTAATTGTAGTCCGATTTTCAAAATTATTTTTATATTCTAAAGAGTATACTCTCGAGGTGGTCTCGTTGTCACCAAGTCAGGAGCTGATAATGGGATCCAAGGGAAATCGAGGGCATCCCTCAAATTTTATAGGCACTTCGTTTTCCATAAATTTTATAAAGCTATTCAAGTATTTGCTTAATAATAATCATAATGTCATGAGGATGAGCTGATCTTGGAAGGTAGAACTCCTCAACGGTTAGGAGTTAAAAGAAAATTCTTACAAAATTATACGCACTTATGGACCGATTTATTCCGGTTATTCGGTTAACCTGATGATAGAAGGTAAATCTCATTTTAACCGACTATAAAAAAGGTGGTTCTCTTCTGGAAAACTTCATATTGTTTTGGGATCAATATCAATGTAAAATAAATGCAAAGAAAAATTTATGATATTACAACTAAAACAGGCACAGTAAAAAACTTTTTAACAAAAAACAAATCCAATTTCAAAAACACAAAAAAGTTAAAAATCAGTTTCTGAAGTTGATAGCAAACAAAAATGAAATTACAAACAAAAACCACTGACTTTATGCTGTTTTTTTTTACCTTTTTGTGTCTTGAAGTGAAACGTTTTTTCCGTTTAACTTTGTTAATAAAAGGTGTAAATGGACTTTTCACGAAGTCTTAAAGTAAGCTTTCTGTATTCGCAAAATAAATCAGAAATAGTATTTAGTAGTAGTATTCATAATACATCCATACTCCATACTATATATATATATACTATACTCTATTATATATTTATATATATCCATACTAATATTATAAATGCGAAAGTAACTCTGTCTGTCTGTTACGCAATCACGCCGAAACTACTGAACCAATTTGCATGAAATTTGGTATGGAAATATTTTGATACCCGAGAAAGGACATAGGCTACTTTTTAATAATAATAAAAAAAAATATTCAAGGGGTTGAAAGGGGGGTACGAAAATATTATTATTGGTCACGATAACCGGCACTGGTAGCGATAACCGACATCCGCGCGGTTGAAACCGTGGGCACCAGCTAGTATCACTATCACTACATATAATAGTATTTAACCCTCTTTTGGGCTTCGCCGCAGTCGGGTAAAAACAAAGTCGCTTTCTGTCCCTTTGTATGCTTAAATCTTTAAAACTACGCAACGGATTTTGAAGCGGTTTTTTTTAATAGATAGAGTGCTTCAAGAGCAAGGTTTTAGTATATAATTTGACCGACATCCACGTGGGCGAAGCCGCGGGCATCAGCTAGTTACCTATAAAGTGTTTTTCTCCGATCCAATTCGATTCCGAAAATTATTTCACAAATGGAACTCCAACTCAAAGCATTTTTTCCTTTTAGACCATCACAGGTACTTTTTAAAGTACTTAAAAAAAAAACAAACAAAGAAAGCGAAGTTATATTCACAAGGCATAATAATTTGTGTAAGCTAGTAATTAAACTTGGGAAGCTAAAATTATCTCAGAATGAACGCGAGTGAAGTCGCGAGCAAAAGCTAATGAAATAATAAAAAAACTGTAAGATTTATTTAATGGTTTTATTATATGTATGATTCAATTAATAATCATTTAGCTGACGCATCCTGCTTAAAGCCTATTGTTTTTTTTTTATATAAAAAGAGCAATTATATTAATTGCAATTTGCAACCTTGATTCTTTAATTGGTTTTTTATCCACACTCAACAATGAAAATTACATGATGTGACAATGAAAATTAAATTACAATGAAAAAGACCTAAATATGTTAAGTAGCAATTGTATCGACATCAATAACGAAATGCATCATTATACAGTTCGATATTGAGATAGCACAAGCATGATAGCACAAGTTTAAACCTTAGTGGTTTTTGGTTGCTATTTGTATGTATAATTCTGTATTCTTTTGTGTAAACGTTAAATAAATTAAAAAAAAAAAAAAATACTTCATTACCTCAGCCAACTTATCTATTTTCTTTAACTATTCTATTTATTTGTAACGCTTGTAAAAATGAACGCCGTGAACATTTTTTTTTTAACATATTTTTTATGTCACTATACAGGTTGGTGCCGAAAGTACGGCAATAAATGAAACCACTGGTAGTTCTAGTTCATATATACTAACATTGAAATCGTTGTCGTATCGTCAGCACCAACCTACGTAAATGTCTTTGCCAAATTCGTTTATTACATTTTTTATTTCCACACGTTAATCGGTGCAAATTGTTCTTAAGACTAGTAAAACAATATTTGTTTTTAAATCCAAACCGTCGCAAAGTCGCATGTCTGTCGGTCTTCTACAGACTGTACTTCGGAGAGTGTGCGCAAGAGCTCCACGAGCTGATCCCACCATCTCCCTTCTTCCATCGGGAGACTAGACGTACTGCAGGGTATCACCGATACCTAGTCGACATTCCACACATTCGAACGAAGCGCTTTGCTGGGTCCTTTATTATGCGCACAGCCAAGGAGTGGAATTCCCTGCCTGCGTCGGTTTTTCCGAGTTCATATAACCCTAATCTGTTTAAGTCGCGAGTAAACAGGCTTCTACTGGGTAAGCTCGTTCCATCGTCGACATCATCTCTGCCCTTAGGGCAAGATTGAAGTCAAGAGCAAGCCCATTTATAATAAAAAAAAAAAAAAAAAAAATGTATTGTATTTCGTTTACAGTTTAATGCTATTTCGTTTTTTTTCAATATTTTTTTTCGTTGTTAGTATTAATTATTTGATAGTTCAAAAATGTTCCTATGAACTAGAACGACCAGTGTATGGTTTCATTTATTGCCGTATTGTCGGCACCACCCTGTGTAAGACACTTGTGATTGTAATTCAATCATTTTTTATTGTGGCATAATACTGGCGTCGTAATAGCAAATGCAGTAATCGACATTTTCATGGTTTTGCGTTTTTGTCAAAAAAGGCATCTGGAGATTTTAAGCTATAGGTGCTTCGAATTATTATTATTATTTTGGGATGACTGGGACATAGTGAAAAGTCAATAAAACAATGCAGCATTACGTGTGAAATTATTAATTAGCAGTGTTTTTCTAGAAACCACCATTTGCAAGTACTGCATTTACTATTACGAGGGCAGAATACTGCGTGTGAACTATGGGTAAAAAACTAAGATTTTTAGGTACTTCTTTCAGTTATTTATAGGTACCTTTTCAGGGTTAACAAGATATATAATGTTCAAGAAACCCAAACCGCGAACTTAAATTAATTTGCAATTAATGTACCTACACATTTTAGTCATATTATAGAGTTATTATAATAATGTTTTAAACGGATACAGTAAATAAAATTATTATTGGATCAAAATTAAAAATACCATTTGCAAAGTAATCAGGAAATGGCCCACGTAAATAAAAGCCATTTCAAAAATATTTCCACGAAGAGTAAGTACCTTTAAAAATAGTTTCAAAGTTGTATTGTCCAAACGTCCTTATTTTATTTCAAAGAGGTTTGGTAACTGGGATCCTGTTATAAAAATGGTTTCTGTAATTATGAGATCCTTACAAGGAGTAAGGATCTCATAATTACAGAAACCATTTTTCGACTTACTAATATTATAAATGCGACAGTAACTCTGTCTGTCACGCTTTCACGCTAAAATTACTGACCGATTTAAATGAAATTTTGCACACAGATACACTGAGAAAAATAAATGATATTATGTATCAAGAATATGTCTCCGTCATTCATGTAACTTATTTATATAGGAACGCACAAAGGTGTACGATTACAGTAATAAAGTACATTGAGTTGTCCGTAGTAAGATTACTTTATGGATGTCGCTATGATTTTTGTAGATTTTATTAAGAACTTGTTTACTTTTTTGGCCAGTCGCTAAGGGTAAATAAGTAGAAAAATAGTCGCTTTATAAATTTTCTTGATTAATTTGAATAAATAACTTGACTGATATTAACATGCCCTATAACAAAGCGTTTAGGTCTCTTGTTTATGCTAACTATGGCAGTTGTTGCGCTTAAAAAGCACTTGACCAATGTATAAAAGTCACTTGATTGATTTCAACATCTTCGCTGATAGATTAAATCATTATAATTGTAAGTTTTAAAATGAAATCTACTTATGACTATAGGCGATTTGTTCGATAGTATCATGTCAGATGATAAATTTTATAATGACAATTAATTGATTGATGTAAGTACATCTTTGTACAGATCATGTAGCTTATTAAAGTTAAGTAATTAAAAGTGTTGATCTAATTAAGTAAGTTCTTTGTTGTGCTTAAGTTGTATGTTTGTTGCTAATAAGTTGTGTTTGTTGCTATTAAGTTGTATGTTTGTTGCTAATAAGTTGTATGATTGTTGCTATTAAGTTGTATGTTTGTTGCTAATAAGTTATTGTGTGTTTGTTGCTATTAAGTTGTATGTTTGTTGCTATTAAGTTGTATGTTTGTTGCTAATAAATTGTATGTTTGTTGCTATTAAGTTGTATGTTTGTTGCTATTAAGTTGTATGTTTTTCGCTATTGAATTGTTTGTTTAGACTCAATTTACACCGCCGCGGAATGGCAGCGAAGCGACTTTTTGCAACGAAATTCTACATAGCATAATGAACTTTATGTCAATTGGTTAACGTACAAATTACGTACGTTACACAAGGTTCATTATGCTATAAGCAAATTCGTTGCAGAAATTCGATTCGATTTCGGTGTAAATTGAGCCTAAACAAACTCAAAAGCAACAAACAAACAACTTAATAGTAACAGAAGACATACAACTTAAACGCAAAAAAAAACAAACAATAGCAACAAACATACAACTTAAACGTAATAAAGATAATTTGAAATATTCTTAAGTGTTACTGAAATAAAATAATCAAGTAATTTGACTCATTTATTTTTATTCAAAACAGCAAGTTAAATAATCAGCATAAAATGAACGAAATCTTTGAGTTAGGACAAGCATCAAATAACTCTCATCTGGGCAATGTTTCACTTAAGCTTCGCGACTCTCTGACTTTGATGGTCTCCATTTGCTTTCTTTACCTCCCTTTTTTTTCTTAGCTGCTGGTAGAGAAGATTCTGTTCCAGAACTAGTAGGCAGCGCCACAATACTTGGCCTTATAAGTTCCGTTAGGGATAATATAGATGAAAGGTTTCTATTTTCTTCAGTGTCACCTGAAAAAAGAAACATTTTATATTAATATATACATATTACACACACATGTCTGTATGGTGTCGGACGTAAAGAATAGCACCATCCCATAATATCTTCCCGTGGGTGTCGTAAGAGGCGACCAAGGGACTTCCCAGAGAATGGGCAACAGCGTTCTCTGAGCTTTTGTAACAACCGCACTGCGATCGCCAACGAACGAGTGATGCAGTGCCTGTGGCAAGCAAAGTAGGTCCTACACAAGAATTTGAGCATCTTAGAACCTAAGTAGTAGGTAGCTAAGTAGGTACAATTTGATTGATTGTGCGAACACTAGCAATAAAAACACTTTTAATACTTTTATTAGTTAAGTATTGATTGCTTGAAAGCTAGACTGAACTGAAACACTGACTTTACGACGATCGATCAATTTTGAAATTTAAAATGAAGATTTATAGACTAGCTAATAATTCCAGCCAGTGGAGCGTAAACTACGGGGTTACAATCCACAGACAGTACCTACCATTCTAGAATTTCCAGAAAAATCTCGCACTGCGCCCTTACCAGTTCCCGCCAGTAGGTATTCTTACGAAATTGTGATTGGTCTGAAGAGAAACTAAGCAGTACCTAATGGAGAGTAATGTGGAAAGTAGATGCAAAATACTTACTTGTGAAAATGGGCTTTAAATCCGAGAGGCCCCACGCCTCTAGTAAGTCGCCAGCTTCCTCCATCAAACACTAGGTATTCACTTGCCGCCACGACTTGATACCCGGACCACTTTAAATAATACTATACTAATGGCAAATTATCAGAAATTTTATTTAAATTAACACGGGACAATTGCAAAATATCAAGAAAGAAAATAACAAGTATCGACACGATGACGCGCCACACAGATTAAACAACGACTGATTGAAAAAATAAAGACGAAGTTACCATTTTAAATCAATTATTAATTTAAAAAAGTTAATTGATTTCTCATATTATTTTCCGATCATTACTTAGATGAAGACATTTATTAATGTAATAAAGATATTTTAATAATGTTGCTAATCAAGTACTTAGTAGGATTTATCATGAAATACATTTACATCAATAACGTAGCTTTTTAACTGAATTATATGCAAATGATTGAAATACCCCAATCATTTTATCTTATTAGAATAAATATTGGTTTATGACGTCACCAAAATTAAATAAGATATTTTATTGTTTTAAATATATTTCACTTTATAAGCGTACAGTCATTTAAAGATTTTCACAATCAATTGTGGTTTGTTGTTTTAAAATGATTAATGATTCATTCAATCGTTTTTTACTCAATCAAGCAAAATTTCAACTTGATAGGAGACCAGTTTTCTCAGTGTAGGAGTAGAATACGCAATCTCGACGCAAAATATCGATGAATGCTAACACGATGCTACAAAACTGCGATGCACGTTACTGCGAAAGATCTTCACTGTGATACTACTTGACTTCGATGCACGTTATCGCGATAGATCCTTTAGTATTGAAATAAAAAAAACACACACAACCTCTACACATACAAGCCGTTATTTTACATCCTCATCAAATTCAAGGAGGTAACTAAACCTACTAAGTGGTTCAAACTGAAAAGCTTGAACCTCTGGAAAGGCAATTTTATGGACAAAGGTCACTCGGAGATAGCAAATCCGTACGAAGACAATCTATCAATGATTATGGCCAACAATGTCTTAATCAAAAAACCGGCCAAGAGCGTGTCGGGCCACGCTCAGTGTAGGGTTCCGTAGTGATAATTCTTTTTTTGTTTGAAAAAAGATACGTTTAGGATAATAAAATATGTAAACGAAGTTAAAAAAAATGCTTGCATAGACGATTTTACTACGAACGTAGTCCAGAAGTTATTTTGTACAACTTGTTTTTTTTTTGTACAAAAACTGTTTCCATCCAAGTTCAAAATGATTTTCCTAGAAAGTTGTTGGATTTCGTATTCGTTCATAATTTCCATTGTAGGGTAGAAGTAAAACTGACTTGCAAAATGTGTCACTATCCTACCATATCCCATCCTTGTCCCACATGCACACCTGGACTATCGCTGTCCTTGTCACCGCCTACGGTGACTGCGTGAAGATTCTCGAACACTTGAACGAGAGTAGCGTTGCTAAGAACATGCTCCCTTATTAATTTTATTATTATAATTGCCGCGAGTGCCTAATTACGAACTGTTGTCTAAAACACTACGGAAAGTGCGTGTTCGTGTGGTGAAAGGCATCTGCGCGCCCCCTCGTGTGCCGCCCTGAATCCAGCAAGGACTCGACCTCTCTGCTGACCCACGCGGAGGATAGAACTTGAAGAAGGCGAATTTACAGGTCAGTGGTGCTGCATGCTTCCTGTCAGATTCCTTTGTCCTAGCTCACAAGTTCGTCGTCCTAAGTCGTGTCGCATTTGCAAGGTCAGACCTACTTATTTACTCCACTTTTCAACCCCCGCAACAATACAGTCCACTAATCAATCAACCAGCTCCCTGCGTCTGGGATAAGCGCAAAACTTATATTTCCGCGCAAGTATATGGTGTAAGGCGCCACCATTATTTTTGGTCACTTCGAGCCGGACTCTAAATTCAAACCGCATGGTCAGTTATAACTAAATAGTCACTGTACTACGTAATTAAATAGATTGTCGTTTATTCTTTGTATTTTCCCGCACCGACAACTATTTCCTTTTATTTCCGCACCCGCATTGCATAGTACAACACAACGTAAAAGTTATTTCTTTCCAAATTCATTCCATTTTTGTAGTCCGCCATTTTATATCGTTTCCAATACGGTAGATCAGATAACTTGTTCGTAATTGTTCGGTAAACTTCGGCTCGCTTCGGAAGCGCTCGTTCGCATACCAGTTCGTTTGATATTTTTCACTCACCCGCACCCGCAATAATTCTATTATTTTCGCTACCTACTAAAATTAATCGTTTTTACGTTATAACCGCTTTTAATACTTTGTTTACATAATCGTGTTGAGTACTTATCGCCGCTATACTATTTACAGTTATTCACAATGGTTAAGCCTAAGAGAAAGAGTAGTGATGCAGATCTGTTCTTCGACACTACGAGTACTAATAAAAATCAGTTATCATTATACGTAGTCAAGCGTGATGTTATTTACAAACGCGTAGAAAATATTTTCGAACTTGCACACAAAACAAATGATGATCGACAATACTTTAAGTCGTTTTGTTCTAGTGCTTCAAATATTGATACATTGCGTGATGATTATCAACAAGTTTTAGATTCCTATAATATATTAAATTTACAGTTGAACCCCGATTCCGAGGTCGAATATGATTCCTGGTTAAAGTTTGAAGAAATGTTTTGTTTTATAAAACAGGTTTTACTCGATAACAAACCAGAGTGTCCTGGGGGTCTACTCTGAAATTACACTACCGATTGTTCGGGACCGACCGACCACCGACCGACACACGACCGAAGTTCGCATGTTGTCGTACTACGAAAATAGTTCGGTTTATCTAGTCTCGGTCGGGCACCATAGCCAATGTTCGGGAGAGTATGGGACCGAACGAAATGAAGTGCTAGAGTTGAACATTGCATCGATAAGTTTCTTTTAGCCAATAATCTTGATTTTGGTATATTATAAATGTTGAAATACTTATTAAAATTATTTTTTATAACGAGGAAATTAAACATCGCTTTTAATTCGGTATTTATAACTACGAACATCGTAATATTCTTCTAAAAACAATATATTTGTAGCCGAAATAAAGTTTACCTTTGCCGATTGTCAAAAAATGTGATGGATGACAACTAATATAAACAACTTTCGTTACCTTGAGTTTTTATAATGCAAATTCACAAAAAATACTCAAACCAAAAAAAAATCTCGTCTGCCGCGACCGTCCTAACGATAACCGTATTAATTATCAAGTGTTGACTGAAGCAACTGAAGTGCAAAGTGTTTAGGTTATGTTGTGAACTTTAAACAAAAAAGTAAACTATAAATTATTCACTTCCCGTGATCAAGAGCCCTTGGAACATTTTGGGAACAGTTGAAGCATTATACGATGAAGTTGCTAAGTGGGCTCAAAAGAAAAAAAGGACCATTGGGGTGGGAATATCGTTCCTCATGTACGTGTTTTCGAAGTTTGAAAACGAAAGTTATCAGAAGAAGTCACCATGCCCGGACCGACAGCTGCACAAATCGATGCTCTCCTTGATTTCCTCGACGAGCATCGAAATTTGGCTCGAGGCAACTTGAGGAGCATCGAGGGTCGTGCGCTCAGCCATAGGTTGTGGGACGAAATACATACCACACTGAACGCTATGGGTGGGTGTACAAAAACTGTGGAAAAGTGGCAAAAGGTAAGTTTTCTCTACTGATTTATTAGAAACTCAATAGTCTTATATTGCTTGATTGCGACTATTAAAATTCAAAGATTGATAGGACCGATTGAGATCTTTTATTATAAAAAAAAAAACATATTTTTGTGAGTGAGTGTGTAATTTGAATGTTTATTATTTTAGGTGTGGACTGATAAAAAACACCTGACGAAAAAGGCAGCATCAGCTGCACGTCAGTCTGCATCTGCCACAGGAGGTGGACCATCCACTGCCCCTTCGCTCTCTCGATGGGAGCTTAAAATTCTTTCAATAATGGGAGATGGATTTGCTGACCCGCAGACTTCAGCGGCAACACAACCTTTTGTTCAGCAAGTATGTATTACTTTGTATCTATTAAAATTACATTAAATAATCTAGTTATTATTTGTATGTAAAGATGTTCAGTGACAATTTGTATTGAAAAATAAAATAATGTGCTTTAATCTCAATTTTAATAAACTCAATTTTGCTTTCCAGCCATCACAAGAGGAAACAGCTGCCTCTGCCCATGAGCCATCCAACCAAGAAGGGGATTTTTATTCACTGAATGGTATGTAGTGCAAATAAATACATTTTTATATTACACAGTATTATTGTACACACAGTATTATTTATTGACTTGCTGTGTTATTGTAAATAATTACTAAAACCATCATCACATTATCTTAATATCCTACCACATATATTTTTTTTAATTTGTTAAATCTTATTTTGTTTTCATGAACTTAAATACTTAAAAGAACTCAGTGATTAGTTTTTCTAACATTATTTTGTTTTTTATACATATTTTCTCATACTTATATTTATTTTTTGTACATCTTTTTCCAACAGAAACACAGTCCCAACAACAACCAAGCCAGCAGGCTTCAGCCACACCACCCAGAAATGCCTCACCAGCACAAAACCAGCGGACTCGTAAGTCATTGTTTAATTTTGTTAGAAAGCATTTAATCAGCATCCTTTTGTTATAGATTTTTCATAAAATACATTTTTATATTACACAGTATTATTGTACACACAGTGTTATTTATTGACTTGCTGTGTTATTGTAAATAATTACTAAAATCATCATCACATTATCTTAATATCCTACCACATATATTTGTTTTAATTTGTTAAAGCTTATTTTGTTTTCATGAACTTAAATACATATAAGAACTCAGTGATTAGTTTTTCTAACATTATTTTGTTTTTTATACATATATTCTCATACCTACTTATATTTATTTTTTGTACATCTTTTGCCAACAGAAACACAGTCCCAACAACAACCAAGCCAGCAGGCTTCAGCCACACCACCCAGAAATGCCTCACCAGCACAAAACCAGCGGACTCGTAAGTTATTGTTTAATTTTGTTAGAAAGCATTTAATCAGCATCCTTTTGTTATAGATTTTTCATAATGTACACATCAAAAAAATATTGTGATCACTAGCTGCTGATATACCTATATACAATGTACCATCTAATGTAAATTGTATGCTGTATGTGTACATAAAAAGAGTATATACCAAGTATGTGGGGCAATCTACGAGCATTTAGTTGCCTGAAATAAAGAATAAAATAAATAAATAAAAATGGTGTTGTCATTTTACAGCTACACGACGGCGTAGAAGACCTCGGCGAGCGATCCTCCCTCGTGAGTCTCTTCGAGCTGATAGCTCTGTGCGGGACAGGCTGTTTAGGAACGATGAGCGTCGATTGAACCTCGAGGAACAGAGGAATGTGTCACTAGCTGGTATAAAGGCGGTTCTTGAAGAGTTGTGCAGGCATGTGCAGCAACAAAGCCGGCCTAACATTTAAAAAATATTGTAGCTAAGCTAATGTAGTTTTTCTTTTATTATTTTTTTAAGAATTGTCAATGCTATGTATGCTACGTGCATCAAACACCACTTTTATTATAAATCGGAAATTTTAAATGGATGTGATGTGGCTGTACTCTTTCTAATAATAAATAAACCCACTTTAATTTTGTTCTACTTTTGTGTTGAAGTAATTGAATACTTGTTTTAGATGATAGTTTTGTTATTTAAGGTTGATTTCAGTAAGAAAAGAATATGGTGACTTGTAAAAAAATGTATATTAATTATTATTTTCTAATAAAGCAATTAATCTTTCCCTCTGTCGTTGTCCTCTCCTCAAAGCATCCGTGGCAGATGTAGGAGCCTGGCTGATGACCTGCCGAGAGTTCTCAGAATCAAAATCATCTTGACTTAGCTCTGGAGCACTCACTCCGGCCTTAACACACATGTTGTGCAATACACAGCAAGCCAAGATGATTTTGCCTGCTCGATCAGGATCATAGTGCAGCTCCCTCGCTGCCAAGAGACACCTCCAGCGACCCTTGAGGATCCCAAATGTGCGTTCTATGGTGGAGCGGGCACGTTTCTGCAGAGCATTAAATCTGCCTTCTGGACTGTCTTCTACAGCATTACTGACAGGTGTAATAAGGTATTCCCTCAAAGGATATCCTGAATCACCTGCCAAGGTAATATTATATAAGTTAATAAAATCATAATCACTTATCTAGTATTTTAAAATGAATAATTAACATATACTTGCCTAACAGATATGCTGTCTCGGTGAGACTCTCCAGGTGGCTCTTTACATCACATTGTGACCAAATGAATGCATCGTGTGTGGCTCCACCATAGGTTGCATTCACATCTAGGATCACACAATCAGAATCGCATATCTGGAAAAAATACTCTCATGACTCTTTGAATGTATCATAATGTTTATTATCTAGTATTTTTATTACAAAATGTCTTACCACTTGGGTGTTAATGGAGTGGAAATGCTTTCTATTAAAAAACCGCTCCTCGTGCTCACTAGGCCTCACAATAGCAATGTGAGTGCAATCAATACACCCAATCACACCCGGTAAATTATATTTTTCATAAAATCTGAAAAGAAATAACATAATTTGAAACAATATTAACTTAAGGAAATAAACAAATTCTATAAATGAAACTTATGTATCACTTACTTCCTCTTGATGACATTTCTGTCAGTTGCATTTTGTGGAAATTTTATATATTTCCTTAGGATTGCAGGTGTGTTGATTGCTAATGAGACCTCGCGTATACATCGGGAGACGGTTTGCTGGGCCATTGGAGCATCATCGTTCTGCCCTACAGAGCCTTGATAGCTGCCCCGAGCATAAAAATTCAAGGCAACAAGTATCTAAAATGTAACAATAATTTGTTAGGTATTATGTTTAATGGCTAATTAAGATAGTACGAATTACTAGTCTTATGTATTGAAAGTACCTTTGTAGTAGGCTCGACTGCACGGCGATTACGCTTTCGAGGTAACAGGGGCACTATATCCTGGCAGAGTTCTTCGAAAAGTGCTCGACTGAGTCTATAATTAGATACAAACTCAAGGTCGGGCACTTTATTAATGTTGAAGGAGTCACGAAGTCGTCTGCGATTCCTTCTGCGCTCCAAACGCTCTTCTTCGAGAGCCTCTTCAACCAAAAACATTCGTACCGCCATTTGTCTACAATTGTAAATAATTCACATTCACTTTAACACTTTCAACAGACATAAAACACAAGGTAATCGTAAAATAAATCAATTTCCGATACTTACGATACTCAAAAAGCAGCGAATTTGTTGTCGTGAGTTTTGACATATAATGGACGATGATAGGCTTGTCAAACTCAAATGTTCGGTCGGTAAAATAACTTTCATGGTAGGGTTTACGATACAACAAATGTCAAAATGATGTTCGGTCGGAACCAGTTCGATCGAACCGACCGAACGATATAGAATTAATTTCGTAGTGAGAAACATGCGAATGTTCGGCCGATAGTTCGTATTTAACACGTTCGGAGTAGTTCATAATTTCCATTGTAGGGTAGAAGTAAAACTGACTTGCAAAATGTGTCACTATCCTACCATATCCCATCCTTGTCCCACATGCACACCTGGACTATCGCTGTCCTTGTCACCGCCTACGGTGACTGCGTGAAGATTCTCGAACACTTGAACGAGAGTAGCGTTGCTAAGAACATGCTCCCTTATTAATTTTATTATTATAATTGCCGCGAGTGCCTAATTACGAACTGTTGTCTAAAACACTACGGAAAGTGCGTGTTCGTGTGGTGAAAGGCATCTGCGCGCCCCCTCGTGTGCCGCCCTGAATCCAGCAAGGACTCGACCTCTCTGCTGACCCACGCGGAGGATAGAACTTGAAGAAGGCGAATTTACAGGTCAGTGGTGCTGCATGCTTCCTGTCAGATTCCTTTGTCCTAGCTCACAAGTTCGTCGTCCTAAGTCGTGTCGCATTTGCAAGGTCAGACCTACTTATTTACTCCACTTTTCAACCCCCGCAACAATACAGTCCACTAATCAATCAACCAGCTCCCTGCGTCTGGGATAAGCGCAAAACTTATATTTCCGCGCAAGTATATGGTGTAAGGCGCCACCATTATTTTTGGTCACTTCGAGCCGGACTCTAAATTCAAACCGCATGGTCAGTTATAACTAAATAGTCACTGTACTACGTAATTAAATAGATTGTCGTTTATTCTTTGTATTTTCCCGCACCGACAACTATTTCCTTTTATTTCCGCACCCGCATTGCATAGTACAACACAACGTAAAAGTTATTTCTTTCCAAATTCATTCCATTTTTGTAGTCCGCCATTTTATATCGTTTCCAATACGGTAGATCAGATAACTTGTTCGTAATTGTTCGGTAAACTTCGGCTCGCTTCGGAAGCGCTCGTTCGCATACCAGTTCGTTTGATATTTTTCACTCACCCGCACCCGCAATAATTCTATTATTTTCGCTACCTACTAAAATTAATCGTTTTTACGTTATAACCGCTTTTAATACTTTGTTTACATAATCGTGTTGAGTACTTATCGCCGCTATACTATTTACAGTTATTCACAATGGTTAAGCCTAAGAGAAAGAGTAGTGATGCAGATCTGTTCTTCGACACTACGAGTACTAATAAAAATCAGTTATCATTATACGTAGTCAAGCGTGATGTTATTTACAAACGCGTAGAAAATATTTTCGAACTTGCACACAAAACAAATGATGATCGACAATACTTTAAGTCGTTTTGTTCTAGTGCTTCAAATATTGATACATTGCGTGATGATTATCAACAAGTTTTAGATTCCTATAATATATTAAATTTACAGTTGAACCCCGATTCCGAGGTCGAATATGATTCCTGGTTAAAGTTTGAAGAAATGTTTTGTTTTATAAAACAGGTTTTACTCGATAACAAACCAGAGTGTCCTGAACCTGAACGTCAGCCTTCATTACATAAATCTTATTCTCGCCTTCCGCCCATTGATTTGATGTCATTTGACGGTAATGTCAAGAAATGGCCATTGTTTTATGAACAATTTAAAAGCATGATACACGATAACGCATCGCTCACTAATAGTGAAAAAGTATTTTACTTAGTGGGTAAATTAACTGGGCAGGGGGTCTACTCTGAAATTACACTACCGATTGTTCGGGACCGACCGACCACCGACCGACACACGACCGAAGTTCGCATGTTGTCGTACTACGAAAATAGTTCGGTTTATCTAGTCTCGGTCGGGCACCATAGCCAATGTTCGGGAGAGTATGGGACCGAACGAAATGAAGTGCTAGAGTTGAACATTGCATCGATAAGTTTCTTTTAGCCAATAATCTTGATTTTGGTATATTATAAATGTTGAAATACTTATTAAAATTATTTTTTATAACGAGGAAATTAAACATCGCTTTTAATTCGGTATTTATAACTACGAACATCGTAATATTCTTCTAAAAACAATATATTTGTAGCCGAAATAAAGTTTACCTTTGCCGATTGTCAAAAAATGTGATGGATGACAACTAATATAAACAACTTTCGTTACCTTGAGTTTTTATAATGCAAATTCACAAAAAATACTCAAACCAAAAAAAAATCTCGTCTGCCGCGACCGTCCTAACGATAACCGTATTAATTATCAAGTGTTGACTGAAGCAACTGAAGTGCAAAGTGTTTAGGTTATGTTGTGAACTTTAAACAAAAAAGTAAACTATAAATTATTCACTTCCCGTGATCAAGAGCCCTTGGAACATTTTGGGAACAGTTGAAGCATTATACGATGAAGTTGCTAAGTGGGCTCAAAAGAAAAAAAGGACCATTGGGGTGGGAATATCGTTCCTCATGTACGTGTTTTCGAAGTTTGAAAACGAAAGTTATCAGAAGAAGTCACCATGCCCGGACCGACAGCTGCACAAATCGATGCTCTCCTTGATTTCCTCGACGAGCATCGAAATTTGGCTCGAGGCAACTTGAGGAGCATCGAGGGTCGTGCGCTCAGCCATAGGTTGTGGGACGAAATACATACCACACTGAACGCTATGGGTGGGTGTACAAAAACTGTGGAAAAGTGGCAAAAGGTAAGTTTTCTCTACTGATTTATTAGAAACTCAATAGTCTTATATTGCTTGATTGCGACTATTAAAATTCAAAGATTGATAGGACCGATTGAGATCTTTTATTATAAAAAAAAAAACATATTTTTGTGAGTGAGTGTGTAATTTGAATGTTTATTATTTTAGGTGTGGACTGATAAAAAACACCTGACGAAAAAGGCAGCATCAGCTGCACGTCAGTCTGCATCTGCCACAGGAGGTGGACCATCCACTGCCCCTTCGCTCTCTCGATGGGAGCTTAAAATTCTTTCAATAATGGGAGATGGATTTGCTGACCCGCAGACTTCAGCGGCAACACAACCTTTTGTTCAGCAAGTATGTATTACTTTGTATCTATTAAAATTACATTAAATAATCTAGTTATTATTTGTATGTAAAGATGTTCAGTGACAATTTGTATTGAAAAATAAAATAATGTGCTTTAATCTCAATTTTAATAAACTCAATTTTGCTTTCCAGCCATCACAAGAGGAAACAGCTGCCTCTGCCCATGAGCCATCCAACCAAGAAGGGGATTTTTATTCACTGAATGGTATGTAGTGCAAATAAATACATTTTTATATTACACAGTATTATTGTACACACAGTATTATTTATTGACTTGCTGTGTTATTGTAAATAATTACTAAAACCATCATCACATTATCTTAATATCCTACCACATATATTTTTTTTAATTTGTTAAATCTTATTTTGTTTTCATGAACTTAAATACTTAAAAGAACTCAGTGATTAGTTTTTCTAACATTATTTTGTTTTTTATACATATTTTCTCATACTTATATTTATTTTTTGTACATCTTTTTCCAACAGAAACACAGTCCCAACAACAACCAAGCCAGCAGGCTTCAGCCACACCACCCAGAAATGCCTCACCAGCACAAAACCAGCGGACTCGTAAGTCATTGTTTAATTTTGTTAGAAAGCATTTAATCAGCATCCTTTTGTTATAGATTTTTCATAAAATACATTTTTATATTACACAGTATTATTGTACACACAGTGTTATTTATTGACTTGCTGTGTTATTGTAAATAATTACTAAAATCATCATCACATTATCTTAATATCCTACCACATATATTTGTTTTAATTTGTTAAAGCTTATTTTGTTTTCATGAACTTAAATACATATAAGAACTCAGTGATTAGTTTTTCTAACATTATTTTGTTTTTTATACATATATTCTCATACCTACTTATATTTATTTTTTGTACATCTTTTGCCAACAGAAACACAGTCCCAACAACAACCAAGCCAGCAGGCTTCAGCCACACCACCCAGAAATGCCTCACCAGCACAAAACCAGCGGACTCGTAAGTTATTGTTTAATTTTGTTAGAAAGCATTTAATCAGCATCCTTTTGTTATAGATTTTTCATAATGTACACATCAAAAAAATATTGTGATCACTAGCTGCTGATATACCTATATACAATGTACCATCTAATGTAAATTGTATGCTGTATGTGTACATAAAAAGAGTATATACCAAGTATGTGGGGCAATCTACGAGCATTTAGTTGCCTGAAATAAAGAATAAAATAAATAAATAAAAATGGTGTTGTCATTTTACAGCTACACGACGGCGTAGAAGACCTCGGCGAGCGATCCTCCCTCGTGAGTCTCTTCGAGCTGATAGCTCTGTGCGGGACAGGCTGTTTAGGAACGATGAGCGTCGATTGAACCTCGAGGAACAGAGGAATGTGTCACTAGCTGGTATAAAGGCGGTTCTTGAAGAGTTGTGCAGGCATGTGCAGCAACAAAGCCGGCCTAACATTTAAAAAATATTGTAGCTAAGCTAATGTAGTTTTTCTTTTATTATTTTTTTAAGAATTGTCAATGCTATGTATGCTACGTGCATCAAACACCACTTTTATTATAAATCGGAAATTTTAAATGGATGTGATGTGGCTGTACTCTTTCTAATAATAAATAAACCCACTTTAATTTTGTTCTACTTTTGTGTTGAAGTAATTGAATACTTGTTTTAGATGATAGTTTTGTTATTTAAGGTTGATTTCAGTAAGAAAAGAATATGGTGACTTGTAAAAAAATGTATATTAATTATTATTTTCTAATAAAGCAATTAATCTTTCCCTCTGTCGTTGTCCTCTCCTCAAAGCATCCGTGGCAGATGTAGGAGCCTGGCTGATGACCTGCCGAGAGTTCTCAGAATCAAAATCATCTTGACTTAGCTCTGGAGCACTCACTCCGGCCTTAACACACATGTTGTGCAATACACAGCAAGCCAAGATGATTTTGCCTGCTCGATCAGGATCATAGTGCAGCTCCCTCGCTGCCAAGAGACACCTCCAGCGACCCTTGAGGATCCCAAATGTGCGTTCTATGGTGGAGCGGGCACGTTTCTGCAGAGCATTAAATCTGCCTTCTGGACTGTCTTCTACAGCATTACTGACAGGTGTAATAAGGTATTCCCTCAAAGGATATCCTGAATCACCTGCCAAGGTAATATTATATAAGTTAATAAAATCATAATCACTTATCTAGTATTTTAAAATGAATAATTAACATATACTTGCCTAACAGATATGCTGTCTCGGTGAGACTCTCCAGGTGGCTCTTTACATCACATTGTGACCAAATGAATGCATCGTGTGTGGCTCCACCATAGGTTGCATTCACATCTAGGATCACACAATCAGAATCGCATATCTGGAAAAAATACTCTCATGACTCTTTGAATGTATCATAATGTTTATTATCTAGTATTTTTATTACAAAATGTCTTACCACTTGGGTGTTAATGGAGTGGAAATGCTTTCTATTAAAAAACCGCTCCTCGTGCTCACTAGGCCTCACAATAGCAATGTGAGTGCAATCAATACACCCAATCACACCCGGTAAATTATATTTTTCATAAAATCTGAAAAGAAATAACATAATTTGAAACAATATTAACTTAAGGAAATAAACAAATTCTATAAATGAAACTTATGTATCACTTACTTCCTCTTGATGACATTTCTGTCAGTTGCATTTTGTGGAAATTTTATATATTTCCTTAGGATTGCAGGTGTGTTGATTGCTAATGAGACCTCGCGTATACATCGGGAGACGGTTTGCTGGGCCATTGGAGCATCATCGTTCTGCCCTACAGAGCCTTGATAGCTGCCCCGAGCATAAAAATTCAAGGCAACAAGTATCTAAAATGTAACAATAATTTGTTAGGTATTATGTTTAATGGCTAATTAAGATAGTACGAATTACTAGTCTTATGTATTGAAAGTACCTTTGTAGTAGGCTCGACTGCACGGCGATTACGCTTTCGAGGTAACAGGGGCACTATATCCTGGCAGAGTTCTTCGAAAAGTGCTCGACTGAGTCTATAATTAGATACAAACTCAAGGTCGGGCACTTTATTAATGTTGAAGGAGTCACGAAGTCGTCTGCGATTCCTTCTGCGCTCCAAACGCTCTTCTTCGAGAGCCTCTTCAACCAAAAACATTCGTACCGCCATTTGTCTACAATTGTAAATAATTCACATTCACTTTAACACTTTCAACAGACATAAAACACAAGGTAATCGTAAAATAAATCAATTTCCGATACTTACGATACTCAAAAAGCAGCGAATTTGTTGTCGTGAGTTTTGACATATAATGGACGATGATAGGCTTGTCAAACTCAAATGTTCGGTCGGTAAAATAACTTTCATGGTAGGGTTTACGATACAACAAATGTCAAAATGATGTTCGGTCGGAACCAGTTCGATCGAACCGACCGAACGATATAGAATTAATTTCGTAGTGAGAAACATGCGAATGTTCGGCCGATAGTTCGTATTTAACACGTTCGGAGTAGACCCCCTGGCGTCGTGCGTTTGCGCAGGGCTGGCTCCAACCGCAGAAAATTATATTATTATTTGGGAGGCACTTGTGCAAAAGTATGACGATCCTCGCTCACTCGCATCCGCTTATTTAAACCAATTGTTACAGTTTAAACCGCTATCCATAGCTAGTTCTGATGGGCTAGATTCATTTATAAATAATTTTGATTCATCTGTAGCAGCTCTTCAGCAATTAAAGCTTAATGATTTAACCGAATTTATTTTCTTGCATTTGGCTCTGCAAAAGTTAGACGCAGACACAATTAAATTATTTGAAATTACCTATCGTAAAGATAAAATACCTTCTTACCATAATTTAATTGAATTCATAAAGGAACAAAGTAAAGTTTTGTCTCGTTCTACGAACCTTAGTAAATCGATAGATAATAATCATTCTCAGTCTAAACAGCAGCGTCAAACTAAGCACATCCCTAAACCGTCCAAGTCTTTTGTGAATACAGACATAGGGAGTGGTCCAAGCGTAAGCGATAAATGCGCTTTATGCAATAACAAACAACATGAACATTTATATTCTTGCTCATCGTTTACTAAATTAACCCCGCGAGAAAGATATAATTTTATAAAACTTAATAATTTCTGTAACAATTGCTTAAGTATAAAACACAAGACTTTTTCTTGTACTTCGAAACATACTTGTTCTCATTGTTCAAAGCGACACCACACCTTATTACATTTTGATTCAACTAAAAATGATAAAACAAATTGTAACGTTGGCTCCGTGGTGTCCAACACCGCTAATCCAATTCCCGCTACCGCTCATGACTCGCCGCGCCCTACCCCGGCCAGCAGTCATGCAGAGTCCGCAGTGACTCATTCGCTCGCCGCTTCTAATACAACTATTGTAAATAATGCATCGGTCTGTACAGTTTCGTACGATCGAGCAGCTCGTTATCAAACGACTACGTTGTTAGGGACCGCAAAAGTAAAGTTTGTTGATTCTTTAAACCGCACTCACTTTTTGAGATGTCTAGTGGATCCTGGCTCTCAAAGTGATTATATTTCCGCATCTTGTTGTAAGCGACTATCGCTTCCTATTTATACTCAAACCCGCTATTCGGAAGTTCAAGGCATTGGAGGAGCTTCACAAAAAATTCTCGGTGTTACTTCAGTTAAATTCACGTCTCGCTTTGATAATAGGTGCGAATATTCTATAAGGCCGATGGTAGTAGGACAGATTACGTCACAGTTGCCGGACACCTGTGTTGATACCGCGTCTATTGAGTTTATTCGGAACTTACCTCTCGCTGATGACGAGTTTTCACAACCGGGAACTATAGATATACTTTTAGGTGTTAAACTTTATTGTGAAATTTTACTTTCTGACCAAATTAAAAGCTCACATGATAGTATGCCCTCTGCCTTTGAAACGACATTAGGTTACCTAATTTTAGGTGACGCTCCTATTATTTCTCCGCAACCCGCTACCCGCACATTATGTGCTTTTACTTCTGACTCGCTACACCAGATTGTCGAAAGATTTTGGGCAGTCGAGGAATTACCTTCGCAGTCATTTTTAAGTCCTGACGATCAGCAGTGTGAAAATATTTATACTTCAACCACTGTTCGTAACTCCGACGGCAGTTATTCAGTTGATCTTCCTTTTAAAGAAGACCCAAATAATCTAGGCAATTCTTATACTACGGCTAAAAAACGCTTTCTACTTTTAGAAAAGAAATTTTCTAAGGATCCAAGTTTAAAATTAAAATATGACGATGTTATTCGTGATTACCTAAATAAAGGTATACTATCCCGCACCGCACCTGAGGCATTAGCCGCTCCAGGATTTTATCTACCGCACCATCCTGTAGTTCGCAACGACAAGGCGACAACCAAGGTTCGTCCTGTGCTGGATGGCAGCGCCAAGACCGATACAGGCTTATCACTAAATGATGTCCTATATACGGGTTGCAACCTACAGGCTGATATATTTCATATACTTTTGAATGTTCGTGTTTATTACATTGCCTTTTGTGCAGATGTGAAACAAATGTATTTATGCATTTATACGAATGCTCCGCACCGCAAATATCAACAAATCTTATATAGATTTTTAGAAACCGACCCGCTCGAGGTTTTTGAGTTCACTCGAGTCACATTTGGGCTTCGATCTTCACCATTTTTGGCGCTCCGCACGCTACGTCAACTCGCTAGCGATGAACGGCATAACTGGCCAACTGCGGCAGCCGTATTGGAAAGGGACATTTATATGGATGACGTAGCTTCGTCTACTTCTTCTCTCGAGGAAGCAGTCAAGACAGCTACCGATCTGATCCAGATCTTCAAAACTGGCGGGTTTGATTTAGTTAAATGGACCTCCAACTCGCTAGAATTGCTCGAACATATTCCCGAGTCGCACCGTCAATCTGAATGCATTTCCTTCGACGATGGAAATACATTTAAGATATTAGGTTTGCGTTGGTTACCCGCTCAGGATACCTTTATTTTCGAAATATCAAGTCCCCCACCTGTTTGTACTAAACGCGCCATTTTATCCGCTACCGCTCGGTTGTACGACGTCTTAGGACTCGTCGGCCCTATAATTCTTTACGCTAAATTAATCATTAAAGAACTCTGGCTTTTAAATCTCGATTGGGATGATATACCCCCTTCCCGCATTGTTAAAATATGGCAACAATACTTAATAGAATTACCGCACATATCTAATTTATCATTTCCACGCCATCTAGGTATAGAAACCGGTGCTATGGTTTCCTTAGTCGCATTTTCAGATGCGAGTGAATCCGCATACGGATGTGTGATTTATTTGCACGTCGTAAATGGCGATCAATCGCCTATTACTTCACTCGTGTGTTCGAAATCACGTGTTGCATCCGCTAAACCTAAAATCACTGTCGCACGCTTGGAATTAAACGGAATACTTTTAATGTCGCGACTTCTTAAAACCGTTTATGACACTTTAGTTAAGCGACATAAAATCGAGAATATTTATGCTTTCTCGGACTCTGAAGTAGCACTCTGTTGGTCTGTTGCTTCGCCACACAGATTTAACACTTATGTTGCCAACCGCATTTCTCAAATTCAGGAAAATATTTCACCTGAAAACTTATATCATATCGCTGGCTTACATAACCCCGCAGACTGTGTATCTCGTGGGCTTACGCCTTCGCAGCTCATTCAACATGAGCTATGGTTTAAGGGTCCATCCTGGCTTTCCTTGCCTAGACAAGACTGGCCTATTCAGCGATTTTTACCTAACCGGTCTTCATTACCGGAAGAAAAAACCGTTTCGCACGTGACTAAAGTCACAGATAATGATAACCCGCTTTTAAAATTAGCTTCAGAGTGTTCCACTTGGGAAAAGCTGCTGGAAGCTACTGTTTTCTCGCTTCGATTTATAAAAAAATTGCCGCAAAACGATACAATCACCGCCGAAGATTTAAATACAGCTGAATTGGAAATAATTCGTGCGATCCAGTCTAAATACTTTTCCGAAGACATTAAGAATATTTCTAAAGGTCAACCGTGTTCGGCCAAGTTACGAAAATTGTTTCCATTTTTATGTAACGGACTTTTACGTGTCGGAGGTCGCTTATCGAATTCGACACTAGAATATTCTTCTAAACATCCGATTTTACTTCCCGGGCAAGGACATATTGTTAAATTATTAATTGAATTTTATCACCGCGACAATTGTCACGCCGGGCCGCAGTTATTAATCTCGATATTAAGATCCAAATATTGGATTATTTCCGCTAGACGTGTGGTTCGACAGTACATACACAAATGCAATGATTGTTTTCGAGTTAATCCTAAGCCTACGTTTCCGCCTATGGCTGATCTGCCTAAATGTAGATTAGAGCAATGCAAAGCATTTTTACATACGGGCGTCGATTACGCAGGGCCGCTTTATATTACTCCTTACCGCAAACGGGGCGTACGAAGTGTAAAAGCTTATATTTGTATTTTTATTTGTCTCGTAACAAAAGCGGTGCATATCGAATTAGTATCTAACTTAACTTCTGCTTCGTTTATCGACGCATTTAAACGATTCATATCGCGAAGAGGTCCTTGTAATTTCTTATATAGCGATAACGGGACTAATTTTGTCGCTTCTAAAAAATATTTTAATGAACTTCATGAGTTTTTACAAACCGCTGATTACTATCAAAGTTTTAGTCATGAACTCGCGAAGAACCGTATCACGTGGCGAATGAACCCTCCTACAGCTAGTCACTTCGGAGGGATATGGGAAGCGAACGTTAAGAGCACCAAGTCGCTTTTGTTTCGTTCAATCGGCAATCAAGTTCTCACCTTTGAGGAGATGTCGACCATTCTTATTCAAATTGAGGCAGTTCTAAATAGCCGTCCTCTTTATGTTTTGAGCTCTGACCCATCAGAACCATTAGCACTTACTCCCGCGCATTTTCTATCTATTTTTTCGCTAGAATGTTTACCCGCAGCCGACTTATCCGAAGAACGAACAGATCTGTTGTCTCGTTTCTCCTTAATGGATTCGATAGTTCAATCATATTGGAAACGATTTAAGTCGGAATATTTACATAATTTGCAACAACGCGAGAAATGGAATACTCCGTGTAACCCGATCACAGTCGGTACCGTAGTGTTGTTAAATGTAGATAACGCTCCACCCTTGCAGTGGCCATTAGGAATTGTTACCAATGTATACCCTGGTAAGGATGGTGTTGTTCGCGTAGCGGAAGTAAAAACTAAGACCGGTAGTTATAAACGACCAGTAGTGCGGTTATGCCCGCTTCCGACTCAATAGTCAATATATTTATTTATACATATTATATTCGCTCATAAGTATTAATTAGCTTACGTTAGATAGGTTTAGTTTAGAAATTTCATTACATTATCCGCTCTAGTTATATTAGTTATAGTAGAAGTTGCTGAATATAGCGATTTTCTTGCTTTTCAAACCTTTTCTTTTTTTTTTTTGAAGGGTTTCTTCAAGGCTGGGGGGATGTTGGATTTCGTATTCGTTCATAATTTCCATTGTAGGGTAGAAGTAAAACTGACTTGCAAAATGTGTCACTATCCTACCATATCCCATCCTTGTCCCACATGCACACCTGGACTATCGCTGTCCTTGTCACCGCCTACGGTGACTGCGTGAAGATTCTCGAACACTTGAACGAGAGTAGCGTTGCTAAGAACATGCTCCCTTATTAATTTTATTATTATAATTGCCGCGAGTGCCTAATTACGAACTGTTGTCTAAAACACTACGGAAAGTGCGTGTTCGTGTGGTGAAAGGCATCTGCGCGCCCCCTCGTGTGCCGCCCTGAATCCAGCAAGGACTCGACCTCTCTGCTGACCCACGCGGAGGATAGAACTTGAAGAAGGCGAATTTACAGGTCAGTGGTGCTGCATGCTTCCTGTCAGATTCCTTTGTCCTAGCTCACAAGTTCGTCGTCCTAAGTCGTGTCGCATTTGCAAGGTCAGACCTACTTATTTACTCCACTTTTCAACCCCCGCAACAATACAGTCCACTAATCAATCAACCAGCTCCCTGCGTCTGGGATAAGCGCAAAACTTATATTTCCGCGCAAGTATATGGTGTAAGGCGCCACCAAAAGTCCTTATAAAGTTCTACTTTTCAGATTTTTTTCATATTTTTTAAACTTATGGTTCAAAAGTTAGAGGGGGGGGACACATTGTTTTTTACTTTTGGAGCGATTATTTCCGAAATTATTGACATAATCAAAAAATGATTTTAGTAGACCCCTATTCATTTTTAAATACCTTTCCAACAATATATCACACGTTAGGGTTGAAATTAAAAAAAAAATCACTTCCCCCTTTACATATAGGGGGGCTACCCTAATAAAACATTTTATTCCAAACTTTATTTTACCACTTTGTCGGCGTGATTGATACACATATTGGTACCAAATTTCAGCTTTCTAGTGCTAATGGTCACAGAGATTAAGCGAGGACGGACAGACGGACAGACGGACAGACGGCCAGACGGACAGACAGACATGGCGAAACTATAAGGGTTCCTAGTTGACTACGGAACCCTAAAAAGAGAAGATCTTCGACAAAAAGTATAGAATACATATAGGCACAAGTGAAGAATGGACAATCGAGAGTGATCCATCTATGGCGGTCTGCTATACAGATGGATCAAGGAAAGAATCAACTAAGCTATCCGGCTCTGGAATACACATACCAAGACTGGAAATAAATAGATCATTCTCACTAGGAACAGGCGCAAGTGTGTTCCAGACAGAAATACTTACATGCCATTATGGAATGTACCAGAATAATTGGAAACGCCCTTACAGGTGATCTTTCCAAAATAGTTATATACAGTGATAGTCAAGCAGCACTCAAAGCACTGAACAAAGTGGAAGTCACATCTGCACTGGTTAAAGAGTGTAAGGAAGCACTCAACCAGCTAGCGTAACAGTCGCATGGGTCCCTGGTCATCAAGGACACGAAGGGAATGAGATAGCGGATGAGTTAGCCAGAAAAGGAGCAGATGAAACCTTTGTGGGACCAGAGCCCAGGTTACCGATCCCACATAATATAACAAAAGGAATCATCCATAGAATAACCACAGGAGAGTCAAATAAAAGATGGAATGCAACAGAAGGTTGTCGACAATCGAAAATCTTCTTAAAGTCATATGATGAAAAGAAATCCCACAAACTACTCAGAATGAGCAGGGGAAACATAAGACTAGTAGTAGGCATCGCAACAGGACACTGTGGACTCAATAGACACCTGACGATTATGAAAGTAAAGAAAGATCCCATATGCCCAGCATGTGGAGAAGCAGAAGAAACAAGTTTCCACCTTGTGGCGGAATGCACAATGTATGAGCCACTCAGATGGGAAATCCTAGGAACAGATGAGATTAATGAAGAGAAGCTCGCAGAAATCTCTACCGAACAACTGGTGAGCTTCTGCAAGGCGACAGGAAGATTCGCGATGCCGACCACCAGTAACCCATGAAGGGGATCCACCAAAATGGGGAACTGGGCGAAATAATCCACAACGAAAGGACTGATCGCCCGTCTGGTGTCTGCCGGCGTCCCCGAAGATAAATAGAATAGAAACCTACTAAATTATGAATCTCGACCCGAATCATCACTATCACTATCACATAGTATAAAACAAAGTCGCTATTTTTACCCGACTGCGGCGAAGCCCAAAAGGAGGGTTATGTGTTTGACGTGTATGTATGTATGTAAATATGAAATATACGTCGTTAGATTCGTCTTGATGGCGCGAGTGTTATAGGCTACATTAAAATTAAAAAACAAAAAAAAATTGGCGATTTTGGGGGCCAAATCGCGGAGTTCAAAAATTTTTTTTTCCAATACCATCGAGTAGGGTATCAAAATAAAGGGTTTTAAAAGGAGATTACAAATAAAAAACACATATATATGTTAAAAAGAAATTCAAAGTGAAAAATCCTATAAACAAACATAAAAAAAACTAAAAACCCGACTGAAAAAAACTGAAAGGCAAAAAACAAGCACATTTTAAATTAAACAAAACTTGGAAGCAGGCGGGGTCCATTCTATTTTCATTTTTTCTTTTCTTAATTTAATATTCAAATGAACCCCGCCTGCTTCCAAGTTTTGTTTAATTTAAAATGTGCTTGTTTTTTGCTTTTCAGTTTTTTCAGTCGGGTTTTTAGTTTTTTAACTACTTTTTTTTTGTCTGTTTGTTTGTCTGTATGCTTAAATCTTTAAAACTTCGCAACGGAATTTGATGCGTTTTTTTTTAATAGATAGAGTGATTCAAGAGGAAGGTTTTAGTGTATAATTTGAACGACATCCACGCGGGTGAAGCCGCGGGCATCAGCTAGTACTATAATAAAAAAGTCCTCCGCGACGTCTGTCTGTCTGTCTGTTCGCAATAAACTCCAAAACTTCTGCACCGATTTTCAAGCTATTTTCACCAATAGATACAGTATTTCTCGAGGAAGGTTTTAGTATATAATTTCATAATTTTTAAAGCTCCGACATATACGCGGGCGAAGCCGCGGGCATCAGCTCAACAATAGGGTAGTTGACAAAAAGAAACTAATTAGTCCGTCAGATAGATTTCCAAAAAATATTGAACACGTATTTTTTTCTTTTTTTACGTAAATAAAAAATGAAGACGATACAGATACAGTGCTTCGAAAAGTCGTGAAACGTCACAGGTTGGTCCAGTTTTACCAGACTATGACGTCAAAAACCCCCTCTCCATGATCTTTGACAAGCTCTATTTTCGTCAGTTTTTATTAATTTGATAAAACAAAAAACACGTATCCAATATTTTTCGATAATCTAACTGACGGACTGTTTAAACAGAATCATATTTTTTTTAGTCAGTCAACTACCCTATAAAATAAGTAGGATTTTTTTTCTTATGACCAGAAATCGGCCAGTGTGAACCAGAGCTTTTACAAACAAACAAAAATGTTTATTCGATAAATAATTACAATAATCCATAAACAACGGCGAGGGGGTTTTTCCGAAATAGGTACTTCTATTAATTTATTTGCAAACTAAAAAAACAGCGAACCTAATATTAAATTATTTATTATTTTAACGAGGATGCAAAACTGCACCTTGGGTGGTGGGAACCATTTCCTTTTTGAAAGTCGGTAAAAACATCCAAATCCATACATTCACTTTGAATTAACAAAAAAATTACTCACTTTTAACACTATGCACCAACCTTTAGACCCACAGATAAACACTAAATGCAGCCGCTGACCACAAGTCGACCCTTTTAAAGGACATTAGTAGTCGTCCTACAGTAAAACGGTTATACGTCAACTTTTGAGAAAATCATGTTCGCCTTATTGGTACGAATTGCAGTTTTTCGATTACCGTTTCATTAAGCAGAGCGATAATCCCAATTTCGGAAAATATTATTAATCACGCGATTTTAGAGGTTTTTATAGATGGTATTGTTTTCAAGTCTATGGTTTAAAAAATCGCTCTGCTCTTCTAGAAAACGTTACACAATAATTACTGATGAACTGTGAAGAGGTCATTTTTTTTATTTGGTGGGTGGAAAATCATCAAATAACCCCCCCCCCCCCCCCCTTCGCTCTGCCCAGAGTGTCAGACTTCTACTAACTAAAAACCACCCATGTTCCTTCTTAACCCTTTATGCTAAGGCCACGGTATCTCTTTCTAACAACCCGCAGCCCCGGCGGGCGGGAGTATTTGGTTAGCTGCCTCACATGGAGAACTAAAACCTAAATTACGTAAAGCTATAACTTTACTTCTTTTCAATTTCTGAGTTACACCGTATTTCCTTCCGGAACTTTAATGATAATATTATCTTAAACGCTCGTAAAATGGTTCCATATCTACGACAAGCTTGGCTCGTGTCAGTACCAAAATCATTCTAGAAAAAAATTGATTCTTGACCCTACCGATTCTAAACCATATTCAGATTGCGTCTACATCTATGATATTAAAATGAACTGTACATAATATACCTATAAGTTAAGTACCTGGATGACCACGTAATGCTCGGTTTTAGGGTTCCCTACCTCAAAACCACCAAGGGCACCACCGTTGTGGGCACAATGGGCATGCCCACAACCCTAAAAGACTTGTGACGTCACACTTTTACGGTCACAGGGGTCATCATGACACCCCTAAGATCTTCAGAAAGTATCTATCTCTTGGAAATTTGATAAATTATTAACTTTCCGCACAACAGAAACTAACCATTGCAGCAGCAAACAAATATTGTAAACTCGCTCTTGTTTTGTCTTCATCTTGACATTTGCAATACAAACTCATCTCGCGGAACCTCCTCACCTTCCCCCGAAATCGAAACGATCAACTTATAGCAATTTATGTCGAGGCCTCGGTATCTTTGTGACCAACCGGCAGCGCCCCGACGGGAAGAAAACCTCTCAAATTCAAACTGAGTGCTAATTTTTAGGAGCTCACTACGACTATTCTTGAATCCTGCCTTATCTTAACACACAAAACCTAAAGACTCAGAGCTCTTTTCGGGAAACTAAATATACATGCCCCCCCCCCCCCCCCCCCCCTCCTTCTCCCAAATAAACCTGTTGGTGCCCATGAACGTTTTGTTTCCATCAATGTTTGTTTCAGAAAACTTTCGATTTTCAAAAGTAGTTACTAAGAGTGGTAAACTTATCCTCTCCACCCTTTCTAACCAAATTCCTGGCTACGGGCCCTATGTGACCCCCCTCCAAAATCGTAAGCTAGGACCACCAACTCGCACTCGGCCGATTTTCGGGTGACTGTGCCCACAACCTTATTTGAGGCGTGGCCTCGGCGCAAGGGCAAAGTAGGAACATGGGTTCGGTTTTTAGTCAGTAGAAGTCTGACACTCCCCTTCGCTCTGCCCAAGAGCGGGGGGGGGGTCATTCGATGATTTTCCAACCACCAAAAAAAAAAAAAAAGGGCTAAATCCGCGCCTTGTCTATCTGTCCTCAGAAACACGTAGAGGTATCAAGCTGAAATTCATATAAAATTCTCAGGTCGACTGTCCCTTGGCGCTGTGAAAAAAATAAACTTCTAAGCCAACGCAATCAAAAGATACAGCTGTTTATGCTGTTTTTCGACACTCACAAGCCGTGAACTCAGACTCTTGAAATTTGCTACGAAACAACGTCTTATAGCACAGATAAAGCAAAAATTGCAAAAAACATATATTTTTAGTTACTTACATCATATTATTATAATAAAAATATTTCTTATAAAAACAGGTTTGTACGGAACCCTCGGTGCGCGAGTCCGACTCGCACTTGGCCGGTTTTTATTTTGGTAATGAAACTTACGGACGGAACGGATGGCCGATGGGGCCGAAAAGTTCTGGAATGGCGACCGCGAACCGGAAGACGTTGCGTTGGAAGGCCTCCCACTAGGTGGACCGATGACCTGGTCAAAGTTGCGCGAACCCGCTGGATGAGAGACGCACGGGACCGGTCAATGTGGCGACACCTGGGGGAGGCCTATGTCCAGCAGTGGACGTCTTATGGCTGAAATCATGATGATGAATGAAACTTAGCCAGATCGCTTTATCGGCCACGAGTTGGAGCTGTTTCCGACATTCCGATTATAATAATGTATACAAGAATTGCTCGTTTATTTAAAAGTATAAAAATGCAAAGTATGTAAATGAGAACAATAGATTTGGAGCTTCTGGGAATAAGTGGTCCCTTTCTCCCAGTATCATCATCATCATCAATTCAACCGAAAGCCGTCTACTACCCGGTTGAGTACTAATTGCCCCGTAATTTTTGTTACTTCAAAATTACTCCTGGGAAGTACTTGTCCCGATTTTTTTAAATTTAGGTAATCCTAAAATCTTTTCCATTTATCCTAGATGCGCAAAGAAAATTCTTTTACATTTATCGCAGATGCGCAAAGAAACGCAGTCAAAAGGCAACCGGCTAAATAAAATAAAAATAGAAATTCCTGACGGAAAATCCAAGTGCTTTTTTTCCGATCTGAGATTCAAACCAGTAGTTATTCCAACGACTACATGAACACGATAGCCAGCTTATCTATCGTCTAACAAAAACTTTTTTACTTATTCTTATCAGTATTCATAACATTAATCTTACAATGTAAACACGCAAGATCATGGCATAGATTTATGATAATGTTTCACGGAGTATGAATCTCAAATGGTGTTCTCCTAATGTCGGATTAAGTCTTAGTACTCTTTGATATCCGATAAACTTTTTTAAGTCAAGCGAATTTTCTACTGCTTGTATGTTACTAAATGTTCCTGCTCGTTTACAGTTTGGAGATTTTTCCGTACGGTACAATAATCATTATTGTTAAAATGTCCTATAATATAAAGTCCCATTAAAATAGGTGAACAAAATTTCAGAAATCATTCAGACCATACAAAATAAGGACGATGGTAAAAAAAAAAATAATAATAATAAGAAAAACGCATTTAGGTTCCTAGGATGAGTTAGTTCTAGAGTGCCGGCAATTTATTACTTACTTTGAGTAAAAAAAAATACTTTATTTAATGTTTTTTTTTTGTTTAGATATCTTTGGTTAGACCTACTGAACGCTGTGTTAAAATTTGTCCACCTATTTTAATGGGACCCTAGATATTATTGAGCTTTATCTCATTTTCATTTTTTAAAAACATCTTTCATCTTCTTCTTTATCGGGCGGTTAGCGTTAGTGCCTAACTTGTCAGAGTTTTTATGTCGACCATGGGCCTCTGATTTGGCTATACATGCTGTCGAGAAATATCTCACAGGCATGCTGGTTAAACGCCTTTGTTACAGTGATACAAAAAAGAAGAGATTTAATCATTGATGACAATATAATGACTTGAAAACCTTTAGTATAATGTTTACCTATACAATAAAGCTGAAATTGCAATGACGTCTCCCAATCATCGTTTGACCTTTCTTTATCAGAGATGTTGAAACATTACTTATTCAAGTCCCAATTCAAGAAACAAAAAAACGTGTATGCCCAAAACTGGACCCTGTCTACCGCAAATGTATCTGATTTAGCGCTTCATTGGAAACACCTGCCAAGCAATCAAGTCCATGCCCCGGTGCCGTGGTGGGCAATGTGGGCACTGCGCATACGCTGTCTGTCCGCCTCGCCACACCGTCACCGTCCGACCGGAATGGCATACATGTGCGTGCGTTCGCTCTTCGTTCTAACTTGTAAGTTAATTTTTAACATTGTTAACACGATTTTTATCTCTATTTACACGTTTTTTTCACTCACGTGAGTAAATTTTTATTTATGTGTGTGTAAAGTGATCGTTAAGTTACGTAGAATTTGCGTAGTGATGACAGCGCCGACAATTGTTTTTTTTTTCGGTTACGTCACGTTTTTGGTAGGTATCTGTGTATCGTTTACACGTGAAAAAAGCTTTTGCACGTGTAAACATTTTTTTATGTGAATTATAAATACAGTTTGCGTTCTTGAATTCTCGGCTCTCTCAATTGTAATGACCAGACGCTATCACGTGTGAAAATAATAATGAAAATTACTATGACAGATCACAGATCTATTATGTAATAATTATCTTCTCACCTCCTGGATTGTTTGTAGATATTTTTTAACTTACTAATCCTAAAATTCCTTGCGGTTGATGACCAGTCACTAGACTGACCTACTAATATGCTGTAGGTCGTTTGCATTATGAGTTCCAATAACAATAAGTAGTACAGTACAGCCACTTGTACCTCAAACTAATACAATCCAATCTGGCATTACTTACTTATTAATATAAGTTGGGCCTTGGGGTCCGAGGTTCAAGGAAATTTCAAAACGCTTAGTTGACGCTCCTCGTGACCCAAGGGCTGGCCTTTACCTTGGCCAGAAGCTAAGGGTTGCCATACAACGTGGCAATGCCGCCAGTCTTTTGGCCACAATACCAGCTGACAGCGTTGAGGAGCAATTTTTTTATGGCCTTTTATAGCTTTTTGTTAGTCTTTTTAATAGTTTTTAAGTAATTTATATAGTTAGTTAATTATAAGTTTAACTTTATCCGTTGTATTGTGGTCTTTGGTAAAATTTTACTGTTTTGGGTAGCTTGACTGTCTGCCGTCTGTACCTATTCAAATTCCGGGATTTTATTTCCCATGGCCTGGGCCTGCAGTCTCTACGGCATATGGTTGAAAATCTATTAAGTAAAGAAAGTTTACGAATTTTCGATTTTACGACATTCGTAGCGCTGTTATTAGTGTAGCTGTAGAGACTGCAGGCCCAGCTCTACCTTCTTATCTCTTTAAACTTCACTTATCTTTTCATCAATTTCATGCTCGGCTATATCGTTGCGTCCACAGCTGACTATAGACATTCTCCCTTTTAAGTTATTCTTCAATGGAGAGGTTTCTATTATTATTTTTTGATAAATCATCGTTAATCATTAACATTATCGTTAATCATTTTTCAAAATTCCAATTTTTATATTATAGTTATTTGTAATAAGTACTTACATTATTATTTTTTGTACATACGCTTTGGGGCACATTTTGTGCATCTCCTTTTATATTTTTTATAAGAAGAAACAAAGCTGTTAAGAAATAAAACGTTACAAGAGTTTTGAATTTGCTCTGAGGTAAGGTGACGTCACTCTCCACTTTGCCTCCCAAGGGTCTCTGACTTGGCTTGAACTTGATTTGGAAAGTTAAACTCTTTTATTGCAGCACTAACACAAGATGGATTTAAAGAAATAACATCCAATACTGTGTAATATTGTTTTTACTTCTACTTTAATATTTCTCAGTCATTTATCGGTAAATAAAAAAAACCACCTAAGATTTACAGTTTTGATCTATTTCTTAAATATGGTATTATCAACATCATGAAACTTCTCCATTCTTCCCAAACAATTCTTACCCGTGATCTTTCGAATTTTATACGACATTTGGCTGTTATTCTAGCAATAGCAACGCTTTTCCTTCATATCTTTCGTCACAGTTTGTTCTCCATCATAAATTCAGGCGGTCGGTTTTCAAAGGACTTTGTCCCAGTCAGTTGGGCAATTCGCAATCATGATTCATGACTTATGAGTCCCCGTTTGTTAGTAAACCCAATACGACGTTACTTGTTTCAAAGTTTGCATACTCAGGTGGTTAAGGTGACTGCATAATTATATTCTTTAGGTACTGGTAGATGATTCAGCCACCACTAGATATTATAAAACAAAGTCCTCCACCGTCTGTCTGTCTGCGATAAAATCAAAAAATAACTGCACCGATTTTCATGCTGTTTTCACCAATGAATAGAGTGGTTCTCGAGGAAGGTTTTAGTAGATAATTTTATACGCGGGCGAAGCCGCGGGCATCAGCTAGTGGTAAATAAAAAAAAACTTTAAGAGACATAATATAGGTACGTAATGTGAGACTGCCTCTTCAGACAGATGTGCTTGAGGGCCTGTGTTCGATGTAGGGCAAAGTTTAATTGGAATTTCCATCAGAAATTTCTCAGTTGTAGTCACGGATTCTGGATTTGTGCTTGGTTGATGGCAATAAGCTCGCCTATGGGAGGCGAGCCTAACTTGGGACTTGAACATAACTGGCGAAATGTGAATTACTATTAGATATACCACAGAAGAGATAAAAGAGGTTAGAAAGGCCATGTGGGCGGGGCACGCGCGCCGCGTATATGATCAGACGATCATATGTCGACAAAATTTGATTTACTGACCAACAATCGCGCTCATATTGTGACAGCGAACGGAGCTCCGCGAAAAAAAAAGAATTATGCCGTGTTGCGCGATTATTACGTGTCGGAAAAGAAGCCAGGTGTGCAGTGTGGCTCGAGAAGGGATTTCTCTTCATCGCTAAGTCTAAAAACCTTAAAATACAAGTGATATTTGTAATTATTACAATAGTATTATGTAGTTCGCAGACAAAAATGATACAATCGCAAGCAGAAACGAAATTATGTACATTGCTTGCAATACGTGGGTACCATCTTGTACTACGTGGGCGATTGCGCAATGCATTTCGTTCACTGCGAACGTCGCGCAGCTTAAACTCTGCCTACTCTTTGCGTTTCGATAGTGTTGTACCAAGTTGTCAATAATGTCGATATTTAGTATGTGTGAATGCATTCAAATGATTATTATGTTATGATTAAAATAACTTTTGTTTAACCCATACTATCAATACCTTATTATTGTTTATTGATTGTTTTTCATCTAAAATTTGTTTTGAGGTTAGCCATTTATATTAATCGAAACATACATTATAAATTTTATTTTTAGGTTTCCAACAGATCCAGATATATGTTACAGACCTGACTAAAGCTATTATAGAAAAATATTAGTGTGAGATTGCATTTTATTCTGAAAAATCGAATTTGAAAGATAGCAAGCGCATGCTATTGCTACTTAATAAATACGTTTTATTTCAAGACAATAATAAAATCTGAATTGAAATTGAATTTCAAGTACTTAATGATCAATATTTGAAAAAAATCTTTTCTGTTTACTTTTTATCTTTAATTTTTTATGTGTGAGAGACCAATAAATATTTTTGCTTTCTTATTTTCTTTCTTTCTGTCCCGTCCCGAAATTAAAGCAAAAACTGCAAAACTTAAAGTAACAAAACTCAAGTAATTTTATCGATATACATTATCGACCTTTTGGTCACCGTAACATGTATGAGAAATATACGCAAGTGTGAGTGTACGTCAAACGCAATGTTTGCGCTAGTGTGACAACCAGTAGCAAGCTCGCGATCTAAGTGAGTGCGGTTTATTTGTGTGCATAATTCGCGTACTTATTAGCGTCTTGCATGTAGTGGATATAGAGAGTGGGAGACAAGCGGCGACACGCGTTCTAATACAAATCAGGAACTATTTCCTTTCTAACCTCTTTTATCTCTTCTGTGAGATATACTCCTAGGCAAATAACTTCACACAAAATGGCGTCGTTCTGCGCAGGTTCCCTGCTTGATTTGTATGGGACGTCGAAAAAACGACTACTGGCATATAAGTTGAACCTGCGCAGGTTCAACTTATATGCCGCGTGGTATATACTCTACCTAGCCTTTCAGGGATTACAGGGGTGTGATGTTATGTTATTTTTGGTTTACTTTTCCCATGTATTTTCATATTGGACTTTCACGAGGACAAAGGCGCCGGCAAAAATTAATCTAATAGTAAGTCTGCATTCCAACAAACACAAGCAAAGAACCTATTCCTATACTACTATGCAATAACGAGGCGTTATTGTAAACAAGTTACGCCTCGTGATCAGTTATGCTAACTTACAAAGACACGCAACGATACTATGAAGTAAAGTCAGCATCAGAAGTAAATTAGCAATACTCAAACTATCAAAGCAGGTTTTTTAATAAAAACTTGTTAGATATTACGCGTTACTAACAAGTTATTGAAGAGTAAAGAATGTTTTAAAGAATACTTTTCTGAAACATCAAAAATAATAGCTGGAGTCCGCTACATCAAATAATTGAAATTCCGAAATGTTAAGCTACTTCTGTTGCTTACCGTACCTTTAGGTGCTACTCACGAACAATAGTAACGTTATGTGGGTAATGTAAGCAACTCGTGTCGAATGTTTAGTTAGAGACTAGGACTTCAATCAATAATGTACTAGGATTTTTAATGTCCGTATGGTGGCGCGTTTGACCTTTAGCAAAAAGGAGTTCGTCAATTATGTCATCACTGCACTCAGATTTTAGTCCGTCAGTTAGATTATCGAAAAATATTGGATACGTGTTTTATTTTTTACAAATTAAATACAAATTGACGAAGATAAAATGCGCCGTGACGTCACTTGTAGGTAAAAAATGTACTTACATATAACGTTTTCGAGGAGTTCTCGAATTTTCGAAGCACTGGATCATCTTCATTTTTTGTTTACCTACGTGAAAAAAGAAAAAATATGTTTTCAATATTTTTTGCTAATCTATCTGACGGACTAATTAGTTTTTTTTTGTCCGATCCCCGTTAAGTATGTGACATCCCCGAAACCGCAAAACCCATAGGTATTGTGGTGAATTACAGCCAACTCTATCTCACTGCTGGGACATGAAACTCTTCTTCACTAGGTAAATTTTTTACCTAATTATCAAAATACCAATCATAAAATTAAGTCGGTAATACTCAAAAGGTTATTTTTTTTATTACGGGACAAGCCCGCCACTCTAATCCCAAACCACTGTATTGATAGCCAGAATGGCGACCACCAGAAAAGTGCCCGAGACAATGAAGCTAGAAGAAGTCCTAGAGAAACGATTTAACTCAGAAAATAATAGCGGGGGAGTAGGAAAGGTAAGGCAGAGGTGTAGCCCGTAATACAATGACATTAATAAATAAAAAAGCCTTTATTATTCCTTAAAATACGATGATAAAAAAATATTAAACATAAATTAATTTAAGATACAATGACATTACGCTAATTATATTTAAGATCCATGTAATAAGGAGCGAGTCTATTGGCATTAACTGGGCATTATAAGCCCTGACTCCGTGCATTACAAATGTGCCTGGTGGAAAATGTCAATAGCACTTTGTGCACCAACAGCACAGAACATAATATAGTTAAATAGACCAACTGTGTTTAAACTGACATGGTCACTAACAGTAACACTGAAAACGGAATATTTACTTCTTTCTTATAGGTATTTTTTTCTTTTTTTTTTTTTTACTGTTTGTGTTGAGTTCAATAACCTTTCGAGTATTAGGTAATTTTATGATTGGTATTTTGATAATTAGGTAAAACATTTACTTACCTAGAGATATTTCGACGATGTTTCAAGCCCCGTGGTCACAAATAAATCGGATAAAACATTACAATCATAACACTGAAAATGGCTCACGTTTTCAGTGCTATTATACAGGGTGGGCCAAAAATTTTTGCACTTTTGAAACATGAATAGAAATAAAACTACAAATGTTATTTTGTTGATAATTTATTTAACGTAATAACCATTTAATGAAATTTATTATTTAAAAATAACATCGTCCAAATGTGCGCTGCCTCGTTGTTAACAGTCCTGCAATCGACTACGCAAATTTTGGAAAACTCGCTGACACATGCTGCGGGGGATCGCGGTTATTTCCTCGTGGATTTTTTGTTTTAATTGGGATATTGCCGTCGGTTTATTAAGGTACACTCGACTTTTCAGGTATCCCCACAAGAAAAATCGCATGGTTTAAGGTCCAGGCTTCTCGGAGGCCATGGGATATTACCCCTGCGAGAAATCAATTTATTCAGAAACATTTCTTTAACTACCGGTAAACTCACATTTGACGTATGGCATGTTGCTCCATCTTGTTGCATCCAAGTCCTGCTGCTGTACCCTTGAAATTCATGCAACTGCGGCGTCAAAAAGTCTTGCAACATCTTGACGTATTCCGCTGAATTCACAATTACATTATTTCCTTGATTATTTTCAAAGAAATACGGACCAATGCCCTTTGATGATATGGCACCCCATGCTGTCGTTTTATCGTGGCCGCCCTGTTTGTTTAATATTCATTTTCGATCACGTTTGCTCGAACTTCTCGACCCAAGCTTGGATCAAATTAATACTTTGACACTCACTTACACGGCATAATCCGTAATCAATTCTAAACAGGAGTCGTACAGTAACGTAGGAATCATTGTTTTTGTAAATTTGTTTTACACAAAAAGCACGCTGTGGTCCCGTGAAGCGCTCCATCGTAACTAAAATTGCATGAAGTGGCGCACAGTTTCCCGCCACCTGCGCGCCCCTCCCTCGAACGTTTCCCAAAAAAATCTAGTGTTTCTATTTGCAAAAATTTTTGGCCCACCCTTTATAATGTTATAATTATACATTTATTAAAAATTAATTGGGAAACGAGGCAGTCTGCAAAAGTTATATTTTTTAATGACAACAACATGCGTAATTATTATTGTGAAATTGGGTTGACGTGAAGCATTTTTGCGTAGGTAGGTACCTAATCTACAAAATAATTGCCCTTTGTGCACTAAAAATAAAACATTAAAATACATACTTACTTATTCATATTATTCATAACTTTTCTTAGGCAGAACAGAATTTTCGAGACTATTTGACTAAACCAGTTTATCTTGCTATGACTAGGTATGTTATTTTAATTCTATTTGCAATATTTTTTTTTTGTTGTCAGAATTGTTCCTCTAATACTTCAAACTTAAATGATTCTATTGAGGAGCTCGTAGCTAAGTTGGTCCGTGGTGGGCCTTCCATTACATAATCTAATTTCCTGTATGAATCAGAAACCAGTGTCTTGGTCGTGCCGATGATCCCGTCTATAATTTTCAGATCCTTGACTGTCGTTACAGGTTGTCTTAGCAAAGGAACAGAGAGGGCACCTGTGCTTTGTCGACTACTACGGATATTTTCCGGATTACCATGTTTCAGATTCGATCCCTAAGAGAGATTCCAAGCATAACAACCCTTTCCATAGCTGGTTGACCAAACTTGAATTAATTCACCAGCCGTAGAACTGTGATCGTCCATGCCTCTATCAAACTTAGATTTTTTTGTCACACTCCTGGGCAAAGGCCTCCTCATTCCTTTCCAACTCTTCCGGCGTTTTGCCTTCTCAGGCCAATCAATAAAGATCACAGATGACAGAAACAAGATCGAGTACAAATCATCACGCCAGCGATTCTTAGGCCTACCTCGAAGACCGTCTTCAAGCACCCACTGTGTGACGGTTCTGGCTCTATAAGGCCCGGGAAGTTATGCAAAGAAAGCGGTTTCCCCATACCATCCAATGTTGATCTTAACAATGAATACAACTGTCGCCTCGAGTCAGTTCTTACAATTCTCAGCATTGCCATCATTGTTTTTGTTTTAACTACTTACGAGACATACTTTCCCATTAGAAAAGGTCAAGCAGGTTTATACCGTTATTATCGCTGTGAGTGTAGATAAGTAAAGCAATGTCACGGCGACAAATAAATGATTTTTCGTTCTTTCTTTTTGTATAAGTACTTAGTTTAAGTTTCGTGGCTTAATAAGAACTGCCACTCAGGTCGATCTTTAGGTAAAGCTGTGCTTGCCTAGGTCGGTCTGTGGATGGGTGACCGCCCGACATACCGAGTTTCCTCCGTGCCTCGGAAAGCACGTTAAGCTGTTGGTTCCGGCTGCCATATCTTTGGCAGTCGTTACAGGTAGTCAGTGACCTGAAATTCTGACATCCAGTCTTATCAAAGGGTGTTGTATTACCTAGTATGAACTGAATTGTGGAGGTCAGATAGGCAGTCGCTCCATGTAAAATAATTTTACCCGACGGGACCTACTCATCTACGCCTGTACCGTAGGTACCTACCTAATTAAAAAAACTCTTCAAAGATTACCAACCTAAACTCTATGCTTGCAACCAACTGAACCAATGAAACGGTTCAAAAATGGTAGAATATCAATCAAAATTGATTTAAAAACTAGCCTACTCAAGTTAACGTACCTACAATCCTACTTACCTGCATTAACTAACACTTCTACGCAACAATTATTAGGTAGGTATCAAAAGCAAAAAAAATACTTAAAACTCACTCACGCATCCAAATTAATGAGCATTAAAAGCAGACATTAACAATTCTATTACCTACCTTGTAATCGTTGCAAACCTGCTTAATTTGACGCATCATTGGGATAACGGTTCATGCAGCTCACTACTTATTAGCCTGGAATAGATCCACGGGTCCGAGAAAGCCACTGATGAAGGAATTGACGGAGTTAGAGAGTAGACCTCGGAGACAATACCAAACTTGTCAAAATCAACAATTATGAGATTAATGATAGACGTCCATTCTGACACTATTGAATAGCAGGGCCCTAAACGTATCTACCGCAGATTGTACTGGCCCACCTTTTAGAAATGGTGTCTGTAGTCTTGAACGCGCTCTAGCTTCAAGCTCGTTTTGTATAATTGTGGTAGATATGGACATTTTTATTCAGCTCTCTTCTATCAGCACCTATAAAAATGTGATGGTATACCATCGCTGAATCATGTAGGGGTTAATTCGGTTATACAACTCGTGCTAAGTCGAGTACTATAACAACCCGCCCCTACCTATCAAGTACAAACTTATTCTATCGTGTAAGCTGTAACCAACCGTTATTATTGTACTAACATACCTACTGGCAATGGAGAGGGGTAAGCTCGTAGTCTCCTTGCGGGATCGCATCAGCAACACATAGCCCGAAGAATTGCCAAACTTAAGTGGCAGTGGGCAGGGCGCATTGCTCGCAGAACGGATGGCCAATGGGCCCGAAAAGTTCTGAAGTGGCAGCCGTGAACCGGAAGACGTTGCGTTGGACGGCCTCCCACTAGGTGGACCGATGATCTGGTGAAGGTTGGAGGACGCTAGATGTTAGACGCACGGACTACGGAGCAATATGGCGACACCTGGGGGAGGCCTATGTCCAGCAGTGAACGTCTTTTGGCTGTAATGATGATGATGATGAACATACTGACACGTGATTTCTAATATTTTAATATGCGCTGTACCAGCCAACCACATGAGTAGATTGGTACCAGCTCTAATAATCATCCCAAAAATGTGTGTAGCATCTCTTATCTCAGATCGTCTCAATTCGATCCCTGACAGTTTGATTGCCTGTTGTTATTCTGTCAGCCGAGATTAACTGCTCGCGCGTGTTAGTAAAATTGGATCGGATGACGTCCGTATTTACAGCATCACTTTTAACTAAGTTATTTGTCATTTATGACTGCTGCACTGCGCGACTATTCGTAAGAGATATGGCGGTCCCGGAACGGAACACTAAGGGCTAAGAAGGAACATAGGCGTTGTGCAACACTACACTGCGCTTTAAAACACAAATTACTGGCGTTGCTCATAAGTAGGACTGGACTGGGCACGTCTGCCGCATGCCCAATGAGCTATCGGCCAAAATAGTCACGTTCTGGAGCCCTGACACCGCCAGAAGGCGTCGCGGTAGAACTCGTCGAAAATGGCGAGACGATCTGGACAAGACCAGCGACCAGTGGTCCACATTGGCCTTAGATCTAAATAACTGGAAGTCATGGGGAGAGTCCTTTGCCCTGCAGTGGGATGATACAGGCTGACAGTATCAGCTATATGCGTAGGGCAAAGGCTGAGGCCTTTCGGCACTTAGTACAAAATCTTAGTAATTATTTACAATGTATTTTAATGACGGTAGAGCTGGCTGGGTGTAATGGGTTCCTACTTAGTACTAGGTGACAGGGTAATCCTACAATTAATCATCTCTTAAATCACAAAAGCCATGAAAGTGGTATAAAATACGTTTACCTACTATATTTTCTTGACACTTTTATGAGCTACTTACTAACATAAACGTAATTTTATTATGTACTAAAAACTCTATGTGTAAGGCGGCAAGGTTGCTGCATAGAGTTTAAATTCCTTTGCTTGTATCTGCAGCTGTTCGAATAGTTAATCGAGAAGGTCTTTATTGAACCTTAATGTAGGGTTTATAGGTTCAAAATAGTAAGTAAAGTTTAGAAACGGTGTTAGACATTTATTCGAAATAGTTAGAATTCTAGAATTGTGAATCACAGCAAATTCCAAAGCATTAATTTGTGCAAAACGTGTTTCTATTATCTTAATCTTTATTGCTTGACAGCCTACTTAATGATGATGATAATGATCTTAGAAATTTTAGTTCTCAGTAAAGGTCGTTACGTGCAAAAAACCGGCCAAGTGCGAGTCGGACTCGCGCACCGAGGGTTCCGTAAAAAAAATATATTATGTGATGTAACTAAAAATTTATGGTTTTCGTAATTATTCCTTTATCTATGCTATAAGACGTTGCTTCGTACCAAATTTCAAGATTCTGAGTTCACGGGAAGTACCCTGTAGGTTTTGATTCCCTTGCGAGTGTCGAAAATTTGCGGCATAAACGGGAGTATCTTGATGTAACTAAAAATTTATGGTTTTCGTAATTATTCCTTTATCTATGCTATAAGACGTTGCTTCGTACCAAATTTCAAGATTCTGAGTTCACGGGAAGTACCCTGTAGGTTTTGATTCCCTTGCGAGTGTCGAAAATTTGCGGCATAAACGGGAGTATCTTTTGATCGCGTTGACTTAGAAGTTTGATTTTTTCACAGCTCCAAGAGACCATAGACTTGAGTATTTGATATGAATTTCAGCTTGATACCTCCACGCGTTCCTGAGAAAAAAGGTCTTGACAGACAGACAGACAGACAGACGGACAACAAAGTGATCCTATAAGGGTTCCGTTTTTTCCTTTTGAGGTACGGAACCCTAAAAATTAAATAGCCGAGGGAATTCGTATTGGTGACATCATCCAAATCACCTCACGTAGGAAGATATACGTAGCAAAAACTGTTTAGCATAGTCAATTCTCGAACTTAGCACATTTGTACGTATTGATTTCTGTCTAGCCAAGCTAAGAAAAACGTTATAGCATTGAAATCATAATCATGTGCTTCACACAACAATGGATAAGACAATGTTTAATTTTTTGCTTCGATTTCAATCAACTAGCTGTCGAAGTGTCGACTAGTTCTGCTTTTTACTCTAACAAACAGTTCAAAATACGTAACTGCAGTTCAAAATACATAATCCCTCCATTATAGAACAGACATCCATTAATATTTTGGCGTTTGTAAAGACACGGTTGAGTGGACAACGTGAAAGTTCGAACCGCCTCGCCTATTACCAGTCATACTCATTGTGTAATACATAATAGAGCATGCGATTTACTCAATGAAACAACACCAAGGGTCCCGTCCCTGAGGTATTTGACCTCTCTGGAGACGAGATTCGCAAAAAGCGGGCATTGAAAACTGGTTCTGACAAGACGGCATGTGATGGAGCAAAAATATGCGTAAATCAACTGAGCGTTCTCGGCTTTGTTTATTATCTGGTTGTTACTACGCTGCAGTGGCTTGTGTTTACCGTTTCAATTCTGGGTATTACTCTGGAATTTGTCGTGTGGTTAAGATTTTTCTAGTTAGAAAGTTGCCTCTGGTGATGCGGTCAATTACACAAACATAAAAATCCATAACTTTTTATGTAGATACTGATACTGCCTGTAAATGTTGAGTTACTTGTTACTTACATTTTTTATTTTCTTTTCCAGTGTTACAACTATGCCGAGCTGAAATATCGGACAGCTTACCAGAATCTTGGTATTCGGCAAACGTAATCAATGATGGCTTCCAACCTAAATCGATATCGGAGATATTTTCAACTGAATCGCCGTTCTCTTCAACAAATCCGATAGTCGTTTTGCCGAAAGAATCTAGTTCTGTGCCGGACGAGATCTTGTTATTATCAACCTTGGCACCTCCGAGAAAGATTTCAACTACAGGCTCTTCTATTGGAGATTTTTCGAAGACATCTGTAGCAGTGTTACAACCTTCAACACCTCTACCACCAATTCAAACGATACCACCGTCTTCGGTACAGACTATACTGCCAACAACATTCCAAACAACGCCATCGACGATAGCAGACTTCTCATCGACACAAGCGCCGCAACAACCTCAAATAGTAACCCAGTTTACTGAACAGACCCAACCGCCATCGCAACCAGTGTTCTCGATCCAACCAGAGCTACCACAAACACCTCTGACATTGGCACAACCGCAGTCCTCACAATCATCTCAAACGCAGTCACAGCAAATACGATTTGAACTTGTTCCCCGGAATCAGCTGATACAAGGCCAGAATCTACCAGGACAAGTGTCTCCTCAGTTTCAACAATCGCAGTCACAATCATCTACTGTAGGTCCGCTGTCTAACTACTTCATGATTTACCAACAAGCACCACAGTCCATTCAAGGATTCCCGGGACAAGCTGGAACGTCACAAGAGGTGCCACAATTTAGTACAGTTGCTCAAGTTCCTACTACGCGGGAACCTTCAACAGTAATTATACAACCAGTACCTACGGTGTCTCCGCCGTCTACTCGTACAGCGCCGCCTTCATCGACGACTCCGTTCCCAACAACAGTTCGAGTTCGAACCACACCTACTGCGAGGACCAATCGACCCTGCCAAAATTTCACGAACGTTGCTCCAACGGCGTTACCGCGGCTTCCAGGATCTCTAACAATTCGGGTGGTAGCTCCAAGTGGTTCTATCACGAACGTCAACTTTAACGGCCCTAAAACCACAACAACGAGAAGACCAACAACAACTAGAACCCGGAAGACACCAAGACCTAAGAAGAATAACTATGAAACTTGTACAGACGGCTGCAAGGGCAGAAGAGAGCCGATATGTGCAGCCCCGCTTTCGACTGCCTTCCTGAACCCGGATACTTTGAAGGGATTCCCATCTGTGTGCCATATGGCTTGCCACAACTCCTACAGAAAGGATCGTAAGTGTTTATTTTTATTACCTACTAAATTTCTCCCCCAAAAAGGGAGGGAAAGTGCTACTGTCTAATGTTTTGAATTGGTATGTGATTTCACATTAAATTTAGCTACGCTGCCACAAATCTGAGAACCCTGTTGAACAATGGTCGCTTGCACCCGTAGCTATGTATGGTCAGACAGTAGACGGATTAGCGATCACAATTCATTGTTATAAGCTGAGTTTGATATCCCGAACAATGAATACTTCGACTGCAGTTGGCAACAAAGATATTTTATTCATGATATCAGTTACCTACACATCAAAATCGTTTTTCTTTATTACTCAATTCCTTTGTTGCATGTTAGCGACCAATTTGATTGGTTAACTTTTTTGGTTAACAAAAAACTAAATTTAATACTGATCCAACCGGACTTATTAAAGATTGCACATACAGGTGTTATCGCCTTGCTTTACAAAAGAACGATTTCCTCAGCGTTGAATGAATAGTCAATCTTCAATAGTTAACAGTGCGTGTAAACTAGTTAACAAAAAGCATTTTTGCTTTTAAATATATCGCATTTCCACATTACTAGGTACGTGCAAACAAAACTATGCTAGTAGGTAGGGTAATACCTAGAAAAATGTTGCAAACCGTATCGAGTAGGTACTTAGATGGTCGTGATACACATTACGATATTTTTTGCCTGGAGTGAAATTGATAGTTGTTTGTTTTACTGCGCCAATAAAATCAATCCACAGATTCTTATCTATTACAGTATACTTCTATTACTAGGTATATTTATCTTCGTCAGCAATTATTTTATGGATTGTAGAATAGAAGGATACTATAGAATAGTTGGATGGTATAAATGGTGTGAAATAGATAAAAGGTGACTAATTAAAATGATTATGTGCGAAGACGACAACCTGCGCCGACCAAAAATTAATTGCGACTCTGGTGAAATCTGGTGATAATTTTATCATGTTTTTTTCTGTCAATTTCAGCATACGAGAAGGTGCTAGACGGTCGTTGCGGCAGACTGCGGACCCGCATTAAGACTGTCGACTCCAACACTAAACTGAAGAGAGAAGAACTGAACAAGGCCCAATACTTCCTCGACAACAGCGGCACTAAAACTATTGTTGAATTCTCAGCTTTAAACAAATAATGTTAGAATTGTTTATAGATAAAACGGCAGAATGTTATTGTTGGTGAAAAGCTATGTGATGTATGAATTACCTAATTGATGATCACCTAAATGATATGATCACTGTCGGAGATGGAGAAAAAATCCATTTTCTCAAAATAGGTTAATTTTGTACTTACATGAGCGAATATTTGGTGACAAATGACAATGATGGTCCCAGAGAGCTGAAGTATTTTTTATTTAAATAACAATTATCCTCTCAAAATAAATTTTGGCAATGCTAAAATTTTTAAATAGAGTAGGTGTGTAATTATTACGTTGAAATAATTTTATTATTACTAGAATTTTGGATAGACATAGATAGGGGCACTAAATATCGAAATACCAATCCATATGTATGACCTACTTGTATCTATACCTATTGCTATACCTATAATTATACGCGCTGGTATATTAAATATTTATGCGTACAGCGACTATGAACTTAATTTATGTCAAACGTAAGGTTAAATTTACTGTGTCTATACTGACGAATTTGTTAAAATAGTACGCATATTCGATACAAAATCGTATACGAAGCCGATGTTTGTACTTTCCATTATTAAATTTCACCTAACGGTGTCACTATCATACAATAATACAACGACACTATAACGGTAACTATACCATTTTGATAACGGTTAATAAAAGTAGGTCATATACATAAAATGACGCCTGTATCTCTTAAAGGGCTAAGCAGAGTTGTACCACAGTACACCCACATTTCGCAAGTTAGGCCTGTGTAGTAGGGGATAAGCCTATTGGCATCAACCGGGACAAGTCCTATTAAATGAGTATGCTGATATTTTGATTTTAATCGTAATAGCGACTGTTCTTAAGAGCATAGACGGGCTGCGTATAATATACGTATATATAACTATTGTCGTCGCGCTGCGCTCTAGCAACCGGGCGGTATCAATATGTGAGTGCGATAGAGACAACTGCAGCTCAGAACGATTTTACCTATAAAAAACCTTGACCGATCGACGTTTCGTATTCTCCTGTTTTCTCCTCGAAACCTAAGCCAATTAAATTATATTTGGTATCAAAATTTAAAGGAAGAATAGATCTATGCCCCTATTACTTGTTTTTATTTTAAAAACTTTTCAATTTTCTTTGGTAGTCATCTGATTACGTAGGTAAAAACGGGGTATTTTTTTAGGTTTTTGGTAAGTCATATTTATTTTTGTAATAAATTTTTTGAAAAAAAAAAAAATGACAGGGGCATGCCTTCAATAGACCTGGATTTTTATAAATAAAAACGATTACTCTAGAGGCATTATCCAGGAAGAGAATAGGGGAATACATTTGTATGGAAAAATGCAGCCCGTCTATGCTCTTAACCGCCTGCCCTTATTTCGACTGATATGTTTAAGTTCTTAATTTTATCAAAATATTTCTTATATTTTTCTACTTACATCATTGCCGTAAAATAATCTTATTCCGTCCATAAAGATGTACATATTTAAGATCTAGTTTAAGTAATAATAAATATTGTGTTTTATAATGATTGGTGGTTTTAATTAAGAAATTCCATAATTGTACTTGTTGAGTGTTTATTTTCAGTATTACTTTATACAAATTGCTCTTATGATCTAATATTTACATAATGTATTTCTAATTAAAATATATTAAATTGTAATCAAAGAAAATAGTATGAAATTTTAGAAAAAATGCTGTGTTTTTAGATTCATCCGATCAACATAGGATTTCGTTAGGCCCTGCCTTTAAGTTTTATACTAGGAACATCACCATAATGAACTATGACTGCCCGATATGATTAATTCTTCCGAATTATGGATTACCAAAATAAGAGCACTGTCGGTGAAATTAAAATTGCTTAAACCATTTTTAAATTGCTAAAAATACCGTAAAATGAAGTCACTACACGTTAGTCTGTAAATTATGAGTCATTGAATTTCTTTGATTCAAATCAGTGCATGGAAGATGAAAATACTAAATGTCAGTCTTTTACAAACATTTTCCTATACCATAGACATCAAATAAACTAACACATTTTTACAAATAAACCTCCCTCTTTGCTATAGTCGGTGATAAAGTCTAATCGCGCCATAATTGGATAAAGAGTAATATTTTGAATAAATGTTGGCACAAATACATTGAATAAAATAAAACTAAAGATCTGTCAATCGGCATTAAAACCTCTGTTGGAAGTTGCCTTGTTGTTGTGAACTGCCGCCCTGTTGTTGGCCCCCAAACATCATCTGTTGCTGTTGATGGAATTCCTGTTGATTTCCACCTGCGTTGTTGCCCTGGTTTGGACCTGGTACACAAATACATGAATGTTAGGATTTTAAGTCAAGGGGCAAGGTAGGATTAAAAAAAAAATGGCGTAAAAAGTTTTTTTGTTGAGGTGAATTCAGTCTAAAAGAGATGCTATATGAATCAAGTTTGTCTAAAAGCCGATCCCAACATAGTTAGGAAAAGGTTAGGCAGATGAATTATATTTGTTTTGCTTTGTACTAAACAGCTGACATTCTTCCACGTCAATGTTGAATATGACCAACACCAAACCTTAAAGCACAATGGCCCAATCAAGAGGCTTAGTGCGGATAAAAGCCCAGTTAAACTAAACTATGACCAAACCTTTCTGGGATATTTCAATTTTTACGGTTTAGCACAGTTATAGATTAACATTGTACGACAGTTACAGGAATAACGCTTAGCTGTGTTATGTTACGTTTATATATTGTCTCGACATTAGCCGCCTTATTAATAAAAATAGTTAAACCTGAGTTTAACTTACGATTGGTTTATCTCGCATTTCACTTTCTTTTGAATATTTTTGAAGTGAGACGGCATGTGAGATAAACCAAGCGTAAGTTAAACCAGGTTTAACTATTTTTATTAATAAGGCGGTTCGAGTTCAATACTCTGCCGGGGCTGCGGGTTGTTTGAAAGAGATACCGCGGCCCCGGACCGAAAGGGCTAAGAAGGAACATGGGTAGTTTTTAGTCAGTCTGACACTCCCTACCACCCCGCCCAGAGTGGGGGGAGTTTTGATAAATTACGAACCTCCAAAAAAAAATGGTCAATAATCTCTGATAACAGTCTTTCAACTAATCTCATAATTATGTGTTGTAGGTACTAAAGGTATCTGTGATGTGATGTGATGTTGTAATGTGTTGACAAAAATAAAATAAAAAACTAATAACATACGGTATAATGTACCTGACATTCTCATCCTCTTCGCGTTATTTGCTGCATGGTCATGATTGTTTGCTTGTACTTGATTTTGTTGGGTCTGAAATATAATGGAAACAATAAATAAATGGGAGGCAGTAATAGTGTCATCATCATCAACAGCCTATTAATGTTCCCACTGCTGGGACACAGGCTTCTTCTCTTTTTGAGAGGGAATGGGCTATAATCTACCACGCGGGCCCAGTGCGGGTTGGTAGATGTCACATGTCTTCGATTTTTTTAGTTTTAAAACATGCCGGTTTCCTCACGATGTTTTCCTTCACCGTTCCGAGAGCAGCGGTGATTAAATAAATTACACAAAGTAATGTGCCTGCTCCTAAGTCGGGGCCGCCACCACTGGGCCACCGCTGCTCTAGGGTAGTTGACAAAAAAAATTTCGTAGTCCATCAGTGTCGTAGTGCGTGTAGTCCATCAGTGTCGTAGTGCGTGTAGTCCATCAGATAGATTTCCAAAAAATATTGGACACATATTTTTCGTTTTTCACGTAAAACAAAAAATGAAGACGATAGAGTGCTTCGAAAATGTCGTGTGTCGTCACAATTTGGTACATTTTTTACCTGAAAGTGACGTCACAAACCCCCAGTCATGAGCAAAGTCACATTTGTTACGGTTGTGAATTCTATTTTATTTAACACTAGCGGACGTCACGCGGTTTTACCCGCGTAGTTCCCGTTCCCGTGGGAATCAGGGATAAAAAGAAACGGACATACATACATACATACACGTCAAACACATAACCCTCCTTTTGGGCTTCGCCGCAGTCGGGTAAAAAGTAGCCTATGTTACTCGTGGACAATGTTGCTTTCGAATGGTGAAAGAATTTTTAAAAACGGTCCAGTAGTTTTTAAGCCTATTCATTACAACCAAACAAACAAAGTTTTCCTCTTTATAATATTAGTGTAGATACAACCTGACACTGATCGGTACATTACAAAAAACGTTAAAAAAAAACGAATTTCGCCGGCTACCTTGTCGCATTCACCTCTAGAAGTGTATGTTTAAAGTGGGTCCTAGGGCAGGAGAATGATGATCGTTAGTAGTTGACACAATTAAAGTAAGAAAGTCCTCCTCAACTTACATTATTTTGTTGTTGTTGCTGCTGCTGTTGTTGATTTTGCCGCGCTTTTGAGTCACTCTTATCGTCTTGGTCGTCATCGGTCAAGAATTCCCTCTTCGGATAAGGAATGGGACATCCAGCAAACACATCCTGTGATTACAATATTGCGGTTAACATAACAGAACATCACGCATATAATCGACGAAGGGTATAGGCAAAGGTGCAACTAATAGTACACCCACACTTCGCCAGTTATTTTTTAAGTTCCATGTAACAGGGGGAGCGAGGCTATTGCTATCAATCGGGGACAAATCCAGACTCCGTTGGTGCTACTGAGAAATTCCTAAAGGAAAAACCTATTAATAATTTGTCCGACCTCGAAATTGAAATCAGGATTTCATGCATGATCAGCATTCGTGCTTGCGACCACACCACCAATAAAGTAGTCACTGATTATACCCATACCCAAGTAGTAAAGGGATTTGGCAACAAGAAAACTGGGTTGAATATGGCCTGCCTATCCAGGTAACTACCCATGGTCTGCAGAATGTGGCCTGCCTGTCCACTTAACTCCCCATGGTCTGCATTCATCTTAATTGTATCAACAACAGAGTGGAAAAGGTCTTCTTCCTCCGTTGAAAAGGGACTCTCTATTTCTTTTCTATTTATCTTCGGGGACGCCGGCAGACACCAGGCGGGCGATCAGTCCTTTCGTTGTGGATTATTTCGCCCAGTTCCCCAAAAAGGAACACTCACTCGGTCACAGTTTCCACCTGCCATCACCGCGCCTGGCTACGTGGAACACCAAACAGTGATCAAATTAACTGGGATGGTATCTCCTGATAGCGCTACATACCTGGGTTGGCAGTGGATCTTCAGCAAAATATGGGTCCTGCATAGCCTGTTCTGATGTGATTCTCCTATTAGGGTCCATTAGTAACAGCCTCTGTAGTAAACTGAAGGCTTTACTGTCTGGTTTTATCTTGTGCCTGTCCATGTATTTACTTAGAGAACAGTTCTGGTAACTGAAAATGAAAAAAAAAGTTTATAACTACTATGTCAAAGAGTTGCTTATGTTCCCACCGCAGGGACTCTGGCCTTCTCTCTAGGAGAGGGATGGGCTTTAATCCACCACGCGGGCCCAGTGCGGGTTAGTAGATGTCACATGTCTTCGTTTTTGAGCAGCGGTGATGAAGTAAATTATACAAAGTAAAGCACCTGTGTGGGTTCGTTTACGACTTACTGTTCATAAGTCGGGGCCACACAGAATGCTTACATTTCTTTCATCAACTCGCTTTACTGTGATTCATAGCTGGACATATACATTATACACACATATTGCATTACAAAACCAGTTACTAAGCTAATCCTATGTCCTATAATGGGCTAAGCAGCCTTTTTATCTAGTTATAAGCATTTTATTCTTTGAAGCTGATGCCCGCGGCTTCACCCGCGTGGATGTCGTTCAAATTATATACTAAAACCTTCCTCTTGAATCACTCTATCTATTAAAAAAAACCGCATCAAAATCCGTTGCGTAGTTTTAAAGATTTAAGCATACAGACAAACAGACAAAAAAAGCGACTTTGTTTTATACTATGTAAGGAAGTCTGTAATGGTTGTTCAACAGACATAAGGTCATGTTAGCCCACTTCAAATTCTTGTGGCTCCTGTTTGAACGAAGATTCATGGACTACTGAACCAATCGGCGCAGTTGGCGCATTGGCTCAAGCAGTTGACTGCTGCGCTACGTGTCGCGGGTTCGATCCCGGTTGTCTGCGAGTTGTTTCGGGTCTGGGTATTTGTGTGAGTTTAAATATCTGTGAACCCTCCCACGATACAAGAGAAATTTCTAGTGGGGAAAGGCTTTAAAAAAAAACATATCATCATCACCTCTGACCAATTATTACACATTGATTCTTTTTTTTACTGTTTTTGTGTACTAAATGATTTTATAACATATTTCTGCTTATTTTCTGCTTGTGTCTTCATTATTCAAAGGTTAACTGGTAGTCCTCCTCCTGACCGTTTTTCGGCCACGGCGGCCAATCCCAGCGGAGATTAGCCATTTGCGCGGGAGATATTATAGTGCAGGCGTGTGTGCGCAGGCACAAGTGCACTCTCTGTTCCTTTTCTCTCATAGTCCGATGGGACGGCAATCCGACACGACCGGAGAGAGATCAGGCGCAGGACCAACGGCTTAACGTGCTTTCCGAGGCACGGGGGCATTATACCGCCAACTTCCAAACTCCGGGCTACTACTGGGAAATTTCTAATGAAAAACCCAATAGCACTTTTTGTCCGACCCGGGAATCGAACCCAGGACCTCGCGCTCTGCAGTCGCGCTTGCGACCACTAGACGAACGAGGCAGTAACTGGTAGACAATGCTTATGGCATTAGTCAGCCTCACTATTTTGTGCTTGAGGTGTTAAATAAATAAATAATGCCTTAAAATAAACATCTACTTACTTGGATCTCTTAAAATCTTTAACTAAAGTGGCATGTTCAGGCATTTTCCTGATATCTTCCCAGTCCTTCTCCTGTGGGAAGCCCATGACATTGAATATCCTGTCCAGTTGGTCATGATGGTATGGGTTGCTGGTCTTAATGTCTTCTTGTCGACAGTGGAAAATGGGCTCTGACGTCAACAACTCGGCAAATATGCAGCCTATCGCCCAGATATCTGGAAATGTAGGTATTTGTTGTTAAAACAAGAGTGCGAGTGAAGCCAATCATAACACATTTACATCACACTAATATTATAAAGCAGCGGTGGCCCAGTGGTGTCAGCCCCGACTTACGAACAGTAGGTCGTGGGTTCGAACCCAGGCAGGCACATTACTTTGTGTAATTTATTTCATCACCGCTGCTCTCAAAACGGTGAAGGAAAACATCGTGAGGAATTCGAAGACATGTGACATCTGCCAATCCGCACTGGGCCCGCGTGGTGGATCATCCCTCTCCTAGAGAGGAGGCCTAAGTCCCTGCAGTGGGAATATTATAGGTTGATGATGATGATGATGATGAATATTATAAAGGCGATAGTTTGTGTGTGAATGAGTTAGCTGACACCCTGGATTATCACATAGGATAGTTTTTATCCCGATTTTATTTTCCCGTGGAATAATTTTCGTATTGTAGTGGGCGAAGCTGCTGGCAACACCTAGTAGTATGTCATAGGGACCAAACCTATTGCCCTCACCTAGGCACAGATCTAAACTCTGTGGATTATTATTATTATTATGAAATTCCTGATGGAAAAACCCAGTAACATGTTGCACAACCTGGGAACCAATACCAAACAATGAGGCAATCTCTCAATATTATAGTGTGGCAGAATAGATTTCAGGCACACTCTCACATTGTGTTACAGCTTATCAACTTAAAAAAAAAACACATACCAATAGCCTTAGTATAATGTCTAGCACCAAGCAGCAATTCCGGAGCCCTGTACCAGAATGTGACCACCACTGGATCCAAGTCAGCTAAAGGCTTCAAAGGAGCATTGAACAGTCTTGCAAAACCCATGTCAGCTATCTTGACCCTGCCCCTCTCTGGTCCTTCACCCATCACCAGAATGTTCGCTGGTTTCTGGAAATTAACAAGAAGGTAATAAAGTATGAATGAATTTGTATGAGGCAAAACATTGATGTATTAAAAAACCCAAGATACACAAACCGCGTCTCAAAACCGTCCGCATAAAATGAGTGCAAAATTACAAATCGTGAACTCATTTCAAATAGTCTCGCGTCGCTCGCGTCTCTGCACGGTCGTACAAAATGCCGAAGTGTTCACTGAGAATTTGCAAAAATACAGCTTCAAAGACATTAAAAAAGGATGGGATATCGTATTTTCGGTAAGTAAAAATGTTTATTGATTTATTTTTGTTGCGTTTATGGCGTAATATAGAAAGCAATACGTCATTTTGATTTAATTTCTCTCAAAACTTTACTAAACGGTCCGAGTATAATACGGCATATTTCAATGGTCGCTTTGTTAGCGTAAGAACGATGTATTACAAGACTTTTCTTTTAGTCGCATTATACAAATGACCCTGTTCGTATCGAATGGAGTCGATTTTTTTTTATTGTGTTATAATTGTGTTTTTTTAATCAATAAGTTTTTTGTTTTATGTTTTTAACAATTATGTATACGTTACATATTATATTAGTTTTTAATTGGATTTCAAAAGGAGAAGAGGTCGTCAATTTGACTTCGTTTTTGACACCTTAAACTTAATAACTACTTAGTTTCGATAATAATGTTCTACTAATACCTTTAAACCAAAAATGTAAATAAATTATTCGAATGGATAATACTTGTTTCATTGATTATACACGACTACACGTACACTAACACAGTCAGATCCTAACTAAAAACATTTACCCTTAGATAAAAGTAAAATTATGTGTTTAAAACACAATTTAACTAACTGTTAAAATAATAATTAAGTATTAAAAAAACATAAAAAGTACCTATTCGTCTCCACTCCATACCTTGTCCTACCGGCTTACTTCGGTCGTAAAATTATTATTGCTTTTTATAACTGCATTGTAAAAACAACTTTAAGTAATCTGCGTAAGGTTGAATTTGCAAAAAAATATGTTTATAGTGTAACGATAACTACTTATGTAGTAGTGCGTGTATTGGTGAGTGTTTGGCGACAGCTTCGACTGTTTGTTTTGTTCGTGATTGTGCATCTAGGGTTATAATACATCAATGAGGCAAAAGGAGTATGTATGGATTGTAGCAGGTGGCATTCTGTGGTTTCTGCCTACCCTCATGGAAAACGGGTGTGAGTTTATGTATGTACACGTATGAGTATGAAAGTATGTTGGTTTTATGTCTCGTAAACTGTATTAAACCTTGTATATTCTCCGCGGCAAGATGCTATAATTTTTGTAAACAAAATCTTTTACTTAGTTACGTAGCGACCATTCAATCAACAACAAACATTTCCAAATGCATTTAACTAAAAGTAACATAAGTACATGTAATATGAAACTGACAAGTAATTGCCTTGTTTGGGTTACGTTTTAATGATATTTCAAAGTTCTGGTGTCTACTGTTTTGTGGTACTGGAATATTCTATTTGTCAGACACGTTCCTGCATTACAAAAACAATAGACTACAGTGCTTTATATCGCTGTTAAATCTGTGAGTGAAGAAAAACGAACATTACAATGCACACCCTGTAACAATCACTTGTTGCTGTACAAAATCGAATCTTGGATTGTTATATTACAAGCAAATTGTCTGTCAACATGAGCATATTAAAATTTGTGTAACATAACACTTATGATCAAGACATGGATTGTTAACAACATTACAGGGAAATGCTCTGGTGAGAGAGTGCCTATAAAGAAGTTAAATTTAGAAGTTTATTTTGCACCCCCACTTTTGAGCTACTTAAACATCCACAAAAAACTTTAAAAGCCTGTTATTTTACACTATAAATACAATTTCAAATCATTTTCTACAATTCTACTTTACATATTTAATGTAGAAGTCTAAAACACTTAAAAAATATAAAAAACACTTACCAAATCTCTATGCAAAACCCAGTTAGAATGTAAATAATGTATCCCATCCAAAATCTGATAGAGAAGACTCTTCACCATGCCTTTAGGCACCATTACAGACTTCTTGTTAGCTTTAGCAGCTCTATGGAACTTGATGATGTGCCACAGATCATGTTCAGCATAATCAAACAGCAGCCACACTTTACGATCAGTGTGTGAGAGGAAAACACGAATGAGGTTTATTACGTTGGGATGTTTTAACTCCCGGAGTAACTGAAAGACAGAAGGTTATTTGTTCAAGCTTTGATTCTGTGATAAATACAACTAGTTCTCCTTTCTATCATTTATGTACTAATATATATTATGTCAATTAGAAATTACAAAGATTGAAGAGAACATTCTAATATAAATTATAGATTTAGAAAACTTTGATTAAAATTCATGCTATAAATTATTTTTAAAATTTACGTATGCATCAATTAACATAAAACAGTTTTAAGTCCTAATAACTTAGATAATAGTTGCTCAGCAGATTTCTATGGTGGTAGTGCAAAGAAGGATGAAACCCAGCCTAGTTGTTTTGGACATAACCCTCAATAAACTGAGCTGAAATAAACTAATGTTAATTCTTTGATGCATGCTTTTTTTGCAACATGTAAAGGGAATAAAACTTACTGCAATTTCCCTGCAAGCCGACATAGACAGCCCAGTGCCTTCGATTTGTTTCAAGGCATAATCTTTAGTGTCAGAACCATCTTTTCTTCTAGCTTTGTATACGTGACCGTAGGTACCACGGCCAACTTTACAACCCTCAAAATCAAACAGATCCTCGACTTTTGAACGTTCGTTTTGAGTTTTTACTTTGAAATCATAATCCATCATGACCGGAGCCATGGTTTTGTTTTGAAAATTGTCACCCATTTCGATTTTAAAACAATATCGTTTGCTTGTATGAATGAGTATGAAAAGTATTTGGTCGATTATTGCATTTTTTTTTACAATTGCATGAGTTTGACAAGAACTTCGCAGATTTTTGTTAGAATCTGATTTCGTATTTCAACTTTTCGTTTTTTTTAATAATTTCACAGGTATTTGCGTCCCACTCCCTTCAATTCAATTCAATTTTTGAAGGTTATGGCTCCATCGATGTACATTCGATGATTTTGCCAATGTCCAGGTGTGAGATGAGGTTGTTCAGTTTTCTTTAAAAAAAATTAATATCATACAACAAATGATCGGTGTTTGTAGCGATGACATCTGTTGTTCACCATGCTAAGAGGGGGACAAAACATTTTTGTTAATACATGTAAAACGGCACAATATAATGTTAATACACCAAGAACATAATAAACAAATAGAAATAAGTATGTATTTTCAAGCTACAACTGTATTTTATTTATACTTATAAATTTATAAAGGACTTTGATAGCAGGGGTATGGGCCAAAGATAAAAGGAAAGGAATGTTAATTGGACGGGGAATATTACTAGGAAGTAAGTCATACAGGGAGATTGTTAAACGGGGACAGGAAAAAAACAAATGTTCCAGAGTACCCTCATCCAGACCGCATTCGCATAAAGAGCTGTCTCTAATACGGATTTTGGCCAAAAATACTGGAGTACAAACAAAACCAAGTCGAAGTCGAATAATAATAGAAGTAGCCCATTTATTGAACCTATGCTTACTAAACCAGCATTTGGGAGGGATGTCTGGTTGAATAGCGCCATAGAATTTACCCTTGATCACTCGAGTTTTTTGCCAAAGTGTATCCCAACACTTCATCATATCAGGCTTAGCAAGGCAGCGCAGGTCTCGGGGATAACAAGATGGGTAAGAATCGGTTCCGATCCGAGTAGCCGACTTGGCAATCGAATCTGCATTTTCATTGCCAACGATTCCAGAGTGACTAGGGATCCAAGCCAATGCAATTTCTAAGCCTAAACATTGACATCTATGAAGCAATTGCTTAATTTTTAAAATGATGGGGAAATTGTGACGAGAGCGGAAAGGAGACTTTAACAAATCTTGCAAGCAACTAAGTGAATCTGACAGGATCAAAGTTTTATTCAGTCCATGTGATTCTATGTATGAAACCGCTTCCAATATAGCTATTGCTTCTCCTGTATAGACAGATCCAAATTCAGAGCTACGAAAATTAAGTATAATTTTAAATTTTGGAATCCACACAGCAGAACCAACATCACTATTGTCTGACAACTTAGACGCATCTGTATAAATTGTAAGCCAATCAGGCCAATCTTCGTCTAAAATCTTATTAAGTTTAACATTAGCGCCAGGGTCGTGTTTTGAAATACCAAAATAAAGAAAAATTTTAGGTTGGAAAAGTAAGGCGTCAAAATCTACTTCGAAAAGAGGGTTTTTATCTGACTGAACTAATGAAATGTGCATATTATCAAATTTACTGAAGCTATTTACGAGGAGAGGAGGACTTTTGTGGGACCAATAGCGGGACGTAGGGATTAATGCGAAAAGGGTACGGAGAAGTGGAAGAAGAGGATGAGTTTTAGTTTGGATGACTTTGTAGAAAAATCTATCACAGAGATATTGTCTTCGTAAGTGAAGGGGGGGCTCTAAACATTCTACCTGAAGGGCATTGATAGGTGAGCATTTCATAGCTCCCGTGATAATGCGCAAACACTTGGACTGGATCTTTTCCAACTTTGCGAGGGCAATTTTGTTGCATGGTTCTAGGAGAAAACTTGCATAGTCAAAGTGACTACGAACAATGGCATTATATAAAACTTTCTGGGATGTTGGATGAGCACCCCAGCGAACGCCGGAGAGAGCTCGCAGGACGTTAACGCCTTTTTCGCATTTCTTAGAAATATAATCTAGATGGTGTAGACCATTTAATTTGGAATCAAGAATAAGGCCCAGAAATTTAACTTTATCTTGAACTAAAATTGGTTCACTTTCAACAAAAAGGCTTATAGGTGGGATAATGCGCTTGCGGGAAAAGACTACTGCATGACATTTGGATACTGACAAACTTAGGCCGTGATTAGTTAGCCACTGATTTAAATAATGAAGAGCAGAATTTAAACGAGATGAGGCATCTGATAAGGCAGATGCACTGAAGTAAAGAGCGATGTCATCGGCATATTGAAGGATTTTGCAGAAACAACTTACAGAAGACGCTAAATCGTATGTATAGAGATTATAAAGTATAGGGCTTAAAGGGGACCCCTGGGGTAGACCCTTCCAAACTAAGCGAGATGAAGAAAGCGAATTTTGGTGGCGCACCGTGATAGAACGGGACATAAGCAAATTACAAATGATGTTGACCATCCTCACAGGGATACTCAGCTGTAGCAGCTTTTGCCTGAGTAGTGGAAGTTGGACGTTGTCATATGCCGAAGCTATGTCTAAGAAGACACCAAGGACACTTTCATTTTTAGAGAATGCAATGCGAACGTCAGAAGTGAAAACACTAAGGCTATCCAGAGTACCCATACCTCTTCGAAAACCGAACTGGGAGCTGGATAAGATGCCTTTTGTTTCTAAGATCCATTCAAGGCGATTTTTGATGAGGTTTTCCATGATCTTAGCTAAAACGGAAGATAGGGCGATAGGACGATATGAAGCAGAGTCTTTTGGATCTTTCCCAGGTTTCAGAATTGGGATAATGATTTGGGTTTTCCAAGACTCCGGAACTTGACCAGTAACAAAGAAGGAATTAATTAAGTTAAGGAAGAGTAATTTACAATTTGAGGGAGATTTGGAGATGAAGGAGTAAGGGATACCATCGATACCCGGGGCAGAATCACGTAAATGATCCAGGGCACACGCTAATTCCGAATAGGAGAATGGATCGTCGAATCTATCATTAGGGGTGGGAGAAGGGGAATCTGTAGTGGGAAGGCATTCAAGACTAGGAACGAAGGGAGGGGCTAATTTAGCTATGAATTCCTCCATCCAAGAGCTGGGATCATTAGATGAGAGATCGAGAGACTGATTGTCACAGGATCTACGATATATTTTAATTTTCTTCCACACAAGGGAAACAGGGGAGCGTGGGGATAGAGATTCGCAGAATGAGAGCCATCCACATCTTTTCTTTTTTGCCAATAATCTGCAAGTTCGTGCTGAAGTCCTTTTAAAATTTAAATAATTGGGCATGTCAAAATGAGAGGCAAAGGTATTTTCAGCTTCTTTGCGTTTTTTAACGCTATCAGTGCACTCAGCATCCCACCAAGGAGGAGAAGGTATAAGGTGACGGGAAGAGTTTTTAAGGGGAATTGAGGAGTCAGCGGCTCGTATCAAACAATTTACGAAGTCATTATAGAGGGCAAGGGAATTAGAGGGATTAATTTGAGGGAAGTTTTGAAGTTCTGACTCTAAGTGGGAAGAGAATTTAGACCAGTCAGCTTGGGGCAGGCGATATTTTTGAAGGGGTTGGATAGGAGGAGCATGTGAATGAGAGCTTTGTAATGAAATTAAGATAGGAAAATGGTCACTCCCAAATGAATTAGGGAGAACAGACCAGGAAAGTGTAGAAACTAAGGAAGGGGAAGTGAAAGAAAGGTCTGGAACACTAATATTTTGGATAGGGGACACCCTACGGGTAGCAGATCCATCATTAAGGATGCATAGGTTTCGATCATCTAAGAGATCTAGTAAAAAGCTGGAAGAGGGATCGTTACAATGAGAACCCCAAAGAGTGTGTCGGCAATTAAAATCACCTAACACAACTAAAGGGCTGGGGATAGAAGAAAGGATAGAATTAAATTCAGCTAAAATATTAGCATTGGGATGAGGAATGTAAACAGAAACAAAGGATATATCCATGGCTCTAACAGCTACTACATGTAGACCAGTATCATGGTGGGGGATAGGAATTTCAGAAAAGGTGATAGATCTGCTAACCAATAGGGCGCAACCCGCCCAGCCATCATCTCTATCGTCCCGAAGACACGCAAAACCGGGAACCCTAAAAAGGGAGCCAGGCCTGAGCCAAGTCTCCGACACAGCAAAGATAATGGGCTTATATCGGTTTATAAGGTAAATTAAATCATGTTTTTTCCTGCGGACGCTTCTACAATTCCACTGAAGGATGCTTTCCATTTTGGCGAGTCCAGGTAGTTAAGAGCTGTTCGACTAATATAACGACATTGTCCGGTATTGCGTCACCAAATTTGGATAACATATTAATAAGAGAGCATACAAGTAGTTCAATTAAATTATCATTAGGAGTAGGAAGGGGAGTGGTTTCTATGTAGGAGGAATTCAGAGCGCAGCCATTAGGCTGAGAAGAATTGGGGGTAGCGACCATTGACCTATGGGCTTGGGTGTCATATGACTTTCCCAGCTCAGGTCTAGGTTTAGGGGAACGAAAAACTGTTTTAGTGTATGACGTCTTGGCAGGGGATGCGTATGGAGAAGAAGTAGGAGTGTTATGAGGGGCTGAGTAGAATACATCAGGAGAAGCTTGTGATGGTCTAAATTGGGAGGGATATGCAGTTACATTAGAGTATGAAATTTTGGAACGGGGAAATCTTACGGAGGCCTCTCTATAACTTAAATTTTCCTGTGACATAATCGTTTTTATTGATTTTTGTCGTGTGTGTTCAGGGCATATGGGATCTGTGGCTTTATGATGTCCTCCTTCACACAATAGGCATGAAGCCTGTGAGTCCGGGACATCACATTTATCACCAGGGTGTGATTGAGCACATCGATAGCAGCGGGGTGTGGATCGGCAGTTAATGCTGATGTGTCCGAAACGTAAACACGTTCGGCATTGGATGGTGGGTAAATGGTAAGTTGAGACAGGAAGGGAAGCATTATAACAGAAAACTCGCTCTGGCAGAACTTGGCCAGAGAAAGTTAGCACAACAGTACCTGAAGGGGACCAAGAAACAGATTCTTCTCTCTTGTTCTTAAAATTAAGCCTTCTTGCCCTGATAACTTCCCCACAGTTCTGAGGGGTTTCGATTCCGTGAACTAGCTCATCTAGGGACCAGTCAGTGGGGATGTCTCTTACAACTCCCATGCGAGTAACATGAAAGCGTGGGATAGCAGCCAAGTATTTATGGTTCATTAGAATTTGACTGTTAACAAAATTATTTGCGTCAATGCGTGACTTAAAATCAAGGGACATCTTGTTACGGCCCATAGACTTGACACTGCCTTGGACTACACCTTTAAAACCATTATTAAATATAAATTGGGCAAACTTAAGGGAATTCAAGGATAAGCCTTGCTTAGGGTCTGTTTCCATTCTAGAGACAAACACTTTGAAGGGTGCTTTGTCACTCTCGCCATATATAATTTTAGAGTCGCTCTCAAAACCTGGCCACGTGTAAACAGACTGAATTGAGTCGGACGGCGGTTTATTCCTTTTGGCGTCAACGAAGATTTCAGAGCCCCCGGGGCGCTTTCTGATCTCGGGCCTTAACTGACTAACCTCAGAGTCTTGAGAGCACTCCACAACCTCCATATCCGGAGGTTTTCCTCCACCCCCATCAGGGGGTTCTTCGGCACTCATTTCCCTGGGGAAATGAGTGCCAAACAAAACTTAGGATACTAACCTTATTACTAGGTACCAACACCAGACAACACAAACAACAGAATCAACACTAAAAACAAATAAAATTTGCAGATAAAAGAAACTTTGAGGTTAAGAATCGCGTGTATTCTCTCCCTGACAATGACAGAATCGTCCCACTCCCTTAATTACTTTGACTGTTTGACAAATGTCATGCATGTCATTTGTTTGTGTGACACACAGAAACAGAACCAATGACAAATAAAAAGTATGGACTGGAAATAACTACAGAAAAAAGGTGCATACCTACGGAGCATAAAATGGCTGCCAATGCTAGGGTTGTGTCAATCATGAAACATAGTATTACTGTAACGAGTATCGATACTAGTATTACGAGTAGAATTAAAAAAACAGTCCGTTGTAAAGTTGTAACAGAAAAATATGAGTAAATTTACTTACCTACAACCACTTTGAATACAATAATTAAAGAATACTTTTAACGCGACTACGGAAAAGCCAAAAGGAAGGGTAATGATTTTGGCAGTGTATGTATTATGTTTGTATGTTCCAGCATAGCGCCTAAACTACTGAACACTTGTTCTCCCCACCACTGCGAATTTTTTTTTTGTTCTAGACCATACCTAGGAACGGAGATATTGGTCAAAGTTCCAAATATTTCACAGTTGTTTTTGTAAATACTAGTTTTTCAGGTTATAACTTTACTTAAATTACCTCCATCACCCGTTTACTATTCATAGCATCCACTAGCCCAATGTGTTGCTACATTGAGTTTTACCGTAAAATATGACATTTGACCCCAATAAAAAATCGTTTCCCAGCAAAAAAATTGCGTAGGGGGGTACTTGGTTTGATGTTTCTGTACATCAAACTAAGTACCACCCTTGCTTGGTTGACGGCTGTGTTATGGGTTAATTTACACCCTGTATACGTTTAGATTGCGGTCAGACAGTTGTCGCGGATAAGTCTTCGTTATTTACTCGAATTAAATAACAAACCAACATTAAAGTAGAATATTACTAAAACTCAACTACGAATAAAATCGCAAACTAATAAAACCGCGGTCTTTTATGTAGAAAAAACAAGAAAATAATTCTTGTCTATCAACGCCATAACCAATTACCTAATTGATTATCGTCTAGTAAGTAGATAATATTTTTACCAATAAATCATTTGGTTAGAGTTGTAATAATTTGTACTTAACTAAAATAACAAAATGCTGATGTCTTATTTTCGGATCACGTATAACCATCTTATAACTATGTGGGACGGTATCTTGGTTCTGTGAACTACGGACCGGACCTATCAAATCATCAAATAACTCCTCCGCTCTTGGGCAGAGCGGAAGGGAGTGTCAGACTTCTACTGACTAAAAACCAACCATGTTCCTCCTTCGCCCTTGTGCCAAGGCCGCGTTATCTCTTTCGATAATCCGCAGGGCGGTCCCGCGCCCTGACCGGACCTGGCACGATCACTTGAACAGATATCGTTTCTGTCGTATCGGCTCTGCTCTAATATGTAAGTCATATGGGGTATGTAATATAGATGTGCCTTGGGCTCGCTTACATAAGCAGGCGTACGAATATCATTATTTATGATCATCATGGTAATATACTTTGAGTATCGTACCTCGCTTTCCTCGTCCGTAGTTCACCTCCTTCCACAGCTCTCTGCACCTGCCTGCCTCGCCTTACTGCCTTGCCGCTCTTCGATGACCGCTGCAGTTCACCATCTGTAGGTGGTAATGCCCGTTGATACTAACTACTTCTGTACCACGGGCGGGGAGGGAGTAACGTCAGGGCTGCGGATGCAGTCCATGACTATGCTACCTCTTCCAGGCTGTAAATATAACAAAGCATTAATGACATACTCATGCACCATCATATTGTATGATCAGGTCATACATTCCCAACTCTAGGTAGTTGCTCAGGTCCAGACCTTATAAGTCGACCATCACACTCTGCTGCCTCTCTTACTCTAGGCAGTTGCTAAGGTCAGACCTTCTATCAATCGACCCTCGCATTCTTCTACCTTTCGTAACTCTCTCTTTACGGCAATTACGTTAGCCCTCTCATAAATCAGTATGGCGGGATAAATCTTCTCCCTACTGATGTATTGTAGGCGCGTTACACTGCGACTGCCGTCACCCGTAACGCACCCCCTCTATGGAACTATCCTTAGATTATGTCTAGGGAACTGAGTATGCACATGCAGGCTCTAGGCATAAGCTAGTCTCGCGTTGCCGCCACGTGCTCACCCCGTGGCCACGTAACGGCTCAGCGCAGACTCTATAATTACAGCGTCATATCTACAAGCACCAGCTAACAACTCTAACGCTATGCAATATTACTTTAACTAGCAACCATGGCTACTTAGATTTACTTCTACATAAATCTACATACTTCCTTTACAATAGGGTTTCTACTTAGCCTTTATACTTAGCTTTGTTACAACTTGTTCACCAGGTCCTGATACCTCCAGAGACGCCAACAAAATGGACGACTCTAAAGCGTTTCGTTCAGGAGTGAACTTACCATAGACAAACATTCATTCTTCATCATAGAGTTCGACATCTCGTTGTGCTGATACTAATTCGACTAATGGTTCAATCATTGGTATTGCCATATCATTTCTGTTACATATTTACAATTATTCTATTTACATTCGCGTTACGTCGCGACACTCCCGGCCCGAAGGCCTGGCTAAAGTATTGTTAGGAGATTGCGCGTCCACTCCTTTATTTTTTCTAAAGCTCTAGTGGCCGCGCTTCTTCTCAGTTTTGTTTCCTCTTTGGAGTTAGGTATCTCAACTGGAGTGTTGCTGTCGGATTGTTTCTCTGACCTATCGTTCGTTTGAGTATCCTCTGACCCTTCTTCTCTTTCGTGAATACTGTCATGATTTATGATTTCGGTTGGGGTTTCTATTGGAGTCTCTTCCGGACATCTTTCCAATAGTGGGTTTTCTTCCCATACTATTTCTGGCGCTTTATTTGCACTGTCACATATGTTATTAGCCTCGTATTCAGCTATGTCATTATCATCCATCTCGAGGGGATAGATGTGAGCTATGGATCGAGTAAATTCCTTGTTTCCTATTTTGATTTTAGCTACTCTACACAGACCATCTGCTCCTCTAAGTAGGGATGATATCTTTCCTACTTTCCATCCTTCGCGATTCTTTGTTTCTCCTTTAATCTGTACAATTTGATCAATTTTAGGTTCCGCTTTAACTGTACTTCTCGTTTTTTTATGAGAGTGCCGATATCTTTCCCTTAGGCTAGGTAGGTATCGGTTTGTAAACATTTCTTTAAATTCTTCTGTCATTATTATGGCCTTCCTCCATCCTTTCACTAGTTCGGTTTTAGTTACCGTTCCTATTATTTCTTCATTTGAATTTGATGTTTCCATCGTTATACATTTTCCCAAGGTGAGGAAATCCGCTGGTTTTAGGATCTGCTCTAATTCTGAATCTACGCTGGTGGTGGGCGTGTGTTTATCACTGCTTCTATTTCTTTGATTGTTGTCGCTAGCTGTGAATCATTTAGTAGATGTTTCTGTAGTGTTCTTTTCATACAATTCTTGACTATGCCTACAAGTCTTTCATAGAATCCTCCGAACCAAGGTGCCAGTTGTGGTATAAATTTCCAACGAATCTTTTCTTTTACGCAATATTCCTTTGATACTATTTCAGATATCAGTTTGAAGTAGAGGGCGTTATCGGAGGTAACAAGAGTCGGTATTCCTCTTGTTGCTATGAACCTTCGCAAAGCAAGTAGTCCTTCTTCAGCAGAAAGGTCTTTGACCACTTCTAAATGAATTGCTCTCACTGCCAGGCATGTGAAGAGGCAAATCCATCTCTTTTTGGGACCCTTTTCGCTCACTAAGAGTGGGCCCATGTAATCTATTCCCGTGAAAGTGAAGGGTGCACTATAGTTTACTCTCTCTGCTGGTAAGGCTGGGGTTGGTGGTAACTTAAATGGTCCTCCTCCGTGTTTGACGCACCTCGGGCACTTCTTTATGATTTTTAGTACTTGGGCTTTTCCTTGTGGAATCCAATAGTTTTGTCTTATCAGGCTTAACGTATGGTTAGCGCCGACGTGGTAATTCTCTTCGTGTGTTCTCTTTATAATATCGTTGGTAAAGTCGCACTCTCTAGGTATAAGTATTGGGTATCGTTTATCGAATGACCAGTCAGCGTTCTTCATGCGTCCTTCGCATCTTAATATCCCATCGATGTCTTTGAACAGTCTTAGATTGCGGCTTAAGTCTGTTTCTATTTCCTGGACCTCTAATGGAAAACGTTCTTTTTGTAATCTCTTTATCTGTTCGATCTTGTCACTTGGTATGTCCTTGTTATCTATTTCTTTCAGCTTAGGGATGGATTTCGTTTCACGCCTCTTGAAGAGTTCTGCACTCTCTCCGCTTGTCGGACCCTCCCCACAGGTTGGAAAAGAAAGTGTCTCTTCACCGCGGTCCGCGGGCCACCACTTCGATTCTTTCAGGAGGAAATCTGGACCTTTCAGCCATATCTCTCTGTCCTTATCCAGTGTGGGAGGTCTGGTTGCTACGTCAGCGGGGTTTAATTCAGTTGGAACATACCTTATGATTAATTCTTTATTTTTCTTTATTTCTTCGATGCGTCTGGATACAAATGGAGTTAAGAGTTTGTTTGATTTATGCCATTCTATTACGATTTTACTGTCTGTCCACAATGTTTGACTAAGTAGTTTCATCTTGAGTTGTTTCATCACAAATTTAATGAGTCTACTTCCTATGAGTACTCCCAGTAGTTCTAAGCGTGGTATCTTAAGATTATCTTGATCCTTTATTGGTACTAATCTGGATTTTCCTATAATGAAATGTATATTTTCTCCATTCACTATGTACACTGCTGCTGCGTATGCTTTTAAAGAAGCATCAGTAAAGCAATGTAGTTGGTATTTTTCTGTGTCTGATACATAACATCTTGGTATGAATATCTTGTGTATTTCTTCTAGCTCTTCCCTTATCACATTCCATTTGTTATGTAATTGTTCCGAAAATATCTCATCCCATTTGAATTTCTGTCTCCACAGATCTTGTAGGAATAACTTTGCTGGAAGTATGTATGGTGTGGCAAATCCGCAAGGGTCGTAAATAGATGCAATAACCTTCAATGCTCCTCGTTTATTGTTTGCTTCTGTGTTGACGTCAAACTTGAGTTCGAGTGTGTCTTGATCTAGGTTCCACTTCAGTCCTAGGATCTTAGCGTTACTAACTTTATTTGTATCCGGTATCTGTTTCATGAATTCCTTTGAATTGGAACACTAATCTCTTATATTCATTGAGATTTGTTGGAAGGTGTCTTTGGTAACTTGATACAATTCTGTTGCTTCTTCTTCAACCTGGCGATAGCAAAGCGCAGAGAAAAAAGAAAATCCAAATCAAGGTTTTCCAATAATTCATGACAAAAATATCCCTCGCTATCCTACTTTATTTCCTCAAAAGTGCATTGAAAACCGTCGCTTGATACACGTGGACACCTGCCATTGCAGTTCTCGGCTCAAAAACAACCCCGGCTACGGCTCGGGTGTTAATCCTGCCTCGAATGCAAAAACAAACACTCCACTTGCATCAAATTGTACTATTTCGGTCTAGTAGGTCGGCGACATCAAAGAGCAATCATGATAGCACGTCGTTTTCTTTCTAGTGACCATCACTCTCCTCGCCTTATCTTCGGTGAACTCACGTCGTTTTCTTTCTAGTGATCACCACCCTCTAGATGGAAATAAGGAGAGAGAACTCGTTCCTCAGTACTACATTCTCATAGTTGTACATAAAGTCATAGTTGGGTTAGGTACCTAGTGTACCTACCTTATCTTACTGATTAGTAACTTAGGGAGATATTATTGCTCATGGGTTTCTAGTCTAAGCGCTTTACCAAGCTCACCAGTCTCTTGTAGGCTAGGCCATAATTAGATTGTAGAGCTGGAGGATATTCGTTCCAGGGCCAGGCAACAGTATATCGACTTTCGATGATACTAGTTGTTTTATTGAAATTATCGACAGCTTCTTCTCTACTGGTTTCCGTAGAGTCGTTAATTCCGATGGATTCAAGTTCCCATAAGAATGAGATATTACCTTGGTTAATAGGTAAGTAAGTACTGCTAGTGTCTCTGTGGGTTTAGTTTCTAGTTTCCCAGATAGTATCCAACCAAATATAGACTTCACTAAGTATAAATTGTCGTTCAGTTGTTTTCTTTCAGTCGTCATGAGCGAGAGGTAGTAATCATTGCCAATCAAGATATCCACTTGGTCTTGGAGTGATCCATCATCTGCAAGAAGTTCTTTATTCTTCCATTGACTTAACTCTTCCCTGGGGTATGGTACTCCTTTAGTTATTGTTGGTACGACGTTTGCATAGATTTCTTTCGTTCCTTCATGTCTGGTCTTTAATCCCAACTTGACTACGGAGCTGACGAATTCGTGAGGTGCCTTTGATCCGAATGTAAATACTGTAAGATGATCTTCTTGTTCTGTCTTTAAATCTAGCATGCTAGCTGCACTCTTGGTGATATAAGATCGCTGTGAACCTGAGTCTAATAAAATTCTGAATTTGCCTTCTTTGTTGCTTCCTATCTTCTTGGCACGGACTATGGCTGTTTGTAACGCTGTGGATCCTCTCGATCCGACCGTCGTCATAGTTACTTCTGTTTTTGCTAGTGGTGTCGAAAATTTTGTGGGGCACAAAGCTCTGTTGTGGCTATTTTTGCTGCAGTAAAAACAATTTTTCTTATTCTTGCAAACTCTAATGTTGTGTCCCTCTCTGAAGCATCCAAAACATCGGTTTTTCAGTTTTTGCATCCTTTCTTTGACATCTTTAACTTTTGAACATTGGTCATTATAATGATCCTCCCCACAGAAGATACACGCTATTTTTCTTCTTTTCTTCTGTGGACCTCTTGTCACCTTTTCGTTTATTTTCTTGTGATCTTCTCGCTTACTGTGTCCCCTTTTACGAAATGAGCTATCTCTCTCGGCCTGGTGCCGCGTGTTTCTAGTTTTGGGTCTATATTTAGTTTCATTCACTTGATGCTTACTGGTTGTACTAGCTTCACCTGGTTTCTTATCTTCTTGTGTTATAATATGTAGTGATTCAACGGTGTACTCGTTTTTAGATTTTCCCTCATTTGCGATTCTGCTAGCATCTTCTTTTGCCGTTATTATCAATTCGAGATGTCTTCGTATATCCTTGATCGAATTGCTAGTTGTTTTTAGTTTTAATTCGTATATCAGATCTTCTGGTAACTTCTCAAAGATCAAGTGTCGGAGGTGACTGTGATTAACATCCTCTTTAAGCGACTCTAATACCCGCAGATGTCTTTCTATATTATTGAGAGTGCTTCTACAGGAGCTCACTGTCTTCTCAGCAGGTTTCACCTTGGACAGCGCAGCATAATGGTCATCAATCAGGTGGACGGAGCTTCCATACCTTTCCTGTAGAGTTTTAACTGCAATCTGATAGTTTTTTCCAGTAATGTCGAATCCTTCGATAGACTCCTTTGCCTTTCCTTTCACTGAGGCCTGTAAATATAGCAACTTATCGACATCTGCGATGTTACGGCTATCTATATTGGATCGAAACTGATCCCAGAATTGGTGCCACTGCAGGATGTCACCTTCAAACTCAGGTAAGTGGAGTTTGGGTAGATTGCTGCTTATTATTTCACTACCTGTACTAGAGTGACTCTTATCCTGTGATCGTAGCTTCACTTCGAGTTGAATAAGGTTCTGTTCAGCCTCGAGCTGGATTTGTGACATGGAGCTTACATCGTCCGCAGAAGGATGGTCTACCGGACGAAAATAATTATTTAAATCTTCGCTGAATCTGTTTAGTAATTTGGTAAGTGTGGCCGCAACAACCTCTGCTTGTTGTTTTCCTTCCGTATCACTTACTGAAAGGGTCGTGGACAGGTCAGAGTTCCTTTTAATTTCGTTGATTATCATTGACAAACGATTAAGTAAAATGATTTCCATGGCTGTAGCTTTTAACTCTTCTATTATTAATGAATGTATGATATGCTGAAAGCAGAATACAATCCAATAGTAGTTCAACCAGATCATACACTTCATTGATATAATATGAGACTTCATTATACACATTTAATTATTCTTAGTTATTCATTAATAACACAATCGCGAATAACAATCGTTACTTATTTGCTAATCATAGTTGTATCATTTAATAGAATATCCTTACAACATAATATAAATTAATATAGCGAAAATGATTTCATAATGTGTCAATTATTACTGTCGAAATGTGGGTGTACTATTAGGTACACCTCTGCCTAACCCCTCGGGGGTTACAGGCGTGATGTTATGTTGTGTCAATAAACATGTAAATACCTCTCGTATTTAATCGCACAATTATCTTTCAAGAGACCATTAGAAGGCCATAAAAAAGCGTGAATGTTACCTGATTCACGTAGATACGAGCAATATTCTGTAGGCCGAACGATATGTAAACACTCAGAGGGATTCTCTATCCTTCCTGACGTGGCATAGACACCCACGTTGTTGGTTTCCAGATTTGTTGATCGGTATTGTTTCGTAGAACCGCGACGTCAAACAAAAGGAAACCATCCTTAAAATAGGTACCGCAAGTAATTTGACTACTATGAACGTACTTCACTGCTATTTGTTACATATCATTTTCTTTAGTTCTTTACATAAAGTTAACAGACACGACTATGTATGTACTTCACTGCGATTTGTTACGTTACACTATTGTTTAGTTCTTTAAATATTTACAGACATCTTTACCGGTTTGTCAACAACAGTTCAAGTAATTCACATTGAATGTATTACTTAGCACTTCAAGAGAATTTAAGCCGTTACAACTTACCTGTTTAGTATAAACAACACTCGTATAGTTGGTAGCTGTAGATTCTCATTTTATTAGTCACAATTTCTGTTTCTGTTAAAGTTTGTTTACCGGCGACAGGTCGTATCGGATGACATTCGAGCGAAGTTGAGCGAACAGCTGACAGTTACGTTTCTTTCCACAGACGCCTATAAAACAATAATCTAGTTTCACAAGGATTTGACTTCGTCTGAAGTTTAAAGTAATTATTTGCTTATTTAAGCTAGGTAATAGCCGTACTTATGTTGAGAAATATAACCAATTCAACATTAAAGTAATGAAACTAATAAATCTCGAATATTGTTAAGTTGGTACTATTGATCATCGATTTTCAACGAAATTATTACGCAATCAATATTATATCTATAACTTATAATTTCATCGTTACAAATTATTATTTTATGACATAATTATCACACAATAAATAATCAAACATTTAGTAAATCATAGCACACATAAAATCACTTGGTCGTATTGCACACCAACGCCATCTCTTATCGGTTTTTAGAAGTAAACTTGGAAGATTTTGTTTTCAGTTAAATCTATTGAATTTTAGTCACTAAAGATTTTCATATCATTTCAGCTTCATTAAATAGTAATGAACAATTAGCCTAAATATCGGTTTAATTGTATCTCTTTAAATCAGGGCTTCTAAGTACCATTTCAACATTATCCGTGCAAGCTGCTATCTTGAGCTTGCAATCATAACAGTTTAGACACATAATTGTTAAAGTTTCCCTTTTACTTAGGGAGCCAACACTCTAAAGGCAAGTTTCATACATATAAATAGGTGAATGCACAAGAAGGTGAAATATGGACGGGCATCATTTATAGTTCTTGTAGTATAGAAAACTTATTCTCATACTAATTCTCTAGGTCGCGTTGCTGTGGTAATTAGGTATGCATAAGTGGTCTCGTCACTCTAGCAATATTCAAAATTACTTATAGATGGGTATTTATGTACATCAAGCTCTTCGATATACTCAAATCACAGCATGCTCCACCATGTCGTATCGGCTCTGCTCTAATATGTAAGTCATATGGGGTATGTAATATAGATGAGCCTTGGGCTCGCTTACATAAGCAGGCGTACGAATATCATTATTTATGATCATCATGGTAATATACTTTGAGTATCGTACCTCGCTTTCCTCGTCCGTAGTTCACCTCCTTCCACAGCTCTCTGCACCTGCCTGCCTCGCCTTACTGCCTTGCCGCTCTTCGATGACCGCTGCAGTTCACCATCTGTAGGTGGTAATGCCCGTTGATACTAACTACTTCTGTACCACGGGCGGGGAGGGAGTAACGTCAGGGCTGCGGATGCAGTCCATGACTATGCTACCTCTTCCAGGCTGTAAATATAACAAAGCATTAATGACATACTCATGCACCATCATATTGTATGATCAGGTCATACATTCCCAACTCTAGGCAGTTGCTCAGGTCCAGACCTTATAAGTCGACCATCACACTCTGCTGCCTCTCTTACTCTAGGCAGTTGCTAAGGTCAGACCTTCTATCAATCGACCCTCGCATTCTTCTACCTTTCGTAACTCTCTCTTTACGGCAATTACGTAAGCCCTCTCATAAATCAGTATGGCGGGATAAATCTTCTCCCTACTGATGTATTGTAGGCGCGTTACACTGCGACTGCCGTCACCCGTAACGCACCCCCTCTATGGAACTATCCTTAGATTATGTCTAGGGAACTGAGTATGCACATGCAGGCTCTAGGCATAAGCTAGTCTCGCGTTGCCGCCACGTGCTCACCCCGTGGCCACGTAACGGCTCAGCGCAGACTCTATAATTACAGCGTCATATCTACAAGCACCAGCTAACAACTCTAACGCTATGCAATATTACTTTAACTAGCAACCATGGCTACTTAGATTTACTTCTACATAAATCTACATACTTCCTTTATAATAGGGTTTCTACTTAGCCTTTATACTTAGCTTTGTTACAACTTGTTCACCAGGTTCTGATATCTCCAGAGACGCCAACAAAATGGACGACTCTAAAGCGTTTCGTTCAGGAGTGCACTTACCATAGACAAACATTCATTCTTCATCATAGAGTTCGACATCTCGTTGTGCTGATACTAATTCGACTAATGGTTCAATCATTGGTATTGCCATATCATTTCTGTTACATATTTACAATTATTCTATTTACATTCGCGTTACGTCGCGACAGTTTCAGCGCAGCGAAGGAACTAGTATCGGAAACTATTACGCAACGGTACAACACTATCCTTGTTTGTAAACAAACGAATCAAATTATGAAATAACAAAAAGGTCTCTGGGACGGAAATAAATCCAAATATTAACACTTAGCAATAAATTAATGATCACTTAGCATTTTTTTATCGGAAATGTATTACTCCTAGATACTATTGCATGAAAACGACTACTAACCTATGCAAAGTCAATTGAGGTTGATTTTCAGTCCTTCTTGCACCACACTTCATAATACAACACGCAGGCATATTGAATTGCTGTTTCCTAACATATACACGCAGTTTAAGAGATAATCTCGTCGTAATTTTCTCACAAATCGCAATTTATCAGAAAGTAAACCACTATATGACAGCACAACTACCACGAAACTCGTCGCCATCTTGTAGCACAATATGGCGAATACGGCACCTACGTACTATTCTGGGACTCGCATATCCAAATGTTGCCATTATGAGCAACAACTGAAATAAGGACTTTAATACAAACTTGTGAGGGCCCTTAGACCACCCTAATCCGGCCCTGTCGCAAAATTAATTCATAGCAGACGCCCACTGACTATAAACTACGTCTCTGCCAAAAATCTAGATTGTGGCACAAAAAATGAAGGAGTTTCATACAAACTTGCGAGGGCCCTTAGACCACCCTAATCCGGCCCTGTAGCAAAATCCGTTCTTAGCGGACGTCTACTAACCATAAACTACCTCCCTGCCAAAAATCATCTTTGTACAAAATCATCTTTGTATGTCCAGCGGTTTTCGAGATTTCGTGATGAATCAGTAAGTGAGTGACCTTTCCCTTTTAAGTCTCTTTCATCAATTAATACGATTACTGCATTAGAAAGAACGAAACAAAACTATATTTTACATTCTGTCTCCTATTTCACTCATATTTGTGACAAGACAGTGTATTTTATAAGAATATCGCGGCGTCTCCATATTTTTCCTATCTCAATGGCCACACCGGCCACAGAGCATGTATTTGGGTGCGTTCCGAATTACGCTGTAATCGATTTGAGCGTCCATAAACCCGTACCGAATTACTGTGAGCGCGCTAACGATGTCCCTTGAATCGTCATAGATGACGTCATGACATGCGTCGTCTTGCGATTACACCGACCATGCCCCAAATAAATATCACCGTGAGCGCTGTCAAAATCAAAGTAAATGACAGATGTCTGATGCGTGTGTGTGTATGGTTGGGTGGGTGTGTGTGTTCACAGCTGAGGTTCACTGGCTGGAGTCGCAAATACATTCAATTATTTCTTTGAAATCTCTTTGGAGTCTCATAACCATGAGTATTCAAGTAAATATACAAGACGAGCCTAACGGGCGACGAATTTCTCTCATGCAGGTTATGTTTTTGTTATCACGTGACGAGTGAGCACTGTAAACGCGATATCAAGCGTTCCGAATTGATGACAGGTCTTAGCTGTCATAATCGTGATATCTAATTCGGAACGCAAAATATCGACGTGAGCGCTGTGAGCGATTATTTTGTAATACGGAACGCGGCCAAATTGTAAAACGTCACCTAACGTCAGTTCGAGTTCCCCACTTCCCCTGTTCGTGAAATGTTATGTTTTGTGTTTTCAATAAAAAATATCGAGATTGCTTTGCGAGAAGTTAAAATAAAAGTGTATTCTTAACCTGGAGGAGCGTTTCATTTTGTTTTAATAATAATTAATTTGATTGAACGGTGCAACCATGGAGCCCTGCAGCGTAACGGAGGATGAAAACAACTACTCCGATGTCACTGAAAATCTAATGAACATGTTCGGCAAAGTCATGAGTAAAGACGTGATTTCTGCCATTGTCGAGAATTGCAACGGTGATTGTAAGTAGAAAACACCATCAATACAGTAGGTAGTAAGTAAGAATTAAATTCAACGAGGCTTCCGAAAACCTGCGTCGCGCACTTAGCTAACGAGCCACTTAGAACGCAGTTTCCATGTTATCGGTCAACAAATGGTACCTTTATTGCATGTAGCTAGGTAGGTAATTACAGGATGCTTTTATGCGGAACAAGGATGACAGATGTAGATGCGCTTTTCATAAAATCTATATTCATAGGGTGGAAAGTGGAAAGAGTTCAGTTCATCTCTGGGGACCTTGTCGGCCGGACTTTCGACGCCATGGCCATCGCAATGTTCGTGGTAGATATCAAATTGATTAGTTATCTCCAATTCTTAAGTCTTGTAACATGATAAAGTGGTCATTCTTGTGTTTGTATTGATAACAGTATCATGTGTTATTTAATATCATAAACAAAGAACATGTGTTTAAAAAAAAATAGTGTTGAGTAGCTAATAAAAGTATTCACATTCATCATTATCAAATATACATTCATAAAGAATAATTTTATCATGTTATTGATTTTATCTATTAAAGCAACACAATGTATTGTGCAGGCCGGGTGTGGGGTGTGAGGACGGACCTCACACCCCACTCAAGGGCACTGGTCCCCTCACACCTGTCCCTCCCCTCTGCTTGCGGCCAGCTTCGATCAATAGCTATTTATAAACTGGACTGCATCAATACTTGTACATAAAAGATGAGTCTAAAGGGGTTGCTTTCTTTGATTTGAAGGGGTCCTTATGAAGGGTAATCATAAGTGGTTTACTACGTACTTAACCTTTGTATACTCATGCAATGGTCTCTCATACTGACAAGTCAATATTTTGATGTTTTCTCAGAAATAAACAACGCTTCCTAATTATTTGATTATTCTTGATACTCATTTAATTTTATTACGGTTATCGGTGTTTTTTGTAATAAACACACTAAACGTTTATTTTGGTTATTAAAGTTAGAATTATACTCTCTTGTAAACAATAAGTACCAAAAAAAGCAAGATCAAATCACAGTCTGAGACACAGTGCACAGGCATACGTGTGATGCTGATTGGCGCAACTATACGAAGGTTAATAACAGTGACACATACTGCTGCACTCGGAGATGTTAAATGATTACTTAAGCCGTAAACTTAAGCAAAATCATTAAATATCTTAGAATGCGGCAGTTGTTCAATGTGAAGTTAAAAAAACGGGTATTCAATTTATTCTTCTTAGTATTACTAACAAGTTTTATTTTTTATTTGAAAGCAATGAAAACTCATTGCTGTTTTATTTCTTTATTTGGTGGGATGCTAATGCTAACGTAGTTCATTTTTAAATTTGGTGTTGGGATTATTATCTGCTCTGCCTATCTTTTCTGTTATTATGTAAATTGTTGACTTAAATATTTTCTGGGGATCTAAAAGGGTTTTTTAAAGACAAATTAAGAACCTTGTGGTGCATTTGAGAAATAATATTAATAAAATGGTCCAATGATCAGGCTCAGCTATTACAATACTAGAACTTTCTTTGTTTTTAACAAGCACTTAGTTGGATTTTATTTTAAAATTAGAAGCGTCTTTTGGCCAATTGCTAAATATTGCTTGCATATGCACATTAAAATTAACAAGAAAATTAGGTATTCTCATAATTTTATACTTTAGACAGAATGTTATGAAGTAGAGATGGGAGGTGTTCAACCATTTAATTTTATAGCCTTTTGTTTTGGCATGAACAACATTGTAACAATCTGTTACTAACTGCCGCACTCACAGTTTTGTCATACAAAAACTGTCAAAACCTTTACGAGTATGGCAGTTATTATTTATTAACAAAACTCTGTATAATTAAACTAATAACAATAATAGCATGTTCAACATCATTCAACAATGGACTGAATTCACCCCAGCTATAGTTTTAGAATACCATAGTTTATGTTTAAAATAGAATTATCTCATCCTTGTTCTACATTGATAATCTTGTAAAAAAATTACCAATTTTTTTGCAAATCTTAGTTTGATAATTTGTTGCAATATCTGTTTCTAGAAACAGATATTGCCACAAATTATTTTAGAGTATGTGCACACTACTAGCCTTCATTAGCTTGTACAAACAAAGAAGCATTAAGTCAAAGCTCATCCGGAGATACCGTATTTTAATAACCAACAACTCTTAACAATAACTAATGAATAGCTTACAAAACAGTGTTACAAACAACAACAAATACTCAATTAAAATAAATATAAATGTTACATTCAATACTATGCAACATCGGACATCAATATACTTGGGTACTATTATTAAGTCAATAACAATACAACATACCATTTCAATGAATTCTTTTGCTTTATTAGAGGCTAACAAAACCACTTCCTTTTTTAACAAACAATAAATTAAATTATTTTACATAATCTTAATTTAGGTAGGGTTTTTAATTACTTAGTATGGTTCCTAGTTTTAATAAGGGGCAATTGTAATGACGTTATACTTAAATAGAAAGTACATGATGCACAAAAGACAGAGTATGTATTGTATTAGGGAAATTACCTAATGACAGTCTGAGATTGCTGGGGAACCCCCATTCTGATAGCCTGCCATAAATATACGACGAACTGCGTTCTATTTGCTTGTGGTGTGGCAGTTATTATCAATTTGTTTTGTGACCTTAGTTTGCTAATCTTAATTATAGCCTACAATATTTACATATTCCATCAGGTTAAAATATGCTATTTTACAGTACTGCTTGGATTAAATAAAAACTTAACTCACTAGTCACTAGTCATACTTCTTGTTGCTATCTAGAGATAACTTGTTTATGGATCGTAAACTAAGAAGAGCCAAGGCAAAACAAAAATTGATTATTATAAAAAGCCTAGAATACTATCAAAACTGGTTTTAAAAAAAAATATGGGTGTGCTTGCAACTTGTTCTTGTTACACCAGCCTACGACAATTGATAAACACCTGTAAAAGTGTGACCTTATCTTGTTGCCAATTACTAATTGTAAATACATCTTGCTTGATCCAATTAAACTTCTACATCAATAACTTGAATCAGAATAATGGTTGTACTGCCTGTAGATATCCATAAAATACTCTTTATTATGTACACCATTTTGTGAAAGGATTATGTAATTTATCATTATTTAACAAATTGTTTTTATTCCTAGTGAACCTATCTGTGGATGCCATAATGAATATGACAAACGATGGCAACATCATAGAAGAGGAACAGGCAGCTGTAGCAAGTCCAAATATGGTATCCACTCAAACTACGCAACATCTATCAACCAGCCGACCAATTCAGCTTTCCATAGACAGTCCACCTTTCCAACCATCAACAACAAACACATTTTTTCAACCCTACACATCCGGCCAACCTATTCAACCAACAACGTCGTATGCTGCTTCTACTGCTCAGCCACCACAGAGCACCGGTGCTATACCAAAAACAACCCAAAAACCAATCCAGCACTCGGAAGGGTTCTGGACTGATCAGGTCAAACAAATCATAAATGACCATAATCAAGGATATAGAACGTTGATTCTAATGCGGGGCTTGCCCGGTAGCGGAAAATCGTATTTGGCTCGGCAATTAGTGAATGCGATGATTGGCGCTAGTGCCCAAAATTATAAGACCCATATTTTTACAACAGATGACTATTTTATGTTCAGAGGCCAATACCAGTACGAAAAGTATAAACTGTCGGAGGCACACTCGTGGAATCAGAAAAGAGCTAAAAGTGCTTGCATAGCGGGACTGAGCCCCATTATTATTGACAACACCAATATTGAGGAGTGGGAAATGGTACCTTACTTGACAGAAGGAGTTAGAAATGGTTTCAGAATACAAGTCTTGGAACCAAAAACACCGTGGGCCAAAAAAGCGCATCAGCTAGCAAAGAGAAATGTGCATAATGTGCCTATAGCAAACATTAGAAGAATGCTGGACAATTACCGTGATGGTATAACTGGTGATAGTCTAAGGCTGACGTGTAGGTTATCATATCCTGCTAATATGGTTCCACCCGTAAAACGGACAGTTCCTCCAATCGACAAAGAAGAACCAGCTCCAAAAAACGATACCACCGTTGTTAAAGAAAAAACTATTTCTACTACTTCACAATCTGTTGCTAACTCTCAGTTTTTTCGGTCGTCGACATCAACAGTACACGATTACGCGCAGCAAGTATTTACTATCCCCATTCCAGAACAGCAAAATGATCATAGTGATGCGCCCCAAAAAGCAGAAATCAAGGAAGAGAAAAAAGAGTTATTTCTGATCGACCTGAATGATGATTTGCCAGATAAAGAACAAGTAAAACTCAAACTTTTTATAGAAGCTCAGAAAAAGCTTGAGGAAATTGAGAAAGTTGAAAAAGAATGGGATAATGGTGACAATTGGGATGTTGACGATCAAGGTTTAGTAAAAGGGGCTATCTCAAAAGTAGATGCAAAAATATCTGCTAGTGCAACTATTACCACCCCTTTGCCTGATGCAAAACCTCAAAGGAAGTCTAATTTGTCGCCCCCTGTTACTCCGTCACAGAAAGTCGCAGGATCTTTAATGAATAACGTAAACGAATGTGAAGATTGGAGCAAAATATCAATGTTTATGCCGTCATGGGGAGATTCATCTGAACCGTCGGCTTCTGTTGCTAACCAAGAGATCCCCATTGAAACAATATCTAGCGGTACATGTTTCGAAATTGGAGATACAAACGTTAGCGGTAAATACAAAGTAATTTCAGCCACGCCACGTAATATTAATCAATTTCATATACCATTTAACCTTGAAAAGATCCCACAAAAACGGATGCTCGATAAAAGCAGCATGACCAATGAAGTGATCATCACAAACGCTTATAGGTGTCCAAACGAAGAAAAACATTTCATTGCTTTTAGAAAGCTATTCAAGAATATCGCTCGTTCTGATTTACGGGATATTTTTGATAACTGTTGCGGCGATGTCAATTGGAGCGTGGAAATTGTGCTTGATGGAATGAATAACAATCAGTTCAGAACTGTAGAGACTGAAGAACTGTCAGATCCAGAAGAAGAAAACATAGAACAGTGTGCTTGTTTGGCCAATTATAATATTATACCTGATGTAGCTACAACAAAAGTAGAAACTGAACAAATAGAAGAGAAACAAGAAAAACTCTCAGTAGCGGCAAACGGGCAAAAGAAAAAACGTGACATTGCAATGTCCGAAGAAACTATTCAAATGAAACGCCAAATTGAGCAGAATGTGGTCATCGCAGATAATCATTATTCGAAACATTGCCTCAAGATAAGGAAGATACGCCGTGGAGAGCCAGATGTAATGGAGAACAATTTTGAGGAACTTGTAGGTGGTGGGTTGTCACCAGATGCTGCACCATTTGTATTTAACAATATCAGCAACAACTTAGATTTTAGTGACGACGAGGATAGTTCTGTTAGCGATATCGATGATGAAATTGTTACTGTTAATTTGGGGACCGCTTTCATAAGAGAGTTAGATGAAAAGTTTGGCAGACAAGATATGCAATACCCAGACTACATAGTGCCTAGGATTAGCATCCCAATGTCTATGTTGAACGAAATTAATGCTTTGTGGATGGAATCGTTGACGTTTCAGCTCGACGAAAATGCCAAACAAACTGCAGAAATGATGCAGCAAGACGAAGATTTTGCTAGGTGAGAAAAATACTAAATTATTCCAGCTTTTTTGTTTTGACATTGAATCTTAACAAACAGACACTAAAAAACATACTGTTGTCTTATTCTGTGTCTCTTTGCTTTGTCTTAATTTTCTTTTCTGATTTAGACAAATCGCGGCCAAGGAGGCTGAACTATCTCTCACCGGTAAAGAACCAGAAGTCCCCGACTTCAAGGAGATAATGGATATGGATATGGCGCTCGCCGTATACCAGAAAGATGTTGGTGAATGGCGCAATAACATGCCAACTGACTTGGCGGCTAAGATGACCCGTGACAAGTTGTACAACTTGTTCCCTAGTGTCGACAAGGACACTCTGACTGAGTTGCTGATGGCTCATGACAATAATTTTAATTCTACGGTTGAGGTAATTATTACGTTTCCTGGTGTTAGAAGAATGAAATAAAAACATTTATTTGTCGCAGACGTCGTGACTGCGACAAACAGGATAACACTCAGCATGATGCTGTGCTATGGGGGGTACACAGCACAGCGCTGGTTTTCAGTGGCCACCCGTGAAAAAACTTGTGTATATGTTAACATTACTAATACTAGGACTAGTAGCAGATAGGTGCCTGGGAGTTTACTCCGCCACTTCGTCCCAAATAAATAATTAGAAGTGGTGGCTTTGAGGAAACTGTTTGATGTTCAAAAAATGCGGATTCTCTATATAAATATTTTTTTTTTCTATTAGTATTACAAGATATTTTGATTTGTTATTAGTTGAGCCGCAGACCATAGTTGGAAACCTACCACTTGTCAGTTGGATGCCCCAATCTCTTAATCTCCACAAAAAATAATTAACACCATAATTATTTTTTGTTAATGAATAGGTACTGCTGATGTCTACTGGCCGCCATGATGTACTGGAACAAGAAAATGGCGTCAACAAGTTCGTAATAACGGAGGAAATGAAACTCAAGGGCAAGATAATGGAGGAACAGAAAAAGGTAAGTGCCGTCCTTGCGTGTCATGTCGGTCGGCAAATGTAGCAAAGCAACTATACGAGTTGACCACAGATTTATTTATAATTTTATTATTTATCTATCTATAAATATATATGTATATACAGGGTGTAAAGTTACCCATCACACAACCGTCAACCAAGCATTCTGTACATCAAACTAAGTAGGTACCCCTACGCAAAAAAGTTTGCTGGGTAACGATTTTTTTTTTGGGGTCCAAAATCACATTTTACGGTAAAACTCAATGTAGCACTCTTAAAACATTGTGCTAGTGGATGCTTTTTTTTTTCTTGGGCAGAGCGAAGGGGAGTGTCAGACTTCTACTGACTAAAAACCGAACCCATGTTCCTTCTTGCCCTTGCGCCGAGGCCACGTCATCTAGTACAAAAATCCGCGGCCCCAACGGGCATGCTTTGAATAGTTAACGGGCCATGGAGGTAATTTAAGACAAGTTATAACCTGAACCATACTCGTCGGAAACGGATCGACCGATTTTTATGAAATTTTGTGCGCATATTTAGTAGGTATGAGAATAGGTAGTATAGTACATTGTTCACCGAGAGAAGAAAGTGACCGATTATCGTCGAGGGTGTCGTTTAAAGCCCGAAGCCGTAGGCAAGGGCTTTAAAACACCCGAGATCGGGAATCGCACTTTCTCTCGAGTGATACATAGTGCTTTATACTACACCTACGAAGAAAATAAAAAACTAAATTAAAATTCAAAATGGCGCCAATGGCGTCTGCAATTTTCACATGTTCTTTTTTCAAATTGTAATCTGAGCGGGAGAGAAAAGTGTATGAAAATCCATTCTCTCCCGCTCAGATGCGTTTTCTCCCCGCATATTTGTTCGATATGCAATGACGTACTTTCTACCGTAAAGAAGAATGGGTATATTTGTATGGACCCCGTCCCTTTCCTTGTAACACTTTCTCCTATATATCAAATGAAAGAGCGTTAAAAATACATAATTTTATTGTATGACAGTAAATGTGTGAATAATGGGGGAAAAAAGTTATTCACCGATAAAGAAAGAAAATATTTTTTTATTTTTTTTGTAGAACCTGCTTGAGTGTGGTGTCTATTGATAGGTCTTTTAAAATGACACAGAGGTTACTAAAACCATTTCTTCTCAAAGTCAATCGTTTCAAAAATAGACACTTCCAAAGTGCAAAAATGTGCCCCCGCCCCCTCTAACTTTTAAACTAAGTAGGTGAAAAATCTAATAAAAATATTTGCTGTAGATCGCAATAAAAACTCACAACCGAAATTAGTTTGAACGAGATATAGTCAGCAGTTTTTGAGATATAGCTTATTTAAAAAACCGCAAATATATACCACTCCTCAAGGAGCGGACTTACCGTCGTTATCGTGGCGTGCCCTATGGTACGGAACCCTTCATGTACGAGTTGGCAAAGTTTTTATCCAATTCATTTTTTTCCAATTATTCACAAGGTTACTGTGCGAATAATTGGGGAAAAAAGTTATTCACCGATAAAGAATTGAATTTATTCTTTATTTTTTTACTAACGACCCGCTCCGGCTACGCACGGGTGCAATGTGCTACATAAAACCCTTCCTCTTGAATCACTCTGTCTATTGCTGAAAACTGCCCCTAGCTAACTACACTCTGTGTTAGGATTGAACAAACTAAAAGTTTTTTTAAACGTGCCACGATAAAATGCGGCCTCTCAGCAACACGGATCCGTCGATTCTTATTTCTTAGTCAGTCATTCTTGGACTTTAATTTAGACATACTTCTATGGTGTATCACCAAAGAAATATTCCATTTCCTCAATTCAATTCTTCAATTATTCACACGGTTCAGTAACCGTGTGAATAATTGAAAAAAAAAATGAATTGGGTAAAAAATACTTGCCAAGTGTGAGTCGGACTCGCACATGAAAGGTTCTGTATCATCGTAGTAGGGATTTGTTGTTAAAGCGGCAACATAAATACATTATTTTGTGATAAGTTGGTTTTTCATAGTGTTTGTATGAATGACAAAGTTATATTTTCGGTTTTTTTAATGTTCTATATCTCAATAACTGCTAACTATATCTCGTTCAAACTAATTTTGGTTGTAAGTTTTTATTGCGATCTAGAGCATATATTTTCATTAGATTTTTCACTCCCTTATTTTAAAAGTTAGAGGGGTTGGGGGACACCTTTTAGCACTTTGGAAGTGTCTATCTTTCAAACGACTGACTTTGAAAAAAAATGGTTTTAGAAACCTCAGTTTCATTTTAAAATACCTATCAATAGACACCCCACTCAAGTAAGTTCGATGAAAAAAAAAATTAAAATATATTTTCTATCTTTATCGGTGAATAACTTTTTTTTCCCATTATTCACACATTTACTGTCATACAATAAAATGATGTACTTTTAACGTTCTTTCATTTGATATATAGTAGAAAGTGTTACAAGGGTAGGGACGTTTTGCCCCTTCTTCTTTGATAAAGTATCAAGGTACTTTCCAAGCAGGTGTAGTATAAAAGTACTTTTCGCCCTCCTAAACCCCACCCGAAGGTAGGGTAGGTAGAAGAAGGTACAATGCAACGCGTGCAGGTTTATACATTTACCTATATTTATTATTCGACTGAATAGTCTAATTATTTAATTAACTGTTGATTGTGAAGGAAAACAATTTTATCTTAAACCAACTCAAACACAGCAATGATTCATACATAATCATAAGTGTTGTTGAGTCATTATGACAGGCTACGTACTTAATTTTAATCAGCTACTGTATTTTCATAATAAAAATATGTTAATTAAGACCTTATCGCCATCGAAATGCGGTGCATTCTCAACTAATTACTTGACATTTCAATAGTTTGTTATCCTAAAGTTAACTCAATTAGCTTTGTTATAAGGCTTTTGTTATTTTGCAGGAACTCTCCGAGACAGAATGGCCATTGCTGTCCAATGGTGAAAAAGTGGACATGGCCACCGTGCATAGTTACCGTGAAGAAGCTGACAGTCATCTTGCTCGTCGTAATCTGTAAGTAGAAACAATAAGCTGATGAAAATTAAAAAAAATATATCAGGAAATAATTAATAATGTCAGTATGTGATAAACTGACAAATGCATTTAAACTAGACAGAAGATATACACACAATCACCACACACCACTATAACACACTCACACACCCATTTACAACTCCTCAGGCACACTACACTTACACACTCATACACGCTCTACTCTAGCAATGTATCATACTCGTAATTATAGCTATTAAAATTGTAAATCCATAATTGTCTGTAGGATAAGTTTATATTTTTTAAGATAAAATTTCAAAGAGGATTTTGTGAATAATAAATCAATTATTCTTATCTCAATTTAGTTGAGTTCGGTGCAATGTATCTTCTTCCATACTGGTCAGATAAGTAGTCGCCGAGGTCTAGGCATTTCAGCTTTCACACACTCCATCTATCGTTTTTTGGTTTTCTCTTATGGCCGCATGCGGTGTCTTCACAATAATATTCTCCCGGCCGAATTTGGGTCTCGGCGGTCAATCGCAACACAGATAAATCAAGAAAACAGTAGTATAGTAAAAAAATCAAGAAAACAGTAGTGTAGTATTATAGTGTACATGTGTGTGTGTAAACACAGTTGCTGAACTTTTTATTCTTTCACCTTTATAATCCAAGAGGACGACAGTCCGACTCTTATCAATGTTTTAACGTGCTGCGAACCAAAGGAACAATTGTTTACAATAAGTTCATTGCATTTAGTAATGGATCGAGAAAATTGGAAAGATGAAATGGAGGCCTTTGCCATACAGTGGGACGATATAGGATAATAATGAAAAATGCATTGCTATTATAATGTTGCCAATTTACATAGGCTTTTCCAGAAATATGTTATCGAAAGTCCATTGATATACATAATATTTTTATTGGCTAATCTAATCGGTTGTCACTAAGTTGGAAAATACGAGACTGATGTAATCTTTGATTGTAAAACAATCATGTTCACAATCTACTTAAACTTAAAACAAATGCAGAAGTGTCATTTCAAAACCCTGGCAATACGAACATTTATATCCTTGCATATTTTTTACCTAGCCAACCATCATTCTAGAAAGTTCCACTTGGACGGAGGTAGTGGCGGTACTTTCATATTATAAGCCTAAAAGCTTGGCTTGCCTTCATACCCTATATGATGTTGGGGATTCTGAACAGTCTCCTTGCCTTGTGGTCTAGCCATATTTTTTTGCTACTAGGCATTCTATTGCTCAGGCGTGCACCGAGAAAGCCACAGGTCTTTTAAGAGAAAACGGTACCTCCCCTCATGTGCGGATTGTGACCACCGGGGTGGTTTTAGTGAGGTAAAAATCCAACACTCCCCGGTATTCTTCCCAAAAGACCGGCCGCCTTTTGAAGGATTTTCCCTTTTTTTTTGGGTGTGTGGTAAATCGTCAAATAACCCCGCCTGCTCATGGACAGAGCGAAAGGGAGTGTCAGACTTCTACTGACTAAAAACCACCCATGTTCCTTCTTAGCCCTTTATGACGAGGCCGCGGTATCTTTGTGACCAACCAGCAGCCCGAAGGATTCCCCTTGACCAAAAGAAAAGGCACTCCTATTACTCACTGATACGATAACTATCTACATATAAATAACTAACAAGTGCTCCGTTTGTATTACAGGAATTACCAAAAGGCTCAAGACTACATGCGACGTGGTATGACTCAAGTTGCCAACTATTACTCCGAGATTGGTAACTTCCATAAGCAGAAATACGAGTATGCCAACGGGTTGGCTGTGGCTTCTCTGATGCAAGTATGTACAAAATAAAGTCATTTATTCAAATTAGGTTAATAATTTATAATCAGCACTTTTCGAACGTCAATGCAGGAACCGACGATGCTTTTTACAGTCGACTATGGCCCGGGCTTCTATTTTTGTATTTTTTTACCCGATTGGGGCAAAGCCAGAAAGGAAAGTTATGTGTTTTTTTGACTAAGATTATCTCGAAAACATCTGAACCAAACATTTAACTTTTTTTCATAGACTCCTTTGTTTTGTAAGTTCACCATTATGTGTATAATTCTAACAAAACAATTATTTACACGCACCTGAGTATATATACAATCTACAAACCGTCTTGAGGAGCTTACAGACCAAAGCCATGTATGTCGGCGGCTTTCATACGTGTTCTGCTGACATGTCACAAAAATTCCCTACGGTTCTCTAGGCTCCTTTATACTAGAACTAAATTGCTTAGTCTATACCTTGTGTGACTTTTTGATGTAAAAATATCTTCGCCTAATTCTTACATCCAATTTTCCAGTACCATGCTACCAACAATCCTGATTGCACCACGATCGATCTTCACTATCTACGCGTGAAGGAAGCGAAGGAGTCTTTGGACGTGTTCATAGACACTCATATCTCGAAGCTTCGGGACTCCGGGGCCCGCCGCAATCAGATGCTGTTCTTTATCACCGGACGTGGCAGTCATAGCCAGGGACGGGCTCGCATTAAACCTGCCACCATTGAACGCTTGAAACAGCGCGGTCTAGGGTACGTACTCCTGATATCCTACTAATATTATAAACGTGAAAGTATGTATGTGTGAATGGATATTTGTAACTCTTTCACGCAAAAACTACAAAACGGATTTGGATAAATTTTGCACACAGGTAGTTTAGAACCTGGATTAACACATAGGATAGTTTTTATCCCGATTTTATCTTCCCGTGGGATAATCTTTGTGTTGTAGCGGGCGGCGGCGGTTTTTACAATAGTCTTACCCATGTTGTACTTTTGACCCCGCTGCGTAATTAAATCAAAACAGTATGCAAGTTTCGCCGCATTTAAAATGCGGTTTTCCTGTATTTAAAATTGGTAGAATGATTTAACTAAAAATTTTCCTTATTGCGATTCAAATTAAGTTTATTTGTATTTACCAAAACAAACTCATATTTGTGATATAAATTAGCCTAGTAAAGTAAATACAATTCTAAATAGTAATGTCACTTATCTGTCCATTAATAATAATATAATAATTTAGTGCTTTTATCAGCATTAATGGTTCTTGAGTACAAATCAGATTAAAATCAGATTAGCATGATAGCTGGGCACGTATAGTTACTTACAATTTTAATAGTATTTCTGAGAGCAATCATCAAAAAGCATTGAAATTATTCGCTATCACTCTATATCCTCCCAAAGAGAGAAGGCCTGTGTACCAGCAGTGGGAACATTAATAGGCTGTTGATGATAGGCTATATATGATTTACGATGACTTAGACACAACGTTCTCGAAGCACTTTATAATTATGTATCTTAAAAGAAAATGCGGGCGAAATGAAAATCAGGTATTTACAGAAACCATCGCTGTCGCTCTGCGAGCGCGATTTCGACTTGCGTGCTATAACGCCAACTGCAGATCCGACTGAATAAGCTTCAGAACATAGTCATAATTCAAGGCTGGCTCTCCGACTATTTCCGCCTCCAATTAATTAAAAGATATTTCATAAACCAAATAAGAAGGTTATAATTATATACTGACAGTATATAATAATACTGTGTTCCTATGTTTCATTAGTAGTTTTACTTAGTACACAGGCCTCTGTTGACTGACCTAATATTATTTTGCAACGGTTCTAGGGCTTATAAAGATATATGTATCATCAAAATGGAAAACATAGGAGATAGATGAGGTTGATATTTATTTTCCGGTATAAAATCATTCCTTTTAAGTCATAAATCAGTCAGAAAACAGGTGAGAGCTATGGAGAAAAGAGCATTTCCTCATAAGTTCTTTGACGCATTTGATTTACCTTAACACGTGTCTATAGTTATTTCATTCTATACTTTTACTAGCTGTTGCCAGCGGCTTCACCTACAACTCGAAAATTATCCCACGGGAAGATAAAATCGGGATAAAAACTATGTGTTAGTCCAGGGTGTCAGCTAACACTATACCAAGTTTTATTAAAATCGCTCCAGCCGTTTCGTTTCACTCACAAACTTTCGCCTTTATAATATTATTTGTGATTGTGTGTGCCTGCTTACTACAGCTTTTCTCTCACTTTTCAGGTATTCATTGAAGAACCCAGGCCTGCTTGCTGCTAAAGTGAATATCGACACCAAGTTGTCGTACCAAGTGTCGGTTCCCTAGGGAACGTGCAGCCAAGACCCAGACAGGTTTTTCTATAAAAGACCATGTCGCGTCTTGCTTGTGTTCAATGGCGCTTATACCATATATCTTGGCAAGGAATTACCTGTTTTTTACCCCAGTTTTGCCACCTACGGCCCTGTTATCCACTGCTTGCGTCCCTGTACTGATTTCAGGTGTACTTACGAAGTTACATATTGGCAAACGTCGGATGATTTAAGTCTCCTAAAGAGTCTAGCACGTTCTATTTTCGTTTACGATCAGACACATTTTTATTGCTTAACAGGCAAGACGGATCTTTACTTGCACCCACCAAGTGTGCAACCAGTTATATACTACCCTGTATTACCTGCTTCTCTTCCTGCCTTAGCCCCGTTGCCAACAGCTTGGATGTGCTAAATATAACTTTGTGCGATTCTGTAGGAATCTTTGAACACCTATTTTTTAATCAGTAGTGTTATTCGTAATTTGTAAAATCGCTGTCTATGAAATTCAACAAAAAATGATATTTTAGTAATTTATTGATAATATAAAAACGATAAGTACATCCTTAACCGGACAAAATATAATTTTCACAAGATTTTGATAAAATTTCGTAGCATGCATTTAACACCGTAGGCATGCACTTGTGCCAGTAGTCCACGACCCATTGTATCACTTGACACCTAGAAATAAGTTGTAAATGTTTGCTCAAAAAGTACATTTTAGTTTATATTTTTATAAGTATTACCAAAAAAAGTAATTTACAAAAATGAACAATACGTAACCACGAGTATATTTTAAGTTTCTATGGACATTGTATACAATTCGACCAATTTTGATGACTTTTCCAGTTGACAAGTAGCTTTTGCAAGAAGTATTAACGTAAACGTTGCGTAACGAAACGTTTTCCTAAAATGTAAAAAATATAAATAAAAACAAATCGAAAAACCTTGTTTAAACGGCCTATATATATATATATCACGCCATTGTAATCACATATTGGACTTGATAATTATATATCACTGAAGTACGTGGAAAACATATTTTTTCATTTCAAAGTTTTTTGCAAATCGTTTAATTTTTAACTGAGATTGGATACTAATATTTTTATTTGCTATGTGACAAGTAAATAATCTGTCACTCGTTCGGACTCGGCTCGACACTAATGCTATGTTGTACTCCGAAAATATCACATGATATGCCGAATCCATGTTAGCAAACTTAAAAAAACCCCATTATGTATATTCTTAGTTACAATAAGTTTTTTAATCTGTGATCGTTACATACAGGGCATAACTTAAAAAATAATAATCCTGTAATCACAAATCGAAAATATTGTTTTTGGTAAATTAATCATAATTATACTTCAATTAAAATATTTTCTGCTGGGATTTGCCGTCCAAAGTTGTAACTACCTTCTCATATTCCCTCCCTAAAGTAAAATCAATTTATATCCTTATTTATTGAAGATTCTATCTTTGTAACCGTTTCAGTAATATAATATTTCTCTCCCTGTACATATTTGTGCGGGAATCACTAATTCCTAACGTTAAGTCGTATAAACTTAGTATATTAGTTGCACATAATATGATATTATTTTTCTCGTATTTTTCTACTCTTGTGGACCATTTTCCAAACTAGATTCATATCGTATCTCGTTAAGTATTTTCACGTACAAACTTTTTTTAGGACAGAGTATTCTTAAGATAGTTTAATTGCGCCTTAAGCGGTCTACAGACGAGTTTATGATACCATCGAACTTATTTTTTAATAAATTCACAAGTTAGAATTATTACCACCATCACTGGAAAATAACTTTGACGTTTCGTCTGTAGGACTCCTTACAAAAAATGAATGGTTTCTTACTTGAATAAACAATGGATACTGTCAATTTTGCTTATTGGACCTACTGTGCTCAGCTCAAGGGCGATATTTGCCGATTACCTTTGAAAACTTTAAAAACGATTGTGCCAAATGAGCACCAGATATAATTAAAAGAAGAGCAAATTCAGAGCTTTAGATTATGATGATGCCTTTATTATAAAAGTATCTCAAGGCTGAAAGTTAGTGTAAAGTGAAAGTCTATTTTGTCTAAATTATTGAAATTGGTCTTTTTGGCCGAATCAGTTTATAAAATTCTTCCAGCCTTATTTTAATGTATCGGACTAAACAGGTGTGTTTTGAGGGTTTATTGACAGTTAAAACTCGTCAAAAACTATTTTGGCCGTTGGCAATGCCATTCTTTAGATCGAACAAACCTATTTAACGCAGTAAAACATGATTGCATATTTTTGTGTCTATGGTTATTAACTTATTACTATTATATTCCATATCGTAGGGCTGCGGCCATTTGTAATGTTGTCTTGAACTGTTCTATACGGATGTTAGAATATAAAGTAGAATTTAAGAAGTTCAAGATTTTTTTAGTATTAGGGATCGTTTGGACTTATTCGTGTTCATACGGCGCTGATCGAATTATCGATTAGCTGTCTGGATGTTTTTGCTGTATGAAAGTATATTTCGCGTGGCGATTCAGCGACTAGGTTTCGTGCAAATAAGTCGGGATTGTCCAAAACAGTAAAAATTAGAAATTCAGGATGTTATTGTATTAGTAGGGATTGTTTGGACTTATTCGTGTCCATACGGCGCTGATCGGTTTATCGATTAGCTTTCTGGATGTTTTTGCTGTATGAGAGAAATTTTCGCGTGGCGTTTCCGCGACTAGGTTTGGTGCGAATAAGTCGGAATTGTCCAAAACAACAGTAGAAATTAGAAATTTAGGATTTTGTTGAATTAGGGATTGTTCGGACTTATTCGTGTTCATACGGCGCTGATCGGTTTATCGATTAGCTTTCTGGATGTTTTTGCTGTATGAGAGAATTTTTCGCGTGGCGATTCCGCGACTAGGCTTCATGCGAATAAGTCGGGATTATCCGAAACAACAGTAGATTTGTAGGATGAGTTTTAGGTAGATGATGCACTTGGCAGTGAGGCTGCTATTTGTGCTGTTTATAGTACCTATGTGTGCTATAACCACAGATATATAGATAAACTAAATAACGCAAGTATCACGATCTGTATGAAAACCAAGCGTGCTATTTTTTGACTACCTATTATGACGTCACAAGCACTGAAAATCGATTCAAAGACGCCGCCGCTTACGGTAAACCTTCGCCCCAATCCCTGCCTTATGCGCCAGCGCCGACGTCAGACTAGCGCTATACACCGATGCAGACTGAGCGCGAAAGTGGACACTTACGATTTTTATACGTAAGCTAGGCACGTAAAGAGGCACGTGAAGTAGTTGCTCTTGCGTTATCTAGGTCTATCTATATCTGTGGCTATAACCTTAGAGAAGGCAAAAGGTGTGGGATTCGTTTGATTGACTGTCCAGTGCTTCATCTGTCACAGTAGTATTTTTAGATTCCCACCTCTTGTCGTTAGTGACACTTATTAAAATATTTGTAGGTACTTGTTTTTACTATATGAATGTGAAGGTACCCTTAGGGTGAATTAGATGTAGAAATAAGATAAGTGCACTGTGTTCAGCCCGTATCTTATCCGTTAAGAGAAATTGCATGAGTATGAATGTTATCATCTTGGACCAACACTCAAGTAATACCCGGACTCGGTGGTATTGTTCAAACCGTATTTTGTCGGATTCATACTGAACACAAACGCACTTTGTAGGTACTAGGATAATTATTATAAATATGTATATGTAGGAAATCGAATTATTCTAAGTTTACTGAAACAATGCTAAGTTAAAATAAGTTATATTAAGATTATTTGCACACGTGCTGGTTTTAATTAATTGTTTCATTCGCAGCTAGTCTCATGAAAGATGAAGAGAAAGTGTTTTCTGTTCTAGTAATGCCAAAGACAGAATTACTTTTTTTGATATTAGTTTAGTTTCCTTTGAAACAAAATTAAAGCGTAGTCGTAGATCAGCGTTTATGGTTAAGTCTTATGCACTAATAAACATATATTTGTGATAAGAATTAAAAGGGTTGGTGCTTCGGAATCGTGTGATAAATGATCACGTAGAATGGTAAAAACTGGGTTACATATAAATGCAAGTCTGAAGAGACTTGAGAATTATAAGGACATTAAAAATGTCAGCTTTATGCCTAACTTTAAAATGTGCCATTAAACTGGGGTCCCTCGAGTACATTGCTGTTGCCATAGATTAAGAATTTAGCTTCAAATCAATTTCAGGAAAACTCTTTGGGTCAATTTAAAATACAAAAATATCTTTAAATGCAAGTTTTATTTTGATAAATATCATACTATTGGAACATTGGACGCACAATGTAATTTCATGATTAAAGGTAGCTTCACAAATAATGGCAATGTACTCCTGGCGACATTTTATTTTTGTGAACGCTACTTGAGGAATAACTTTTATCGTAATTTAATCAATGAGATTTAAAATCGATTTGACAATTTTGAATTGATGCTTGCAATGCGCCTAATATTTGGGTGCTATTATAATTATAAAGTTTTACCTTTTTTTGCTTTTTAATTTTGCATAAAAATTTAAGATAGACTAGGTACTGGCGTTATTGGCGTGGTACCTATTTGATGATAAGATTAACAGGGTCGTGTTTTCTTATTTGTGAGAAGACAATTAGACCCTATTTGGAAGTTTTATACGAGGATGGAAGTAGTGGTTCCGAAAGCGAAATAAATAAATATTAATTTCAACCTTTTCGTTAGGTACTAGATTTTTAAAAGACTAGATCTCAAACACAACGTGGATTCAGTAGTTTTAAAATTTTAAAGACATTGTTATTTGGTTATGGTTTTTCCTATGGACTTTTATCATTTTGTTTTTATATTGTACGATAAGTTAAATATTGATGAGATTTTTTAGAAGGTTTAGTTTTTGATGCCATTTATATGAACAATATCTATGTAATCTGTGTTAGATGTAAGCCACTCTTTATATATCTTGATGTGAAAAGTCTGTCAATTAAAAGACAAATAAAGTTACTATGTGTCGAATTTGTGCTTTATTTTGTTGCCATAGTTATCATAACATGATCCACAAAGATCCACCCCATGAAGGCTATATTTAATTTTGCTTTAGCAATTCCACCCCACAACCTCCAAGTATTCACGGCAGGTGAAGGTTGTGGGGTCGAATTTATCGATCCCCCACCGTCGTTGACTAGTTGTAAATAAGGGTCATTCTAATACTTCTTTTCGAAGGATTGGTAACATTTCTTTTATAACGAAAGTGTAACTCTCACTTATAAACACACAACACTTATTACACACTTAACCATTGACTTATATATTACTGCGTAAGGACTGGGCGGACCGCATGATAAAATGACGCCTCGAATTTGGTCCCAAATAGGTCTTGACTAAACCGAATTCAAATTCAAATATTTATTGCTCAACACAGTACATTATATTGCATTTCTAGGTGTCAAGTGAATGCGCAGTTCACTGTGATGTACCAAATTCGGCATGCAAGATTTATAATTAAAATTATACACACATTCTCCATCAAATAAAATAATATCAATTATTACCATGAACCGGGCAAAAAGAGAGATGAAATCCAATTAATTAATATACACACGTTATAAATTCCAAATAGTAAATAAGTAATGGCAAAGATTCAAATCAACAAGTACGTAATGTCAATCATAATAATAGAATTATATAATGTCAAAATAATTAAGAAAATGAAATCAAATTAATTACACAATGTCAATACATTTGTTATGAATTGTTATAAATTTCAAATAGTAAATAAGTAATGTCAAAGATTCAAATCAACAAGTACGTAATGTCAATCATAATAATAGAATTATATAATGTCAAAATAATTAAGAAAATGAAATCAAATTAATTACACAATGTCAATACATTTGTTATGAATTGTTATAAATTTCAAATAGTAAATAAGTAATGTCAAAGATTCAAATCAACAAGTACGTAGGTAATGTCAAATCATAATAATATAATGTCAGAATAATTAAGAGATAATCCTAATATAGTCAACAGATATTAAGAATACATAAAATTATTTAGTATGAAACAAAATCGGACTCAGGTTTTCACCATAATTTATTATCTGAATTAATATTATACAACCAAATTCCTATCAGTCAGGTATTCTTTAGGCTTTACTTATAAGCAACTTATTGAGTTGCTTCTTAAATACGTGTATGTCATTGATGCATAACAAATATTAACAAAGCACTTGGTAATTTATTGTAAATATTGTGGTGCCATTCCTAGAAGATTTTTATGAAATACCGCTTTTTTGTGTTGCCTACCACTTATTTTATATCTGTGTCGCGAGCTGTGTAGTTTTTCAAATAAGTGCAAGTTGGTTTTGACAAATACTGCCACCTCATATATGTATAGGCAGGGTACTGTCAATATACGTAAATATTCAAAAAGTGGTTTGCAGCTTTCCGTGCTTTTTATACCGCATATCGCCCTAACACACCTTTTTTGTGCTCTGAATACTGTTTCCATGTTCGTGGAGTTGCCCCAGTATATGATACCGTACCGTAATGTAGACGTAACATACGCATGATACGCCGTGATCAGAGCTTTTTGATTAACTTCCTTGGCCAGATTACGTAAAGCATATGAATGCTGACTAAGGCGATTACATACACTGTCAGTGTGAGTTTTCCATGACATGTCTCTATCTAATTCAAGTCCTAAAAATTTTGTTGCCTTTGTCTCTGAAATAATCTTGTCACCATATTTTACGTCAGGTTTTTTATGATTTGTCCTTTGCTCAAAAGTCATTATTTTAGTTTTGTCAATATTAATTTTAAGATTATTCGCGTCCATCCATTCTATGAGTACTTGAAGACAGTGGTTTATGTCTCCTTCAAGTGTCTTCGCGTCATTGTCACCACTAAAAATTACCGTGCTATCGTCAGCAAATAAAACCATTGGGTGATGTGTTTCTCTGGGCATGTCATTTATGTAAACAATAAACAAAAAAGACCCTACAATACTTCCTTGGGGCACACCATAGTTAGTAGCTCTCTGACTGGAGACATACGTACGCTCGGTTTTTGAAGTAACGCAGACCTTATCTATTTTCGTTACTTGTTTCCGGTTGGACAAATACGACTTCAAGAGCTTCAAAGCATTGCCCCTAATTCCATACCTTTCCATCTTATTTAAAAGTACTGTCCTATCCACAAAATCAAATGCCTTGCTCATGTCCATGAATAAAGCCGCTACCGGACTTCTGTTATCTATTCCAGTTATAATTTTCTCAAAGAGCTTGAAAATTGCCATATTTATGTTCTTCTTCCTTCTAAAACCGTATTGTTCATCAGCAAAAAGATTTTTATTTTCAAAAAATGAGTAAAATGTATTGTAGATAACTTTTTCTACGATTTTAGAGAATATGGGTAGTAAGGCAATGGGCCGGTAGTTGGCTGGATCGTGTTTGCTACCTTTCTTATACAGTGGTTTTATAACTGCTAGTTTCAACCTATCCGGAAACACACCCGATTCTAAACACATATTTATTATGAAACTAAGTACTGGTGCTATAATGGTTGAAACAGATTTAATAACACTTGTTGTAATGTCATCATAACCAGAGCTATTAGTATTATTTAATGCATTTATTAATTTTATAATGTCAGGAGGAACTGTGGGTATTAAAAATAATGAGTCAAAGTGCATGTCAATTTTTAAATTTTGATTATAATTATTAATGTCCGATACTGATTCAATTTCGTCAATAAAATAGTCATTAAAATTTTGAGCGATACTTTGTGGGTCAGTTATGTCAAGGTCATTTATTCTAAGTTTCGATATTCCTTCAATCGGCTTATTATTTTTGCACTTATTTATTATTTGCCACGTAGCTTTACACTTATTAAATGCATTGTTAATGTGGTTGTTATTTTGGGATTTCTTAGTCAGACGAATTATGGTTTTTAAGCGTTTCGTATATGTTTTGAAAACTTTCTTAGTATTGGGATTGGGGTCTTTTCGAAATTGCCACAACATTTCACGCTTGCGTTTACAGCATAACTTTATTCCTTTACTAATCCACTTAGGTGATTTCACAGCATATCGTTTTATTCTCTTCAACGGAAAACACATATCATAAAAAAATTTAAATGTGTCGTGAAACTTATTAAATGCGTCATTAGCCTCTGTGGAAGAATAAATATCATTAAATGTCAAATTTTGTAGACAACGTTTAAACTTTTGCATATTTTCACTACAGAAACTACGTCTAAATATGTACAGTACGCTCAAATTATCTTGGCAGCTCTGAACATAGGCTTTGCGAAATTTTACGCATGTAAACTTGGGAATAAAACTGTTATTGCCAGATAAACCAATACTTAAACGATCAGAAAATATCTAATTTAAACAGTGAGAAATACAAATAAAGTAAATATCATAACACTTTAATACATTCGTTGTAACAAAATGACCTGCACGAAGTTCGGAGCTGCCAAGATAATTTGAGCGTACTGTACCAATATGGAAAGACGCAAGTTTTTTTAACAGGACATTGTAGTAGTTGCGCTGTATGATCTGACAACGCCAATTCGACCGTAACGCACTTACTTCCCCTTATATTGTCGATGATGTTGTCAATGCATGTTCCGCTACACAGTCGTGTCGCAGTGAGTACACCTAGTTTTAAGTTAAAACTTTGCAATAAGTTTTTGAAACTCCGCGAGGCTAGGTATCCTTCAAAATATCTATATTAAAATCACCACATAAAATTATCTTTTTCTTACGTTTAAAACAGATGTCATTGAGAATCATATCTAGATTAAATAGGAATGTATTCACTGAAGCCTTATCCAGTTTCGGAGGTCTGTAAACACAGACAACTATAACGGGATGATTTTGCAACTCAACCGCGCAAACTTCAATCAGGTTTGGTTTACACCATGTTCCTACATCTATTTTTTGCCCCGATAAAGTGTTCTTTATTAATATACACGAGCCCCCGTTCCTATTTTCTCGGGAATAATATGTGTGGAGTGTATAATTAGGTACGTAAAGATACACATGATCGTTCTTCGTCATGTTAGTTTCTGTTATACATAAAACATCCACCGGTTTACCTTCATCTTTAAAATTATTAAGGTGTACACCTAGTAAGTCCGATTTATTTACAAGTCCATTAATATTTTGGTGCAATATAAAAATATGTTCATACACGAAAAAGACTATCACAAGCTGAATCAGAGACCTGTCTTGAGTCAGATTGTGCTTTGGTATTCATTGCCATCTTCCTGTCACATGCCATTGGCTTAAAAAAATCTAAAATTGTCTTCTGGTTAGAGCACAATATTTTATTTGATTCACAACGTTTTTCCAGATTACGGGCAGTGAACAACAAAGGCTTTTTCATGAGAAATTCTGATGTATATTTAAGATAGTCAATTTCAATATTTAATTTAGAGCTAAGTTCATTCAAATATGTTCGATTATTTTGTCTCATATAATAATATCGCTTATAATATGAAAATTCGTTTAAATTTATAAATTTACAGTTAGTGAATTGTTTCGTTAAAAGTTGAAAGCTTTGGTTTAACATGACGACACGGTTGGCGCAGTGGATAAGCGATTGGACTGCTGCGCTCGGTGTCGCGGGTTCGATCCCCGCACGGAACAAGTATCTGTATGGCCTACAGATAGTTGTTTCGGGTCTGGGCGTGTTTGACTGTTTGTGTATGTGGTTTTCAATGTTTGTAAACGCACCCACGATACAGGAGAAATTCCTAGTGTGGGGCAACGTTTATATTTAAAAAAAAAAAAAAAAAAAAAAAAAAAAAAAAAAAAAATAAAAAGAAAAAGATTATTGTCATTTGTTCCTGCTGAAATTATAACAATGTCTTTCTCTGTCAGCGAGTTATATATTTCTATGTTACGGCCTAGAATTTCGGAGGATGTTGCACCTGGTTTAACCAGCGCTGAGACCGTGTAACAATCATTCCACTCAGCCGTCCTTTTACTTATCAGTACTTGTGAAAGACCACGAACTTGTTCATCTCCTAGAATTATTATTCTAGGTTTATCTGAACACTGTATTTTTGTTTCGCTCTGGAGAGCTTCTTCCAGATTTTGTTCTTGAGACGATTTTAGTCCACTTTCACTTATCTCATAACCTTTAAGTGCAGTCTCACTATCTTCCCTCTCAAAATCCAGTGTTTTCCTGCATTGCTTTTTGTTCCTTTTTCTGCGTGCTGGATTCATACTCTGAGGAGTGCTAGTACAAATGGTTTTTAAGTAAGCAATTTGTTTTTGTTGTTCTTGCGTTACCTTAGTAAGGGACCCATTCTCGAGTAAAAGTTCGTCAATTTGTTGATGTGCGCTATTGAGTTGGTTGGTCAGTGATTCTATCTGTTCCCTTAAATTCAATGTGTGATCATCGTCGAAATTCGTTGTTTGGTCAGGTAAACTGTCTGCTATTGACTTCTCAGATGACGACGGGCTGGTTAAACATAGTCTTTCAAATGATATAGAAGCTTTTTTATGTTTTTGACGCATAGTTATGTTACTCCTAAGACTAGTATTCATTTTAAAATTGTCGATGTACTTTCAAAAAGAATCTGCTTGACTGAGATTCGAACCCACTGTTCAACCGCTAGGCTATTGAGGTACCTACGTAATTGAGCAGAATATGTTGATCTCTTTGTCCGTCCAATAAATCGTCGGTTAAACAGCACATCTACTGCTCTGTTTTATCGGCTTTACTTTACATATACGTCAGTATGGTCGCCACAATATAGATGGCGTTGTTTCAAGTGTTTATCACTAAAACAGTGCCATTGTTTTGAATATTTTTCTTAACGTTTTATTACCGATGAAAAAGTTTAAGTATATAGGGTTTATCACTTTCACTGCATTTATAGTCTTACTTGAGATGGTTTGTTTGCACTTCTTCACAGATTTGACTGATTATTACGCCGTATGTAAACAGTTTTTAGATGTTTATATGAAAACACTGTCACTTCGCCGGTTCTTGTCTTATTTCACTGTTTAGTTATTTTGTGTTATTACTTGGTGCTAGATAACACTGTCACTGGTATATATTGTTTATCCAATTCACTTAAGTTTAAATTTATCGTGATATTACTGTTTTTCGAATATTAGGAAATAAAATTCACGGAGCGATATGTTATTGTGACGACAGCGCCACCTGATTTAAAAGCCGAAGTTTAAAAGAAAATTAAAATTATATACCTATATTTTTTTTTATTAACATTTTAATGAAAGCTTTATCTAATTTCTTTTACCTCGATAATACCACACCACGCCGCTCTTAAAAGGTTACGTTTACGAGCAGCCTGATTAGTTCATATAGATGACGTTAGTGTTTCTCTGTATGGGGAACGCATCGAGCAAAATGTTCGGACGACCGTATCTTTAGTTTTTATATCAATGCACTTAACACTTATAATACCTATGAGCAGCGCTAAGAAACGCGGGCGCGGGTGGCAGTTTTCCTAAGGATATTTTGACAGCAGACACCCACTTGGGGTAACCGCGCGGATTTTGGCGTAGGTACAGATAGCGCGCGAGTTGAATGCAGTCGGGGTCTGAGGTAAAGAGCGGGAGCACCTCCCCCCGCTATCCGCACGCCCCACCTCACGCGCCTGCAGTGTAGTGCTGTGCCATCGTGCCATCCTTGTCAACTATCGTACCGCATTCCTAAGCTCTGCATTCAACTCGCGCGCTATCTATACCTATGCCCGTTTTGTCTAACCGGATGATATTTTCCATGGCCATCTTTCACAGTCTTCAAGACGGCTGTAGACAGCAGTCAAGTAGAGAAAGATAAAAAAATAAACTGCTAATCTTTCTACGCCTGCCAATACTTTGGTCAAACAATAGGTAAGTACCCACCTAGTGTGGTAAAGGTGAAAGGCAGCCTTGTATGGGAGTTTCGTACCGCTAATAAAATGTCGTGTTTTGGGATACTTTTTGTTTTAATTGGTAGTCAATACAATAGGCAAGCCCTTTTAAAATTCATAGATTTTTAGAAGTTAGGACCTTAAAGTTATAACCAGTTTTATTTTTGAGGTTGTGTCTTTTTAAACCGTTACAACACTTGTTTCATTTTTTGTCACTAACTTCACGAACGCTGTTATTATATCAATAGAGCGTACCCTAAGAATAAGATCGACTTAGTGGATATCGATATTCTTACAAATAATTAAATAATACTTCATTGCATTATCTTTATTAATCATTATGTATTATCACTTTTTTACTTATTAAAATAGATGTTTATTCAAAATCTGTCATATAATTGATTTTTAACGTAACCTGTAAAAAAACCAAATAAATAATCGATAAAATCGGCTGCACCACGGAATGCACTAGTAAACGCAAGTGTCAATGTCAACGGCTGTCAAGTCAATTGTCATGTCATTCGTTTTTCGTTTGGTGTGCAAGTGAATGTGTTTTTCCAGATCTCTCGAGATTTTATTATTCTAAGACCTTTGATCGAATACTGGACTCCGAAATTGATTGCCTTTTGACTGACCCTCGCTTGAACATTGGACACCGTTTCTAAACTGCCCTGCTGACATTTGCTAGAAAACCGTATTTGTACTTTGCTCATTTGACGACTGGGTTCAACATCATGAGGACCGCAACATTGCATTGTTGCGGTCCTCATGATGTGGAAGGCGAAGATTGGAAGATTATTCTTTCAATTGTTCAAGAATGGGTAGCGCCTCAAACGGTTAGTATCCGATATTTCTATTTAACATAACGTTTTTGTAATCATATGTAATTATTTAATGTAAACAAACTAAGTAGTGTTATCGCTCATGTTCAGTTGTCTGTTTATAGTTGTATTTTAATGATAGCATAATGTGCAATAAATTCATATTTGAAGACATCACATCGCTAAACCGGACTGAACCTTCATGGTTAATTACAACCTATTATTCCCTCTCTCAGAGTGGAGGTCTGTGTCCCTGCAGTGGGATTGTAATGAGGGGCATAGGTCTACCCAAATATACCCAGATGTTTATTGCTAAATGCTAATGCTAGTCTTGCTAGACCCTAATAGTCAAATGTTTGTTTCAGGTAAATGAAAATGACTTTATATGCCTGGCTTGCTGGAATCATGCCAATGCTATATCTAGTGATGGAAATATACCAGAACAAAGTGAACAGACACCTATGGGACACCGATGGGTGTGTATTCACTGTGGACATTCTCTTCTGAGAAGAGTTCGTTGTCATACACTTAGGATTAGTACCGTGCAAGAACGCAGAATACACGAAGTTATAAGAGAATTGATCCTACCACGCACGGTCAGTATATTTGCTTTATTGATGCTTTATTAACATTCTTTAGTTTAGCTTTTGGTTTTGAAAGGTCATTAAAAATGTTATTTGGTATGCTAAAACATTGATAATGGTGTGATAAAGGTCAAGCTCCGAGCTCCTCAGGATTTCTTTAGATCAGTATTTTTAAAGTGGACACACACAACACATCGCATGTGTAAAAGCACACTTTAATGTAGATAAATTATTTTCAGGTGGGCGCTTCAAGTGTTGTCTGTCACTCGTGTTGGGTATGAGCAAATAGAGCATCCCGGCATTTTCATTCAGGAAAAGGAAAAGAAAATGGCTCATATGTCATAGAAGTGTGTAGGGAGGTGGACGGTGACCTACAGCAAGAGCTATCTACATCGGACTTAACCTGGATGTTAAGAGAAGGATGAAATCCAGGCATATTAGTAGTAGGATGAATCTACAGCTCTCTAAGTGGAATGGATGCTATAATTCAATATTACTGCACCTGTATCATAGGAAAAAGAACGGTTGGTTGCTGTGCCCATACCATGAGCATAATATGGTATCTTAGTTGGGAACGGCACCAAGGTAATCAATTGCCTCCTGCACAGTTTCTGGATACTGTATTATTATACTATGATAATCCTAATGAAGAAGATGATTAAAAAACCATTTAACATAAATATGTGTTTTATTTACATTTTATTGGGTATCACAATCTATTAAAAATCCCCCAGCAGATATAATCCTAACAAATATCAGCCAGTAGTTAGGTAAGTGGGCCTTGTCTAATAAACATAGTTTTCAGCTGATGTTTTCAGTGATATCAATAATATAAATCTGAAGTCACCCCCGTAAGCACTTTTTAAGGAAAGTAGGTATCTACTTACCTGAAACCTCATAGTGCTATGTTACAGCACAGCGCATGGGGTTTTAGACTTGCGTAGGAAACAAAGCCTCGAAAATATCATGTTATTTAACTTAATTATCTCAAATAATTTAAATAACCTAAAATGGCATTGTCTGATATTATCAATTTGGCCATCACTGGGAGACGTGAAAATTGGGCTCATGGAACCTACCTAGATTCTATAATGAATGGCCAAAATTCAGCCCTGTAACGCCAGGCCCAAGTTTCTATGGAGTTTGGTTTTCTCCTTTCATCAAAATCCGTTCAGCCGTGAAAGAGTAACAGACAGACAGTTACTTTCGCATTTATAATTATTAGGAATTATGTAAGCTCTACATGAACGCAGCTTAAACGCAGCCATATTTATATGACATTTGAAGCTGTCACCTGTCTACTGTTTTTGACGTTGACAACTACTTCCTGCTCACGGAGTCACGGCTCTCTGTGTACGTTTTGTGTCGTCTCCAATATTGTCCAATTTAATTAATCTGAATTCATCATATATACTATAAAATGGACGTGTAATATCTGCTTGTATTTTGACAAATAAAAGTCTGGATAAATACTATCGAAGAGTTAATTTGGTTGATCACGCCTGACACGCCATTCCATTGCCAAATCACAACACCTGCTTCAACAATAATATTACTTAGTATGGATTACGTGTAGTAGTATAAACATTTTTTTGGTGAAAAAGGATAATAATATGTTCTAGATAGCTGGTGCTATCTTTGTAGTGTTTTTATCAATAAGTTGGCAAATTGACATGAGAATTGTACCTATTCAGTAGGGTGCTTTAGGAAAGACCTGCGTCCAGCAGCGGTCTGCAATAGTTTGATGATGATGATGATAAATGATGAAGTGCTGATGGAGTTTTAAGTGTGGTTAAATAAAACAACTTTGTTTTTGTAGGATCTAACATTTATTTTATTATTCTTAATATTACTTCATCTAAGCAAGGGGCAGGTCGGGTCATACCTTCATGGCGAGCGTAACTAAGGTACCAAATAATACTTATAACGTGTGAGCAGCATCCCACTTCTTAAACCTACAATGCAATTACAACAATAACTTTTGATTGCGTCCCGACCATTCATATTTGATTCTGTAACTATGAAAACGAAATAAGTTCTAGCAGAAGAATGGCGGGACTTTATTTTAGCACGAAGCAACATTGGGTTTATTCCCTCTAAGCCATGTATTCTCTCTCGAGATACCTCTAATGTATATACTCCATGAAACCGAAAATGCTCACCCACATATGAACGAGCCTGGCGAATTTGGTATAGGTACCTATACCACAAGCAAATAATAATAATTTCTCCATGGTTAAATAATATTAATCTCGAGCTTGGCCCCAGCAAACTCCACAAACTTCATTCATGGATGACATCTGTAAATATAAATAACATTGATGAAACACAAATTAAACACTGACAGACATAAATTGTGCCCAACATGACCAAGCTACAGAATAGTTCTTGACATAAAAACCCAAACCCATGCCTTGTGGCATTAAGTCCGCCTATGTACCACGTTTGTGCATGAAGTTTAAATAAATAAATAAAATGATTGGTTTTCAGTTTTCACCTTACAGAAAATCTTTACCAAAAATATCTATGTTGTGTTAATATGAGAGAGAAGGGCTATGTGACAATGGAAAAACCAGTACCCTTTTGTTGTTAGTAGAGCCATCATGATTGTCCCAGATTTAGCAACATAAAATAGTAATTGCCCTTTGCATGACACATTATTATAAGCTAATTACTATAAATATATTTCATATACCTGCTGGTGCTCCATCAAACGAGCAGTGTTGTCGGGATTCCATTCTTGATCTGATGTTGGGTCGGATAGACTCTGACCACATACAGCACACATCAAATCAGAATGATCACCGTCCAAATGATCAGGTACAATGGGTTGAATATCTTCATTTGGTGAAACAACCCTAGTTCTTCTAGCTCTTAGCCAACACGGCACACAAGCTTCATCCTCAGAACGAAGCTAAAATAAAAAATATATAAATAAAGAAAAGGTTGCATTTAAAAATGCATGGTATTAGTGGGAAATAATTTACATTGTTTTAACACATACATCAAATCAAGACACCTAATTGATACAAGTTATATTAGGTATGTATGTGTTGTTATACCTCTCGTGGTTGGATCCAAGTAGCAACTGTGTTAGCCATTCTTTGTTCGTCTTCATTTGCACCTTCAATCAAAATCCTGCGTTGCCTGATTCGTAGTATGGATTGCCCACATACAACACAAACACTTTGATGGCCTGAGCGTCTCCTCGGCATATTATCAGAAAACGGGGATGACTAGCTAGCTGCCAGCATGCACGGCAAACATGATCAGCAGGTGTTATCTGGAAATAAAGAAGTGATTTTGTGTACGGCTCAACATTGCTTTATATGACTATGACACTATAACAGTCATACTAACAGAGTAATAACTATTATAACAGTGTTAGGCAAACAAGAAGTGTTAGGCAAGTAAACAATACATGCAAAACGATCACTTATGTGTTTGTACATTATATAGGACAAATTGTAAATATTTAATTAAACAACCACAATGGTGTTTGTTATTTTTTCAAATAATGTTTAGTTTAGTTTTTGTACACACATATTATTTTAGTATGATATCGTGTAGTTTAAATGATAAGGACTACTTTTTAACACGTAAAAGTTATCACTTCGTAACTGACACACTCGTACGCAAAATGTTATGTTTGAAACTACTTACATCTCTAGGATATGTCCACAGCCGAATAGTATTGACGAGATCTTCACTCTCATCCGATAAAGCGTGCCTTCTTATTCGGGACAAGCGAACGTTGCAATTTATGCATTGCAAACTCATCATTTTAATTAGAAGCACGTACACACACAGCACAATTAATAAAGCGTCCTTTCGCGAAAAAACTATCAACAGATAGAGTACGGAGGAGCAGTAGCTCGACTCAACGTAAAAATGGCCAGATAATTTGCTAAATTGCTCAGATGCAGTTACAAACAACAATCCAAAACAACATTAAAGAACCGAACAGAGACTCGGAAAGATTTTCCTGTCCTGTCAATAAAATAATTGCCAATACAAAAAAAAACATTGATATCGAAAATAATTCCTATCATTAAATAGTTAATTATTAAGATTGTATGCAATAATTATTCATTTTAAGGTATAATGTGTAATTGGTTAATTATATTTACTGTTATTTCTATTTTTAAATAATAATTATTTATCATTGTGAGCCTCGTGATATTTTACAAATGGCAACTTCTAAAAACATAACTACGTTTAGTTTAAGATTAATTACGTTTAACTACTTAAATCTTTTGATTGATATAATTAATGAATCCGAACTTCTAAAAATACTAATGTTACATGAAAATGAATGGTTTAATTGACTTAATAAGTGGTACAAATTCTATCACTTAACAAAAAAAAAATAGGTGGTACGAATTCTGCCTTTACTAATAATGTTACGTCACACCGTATTGCTAAGAACTCTTTATCTACTTCAGTCTAGATCTAAGTGCATGACAATGTAGGCCGAAAAAAGAATAACTTTTAATCTGCGAGGCCGTTGCGTAAGTGCAAGTCATTAGTCTTTTCTATCTACCTACCTCAATAGGTAGGTAGGTGTATTAAATTTTTGGATCCAATTTGAGAACCTTGGATCATGGATGTAGGTAAATCGCCAACTGAGTGTTGTTCATGTTCAATTCTTTGAACATATTCTTTCATTTGAGTGTTGTCTTTATAATACCTATTGATTGTCAGATTGGTAAAATTATCAGTCTTTGCGAATAGGTAGGTGTATATTTAGGTGTTGGAAATTAGTAGACAATACTTATTTGTGAAAACGGGCAGAAAATAGATCTCCCTCAAGCAGCCTTGCTTGCGCGAAGTAGGTATAGTCCTCCTGACCGATTTCGGTCACTGCGCGGCGGCAAATCTTAATGGAGATTAGCCATCGGCGCGGGACATATTATAGTGCACAAGTGTGTGCACAGGCACACGTGCACTCTCTGTTCCTTTTCTCTCATAGTCCGATGGGACGGCAATCCGACACGACCGGAGAGAGATCAGGCGCAGGACCAACGGCTTAACGTGCTTTCCGAGGCTACTACTAGGAAATTTCTAATGAAAAACCCAATAGCACTTTTTGTCCGACCCGGGAATCGAACCCAGGACCTCACGCTCTGCAGTCGCGCTTGCGACCACTAGACCAACGAGGCAGTCGAAGTAGGTAGTTAGCGAAGAGCGCTCAGTTTAGTTCGCAGCTCTTGTCTTGAACCAGAGAAAGAATATTGATCGCTTGCTTTGCATTTACCTGCAGTTATGCGTTCATTCGTTTGTTTGCTGTTATTTTTTAACCTCCCGTCCGCTACTAAATCTCCAGGAGATTTATAACAATGGCTTTTTAATTGAGTCTATAATAAGGCGCATAGAGCTCTGACTAAAATTGTACTCTTATTATTTTAATACTTACTGAAGTAAGTAAATGTTTTTTTTTATGTAATAACGAAGATATTAACATATTAATAGCATATTCAATAACAGACATTACAAGTCGCGGTCTTCTCGACAGAATGAAGAAGTGACACAGATCTGGAAACTAATTCGCGTAGTTCGTTCGCGAACTAGGTAGGTAGTAGTAGTAGATACCTACCTTACCAATTACCTATCAAAACGGCACGGCACGGTTGGCGCAGTGGCTCAAGCAGTTAACTGTTGCGCTACGTGTTTCGGGTTCGATTCCCGCACTGAATAAATATTTGTAAGTATGGCCAACAGACAGTTGTTTCGGGTCTGGGTATTTGTGTATGTGAGTGTAATGTCTGTGTACCTACGCACCCACGATACAGGAGAAATTGCTAGTGTGGGGCAACGTTTTTTAGGGTTCCGTACCTCAAAAGGAAAAAACGGAACCCTTATAGGATCACTTTGTTGTCCGTCTGTCTGTCTGTCTGTCTGTCTGTCAAGACCTTTTTTCTCAGGAACGCGTGGAGGTATCAAGCTGAAATTCATATCAAATACTCAAGTCTATGGTCTCTTGGAGCTGTGAAAAAATCAAACTTCTAAGTCAACGCGATCAAAAGATACTCCCGTTTATGCCGCAAATTTTCGACACTCGCAAGGGAATCAAAACCTACAGGGTACTTCCCGTGAACTCAGAATCTTGAAAGGTACGAAGCAACGTCTTATAGCATAGATAAAGGAATAATTACGAAAACCATAAATTTTTAGTTACATCAAGATACTCCCGTTTATGCCGCAAATTTTCGACACTCGCAAGGGAATCAAAATCAAAACCTACAGGGTACTTCCCGTGAACTCAGAATCTTGAAATTTGGTACGAAGCAACGTCTTATAGCATAGATAAAGGAATAATTACGAAAACCATAAATTTTTAGTTACATCACATAATATATTTTTTTTACGGAACCCTCGGTGCGCGAGTCCGACTCGCACTTGGCCGGTTTTTTTTTTTTAAAGCTGGTGTCTGCAGTAGCTGATGAAGATGATAGATGTTAATCAATGTTGGTTTTCCACTAGGGTTTTTTCTAGGGCATTTTCCGGAATATTGGAGGGCGGAAGCTACAATGATCTTCAACTACCGGAAATCGGTAGTTAGGTATCTAACAGGCAGGCACATTAGAGTTATGTAGGTATGATGCAATGATCAAAATCAAAATGCACTAAGTAGGTATCTACCTATATGCCTACCTCATCATCATCATTTCAGCCGAAAGACGTCCACTGCTGGACATAGGCCTCCCCTAAGTGTCGCCACATTGACCCCCAAGCAACATGCTCACGTGAATAATGACGTGAATTTTAAGGCATCGAAAGACGTCGCATCACGTCATTATAGACGTAAATTTTGACGTGAGGATGTCACAAATTAGTGCGTCATTAATGACGTGATCAGTTTACGTGATTTCGACGTCAATTATAACGTCTACCATGTCGTCGTATGCGTCGTGATAATCACGTCATAAATGGCTAAATTAGAGTGGTACCGGGGCCGGGCCGACCCCCGACGGGAGTGGAGCGAGCCCAGAACATCCCGTCAGCTTACAAAAATCAGATTAATAATACTGGTCCCTAGAAAGGAGGTGACTGATGAGATGACGAGAAATAGGGAAGTATGGAAGAAGAAGACATGTTGCGCCGACCCCAAATAAATTGGGATAAGGGCAGGAGAATGATCCAGTGAGGGAGCTTTCAGATATTAAGCTAAAAAGAACAGATACTACTACACTTTGATCTTAGCCAAAAGGCCGAGAAGCGATAACACATCTAAGTAAAGCAGGGGTAGTCATTCGCTCGCGGAGAATCTTAACACCGCGATTCAGAAACGTGACGTCAGCGTACAGCGCCATCTATCGAGCAGTGGCGCTACTAGATATCAAGTGGGTGGGCTCCGAATCACGTTACTTGATGACGTCTTAAAAAGCAAACGACGACATATAGCTCCGAATCACGTTACTTGATGACGTCTTAAAAAGCAAACGACGACATAAAGCTCCGAATAACGTCATCTTATTACGTCATATATGACGAAGGACGTCATTGTTTGAAAGATGACGTCAGTTTATCGTCATTTATCACGTGAGCATGTTGCTTGGGCCGGGTCCCGTGTACTGAGTAGGTACCTATTACCTACCTACTTAGGTACTTAGATAAACGATTTAATAAAATACCTAAGTAGAAACCATTTTTAAGCTCGTTCTAAATCAGACGAAATGCATTAATAAATCTGTCATCGTGTCATGACCTAAAGCAAGTGCACTTGTTGATATTTTATATACCTACTTACTTACCAGTTGCAAAATATAGCCGTGTAGGTACTACGTCGTGACATTAAATACTTGTTTTTAGGGTACCTTATCCAAATTGCAAGAACGAATCCTTTTTATAAAACTGTCATGTCCAGGTGCCCCTTGCTTGTGCTAAATTCACTAAGTAGGTAGGTATGGTATTCATTCATTCATCATTTCAGCCAAAAGACGTCCACTGCTGAACATAGGCCTCCCCCAGGCGTCGCTCGCCACATTGACCGGTCCCGTGCGTCTCTCATCCAGCGGGTTCCTGCAACCTTGACCAGGTCATCGGTCCACCTAGTGGGAGGCCTTCCAACGCAACGTCTTCCGGTTCGCGGTCGCCATTCCAGAACTTTTCGGCCCCATCGGCCATCCGTTCTGCGAGCAATGTGCCCTGCCCATTGCCACTTAAGTCTGGCGATTCTTCGGGCTACGTCGGTAACCTTGGTTCTCATGCGGATGTCCTCATTTCTGATTCGATCACGTAAGGAAACTCCGAGCATAGCCCTCTCCATTGCCCTTTGGGTGACTTTGAGCTTTCTGATGAGGTACCTATGGTATTAATGACTACTTAATTACCTATTAAAATTAAAATATATTTTTTTAAGATGCGACAATGCGACAATGCGTAGGTAAACCGTGCGTTCCACCTTAACTACGGAACCCTGACTGCGTGGTCGGACACTTCATGTTTCTTTTTTTTTTCTGGCTGGAGGCCGTCTAAATGTAGCTCCTTTTTTGCACAGATTTGGAGAATGTCTGCATTTATGTTTCGTACGATCCAGGTTTCTGTGGTTTCCGGAGTCCTTGGTTATCGTGGGAAGCTTTTCATTCAATACTTGCAAACAAGTCTCCAGATAGGTAGCCTAGGTACGTATGGGTAATTATATCACCTAAGTTAGTAGGCACGATTCCCACACGTAGCTGCCTCAGGTAGTTATTTATGAAGATTCTTTTATCTCCAATGAAAAGATCACTTTTTATCAATACCATGCATATCTAAGTAGATACCTAAGTACCTACCTATCTTCTATTCAGTCAGTTAAACACAGTCATTCATCATTCGTCATGGTCACTCACAACCAGACCACAGCCCAGACTGCAGGCCTTCGTTTGCTCTCGCTAGTCTCCAGGCTCTTGCCCCATCTAGTTGGGAGCAATCCTATCAGCCCACAAACCTACTAGACAATACAACTCACATTCGTTTAGTTCTTAAGCGCCGCTGAGTCACAGCCCAGTATCGTGCTTATCCAGGTGGCTCAAAGGCTCTATTCCGTTCAGATCCGTCACTGCTTCTCCATATACGTAAAATCACTTATCTAGCCTGATGTAGCCTATCTTTGTAAGATGTACCATAGCTATGCTGGTACGAAGTAGGTGCTTGCTATGACTAAATAGGTAGATAAAGTGGTCTATATTAAAATAGATAAATAAACCTATTTACTTCAAGTGATTACGTCACGTTATCCGGTAGTTTGCATTCCGGCCTTCGTGATTAATTTTAATAACAGTACCGAAAGGGTATCGGCAGTAGGAACTCAAAGTGATCCGGTTTGCCTCGCAGTGGCTTCTTTCACCGAGACAAATATCAACTTCGTCAAATCTGTGGCGACGAACAGAAAAGTCCTTGACTGGGCGGTATTTGCGTAGCTAAAGAGAGTAGCCTGAAGTTTTCTAGGTGAAAATGATGCTTATTGGAAAATCAGCTCGTCTTAATTATAATGAGACCTGCCCGGCGAGCACGGCCTACAGTGACATGGCATGAGTCACACATTTTATCACAGTTTGGGCGATAAAACCGTTTTGTCTTAAATGCTAGCACGGCGGCGTAAGATAATTTCTTGATATGTGATACAACTTCTTGACGTCTAGTTGGGACTCCTATGTCTTAATTGCTAATATGGGCGCACCCATTTTGTAACAAATGTCACATTTTGACAGATGAATATGCTCGTTTATATCACGTTCGTTCGGAGGTGGTGATAAAAGTAAATTAAAAATATAAGTATATTTTTCTGCTTACTACTGCATCAAATGGCAGTAAATTATTATAATTATGTTCTTGCCCGAAGGCAAGAGGTCCAAAGTAGGAAAATATTCCGAAGAAACATTTGGGACTCCTCTAATCCGTTCGAGTTATTTCACTTCAAAAATTTCACAATATATTTCAAAACAAATCACATCAAACTTTTAAAGGAAAAACAGAACTTTTAGTTAGTAGCAAGTTATCAAATAATAAATAAAAAAAGAAAATGAAAGACGTGCCGCGTACGCGGCGTACGTGTTATGTCAAAAATGAATTAGTACCCAAGAAAATTAAAAAGTTGTTTAACTGTATGAACTGTGCTCTTATACACGTACTTTTTTATTTGGTCGCCTATTCAGATGGTCATAGACATTTTTATTTTTTTAATATACTAGGTCACACTATGAAGTCAGCAACAAGAAAGACAAGTCGCGTCTTAAATTATATCACATGTGGTACCCGTGCTAGCATTTAAGACAAATTCTAAGACATGACATAATTTATAACGTCTTGTCACCAACGTCTTGGGTACGCCCGTGCTCGCCCCGTACATATCGTTGTGATAAGTACAGGCCTCATGTATACGAAATGGAAAGGGTATTAATTCACTACGCGAATAATGGTCCTGCCGGTTTCCTCACATTGTGTTCCTGTAAGTACTTGTGTACCTACTGTGTTTGATGTAGGTACATTGCTGAGTGGAATCCAAGTTCTGAAGGTCTCGGTAGGTCCCATAGGCTTTAATGGTGACTTGAATATACTTTATTGTACTTACACTGTTGTTAATCAAAGATAAACACATAAACTGAAAATAGTGCTCTACAGTCTACATTTTTTACGCAAGTGTGCAAAGTTTGACATTAAACATACCTGCTTACACTCTTTGCAAGCAATGTAAAAATAAAAAAGTATGAGAAACTCAAACTCAAACTCAAACTCAAATATTTTATTTCAATTAAGCCATTACAGGCACTTTTGAATGTCAGAAGGACGGAAGAAGAACGAAACTACGAGTGCAATACGTCATTCCGAAAGTCACCACGCCGGACCACACGCCACCGAATGCCCGCAACAACGAACACTGCGAGCACAAAAGCACGCAGCGACGCAAACCGCAACAACGAATGCTCGAGTCCCCGAATCACGGAACAACGAATGCACGCCGCAACGTGCAACCGCCGCCCCGCGACCCGGAGCCCCGCACACCCGCCGCCACGGCACACGCCGCCGCGCGCCCCCGCACCCACAGCACTCGCCGCCGGTAACATCCGGCGCCGCGCAGCCCGACGCAGCAACTCCCGAAACGACGTATTGCACTCCTACTCTACAGTCACAATCACAAGGCATAATAACTTGTGAAAGTACTGTAGTTGCCAGTTCCCTAACGTAGATCTCATGAAGAAGAACGGGCAAGAAACTCCATGGACACTCTTTTAAATTAGAATTTGTTACAAAATCTTGGTACATTATATCATTCATGTTGAGATGGTATATTATGTGAGAACTATGTAGCAAGACGTGCAAAATAAGAGCGTCCAGAGTAAAAAGATATAATAAACAAATCAAAAAGAAAAATATATTTACACCATGGCAACTAAGGAATGACCAGTCTCCACTGACAGCGCCCGTTCACGAACATGACGCATGGATCAGCACCATCTAACTCAACCATTTTGAAGGGAACTAAATGATCCGACACACCCGCCACCATCAGCGAGACATTTGAGTGAGCATGACATTCTCTCAGCCACCAGGGCAACGTCACTAAAATATAACTAAATGTAAAATGTAAAAAGGGGCTTTATAGTACTCACACATGTGCCATGCAATTATACAATATTAAGACATTGAATCTATACAATGCAAAGATATTTTTACAATCTTCTGCAGCCTCTACAATAACTTCACATGATAATCGATTTAATTGCCCCTATATGGTTGTGGAGCAGGACCAGCATGGAGCCAAGCATTTTTATTTTTTATTTTATTTTATTTATTTATTAGGTCTACCAACAATTGTTTACACTAATTAACAAGGAAAAACAAAACATGCGTTTAAACTTTACACAGTGCAACAATTACTTATAGGTAAACACCACATGGACAAAAAGAAAACGATAATAAGTAATTTCTTAAGCTACACATTGTACAAGTAAACTCAGTAGAATATAAAATTGTGCACCACTAGCGTAAATATACTAAATAAATATTAAAAGCATCATTTCTACACAAGCCAAAAACTTTTACAACAAATCTGACAAACAGTTCAGGAACTTAAATTTTTGCTTAGTGAGAGAATCAAAGTGAAAATCAACCATATCACTACAACTATTTAATACCCTACAGAACCTAGCACATGGAGAGTTAGATCCCAACACCGTTCTTCTCATTGGAGGATAAAGTGGAGTAATAGGTTTGCGCGGAATCCTTGACGGAGCACGAAAGTTAATGAGTGCGAGCAGCGGCGGCGAGTCGATATTTCCCTTCAAGATTTTGCTAGCAAACATTGCGTCATTAAGACACCTTCGTTCTTCCAAGGTGTGCATGTTGAAGAATTTCAATCTCCTCTTGTAAGAACGCACTTTTTTACTTATTCCCACAGAAAAGGCCAGATGCCAAACGAATCGTTTTTGGACACGTTCTAGACGCAAACTATTTGTTGCATAGTGTGGTCGCCACACCACACTGCAATACTCCAATATGCTACGCACTAAACTCTGATAAAGCAAAATCTTAGTCTTAAATTGACGAAAACCCTTGCATTGTCTTATGACAAAACCCATCATCCTGGATGCTCTTTTGGAAATGGAATCCAAGTGTGGTGCAAAAGTTAGTTTCTGATCAAACAGAACTCCAAGATCACGAATAGTGTCCACTTCATTAACTTTGTCTTCATTTATGTAGTACACTGTCTTCAATGGATTTTTCTTTCTTGTGTATTTAACGTGATAACATTTCATGGAATTCAAATACATTTCGTTACTTTTACACCATTGAATAAGACTATTAAGGTCCATCTGCAAAAGTGAAGCGTCTCCGTTAGACTTAACAATTCTAAGAAACTTCAAATCGTCTGCATACATAAAAATTTGAGAGTGACGTAAACACATAGGGATGTCGTTAATAAAATAGTTGAAAAATATTGGACCAAGATGAGAGCCTTGCGGGACTCCAGATGAAATATTATACACTTTAGATTCATAACCGTTTACCACAACATAAAACGATCTACCTCTTAAGTATGAAATCACCCATTCAAGCAAGTCACCAGTAATACCATAAGCACGTAACTTACAAGACAAGATTTTGTGGGAAACTTTATCAAAAGCTTTGCTGAAGTCAGTATAAATGACGTCAGCTTGGTGACCAGAGTCAACTGCTTCAGTCAAAAGTTCCGTGAAAGGGACCAAATTAGAACTTGTGGACCGTGATCCAACAAAACCGTGCTGATGATCGCTAATGAATAATTTTAAATGGTTTTGGAAATAAGGGCAGAGCAGTGACTCGAACACTTTAGCGAACGTTGAAAGGATTGAGATAGGCCTATAGTTAGTAATGTCATCGTTGCTATCTGATTTGTGTATAGGCACCACCTTAGCTGTTTTCCAAGTTTGAGGGAATACGCCAGCAGATAAGGATTTGCTGTATATAAGAATAAGAGGGCACACTAATTCCTCCGCACAAGACGTAATAAATATTGGCGGTATACCATCAGGGCCAGCTCCTTTGTTAATATCTAAACTTTTAAGTTTTTTAAGTAATGTCTCTCTGCTAATTGTTGGACTTGTTAAACATAAACTACTATTTTCGAAAGATTTTAATATTGTATTAATTTCAAATTCCTTGCTCAATTCTTGTTCAGAGCTATAAACTGACGAGAAGTTGGTAGCGAACATCTCACATATTGTTGTACCATCAGATGTGGACGTTGATCCATTTTTCATGGTCATAGGATAGGTACTAGACCCTCCTCTCTTATTTTTTACGTGCGTCCAAAATAACTTGGGGTTGTTTTTTAGTTCATCTTCAAGACCTTCAATATAAACATTGTAACAAGAAGTGGCCAATGCATCGCAACGCTTACTAATTAACTTTAACTCAATCAAATCCATTGGGTTTCTATATTTATTGTATCGCCTTCTAATATTATTTTTTAAATTTAACATTTTAATAAGTTTATGGTTAAACCACTGCGGATATTTACGTTTCTTTGGTACCCGTGAGGGAATAAACTGATTGATAGCGTCGTTAAGTGTCTCGTAAAAAACATCCAACATTTCATTCACACTATCGCTATCCTCAAATAATTTAACCCAATCTACTTGTTTTAGAAACTTACGAACTGCTTCATAATTCGCGGTGCGAAAATTAAGTCTAGCCTTGTCATTGTTGTATGGCAGATTGGCGTCCCTGCTCAGGGAAACAACTATGTCAAGAGGTGGGTGTTGTTTATCGACATTACTTATTGGACTAATACTTTTGCTCACACTACACAAGGAATGAGTTGACAAAACTAGGTCCAATATGCGCCCAGCGTCGTTTGCAACTAAATTCATTTGGCTAAGTCTGTTAACATTAGTGAAATCAATTAATATTTCACTAGTACCAGGTAAACTAATTTTATCATCCGATTTTCCCAGTAAAGTCCAATCAATGCTGCTTAAATTGAAGTCACCCACAATAAAAACACTTGAATTTGAACATTGTTCAAAAACAGCATTACAATGATCCAAGTAGTGCTCCAGAGAAGAACGGCGTATAGGAGGAGGCAGATATACTGCGCAGAGAACCATTCGACGAACAGTACATGATATCGGCAAGTCAATACTTACCCATAAGTCTTCACAGCCACTTTCCCAATTCTTAATGCGTTTAGACTTGATTTGTTTATTAACAGCTATTAAAACACCACCCCCTTCTTTACCACTTTGAAAATGTGACGTTTCTCTATCTCTTCTATATACCACGTACCTATCGTCGAACAGCTCGCTGCTCAGCACAGAGGCATTCAACCAAGTCTCAGACAGTATTATTATGTCATAATTATTACAGGCAATATTACGAGATACAGTATGTGTCTTAGTTCTTAATCCTCGACTGTTCTGATAATATATTTGCAAATTATTGAATTTAAATGATTAAATTTACAAGCGCACGCAATAATATTTAAATAATTGTTTTTAACAAACAGGTACACATCATTTTATTTTATTTAAAAAGTCCAAGCTTCCAATAAGAATATGCTCGTCCCCGTCCGTCTTTCTGACAAATATCCTGCCGTTCCTCACCCACACGTACTTATATCCCTTCTCCTTCGCCTTAAGTCTTGTTGCAGCGTGAAGAGCTTTGTATGCAGGGGATAAATGCTCAGCGACAAACACAGGAGATCTACTTCCAGCAATACCAAAATCTCCAGTATTGAGTTTTTCGTGGCTTTTATTTTTATTATAATTGATTACAGATGCCAACAGCTGATCGCGGATTCTCTGAGAGGCAAGCTGCACCACAATAGAACGAGGGCGAATATTACTCGTGTTAAGTTTAGCTATTCTTGTGCAGTGTGAAACATCACTATCTTGAACCTCACAGCCGACTACTGAGCCCAACTGCTTGACAATGGTGAACAGGTTTTCCTGTTTATTTTCAGGTAAACACTGCAACTCCAGGTTGTTGGCCCGTGTCTGCTGCTCCAAATAATTTAAACGCTGACCAAAATCCGCCAATGTATTTTGCATCTTAATATTATCGTCCTTTAGTTCTTTGGTAGTACTTTTGAACTCGGCATATTCTGACCGAAACTCATCAAATTGACTCGTGTGAAAATTCAGAGACACTCGAAATTCTTCAAGTTCCGCACGAATCGGGGCCAACTCGCTATTGACAGTGTTTATGATCGTAGTATTTATTTCCTTGACCATAGTTGCAAACTCTTTTTTAATAACTTCCTGCACGATTGAGCGCACCACCTCACTGGTGACCGCGGCGGAACCTGGCTCTGGAGGAGAATTTATGGCAGGCCTCTTGTTTACTCTTACTGGAGTACTGTCTCTGTTTGACGACATTGAGGGCAGGTTAAGTTTATTCCTCAGTAAGTATAGTTAAAAACAAAGAAAAACACCGTCGCCGTCGCTGTGTCGAACAAGCGAGCCCGCGAGAAAAAGGTCGTAAGTGCCGTGTATATCGCGGCGCTTACGCGTACCGGGCAAACACTTAGCGCTATCACTCACTGACGGTATCTGTTTTATTTTAAGTTCATAAGTCTTGATCAATATTGTTAATTAATAGCAAATTAACACTCTGGAACTGTTCACCCACTAGTCACTATTGTTCTAAGAACTGTGTAACAGTCTTTTCTCACAAAAACTTCGTCCAACATCATTTTATCATCAATGTAATCCCCCAACTTATAGTAAGCTTGCCTACATAGTGTGCGTTTAATACAAGATTTAAATTTTGTCTCATTTAGTTGAAGAATGTGAGGGGGTATTTTATTGTAACATTTTAAACAGTACCCCATGAAAGATGAGTCTACTTTAGCTAGCCTGAAACCTGGCTGAACTAGTTGGTCCCTATTTCTCGTATTATAGTGGTGTCTATCACCTCTTTTGCTAAACAAATGCAGATTTTTCCTGACGTACATGATGTTTTCATAGATGTATTGACAAGGTACTGTCATGATGTTAATTTCCTTAAACAGCTCTCTCAGAGAATCGCGCCTTCGTAGACCATATATGGCTCTAATGGCTCTTTTCTGCAGAATAAATATAGACTCGATGTCTGCAGCCCGTCCCCATAGTAAAATACCGTATGACATAACACTATGAAAATAGCTAAAATAGACTAGTCTCGCGGTATCTACGTCAGTAAATTGACGGATTTTCCTAACAGCATAAGCTGCTGAACTCAGCCGTCCTGCAAGAGATGTTAAATGCGGACCCCACTGTAGCCTCGAGTCAATCGTTATCCCCAAGAAAACAGTTTCATTGACAAATTCTAGTTTCTCTTGATTCAATACTATGTCACAATCAGTACTTTTGACATTTGGTAGAGCAAATCTTATGCACTTCGTTTTTTTCCCATTTAATACTAAATTATTAACGGTGAACCAATTATGAACCTGCAGTAAGGCGTTATTTACGGCATCAAGATTCGTGGCACGTCTGTTTACCTTAAAAATTAAAGAAGTATCGTCGGCAAACAATACCATTTCAGGTTGGTTTTTAAATAAATGGGGTAGATCATTAATATAGACTAAAAAGAGAAAGGGACCTAATATCGAAGATGGAGAGTGAAATACAATGCATTGTGGCTCTAAAAGCGATCCAATAAGAACCCTATTTCGAGCAACAGTGTTCAAAAACCATTTCAAATCAAGAGGTTTATTTCTGAGGATAAAATATTTTTTATTACCACACATAATGAGAAAAAGAAATCTTTGCAAGTGTGTACTTCAACTCTTTATGAGAAAGTCACAACGAATTCTAATAAAAAAAAAACCTTCACAAATTGAAATCTCAATAGGTAACGAACTTTTTTCATTGGATGGTTTTCGATAAGTTACCAAAAATACTGAATTTTGAAAAAAAAAAACATACTTGACATAAAATCACGCCTGTAATCCCCGAAGGGTTAGTCAGAGGTGTAACTAACAATTTTATTACACTTTCATTTCGCTAGTTATTAAGTCCCATGTATTAAAGAGACATTCCTGATTTATTTATTTATTTATTTATTTAATCAGTTACTTGCTGCACTTACAGTATACACCAACGCGTGCAGCAAGTCAATATTATATACACTAACTTAAAAAAATTATACAATAGTTAAGCATAGCTTTATTGCTACTAAAAAACAAATCTAGATCCGGTTCCTGAGCTATCAGAGCGTTTAACAAATTCATCGCCTGGGTTGTGGGCGCATAGCGAGCCGTTTGGGTACGCACAGAAGAAGCCGCGAACAAGCCTCGCGAGGCACAGGCCCGCGACCGCCGCAGTCGATCCGGGGCAAACAGTGAACAACGAGCTAACGTAGCCCCATCGTCAATCTTATTATTGAGTAATAAATAGTAGTGCATCAACAGCGCACACTTTCGTCTTACTTCTAACGTGTTGATGCCCACCATTCCCGCAACAAACAGAGACGGATACAAATAAGGGTAGTATCCATATACTTTTTTGTATAGGTACCGGGCAAATTTCCGTTGGACCCGTTCTATCATGAGCTTGTATTTTTGCTCATGGGGATCCCATACCAGCGCATTATACTCTAGCTTGCTACGTACGAAAGAATAATATAATATAACTATAGCATTCCTGTCTTTAAATTTATTAGCCTGCCTCATAACAAAGCCAAGCGATTTGAAAGCCTTACCACAAATATTAATGATGTGCTGATTAAACGTCAGTTTCGCATCTAGAGTCAGTCCCAGATCTTTAATTTCGTTTACACGCTCCAGAGGGACATCAGAAACGTGGTAGTTATGCTGGATGGGCGCACGTGAACGGGTAAAGGAAATGGTCTTGCACTTAGAAGTATTAAATTCTAGGTGGTTGGCTTCACTCCACTTTACTACCATATCGATATCCCTCTGTAATGCTTCACAATCCTGAACACTATTAATACCCAAGAATAGCTTCAGGTCATCAGCAAACATAAGACAGCGCGCCGTCCTGACTACCTTCGGCAGGTCATTTGCCATAACAATAAATTGTGTAGGGCCCAGGGTGCTTCCCTGACTTACACCGGAAGTAGTTGCGTATGGCTCGGATTTATGGCCAAAAATTTGGACATACTGAAAACGGTCAGAGAGATAACTCGAGAAGAGTTGAAGCAGCTTTGGGGTAAATCCTATGTCTGAAAGTTTCTTTAATAAGACGTCATTTTGGACACGATCGAAAGCCTTTTTAAAGTCAAAATAAGCCACGTCAACTTGCTTATTTTTATCCATCTCGGTGACGGCGTAGTCCACAAAATTAACGTGGTTTGTAACTGTAGATTTACCGGCTCTGAAACCATGTTGACATTCGGCTAGTTGGGTTTTGATCTGCCTTGTGACGTACCGATTAAGTATGGACTCAAACACCTTTCCGAAGGCAGACAGAACTGCTATAGGTCTATAATTTTCCACTTTTGACCTGATGCCACCCTTGGGTACAGGGGTAACCCGAGAAATTTTCCACTCTGCCGGATACGTTGCTGTTTGCAGGGCTAAGTTATATACATAAAGAAGCGGCTCTCTGAGTATTTCCAAGCAGTCCTTTAGTAGAAACGGTGGAATTCCATCAGGCCCTGCAGATGAATGAGCTTTAAGGCGGCGAATTGCTACCGATATGTCAGCTGAGTCAATCATATCTACGGCGATACGTGAGGAAGAGAGCGTGTCTGATACCTCCAGCTCGGGGTTAGTTGCAGCTGGGACGGGGTCGCACGGCAAGAACACTGAACTAAAGTATTTAGCAAAAGCCTTGGCCGCTTCCTCTCCAACCACGACCCGTCCTTCATAATCAAACTCTGTGCACATTTGCCTATGGGCCTGCTGACCCTTGACAAAGTTCCAAAAACTTTTAGGGTCCCTCTTTATGTCCGCCTCTGAACGTCGGATGTATTCCTTGTACGTTAGATTGATTAGCTCCTTAGCTCGCTGTCTGTAATATTTATATAATTCCTGGTTGAACTCTAGGTGAAACTGTCTATATTTTTTAAGATGAAAATATTTATCCTTTAAGGTTTTAATAATTACGGGTATAGCGTGAGACCATAGATACGGCCATAGATACATCGTAGGTGGTATCGTGTAGTTGGCAGCCCCGGCAGTTGTTTCTTGCCGCCACGATAGAGGGCGCGCGAGAGTAGTACGCGCCAATGCGCGCGCTTCGAACCAGTGCTCTACGAGACGGCGCCGCGTGGTGACACGATTTCCCCGCGCTTGCGCCTGTTGTAATTTCTGTGTGATTGTCTTGTTCGACTTGTGTGACTACATACTTAGTCAATAAACTGTTTTAAAACTATAATGCAGTGTTTCAGACCACCCCAATAGCCTACCCAACGCTATAAGTGGCTGCCCAACGTGTGTAGGTATAAACGCGTAGTGAAAAGTTGGTCCAGTGTTGTGCAACGAACACTACAAGTGACTATCTGGGACTAATATCGAACCCTGTGTTGTGTTTTGTTCGGCATTATACGAGTAGCGTGTGTGTTATCGTATCGAAAATGCCGCAAACACGGTCTGAAGATCGCTCGAAGTCGAACAATGATGGCGGCTCGGCCGCGCCCACCAACATTACAATGTCTCAAGAGACGCTCGCAAGTTTGCTCAATACTATGCAGCAAACCCAACAAGATTTCTGCCAGCAATTATTACGCGAGGTGCGGTCGTCAACGCCGCATAACGTGTCGGAGGTCCAAGCATCGGGCTTCGCATTTGGCGCGAACGGAAACTTCGCGAAGTGCACGACGCGCTATGGCGGACGCGCCGACGAATCGTTGGAAAACTTCATAGATGCCGTAATTACCTATAAAGATTGCGTCGCCGTTTCTGACGAAAACGCCCTACGCGGTTTTTCGATGTTGCTGGAGGGGCCTGCTGCAGTATGGTGGCAAGGTATAAAACGGTCTACCAAGTCGTGGTCGGAAGCCCTGGAGCGGATCAAGAGTGCCTTCGGCGACCGCGACCCGCCACACCGACTTTACGTTAAACTGTTCTCGTTGACTCAAGGAGAGGAGCATACCGACTTGTTCATCGCCAAGGTACGCGCGCTGTTGTCCAAGTTCCCAAAGGACGACCTATCGGAAAAGGTGCAACTGGATATGGCGTACGGGGTGCTCAGTCAACGCATTAGGAAGCGTGTATGCAGAGAAAATGTCAACAGTTTCGAAGAGTTATTGCACAAGTGCCGTAACGTGGAAGATTCCCTGAAGGAGGCTAGTCCAGGTCAGGCTAGTAGCTCGTCTCTAGCGAGATCGCGTACGCAGACAAGTACGCGCGTAGTAACGTCGTCGTCGTCGCCGCGGAATGTCGGGGCCGCCGGCGCAGCCGCCGCCACCGAGTCCGCCGAGACAGCTCCCGCCGCCGTCATCAAGGAAAAGAAGCAGTTTTGTACATACTGCAAACGTTCAGGCCACGAAAAGGCTATGTGTGAGAAACTTAAGCGTAATAGTGACAACAATGAAAGCAGTATTGACAGTAACTTAAAGCCAAAAAGTGAAATTAAGTGTTACAGATGTGGTGCCGCGAACGTAATAAAATCGAAGTGTAAAAACTGTTCGGGTCAGCAAGCGTTTTATTCAGTTGACAGCACGTCGCATAGCGGAGCCCTAGCTCGCTGCAACGGCCGTTATAAAGCGCGCGAACCCGCCGCCCGCGCCGCAACCGTCCCCGTAGTTCCCGCGCCGTCGCAGGGAATTATCCCGCCAACGCGAATGGTTCAAGTACAAGGTAACCCTGCGCCTGCCGTGGGTGATTTATGTAAGGTCAATGTGGGCAAATCCGTCATACTTTTTTGAAAGTCTAATTTGGTTAACTAAATCTGGTACACTTACTACTTTAATCTAGATTTGATGGTTGTAAGCGATCCAAAATTTTATTCTCTTGTATACACATCCATTTTAAACAACAAAACAGCCATCCACATGTAACTAACAAGGTTTTTTTAAAAGTCGGTCGTTAGACGGATTTTCCCGACGATTGGGGGCAAATCCGTCTAGTAGCAAATTTGCCTCGAGTTACGCCGTTTTATCAAAGTATGCAATTTGTAAACAAGTAAATGCAGATGATGAAGAAAAATGTTTTTTAACATCATAAAAATAAGGTTTATTTTACGTTTTACTCCCTAAAATCTTTTTTCGGGGCTAATCCGGCCTATTTTTATAACCAGGGACTTTAAACCTTTCTAAAAAGTTATTTTAAGTTTAATTTTTCAGGTACATTGAAACAATCCTATCTTATTATGACAATGGTATTTATGGTATTAACTTAAATAAACAGGGTTATTTTTAATAAATTCGGTTAGATATAATAATAATAATAAAATATTTATTTGCAACACATTTCTATACAATATTTGTGAAGCCCTGACTCCAGAGCTAGATATTAAATATCTGTATTTCAGGATTCAGTTTCTTCTTCCTAATAACGACACAGTCGCTGCCCCGGAGGAGTAGTGTCTCGTTCATAAAGCACATGACTTTAGTGTTTAAAAATACTTTTTTGACGAAAACTGTAAAACGCCTTGATTTATAAGTATTATTAATTCATTAATTGGTAAAATTCCTCTAGGTTGTGAAACTGTTTTTGTAAAAATAATTACAAAAAAAAAAATGTTCAAACACCCAATTGTTAGTTACCAGTGGACTTTCAAAGTATAAACTAAAAATAGGAAGGATGAAAAGGTTGACGATATCTGCAATGGGGTAATTCCTGTATATGACGATTTAGCCCCTTCGAAATTAGACGGATTTTCCCACTTGAACATTTCAGGTTACGTTTTTTTTTTAACAATTATTTCTGTATCCACTGGTTTATATTCAAAACAAATAGAAAAATCCGTTGAAACACTTATTAAACTACATGTTATACATACTCAGAAAGTCGTAACTTGTAAAATTTAATATTTATCTTAAGAAACGGCGGCACGCAACACTTGAGTTTTGAGTTCGTAGCACAACTAAACTTCAAATGCATTTTTTGACAATTGTAGACAACCTTGCTCCATCTATGAATTATAGTTAGAACTAAAAACTGACCCTGTTTTATCGACCGAACCAGTAACAGCGTAACTATTCTGGAATGAATAGTAAACGAATGTGTATGGAATAGCCCCGTAGACGGATTTGCCCACATTGACCTTAATTGTAATAATATTGATGAAAATGTTTCGAGTTATTATAACGTTAGTTCGTCTGTTCAAGTTAACCCTACATGTGCCGTAGGAGATTTACGTAACTTTAATGTTGATAAAAATGTTTCGTGTTTCAATAACATTAGTTCGTCCGTTCAAGTTAACCCTACATGTGTCGTAGGAGATTTATGTAACTTTAATGTTGATAAAAATGTTTCGTGTTTCAATAACATTAGTTCGTCCGTTCAAGTTAACCCTACATGTGTCGTAGGAAATTTATGTAACTTTAATGTTGATAAAAGTGTTTCGTGTGTTGATTATACTTCTGTATCTAGTTTAGATGATGGTTATAGTTGTAACTTACCTTTTCGTCGCCCCGTGTTAAATATAAACATTCTGGGAAATTGTGGTACTGCGCTCGTTGATACTGCAGCTACTAGCTGTATCGCTGGTCACACGCTCTACGCTCTCCTACTCAGGTTAGGACACCCGTTAGTGCCGTCGACGCAAAATGTTAGGTTGGCGGATGGGGTTAGTAGGGAGATGAATGTACTTACCACGGAGGTAAAGGTGACACTACACCATAAAACTGGAGTAGTAAAGTTTTTAATTTTTCCTGAAACTAATAATAATGAAAGCTTATTAGGTATTAATTTCCTCACTTTGTTTAACCTTGTATTTAATTTTGGTGAAAGTAAATGGTACTTTGCAGAAAACAATAACCATAAATTCGAAATACAGTTTGAAAAGGTTTCGTCACCTTTATCTTCGTGCGCCGCTTTAGAGGTGCTCCGGGACGATGAGGCGACTTCGCTTGATTCCGAACAACGTCAGGTTCTTGCCAACCTCCTCGTGGAATATGAGGATATCTTTGAGCCAGGGGGAGTCGCGACTCCGTATGCCGAGCACATTATTGATACCGGCGATAACCCCCCTATTGCTGTCCCGCCCTATAGGTTGACGCCTGCAAAGAAAGAGCTTATGCGGGCAGAGCTCGATAAGATGTTGGCTGACGGTATAGTCGAGGAGTGTGAGTCCGCTTGGGGATCTCCCGCGCTCCTAGTGCCGAAAGCTAATGGTAAGGTACGTTTTTGTGTTGACTATAGGAAGCTCAATGCGGTTACGAAAACCGACGTCTATCCGATGCCATTGATAGACGAGCTTGTTCAGTCTACAAAAAAACATTGTTTCATGAGTACCCTTGATATGCGCAGTGGGTTTTGGCAGGTTTCTGTCCGTGAACAGGACAGGGACAAAACAGCATTTTTGACGCCGTTTGGTTCGTTTCGTTTTAAGCGTATGCCGTTTGGTTTGAAAAACGCCCCATCAACGTTCCAGCGTCTCATAGACAGGCTTCGTACAGGTGCCTCACTGAAAGACGTGACCCTATTAGCGTACCAGGATGATCTCTTGCTGATTTCAGATGGTAGCTTCGAGAAGCATGTCTCAGATCTGCGCGCAGTGTTCGAGAGGTTACGTTTGTTCAAGTTACGCGCGAATAGAGAAAAATGTGTCTTTGCACGAGACAAGGTAAAGTATCTTGGTCATGTCATAACACAGGATGGTGTATCAGCTGACGAAGATAAAGTCCGTGCAGTCATGGATATGAAGGCACCCTCATCGCTGCGTCATCTTAGGACCTTCTTACAGACGTGCTCGTGGTTTAGAAAATTTATTCCCAGTTTCTCTGCTGTCGCTGAGCCGCTGACACGCTTACTGAAGAAGAATCAGCCATGGTCATGGGGATCAGACCAGGCTTGTGCCTTTCAAGAATTGAAGACACGGTTGTCTTCGGCACCGATTCTTGTTCAAGCCGATTATAGTAAGCCATTTGTGTTGAGGACGGATGCTAGCAGCTACGCCATAGGTGCTGTGTTGTTGCAGGGCGAGGGTAAAGACGAACGCCCAATAGAGTACGCTAGCCGTCTGCTCATTCCAGCCGAGAGGAATTACAGCACTACGGAGCGAGAGGCACTCGCTGTTGTGTGGGCTGTCGAACGTTTCAGAGGTTATATCGAAGGTCATGAGGTCATTATAGGTAGTGATCATCAGCCGTTAAAGTGGCTCCTTACTCTGAAATCGCCATCGGGTAGGCTCGTTCGATGGGCTCTTAAACTACAATGTTTTAACATTCAGTTTCAGTATACACCTGGAAAAGCTAATGTGATCGCAGATACACTCAGCCGTCCGCCCTGTAAAGAAGAAGAGAAAAGTCAGTGTGGAATTTGTTCTGTGGTCGTAGACTTACCTGCTAGAAGTCCAGCTGATCTCCGGCGTGCGCAGCTAGATGACCTGGAACTAAAGAAAATTATTAGTGATCTGGAAGAAACATCTGATGCTGAGTCTATGGGAGTTAAGCGTTGGTCAGAAAGAGGCTATTTCTTGCAGCAAAGCGTGTTATATAGGTATAATCCTGATGTGGATAGTGAAGAGCCGCAGTTGGTAGTTCCAGCTTCCCTCCGCTCAGAAATTTTAAAGGAGTGCCACGACTCCGACATAGGCGGTCATCATGGAGTCGATAGAACGTACAGTAGGGTCGCTCATGGTTTTTATTTCCCAGGTATGCGCAGGATCATCACAGACTACATCAAGACCTGCACCACCTGTCAAAAGTACAAGTCTTCAAACACGAAGCCATCGGGTCTCTTACAGACTCCTGTTTTAAACCAAAGGGGAGAAGTGTTGGCCATAGATCTGTTCGGCCCGCTTCCTAAAGGAGACAATAATGAGAAATGGATATTGTTAGTAGAAGACACAGCGACCCGTTGGACCGAGCTGTACGCCTTGAAGGAGGCAACCTCGGAGGTGTGCGCACGTACGTTAATTGAAGAATATTTTCTTCGTTATGGTTTTCCTCGACGCATTGTATCGGACAATGGCGTTCAGTTCGTTTCAGCAGTTATGCAGCAATGTATGTTTATTTTAGGTATAGGTCAAGAGTTGTTACCTTTATACCACCCGTCAGCTAATCCAGCTGAACGTAAAAATAGGGATTTGAAGTTTCAGTTGTCACGTCTAGTTGATACCAACCACTCGTCATGGCCACAGCACCTTCCCGCAATAAGGTTCACCATGAACTCGTCGGTGTGCCAAACTACGGGTGCGTCTCCAGCTTACCTCATGTTTGCTAGGGAGCTTCGTTCGCCACTCGACGTGCAGCATGACATTAGGTCGATTCTTAATAAGGACAATTTTGTTCCTCAGATTACGCCCTATTTGGAGAGTTTTATTAATAGTCTAGTTTCTGTAAGAGAAAGAGTTGAAGCTCAGCAGGATCGTCGCAAGGAATGTGCAGACAAGTCTAAGAAGCCTGCCGAAGTTTTCGAGATTGGAGATCAGGTGCTCTTAAAGTCTCATGTCCTTAGTAATGCAGCTAAGAATATATCTGCTAAGTTCATTCCGAAAAGGGATGGTCCATATGTGATTGCAAAAAGGGTTAGTCCTACAGCCTACTGCCTGGCAGATTTAGATAAGCCTGAGGGTATTTTAGGCAAATTTCATGTATCCGAGCTCACGCGTTTTCATTCCCGCGGTGACTCGCCTCCTCGTCCCGTGGTCCCGAAAAGAACCAGAGGACGTCCACGAAAGCACGTTTGTCCCGTTTGTTAATTTGTATGTTTTGCGAGTTCGTGAGCGAGGGCGTTCTCACGACTCGAGGGGGAGTGTATAGCGTGAGACCATAGATACGGCCATAGATACATCGTAGGTGGTATCGTGTAGTTGGCAGCCCCGGCAGTTGTTTCTTGCCGCCACGATAGAGGGCGCGCGAGAGTAGTACGCGCCAATGCGCGCGCTTCGAACCAGTGCTCTACGAGACGGCGCCGCGTGGTGACACGATTTCCCCGCGCTTGCGCCTGTTGTAATTTCTGTGTGATTGTCTTGTTCGACTTGTGTGACTACATACTTAGTCAATAAACTGTTTTAAAACTATAATGCAGTGTTTCAGACCACCCCAATAGCCTACCCAACGCTATACGGGTGTAAACCACACCGGATATAGGTACTTAGTATCATAGGCTTTATTTGTTTTCTTAGGAACATATTTGTTAAAAATTTCATACAACTTCTTGTAAAATAAAGTAACAGCGTCGTTAACGTCTACTAATAAAAATATTTCATCCCATTCGATCGAATATAACTCAGCGTATAAGGATTGGTAGTCGGCTTTACGGAAATTCCATTCTGACGGTTTCGTGACAGTGTCATCGCCACATACCGAACTGCGACGCGCGCGAGTCACGTGACCCCACGGCTGCCTAGTACACTTACTCCGCACAGTCACTGATAACGGCGGGTGATATGCATCGGCAGGAACAACAGGCTCCACGTCACAACTCACAACGATCGTCTCAACGTCCCAACTGCTCAGAACCAGATCTAGCATCTTACCGAATTTATTACAGACGGTATTGTGCTGCTTTAATTTACAAAAGGATAACAAATACTTATATTGCATAACAATAGATTCGCTACAAGAATTTAAATTGAAATCCCCCAATATCAAAACATCATACTTGTCAAACTTTGCAACAACATTCTCTAACACACTAAAAGTCTCAATGTACTTGTTGTCGTTAGAACTTGGAGGAATGTACACAACACAACATATAACTTTACTGAACTTTAAAGTAATTAAACCAATTACTACCTCAATATCGCTTGAGTAGCCGTCAATATCAACTATTTGTTGCAGTTTGTAGTGATTACGGGCTGCGAGTAGTACTCCACCCCATCCCACATCATTAGCCCGGTCCTGACGCAGGACTGTATATCCCGGGGGAAATAATTCGGCATCACAAACACTACTCGTTAAAAAAGTCTCAGTAAATGCAAAGAAATCAGCTGATTCAACTAATATCGCCTTCTTACAAATGTCCAGCTTAGAACGCAGACCACGTACATTCTGATAAAAAAAACTATATGTTTTTCCCTGCTTATTTACCCTCTTGCAACTGTGACTTTCGAAATCCATTTCTCCATGGTTTAATATGGACATCTTCAGCCCAGTGCTCAGGTTTCATATAATTGTCAACGCTTTTTGTTGGCACAGTTAATTTAAACTGACTGATGGAAAAACTGACGGGAAACAAACCAAGGATATCATGCACAACAGTCGTGCTTATGACCACTCACCCAACGAGGCAATCAAAGGTCAAGGTCAAAGGTCAAAGGTCAAAGATTGTAAGTAGAAAGATTTGACGTCCAGTTGTACTGAAAAAGCTTTGTCTATTGTTGGTAGGATAGAGATAGAATCGCCATGCTATGCGGGCTTGTATCGTCACTCGTAAAATGTCAACCTTCTCTGGGTTTTTACGTCTACCTACACGTTAATACATATAGTCCATATTTCGTTCATTACAAGATTAAGGAAATAAGATCCAAACGTGTCCTTGATATGTCGACACGATTGTGTTTCGCCAATTTCAATTATTTACACGAATTTATTGTCGCGTAAAGTTCCGGTATCTACAGAGAGAATTAATATCTGTTACTTACCGACGAATATTAGGTACCTACTAGCTGTTGCTAGCGGCTTCAACTACTACAAGTCGAAAATTATCCCACGGGAAGATAAAATCGGAATAAAAACTATGTGTTAATCCAGGATGTCAGCTAACTCCATACCAAATTTTATTAAAATCTCTCCAACCGTTTAGACGTGAAGAAGTAACAAACATACACACTCACAAACTTTCGCCATAATAAGATTAGTGTGATTCAATATTGAGAATGTGTGACTAAACCATTGTTTATGTTTTTTCATGTTTCAGTTTCAGGACTGGCTCATTAGTCTAATGGTCGCAAGCGACTGGTGAGCATGGGGTCCTGGGTTCGATTCTCGGGTCGGGCAAAGAGTTACTTATTTGGTTGAGAAACCTGAAATTTTTCAGAAGCAGCCACGGAGTCGGCCCGATTGATAACAATAGGCTCGCCTCCGATTTCACGGGTATCACTGTACCTATAGGGTTTACTACTGCTAAACCCTTCGGATATTGCAGGCGTGATGTTATGCTTTATGTATGGCGGTTTTACAGCGATGATTAAATAACGGTTACTTACTGATATTACTACAAACTAACTAAAATTAATTAATTTTTCTTCCAACTATGCTTTAATTTCATCATAATCACACTAAAAACTCAGCACAAAGCGAGTCTTTAGTGCTCTAGAGCAATAAAAATGTATGAAATTTCATTATTGCACAGTTTATTTTTTTTAATCGCACCGATGCCAATCTCAATGGATTAGCTCTATTCAGCCAGCCGATATCAATACTTTTTTTTACATAAGTATTATTCGTTTCTATCCTACTACTTGTTCCAAATTTAAAAAATGATTGTTGCTAACTAGTTACTATAAAATGAAAGAAATTTAAAAAAGTAATTTGGCGGGAACTTTTGGGGAACTTTGTTAATTTTGCTTGACAATATTTTTGGAAACGATAAAGTGTGATACTATCTGATTTTGAGTGCTTCGGCTTCGAATTAAAATGGAATCATTTAGCGACACATTAACTCCGGAAAACATTCTAAATGAAGACGACAGTGTTAAGTATAGAAAATCTTTTAACTGTTTGATATGAGTTTCTTTTATCTACTATTCCTTTATGTAATAGTTGAAAGAAAAGTAGATTATGCACCTCGCCTTAAGTAATTTATATTGCCCTCGTGCCTGTTAGATTAGAGCCCTCGCTAACGCTCAGGCTCTAAATCAGGCACTCGGTGCAATAATAAATTACTTTGTGCTCGATGCAATAATCTACTATTAATTTGTTTAAAACAAAGACATTCAAATATTACTTACTAGCTATAAAATACATAATATGGCTATGGGAAGATAGACATGTCGTAGGTAGTACCTACCATGAGTGAATTGTGACCTCCGCCGGGCTGGTTTTAGTAAGATATAAACCTCACAATCATATCCCCAAGTAGGTACCAGTCGTCTTATAAAGGATTCTTCTCGAAACCGAAAAAAAGAAAAAATAACCTGAATCACACAACATGTCTATTTTACAAAGATGGGAAACTGCTTACCTCAATGCAATTCAATCATTCAATCATTTTTGACGACACGGTTGGCGCAGTGGCTCAGGCAATGGACTGCCGCGCTGCGTGTCGCGGGTTCGATCCCCGCACGGAATAAATATGTGTAAGACCTACAGATAGTTTGTTCCGGGTCTGGGTATTTGTGTATGTGAGTTTAAATGTTTGTGAACGCACCCACGATACAGGAGAAATTCCTAGTGTGGGACAACGTTTAAAAAAAAAAATGTAAAGCAGGTAAATATTACAGTCAACCTAAAAGCTCCAGGGTGCAGATACTACTTGATTATGAACAATGATTGAATGATTCCAGAATTCCCTTGGCTAATCTAGCTATAATGTCATCAATCACCGGCAGCTAATATTTTGTTTTAATAACGAATAAGAGCAGTGGTGGGCCCAGTGGTTGCGGCCCTGACTTACGAACAGTAAGTCGTGGGTTCGAACCCAGGCAGGCGCATTACTTTGTATAATTTATTTCATCACCACTGCTCTTAAAACGGTGATGGAAAACATCGTGAGGAAACCGGCATGTCCTAGAACCAAAAACTTCGAAGACATGTGACATCTACCAACACGCGCGGTGGATTATTAGCCCATCCCTCTCTTAGAGAGGAGGTCGAGTTCCTGCAGTGGGAAAATTATAGGCTGATGATGATCATGAATGAATAGATGTGCCACGCAGGTGAAGCACGTGACAAAATAGAAACAGCCACTCGGGTCGATCGATAGGTTAAGCTGCGCTTGCCTAAGTTTGTCCGTGGATAAGTGGACCACCCAGGACATACCGAGTTTCCTCCGTGCCTCGAACGGACGCTAAGCCGTTGGTCCTGACTGTAATTTGTTAATTTTGACAGTCGTTTGGAAAGACAGTTTGACAAACAGTTTTTCCATGGGGTTGTGGAGGTCAGATCGGCAGTCGCTCCATGGAAATTGTTGGTTTTCAGCTGCGTCCGTAGACTGGCAGCCAACTCTAACTTAGAAGAAAGTGTAGAAAAGGCAAGGCAGATGATGAGCCAAAAAAAAGTCGTTGCGCTAAAATATTTTGCAATACTCAATGATTAGTAGAGAAGCTTCTAGGTAAACTTATTTTGAACTTACCTTTAACTGCATCTTTAAACATATTCCAGGAATAAACTATCCTTTTTTTCAACACACAGCCACATGCATTCAATTAACTAGAAAACAAATTAAGCTTCAAACAACAACACATGCCAAAACTGATTAACAGACCATTTCCTTTGAATACATTACACCAAGTAAGTACTTGAAACTGACCTTTTTGCATATCGAAAAATAGATCAATTGACTACTTAGTTACGATATATTATAGGCGAGGACGAATTAGCTTTTACGAGTACTCAAGGCTATACCCGCCCTGTGCTTCTGTAAGCACGGAACAAATGAAATCGAAAGGCTATCTCTGAGTCACAGGCGTAGGCTACTTGATACTTACAGACTAAGTACGCTGGATCACCTTGGCAATGAAAGTGAATTGGACAATGTAGACGGCGATCTATTCGTATAAAAACCAGAGCACCTCCTGTCAAAATTATTCAGTTGCCAGCTTTAACAGAATAAACATGTACGCCAAGGTACTACAAGGATTTATTTATAACCTTTACTGCAATTATCGATAAAACTTTGGTGACTAAGACACTGTGAAATAGTTTACTTTAAAGGATAACATTTAACATTAAAAGCTCTTGCTAATTGCACTTTTTGCGCATTTAATTACTAGGACATTTTCATTGAACCAGGAAGTCAATTTTGTTGTGCAGTAAGTTCTGAGTATTAATCTTATGTTATTATTCTAGGTTATCATCGCTCTTTGCGCCGTGGGAGTGGTCCGTGCCAGCGGTCTCTATGAAGCCGCTTCCCTGGGCTACAGCGCGCACGCCATTGCCGCCCCCGCCGTAGTGACCAAGACTATCAGCCCCGCTGTCTCCTCCGTGTCTTCTTACTCCACCCACACCGCGCACGGTGGCCAATACGCCGCGTACGCCGCCCCCGCCGCATATGCCGCCCCTGCCGCATACGCCGCTCCCGTTGCCTACGCCGCTAAGGCATACGCCACCCCCGCCGTTGCCGCGTACGCCTCGCCCGTCGCCACCTACGCCGCTGCCCCCGCTGCCGTCGTCACCAAGACCATCTCCCCCGCTGTGAGCTCCATCTCCTCCTACTCTACCCACACCGCTCACGGCTCTCCCGTCGCCACCTACGCCGCTGGCCCCGTTGTGGCTAAGGCCGCCTATGGTTACGCCGCACCCGCTGCGTACGCCGCTCCTGCTACCTACGCCGCATATGCCGCTCCCGCCGTGGCTGCGTACTCCGCCCCCGCTGTTGTGACCAAGACCATCACTCCCGCCGTCTCCTCTGTATCTTCCTACTCTTCCCATACCGCTCACGGTTCCGCGTACGCTCCCGCTTCATACGCCGCGTACTCCGCCCCCGCTGTGGCTGCGTACTCCGCTCCCCTGGTCGCTAAGACCTACGCCGCTGCCCCCGTCCTCAAGTCCGTGGCGTACTCCGCTGGCCCCGCCATCGCGTACAGCGGTCACGGCGCTAACTACGGTTGGTAAACTGAATCAAATTGTTTATGTAAATAGACCAATTTAAAAATAAACGACTCGCCATAATTTATTTTATTTCTTTCATTTTTCATTCTTAGAAATATGTTTTTTAGAAAACTTGAAATTGAATTGGGATATGGGAATGAGAATGATAATGATGATGAAACAGTTTTACGGGATCCAATGTCAATCTATAATATAATTAATATATAATATGAACCTTGTAGGTATTAACTTGCAGTAATTTAATATCTTATAAGCCCGGTACTGCCCAGTGAACAAGTTTCTTTGTTAGTGCTTTTCCCTGATCGGTATCCGCTTCACATAAAGGAACTCGTGGCCCGATTAGTCAGCACGATCAGTTCCTTTATCCTTTGACCTTTAGAAATCAATAGTTAACATGGAAACTATTTCAATGTGCAATATTATCATTTGCATAATATACAGATCAACTGTATTTAAAAGAAGTATTATTGCAAAACAAAATTGAAAAGATCAGTCAAAAAATTAAGAAATATTCAAAAACATAATTTATCTAGCTCTACAACACTCCACTATAAATATGTCATGTTTTATCACAACATTTAATAAGAAAGCTGTTCATGTAATTTTTAGCAACAGCTACCTAGACAGATCAAACAAAAATGTTTATTTCATTGATTGCCATTTCTTTGCTAGATTAGTTGTACAGACCAGCACAACAAGCTACTACAATCTTAATATATTTTTAACTATACATTATTGCTAAAGCATTAGGTTCAAGATTGATCGGGAAAATTTTACAGTTTCGGGTAGCTTTAGAGTTCCTCTACAATAGTAACTTTTGATTCGATAATTTTTTAAGGTACTGATATTTTAGAGAAATTCAAAAAGCAATAGTAGTAGAGCAGAGAAAAATAGACAGGCAATCTACCTTGTCGAAATAAGCTACGTTCTCCAGACTCAAATTATTTTGCGACACATATTTTATGTGAATATTGTAAACATATTAATCACACTGGCAGCTAGTCTAATAACTAAATTATCAAGTCAAAGACAGACGTCTGAATATCAAAACGGTTCAGAGTTGCGTAAACTTGCGACCTCTAAAATTGAAGACGCCTTACATAATATTATACAATAATGAGTGCACTGATTTTACGATGCGAATATTTTAATCTTCTCCATTTTTTTTTGGAACAATAGAGCAAAATTTTTGTCTTTCGAGCATATTTAAGTAAATTCGAAGGATGTAAATGTGTAATAAAATTATATGGTTCAGTGAACCAAGTCTGCGAAATTAGGTATTTAATATACATTTTGTTATGTAAATGTTGTGCAGGAGTAATGTGTCCCCTCTACATGTATTTGAAATAAAAATCTTTTAGAAGATTAGACTAGGGGTTTGGTATAAGTTAGGACTCATATTATTATTTAGAGATTACTAATCAAATCACAAATAAAACCACGCCAGTTATATAAAAAGAGTTAGCCAAAGGGTACACCCATTCCCGTCGGGGCTGTGGATTGTCGAAAGGTTAACGCGGCTCCGACACAAGGGCGAAGAAGGAACATGGGTTTGGTTTTTTACCCACGACGGAACGGAGACGGTATATGCGTTTGGGGTGAGAGGTTGTTTGTGTGTTTGTGCAAATACATGTTGCCATTTTTCTCCAAAACTACTAGTCCGATTTTGATGCAGTTTTCAGTTATGGGTTCGGGTTTAATTGGTGCATGTTCTTAGATAGGTGTTACGGTGACAACTCACCAGGGGGCGCTGCAGCAAATATTTTTTGGGCAAATCAAAGTTGCCATTTTTCTCCAAAACTACAAGTCCGATTTTGATTCAGTTTTCAGTTATGGGTTTAGGTTTGATTGGTGCATGTTCTTAGATAAAAAATAAAAGTAAAAAGTTTAAAAATAAAAAGCAAAATTAAAAATTTTGAAAAAACCCACGACTGTTAAAACTTAATTAAAAAAGAATAAAATAACATAAGACACCCACTTTAAAAAAACCCAAGAATGTCGGTCGGGACTTCGGGAGCTGAACATTGCAAAACTAGTTCATTTAATGGCAGCCCCCGACGGACATTCTTGGGTTTTTTTAAGGTGGGTGTTTTATGTTATTTTATTCTTTTTTAATTAAGTTTTAACAGTCGTGGGTTTTTTCAAAAATTTTATAGTCAGTAGAAGTCTGACACTCCCCTTCGCTCTGCCCAAGAGCGGGGGGGGGGGGGGGGGGTTATTCGATGATATTCCACCCACCAAAAAAAAAAGGGTACACCCATTTGTAGACTCACATATTGCCAGTCATCTTAAGTCCCATGTAAATAATAGGGGGCGAGCCTATTGCTATCAACCGGCCACAAATTCAGACTTCGTAGCTTCTACTGAGAACCCAGGACCTCATACACAGCAATCGCGCTTACGACCAGTAGACTAACGAGGCAGTCAGATTGCAAATCACAAGCTAATGAACTAATAAACGACGATTTGAAATAATTCCATGTAATTAATATTAATTTATTAAAAGTCAACTGTAAATGTTTAAAAGAAAGCTTTCTCAATAATTTGTTATTTGATTCACCTGTTTATGAATTCGAATGACGTCCATAGCTGTGTTACGTGTAAATCTGATTATGGGAAGCCTCCATTGATGCTCTAACACTACAAACTTAAACACGCAATTACTAAACACCTTAATGCAACGCTCGAAAGGTCATTTTCTCAATGACTAACTTCTATCATTTGCATTGCATAAAGATTCTTCTAGGACTAGATACCAGTTTTACGAAGATGGTATAAAAGTGAATGCACGTGTTCTCGATGTTATTTTGTCATCAAATCTATCGGAACCAACATGTTTCGAGAGGTGATTGTTTAATCTAGTTTAAATTATGTTATAATCAGTTTTGTGGTTTTAAAAATTAATTAATTTTGTTTTTTTTTCTATCCAGTGCGTGATTCTTCTGTGTGCTGGGACCTTCGTTACGGGTATCGCAGTACATACTGGATCGAAGAATGAATCAGCGAAACCTCAAGCTGCTTCAGGAGATGGTCAACAGCAAGACCATCTCGCAGTGCCTTCACAGGTTTCGTACCAAAACGCAGCGGCTCCTTCAAGCAAATACTCGTCTAATTCAGGGACGTCTTATCAAGTGAATTCTGCGGTCGTGGATACTATTTCTGAGCCTGTCCCAGCTAACCAAGTTCAGTTGCAGTATGGATCACCTAAAGCGCAACAACCAACTGTTACCATCTCATCCTCTGTTGCTTCTGATCCTTCTTCTTCAGAATATAATAATATTCTCGAGAGATACGCACCCGCTGTTGAACCGATAAGGCCGTACTTTGCTGCCCCTGTTGCGGCAAAGACAGTTTCGATCGGATCTCAAGAACCAGCTAATGCAGGGTCGAGTCAGAACACTCAGGGCGATTTCGGTTATATTAATAGACCTTTTATTGTATATACCAATAATGCTGGTCAACCAGGACAGCAGTACTTCGCAGTGCCCTCTTCTTCACAGACAGTTGAGTCACAAAGAACAGTTCAAGTTCATCCTCCATCTTCCCAAGGCGGGCAGTACGGCGCTCCTGCACAACCCACAAATGCTCCAAGACCGTTCTACCCTGCTAGTAATGCAATACTTGAATCTCACGGACAATATACATTTCAATCGCCAGCCGCGGCTTCATATCAAGTGAATCAAGTTCAGGCAGCCAGTCCTCCGCCACCACAATACCTTCCCGCTCCAAAGCCTACATACGTCAAGCCTGCAGTAAAATATGTCTCCATACCTGCTCCTGTCTCCCCAAAGAAAGTCACTATCGAGTCATACAATTCAGTCCAGACCCACCCTCAACCAGCTCCTAAATATGCTTCTGGACCTATCCCAGTTCCAGTAATCTATCAACAACTAGAGGCTAACCGTCCTGCTGAACAACAATATGTTCTTACTCCTTACCCTAAAACTCTTGTTCCTACGGGTCCTTCTTATGTCCAGGCTCCCGTAGAGGTTCAACATATTCCTGTTCCGGTGTACACTACTAATGGAGCAAGGCTGCAGTACCATCACATTCCTGTAAATGGTGGACATCAACATGGCTATGCCAAAGCTGTGTTGTTCTCTCCCGCTTCAGAAGTCTCCCGTGTCATTTTCAACGGTTTAGGTGTAACCTATGGATGGTAAAATATATTAATAGTTGACCGTTAGAGTAGTTATTTATTTTGTCTGTAAGTTTTTTAAATAAATGCATATTACCTCAGTTACGTAAATGCTTGTTTTATTTAGATTTAATGCACTAATGTTGCCGATTGTTTCGTAATATCTTTTAGATATTTGACATGACATACTTTTCTTAACTTCCGTGTTAGATTCACTGCATTTCATTTGATGTAAAATCGTTCACAAAAATGTATCTTATTACTAAAAAAAAAATGACGAAATGTTTATACATCATTTGACCTAATTATTCATAAATTAGTCTACAGGAAGTTTTATTAAAATACATAAAATTAATTAATGAGCTATTTTATTTCACGACTTGTTTCCCGCACAGCCTTGTTTGCTTTTTAAAAATAAATAAAGTCAAGATCATTCGCTAGTATTTAAACTTAACTTTACTAAAATATTTATTTTCATTGACATATTTTTTTAATAAATGTGGAATATTTTATTGTGAGGTAACATAATTGACATGATAGGTATATGAAATCAGTCTTTGAGGTCATCTCACGCTATCACCAATAAACGGTGAAGATCTTGAAAGAGATAATCATTACCCTCGATTTGTGGCATAATCGGGTAATATGCGACTTCCTTGTTCCGTCACAATACATTCTTTTTTGCAAGCGGTAGTAAATATAGAAATGATTGTGAGAAGCTTGTGTTTAGATTTTTCTCGTATAATATCCCATCCCTACTGAGTTCCTGTTTGCGAAAGATTTACGTATACGTTAACGATAGAAAAGGAAATGATGTTGTCAGTATGTTGTAACATTATAATTTTGACGAGTCCAATATCCGTTGCTAATCGTAGGTATCAACAGAGATAGAAAAAAGCTAATTAAAAACTTGACATAAGATGGGGAAATCACCCTGCAAATAGCCATAGCCTCGAGATCCATCTCAAATAGATACATGTGGAAGTAATGGTGTTCTCTCAAGATAGAATTAGACAGGTTCAACCAGTTGGTGGTGAACTTGTGACCTTGGCAATGAACCAACTATAACGAGTTATTTTTTTTCTAAATGTTGCAGTAGTCTAAACGGTACGCATATTTTCTTATACAAGGAACTATAAATAACTTGGCTTGTTTGTTTGTACTGCAGTATTGTGCTAGATTTTGATTTTGCTCTTGGAATTTCAGTGCCATTCAAACGGGACAGCGGTTCCTGTACTATTGTCCATCCTCGTTTTGTCTTTGATATTTTAGTTTTATTAATGACCAATTAACAGAATTTCCTGCTTTTATAATATTACTAGCTGATGCCCGCGGCTTCACCCGCGTGGATGTCGTTCAAATTATATACTAAAACCTTCCTCTTGAATCACTCTATCTATTAAAAAAACCGCATCAAAATCCGTTGCGTAGTTTTAAAGATTTAAGCATACAGACAAACAGACAAAAATAGCGACTTTGTTTTATACTATGTAAGGATTTTCATCATCGGCAGTCTGGTTCCACTTACTGCTGAGTATATATACACCTGTTCCCTCTTGTTTAATTGTGTCTTGGTCTGCGCGAGCCTAAACCAGGTCTTATCCACGATCTTCTTCTTGATCCACCTGTATGGCCGTTGTTATGCTAAAACTTCTACCTTCTCCCGCTAACCACTCAGTGAAAGTATTTGCTTATTTTTTTGGTGCCCCTTCTGTTCTACTAGGCAAAGGCCTCCACCGATTCCTAACATGAGTTTATTTTACGCGTATGCTCGAATTAGCCCTCGCCGTATGAGTCCAGATCGGCTTCGGGGTCGCCGTTCACCTTATAGTTGAGAGGTGTTTGCTTAGCGGTCATCGTGGATGCGGCTGACGTGACCCGGTCAATCACATTTTATATATCCTGCCAGTCTACTTACCAATGTACGTTTTGTTACCATCTACCTATATGATGAACTGTTGCACTGCCCTAGTTACCTACTTAAAACACTTACAACAAGTAATGTCAGTGGCAAAAGAAATTCATTGAAAAAAAAAATTACACGCAATTGGCTTCTGCATTGCATAAGAATTTAATTGAATGGGACCTTCTGATTCGCAGTCTAGGTTTTCACTACTGTACTACATCAAAACCTGAATTTAACTGTCATAAGAATAGATCAATAAATGTTATAAGGGCTCATTTCACATTTTACACTGGGTAGCTGGAGGGACCCAGGTATAAGGGGAATGGCATATTAGATGAGAAAACAAGTTAGTATATTAATATTCACGGAAAAGATCTTATTGGAGGACATTGCGTTTATTTTAAGCATGTAAATGGATGCGAACCTTACATGGCAATGGGCCAATTTTGCCACCTTTGATAGGATTGACAATATGCATTTTGATAGCTCCTACTAATTATCAATGCAATACCTATCTCTATCTTGATTTTTGCACACCTCGCGTGTTTTCTACGTTCATACAAACAGATAAATACAAAAGAAATTGGCGGTTCAAATTGGCAATCATATACACAACAATGAAATTTTCTTCTTTCCGAAAATAAAAAAAATCGGAACTAAATGTCAGTCGGAACAAGACACCTAACTTTATTACTTGATGCAATATTTTCGAGGACTAGCTAATCAAATGTGACATGTAAATCATACTTACACTTCGCCAATTGGCTGCTGGCTGGAATAAACATAGCTTCAGGCAATACCGGACAGAGATTCAATGCTAATACCAGTTCACAGACTTATATAAAAGCGAGAGCAAGTGCTCCAAAAATTACACACAACTACCACGCTCAATACAAACATGTACTCCAAGGTACTGCACTGATATTTAAATACTTTGCCTTTTTATTGCGGTGTAGGTCAGGGGTTAATGACCTGTCACCTGTTTTTTGTGTATCATACAATGCTTTTTTGAAATAAGTGTGACCTGTGAAAGTGTTAATCATCAACATCATCACCATTCCTTAGACAACTTTATTGGGATCGGTTTTCAGCCTAACCATAATAGGGGATCGGACAAAAAAAAAAACTAATTAGTCCGTCAGATAGCCTTTACAAAAAATATTGGACACGTATTTTTTCTTTTTTCACGTAAACTTAAAATGAAGACGATACAGTACAGTGCTTCGAAAACTCGTGTGACGTCATATGATAGTACATTTTGACGACACAAGTGACGTTTCAAGCCCCACTCCAAGATCTTTGACGCGTTTTATCTTCGTCATTTTTTATTGATTTGATAAAACAAAAAACCCGTATTTAATATTTTTCGATAATCTAACTCACGGACTAAACAGAATCATATTATTTTGACCCAGTCCGATCCCCTATTGAAGCAGTTGAAGACAAGTTTTTTGCTTGAAGCGACTACCTATTTGACCTCCACAATACTTTCTCAGGTAAAGGTGTTAATGTAAGTACTTATTTATTTGTTGTTTTTTCAGGTCGTAGTCTTCTTGTGCGCGGCGAGCATCGCCTCTGCCGGCCACCTCCTGCAGGCCGCTGCGCCCGTCGCCTACAGCTCAGCACCCGCCGTCTCCTCCGTGTCATACTCCTCTCACACATCTCACGGTCAAGTCGCCTACGCCACCGGTCCCGTCGTAGCCAAGAGTTACGCCGTCCCCGCCTACGCCACATACTCCGCCGCTCCCGCCTACGCCAGCTACGCCGCTGGTCCCGTCGTAGCCAAGTCATACGCTCCCTCAGTGTCCTACCAGTCCATCTCTGCACCCGTAGCGTACGCTAAAACCTACGCCGCTCCCGCCGTCGCTGCCTACTCTGCCCCAGTGTACGCCAAGTCCATCGCTCCCGCTGTGTCTTACTCCTCAATCTCTACCCACTCCTCTCCTCTGACTTACGCCGCGGCAGCCCCCGTCGTTACCAAGACCTACGCTGCTCCCGCTTACACTGCCTACTCTGCCCCCATCGTGGCTAAGGCCGTCGCTCCCGCCGTGTCTTACTCTTCTTACTCAACACACTCTGCACCTGTGGCCTACGCCGCGAGCCCCGTCCTCACCAAGTCCTACGCCGCTCCTGCATACGCCACCTACGCCGCTGGTCCCGTCGTAGCTAAGTCCTACGCCGCCCCCGCCGTCGCGTACTCCGCTGGTCCCGTGCTCAAGTCCGCTGTGACCTACTCGGCTGCGCCCGCCGTCTCTCACGTCACCTACGCTGGTCTGGGAGCCAACTACGGCTGGTAAACACATGGTTGTTAACTATTTATAGTTTGTAAATATAATCGACTGTATATAATAATGTTTATGTGTTTAAAACATAAAACAAAATAAAAACAAAAGTAATATTTTTGCATTTTATTCTATCCTGATAACGTGATCCTTGCTACCATCTACATATAACTTTAGTAGTTTATAGCTTAAGTTTAGTTAGTGAAATCATGATTATTTTTACCCGACTGAGGTGAAGCCCAAAAGGAGAGTTATTTGTTTGTTTGTGTGTGTAAATCACCATAAATACTTTCTGTCAGGAGACAGAGAAATACTATCCCAGATTCTCACCGAATAAGTCATTGCTGACCTCTTGTTTTCTTCCCAAAACCACAAATATTCAGCAAAGTTGAATCATGTTGATGATATGCAGCATCCTTCTAAAGTCTTATTTAAATGATAGAGGGGAACGGAAGAAAAATAAAGGGGAAAAGAAAAAAAACATGGGACAAGGTAGAAGTTTGGTGGAGAAGAATAAGATTATGAGCGTGGTTGACGTCAATTATAGTGGACAAAGGAATTTTATATCTAGCGGTGGACAGCTCGGGTAATGTCTGTTTAGACGTGCTGAAAATTATATCATGTAGGTACAGGTTGTAAAGTTGTAAACGAACGCTTCAAAAAGCCGTCACCCAAGCATTATTATGACTGGCCTGTTGGTCTAGTGGTTAGTGACCCTAACTGCTATGCCGGAGGTCGTGGGTTCGATTCCCACCCAGGACAAATGTTTGTGTGATGAGCACGATCATTTGTTCTGTGTCTGGGTGTAATTTATCTATAATATGTATGTATTTAGAAATATATAAGTATGTTTATCAGTTGTCTAGTACCCATAACACAAGCTCTGCTTAGCTTGGGACTAGATGGCGTTGTGTGATAGTTGTGGAATATTATTATTATTATTATTATGTTCATCAAACTAAGTACTTTCCCCTATGCAAAAACATTTTGCTGGGGAAAGACTTTTTTTAAGCTGCAAAAATCACATTTTACGATAAAACTCAATGTAGCACTCTTAATACATTGTGCTAGTGGATGGTTATAGTTTTACCCTTGTTTGGTATAACAATGTTTCGTCGAAAATCACTTCGACTAATTTCAGTTAGCATAAAGTCAGTTCGCATAATTATTCATTTGACCGAATAATTAATTGGTAGGGATTTATTTAGCATATTTATTTAATTGATATAATATCATTTGACAGAATTTTCAAATGCACTAATTTTAACCATGGGTAACCCGACAAACAAGTATTTAAAAAAAAAAACAGCTTAAAAATTTGAAACTCTCTGTACTATGGGGTCCCAGACAATAGAAAATAAGTGACAGGGAGAACAAGTGCCTTACACCCTTTACGTAAGGTGTCTTATAAACTTTAGAGGTCGCAATCGCAAGTTTACGCAACTCTAAACCGATTTGATACGTCTGTGTTATTATCTGCCAGTATGTTTACAATATTTACATAAAATATTTGTCGCAAAAAAATTGTAGTCTGGGGAACGTAGGTTATTTCGACAAGGTAGGTTACCTGTCCAGCTTTCTTTACTGTGATTACTACTTTTTGAACTTGATACTCTAAAACTGATAAGTAGGTAATAAAACAAACAAAAATCCAATTTTTGTTTGTTTTTAGGGTTCCGTACCTCAAAAGGAAAAAACGGAACCCTTATAGGATCACTTTGTTGTCCGTCTGTCCGTCCGTCCGTCCGTCTGTCAAGACCCTTTTTCTCAGGAACGCGTGGAGGTATGAAGCTGAAATTTATATCAATTACTCAGGTCTACTGTCCCTTGAAGCTGTGAAAAAATCAAACTTCTAAGCCAACGCAATCAAAAGATACAGCCGTTTATGCCGCAAATTTTCGACACTTGCAAGGGAATCAAAACCTACAGGGTGCTTCCCGTGAACTCAGAATCTTGAAATTTGGTACGAAGCAACGTCTTATAGCATAGATAAAGGAAAAATTACGAAAACCATAAATTTTTAGTTACATCACAAAATATATTTTTTTTACGGAACCCTCGGTGCGCGAGTCCGACTCGCACTTGGCCGGTTTTTTTTCAACATTGAAACTTTTTTTTTTTGATTATGTGTAATCATCAAACTTCAACTAATTAAAAACCACTCATGTTCTATCTTAGCCCTTTTGTGTCCGAGGCCGCGGTATCTCTTTCGAACAACCCGAAGCATTGAACCTAAACCACCCTTAGCAATAAAGTTTAATATCTATTATAGATATTTGATTGATTGTAGTAGCTCGATGTGCTGACATGGTATCTGTACAACTCATCTAGCAAAGTAATGGCTATGCAAGAAAGCAATGAATAAAATAATAAGTTTGTTTGGTTTAGATGTAGCTGTTGCTAAAAATTACATAAAAAGCTTTCTTATATCTTATATATATCTTAATATGTTCTATGAAAAACTCGAAACTGTTATGAAAATTTATTGTATAAACTCGAGTAAAACAGTTGTTTTGTGCGGGGACTTCAACATTGATATCTTAAAAAAGAATAGAATGTCCCTAGACTTTGAATGTTTTCTTTTGGGCTGCAACCTTAAACTGGAACTTAAGCAACCAACTAGATTGTGCAGTAATAGCTGCATTGAGAACTTTGCTCACAACTCTCGCCAAAAATGTAAATGTGAAGTAATCGATTTAGCTCTTTCAGATCACACGGCACAAACTCTGCAAATTAAAGTAAATAAAACAAATAGGTTAAAATCTTGGCGAATCAAGAAACGAGATTTGTCGTTAGAAAATCTGGTTAAATTTAATAGTCATCTGAGTTGCATTTCGTTCTCCGAAATATACAATACGGAGAATGTAAATGTAGCATATGACAGTTTCTTGGAAGAATTCCGTTTGTTGTATGACCTTTGCTTTCCCTTTAAGTTTGTTACTATACAACCATATAAAAAAGTTAAATGGGTCTCTCGAGGAATACGTGTGTGCAGTAAAAAGCAACGTCACTTATTATGGCAATACAGACTTAGGTCTACTAATGAAAATAAAAATAAATTTAAAGACTACTCAAAAAAATTTCGAAAAATTATTAAATTGACTCAAAAATCGCAGAATAACTATTTTATACGAACTTCAAATAATAAATCGAAAGCATCGTGGCAAGTCATACATGACAAAACACACTCTTACGACACAATTTCCCAAATTAGACTTGATGATAAAACAATTACAAATCCCCAAAAAATTGTTAATGTCTTTAATAACCATTTCATTGATCAGATTCAGCAGTCACCCCAAGTTTCATATGAAACTAATAATATTCCGAAAAACCTAAAATCAATGTTTATGGCACCAGTTATACCCCAAGATGTAATTAGAGCAGTCAAATCTTTAAAAAATAAAAACAGCGTTGGATATGACGGCATAGCAACGAGAGTTGTTAAATTTGTGGCGGACAATATCGCTGTACATCTTAGCCATATTATTAATCTCGGCATTAACTCTGGGGTATTCCCAAATAGCTAAAAAACTGTTATAGTTAAACCACTTTACAAAAAGAATAAAAAAGATGAAATAACTAATTACAGACCAGTAGCCTTAATTCCGGTACTGTCTAAAGTAGTAGAGAAGTTAATTTCCGAATCGCTTAACAATTTCTTAGCTAAATATGACATTTTGTGTAATGAGCAGAAAGGTTTTAGAAAAAACAAAAGTATTAATACAGCTATTTTCGATTTGCTCAATATAATCATAAGAAGTGTTGATAGCAAAGTACCTATTTGCGCAATTTTCACGGATATGTCAAAGGCTTTTGATTGTGTCGACCACGCTATTCTACTTAATAAGTTAAGCGCTTATGGAATAAGGGGAAATGTACACAAACTTATTAAAACATACCTTAGTGATCGTAAACAGTACACGGAAATATCTAAAATTTGCCCTAAGTTGAAAAGTGAAATAAAATACCGGTCCGAAGGAAGAACTATAAAATATGGCGTGCCACAGGGTAGCGTCCTTGGGCCACCCCTTTTCTTAACATATATCAACGATTTACCACGCCATGTTGAAAATCCAATGGTATTATTTGCCGATGACAGCACCGCGGTAGTAAAATGTAAACATCCAGATAGTTATGAACAGGATATAAATAAGACTTTGGAAGATATCGTACAGTGGCTGGAAAAAAACAACTTGGTGATAAATATACAAAAAACTAACATAATGCACTTCCATCAACGCACGATTTTAAAAGAAGTATCAGTTAATTACAATAAACAAAAAATTAACCAAGTTGAAGTAGCCAAATTTTTAGGAATTTATATTGACAGACAACTAAATTGGCAAACACAAGCAGAGGATATTTGCAAAAGGTTGAACACAGCGGCATATGTCCTTTCAAAGTTGTCCAAGAAAGTAGACATTCAAACTATATTAGTAGCTTACCATGGTCTGGTTGCATCAGTTTTAAGGTTCGGCATTATTTTCTGGGGCAATTGCAGCTCAAGGGAGTACATATTCAAGGCGCAAAAGCGTTGCATTAGATCAATGTGTGGTTTAAAGACCACAGACAGTTGTGAACCAAAGTTTAAGTCCTTAAAAGTGCTTACATTTCCATCATTGTATATTCTGGAAATGGCCATGTTTGTAAAGACCAATAAAAACCTATTTCCCACGATGACAGAAACTAGAAAACGACCTGTCAGAAATCAGTACAAAAATTTATTGCATATTGATTCTTGTAACACAGCACTAATGCAGAAAAGTGTTATTTGTATGGCTCCTACTATATTTAATAAATTGCCAGACATAATGAAAAATGATACAATTAAAAACTTTAAAAAGAAACTTATGGCCTTCCTAATCGAAAAATGCTATTATTCAATTAATGATTTTTTAATGGACAAAACGTTTCAATAGCAATGTGTACCTATAATTAATATAATTTTGAACACAAGTACCTTTATATATTTTCAGTGACATTCTAATTTTACTCTTTAATTTGACATTTTATTTTGACATTCTAATTTTACTCTTTAATTTGACATTTTAATTTGACATCTTAATTTTAATTATTTTCATGGTTGTAAGGCATGCTGTATGTATGCAATTGTAATAATTCTAACTGTGACATTTTAAATTCAAGTAGCTTTCTTTTAGACAAATTGTTAACATTTTTTATAAAATTTTGCGTGCCTATTTCCAGGCAGAATGTACATGGCTCACTTCTTTTTACAACACCTGTATTTTAATTTAACCTACATTCATTGCAAATAAATGATTATATTATTATTATTATTATATAAAATGTAATGATGAAAATATCACATGTTTGTATGTCCTGCAGTGTGTGCAGAGTTTAACACACTAAGCTTTTGAATATTTCTCTTTTTTCAATGGTCTGTGATCAGTATAGTGATATCGATGAAAGGTTTTCGAAGAAACGATATTCGATGATACGTTTGTCGCACTGAAGTAGGTATCCCGCAAATGATAATGTTGCTCGATTATAGTAGTGTTTTTATTTTAATTAGAGATTTCTAAAGGTCAAAGGATAAAGGAACTAACCGTGCTGACTGACGCCACGAATTCCTTTATGTAAAACGGACACCGATCAGGGAAAGGCACGTTACTTAGTCACTAATAGTCACTATGTAGTACCGGGTTCATTAGATATTACCCCAAGTTGTCTACAAGGTGTTTACTTGCTTAGTTGACGCTTCTCGTGACCCAAGGGCGAGCTTTTATCTTGGCCAGAGGCTAAGTGTTGCCATACAACGAGGCAATGCCACCAGTCTTTTGGGCACATTACCGGCTGACAGTTGAGGAGCAGTATTTCGATGCTTTTTTTTAGTTTATTATTAGTTTAGTTTATTTTATAGTTTTTCATTAATGTAGGTAATATGTACCAAATAAGTATGCTCAACAAAGAGGTGCGAAGTTGACTAAAAGTTTTAGTCAACTTCGCACCTCTTTGCTAAAAGTCTAAAACCTATTTGGTGTTAAAATAAAAACGATGAAAATTATTAATATTGAAGATTGGTTCATTATTGATTGGTAGAGTATCCCCTAAAGGAACTATATTTTCTATCACCAAAATTTATATTTGTCATCAAGTTGTATCACCTAATCTATCGCCACGAAATATTTTCGTTCTCAGATAAACAAAAATTGTTCCCAGGTATGAATTATCAAATTAATGTTAATATATGTGTAAAATAAGAGATCGATAACCAATAAAATTATATTGCATTACATGAATATAAACTTCGTTCTTATAATAACAGTTTTGTTACTTAAATAATAGCTCTGTGCTCAGAATGGTAGATCTGTCAAGTTTACTTCATTCGCGATTTCACCGACGATAACGACTAATACGACCGTCTCGCGACAGTGTCCTTTATGGGCGGCATGGGCACCGGGCCGTAGGCCGACGAAGGAGGCCGGCGGAGGCCCGGCACTTCGGGGACAGAAGATATTAGTGTTATATAATATGCGAGCGAAGCGAGCGCCCGTCATGGAGTAAATCAGGTGTTTTATTAACACCTGAAAAACATTTATTTGGTACTAGACCTTATATCTCAGGATTTTAGGTGATTTATTGTGGAACTGATTTTGCATTGTTTGGTGACTACATTTTGGTGACAGATCTACTATTTTGAGGACAAACCCTATTATTTAAGAAACACAAAACTAATTAAATTGGTGATAGGTTAAATGATACCCTCCCTTAAAACTGTTTCTAAGGATAAAAAATCAAACAAATAAAATAAATTATGGCGAGTCGTTTATTTTTAAATTGGTCTATTTACATAAACAAATTGATTCAGTTTACCAACCGTAGTTAGCGCCGTGACCGCTGTACGCGTAGGCGGGGCCAGCGGAGTACGCCACGGACTTGAGGACGGGGGCAGCGGCGTAGGTCTTAGCGACCAGGGGAGCGGAGTACGCAGCCACAGCGGGGGCGGAGTACGCGGCGTATGCAGCGGGAGCGTACGCGGAACCGTGAGCGGTCTGCGAGGAGTAGGAAGATACGGAGGAGATGGCGGGAGTGATGGTCTTGGTCACAACAGCGGGGGCGGAGTACGCAGCCACGGCGGGAGCGGCATACGCAGCGTAGGAAGCGGGAGCGGCGTACGCAGCGGGTGCGGCGTAACCGTAGGCGGCCTTAGCCACAACGGGGCCAGCGGCGTAGGTGGCGACGGGAGAGCCATGAGCGGTATGGGTGGAGTACGAGGAGATGGAGCTCACAGCAGGGGAGATGGTCTTGGTGACGACGGCAGCGGGGGCAGCGGCGTAGGTGGCGACGGGCGCTGCGTACGCAGCAACGGCGGGGGCGGCGTATGCCTTAGCGACGACGGGAGCAGCGGCGTAGGCAACGGGAGCGGCGTATGCGGCGGGGGCGGCGTACGCGGCGTATTGGCCACCGTGCGCGGTGTGGGTGGAGTAAGAAGACACGGAGGAGACAGCGGGGCTGATGGTCTTTGTCACTATGGCGGGAGCGGCAATGGCGTGTGCGCTGTAGCCCAGGGAAGCGTCTTCATAGAGACCGCTGGCACGGACCACTCCCACGGCGCAAAGAGCGATGATAACCTGGAATGACAAATTAAGATTAATACTCAGAACTCACTGAACAACTAGTACACGATAATTGAGTTCCTGGTTCAAAGAAAATGTATTAAATGTTGTCCTTAAAATTAAAATAAGTACATTATTTCACTGTTTCTTAGTCACCACACTTTTTATCGAAAATTGCAGTAAAGGTAATAAATAAATCCTTGTAGTACCTTGGCGTACATGTTTATTCTGTTAAAGCTGGCAACTGAATAATTTTGACAGGAGGTGCTCCGGTTTTTATACGAATAGATCGCCGTCTACATTGTCCAATTCACTTTCATTGTCAAGGTGATCCAGCGTTACAGTCAGCAAGTAGCCTACGGTTGTGATGGCTTCCGCTGTTTTCTCCGCATCACCAGCGGCTTAATAATAACTGCCACTAAGGTCGATCTTAGGTTAAGCCGCGCTTGCCTAAGTTGGTCTATGGATGACCATTACATACCAAGTTTTCTCTGTACCTCGGAAGGTACATTCAGTTGTTAGTCCCGGCTGTCATGTATAGATCTTTGGCAGTCGTTACAGGTAGTTAGTGACCTAAAAGTCTGACAACCATTCTAACCAAAGGGTATCGTTTTACCAAGTATTAACTGGGTAGTGGAGGTCAGATAGGTAGTCTCTCCATGTAAAATGGTATTCATCAGCTGCATCCAGTTAGACTGGTATCCGACACGAAGATAGTTGGGAAAAGGCTAGACAGATGATGATTATTCTTTATTAGAAGTGACAAGAAGACTTTTCATAATATTGTAGGAGAAGCCAGAGCAAAAGGGCAATTAAAGCGTCTTATTTGAACAGATTTAAGCATGATTTATTTACTAGGTTCAGACAGCATAACGTTTACCAGTTTATTATAAAAGTTCACTGTACTTACACAGGTATTTTAGAGCTCCTTACACTTTCAAAGTTATTCTTTCTTTCTTTTCAAGAAAATAAAACCCTCTGTAGTAGACTGCAATTATGCAATAGTCAACTGTCATTCCAATACCCGTTGGCGCCATTTTAGCGTTTTAACTCAATCAAATAACTTATTTATGCAAAACAATTTTCTAATTTATAAAAAATACTGTACCAAAATATCTTAAAACTATTTGTAAATGTATTTAAATAGCTAACAATATTGTGCAGAGAAGTGTGTTTAAAAAAAAATTACGTATTTACAGGAATGCTTTTAGCGCCTACATTGTTTTTAATGGCTACTGCCATTCCATGAGTCGGCCACGACATGGAAAAGAAAGGTGTATAAAATAAAGTGAGGTAAGGTTAAAAGATATTGGCAGAATATGGGGGCATTGACATTTTGCAGTGGGTAGAACAAGGTTTTTAATAATGTACATGCTCAAAAGCAAAAAAAAACATACCATTTATTTATTTACAGGCCATTTTGGCCCTTACATGCACCTTACTGAATAGCCAACATATTGTAAAAACACAATTTGTATTAGTAAATAGAACCTTAATACAATGGTCAGTTACACTTCACTTGTGCACTATCGCGCTGCGTTCATGTGGTAATGGCCCCAAGAAGTGACGGAATGAGGATCTCGAAGAATACCAGTCCCCGTGGCAAGATGTCCTCTACCGAAACGAGATACGGTGGTTATATGATATGGTAGATATCAATGAAGGCTTTACAGATACCGACATGTTACGTTAACCATGGAGAGCGTCTTGTTCATTGTTCGACTTATTATTATTATTATTTTTTTTAAAACGTTGCCCCACACTAGGAATTTCTCCTGTATCGTGGGTGCGTTCACAAACATTTAAACTCACATACACAAATACCCAGACCCGGAACAACTATATGTAGGTCTTACAAATATTTGTTCCGTGCGGGGATCGAACCCGCGACACGCAGCGCGGCAGTCCATTGCTTGAGCCACTGCGCCAACCGTGCCGTCAATGTTTTTATTATCCTTGCCATCATTTTATAATCATCATAAGTCATCATTCTCTTGCCCTTATCCCAATTGATTTGGGGTCGGCGCAGCAAGTCTTCTTTTTAATCTATTGCATAGATTCTATCGCGGGCCTTGAGCGTGGAGAGCGAATTCAGAATTTCCCTAACGAAAATATTAAGAATTCAGTACTCAACCAGGTTGCTATGGTTACAGAAAATAACAAGGTTGTCAACTGAGGTTGTCAAATTAAATAATTGTTTGTCTCTTTGCTTTCTCCTTCTAAAATATTCTTACTCGTATAATTTGTGTACAAAGTGTTTTAAATATGAATAAACAAAGTGCATTTATTAATGAAGAAAGTCACGAAAAAATAGTGAAAGAAAATGAGTGAGGAGTAAGTAGGTACTCTATATACATTCATTTTATTATTAGTACGCATCTATCATAAGTTTTATTGGTTTTTGCATTTCTATTCTGCGAATCGGTCTAAAACGATTCGTTTTCTTAGAAAATATCTAAAATAAAATAAATAATTTTCATATTTTTCAATGTTATTATGACACTTGCGTCGGGTTGTCAATACTTTTTCTTTTAAATTTTCTGTCATAGAGTTTCTTACTAGCTTAGTTAGTCTATGAAGGTTAGTTTTGATTTATATAATGTACTATGGCGGTCATAAGCGCCTGATCACCACTAAGCTCATTTTTGCTTGCACTCAAGAAATAGAATCGCTCGCTAGCCCGTGGCAGCGCCTCGGCGCGATTTAGGCGAAATTTTTTTTTAATGATCAGGCGGAACTGTCTTCGATCGTACATCGCGCGAAATTCGAAGATCAAACTCTTAATATCGTTATTTTTGTTCAAATTTTTTGAATGATTAATTATTTTGGTGTGTAATTACACTATCAATACCTAATTATTTATACCTATTATTGCATAAGTTGATAAAAAATGCTATGCAATAGATTTACCGCGGCAGTCTCCGAGTGCCACACGTTTTTATATTTATCATCATAAATAACTAATTAAAAATAAACAGTTAACTAAATTCGTTTCTTTAATCTTGATCACAAGATTACTAATTTACCTAATTAATTCAATGCACTAACCACACGATTAAAAAGAAGAACATTCAAAATATTCGATGAAATTGATAAGTTCACAGGTCTTAAAAATTAAATGGAATCAATGTCGTATGTAACCAATGAAAGTACAGGTACTAGGTATTTTAAATATTTATTTGGTTTTTCATTTCAAATAATTATAAACCTAAAGCTATAGTTAAATATTCTAAAACAAGTTATCACCAGCCGTATTTGGCGTCAGAACCATCGTATGAGAGGACGGGCGCGGCGGAGTATGTCACAGCTGACTTCAGTACGGGAACAGAGGAGTACGTGGCTATGGCGGGAGCAGCGTAGGACTTGGTGATGACAGGGCTTGCGGCGTACGTGATAGGTTCCGAGTGGGACGAGTACGAAGAGTAAGACACGGCGGGAGAGATAGCTTTGGCCACAATGGGAGAAGAGTAGGTGGTGGTATAAGCAGGAGCGGCGTAAGTCTTGGTAACAATAGGTTCCGAGTAAGACACAGCGGGAGCGATGGACTTGGCATACACTGGGGCAGAGTAGGCGGCGACGGCAGGTGCGGCGTAGGTCTTAGCGTACGCTACGGGAGCGGAGATGGTCTGGTAGGACACGGAGGGAGCGTAGGACTTGGCTACGACGGGAGCAGCGGCGTAGGTGGTGTAGGCAGGAGCGGAGTAGCTGCTGTAGGCAGGAGCGTCTTCGTAGGTGGCGACGGGAGCGTGAGATATATGCGAAGAGAAGGACTGAGAGCTGTACGCGACGGGCGCAGCCGCCTGCAGGAGCTCACCGGCAGAGGCGAGACTCGCCGCGAACAGGAAGACAATGACCTGAAACAAAAAAATGTATTATGTTTTACACTCGGTCCATAAACTTAAGCAACTGTATGATATCTTCAGAAACTTATCTTTAAAGTTCTTTGCTGAATATTAATATACCAAAAACTATAATAAAAATGACATAATTTTACACAAAAGTATCGTAACTGTTGTTAAACAGTATAATCACAATAAACAGAATGCTTATAACTGACTTAATTATAAATATCAGTGCAGTACCTTGGAGTACATGTTTGTATTGAGCGTGGTGGTTGTGTGTAATATTTGGAGCACTTATTGTCGCTTTTATACGAATGTCAGTGGACTGGGGGTTAGCATTGAGTCCCGGGGAGACCTTCCCTGTAGTTCCGTAAGGACAGAATCAATCAAGTGACAGGGTGACTTACACCTCAAAGGTTGTGCAGAGTATTATGTATTTTTTTTTTCATTTGATGGCACTGTGGGATGGCACTCGAGAGAGCCTACAAATTACAAAAAAATTGTAACTAAGTAATAGATTCGACATAAAATTGCTCAGTGGTGAGCCATGTGGTGTTGTGGGTTCAAACCCAGGCAAGCTAGCTTTTTGGCATTTATGTAGTTATTTGCAAAATAGTGCTTACAAAACTTCATGAGGAAACCTCCATGACATTTCATGCTTTCTATAGATACAAGGATTCTTTAGATGTCCAATTTAGATGATTTTGTTCGTCCTAAATCAGATCTAGCAAAACAACTTCGTAGTTTGGCAATAGTGAATCCCGTATTATCCTAAACTTTTTTATAATCCTTCTAGTATAGTGCATGATATATTGTTAAATATACAATAGGGTAGACGTGTCTTTGTGCCAAAAATCCCAAAAAGAAAAACCACTATGTCCTAGAAAAAAAAATCAAAGACAAATGTGACATCTAATAACCCGTACTGGGCTTGCGTGGTAGATTACAGTCCACTCTCTTTTATATAAAGGAGGTACGTATGGAAGCGGTGGAAACACAGGCTGATTATACCTATAATAAATTACCTATATTATACTACCCTACAACTAAGGGTAAAGTTATGAGCGACAAGTAACAATAGCATAATACATTGCTCTGCGATAAATCAAAATAAAGGCTGGCATTTTATGCAGACGATTTGGATGTGTACTGTGGTTTATTAAGTTTCTATCGAATGTAGGTATCATAAGATAATTATGCTCTGACGGAGTATTGTAATAAGTTTCTATTAAAAAGGTAAAGTTATAAATGTGACTAAACTACAAAACCGTAGCGGCGTAGTTGATAACAGTAACACGATTGGTTTGAACATTCATACTCTTCCTTTTAGCTCTGCTGAAGAAACGGCAATAGTCGTGATGTCGACTTAGGTGACAACTCATCCGCAAAATATTTCATCCGCGGATGAAACGTCACCCTTTCAAAATTTTAAGGCGACGACTCATCCGCAAGTTCGAGATGAGTCGTCGCGTAGTTAATATTAATGTGGTCATATCGGCCAAATATACAAACTAGGAAGGGGATATCGCCCATCTAGGTATATTTTTTTTTACTGTCATCTCTAGAAAAAAAAGTGAATATTTTATCCCATTAGACAATCGAATTACAAAAAAAAAGTTCAAAGAAATCATATAGGTAAGGTTTTATTCAACTGAAAATACGACTGAAAACCTAAAAACTGTCCTGAAAAACCGAGTAACTGCGAAGTATTGAAGACGACATATGCTGCACAATTACATAACATTTTTGGCTGAAAACCCCTTGAGGAATAAGTCTCCCTTTCACTTAATTGATTGTGTCCTCACGGAGCTACAGGGAAGGTCTCCTGGGATTTCAATGCTAACCCCCAGGCCGCTGACACTCGTATAAAAGCGAGAATAATTGCTCCAAATATTACACACAACCACCACGCTCAAAACAAACATGTACTCCAAGGTACTGCACTGATAATTATATAATTAAGTCAATTACCTCATTGTAGACATTGAGATTATTTTGTTGTAAATTCACAACAATTTTGTGTCAAATTATGGCATTTTTGTTGTAGTTTTTGTCTACTAATATTGAGAAAGGCATTCCGTAGAGCACTAAGTAGTCCTGTTCGAAGACACCAATTTAATCATTGTCTAAGTTTTGTTTCAAAGGGTGGGGATCAACCATAAGGATTAAGTAACACAAAGAACTGCTCCTTACTAGATCTCAATAGAGAAAATAGTGAAACAAACTGAAAATGATTAGAAATCATTTTAAGGTAAAATGTAAAACTATGTAGAATGACTATTCATTTGTTTGTTTCAGGTCGTAGTATTCCTGTGCGCGGCGAGTGTCGTTTTCGCCGGTGAGCTCCTGCAGGCGGCTGCGCCCGTCGCGTACAGCTCTCAGTCCTTCTCTTCTCATGTATCACACGCTCCCGCCACCTACGAAGCAGCTCCAGCCTACAGCAGCTACTCCGCTCCTGCTTACACCACCTACGCTGCTGCACCCGTCTTAGCCAAGTCCTACGCTCCCTCCGTGTCCTACCAGTCAATCTCCGCTCCCGTAGCGTACGCTCAGGCCTACTCCGCACCTGCCGTCGCGACCTACTCTTCCCCAGTGTACGCCAAGTCCATTGCTCCTGCTGTGTCCTACTCTTCGATCTCTTCCCACTCTTCTCCTCTGACTTACGCCTCGGCTGCTCCTCTCGTCGCCAAGACCTATGCCGCCCCTGCTTACACCACCTACTCTTCTCCCATTGTGGCCAAGGCTATCTCTCCCGCCGTGTCCTACTCTTCGTACTCGACCCACTCGGAGCCTATCGCGTACGCCGCAAGCCCTGTCATCGCCAAGAACTACGCTGCTCCTGCCATAGCCACGTACTCCTCTGTTCCCGTACTGAAGTCAGCTGTGACATACTCCGCCGCCCCCGCCATCTCATACGATGGTTCTGACGCCAAATACGGCTGGTGATACCTTATTTTAGAATATTTATCAATAGCGTGGGGTTTATATTTGAAAAAAAAAATACAAATAAATATTTAAAACATCTACAATTTTATTAAAAAAAAGAAACCAAACCCAATTTTTTTCGTTTCAGTTTATACTGTTAGGAATCATTATGAATATTTTTCTGTTCATGGCTTACAAAATGTATAAATTAGTTATTATACCTATTTTTGAATTTCATCCTGGCAACACTGACTCGCTTGCCGCTCCGTTGCATCCTACAACCGAGTAGCGGTGGGGACTTTTAAGCGCGGGCGCAACGGTCAGCGGTATCGAGTCAGTCTTGCTGCGGAACCCGTGATGTAAAGACGTAAAATAAGTCGTAGTCTACGAGAGCGTAATATCCCGAAATTGTGGTATAATAAGAATTGAGTGGTATAAGTGCTATTCAAAAATAATTAAGGTACGTACACTGTTTTAATAAAATGTAATGAATGTTTTATAACAACTATAAATGTTATTGGCATTGTGATTATTATTTATTTTCAATAAAAATAAATGTATGAGAATCAATTTGGACTTTCCTTACATCTCAGAAGTGGGATAAGCGGGTTTCTGCTTCCGTGGTTTTGTTAGCAAACTACCCGTTTATCCCTGCCCACAAAATTTTGTTGGATTATTTTATTTCTTTACTTTTCTTTTCTTCTAGATACCTAATTGATTCTCGATTTTTAAAATTTGGCCATTTAATAAGAAGATTTGATGGTACTGCAATGTTTCACATAAATTATTTTTTTTATTTTAAATAATTAGCACTGTGTCATAGGTTAGGCTTGGCTAGGGCACTACCTGGTAGCATAACTATTGACAAGTGCCTCTCTTTTTAAATTACTGGGCTACAATAGCATTGTACACCGATTCTGTGTTATGTGTAATAATATTGTGCGATTGGAAAATTAAGGATCGATTTAGATTGAGGCACTACGATAGTTCTTTCCCTTTGTGTAGTGAATTTTTGCATAGCTACCCTCTGTGAATGCGCCGTAGAGCACACAACGAACATCGTATAGTTATTTAATATTTTAGACGCCTAAATAATATTTTTTTTCTTCTTGTCCTTTTATCTTTGCTTTAAAAAGTATACCACCATAATAATTTTGATTAAATGATATTATACAGAGTGTAAAGTAACCCATCACACAGCCGTCTACCAAGCATTCTGTACATCAAACTATGTACCCCTACGCGAAAATGTTTGCTAGAAAATAACCTTTTTTTTGGGGTTAAAAAAAACACATTTTACGGTAAATCTCAACGTAGCACTCTTAAAACATTGTGCTAGTGGATGCTTTAAGTAGTAAGTGGGTCATTGAGATAATTTAAGTAAAGTTATAACCTGATAAACTAGTATTTACAAAAACAGCTGTTAAAAATTTGGAACTTTGAGCCCCAATATCTCCGAAACTAGGAGGTTCACAGGGATGGTCTAGAACAAAAAAGTGATCGCAGTGGTAGGGAGAACAAGTACCTTTCGTTTGCGTTAAGGGTACGCTTACACCCTTTATTGATTTTTCGTAACTGAATAATGGCCAAATTTATAGAATGCATTCTCATACTTTCGACTTTTAACAGAATAACATACATAACTTACCGCTTCAATAGTCATTAAATAATTTCAAGTAAATATTTCAAGGCATACGTACGTTGATCGTACCTTACCATAATGGTCTCTTAATTTAACTGTACCTTTCTAATGGTACCTCACCTTAATGATACATTACCTTGTTTTCCTTGTTAGCCTTGCTACCCTTCTATAATGGTACCATACCTTAATGATAAGCACTTCATACGTAGTATACGTACGCTGATAGTACCTTAATGGTATCTTAATTTAATGGTACATACCTTACCTAATGTTACCCTAAGGTTATCATACCTTATCTTCCTTAATATTACCCTACCTACTTTCCCTTACTGGTATCTGGCCTTAACTGAATGGTGCCTTAACTGAATGGTGCCTTAACTGAATGGTGCCTTAACTGAATGGTGCCTTAACTGAATGGTGCCTTAACTGAATGATGCCTTAACTGAATGGTGCCTTAACTGAATGGTGCCTTAACTGAATGGTGCCTTAACTGAATGGTGCCTTAACTGAATGGTGCCTTAACTGAATGGTGCCTTAACTGAATGGTGCCTTAACTGAATGGTGCCTTAACTGAATGGTGCCTTAACTGAATGGTGCCTTAACTGAATGGTGCCTTAACTGAATGGTGCCTTAACTGAATGGTGCCTTAACTGAATGGTGCCTTAACTGAATGGTGCCTTAACTGAATGGTGCCTTAACTGAATGGTGCCTTAACTGAATGGTGCCTTAACTGAATGGTGCCTTAACTGAAAGGTGCCTTAACATAATGTTACCTTACCTTAATGTTACCTTACCTTAATGTAACTTTACCTTAATGTTACCTTCCCTTATAGAGTTACCATACCTTAATGGTACCTTACCTTAATGGTACCTTACCTTAATGTTACCTTACCTTAATGTTACCTTACCTTAAAGTTGCCTTACCTTAAAGTTGCCTTACCTTAAAGTTGCCTTACCTTAAAGTTGCCTTACCTTAAAGTTGCCTTACCTTAAAGTTATCTTCCCTAAAAGTTACCTTGCCTTAAAGTTACCTTGCCTTAAAGTTACCTTGCCTTAAAGTTACCTTGCCTTAAAGTTACCTTGCCTTAAAGTTACCTTTCACTAATGTTACCTAACCTTAATGATACCTTACCTTCATGGTACCTTACCTGAATGTTACCTTACCTGAATGTTATCTTACTTTTTTAGGGTAAGAACCCAAACATTATTCTAGTGTCATGAAATAAGTTTCAGATTCATGGATAACACTAAATCAGACGCTGCATCGGAGGGTGAGCCTACTAACCATAACTGCGATAATATAATCGGAGGAAGGCAGACTCCTAAGCGTGTCATGAGCAAGGGAGTGGAAGGGAGCCTACGAGAGAGGCAAGTCCACAAACGCTCAGAACAAGTCCAGAGTGAGGGAGTGGATGAGAAAGGCAAGTCCACAAGCGCTCTTATAACTTTAATTCACGAAGCCCGAGTAGGGAGGTGTTGCGACATCAAACTCGGCAACTTTAACGATAATAGGCAGCCCTCGCACCAAAGACGGTCGTCGGCACGAAGCCCTTTACTATAGACAACGGAACTCTCAAAGATCTCGTCGCTCGCGAGTCGACAACGTGAACAGTAATTTTAAAAATATGCCTAGTGATGATAAAACATTTTTAATTAAGTTTTAGATAATATATTAAGTAATGTTAAAGGGTCGTCGACCTCTAAGCTTTCTTTGACAAACGTCCTGCGAGAATTTGATCCAACATCCAAAGATCAAACTATAGTCACTTAGCTTACAAAGGTTGAGGAATGCGCCGAAATATACGGGTGGGGTGAACGCAAAATCATACATTTTCCTCTACCGAAATTGACGGGCATAGCCAAAACATGGTACCAGGAGCTAGGTACAGTACTTTACAGTTGGACTGAATGGAAAAGAAAGCTTATGGAGTCGTTCCCTTGTAGAGATGAACATGCAGAACTTTTAACAGAAATGCTGCCCAAACGCGTGCGTTACGGGGACTCACTAGAACATTATTATTATTCTAAAAGTATTAAATTTAACAGTTGTGGAATTAAAAGTAGGTAATGTGTTGATTGCCTACTTCATGGTATCGAGGACCGTGATATTAGAGTGGGAGCACAGGCTGCCCAGTTTAGGGAGCCAGAAGATGTTTATGGAGAATAATGATGTGCAAGTTTTGTCTATACCGTACAGAGTGCATTTGTGAGAGAAAAATGCTATTCGCGGTGAACCTTTAATTTTTGTATCAAACAAATTAAAATGTAAAAGTTAATCTTTCCATTGAGCGCACTATTGAGTGGTCTAGCGTTGAACTCGAGCGATACTTAATAGTTTGTGTTTATAGACCCCCCCTTCTGGGCGTTTTACTCGTTTCGAATCTGTAATGGAGGATTCACCTAATACGTTAAAATCAAGTAATAAATCTATAATTTTATGTGGAGATTTTAATGTTAATATTTTAGATGTTACTCCATTAAGTATCAGACTTTTCAATCTGTTTAAATCATTTAATTTGGTTAACCTGTTTTTTTTAACCAACAACGATCAAGGCTTCTTAATCAACTTGCCTTGATAATATGTTTAGTGATTGTGGCCTCATACAGCTAGTCGTTGCAATAAATTTAAAAATAATGTAGAACTTAAAGTAACACCGTCAATAGTAGACCACGAAACTCCTAATGAAATTTAGAAAGTCCTTTTTGATGTTGTGCTAAATGAATACCAATCTATTTTTAAGTCTAAAACTATTAACATTAACGAATTTCTGTTGGCTTCAACCAATGGGGTGCACCAGGTATTTACAAAAGTCGAGCCCGAATAAACGAGTTGTATGGTCTTAAAAATATTTCATATTTGAAACAACTTTTCTAGTGTATGTTAAAAATTATTCCAAATTAATTAAAAGGAATTGTAATATTGCAAAGTCAAAATTCTTAAGCGAAACCATTAAAAAATTCTAATAATAACGATAGAGCCACTTGGAAAATCATTAACAATGAAACGGGTAAATCTGTTAAACAAGATAATCACCCTGAGATAATGGTGGATAACAAATTAGTTAATAAAGCAGCAGACGTAGACAAGGCTTTTAATGAGTATTTTGACAGCATACCTATAGCGACGACTCGTTTCCTAAGTTCGTCGCCGTCCAAAGCCGGAGATCTTTTGCATAGCAGCGTGTCTAAATTTGGTAACGCATTTAGTTTCGAATATGTAGCACCTCGTGATGTGGTTAACGTTTTCAATTCACTTAACTCTAAAAACACAGGTGATTACTGGGGAGTCTCTATTAAACTTTTGAGTAACATAATTGACATCGTAGCCCTGTCTTGCTATTGCTTTCAATAAATCCGTTGATTTGGGGACTTTCCCTGACCTTATGAAGAGCAAGTCGTCCCTCTATTTAAATTAAGCAGTAAAAAAATGATATCGGTAACATTAGACCAATTTCTATTTTATATTTAACAAATTCTATTTTGCATTTAGCAAATTTTTGAAAAAGTAATTCTTAAACAGTTGTTAATACATTTTAATTTAAATAATCTCCTTCATAATGATCAATATGGCTTTACAAAGGGTAGTACGACTACGGATGCAGGTGTTGCTTTGCTAGAACACATACACACATAATTAACGCATGAGGGAACGCGCAAAATACAATCGGTGTTTTCCGCAATCTCTCTAAAGCTTTTGAGTGCGTACATCACGACACACTTTTGCGGAAACTGCGTTATTACGGTGTTCAAAATGAGGCTCTAAATGTGATTGATTACGAAATAGATTCCAATGTGTAGACGTAAATGGCGCGAAATCTTCCGGGCTATCGATTTGGCTTGGTGTACCTCGAGGTCCGATACTGGGTCTGTTTTTATTCTTGGTTTATATTAACGATGATCTACCATTTATTATTCAAAGGGTTTTTGTGACATCGTACTATTTGCAGAAGATACCTCTCTTGAACAGTATTTGCGATAATTTAAAGGATAATAGACGTCCTTGCTAATCTATGTTCGCAAAATATAATGATATTGTTAACCAGAAATTTATCTTTAAAGTAGATAGGTATAGACATGATGTTGACAACGTAAACAGCACGCTATCAATGGTTACGGATTGGTTCACAACAAACAACCTTGTTCTTAATGCCAAGAAAACTAAAATAATTAAGTTCGCTTTAACCAATGTTAGAAATCTAGGTCCCAATATTATCTTCGCTGATCAGGAGCTGGAAACTACTGACTCAGCTGTATCTCTGGGCATAACAGTACAATCAAAATTATAATGGGGTTTAGAATATATAGCCTAGTGGGAAGGCTAAGTTCAGCCGCATACGCCGTCAGTAAAGTAAGACAATTCACTGACGTTGATACAGCACGGTTAGTTTACTTTAGTTATTTTCACAGCGTTACCTTACGGCATTCTGCTGTGGGGCGAAGCCGCTGATATTCAAAATATATTTGTTCTGCAGAAGCGAGCGGTTCATGCAATTTATCAGCTCACGGTTGCTTCTCAGTTCATATTTGCCACGACTACTTAAATGATAAAAATAGTTGGTCGCTGAGTTGAACACAAGACAATGTTTGTTATTTATGTTCTTTCTCCAATATTAGTTTACTGATATTTATGATGTCACCTTTTAACATTTTGTATTATTATATACTTTTCAATTATTGATTTTGGCCTGTAGTCATTAACTTGCACCTATTTATTGTGTCGAGTCTGGTTCTTATAACGTAACAGACAGATGTGTTTCTGGGGATTATTTTTTCCGCCACTTCTTCATTTCAGCTAAAACACTAGGAAGTGCCGAAGGGTGTTTTCGGGGACTGTCTCTTGTAAATAAGTGAAATAAAGCAAAGTAAATTTTGACGTTCGAAAAGTGCTGATTATCAGCCTAGTTTGAATAAATGAGTTTTGATTTTGTAAATGTAATTGTAGGACGAAACAAAAAAAAAAATGCTAAGATATTTTATTGAAATGCCTCGATTATGAGACCTAGATTTAGATACCTGCCTAGATTAAAATACCTGGTTAAGATAGTTTAAGCTGTTTAGACTAAGATAGGTATTCGCTTTAATATAAACTTATCATTCAATAATTGTTTACTTAAACTGACTATGTTAATGTACCTGCGAGTACATATTATGTGTGATAAAATAATGAATGACTAAATTATTTACAATGGTTTACTGTCGTACATACAAGGTGATTTTATCGGTTATGCTTCAGTTATTTTCTTCTAAATCAATTTATTTATTTAATTAATTGAATTGAATGGATTAGATAAATGATTACTTAATAGTAACTTAAAGCGAAGGGACTCGCTAAAACTGCAGGATGGCCGAGCTGTTAGGAATCATTATGAATATTTTTCTGTTCATGGCTTACAAAATGTATAAATTAGTTATTATACCTATTTTTGAATTTCATCCTGGCAACACTGACTCGCTTGCCGCTCCGTTGCATCCTACAACCGAGTAGCGGTGGGGACTTTTAAGCGCGGGCGCAACGGTCAGCGGTATCGAGTCAGTCTTGCTGCGGAACCCGTGATGTAAAGACGTAAAATAAGTCGTAGTCTACGAGAGCGTAATATCCCGAAATTGTGGTATAATAAGAATTGAGTGGTATAAGTGCTATTCAAAAATAATTAAGGTACGTACACTGTTTTAATAAAATGTAATGAATGTTTTATAACAACTATAAATGTTATTGGCATTGTGATTATTATTTATTTTCAATAAAAATAAATGTATGAGAATCAATTTGGACTTTCCTTACAATACTTATAACTTTTGCAAGTTTTGCAAGCGGCTCTTGATTTTTTTTCCAAAAATACCTACGCGCTATTCCAAATCGAATGACGTTCATATTTTTTAGAGGCGGAGAAAAAAAATTGACCTAAAAATCACTTATTGACTAGATTATAAAACAGTGAAAAATAGTTCTATTTTCAGAAGTCGGTAGCAAAAAAATCAATGTCAGCAAATTAAAGCCAGGCATTAAGATATTCGGAACTGTGAAAACTCGGATCCATAAACGATGCATGCATGGCATTAAGGTGCTTTTCCACCAGCAGGGCTATTGCGTATCTTTTAATGACAGTGACTAACTTAAAGTGTCTATCAAATAAATGTCAAATGGTTAGTTTAAAAAATAAAGTGTACCAAACCATTACCAATTTACAGTTAATTTATGGACACTTATGATAGCCACTGACATTAAAAAGATGCGCAATAGCCCTACAGATATGTGCTATGCTACGTTGCTATGGATGCGTTTGATATCCACTAATCATGTTCATTGATGCACATAGCTTAGCACTGGTGGAAATGGATTCAGCTAAGATATGATTTGATATTTATTTATATATTTGTGCTATAAATGCGTGCTATGAATGCGTGATATGGGTACCTGCTATGTTTCCATACTATCGATATATCGTATAGCTCGAGCTTCGTATTTTCCACGCGCACTTTGCGGAGGCACATCTCCATAGCACATCTTACTCGCACAGCTACATAGCTATCAGTGGAAACGGTCACATAGTTTCACAGCTTAGCTATTAATCCTCGTAGCATAGCTGCATAACACATCTCTAGTGGAAAAGCAGCCTAACAGACGTGTAACTTCATTTTATTTTTCGCTATGAACATCAAAATTGCTGCTGAATAACAATAATTACATTTCGTCAGTGCCCGCCCGCCCACCTTTGGTACTCTATACTTTTTACACTTATTTCTATCTACTTTCATATTTATTTTTTCTCAAGCCATTGCTGTGCTAGTAAAGTTAAACAACCTTTTCCATAAACCTTGATCGCCTTCATCCGAGTCTTTGACAACCTACATAGGTTTTGATCCTATATTAAAATAAAAAAAATATAGTAACTGGAAAACTTTTGCTATGGATGTCAAGAGAAAAAAAAAACAAACAATTAATTTATAGATTTAATGATTTAATTCATATTTTTGCTTTGACTGTTGTAAATAAAATGTTATCAATAAATATCAACAATATGTGGGTAGATTTTACCACCCATAGTTAGCTCCCACACCAGTGTAGGCAACGTGTGAGACCGCAGGAGCCGCAGAGTAGGTCACAGCAGATTGTACAGGAGCAGCGGCGTATGTGGCAACTGCGGGGGCAGCAAACGTTTTCGTTACGATGGGAGCAGAGTATGAAGTGACAGCGGGAGCGGAAAACGTGCCTACGTTAGATGTGGTGTACGCAGCAACGGCGGGCGTGGAATACGCAGTTACGGCGGGCGCGGTGTACGCAGCTTCGGCAGGTGCAGAGTACGTGGTAGCAGTGGGTGCTGAGTAGGAAGTATACGCGGGTGCAGCTGCAGCATAGGTCTTGGTTACTACTGGAGCAGCCGCAGCGTAAGTCCTTACTACGGGAGCAGCCGCAGCGTAAGTGCTGACTACGGGAGCAGAGTAAGCAGCAGAAACCGCTGGCGCTGATGCTGCGTAGGTCACTGGAGTAGAATGCCTGGTCACAGAGGAGTAAGACACAGCTGCGGGGGCTGCAGCCTTAGCGAACACTGGGGTGGAGTAGGCAGCGACGGCGGGAGCAGCGGCTGTGTATGTGGAGTATGCAGGACCGGCATTGTATGAAGAATATGCTGGAGCAGCGGCATATGTGGCGAACGCGGGTGCGGCGGCCGCATATGTAGTCACGGGAGCCGATGCGGTGTATGTGGCGACGGGAGAAGATGCCGTGTATGTGGTAACGGGACCCGATGCCGTGTATGTTGCAACGGGAGCCGCAGCCGTGTATGTGGCGACGGGAGCCGATGCGGTGTATGTGGCGACTGGAGACGCTGCCGTGTAAGATGCTGTGTATGTTGCGACAGGAGCCGCAGCCTGCAGGAGGTTGCCGGCGGAGGCGAGACTCGCCGCGCACAAAAAGAATACGATCTGAAATAAAAATGTCATTGTGATTTCGAGCGCGAAAGAAGTTACTGGCACTTTTGTGGCAGAAGACTTAAGCATTTAATTTAATGCTATGTCGCGATCACCGATCTGTTTGCCAATTATGGAGACAATAAATAAATATTAAGCACCGGGCGCGAGCTGGTGCTTATGACAGTACATGATGGACACACTACCGCAGTATCATCTGCTTTAGCATTTAACCGAACATGTTGGAATCAGCTTCCAATCCAACCCGATGAAGCTGAACACCAGCATTTTACATGGAACGACAGCATATTTGTCCTGCACATTCCAGTTATTAGGTGTATGGCACTTCCAGTCTCTGGAGATATAACACTTCCGGTGTATATCCAGTGGAAATATTTTTTCAAAGATTTAACAAATCGCTAATACCTTAGAATACATGTTTGAACTGGACGTGGTTCTACAGTGCACTTTACTTCTGACTTTTTGGAGCACTTGCACGCGCTTTTATATAAGTCTTTGGAACTGGTTCATAGAATCCTAGCTGACATAGATTATAATTTAATTTGTTTATGAGGGTGATATCGGTCAAGTGCGAATGTGATTCACACATGTTTTAACTGGACCAGTAAAGTTGTTCACATTTCCAATTGCAGCAGCTGTTTAAGGCATATCGGGTATGCCGTAGGCTGTTAAATTAATTGAAAATAATATTGGTACACGTACATGTATAACTGATGATTGCTTTACATGTTATTAATTCAAAGATTAAAGCGAGAATTTTGTAAAGACTAACTTGCGTTTTCTTGTCAAGTATAAATAGGTCATGAATCGATAACAATATTAGAGAAAATAAAAAATACGTGCATTCGAAATAGTAAGTACTCGTACTTGCGATGCGTACTATGTGATGCCTTATTAATCACTTTACAGGTACGTCAAGTGATTAATTTTCATGTATTTCTGATAACTAACTACTTAATTGTTGAGCTTCATAAAGTGTCAATTTCTTTTAATCGACTTTTGTTTTCGGGAAAACCTTATTTACAGCCAGTTGCATCGTGAACTGCTTCAATTTTTACACCGTTTTTTTTGTTTCGATCGATTCATTGACATAATCGGCTGATAATTTACAAGATAAGTGCCTGCATAAATGTCAAGTTTATAATATGAATCAGTGTTTAAATAATGTATTATTTTCGTTTTGAGTATCTTTTACTGTTCTACCTTATTTATTGCTATATAAGTTTGTGCAATTGATCTCGATCAATAAAAACAGGAGGATAAATAAAATGTAATAAATCTTATTTTTACGTTTTATTTCGCTTTTTCTATGTACAATCGTTATAAGTACAGTCGCATAATTATTAATTATAATATTAATCATAAATATATATTAATTAATAAATATGTATGTATCAACAAACAAGTTTTCACCAGCCGTAGTTGGCTCCCAGACCAGCGTAGGTGACGTGAGAGACGGCGGGTGCGGACGAGTAGGTCACAGCGGACTTGAGCACGGGACCAGCGGAGTACGCGACGGCGGGGGCGGCGTAGGACTTAGCTACGACCGGACCAGCGGCGTAGGTGGCGTATGCAGGAGCGGCGTAGGATTTGGTGAAGACGGGGCTGGCGGCGTAGGCCACAGGCGCAGAGTGAGTCGAGTAAGAAGAGTAAGTCACGGCGGGAGCGACGGCCTTAGCCACGATGGGGGAAGAGTAGGCGGTGTAAGTGGGAGCAGCGTAAGTCTTGGTGACGACAGGGGCGGCCGCGGCGTAAGTCAGAGGAGAGGAGTGGGTAGAGATTGAGGAGTAGGACACAGCGGGGGCGATGGACTTGGCGTACACTGGGGCAGAGTAGGCGGCGACGGCAGGTGCGGCGTAGGTCTTAGCGTACGCTACGGGTGCAGAGATGGACTGGTAGGACACTGACGGAGCGTACGACTTGGCTACGACGGGACCGGCGGCGTAGCTGGCGTAGGCGGGAGCGGCGGAGTAAGTGGCGTACGCGGGAGCAGCGTAGGACTTGGCTACGACGGGGCCGGTGGCGTATGTGGCAACGGGACCGTGAGAGGTGTGAGAGGAGTATGACACGGAGGAGACGGCGGGTGCGGAGCTGTAGGCGACGGGCGCGCTGTATGACACAGGCGCAGCGGCCTGCAGGAGGTGGCCGGCAGAGGCGATGCTCGCCGCGCACAAGAAGACTATGACCTAAAAACACAAACGGAAAACTATTTATCTTGATATCTTAATAGCACTAATTATCACTTCGTAATTATGTAGTTTAACAGTCGATGTCTAGGATATCACAATTAGGAACATAATTTAGTCCTTAAAAATCATCAAATAAACACTTATAAAAAATCAGAACGATGAAGTCAGATAGACTTCAAATGGAAGCACTAAAATAATTTAATAAGTAATTCAATATATTAAATCACTGCAGTACCTTGGAGTACATGTTTGTTTTGTAGGAGGTTACTGATTGTAATAATTTTTGGAGCACTTGCTTTCGCTTTTATATCAGTGTCTGCAAACTGGTATTAGCATTGAATCTCCATGAGATATTGCCTAGAGCTCAGTTTGTTCCGTCAAGACAAAACCGGTTAAGCACGAGTGTGACTCACTGCTCGAGGGTAACGGCACAATTAGTATTTACGCAATTCTAGTAGTAGTAATGTTAATGTCAAAGCTCATAGTCGCAATTTTGCTAATGAACGAATAAAAGGAGGTGACAGTGCCTTCCTCCTGATCTATTCATGTTCTGGGAACACCAATAAAGTTACGCTACGCTAGGTGTACAGGCTATTTTGTTACTCGTAAAGATCAAAGTATTCAAAGCTGTGGTATGTTGATTTAACTAAAAATGAGATAGATTCGAATACAGAAATGGAATTACCCTGAAAATAAAAATCGTTTAATGGCCGAATTGGAATTATTGTGAATTACTCCTAGGCAAGTGGCAACAGCTAGGAGGGTCCGCCCTAGTAAGACATACACTGACCTCATTGGTGAGGTTCTGCGTGCGTGTATGACCGGGGTGTATGAAACTATGAATGTGGACGAGGCAAAAGCAGTATGCTGGGATCGTAGCAGGTGGCATTCTGTGGTGTCTGACTACCCCCATGGGGAAGAGTGTAAGTTTATGGATATATGTATTATTGGTACGTTTGTCGATACACGATGCCAACTTAGTCTAATTTTATTTTTGTGCAATAAAGGTTTGACTTTGAGAGATCTCACATTCTCATTTCATAACTACCAGGATTCTCGTCATCTAATGCTAGCAAATCAGCTAAAATCCTGAATAGGCAGTTCTGTTAATGAATTTCTACTTTTAAAAAGAGTTTACTTAATAGACACTTGTCTTGACATTATATTATTTCTGTAATTACCATGAGTTTTGCTTTATCAACACAGGGTTTTAGTTCTAAGTGTCAAATAACTTAGAAACTAGCACTGTACTACTGTGCATATTTAAATACTTATACCTAAAAGCGTACATGCATGCCTTAATTAAATAATAATAATAATAATCTTTATTTCTCAGACAACGTGATCCATATTGTTATTTTTTTTTTTTTTTTTGGGACAAGCCCGCCACACTATTCCCAAACCACTGTAACTCCTGTTAGCCAGAATCAACAGTGGCGACCACAAGAAAAGCGCCGAGACAATGAAGCTCGACGAAGTCCCAGAGAAATGATTTAACTGTCTTGGATCCCGCAACGAAATTAATCAGAAAAGAATAGCGGAGGAGTAGGAAAAAACATAGTTTCCACTTCCCTCCATATCAGCAGGAGACAGAACAGAACAAGGCCAATAGGCACAAAGGGACGTATACAACTGAGATAAGCCCAGTTGCCTAGCACCACGGATATTATTGTCATTAATATTACTGGGTCCTAAGTTGTGAGCTGTTATATTTGATTCCAATAATAGGTATGACAAAATTGCTTGAACGCACGGAAATTTGTTCTATATTGTTAGTAAACAGTAAAATAACTTATATCTAGTGTTAGTAATTGAATAGAACAGAGAACACAGACTAAATAGTATTGTGAGAAGGACACCCCCAAACTAATGTTCAGTGATTGTCCTTCTCACAAAACTTTTAATAATCGGAGAGTCGACACTCTCCGCCACAGTTTTTAAGATGCCGTTGCGTTGAATGACGGCGTGGAAGCCGTCAGTTCGGTTTTGCACAAACATTGTAGAAGCACTGCACCATCGCGGCAGTCCCAACAGCATCCTAAAAATGTTATTATAATTGCAGGATCTGAGAGCATTTACCTCTTCATTAAGTGAAGCTTATAGGAACCTATTGTGCCAGTACTGTTGCCATTAACACAAATTTTGACTTCAAGCTGTTTTCAAGGAATTCCTGATGATAAATCCCAATTCGACTTTACCTGACCTTTTTTTTTTGGTGGGTGGAAAATCATCAAATGACCCCGCTCTTGGGCAGAGTGAAGGGGAGTGTCAGACTTCTACTGACTAAAAACCGAACCCATGTTCCTTCTTTGCTTTTGTGCCGAGGCCACGTCATCTCGTTCTATAATCCGCGGCCACTTTACCTGACCTGACAGCATACTCCGTAGTGATTGAATAATTGAATTACCGTCCTTCTTTTCTTTATCATGTGGTTAGTTCCCTACCCTAGTGTCACAGTTTTTATGCCACCCATGGGCTTCTGACTTGGCATTACATGCCGTCAAGAAATATCTCTCAGACATGCTGGTTTCCTGACCATGTTCTTCGTCACCGAAGTGATCAAATTTTACAATACGGACATGAATTCGAAAAATCAGAGGTGCCTTGCGATCGAACTCGGGACCTTTGACTTAAATTACCGTAAAAAAACGCCCTGAAATAACAAAAATCAAGAAACTGATGAATAGAGAACCTCTTCATTTTTAGGAGTCGGTCAATAAAACCGATAAACGTTAGTACGATTGTGAGTACCTTAAACTTAGGGACAGGCTTATATAAATATGTTTATGACTTTATAGTACCAAAACACATAAACTAGTAAGTTTAAGAACTTCCGCTGCATTAGTACCAGAGATATTAAGTTAAATGTTATTCAAATAGATTCTTGGAACCCGTTTTGAGGACGTCTTGTGAAATTGTTTACCTATATTATAATATATCTGGCTGTCTCTGACGAAGTGTTACTACCACGAATATTTCATCTTAACAACCATTTGGTAGTGAAAACATCTTTATTAATTCCAGTGTTGCCCTGACACAGTCAGGCATCGCGGCAGACATCCAGCCGGTTTCTGATTTGAGAAAAGTAGCAAATCTCAACTGATTATTCTCAAATACATAAGTACAGTAGGTGGCCAAATTAATAGGGACAGTGCTTGATTTTATGGAGTTTATAGTTTATTAAGTATATTTGAAAAACTATGTTGAATTTAAAGGGTTATTTTATCTGATATAGCTACTGCTACTATTACTGTTTATGCCAAGTGGCAACACAGTGAATCCGTGCATCATTTGTCAATTTTGGGACGTTTCTTCTAATTCGGTCATTGTCTGTTCAAAAGCGCGGTTCGCAGTATATATTTTTGAATTTTCAAGAAACTGTTTTTCATTTGATTTAACCGACTTTTTTTGTCTAAAATAATCAAAAGGTAAGTAATGCCCAGTAGTAAAATAGTTTTGCTATGTTTTGTCTATGAATTTACATTTTATTAATAGTTAAACGCAATATCCTCAAATTTCCTTTTTTTTGGGATAGACAAGGCTTTGGACACCTCTCCAAGAAAATGTAGAGAGATACTAACATTGTTACTGCACTCCACTCATTCCCAGAGAGCCATAACTGCTATGACTGAGGTTTCAAAATCTGTCGTAAATCGAATAAAAATTAAAATTGACAATAAAAAGCCTCTTGAGGCAATTCGGGTTGGCAAATGTGGCAGAAAAAGGACCACCACACTTCGTACCGATCGAAGAGTTAGGAGCATCTGCCTCGAAACTCATAAAGAGAGTGTTGCTCATTTGACCACGATGATGAACGACGACGGTGTAAGGATTTCGGAAAGAACAATGCGTAGGTGGTTGGTCGAATAGAACTTGATGGGACGGCGGCCTTCAAAAAAACCACGCCTAGTGACAGTATGAAAAAGAAACGACTCCAATGGGCCAGACAACATCGAAATATGACTGTCGCAGATTGGAGTCGAGGAAAAATAACTTGTTTTAATAATGCTATTAGTCAATAACTTTTCTACTATTTTCTACTATTCATTCTGTTAATTTACAGGTATGCCTTTCTGACGAAACAACTTTTCAAATTTTGGTCGACAAAAGTTCTTTTGTATGACGACTGTTACAAATTGGGTCGGGAATTACTTTATTAGATACAACGATTTTCTTTCATATATTTTTCTTTAATGACAGTTTTTGACAAAAAACTATTTTCTTCTAAAAAGTAGCACACAATTCCACACCGGGCGGCGACCTCCTTAGAAATACACAACATCCTCCGGCCCCGCGAGAAAGCGGAAGAAATCTATATAAAACTAAAACACTAATCGGGAATAATAAAGTAAAATAAAATCGTTAATATAAATACCTAGTGGGCAGCTTCACCAGCCGACCGGAACGAGTAACATGCATTTTAGTGGGCAGCTGCTGTGCAGGTGCAGTGGCTGGCACATCCCTATGACGAACCTCTAAAGGGAATAGGCGCTGCAGAGGCCTGATTAACTCACCTCTTGCGGTTCTAACTCGCGCTACACGCCTATGACCATCCACCCCTTGTAACGTCTCAACAACAATACCTAATGGCCATTTAACCCTCTTTACATCATCAGACCCTATCAAAACTATGTCCCCGATTTCAACTGTATTAATAATATTAGCTGTTGATTTCTGAGTAAGTAGAGCCAGGTATTCGCTGCGAAAGCGCTGCTTCAGATCGCCACATAAACTTTTAATATAACGCCAACGTCCAGTCAAGAGCTGACCATCAATATGACCCATATCCAGGACATCTTTCCCTTCTTTTCCTACATGTAAAAACATTGAAGGAGTCAACGGAGCTAAATTTTCCGTAGTGTCTGCTATATAGGTTAGCGGCCGAGAATTAATCATTGCTTCCGTTTCACACAACACAGTCAACAGTTCATTATATTTAAGCGCTGCCCTACCAAGCACTCTCCTTAGCATTTCTTTAACCGTACGTACCATTCGTTCCCAGAATCCTCCCCACCATGGCGCTGACGGAGGTATAAAACGCCATTCAATCTTTTGCGTAGAGGTCTCCTGTGCTATTTCATTCCACTTGATGTTCTTAAGTATTGAACTTGCTCCGCGAAAATTCGTTCCATTATCTGTATATATTATCCTTACGGAACCTCTTCTTGCCACAAACCGGCGGAACGTTAGCATAAAGTCTTCTGTAGACAGTGAAGAACACAAGTCTAAATGGACTGCACGGTATGTAGCGCATGTGAATAAAACGATCCAGCATTTTTCTCCCGTCTTTAAATACAGTGGCCCAGCCAAGTCTATACCGGTTGCCTCAAATGGACTGCCACATTGTATCCTGTCTATAGGCAACGGTGCGGAAGGTACTGAACAACTCTTGCTGCTGAAACGCTTGCAAACGACACATTGCCGCACAACCTTTTTGGCAAGACGACGTATGCTTATAATCCAATATCTTTCACGAAGTTTACTAATTAACGTTTGTGATCCCGCATGAAGATATTTTACGTGAAAATATTGAACAATTCTCTCAACAATAATATTATCACTTGACAGTAATATAGGTGACATGAAACCATCGCTGTCGTTGCTCATTGTTAAACGAGTCTTAACACAAACGAGTCCTTTATCATTAAAAAAGGTTTGTAACTTCTTATTGTTTTTAGAAAAATCAACTAAACATTCTCCTTGAAGTACAGCGAGTAAGTGATTTTCAGCTTCTGTGTACTCTTCTGCTGATAGGTCTCCTGTTCTCCTGTGTTCTTTCTTCAAACTTAATCCACAGTTAGTACGGAACCTTAAGCACCAGCCCACCATTCGTACTATCTTCGAATATTTCCCAAAATAAAGAAGGTCTTTTGAAAACTCTGTTGTGTTCATTACACACAAACACGACTTCTTTACCTCTCTAAAAACCTCATTTTCATCCGGAGTCACTTCTATATGAGGCCATTGTGATTCAGATTTCTTTAGCCACTCGGGACCTTCCCACCATTTGCTTTTAAGAAGGTTTTCTGCATTGCAGCCTCGCGATGGCAAATCAGCAGGGTTACACTCTCCTGGAACATGACGCCATTCGTGCAAAACTGATTTATTTAGTATCTCCTGAATTCTATTATTTACAAATACATTCAAGTTGACCTTTCTGTTAAGCCATGCTAGCACTATAGACGAATCGGTCCAGTAGAATACCGGACAGTTTAAGTTTAGGTCCCGTCTAATATCAGCGGCTACTCTTGCAGCTAGTAAAGCGGCTAATAGCTCCAGCCTAGGCATTGTCACTGTTTTACTTGGGCACACTCTTGACTTAGCTGTCAACAACTGAACTGTGACCTCGCTATTAAACTCGGACCGTAAAAATATACAACATGCGTAGGCAGCCAAACTTGCATCACAAAAAACATGTATAGTGTTGTAACTATCGCGTAAATCGGCTTTACTAATGCGCCGTGGAACTCTACATGCCTCCATGTGTGGAATCTCCTGTAACCAATCTTTTGACGTTTTGACTAAATCTTCAGGTAAAGTTTCATCCCAGCCAATATTACGTATCCAACATTTTTGTATGATAACTTTAGGCACTATAGTCACTGGTGAAAGAAAACCAATTGGGTCAAAAACGCTTTGCGCTATAGATAACATATATCGCTTAGTAATATTTTTGTCCTTATTATGTTTAGCTAATAAAGAAGTTTTGCAATAAAGTGTATCATCTCTTGGGTTCCATTTAAGACCTAATACTGAAGTGGTGACGACCTCTTCATCCGTGATGACTGGACCTGTCACCCAGCATCGAAGCTCAAAGTTGCCCTCAAGCATGATTCTTTTCGATTCACGTATAAAACGATGCATATCCTTCAGACTATTTACACTAGTTACACAATTATCTACATAGTATGATGTTCTCAACATCTCGGCAGTCTCCGAGTCGTACTTTTTTAAATGTTTCAATATTGTAGCTGCCAGTAGGAAAGGGCTCGTTGTAACTCCAAATACAACACGCTGGTGCCTGTATGTTATCAACTTTTTATTTTGGTCTTTAATATTATTCCACCACAAAAACTTGAAATATTCACGATCTTCAGGCCATACCGATATTTGTAAAAATGCTTTCTTAATATCAGATGTAATGCCAATAGCATTTTTCCTGAAGTTTATTATCAATTTTGGTATTAGCTCAATTAAATTTGTTCCCTTCTCCAAGCACATATTTAAAGACAGGCCATTTTTGTCCACCGCGGACGCGTCAAATACTGGTCTAATCTTGGTAGTTAGGCTCTCCGCCTTAACGACCGCGTGGTGAGCTAAATAGTGACCGTCCTTGTTGTCATCATTTTGTACTGTTTCGATGATCCCACTATTTAACCATTCCTTAAATACGTTATCGTACTCTTCTATAATACCTGTGCTTTCTAATTTAGATGTAGTTGACATTAACCGCTTAAATGCTAATCCATAGTTACTTTCGAGACATTTTGATGCATCTTTCCACGGGAGCCTAACTTTATTGAAAAAATTCAGTACCTCTGACTCTACTTTCTTTTGGCATTTTATTTCAGTATCATCTCTAATACCCATTGTCTCTAATGACCAAAAATCCTGAACGTCAAATGAACTTGTATGAAATGTACTTACATTATTTATCGAACAAGATGTACCAACCACCGGACCCTGCACAGTCCAACCTAGTCGTGTTTCTAAAGCCAACAGGTTTTCGTCCACTCGCACCGATCGACCGGTGATAATGCAACCTAGAACATCAGAACCAATTAATAAATCTATAATAACATTGTCATCTACACAATCAGTGATCACAACACCTTTCTTTTTCAATAGAGATACAATCATATCGCTTTTATTCAATTTCGGAAGGCTTCCACAGATTACATCTTGTTCTAAAGCTTGTATCTTAAATACGAAGCTGTTATTTAAATTCTGTACGCTGAAGTCATATAACTTGTGTTTTTGCTTTTTGGTGACAGCTCCTCCGAACAACGTATGACTCAACTCTACTTCGTCAATAGGCTCTAGTTTGAGTTTTTTAACTATCTCGCTTGTTACAAATGAACGTTGTGCACCAGAGTCTAGTAAAGCTCTTACTGTCAATTTATTACTGCCGTGCACAAGGTTAATCTTTAAAGTTTGCAACAAAACGGTCTTTGATGAAGACGACTGGTTTAGTACAGTTTCTTGTGTGTTAGAGTTGTCAGTGGTCCGTTGAGTGATTGTGTCCTTGTCTTTATCCAGGCCACCGCACATGATGGGATAATGCCTTCTACCACAGATCACACATTTAGGGTGTCTTTTGCAACGATTCCACATATGACCGATTGTCAGGCAAATAAAACAAGCTTTCTTATTCCTTACAAAGTCCTTTCGTTCCTCTAGCGTTTTCTTTATGGCCACAAGGCATTCTGAGCTAGCGTGTGAAGTTTTGTCGCACCATAAGCACTTTCTATCTGTTTTGTCTACTTTATTTTGTGGTTGCTTTCTCTCATTCTTCTTATCAGTAGTGGTAAAACAGGCTGCGGTCGGCTCAGCGTCTGAATATTTCTCTGAGAATCCTGAACGTGCCATACGTATCTTCTCATCCGACTCCACCTCTAATTTCACAAAAGTAAGCAACTTGGTGAGCGTATTACCTTCTTGGCCTACATGAGTATGCGATCTGTTCCAAGCCTTTAATACGTCCTCAGGTAAGGCCGACTCAACTAATGGAAACAAAAATGCTGCATACTTCTCCTGAGTTACACCCAATGTATCTAACGCCAGAATTTGCGTCATGAGTTTGTCGTAAAGTGCTCTTAATGATATTTTTGCACCTTTGGATTGAGCTAACACTAGATGTAATAACTCACGAACATAGTGTTCAATAATAAGCTCATCTTTAGCAAATCGTTCCTTCAATTGCTTTACGACCTTGTCATAATTTTCTCCATTTGGTGGAAAACTCTTTACTAATTCTCTCGCAATTGAACCCTGCTCCATACATTGTAGAAGATATTGGAACTTATCATCATTGTCAATGTCGCTATTTAAGTGAATTTTCTTAAATTGAGACCAAAAACCAATCCAATTCTTTATTTCTCCATCGAATGATGGAAGCTGCAGTTGGGGTAGTCTAAAATTACGATGCTTATTAATAGTTTCTGATGAATTGCTAGTCTTATCAATCTCTTTAACAGTACCTTTATTGGAACATTGCGACTCTTCATCTAAAAATTCTTTAACTTTATATTTAATTTCATACCAACGAGCTTCGTAACAATCGGAGGCATCTATATCTTGTTCCAACAGCTTTTCATCCCTCTGATCATCGTCCAACCACATATCTAACACTTTATTTTCAACGATGGAGAGCTCGCCGAACAGTTTGCCTAGCCTTTCATACTCGGGTATTAATGCGCTTTTATCTTTCTGAGACAGAATATTTTCAACTTTACTCACGCATTTTGTAAACCGTTGACGTATAATTTTCCTCGACTCTTTTGCCTTATCCATTATCACGGTCGCCAAATGTTACAAATTGGGTCGGGAATTACTTTATTAGATACAACGATTTTCTTTCATATATTTTTCTTTAATGACAGTTTTTGACAAAAAACTATTTTCTTCTAAAAAAATTCCACACCGGGCGGCGACCTCCTTAGAAATACACAACAACGACGCCCTGGTCAACGATTCCACACCGATTGCATCATAGAGACGGTTAAACATCCGGTTTGTGATACGGTTTGGTCTGTCATCTCAGCCAAAGGCATGGGGCGCCTATACAGCGTAAGAGGAACGATGAAACAAGACCAATACAAGCGAGTATTAGAAACCCAGGTATTGCCGCAGGTCAATGAATGGTTCCCCGAGGATGTCGAATACATTTTTATGCATGACTCAGTACGCAGCCACAAAGTCAGAAGCGTTACTGCATTTTTGGCTGAAAGAATGACACTGTTTTGCCTTGGCCAGAGAAGACAACTGACATGAATCCCATTGAAAAAATGAAAACTCACCAAAAGGGGCCATTGCCAAAGAAGTGTGTACCACCGAAAGGCAACTTATAGAAACCCTCACCAGAGAATGGCATCATAATGCCCAACTAAAGGAAAATGCAAAACATTCTATTACGAGCATGCCCCGACACATAGAAGCTCTTATTTCAGCAAAGAGTGATACCACCCTTTGCTGAAATAAGAGCATTACCATTTTTTTTTTTTTTTACCTGATTAATAATAAACAGTTTTGTACACATTTTGGATTTTTTGTGATCCCAATAGAACATAAATACTAATAAAAAATACATAAGAGACCTACAACCAATTATATAATACACAAATCAACTTAAACTCGAAAATTCAAAAATCTTATTACTGTCCCTATTAATTTGGCCACCGATGGTATGTGCTTAAGTTTTTTGCGTTTCACAAGTTAAAATCGATTTTCGTCAAACCTTATTCAACTGATCATTTACTTAGGTATTCTTGATCAAAGCTAACACGTTCCAATTCACATTAAAAAACCGGTATTTTTCCAAAACTCATAATATTAAATCATTTTATTCTTATAAATTTAAAACAGACTTAAAAAGTAAACTAATTTTAAATAACAGCGTTAATATCAACAAATTTATTTTATTAAAGTTGCATTATGCACATTTTAGCAATTTCATATTTGACGTCTTTGAACCGAATCGTGAATCGAAACGAATCGTGAATCTGTGAATGTCATTGTGATTTTGTCAGACTGTTAGTAAATAGACAACAAGAATTCTGATAATCATCAGCAACATCGTGGAGTACGTGCGCCAAAAGATAAGGTACACGCCGAGGGTGCATTTACTGGAGTCGCGCCGCAATGTCAACTTCAAGGCGTTTGTGGTGCGAGTACCGAATTGTTATCTGCCCCAGGTGATGAAGGAAGACTTTTGGCCTCAGGACGTGGTGTTCCGTCGCTTCCGCGGACAAATTCCACTGGACAGCCAGCACAAGTGATGTGTTAAAAAGTGAAGTGCTACTAACATAGTCTTAAGTATTTTTGTTAACAAAAAATTGTATTTACTTTATTTATGTTAGTTTATAAGGTATATAATATCTCTGGGCCATTGTAGCCTGAAATAAAATGATTGAATTGAATTGATAATATTTTTATTAAAACTTCCCATTGTACCTAATAATACCTACTAATCCAGCAATGTCAAAAAATCGTGCCGCTACTGATGGTCTCTCCTGTGCTTTGGGCATACCTACAAACATATTGTCATCTCAATTTAAAACGCTATCGCACTAGTCACCCTCTCTATCACGCGGCTGACCTTGCTCACATTCACAGTGTCCCCCACAACAGCTTGAAAGCTACCAGTCGCGTAAAATCTGAGAGCTATTAAGAACTGCAACATGGGAGAAATGCAGTCTCGCTGTTGAATACGACAGGTCAGTTTAGGCTTTATTTTGTTGAAAATAAACCTAACCGACCCCATCGTGAAGCAGAACCGAACCGAAACCGGGCCGCGGATTTTTGTACTAGATTACGTGACCTCGGCGCAAGGGCAAAGAAGGAACATGGGTTCGGTTTTTAGTCAGTAGAAGTCTGACACTCCCCTTCGCTCTGCCCAAGAGCGGGGGGGGGGGGTCATTCGATGATTTTCCACCCACCAAAAAAAAAAAAAAAAGGCCGATGTCTTGCTATTCTTCTTAGGCGCGGTTGTCTGCGTTGATGCATCTCCAGAGACGACAAGGAAGTATCATCGTCACTCATTTCGATCAAAATCACTTACAAAATCACTAGAAAATTATGTTGAGTACAGTTTGAGTAGCCGAAATTGGTGTGTCAACGTTAAGGGCTGAGTTGCATCAAAAAAGTAGTTAAAGTTAAAGTTTGTGTCAAATGGCACGTCAAACAAACATCAAAACTTCATTTTTCTATCGGTTATGCCAACAATGAGTTGCGCGATTTGACAAATAGTTAAATGACGTCATAACTTTAACGGTAACTGCAACCGCTCACTTTCCGCTGGTTAGTGTTATAGTTTGTGTTATCGTCAAAGTGCATTTTCGTCAAACCTTATTCAACTGATCATTTACTTAGGTATTCTTGATCAAAGCTAACACGTTCCAATTCACATTAAAAAACCGGTATTTTTCCAAAACTCATAATATTAAATCATTTTATTCTTATAAATTTAAAACAGACTTAAAAAGTAAACTAATTTTAAATAACAGCGTTAATATCAACAAATTTATTTTATTAAAGTTGCATTATGCACATTTTAGCAATTTCATATTTGACGTCTTTGAACCGAATCGTGAATCGAAACGAATCGTGAATCTGTGAATGTCATTGTGATTTTGTCAGACTGTTAGTAAATAGACAACAAGAATTCTGATAATCATCAGCAACATCGTGGAGTACGTGCGCCAAAAGATAAGGTACACGCCGAGGGTGCATTTACTGGAGTCGCGCCGCAATGTCAACTTCAAGGCGTTTGTGGTGCGAGTACCGAATTGTTATCTGCCCCAGGTGATGAAGGAAGACTTTTGGCCTCAGGACGTGGTGTTCCGTCGCTTCCGCGGACAAATTCCACTGGACAGCCAGCACAAGTGATGTGTTAAAAAGTGAAGTGCTACTAACATAGTCTTAAGTATTTTTGTTAACAAAAAATTGTATTTACTTTATTTATGTTAGTTTATAAGGTATATAATATCTCTGGGCCATTGTAGCCTGAAATAAAATGATTGAATTGAATTGATAATATTTTTATTAAAACTTCCCATTGTACCTAATAATACCTACTAATCCAGCAATGTCAAAAAATCGTGCCGCTACTGATGGTCTCTCCTGTGCTTTGGGCATACCTACAAACATATTGTCATCTCAATTTAAAACGCTATCGCACTAGTCACCCTCTCTATCACGCGGCTGACCTTGCTCACATTCACAGTGTCCCCCACAACAGCTTGAAAGCTACCAGTCGCGTAAAATCTGAGAGCTATTAAGAACTGCAACATGGGAGAAATGCAGTCTCGCTGTTGAATACGACAGGTCAGTTTAGGCTTTATTTTGTTGAAAATAAACCTAACCGACCCCATCGTGAAGCAGAACCGAACCGAAACCGGGCCGCGGATTTTTGTACTAGATTACGTGACCTCGGCGCAAGGGCAAAGAAGGAACATGGGTTCGGTTTTTAGTCAGTAGAAGTCTGACACTCCCCTTCGCTCTGCCCAAGAGCGGGGGGGGGGGGTCATTCGATGATTTTCCACCCACCAAAAAAAAAAAAAAAAGGCCGATGTCTTGCTATTCTTCTTAGGCGCGGTTGTCTGCGTTGATGCATCTCCAGAGACGACAAGGAAGTATCATCGTCACTCATTTCGATCAAAATCACTTACAAAATCACTAGAAAATTATGTTGAGTACAGTTTGAGTAGCCGAAATTGGTGTGTCAACGTTAAGGGCTGAGTTGCATCAAAAAAGTAGTTAAAGTTAAAGTTTGTGTCAAATGGCACGTCAAACAAACATCAAAACTTCATTTTTCTATCGGTTATGCCAACAATGAGTTGCGCGATTTGACAAATAGTTAAATGACGTCATAACTTTAACGGTAACTGCAACCGCTCACTTTCCGCTGGTTAGTGTTATAGTTTGTGTTAAATTGTCTGTCAATTTTATTGTCAAACGCGTTGAATATAACCTTTAGACATCATGTCCCTGCTCCAAGAAATACTCGCAGAAACCAGTTCTGATGACGAAAGCGATGAAAAGAAAAGTGTGATTACCAGAGCCGATAGTTTTTCCACATGGAACGACGAATGTTTCTTGCCAAGATTTCGAGTCTCTAAAAACGTAGCTTAATGGCTGACTATACGATTGCATTGCTTAAGGCGTAACAAGGATATTCATCGTAGGTAATTGTTCAACCAACAAATAATACGTGCTATAGACAAAGCAATAAATATAATAGGTACTTACTTTGTTTGAATGTTTGTAAAAAAAAAATTGTATATATAATTTTTCTATACCCCTTACAGTACTGTCAAATTTGACAAAAACCTTAACTTTAACGACTTTTTTGGTGCAACTCAGCCTTAACTTGTCGTTGATAATGCTTTGAGTATAGTCAAACACGTTTTTCTTAGTTCAGAAACGCAAGTGCTGGTCTTATGCATGAATTGAGCATGCTTTCTGTCAAATTTGAGTAAATGATGACAGATTACTCAAATCTTAATTAGAGTTTAAAAAAACTCAATTCAGAAACGGAAAAATGTTTAAGTAGTACTTAAGTATAGATTGAGACGTTTTCAACTTCAAATACTCAATTCAGAAACCGGCTGTTAGTAGAACATGGCGGGACGATCGAAACTTGCTACTAGTGGTCGACATTAGCTTTGGATCGAAATAACTGGAAGTCATGGGGACCTTTGTATAGCAGTGGAATGATGCCGGTTAAAAGTATCAGGATCAGTGCTGCTACGATTAACTTTTGTTTCTTAAACCAGTCCGATGGAAGTACTACTAGAAAAGAAAAGTCCCACACAAATGTTGTTTCACGGTCCTGCCCTTTGTGTAACTGGCAGTTTTAAGGACCCGTCCGATTTGGCAGAGTTCTGCTCGTAGCTTTGAAATTTATAAAAAATAAAAGAATCACCTACACGACGGAAGACGCTGGTATCACAAATGTCAAAGGTAAGCTACCATATTAACATAGCATGACATCACGCCTGTAGTCCCAGAAGCTTTAGGCAGAGGCGTACCTAATAGTAAACAAACATTTCGCTAGTTATTTTATGGCTTATTCCTAAAGTGATATGACACTCGAAAAAGTATTAGTGTTTATTGATCATATTCACTAACTCGCACTGGGTAACGCTAGAGGTTGATTATTTACACATTGAAGAAATTGCGAGACCATTTCTCCAGTTTCATTACTTACTGCTATTTAAATATTAATGGGCCAATATAATTTGACATTCGATGTAAATTATTTGAGCAGTTAACTCAGAAAATCAATGCGTAATTTGGAGTTCAACTTTAATCTTTAATTCTTTCAGCACTCAACAGCAATTATCATAAAATTCAGGTATATTTTTGGACAAGGATACTTAATAAAGTAAGGAAATATACTTTAGTTTTTATTTTTCGTTTCATGTTACGAACATACAAACATTTATATACAGTCGACTATTTAACAACAATAAATATTAACAACCATTTGTTTACCAGCCGTAGTTAGCTCCAAGTCCGGAGTAGGAGACGTGAGAGACGGCGGGCGCAGCTGAGTAGGTCACAGCGGACTTGAGCACGGGACCAGCGGAGTATGCGACGGCGGGGGCGGCGTAGGACTTGGTAACAACGGGGCCAGCGGCGTAGGTGGCGTAAGCAGGTGCAGCGGCGTAGGTCTTAGTGACAACGGGAGCAGCTGCGGCGTAGGTCAGAGGAGCGGAGTGGGTCGAGTACGAAGAGTAGGACACAGCGGGTCCGACGGACTTGGCGTACACTGGAGCAGCAGAGTAGACAGCAGGGGCAGCTGAGATGGTCTTGGTCACAACTGGGGCAGAGGCGTAGGTGTGGACGGCGGGGGCAGCGGCGTAAGTATGCACTGCGGGGGCTGCGGCATAAGTGTGGACGGCGGGGGCTGCGGCGTAAGTGTGGACGGCCGGGGAAGCGTACGCGACGGGAGCAGAGTGGCTGGAGATGGTCTGGTAAGAGACAGCTGGGGAGTAAGACTTGGTGACGACGGGAGCAGCAGCGTAGGTGGTGACGGCGGGTGCGGCGTAAGTCTTAGCGTACGCGACGGGAGCGGAGTGGGTAGAGATGGACTGGTAGGACACTGAAGGAGCGTATGACTTGGCTACGACGGGACCAGCGGCGTAGGTGGTGTACGCGGGAGCGGCGGAATAGGTGGCGTAGGACTTGGCTACGACGGGACCGGCGGCGTAGGTGGCAACGGGACCATGGGAAGTGTGAGAGGAGTATGACACGGAGGAGACGGCGGGTGCCGAGCTGTAGGCGACGGGTGCAGCGGCCTGCAGGAGGTGGCCGGCGGAGGCAATGCTCGCCGCGCACAGGAAGACTACGACCTGGGATAAAGACAGAAATGAATATTATACATAGAAAACTTTGTCACTATAGCCTGATAAAAAAATTCATATCCTGAAAAGCAGGAATAGTTTTGAGAACACTATTTAACACTACTGAAGTCACATATTTGAAACAGTAATAACAAAAAATCACAGTTGAATCCAAAGGGCATCCGGCCCATCAGCTTCATTAACCAAAAACAATTTAAAATCGAAATTCAATATTAAAGTTCACTGCGTACCTTGGAGTACATGTTTGTATGGAGTGTTGTTGTTGTGTGTAATTTTTGGAGCACTTGCTTTCGCTTTTATATCTCGTCTCCAAACTGGTATTGGTATCGAATCCCGTAGTGGATCAGCCGCGGGCACTTTCGGTTTCAATGTCAAGGTGAGTACTCCACCCGGCAGAGTAAAGTTGTGTAATATGCCGGAGGCATTCGATATTAAGTAGCATCTGATGTACTCCGTATAAGTTAATAAGGAAGTTTTACTCGGAACTTGGTTTTGGTGTTAATAAAACCAATGGCTTTTCAAGCCTATTTAATAAACCATAAAACTGTTAGAATCAAATTTATGATGAACCGTTTTGTTTATGGGGGAAATCCGCAAGGACGATGTTTGTTGGAACGGTTGTATGACAAGAGCTGTGTAATTATGTCAGTTTTTATTTTGAGAGCTTGAAGAAGTGGTTTTGAAAAGCCTTAAACTTTGACTTTCTGAAATGCGGTTAAGGCGCTGACAAGAGCCAAATAGGCTTGTATTGAACAATTTTTTAGCCAAATCTATACAGTTTGACACGGCGGAAAAAATATATGTTAATCTTGAACATATTTCTGATAATTTCGTTGTTTTCAAAACACGTTTTTGAAAAGTTTTCTCGATACAAAAAAATGGTAAACTAACCTCTTAAAATGATCTTCCAACAAAAATATCTGTATTACTGATGAACATACGTTGGTAAAATTTATAACAATAACGTATCATATTTAAATAAAAAATTTGGTTGTTTTTAATTTTTGATTATTTAATAAATTATTATTTTAAAATTAATCATTATATGGTTTGTAAGAAGTTCGAGCGTTGCGTCATCGCGCTCTCTTTCTTACGTATGCAATCCGACAGTGAGCGCTTAGGCGCGGTGCTAGACGGACGTATGTCACTTTGCGCCCCACTGACAGCTATCCGTTCATCTATAAATTATTATTGACCGCGTCACAATGTTAGTCCAGGATCCACGGTACATTTTTTCACTTGATTACTATCAAACTAATTTTCCGTGAGCCAACATTACCCTATACGAAAACTCTCGATTGTGGTAGGTAATAGGGGCAGCAGGGATAAAATATATATTATATTGATTATATATTATTATAATTATTTATTTGATGATTTTCAAAAATCTATTACTAATTTAATTTTAATTTTATTTTTATCTGATGATCATTATCTAAATCCAACATGTATTGATAACGAGCTCATCAAAAATTACTACAAACCAGCTGTTTTTTAGGGGTCCGTAGCCGAATGGCAAAAAACGGAACCCTTAAATATTCGTCATGTCTGTTTGTCCGTCTGTCCACCCGTATGTCACAGCCACTTCATTCGGAAACTATTGAGACTACACAGTTGAAACTCTACAAGTATTCTGTGAACCGCTTTACGATTTTAATACAAAAATAAAAAAAAGGATTTAGGGGGTCGCCCCATACATGGAACTGAAACTAAATTTTTTTTTCATCAAACCTATACCTACGTGTGGGGTGTCTATAGACATTAGACAGGTCTTTAAAAATGACATTGAGGTTCCACAAACAATTTTTTCTCAAAGCCAATCGTTTGGAAGACAGACACTTCCAAATTTGTAAAATGGCGACCGGCCTCGCGGTCGCTTGCCTTCGGTATTGCCAACAATGACCAGCTTTTCAAGGCTGGTATCTCCTCTTTGCATTATGTGGCCGAAATAAGACAAAATACGCTGTAGGCAAACTGTTGACAATCGAGTCTTGATATCGAGTTGGTAAAGGATAGACACATTTGTGCGTTTGGCCGTCCATGGAATTCGGAGAATCCGCCTAAAACACCACATTTCGAATGCGTCTATCCTCTGTCTTACTCGTGTTTGGATTGTCCATGTCTTAACTTGTGGGGAAAAATGCTCCTTCCGAGAAGCCTGTGCCTGAAAAGGAACCGATCCAGGCTGATGATGGTTTCGTGACGGTGTTGAGGAGGAAGCGCCGTCAGCGAACCATCAAGAACCGCTGCGGCACGGCTCCATCGGAGCCCAATGTGCATATTCGTGCCGCAAAGCCGAACACTCCTTTGTACCTCTCCCGTCTACATTACACCACTACGACGGAGGACATCGTGGAGTACGTGCGCCAGAAGATCAAGTACGTGGCGAGAGTGCAGCTGCTCGAGTCGCGCCGCAACGTCAACTTTAAGGCGTTTGTGGTGCGAGTACCGACATGCTACCTGCACCTCGTCTTGGAAGAGGACTTTTGGCCGCAGGGGGTGGTGTTTCGACGCTTCCGCGGGCAAGTGCCACATGATCGCACAGTGACGTAGTGCAACTGTAGTGATACTAATATAGTTTTAAGGTTTTGTTTACTAACACAAGCTGTCAATTATATCGTATGTATGTTAGTCTGTAAGGTATTTATCTATGGGCCAAAGTAGCCTGAAAATAAATAAATATTATTATTATTATTATTAACTCTATGGAGGAAAATCAGGAAAACTAGTGCTCTGACCAAACGGGCCTTCGTTTTAAAACTTATACCACGTTTTTCCCAGATGTTCCGGGGGCGTAATATAGCATCTTTAGCCATGGCTATCCGCCGTTTTATTTCTGTGACGCAGCTACCTTCATTACTTATATTGGAGCCCAGTTAATCGAAGCTGTCCACAGTATAGATGCCTTAGATGTTATAGGCGCCCGATAGGTTTCCCGCACGATCTACCACCATAAGCTTGGTTTTCTGCCTATTTATTGCAAACCCTACTTTGCCACTTTCCACTTCCAATCTGTGCCGTATCTCTTTCATGTTGCCAAATGTTGTAGCAAGGAGAACGGTGTCATCAGTGTACCTCAGATTGGAAATCCACTTTCCACCAACAGTAAACCCCTTGTCCCAGCCCTAAAGAGTCTTGAATGATATTACTCTTCGTACATATTGAAGAGCAGAGGTGAGAGGATGCATCCCTGCCTAACGCATTTGAACAGTCGGTGTCTATTTTGACGAAAGAGCGGTTGTTGATGTGTAGGTAGAGGCATCGGACTATGTCAATAAGATGTTGAGGCGTTCCCATGTCTTTAAGAACCCCCCACAGCTTGCCCCACTCCACGCAATCAAATGCTTTGGTATAATCTACGAAACATATCAATACAGGGCTGTTAAATTCCCGACTTTTCTCTATAATTTGGCGAACGTTCAGGATTTGTTCCCGCGTGTCTTTGCCTTTAACAAAACCTGCTTGCTCTTCTAGAATTTGTGGCTCCAGAAAGTGTATTAGCCTGTTGTTTATGATGTACAGGAGTATTGATGGTGCGTGGAGTAAGTGCCAAACACTTAATATAATTTTTAGAATCTTGTAGGCAACTTGTAAAGAGTGGGTTTAATAGAAAATATCCAATCCCCAAAACCCAGTTAGTAAGTAATCATTTTTAATGACTTCGTTATCGATACATATTGGAAGGAAGGAAGGGGACTCTTTGATCAAACCATACATTTTGTAGGACAAATATTTTTTCAAATAATTTAGATAATTATCATCAGATTTAACAAAAAAAACCCAGCTGATGATTCTCAAAAGTGTTTGTACTTAACACTTTTGAGAATCATCAAACCAACATATTTTATCCCTGCTACCCCTATTACTTACCACAATCGAGAATTCGAGAGTTTCGTGCAGGAAATTGTTGGGCGTCTCGCCGTCTCATCAAAATTAGCTTGATAGTAATCAAGTGCAAAAATGGACCGCGGATCCTGGACTATTTGTTTCTTACTTGGTAGTATGGCGCTAGGGTATCGGAAAAATTGTGGGCGTGTCCAAAAATACTGAAACATCAGAAGTCAATAGCTATTGTCATCGTCTTAAGTAAACAGTGTAAAACATAAATGCAGGGGTTTAAAGTTAAAAAAAAAAAGTGGTTTAAAGTTGAACGAAATTAAAATACAGATTTACATTTTCAATTATTTATTTATTTCCCATTTGCACGTCATTTTTACAGATTCAAAGCACACCACTTGATGAATTACCAGCCGAGCTTGTTACCATAGCCAGCGTTTCCGTAACCACCGTACCCGTAACCGCCGTTTCCATAGCCACCAGCGCCGTAACCACCGTAGCTGCCGGCTCCACCATAACCGCCGTACGCACCAGTAGCGTAGCTGGGAGAGTGCTCTTTGTAGACAGAGACAGAAGACACAGCGTTACCAAGACCGCCATAACCATGGCCAAGTCCATTGTAGCCGTTGGAGCCATATCCGAGGCTGTTGTAGCCATGACCGCCATAGCCGCCAAGAGCGCTGGAGTAGCCTCCAAGAGCGCCGGAGTAACCGCCGTGAGCGCCGGAGTAGCCTCCCAGAGCGCCGGGGTAGCCTCCAAGAGCGCCGGAGTAGCCTCCGTGAGCGCCGGAGTAACCTCCTAGAGCGCCAGAGTATCCACCATGGGCACCAGAATAACCTCCAAGAGCGCCAGAGTATCCACCATGAGCGTAGTCAGTTCCAGCAGCGGGGACAACTTTGGTCACGGAGGTGTATGAGGTGGCCGGACCGCCATAGCCGTATCCGGCACCGTAGCCGCTGGCGTAGCCACCACCATAGCCGCCACCATAGCCGCCGCCGAGCCCTCCATATCCACCATAGCCGCCTTGACCAGAGTATCCGCTGTTCAAGCCACCGTTGTACAGGTTACCTGCATGGGCCAAGCCGAAGAGGCAGATGGCGACTGCGAGAATCTGTAGTGCAAAAAAATTAATGATAATATAATTGCTAAATTGAAACCATGTGTAAAGTTAATACAGTTGGTTCGTTTAATACTGAATGTGGTTATGATTGTCAAAGTTTCTTATGAGGAAATGGAACAAACTTTGGGAATAATTGTATACAGGGATGAAATTGGAATGATTAATCTGGTAAATCCAGGTATGGGACATCTAAGATAGCATAGCTAAGTTAGACAAAAAGGTTAGTCTCACAAAAAGAAACGTGAGAAGAAGAGTATACACAAAGAAACGATTGTTTTAAAATGAATCCACTTATTTCAGCAATGTAATTAAGATTTAAACACTGTAAAATATTCAATTAGTTACCTTAGTGAACATGTTGCTGGTATCTTCAACAGTGATGAGTTGAATGTGTTAGAAGCTATTGTTTCACTCTTTTATATTAAAAATGTAGGAAATAAGTACTCTTTTTCAAGGTCCTAGCAGATTTTGAGAAAACCGGAGCGTAACGAAATTAATTAGGCTTACGTTTAAATGCAATATTAACTAATTTATCCACCGAAATGAGACAGGCAATAGACCACCTTATTGCCTTAACTTTAAGAAGGTTATAGTCTGAATGGTAGCGAGATATGATCTTCAATTTATAGTGTTATCTTGAGAATTGTTGTACAAGGGTTGGCATTAGAGTAAACTACAAAACGCGTACTCGTAGTAATTGATTGGTTAATTATTCATTATGTTTATGCCTTTTGATATGTGATAATTGCTTTTGTTTATTACATTATCTTGACGATCTTGATATGCACATAGACGATTCGGAAGTTATGTTTTTAGAATTGGGTCACTTTGATCATGGTTATAAGCTTCAATTTCTTATACCCAGTTGACTACTGGACATAAACCTCACCCAAGTATCGTCACAATTAAAGCTTCGGTATAACGACTTGCTAAATTCTCCATTGTATGGAGATGACGATTGCGCTTGCGCTGCGCCCTTGACACAACAAAAGATAGTCGATCGACTGTGAGCGCGGTTGCTCATAAGTTTAATTGTAATAAGATCATGTGTACCCGGCCGTTAATTCATTCACCTTTAAAAAGTCACACACTGGGTGTGGATGTATTTATTATAATGACAGAGAGGACGCTTAAATCAGCTGAACATGTTCAGCTTCAAACTCTAAAAGCCTTTATTTTACAGGCATTTTGTTCATTAAGTATGTCAAACATAATGCCACTTCTTTTGAGTTTTGCTTTTTCGGTGGGTTCATCATCATCATTATTGATAACTAGCGGACGTCCCGCGGTTTCACCCGCGTAGATCCCGTTCCCGTGGGAATACAGGGATAAAAGCCTATGACACTCAGCAATGTGGCTTTCTATTGGTGAAAGAATTTTTTAAATCGGTTCAGTAGATCCCGAGATTACCCCTTACAATCTAACAAAATTACAAACACAAACTTTACTTCTTTATAATATTAGTATAGATTTCAGCCAAAAGACGTCCCCTGCTGGACATAGGCCTCCTCCAGGTGTCGCCACATTAACCGGTCCCGTACGTCTCGCGTCCAGCGGGTCCCCGCAACCTTCACCAGGTCATCGGTCCACCTAGTGGGACGCCTTAGAACGCAACGTCTTCCAGTTCGCGGTCGCCACTCCAGAACTTTCCGGACCCATCGACCATCCGTTCTGTGAGCAATAACACAAAACACTAAAGACTTTTAAATAGCTGGTCTAGTCATTTTCTAGTTTTTGGACCAGCAGCGTAGCTAAAGTTTCAGTTCGTATGTTTGTAGCTGTACTGATGGCCTGGATGCTTTGGAATCTTCACTCTTCTTTATGAAGTAATTGTATCATCATTGTTTGTTATTTCAGAAGTGTTTTAATTTGTATATATATGTGTTATCCTTAGGTGATAGGGATTTCAATAGATGGACAATATAACGCTACCCATTTTTTGGGCGCATTACCAGCTGATAGTGTTACCTAGGAGTTCTTTGGTGCACTTTTTATGTTCATTAAATGAAAACATAACATAGAACATTTGGTAACTATCGATAACTTGAGAAATAGGTTGATAAGTATCGCCAAAGTCATAATGATGTGTCATTACTTGAAAATAAACTATTATGGACCTACAAAGTTAAGAAGTTAATAAAAACAAACATGTTTAGATTTCACAACACGAAAATCTTGTTTATGTGACACATTAATTTGGTGTTTATGTCTAACACGAGGTTAATAGTAGACTTAAAGGAAAGATGAACTGATGACATGGCGTTGAGATTTGGTTGCAAGATAATGTGCATGGAGGTAGTGATAGCTGCTGCGGGTTGTTCGAAAGAGATACCGCGGTCTCGACATAAAGGGCTAAGAAGTAAAATGGGTGGTTTTTAACCAGTAGAAGTTTGATACTCCCTACCGCTCACCCCAGAGCGGGAGGAGTCATTTGATGATTTCCCAACACCAAAAACAAAATACAACAAAAAAACTAAATGTGGCACTCGGAGACTGCCGCGGTAAAGCTATTAACAGCAAATAATTAATTATTTAATTTGACAACCTCAGTTGACAACCTTGTTATTTTCCGTAACCATAGCAAAAAAATACTGAATCCTGAATATTTTCGTTAGGGAATTTCTGGATTCGCTCTCCACGCTCAAGGCCCGCGATAGAAGCTATGCAATAGTTTAAAAAGGTAGTGCTTGCTAGTCAGTGTTCAATTTGATTTGCTTCATAGTGCAAATGATAGATATTAGATAGATTGATAGATAAGTAGATAGAGAGATTAGATTAAATAGATTTTAATGGCTCATGTTCAAGCCATAATAAACCTTTTAAAAGACTTTTATACGATACAAGACAGTATTAGGTAGGGCTGCGGGTTGTTCGAAAAAGATACCGCGGCCTCGATACAAAGGGCTAAGAAGGAACATGGGTGGAAGTCCGACACTCCCTTCCTCTCGGCCCAGAGTGGGAGGAGTCATTAGTCAGTGTATGTCCTTCTAGGGCGTCCTGTCCTGGCGTTGCCACTCATATCTGCCTTGTAAATACTTTTTGTTCGTCGTCTTTTACTCCTCTCGGATGATTGCCCACCCCACAAAAAAGTAGTACTTTTAAATTGTATCAATGTTTTCTTAACTTTACAAGGACTTGTTCTCAACTACAGAGCCGCAGTTAAAAATTAAACAATGTATTACTTAGACAGGTACAAGTTTATTTATAAATACGTAGAACAGCAACATAAAATCTGCTATAAATTAAAACAGCCATAAAGAGAGAAATACAATATTTACAATCTTATTCAGAGTATTATATTTTTGCTATATATACAACCATTTTTTGCCGCTTACCAGACGTATTTGGAACCATAGCCGTGGGAGTCACCATAACCGAAATCAGAGCCGTATCCGTAGCCGGCACTGTAGGCACCATGACCGGCGTAGCCAATTCCACTGTATCCGTGACTGCCGTGAGCGCCATAACCTTGGCTATAAGACACGGCAACAGGAGCAGCGTAAGCGACAGGAGCGTACGACACAGCTGGTGCGGCGACATAAGACTTCACAATAGTTGGTGCGACGTACGACTTCACAATAGGCGAAGAATGAACTTGGTAACGGGACACAGAAGAAGTAGCGACTGGAGCGTATGAAATAGGAACAACAGCTTTAGTCACAATGGGAGCTGTGACGACAGTCTTGACGATAGGAGCGGAGTACGCTGGGGCGACGTAGCCGGAGTATCCGTGGCCGTAGCCGATGCCTGATGCGTAGCCGAGACCATCTCCATAGCCGGAAGAATACCCCAAACCACTGCCAATCCAGCCGCTGGCGCGCGCCAAGCCGATGCAGCAGAGGACAGCGGCGAACTGAAACAATTGGAATATAATGAGCCAGAGTTAAATAGAGAAAATATTAGCCAACATTTAGACTTTAGTTCTACTTTAACTATGTAAATCTAACGCTATAAGAATTTGCGGAAATTTGTTTAGAAGAGCCACCGCGGCCTTGGAATGCAAATGGGAACGTATTAGTGGGAACACGAATGGGTTTTAGTCAGTAAAAGTCTGACAATCCCTCTGCTCCACCCAGAGCGAAATGGTATACCTAATAGGGTACAAATAAAGCATATTCTTAAAAAAGTATAAAGAAAATGAAGACGTAGTATGCCTGCCTATCTTTAACATTAGCAGCCTGATAAAACCCGCCATCAAAAGTGACACAGTATGAAATTACCCAACTGTTTTCTCACATCTATGGCCTTGCATCTTTATGAACCCTTTAATAGACATAGCGTGTTGACTCGCAATTTTATCACTACTTGAAAAGTAGGCCCAAATCTCGGCCCGTCTGCAGTCACTGGTCGTTAGGGTACTTTCGAGGTCAATACCTTGACAATTGCGAAACAAGACGTAAGCAGGTGACTATATCACAAGACAATCCACATTACTCTTCCACCTACGTTCATTTATCACAGTTTTTATCACTGAAGCAATTATTATTTTAAATGGTGTTATTGCTTTTTTTTCTTTCCTTAAAGGGATCACGGAAATCTGTGTTTGAGAATTATTATGTTGAGTTGTATGGACGAGTAAGTCTCGATGAAGGTAAGGCTTTAAGTGGTCGCATAGTCCAACGTATATAAGAACTAATCGTCTCCCGGCAGATAAATTAATGATTTGCCATGGCTGACCTGGAAGTCTCTAAATAGACTCCGGACACAGGTAGGCCGAAGCAAGGAAAACCTGTTAAGGTGGACATTCATAGATGACTCTGCCCTGGAGTGTAAATGAGTGTTGCCCCACAAACTATGGGGCACTTGATATCGTGTCCAGCCTGTCCTGTTACTTGCACATGACAGGAGCTGATGAAAGTACCAAATTTTGGGCCGACTCAATTTAAATTGTCATCGACACGCTAAGAAGAAGAATAATTAATGATCACTGGTAGATAAGGAAAGATGCTGTTTCACATTGATTTTCGAATTTTATGAATTAATTAACACTTAAAACTTAATCTTAATAAGCTGTGATGAAATAATAACAAGATGGATTTAAATAACAAACAGCAGTGACGGATTGATTTGCTTCGCAAGGACTCATTTCGCTCGTGTTGTGCAAGATGTCTAAAAGTTAACTTGTGAGTTTAGATCTAGATTAACATAGCTACTTGACTTGTATAGGTACTAATATAATCGAGACTTATTGCGATTTGTAAAAATTGGTAATTCTATCTAATGCAGACATGTACTGATAGTCCAGAAGTCTGAAAAGGTTTTACCAATCACCCAGTATTATCTGGGTTTTGGAGGTCCGATAAGCAGTTGCTTCATGTAAAAGACTCGTATTAACCTGCATCCGGCTCGACTGGAAGCCAACCTTAACGTTGGTAAATAGCTATGAAGATGATGATGACGATGTAATGCAGGTATCTCAGTAGAATAAACCCTACCAGAGATTAAAAGTGCTAGATAACAACAAATGGACAGAAGAAACAGTAAAAGACATCAAGTTTCTGAATGCCAGACACTCAGAGAAGACAGTGGTGGAAATGTATTCTTTGTCCAGCAAAAGAGGTTTCAGTAGATACGATAATGATGACCAGTTGACTGTTGCACTTTGAAGAGCATTTCGGCAGTTTACATATAATTACACCAACAGATTTATATGGAAATAATTGACTCCCAGTAATTTTGAAACGCTGTGCTCAAACAAGAAAAGGTCAGGTCGGTAACATCAAGACGTGATTGCAGGACATGTACATTGCAGGACATATTAAGGGGAATATCTTACTTATTAATTCACATTAGACATTATGATTAACGATCGACTTGATTGCTTGTGTGACAGACATTATGAAAGCTGTCTCCTCTAAAACCGGTACTGATTGATTCGTATAAAGGCCAGAGTTACTTAATAAGAATTGGGTTAGGCAAGCCTTTGAGCAGATTCAGATTAATAGCGAATAGGCTGATCTGGCTCAGCTTTGAAAACCAGTGAAGTGTGACTGGCGAATCTATCGACAGTCGTACGTGTAAACAGATTGAATTCATGTGTAAATACTGGTTAATAGATGTACTTATTTAAACGGGTTTAAATGTTAACACATTTCTAGAAGTTGCTCTAGTTGTAAAACTCAATTAATATCTGTCTGTCCGAGATTAAAAGTTAGACGTTTAGATCAAAAGTTTACTCATTATTTTGATAAATGGAACGAAAGGCAATGTTCAGCCTATAATTAAATGATCACAATAATTAAGCCTAAATACTAAAAGTTATAATAATTTATTTTATTTTATTTATTTTAAGGAAACTTACAGCTAAAACATTTATAGTAAAATTAGCATGTAGAGGAAGGCCAATTACAAGTTTCCACCCATAAACTTAAAACTAAAATTAAAAAGATACGGTAATATATAAACAACATGAGAGTTACACAAAAATACACAGCTTTAGAATTATTAGTACGTAGACACAACTAAAGCGAGTATTAAAAATGAAAATACACAGCGCGAGAATTAGTATAATAGTAAATAATCTAGTAATTACGCAATGAGTTGTAAGCTCCATGGTTCAGGCTTTGATTATTTTATGTAAAGCAAACAACTGATTTAATAACTTATGCATGATGAAAACAAATATCGAAAGTAATAAATGATTTTCATTGCGCATATTATAGATTTTAACAAACACTTTTAAGTGTCATTTTTTTTAAACTAAATAGGACCGGAGTTTCGTACCTACCTGACTATTCTGAGAAGAAACAGCCAAAACAAAGTCCGAGGTCCAGACATAGTCTTAGTCAACTCACGTTAGGACTATGCAGATTAGTGTCTGAAAAGGTCTTTTGAAGAAAGAACCACACAGATTTTGTCAATATCGTGTAGCTCGACATTCGACTTATAATTCAAGGAGCTCAACGTCAGGACGAACAATACAAATAAATACGGTCATTTTCTTAATCTCTTCAGCTAACACTAAAATCTATGAATGCTTTACAAATGAAAGTAATAGTCTTGAAAATGTCATCGCTTGGTAGACAATCCGTACAGACAAAAATATTTTTTATTTCATAAAAATGTGTTAGAAATATCATTATATTTTAAAGAGATACTTGTACTTCTATTGCAATGGGTATGAAGGGAAAATGATTTTTTTTTGTATTTTTTTTATTTTATTTTTTATGATAGCGTGATGATTAACGGGGGAGAAAGGGAGAAAAAAACGGGTTGCGCCGACTTCAAATTACATGGGATAAGGGCATGGCAGGAACGCAAGAAGATGAAAATGATGATAATCTTCTGTGACAAAGAATCGCCATATTTGAATCAGTGTCACGAATGTGGCATTGTGCGCCTAATGCATAAGATTGACTATTGCCTAACAGAAAATTGTCTTAGTTTTGAAAAAATAATCAGAGTTTAAAACATGAAAGAATACGGCCATAACCCGATGAAAGAAAACCATAAAAGTCAGTTCACGCTCAAAATTATATCCCCATGCCTGAGAGAAAAATTAAATTCTGGCACAAGTCCAAAACTGTGCTAACGTCACCGTTTCACTAATCTCGATGTCCGTAACTTAGGACGTATAAAATATTATATGGTGGCCCGTACTATGACACTATTGGGCTGGATTTTCTATTAGATTTTTTTCAATTGATTCTAGAGTTGGGATTAACATAACATCTTACTTGTTAACTGAAGGGTTAGACAGAGGTATACATAATGGACACCAACATTAAGTTAGTTATGTTTAAGTCTCTCGTAATATGCGTTGTGTTGGCGATGCTATTGCCAACAGCAGGGCACAAATTCAGATTCCGTGGCTGCTACTGAAAAATTCGTTATTGAAAAACCCAAAAACACCTTGCCCGACTTGGGCATCAAACCCAGGACCTCATACATGCCGATAGACTAAAGAGGCAGTTGAGGGTGTTTGGATTTGTACGTAACAAATGACAATAGCGAGCCTTCTGAAGGAGACTTAACAGTAACATAGCTAACGAAATTGTGAGCGATACACTGCATACCTCTTCGCGAATGCAGGAGTTATGTTGTGCATGCTATCGAATAGTGATATCCTTGTGCGGAGATGAATAGTTTGTCTGTTTCGAAGCTTTGGCAATTTATTAGATTGTTCGGAAAAAACGTATCAGTTTTCTACTAAATGCCAGGACAATTTGTTGTCGTTATCACGTTCCGTCCCGAACTGTCAAGTTTTTTCTTAAAGGGGTAGGCAGATAGGTACCTACATGTATATGGAAAAACCGAAAAACCGTTACTACTTATGAAAAATTGTACCAGACTCCCAAACTCTCACCAATATGAAAATATTGAAAGCGTGGGAAAGGAAATAACCCAAGGTTTGGTCAGTCTAGGATCATCACCAGCCTAGCCTATTCCCAGCCATGTTGAGGTCCGCTTCCAGTCTTATCGGAGATAGCAAAGTACGGGTATTTTACATGGAACGACTGCCTATCAGACCTCCACGACCCAGCTACTACTTATTAGTCCACGATAGAAACCAACATTTCTCAACCTCAGAGGTTTAGAATTCAACGTCACTTCTTAATACCACTAGAACTATTCACTGCACTTTGACACAACACACGACACTTTTCTTAAATTATACTAATACATCCTTGGAATGATGCATTCCTAATGATGAATATCACTATTCTTACCTTAGCGATCATTTTGATGTAGAGTGTTTGAATATGATGTGTTGAATGTTAGCCAAACGAAAAATGTCAGCTTATATAGTTAACGAAATCTCAGGAAACAAAGCGGCCTCGCCATTGTCAAGTTTCTAGGTAATTTTAGTAAAATAGCGCATAATCGTACCACAAATGTTGTGCTTAAGGTCTGTTTTAAAATGTTAATTATTTTTTATATTATTATAATAATAAAAGAACTGAAGGTGAACTAATTTTCTGTTTATATAAGTGTTTAATAATACAGGAAGTATAGAATGTGGATGCGTTTTTTTTGTTGTGTTGCAATGGTTTCTTTAAAATTCTTTGAAATTCAGTTAATGCGTTTCTTGCCTACAATCACCATCATCATCATCATCATCTTTCTGCCCTTATCCCATTTTATTTGGGGTCGGCGCAACACGTTTTTTTTTTCATTCTTCCCTGTTAGACGTCACGGTGGCATTTATTCCTTTCTCTTTCATATCATTCCTCACACAATCCATCCATCTTTTCTTTGGCCTTCCTCTCCTCTGCATCCATCAATATTTTTATCCATCACTTTTTAGTCACATGCGTTTCATCCCTTTTCATACAGTCACCACCGATTGTAAATAAAAGGGTCGCAAATACAAATCTGCGACGAAAATGTACATAACTTTATAATAGAGCGGTCACACAACCACTAAGCTACAATCATCTTTCCTTTTTTTAAACTTGAACTTTCTCACTTTGTAGCAAAGGTCTCCTTCCTCCCACTTTTCACGACGCTGCGCTTCATCTCGCCATTCTTCTTCTTAGCGTGTCGATGACAATTTAAATTGAGTCGGCCCAAAATTTGGCGACGAGTTCGGCACTTTCAGTAGCCTCCATCAACTTCTGTGATGTGCAAGTAGCAGGACAGGCTGGACACGATATCAAGTGCTCCATAGTCTGTGGGGCAAGACCACATTTACACTCCAGGGCAGAGTCGTCTATGAATCTCCACCTGAACAGGTTTTCCTTGCTTCGGCCTACCTGTGTCCGGAGTCTGTTTAGAGACTTCCAGGTTAACCATGGCAACTCGTGTCCAGGTGGAAGATTTTCGGCAACTGGCACAAATGGGTTGGGTAAGGCAACACTATCTCGCCACAACTTAAGTCTTTCCTTAGGGCGTTCGCCAGTGAGCGGGGGTACACACTTCATGAAGCTGTTGCGGCTTTTCAGCCTTTGCGGAACTATGATGTTACTGTGCAGAGGGTGTCTAGCGTCGGAGACCATTTTGGTTCTTTCACTAGAGCTCGCCACCGCTCTGCGAACTACTGGTGGCGCTATGCCTGCCAATGGATACAGCATCTGTACCGGGGTCGGCTTGAGGCAGCCAGTGATTATCCGGCACGTTTCATTCAGTGCTGTATCCACTAACTTTGCATGGGCTGATCGACTCCACACGGGGCATGCAAATTCACCCGCAGAGAAGGATAGTGCCAGTCCAGTAGTCCGCATAACGTCTGGCGAAGCACCCCACTTTGACGAAACTAGTCGCTGTAAAAGACTGTTGCGGGAGTGCACCTTCTGCTTGATATTATTGCAGTTCTTGCCGAATGTAAGCGACCTGTCCAGAGTAACACCAAGATATTTTGGGAAGTTGCTGTGCTCGATCGGTACCCCATCCCAAACGATGTTGAGTTTGCGGCTCGCCTCTCTATTGCGAAGATGGAATACGCAAGACTGCGTTTTGCTCGGATTAGGTTTCAGTGAGTTAGCGTGGTAGTATGTGGTTAAGTCACGAAGTACTGCTGACAGGGACACCTCAACCTCTTCAAAGGTGGTGGCTGGGGGGGGTAAGGGCAAGGTCGTCTGCATAAAGGAAGCGAGAGGTATGCGAGCTGGATGGCTGATCGTTGGTATATATGTTGAAAAGGAGCGGTGCCAGGACGCTACCTTGAGGAAGGCCGTTTTTTTGGGCTCTCCAACGACTTTTTTCCGAGAGAAGGTGGACTTGAAATCGGCGGTTGTGGAGAAGTTCTCGGAGAATGCGGATGAAACTGTATCGTAGGCAGCTGATAGGTCCACGAATACAGCACCAGTGACCATTCCCCTCTCGAAACCATCCTCAATGTGTTGAGCCACTTTAAGTGTTTGGTTACTGCACGACTTGATGGGTCTGAAACCAGCTTGCTCGGGAATTAATTTCGGATCAATGACGCCCGTAAGACGGTTCAGCAGCAGTCTCTCAAAGAGTTTATACGTGTGGCATAGTAGAGAGATAGGGCGAAAGTTTTTAGGATCATCTGCTGCTTTACCTGGTTTAGGAATTGCGATAATCTTAGATTTCCTCCAGAGACGGGGTATTGAAGCTGATTTCAGACAGTTGTTGTAAAGTTGCAGCAACCACGACACGGCAACTGGGCCAAGCTGTTTTAGCTGCTCGACCGATATATCGTCGATTCCAGAGGCTTTCCCATACTTCAGGCCACTAATCGCTGTAACGATATCAGTAAGGTTGAAAGATTTACTGATATCATCACAGACACCATCAGGATTTTGTGACTTAGGGATCTTACTCGTACGGCGTGTTGGTCTGCCATTTAGGAGTAGTTGATGTGCTACCTGGTTGGCAGTGACTTGGCTAGGCGGGGCGGGTTTGGGGGACTCACCGGTCAGCTTACAAATAGTACTCCAAGCCTTTTTACTGTTGTGAGTCATGTCGATGCTAGTAACAGTATTCGTCCACCTCTCCCGTCTGTTTTCGCCTAGTTTAGATAGCAACAGTTCTCCGGCTAATGTGGTTGCCTCCGAAAAAGGATCCGATCGATACAGTGATTCGTATCGGCTCAGTAACTCACTGGAATCTGTTGACAGCCCCGGGATGTAGGAAGTCCGTCAGCCCCTTGGGATGTGTCTTCGAGAATAAGTTGACACAATCTCGACAAACAGGTCGTAGTTTTGCGGGGTTGGCGGGACATTGAATAGGGCGTCATCAATCGACCGTGCGTACGACTCCCAATCAGCCTTGGCATAGTTGAATCGGCGCTTGAAGGGGACATTTATAGGTCGAACCACAGATTCAATGCAACACATAATTGGTCTGTGCTGGGTGCGAGGAATAGGCGGACACACGCTTTTGGTGCACTGTGAGCTGATAGAAGAGCTGGCGAAGATTAGATCAGGATTGTACCCGCGTTTCCAGCGACCACTGTTAAAAGAGGCCGGTTGTTTGGCGTCATGGATTAGTGCCAAATCATTCGACTCAGCCCATTCTTCAACTGCATTTCCACTTAAATCCGTGTCGTTGTAACCCCAGGTGGTATTGCGGCTGTTAAAGTCACCGATTACAACTTTAATTTGCTGGCTACTGAAGTTCTCCGGTGGAGTGAAGTTAAATGTGGTGCCGGGTGGTTTATAGATGGAAGTGATGGAGCAATTACCAACATCTAGTGTGATAATTTCTATGCCGTTCTCGTTTGAGCATTTGGTGGAGAGTATGCTTACGCCGGGAGCAGCAAACACTGCGTTACCGTGCTTTGGGTGACAGATCTCGGCGATAAGCGTGAGTCCATCGATGTGTGGCCGGCCTTGGGTTTCATCTCGATGGGTCTCTTGAACGCAAAGAATGTCGCAGTGAGTTTTGCGGCATAAATTGGATAGGATTTCCGATTTATCTTGAGAGAACCCTTCGATGTTAATCGAGATTACGCACAAAGCCGGTGTTATTGGAGGACTTGGGATTGTCATCGTGGTGAAAGGATTAGCCAGTCAGCGTGGGGACTCGCTGACTGCCCAGGGTGCGCCGGACGTATAGCGGGTCAGTGGATACGTCACTCGGGGAGGCTCCTTTCTTGCACCCCATCTCGCCATTTAACGATGAAGAATCTTCTCTTCGGTCATGTATTATTATTTATTTTACGATGTTCACACTTTTCAATATTGAAACAGTCTTACCTGAAAATTTTATCCCTGAACTGAATTGAATTCATTTTTAAAGGGCGGTAAAATAATCGTTTCCTAAAAAAAGATACAAAATGTAATAACATTCTTATTTCTTGTGCCCCCAATTTTCATTATCACATACTAGATAAAATATGCCATGACTGGGAGGAGTGCCCGAATTAGGTTTGTTACTAAGCCAGTAAGGTGCTATAATATTCAAAGTATAAGACGTAAGCACTAAGGCTTTGACATTCCCAGAAGGCTTCATAAATACCCGCTGGTTTATGATAATGTTTATTTGGTAGGTACTTTTTTCCTGAAAGGTTTAGCCTTAAAAGCATCTCAGAGTGACTTGATCAGTCTCTTACTTCAGAGGTGGGTATTAAATGTTTTTCGCGAAAAAAAAATGTTCTTCTTTCAGGTCCACTCAGATCTGTGTGGTTTTATCTTCAAAAGACTATCTCAGACACTAATCTGTATAGTCCTCAAGAATGTTGTCCAAGATCCTTAAAAGAGACTGTAAGAAATGACGGGTAAAAGTGTTTGTAATGACCTATTTGCAAAATAAACATAACTAGCTGATGCCCGCGTCTTCGCCCGCGTAGATTATTTTAGGAATTATAATCTACGCGGGCGAAGACGCGGGCATCAGCTAGTGATGTTTATTTTTCCTTGAGAACCACTCTATCCATTGGTGAAAAAAGCGTGTGGGGTCGTTAGACCTTGCCGCCCACACGATAAGAAAAAGGTGAAAAAAGCATGAAAATCGGTTCTCGGTAATCGGTAGTTTTTGAGTTTATCGCGCACAGACAGACAGACGCGACAGGTGACTTGGTTTTATAATACGCTATGCAGATATGTAGTGATTTGTCAAAGGAGGTGAATAGTTTATTGGTTCATATAAAATGTCTCTGGTATATTCAGGTTTTAGTACGAGAGAATATATTATTTTGATACAGTGGTAACACTGGTCCCTTATGCCATCAGCAGGGTAGGTACTTACATACAAACCTAGAACCTAAAATTATATTGTGGATTGACTAAGTTCAATATTTACATCTAGGTCTAGCTTACACGTTCTAGCTTCAACCTAAGTCAATAGTTCAATAACATTGTCATTATTAAATCTGCTAATTAGCAGTCGAGGCCGTTCGGATGCATATCCGATGACTCCATCGAACCTGTTGTTGCAATAAATATGTATTTTATTTCAAAATAATAAATCTAGATTTCTTAATAATATTTAATTATTCTGTTTTGTTAAGTTAGTGTTTAAGCATGTTTTCTTGTTAAATGTATTAGATTAAAAAAAACCGGCCAAGTGCAAGTCCACCATGACTTTTTATAGGTTTTCCTGTAATCTATACGTGTTGAACTAAATCCTGTACCTTTTTCAGAATTTTAGGCTCAGTAGTTTCGGAGATAAGGGGAGGGGGGAATGGTCGGACAGACAGACAGACACACGAGTGATCCTATAAGGGTTCCGTTTTTTCCTTTTGAGGTACGGACCCCTAAAACTAAGTAAACTTAGGGGGAGTTTACATCTTGTTAAAACATCGAGTTTGTATATAATATATATTATACTTCGCCCGCGAATTCGTCCAAGTGTAATTATTTATCAAAACCTTCCTAGAGTACCACTCTATCCATTGGTGAAAACAACATAAAAATCGGTGCAGAAGTTTTTGGGTTTATCGCGAACAGACAGACAGATAGACGCGGCAGAGGACTTTGTTTTTCACGTATGTAAAGAAACTACATCTAAATCTATTGAGTAGTATTGAAATGTAACGTGGTCTCATATATAAATATAATAATATCATAAATGTAGCGGACACTACCTTATTTCAAAGAAATAAAAGTAAAAGTTTCTTACTACTTTTCGTTGGTCTAGTGGTCGCAATCGCGACTGTGTGAGGTCTTTGGTTCGTTTACTGGGTCGGGCAAAAATTGTTAGTGGGGTTTTTGAAATTTCTCACTATCAACCATACACGGAAACAGGATTTGTGTCTGGTTGATTGGATACAGACTACTAGGTTTACTTCTTCTTAACCTTTCAGCGATTGCTGGCGTGATGTTATTTTATGTTAAGTTAAAAGTCGAAAAGCGACTAAAAAACCAAAACTAAAACTAAATCCTATAGGTATAAATATAAACTAAATCGTAGATGTATAAATAAAAATCAATTAGCACATGTCATTATTTAATTGCTTAATATTAGTAAAATGCAGATGACACCGATTATAGCGTCAATGTTACGAAATTCTTCCTGTTTAGATAATTATGTTCGGATCTAGTATTTAGTATGCATAGTTCGTTAGTTCCGGCCTTCCGGGTCTTTGATATATAAAAGATATACAAGGAAGGAGGACACACATTAGCCCAATGAAGCCTATAGACTTGAAAAGAAGTCCATGTAAGAAATTCCTGGTAAAAAACAGAATAGGTAACACTTGGTTTAATCTGGAAAACGAACCCAGGATCAGGTTCGTGTTCCAAGTCGTGAAAAAATCTAGATACAAGTGAAAAAACTAAGAGCCTTACGAATTCGTTACGGACACTCAACGAACACACCGCGCATGCGCAGCGAATTCGTTGCGGACGCACAACGGGATCGCCGCGGACAGTATAAGTGTGTTGTAGTGTGTAGTGTATTGTACGGCGATAATTTGCTACACACACGCGACGAAAACGTAACATATTTGCCACGCGTCCGCGACGTCCTCGCTGCGCAGCCGCGGCGTGTTCGCGACGCATTCGCTGCTCGTCCGCTCCGCCCAGTAGCCGCTTCCAAACCGCTAGTATGATAAGGCCCTTAAGTATCATATTTTTTGATCAGTTGTGTGCAATGCCCTGTTTTCAAGTCTTATTAAGATAAACCCTGTAGGTATTATAATAATATTATGTAGAACGGGAATGATGTTAACCATTACGCCAACCATAGAAGATTTTGTTTTTTCACTATCCTTGATGGGGCTGCGGGTTGTTCCCGTCGGGGCTGCGGGTTGTTCGAAAGAGATACCGCTGACTCGAAACAAAGGGCCAAGAAGGAACATGAGTGGCTTTTAGGCAGAAGAAGTCTGTCACTCCCTACCGCTCTACCCAGAGCGGAAGGAGTCATTTGATGACTTCCCACCCCAAAAAAATAGATATAAGTCATCATAGGGTCACTCACACACATATGTACTTTGTGTGTGTGTGTAATCTTGAAATAATCTATTCACCAATTGCGAAGCCTACGTTATAATGAAAAGTTCCTATTATTTACTTCGGCCTTATTTATTTATATTCAAGTCAACTACGAGTCAACGGGTTTGATCCCCGCACGGAACAAATATTTGTATGGCCTACAGATAGTTGTTTCGGGTCTAGGCGTGTTTGTGCATGTGAGTTTAATGTTTGTGAACGTTCCCACGATACAGGAGAAATTCCTAGTGTGGGGCAACGTTTTTAAAAAAAAAACTTGTTCAAGACTAAGTGCAAATAATATGTAGACCACACGCTTGCAGGATCAAAGGTGTTAAGTAAATGGGCAGCTAAATGGACAGATTTATCAACCTTATCAGTTTTTGTTATCTCTAGTCAGACACTGACGAATCTAGTTTAAATTAAGGAAGTGGTCGGGCTCGGGAAAATCAGTTATTTGATTATCTGCGGACCATAACGTATAGTAACTAGACTTAAAGTTTTGATATGTTACATACATATATCGAAAAGTAGTTCAAAGAAGAAAAACATGAAGTAAGAAAAAAAGGAAATAAGATTATTTATGCCTGAAATTTGCAATTTGATGCAGCTAAATATTATTTTACATGGAACGACTCTATGACTGTGTAATCTGACTGGTAAGACTGATTGTCAGACTTTCGGGTCATTGACTAACTGTAACGACTGTCAAAGATGAGGATATGACAGCCGGAACCAAAGGCACGAAGAAAACTCGGTATGTAATGGGTGGTCAGGTCACTCATCCAAGGAATAACCTAGGTAAGCGCGGCTTAACTTAACGGTTGATCCGAGCAGCTATTATTATTAAGCGAGCTCCTCTCAGCCAAGCCAGTGTAAAGTAATACATACATATGTATAGTCATGGTATATGTGTATGTGTGTGTATGTATGTGTGTGTGTGTGTAGTGTGTGTGTGTCTTTAGTGACCCGCTCCGGCTTCGCACGGCTGCAAAAAAGATACTAAAACCTTCCTATTGAATCACTCTATCTATTAAAAAAACCCGCATCAAAATCCGTTGCGTAGTTTTAAAGATCTAAGCATACATAGGGACAGACAGCTTGAAGCGACTTTGTTTTATACTATGTAGTGTAGTGATTAAACAAATATTCTCAATAAATAAACAATCTAATTATGCAAGCAGTGTAATATTAATAGTCTGGGGTCAACAGTTGCAGAAAGGTCGCTGACCCACAGGCCTAATGGGTGGCTCGATAGCAAGTCACGACAAAAACTAGGTACCCACTACACGTCAATGTGTACATGTATTTTGTAATATAAGTTTAGCTAGCAATACTACATTGCCCTGCGGCGACGTCTGTCTATAAATTAATATTATATATTATTTAATTTTCAACATGACTAATGATCTTAAACGTTATTAGACAGATATGTTTTATAATTAATTGTTAATAGAAGTAGTTATAAGATTTGCGATTGGTACGTTTTATTGTTTCAATGGTGTAGATTGATTTGACCTTAACTTGCTAAAATGATTACAGTAATCTCAATCTAATACTGAGTGCTATGTGGTGTTGAATAGTCCTGAAGCACTTAATGTCGAAGTTATATTGGTAGGTGTATCTTAGTGTCATAATCTTCATCTCCCTGCCCATGTTTTCATTTAAATCAGTTAATAAAATGAATACCAAATAATGTACTAACACAACTATACATTCACAATACATAATTATTGACATAATTCAAACCATTTCATTTAGTTTTAAGTAAAATTTATATTGTGTTATAAATTTGTATTGTAATGATCTGAAAACTTTATGTCGTCACTATGGTGAATGTTGCGTAGGCATATTATTTTTACTGTTGTTTTATATTAGGTCCTAGTATTTATATTAAACTGCTATTCGTGTACCAAATAAGTAAATAAGTTCTTACAGCTATTAAGGTGGATGTTCACGGTAGCCCGCGAAATTCAAATTTTCTTACGTTTTTAGCGATTTGCAGGCCAGTGCTAGGTTGTATGTTAGTGAAAATATGATTTGCGGCTGTAAGACATATGTAGTTACAGAATTATAATCATCAAAATCATGAATACAACCCTCCGAGCTCATACAGATTCCGGAATGACTTTGACCTTGTAAAAAGTCATTCCGGAACCTTTATGAGCTCGGAGGGTTGTATTAATGATTTTGATGATTATTATTCTGTAACTACATATGTCTTACAGCAGCAAATCAAATGTTCATCAACATACAACCTATCACTTGCCTGCAAATTGCAAAAAACTTAAGAAAATTTGAATTTCGCGGGCTACCCTGGAACATCAACCTTAAGAAAGAAAAATATTATTACAAAATTGCAATGCCCGGACAGTAAGACCAGATTTCATAATAAGTCAATAAGGATAACAAGTTTTGTGCGCTGACGTGCAACATCTGTTGTCACAATAAAAGATAGGCCTTTATGTGACATCGCACTTCTATCTCGTTACTTTTGTCTAAATTATTACTCAACACTTGTCTTCTTGTTTCGGTCTAAGTAAATTGTGCAAGTGTTTGTTCTTGTTGTTTTGGCTTCCGAGAAACTGTGTGCTTGTGGGGTTTTGTTTTGGTAGCATTTAATGTGAATGGCTTCGTAAGTGCCTAGTTGATATAGTGGTCGTAAGCGTGGCTGATGAGTATGAAGTCCTCGATTCTATCCCCAGGCTAGGCAAAGTGTTATTGCGTTTTTTCGTCAGGATTTTAAAGGAGCAGCCACAGAGTCTGGATTTGTGTCCGGCCGATGGGAATTCACTGACCCTTAATGGGACTTAGACATAATTGGCTGATTGCGGGGTTTTATTAGGTACACCTCTGCCTTATTCCCCGGGGATTATTCCCCGAAGGGTAAGCGTGCTGTTATGTTATGTGTTTACCAAATAAGATAGGCCTTTATGTGACATCGCACAAAGAAAGAAAGAAAGTAACGAGATAGAAATCTCGTTACTTTTTGTCTAAATTATTACTCAACACTACTTGTTTCGACCTAAGTAAATTGTGTTGCAAGTGTTGGTAGATATATGTAGTTCTTGTTGTTTTGGCTTCCGAGAAACTATAATTATGGTTTCGTTGTGGTGGTAGTGAATGTAAGTGACTTCGTAAGACTGTGGAGCATGAAGTATTGGGATCAATTCCTAGGTCGAGTATATGTATTAATATGTTTGTTTATCAGGAATTTCTTTCTTTCCTGTTACACGGGATTTAAACATAACTGGGGAAATGTGAGTGTTCTGTTAGGAAAAGTTCTGCATAGCCCTTTTCGGTTTAAAGGGCTATGCAGAACTTTTTTGGTTATGTTATGTAGGTATAAACGTGTTCTTTTATCATTTTGTTCACCAGTAAGCTTATTTTATCTAGTTGTCTTGAACTCAACTTTTGAAATATATTATTACGCTGTTTCACTTGACAAAACTTCGAAATAGACTTAAATATTCCCAATTTGTGAACATAAATACGTAATAAGACTAATGTTTTTATTAGCTGTAAGTTTACCGGTCAATATAAAATAAAATAAATAAAATAATTGTGGCATTTCACATAGTATACGAGTATTATGTGCTGGATAGATGTAGTACCTACTTAAATATATATTCAGATTGTTAACTCAATTTCGATATCTGAACCACAGATTAGTTGAAAAAAAATGAAATGCACAAAAACATATATTATACTTAAGGCGGGGTTGCAGTAATTTTAAGATTTTTGAACCTATAAAAATCGAACTAAATACGAGTTTTTTAATAAATAAAAATCATTACATAAAAATTGAACATATATACTCTCTAGTAAATCGTAAAGATAGAAACGCGATTTAGAATGATCGGCTCGATACTTTTTTTATCAAACATGACTCTAAATCACAATTTCAAACGTGTACTGCTAAGACATTTCATCATGAATTTATATGAAAGTTATATCAGTAGATAGAACTTTTTATTCTGAAGTAAATGGTGAAAACAGATTGTATAATTTCTTTATAGTTTTTCTCCAAGAAGCAAAAAACAGTCAAAATTTAGGCATTATATCGCTCGCGCGGCAGGGCGGGGGGCGAGGTCGTGCGTACATAAAAACAAAGTACTGCAACCGGCACACGGCAACACGGCTCTAAACAAAACAGCCAACAGAAAATATGGACATACAAATCAAGCTTTCACGCTTATGAAACAAAAAAAAAAGAAATACTCACAGAACTTTATACACTAATCATAATGATGAATAACCGTAATATCTAGGTTAAACAACTCCCCTACCGTTTATTTACTATACAAATAAATAAGTAAAACCCTCCTTCATATACAGAGATAATAAACCGAAAAAATACTCATATGTTTTGGCAATGTACCAAATCTGTATTTTTTTCCTAGATAAATTGTATCACCATTAAATAACTTCGTATTCATAGCGGATGTGAACAGTTTGTGTTGTGATACCTAAATCTGTGAAAATATAAGTATACTTATGCAAATTACAAACACCTTTTTTTTGGCGGGTGGGAAGTCATTATATTATTATGACTCCTCCCGCTTCAGAGCGGTAGGGAGTGTCAGACTACTGACTAAAAACTACGCATGTTCCTTGTTAGCCCTTTGTGTCCGGGGCCACGGTATCTCTTTCGGACAACCCGCAGCCCCGGCAGTTGCTGGCATCTCTTTTAAGTGCGTGTGGTCCCCAATCAACCTTGAACCTATAAAGTTGGAAATCTGCTAAAAAAAAACCGATTGTAGTGGATGACGTTTTGCTAAATAGATATTCTGCTATACAGACCATCTGATAGTTGGACGTTTTGCTACATGGACATTTTGCTAAGTAAAGAAGACTTACTGCTCATTAGACATTTTGCGCTGTTGGACATTTTGCTACTTAGACCTTCTGATCAGGAGGGGTGGCGATGGCGTGATGATCTGGTGTCAGTCATAGACTGGCACATCTTAACGTGATGATCGAGAAGAGATATTATTTAGCCTCGAGCTCCTCCGAGCTGGAGTCAGTACCTATATCATAAAATTGTAGTCCAATTGACACGGTATCCAAAATATCTGACCAGAAACTGTTATTACTGAATGAACGTTGCGCGGGCGCAGATTGCAGGCGTGTGTGCATTTATTTGTGCAATGAAACTTATTTATATGTAAGAATTGAACAGATTATCAGATTGTTGACATACCTTTTTTATTAATTGGTATGTTATTAATAATAATAATATTCCACAACTATCACACAACGCCATCTAGTCCCAAGCTAAGCAGACTATTACTAGTTATTGACTGGATACTGGCTAGTAACTCTCATTTTATTGTTATTATATACCAGCATGTGAATTATTTATGTTATTATGTCGTGGGGTTTGTCATGTTGTCTGATTTGAAATATTTGATAACTTCTATTTCAATTCGTTTTTAACCGACTTCTTAAATAGAGGATTTTCTCAGTTTAGCTTTTTTTAATAGATAAACTCGCAACTCTGCGATTACTGGTCGCATTGATTACGTGAGTGTTTTTTCATTTGAAACAGGAAAATTGCGCTATGTTTCCAAAATTTCATAGTTAGTTAGTTTTCATGCAATGGAAAATTAATTCACAATCTGAGATATCACAACAAAAAAATTTTTTTTTTTAAAGTTCCGCTTTCAAGTTCGTAAAAAAAAATTGAAAATGTCCTTTTTTACAATTTTTATGAATGCAGACGACATTGAAAGGTCTTTGCCCGAAACACAGACCTCGGAAACAACCCACGACAACAGAATAATCAGGCTATTTCCTACAAAAATTCCAACAGTACTCTTGTCAAGGTTTCCGAGATCAAATTATGGCTTTAAGACATGAAATGAACTGTGTGGTTCTATAAATAGAACTGAGAATAAGTGGCCCAATGCCGTCAAGCTAGTAAGTACACGCATTTCTCTTACTTCTAGAACTTCTTGTATCTACGCAATCAAACAGCTCAGACATGTTTACCCGACTGCGGCAAAGCCCAAAAGGAGGGTTATGTGTTTGACGTGTATGTATGTATGATTTTGGGGGCCAAATCGCGGAATTCAAAAAAAATTTTTTTTCAATACCATCGAGTAGGGTATCAAAATAAAGGGTTTTAAAAGGAGATTACAAAAATATATAACACTTATAATTGATTAAAAGAAATTCAAAGTGACAAATCCTTTAGACAAGCACAAAAGAAAAAAAAAACACTTTTTTTAATTTTGATGTAGCCATAACACTCGCGCTATCAAGACGAATCTAACGACGTATATTTCATTAAAATCCCTTCATTCCATAAGGAGTTATGAGGAAACAAAGAACTTGTTTTTTGCTTTTCAGTTTTTTCAGTCGGGTTTTTTAGTTTTTTAACTACTTTTTTTTTATTCACTGCCTAGAGCAGCATCGGAACATTATATAAGGGTGCTAATTAAACCGGCTTCTTTTTAATAGCATTATTTGCATCTAAAAATCTAACTTGCCTTCTAAATTACTAAGTCAGCCACAATTAACGAGCATCTAAATAATACTATCTTAGCCACAAGTTATCTTTTTTAAAGCCACTCTAAATACAACTCAGCATCGTGATTATTTTTTAGCATCTAAATTTGTAACATGGATTCAAACAGTAAACTTCTAAAATATTAAAATATGGCATCAAAAAAATATTCAATTAGCTTCTAATTTATTAACTCAGTACGTTTAAATTATAACTCATGCCACATTAACTGAGCATCAAAATTTAATTAAAATTGTCATCAAATAATATATTATAGCCACTAATAGTATGTATAAACTCCTGTCGTGTCATTGAAAGGCTTAAATAATAATATAGAAGTTCAGAGTACTTAATGACCTAAATATTGAAGTTCAGAGTATCGAATGTCCTAAAGATCGATTTTATTTACATGTTGTGCTACAAAAGTTATCGACAGAATCGCTTCAGAACTTCATTTTTATCGGAAAACTAGACAATAAATTGTGAAAACATTTCTGCAAGCAACTCGGAAGTAGCGCTCGCCGGCCGCTGCCGCGGCACCGCTCGCTACGCTCGCTCGGCTCGCGCGCGTTTGGTCACAGTTTTAACCTAACCTAACCTATTTCCCTCAGTTTACAATAACGAATCATACAATCTGCCTGTGACTAGTCAATTAGACAATGGTTAAAACATTTCTTTGACGAATAGGTATTCTTAACGTAAATATAATAATCTAAAGTGTATCAAAAGTTGACATTTCATATATAATATACGTTGGCGCTCTCTGATTGGTGCAAATGGCCGGTCGCTGTCGTCTCGCGCGCTCGCGCCAAATCTTTCTGTTGCTATTTTCACGATAAAATAATGTGATGTATTATTTTACATGCGAAGTTATAATAAATGATGTTGACTACGGTCGCTTCATTTATATTTTTTTGAGGGCCTTGTGTTGAAGCTGTAAAATGTAAAATGGTGGTGAGATATAAATTCCGTGGCTGAGTTAGTAAATTAGGTGCCTATGTATAAATAACAAGGACAAGTTAATATAAATGTTGATCGTCACTTGATGCTTTCTATAGAATATTTAGTGGGCGTTGTAAAGAAGACGAATTAGTATATTAGAGGCTAAATAATTTTCCCGTGGCTTAGTTATAAAATTAGAAGTTTGATCCTGTGGCCAATTAAAAAAACTGCGGCTCGATTAATTATTTCTCATTATATAACATCAAGCCTGTAATCTCCTAAGGGTTAGGCAGAGGTTTAGTCAGTTATGTTTAAGTCACACGTATAATAGGGGGCAAACCTTGCCATGCACAAATCACGACTCCGAGGCTGCTACTGACATATTCTTGATGGAAACCCCCAATAACATTTTGCCCGACCCGGGGGTCAAACCCAAGACCTCATTCTCAGTAGTCACTAGACCATCAAACCAGTATCGGACATAAACGTTTAATATAATCACTTAGCAATGTAAGTCATTGCACAGCTCTAAATACACATGAGTGCTATTAAAATCTAATCTATGTCAAGAGAGAATTTCGCAATGATTCTGTGAAATTATACATTTTGGTCCTAGAGTCCGTAATTATCTACTACTAGCTTTTGCCAGCGGCTTCGCCCGCGTGAAAAAAACGACTTTCCATACAAACTTTCATCCCCTATTTAACTCACTTAGTTGTTGAATTTCGAAAAATCCTTCCTTATTCCTTGTCTACATTATAAAGGGAACCCCGGTGCAAAATTTCAGCTTTCTAGGTCCAAGGGTTTGGGCTGGGCGTTGATGAGTCAGTCAGTCAGGACTTCTCTTTTTATTTATATAGATAGATAGATGAGTTACATATCACGTTCTTGGGACCTAGACAGTCTTTTATGACAAGAGACGCGCCTGAAATGTTGTGGAATCCTCTATAATCTTATCACCTCAGATCCTGAGGAATGCATCTATCATTATCATCATCATTTTAACCTAAATACTCTGTTGGATCACTGTTGGATCCAAGCTTCCTACCCCAAGCGTTGCTACATCGTTGATCCAAAATCACCACCAACACTTATAAATACTCGTATTATCGGCGACAAGGCATTTAAGGCCGAAATCCTGTAGATTATGAGACACACAGATAAACTCATTCCCTATGAATCATTTATAAAACATGGCCTTTTTTCTCGAAACTTTCATGAAAAATCACAAACAATTTTGTCACAAACATATTATTATCTTGTCACTATGCGTAATAAGCTTGCATTGCGTGACGTAAGACAAGGCTAGTTCTCATACTTTCGACATCAATTCACCTTGTTCAAGACAATGCCGATGATTATAATGATGCTTATCAAGATATTAACACATTATATCGTTATAAATTGTCGGAATTCGTACGGAATTATAATTATATTCCAATTAGATCATTTTTTCATGTAATTGTAGGTTTTCAGGCATCTTTTGTTATATCTTAAACGGTTATGATAAGATCTTTACTTTAGTACTTTACTTTTGGTTGAAGTTGTTGAATTTTATTCAAGTAATAATTATAATAAATTAGGAGCGGATTTTCCTTTTCTCGTAGGATATTGATACTTTAACTAAAGTGGAACAAAACTTTCATTCTTTTGAAATACTGATTTATTCAAGGACATGCTACTTCTATGTACCCACAATAAATCCCTTTCTTTTCAAGGAACTACGATATAAATTGAATGTTCTCAGATAGGAAGGGAGCTCGTAAATCTACCCTTCCGCCTATGTAATGAGAAACTAAGATACGAATAATCAAGATTATTTTGAACCAAACAAAAATACTGTCGAATGTTTAGTGCTTATTCGTTTCATTTTCCTTCTCGTTATTAGGTAGAGTCCGACTTTATCGATAGATTTTCCACCTGATTGCAGAAAATATATCAACGTAGATGCAGTTCAGTTCACAAACATAAAACAAACATATTCATCATTTTATAAATTTTATTCTCATTGTATAAAATATATATACAAACATAAACAACTAATTTGTACAGTCGATAAGGTGATCACCAGCCGTAGTTTGAAACGCCGTTGTATGCCACATGGGAGACAGCGGGGGCCGCGGAGTAAGACAGGGACTTGTACACTGGGGCAGCGGCGTATGAGGCGTAAGACGGGGCAGCGGCGTATGAAGCGTAAGACGGGGCAGCGGCGTATGAGGCGTAAGACGGCGCAGCGTAGGCCGCGACGGGAGCGGACTGCGTGTATGCCACAGCGGGAGCGTAGGACTTAGCGTACGCAACGGGAGCAGCCGCGTATGTGGCGACGGGGGCAGCGTAGGCTGCGTGCGTAGCGTAGGCAGCAGGTGCTGCGTAAGTCGCGTGCGCAGCGTAGGACGGAGCGGCGTAAGCCTGAGCGGCGTAGGTCGCTACGGGAGCGGCGTGTGCTGCGTATGTGGCAACGGGAGCAGCGGCGTAGGTGGCAACTGGGGCGTAGGACTTAGCCACCAGAGGAGCTGCGTGCGCGGTGTGTGTGGAGTATGATGAGATGGAGGAGACTGCAGGAGCGACCGCCTTCACCACGGGGGCGGAGTATGTGAGGGGCGCGGAGTACGCTACGGCCGGAGCCGCGTAGCTCTTGTAGACAGGAGCTGCGGCGTATGTGGCCACGGGGGCAGCGGCGTATGCGGCCACGGGGGCGGCGCCATAGAGACCACCAGCACGGGCTGTCGCCAACGCGCACAAAAGGGCTAGTAACTGAAACAAAATTGAAATAGTATACATAACACGAAAACACAGGTACACACAGGCTTTCCATATTAAGTAGGTGCTTTTAATATTACACAGTTGAATGTCATTTAAAACTCGAACTTGATATCTTTAAAAATTTGATGAACTATCTTGGAAACTTGAATTGATAAGGACTTTTCTCGATCTAATAAAAACAGCTTTCTTTACATAATTCATCATCATCTGCTTAGCCTTTTCCCAACGGTCGGCTTCCAGTCTAACCGGATGCAGCTAAATATTAGTACTTTACATGAAGCGACTGCCTATCTGACTTCCACAACCTAGTTAATAGTTACTGGTTGTTAAACTTTCAGATAGTGCTGACTACCTGTAACGACAGTCAAATATCTATATATGGCAGCTGGGACCAACAGCTTAAGGTGTTTTCCGAGGCACGGAGGAAACACGGTACGTAATAGGCGGTCACCCACCCACTGACCAACCTAAGCATCAGCGGCTTAACCCAAGTGTCAGTTATTATTAAGCCTTTTTGCAAAATTATAATCACTAATTTAATTTATGACATAAAAAGTCCTTTCCATATCACTAGGCCAAACTAAAAAGCCAGCTGCAAAAACTCAACAAATATTCGCATAATTGTTAATAAATTAATTTAAAACTGCACAAAACACTATAAAATAAAGTACCTTAGCAGCCATGATATAAAATCCACTACGGCAAGTGATACGGTCTGTGTACATACAAGCACTTTTATACTAGTCTCGTTACCCCCGCGAGCGTACGTTAGGTACCAAATGTGGTCTAGTATCGCAAGTTAAACTTAGAACCTTGTCACACATTGACTGCCCAAAATGGCCACTTACTAATAAGTCACATATTATGCTAACTATCAAAGTATACCTCTAGGAGAATATTGAGAATTTTAGATATTTTGGTAGCAAAGGATAAAAGTTGAATTGTGAAAGTCACAGGAAATGATTTATTATAGGCTCTAGTACGATACTGTATTTAGTGAAGAGAATAAAGTTCTTTGATTTCATCTGACTGGCCTGTTGGTCTAGTGGTTAGTGACCCTAACTGCTATGCCGGAGGTCGTGGGTTCGATTCCCACCCAAGACAAATGTTTGTGTGATGAGCACGATCATTTGTTCTGTGTCTGGGTGTAATTTATCTATAATATGTATGTATTTAGAAATATATAAGTATGTTTATCAGTTGTCTAGTACCCATAACACAAGCTCTGCTTAGCTTGGGACTAGATGGCGTTGTGTGATAGTTGTGGAATATTATTATTATTATTATTATATATATTAAAATTTATTAGATTTGAAAACCAACTTTGTGTCTCTCCGTACAAAACATTTAAGTTCGTCATAGCACTTGGAAGTATAGTAATGTCCGATCAAGATAACTATATTTGTATTAGACATTGGTCCTTATAATGTCACAGAAAGGAGGTTTGAAGACCCATTATTTTAGTACGTAGAAAAAAGAATCCCAAGGATTCTACTAACATAGGTGGTATAGATCGGTATTCTACTGAGTTTGCTCGTAAAGTTTAAAGACACCCGAGCTGCTTTTAAAGTATTACCTGTATCTCAAATTCAGATAGGCCTACATGGGCACTTATAAAACGTTGAGAAAAGATTCACAATTCGGGCTGGGGCCCTACTATGACGTCTTAAAACAGTCCTAAATTATTCTTAACCCAGTGTGGAGGAGAGATGGCGCTATAGACACCCTGTATAGTTTTGTCACGTTTCCACACTGGAATAACATTAAGTTAGGACAGTTTTAAGACGTCATAGTAGGGGGCCTGGACGTTTCCCATGGAGAAGTACCGGCAAGAAACTCTATGGTTACTCTTATCTACTTTGAACCGAAATAAAATAAGTTTTGGTAGCTTATTAAACGTTTACAAGAAAGCTGTGGACATAGTCAAACCATCAAATTGAACAACTTTCTTCATAGGACCATGATCTAATTCACGAAAAAAAAACTCGGTCGAGTAGCAGGTTTTAAAGTTTTACATGCGACTGCTTCGTTAGTCTAGTAGTCGCATTGGCGACACCTGTACATGAGGTCCTGGTTTCCATTCCCGAGTTAGGTAAAGTGTTGCGGAGCCTGGATTTGAGCCCGGATGATGGCAATAGGTCATCATCTGCCTAGCCTTTTCCCAACTATATTGGGGTCGGCTTCGAGTCTAACCGGATGCAGCTGAATACCAATATTTTAAATGGAGCGACTGCCTATCTGACCCCCACAACCCAGTTAATACTAGGTAATACGATACCCTTTGGTAAGACTGGATGTCAGAATTTCAGGTCACTGACTACCTGTAACGACTGCCAAAGATATATATAATATATGGAAGCCGGGACCAACAGCTTAACGTACTTTCCGAGGCACGGAGGAAACTCAGTATGTCGGGCGGTCACCCATCCACAGACCGACCTAGGCAAGCACAGCTTTACCTAAAGATCGACCCGAGTGGCAGTTCTTATTAAGCCACGAGCTCCTCATGGGACTTAAACATAACTGGCTAAATGTGGGTGTGCTTGTGAGGTACACCTCTGCTTATCCCTTCGGGGATTACAAGGCGTGATGTTATGTTATGAATTTATGATGGTGGTTCCATCAGGAAAGTATTTCTCACCTTTTTGGTATACACTGTAGAATATCAAGGTATCTTGGCCCACAGGAATCGCTTGCACAATCATTCAATGACCTTACTTTAGCTCTTAGTCACGTATCGGACGTTATAACCGTGTCTTCATTTATGAATCACGCTTCCAACTAATTGCAAAGTTCCTGATCATTTAATAATAAACAAGGAGTTTCGAAATCACACTTTATCTATGAATGAACTCCTCAACTTGTAACTTCCTGCTTAATCAAGGGTGGCACTAATGTTAGTAATGTTCCAGTCCGCATGATTTGTTATAGTAATGAAGAAGATTATTTTTAACCGATTTCTAAAAAAAGAAGGAGGTTCTCAATTCGGATGTTTATATATGTATATATATTTTTTATGTTTGTTCGGGCATAACTCCGTCACTTGCTAAACGATTTAAAAAAATCTTTTTTTGTTGGAAAGGGTATACTTCCCAAATGGTCACATATTTTTTTTTGTTTATATACATTCGGGGCCAAATAATAAAAGCCGCTCGGGTCGATCTTCAGGGTAAGCTGTGCTTGCCTGAAGAGCCATTCTCATTCTCCGTGCCTCGAAAATCTTTTAGTCCCGGCTGTCATTTGTAAGTACATCTTTGACAGTCGTTACAAGTGGTCAGTGGCCTGAAAGTCTGTCTTATCAAGAGGTATCATAGTACCTAGTTCTAATAGGGTAGTTGACAAAAAAAATCTAATTAGTCCGTCACATAGATTACCAAAAAATATTAGACACGTATTTTTTCTTTTTGCACGTAAACCAAAAATGAAGACTTCTTCAGGCTTCGAAAACTCGTGTGACGTCACAACGCACTATATTTTTAACCACGTAGTGCCATCAAAAGCCCCCACTCATGATCTTTGACTTGTTTTATCTTCGTCAATTTTTATTAATTTGATAAAACAAAAAACACGTATTCAATATTTTTCGATAATCCAACTGACGGACTAAACGGAATCATATTTTTTTTACCCAGGACACATCCCTATTGTACTGCTGAAAAGCTAGGCATGATGTTATGTTAAACCAAAACGACTATCCTGAAGATATGGGCATCCCTCACAGTTTCACTCTGAACAGTAATCTATCTCACGCCTCATTAATTTGTCTCCATTATAAACTTTGTGATAGTAAAGCTACTACTACTCCTTATCTTACTGATCTCCAGATACTTGTATATTCAAAAGCATATAGAGCAACTTACATTACGAAAATCAGCCTTACTGCTATGACATAAAAGTCAATGTCAAATATTGTTACCACTGATGTACATAAGCATTACAATACCGATCATTAGTTTCATGATCGATTTCGATGAAGAAATTAATTTGTCAAGTTTAATTAGGACCAAGGCATGAGTTGATCAATTGTGATACCTATCTATTTGGATTTGCAATCGCTTTTTGGTTGCGGCTAATTTTATTACATATTATATATTATGGTCATCTAAATATAAATAAAAAGAGAGGTCCTGACTGACTGACTGACTCATCAACGCCTAGCCCAAACCCTTGGACCTAGAAAGCTGTAATTTTGCACAGAGGTTCCCTATATAATGTAGACAAGGAATAAGGAAGGATTTTTCGAAATTCAACCCCTAAAGGATTTAAATAGGGGATGAAAGTTTGTATGGAAAATCGTCATTTTCACGCGGGCGAAGCCATACCATTACCATACTTGACGAAATGACTAGCAATACATATTGATCTAATTTACGATTAACTCTTTACTTGAAAGTCATTAAACTTTTAAAAAGGATAAATGAAAATTTAAAAAAAGCTTCCATGAATCATCTGGTACTTTTATCTTGTAAACTTTATTTTCAACTGTCAACTTGAAAGTGTCCCCAAACGATCTTGGGACTTTCATTTTACCTTTTCATTTCACGACATCCTTATTTATACTACTACTAGCCGTTGCCCGCGACTTCGTTCGCGAGGAAATTTTGACGTGTATGTATGTGTGTGACTGCCTCTGGATGTACTATGCCAAAGCGAATGACAAATGCCAATCGAAGCGATTACTGTCGTAAAAATCTGTTCCCACACATTACATAATATGTCTTAACTATATTCTATCTCTCTAACAATTTTCGGCTCCAAAAAGCCAAGGATTTCATTTATATACTTGTGGGAGCCCTTAGTCCAGGTCCGTTAGCTAACAGACTTGCTAAGTTTCAGGCCGGTAGTACAAAAATCAAACTTACATACAAAGTCGTGAGAGCCTTTAGACCTATAATGGGACCCTAATGCAAAATCTGTTCTTAGCAAACTTCTACTCACCATAAACTCCGTCCCTGAAAAAAATCAAGATTGTTGCACAAAAAATGAAAGACTTTCAGACAAACTTCTACGTCCCTGCCAAAAATCAAGATTGTAGCACAAAAAACGAAGGACTTTCATACAAACTTGGGAGGCCTCATCGACCACCCTAATCCGGCCCTGTCACAAAATCAGTTCATAGCAGACGTCTACTAACTATAACTACGTCCCTGCCAAAAATCAAGATTGTAGCACAAAAAACGAAGGACTTTCATACAAACTTGCGAGGCCTCATCGACCACCCTAATCCGGCCCTGTCACAAAATCAGTTCATAGCAGACGTCTACTAACTATAACTACGTCCCTACCAAAAATCAAGATTATAGCACAAAAAACGAAGGACTTTCATACAAACTTGTGAGGGCCCTTAGACCACCCTAATCCGGCCCTGTCACAAAATTAATACATAGCAGATGTATACTAACTATAAACTACGTCCCTGCCAAAAATCAAGATTGTAGCCCAAAAAATTAAGGACGTTCATACAAACTTGCGAGGGCTCATAGACCACCCTAATCCGGCCCTGTCGCAAAACTAATTTATAGCGGATGTCTACTGACTATAAACTACGTCTCTGCCAAAAATCTAGATTGTAGCACAAAAAATGAAGGAGTTTCATACAAACTTGCGAGGGCCCTTAGACCACCCTAATCCGGCCCTGTCGCAAAATCCGTTCTTAGCGGACGTCTACTAACCATAAACTACCTCCCTGCCAAAAATCATCTTTGTACGTCCAGCGGTTTTTGAGATTTTGTGATGAGTCAGTGAGTGACCTTTCGCTTTTATAGATATAGATAATACTGAAAACGTGATATTTACGATGTTTACTTATTGTTACGAGTTCCCGAAATTTCGGCACTGTTACAAGCATGATCACGGATAAACTGGAAGTCATTGAGGGTGGATGTTATATACCGTTTTCACATATTAATAGTACCTAGTGTCAGTGACCATGTCAGTCTATAAACTTATATCCTTATTTATTTAAAATCTAGATAACAAAGTCTTGATTCTTGCTTCAGATAATATTTTACGACAGCCCACTCTGTGGCGTGAATATAGTTTCATACGAAACTTTAGTATCACGTTATGCAAGCCTATGAGTGCTTTTGTCTAAGGGTAATATACTGGTATTTCAAACGGCTGGCTTACATGTATCTAGATCATTTTGGATTAAGCTGTCGTGAGAAATGAGCGATTATTTGTGTTGCAAAATTTCAGCAGTTTGGGCGAGGAAACATAAACTGATGAATTTAAATGATGAATGATGATAGATAGAGAAGAAGAACAACAAAACCAAAGAAGAATGAGAAATATTATAATACTACAACCACAACAGAATTAGACAAGTCTCTAGGGTACTAAGGAACAAACATACCAACATAATACCCTCTTCTGTCGGGTAAAAAGGAGTAAATGATTGTCTGGTGCTAGACCAGTTAGAGAAGAATGTCAACCCCAAGAAGATGACGATGTGGGTTGTGCCAAGAGTAAAATTTTGTTCACAATTCACAATTTTTAGAAATGATTGCGAGATAGTTAACAAATATTGAATTTTCATCAGTATTTCATTCCCACGGCATTGATGTGCTAATTTTCAGATTCATTGATTTAATGTACTGGTTTTTCTTGGTGTTTGTGTGTGTCAACTTTGATAAGTTACTAAGTTTTGACGAGCTTTTACCTTTTAAACAATATCTGTATTTTTATTTATAACCATAAATATAAAACCAGATATAATCGTTTAAAAGTCCGTTCAAGTGTATTGACAACACGACAATCCACTAAAATCTTCGTTATAGATTGCCAGAATCCCGAAAACCTGACGACCAATATTATCAAAGGGTATCATCTCAGATCATAGAATTGTACCTATCTGAGAATTGTGTCTAGGTATGTTACCCAGTATCTGGGTTCTGGATATCAGAAACGCAGACCCTCCATATAAAATACTGGTATGCTGTGTCCGGTTAGACTGAAAGCTGACCCCTTCATAGTTGGACACATCAATATGACGACTATCACCTGTGATGATTCAAAACCTTTGGAGATTTGTCAAACATCAGCAGGACTTGTTTATGCATGTAATTAATCAAATATTTTGTCGCCATTGATCTTTATGTTAATTATCATTCATTTATTCAAATCAATTCATATAAATAGTTCCGGTTCATTTGGTTTATATCTAAGACTCGATAAACCATCTAATTTTGTGGAACAACATTGACGTGTTAATGTACTTATTTATAACAATTATGGTAGGTATTTATAAAAATATCACTCCGGGAATGTAAGCTCCAAATACCACCAGGGTATTTGCGTTACATACGCACATTCATATTGACATTTCAACAATATTTATTGCGTGCTATCAAGTAGATTGAATTATCAAACACGTGAAGTAACGAACTACAAAAGGCTAATTATAAGTTTGCGCTATAGTTTATTTTTTCACACTTCTGTATCTTTTTTAAGGTTTTTGAAAGAATTGTCGGTAATTTGACGTCATAAGTTAGCCAAAAGTGAGTAGCGCGGAACAAAAGAGCAAGTATCCAAGATAATTGTTACTTCCGAAAATAATGATAATGTGGATATACTTGAAAATACTAAAAAGGCATTTATCTGGAAATAAATTTATCTGGTCCTTTGCATAATAAACAGATTGTAAAGCCATGATTGTTTCTTTATGCTCATTTACACTTATGCTCATTTAAAAGTGTAAATGATATTGTATTTTTCAAGATTGCGTGTGTTTAATTTATGAGATGCCTTTTTCCACTTTGGATGACTGGACGGGTACCAGTATCCGGGTGTAAGTACCTACTTGACGTGGTTTTCTGCCAGAAGTACATTCAGTAAATTACAGTAGGCACGCTGCTTGCCTGCCAGGGTTTCTGAAATAGTGCCAAAAACTCACAGCGGCCCTAGAACACAAAGGGCAATTTATAGAAGGAGCGTGGAAGAGTTTTCTGGCTCTCCCTTCTGCTCCACCTAGAGCCGGAGGAATCATTTAATTATTTCCGATCCTGAAAAACACTGGTGGACTTAAGCCTTCCTAGCTAGCAGGTTACCGCAATTTAGAATTCTCTTCCAATCGATATCCAAAGTCAACTCCCCTCTTATTGTTGCCTCCATTGCTTCATAAAACTTGTTCTAGTTCACACAAGATCCATCCATCACCCTAACATCCATGTGTGCCTTGCTTAGACTGCGTTTTGCAACGCACATGGACCCGGACAGGTCAATCGTGCGGGCTGCAAGTCGAGTGTGTAACGTAAATGCCGGCCACAATACATCTTTATCAAGTCCGGTACTGTGACCAGGCACTTAGGGATGTACGACATTTGCATTAAGTATCGATAATTTGAATTGATTGCGGATACAGGAATTTGATGAGAAAACGAATAATAGAAGAGTATGGACAATATGCTACTCGGACCGGACGGATATTGGCGTAGTGGGGCAGGAGAATGATGATAATGATGACTGGATCTAGTCAGATGCAGGTATCGTACTATATAATACCAAAAAATCCAGGATATTTTTTGTAATACTTCTTTGTCCTTCTTACCAAGGGGTATCCTATTAACTGGGTTGGGAAAAGGCTCGATAGATGATGATGATGATGATGGAACATATTTGAGTATTGCATGCTTTTCACTCACTGTCATAGAGAGTAGACCTGTCTCTGTGTTCCAGCAGCGAGCATATTATAGACTGAATAAACCATTCATATTTATCGATACTGTAAATTATCGTAACTACACTCACCTATTGTGACCAGCCATCGATTGGACCCGCCTGGCGTGTAGTAATCTGATCTAAGATTGTAACGCACGTGTTTGGTAATATAACAGGATACTGTACGCAAATAGGCGGCTTTAATTACAGCTTATGGCTTCTATTGATGTAGTGTAAGTAACTTGTAATATTACGATCTATTTTTTATTAAATAAATGAAGGTGATATGATTGGGTGATTTGAGTCTTCTAAAGTTATTATTTCTTGTTAAGTTTAGAGCTAATAGTTTTTTTTTTTGAATTGTTCAAATAAATCTACTAAATAAGAAATACAGGGTGAAAGGAACACTGACCCACAAACGCTTACCACGTCATCTCAACAAAAATCTGTCATTATCATCATCTGCCTTGCCATTTTACAACTTTGTTGCGGTCGACCTCCAGTCTAACCGATGCAGCTGAATACCAGTTTTTACTTAGAGCGACTGCCTATCCACAACTAAATTAGTATTGGGTAATATGACACCCCTGGGTAAGACTGGCTGTCAGACAATGTTCCGGATTCCTGCCTACCTGTGACGTCTATCAAAGATCTACAAATTTTAATGACAGCCTAACAAAAATATATTTAATTTTTTGTTCGCAATATATGACGGAGATGTCAGGATTTGCCTAAAATGGATTACGGCATGAATGAGTCCTATTTTCGTTTGAGCTGAAATATTGGAACATTTTTACGTGTTCTATTTCATCGGCTAAATATAGACGTAGGTAACTAACTTTTTTCGGTGAGCTTTGTAGGGAAATTAAATCTATGGAAATTTTGCCGAATGAGACTCGTATACGATTTTGTACGGGTCCGTAGGTTACGCCCCCAGTGTGTTTTGCCCCCGTGGTGGAAGCCTCCGATTTCGTTTTAGTACTATAATATTTATTAGTTAAATATTTTTATCAAAAGTACAGTCAGATAGCAAAGTGTAACCTATTATAAAAAATGTCTAAGTCATGGTTCATTATTAAAATCAAAATCATAGTAGTAACGTTCTTCCACCTAGTTTATTTGAAATTATTTTGTAATTGGTTTGTGCTAAACCCCGTGAAGGACCTGGACTTGCCATTTTGAGTTAACATGACCGACTAAACTTTCTTATCAGTAACATATTGCAACTATGTGGGAAAGGGATAGAAATAGTGCCCATCGCTATGTTTGCTATTTTCACTGTCCGTCACCCTGGACTCTATTGTTTTCAACCCTATCTTTCCCTTTCTTTGACTACCTATCTCTTTCTTTTAGAATTCGATCTGGCTATTGTGTAAAACCAGTTTGGCCGGGCACGGGCGCCTCGTTTAGACAAAGTACAAAGTAATGCATCTAAAGTAAATAATTGTAATATAGTAATAAAGTGAATATCCTTGTAGCATGTTTATAGTATCCAATATTGTGTTAGTTAGAATACTTATTTAGTAAGTTTGTCTACGTATTTGGTTCCGAAACACTTTTTTCATCGTCTGTATCTAGTAAAAAATATTTTTATTTCGGCGAAATCAACTATAATAACTTAATTTAAAATCGGGGGCTTCCACCACGGGGGCAAAACACACCGGGGGCGTAACCCACGGACCCTTTTGTACAACAAAATCCACGGTTGTTACTTGAAGAAAAAAAGGCTGACTAGTGCCTTGGCTTAATCTGGATCTAAAACTTAACACTTAGATTCTTTAAAGGTCCAAAAAGGATCAACATGTAGGGTGTCTTGTAAGGGGAACGGCGGAACAAATCTTAATCTGATTTCATTTATTGTAGATATTACAAAATGTTTTTGAAATAACAATAGTGGAAATGACATTCCCTTCATCTAACAAAACTACAAACTTTAGTAATTTAAATCCCCTACGATGACTCCGTACAACGACATAAGGAAAGTGTTGCTCCCCTGTTCCACATTATCTTTGTCTTTATACTCGCAAGCTCTATTCAAGTGACAATTTATTTTTATTCTGTTGTGAATATATACGAAATAATTCTCAACTTTCTGATTCAAAAACTTTAGCAACAAAAAACTAACTTAGCTATTATTACTTTCAGTAATATCTTAAGCAGTAAAGTACTGAAAGGTATCATCAAAACTAACCACTTACTAAAAGAAAAAAACTTTTATTTGTGTACAAAAGTTACTTTAGTTCAACGCGTAGGTAATTGGCTAGAATGTTGATTCTGTCTAGAACTTAATAGTGTGTTTTAAAGTTAACACATTGCCTAATAATTATCGTGTAGAATGTAGAAATTGACTGTGTGAAATGTTGTTAACTCCACTTACTAGACTAGTAAAGTATTTGTCCGAATTAGATTTCTACAAACTAGACTGTTCATTTAGATTCACGGTTCATGGTTGATAATGGTTGTAAGTGAAAAATGAGACACAGAGTTATGATGCAGAGATAATTTATTTTACAAGATATAATTTTTTTCATAAACGTAACATTTTAAAACATAAATTAAACTTAATCAAGCAGTCAGTCGCGCATACCATGTTAAGGAAAAAATCTGAATCATTTACCATGCATAGCTAGCTCCTAAGCCTGAGAACGACATATGGGAAACTAAAGGAGCCTGAGAGTAAGTAATAGTAGTTTTTGTAGGTTGGGATTCAATGACAGGTGTATGAGAAGAATATGAAGATAATCCAGCAGTAACAAACCTGGTTTGGTCAAAAGCTGGAGTAGAGTATGACGTCAACGAAGGAGACACAATAGTTTTAGTTAAAGGAACAGAATGTGTAGTATAAGTAACAGGTACAGCAGATACAGATTTGGTCAACGCTGGAGTATGGACCGTATGAACTAAAGGAGAAGATACAGTATACGATGCTCCTTGGTGGTAAATAATTGGAGAATGAACACCAGTAGAGTATATAATATTAGCTGCAACGTCATTGTTAGTAGATTTTGTTTCATACTTCTTCAAGCTTGAGTAGGCTGTGTCCAAGGACTTGGTATAAGCTGTATGTTGAGTACCATCTGGGCTTTCGTAGTTACTTTCTTTGGTGGTCAGTACTGATTGATATACCGGCAGCGGCTGTGACTGAATGATTTTGGTATATCCTGTAGGCGTATTGAAAGTATTTTCGACAACAGGGGTTGAAACAGTCTTGAGAATAGGCGTTGATACAGAAGTGTAAGAAACTGTGTTCGCAGGAGAATAATCTGTTCCAATGACTCCTGCGTTTATTAGTGCAGAGGAGCACAGCATTAATAGTACCTGAAAATATAAAGAAAAAATAAACTTCCATTTACAGAGTATATTTAAGGATATTTACGATTATCTACAAGAATCTTAATACTTGTAATGCATATTCACTTGTTTATTATTTTAAAATGGTTTTTGTTTTATGTTTACAATAGCTTTTTAATACTATTTTTAACTCACCTTTCGTATCATCTTTTCGTTTATTTCCCTTAAACTTTGGTTAATGAGTGACAATTTCGTCAAAAGCTTTAAGCTTTTATACTTTAACAATTTTACCCTCAATGAGCAACATAATGGCTGTTATGCATCACTACATTACAGCTGCGAAACCAGTTCGAGACCTTAAACTCAGTTTAACCTTTGGCTTAATAATTCACCAAGACCCCATAAAGGTAGAATGAACGATTATTCTTGACTGCTCCATACTTTCATTATATTTAATGTAAAACTTGACTCACTGATTATCTTCAACCAGATTGACTCCTTGTGTGTGGGATTAATGGTTGATAATTTTTCTTCATCTAAGGTAGTTTATCTTTATAAGGATTTTATCAATGATTGCTGTAGATTTTTTTGTACTTGCTATTTAATTTGTGTAAATTATCAGTTCACCTTAAGGGTTTCTATTAGGGATTTAAGTATTATTCAATTAATATTAATAAGTATAAACACCCTATGATGTTAGCACTCCTAAGACACGAACAGCTTTCTGTGCGAGGAAGTGGGCCATAAGTCACTACGAGTACCTACCCAATGTTGGTTGCTGGAAGCATTATTGTGTTTTATTTTTTGTACTAGATCATGCAAGTTCTCTTACGGTGTTTTGATTCATAGTTTGAAGAGTGAATAAATAAATAACATAAATAAATCACACCAAATTAGTTCCAAACTCACTCGCATCAAAATTTAGTCGTTACCACTGGGCCCCATTGCTCTCAAACATAGGCATACTTTCGGTTTACTCCATGTTTATAGATAAAATTAGTTATTATTGGTTATTTTTTTAAGTCATAGGTCATTTAATCATTTTTAACACAGGTACCTACAAAAAATAGTTGGTATAAAACATGTATAAAATTACAAGCGCGCTATGTTATACCCGAACGAGTTCGTGTTCGAGTTCGTAATATTTATCTCTTTTCTGAAGTTACTCGTGGTTTACAGCCCAATAAAAGCCAATACATTAAATTCATTGAAACAGAAATCCAACGAGTATCCTCATGCATATTGCTTTCATACAATTCAATTTATCAGATGAACGATTGTTTTCGTTAATAATTATGATCCTGTAATTACATGAGTTTGCGTGTTCGAGTTGGCGTATTATGAACAATCGGTATGTTTTATTCATATTCATATCACACAGCAAACAATCGTCAACATCGATGGTGCTCGTTAGTCTGATATCGATAAATATGAATAATCGATTCGGGTTGGCCCTAGTCGGTTGTTACTGTCGCCTGCAAGTCTAAACATCGATATATCAGAACACACTCGATTTGTTGCATAATCGTTCTCAGAATTTATTCGGTATGTATGTTTGTTGCAATTGCAAGCTGGTCTTTCAATGGGCTGTTTTAAAATATTAGCGGTGGTTAGCGAGTGCCTACAAGCGTTCGAGTCTAGTACCACCTAGTACGTGGGTGTGACCTCAATCGTGTGATACTTGAAACAGATTGTGTTCATTGATTTGTTTTCGGATACTCTTTCGACGATACGTATAGATGAATTCTTTTGTGTTTAGTAATTGTTTTGAAGATAGGAAAGCTATCATAGCCATCACATCTTATTAGATGAAAGAACGGTTGAGTAGTTGAGGATTTATATCACCTTATCTAATATGGTAATGGAATACTGTCGTGGCCAAAAATAATAAAGTTTTATTTATATCTCTTGCAAGATGCAAGATGTAATAGGTATGTTTAAGACAAAACAAAGGGGGCTCATGTAGACCTCGCCCTTATATTTCTGGTCCAATTTATCAAAGTTACAGTCAGCCAACTGTAGCAGCTCTTTTCAATAAAATTCTCACTGAAATCATTTCACTCATGCGGCAACTTGCACACAAAAATAACAAAGACCGCATTTTAATTTCGCGACTCAAAACGTCGGATGGAAATCACGCCGCAAAGTTTTCCCTTTTCTATAGCTTAAACATCATGCACGCAGCAATTACACTCTGTTCGGGACCTTATTGCTTGGCCACGAAATGCACACTCAAGCGGCAAGCGTTTTGTGACAGAAATTGCGAAGAAAATGAAAGAAGTTTATGAAATTCAACGACTTTTATTTCCTCTTCAAAAGCGGGTCAATTAAATAGTAAGTTCATTTCAGGAGTCCCATTTTATATATCAATGGTCCCATCTTAGTGAGAGCTTGACAAAATTTGACAGTTAATTAGGTAGCTATTGAAATATCTGACAACCTCGTTGGTCTAGTGTTTTGCAAGCGTGACTTCTGAGCATGCGGTACTGGTGTGTTCCCGGGTCGTCTAAAGTGTTATTGGGTTATTTCATTTGAGTCTGTATTCGCTTCCAGTTGATTGCAATGGGCTTGCCTCCTATGAACTCCTATTACATGGGACTTTAATATAATTGAAAAAGCGTTGGTGTACTATTTAGTTGTGTACTATTCACAACTCATCAGGATTTTTTTATATTATTTAAAAAATGTTAAATTGAATTACAGGCGTATGTTATGAAATATATTTCAAAATCTGTCTGCAGCCAGACCACGACGTTCGCTTGGTTTGGCCGCGCCTTCAAACTCTTAAGAGTGCAGGTCGTGGCCAGACCGTTACTGGGTGTTACACGGATGTTGGGTGATAAAGCAATGAAAATTTAATGGTAGGCTAGGGTGGCGCATCAATAAAACATTGGATGGTAAGTGGGAACCCCTGTCGAACCACTATGTATGGCAGACACGCCCTACGTTCCCTTTTTTGTAGGCTTTTACTAATATATTTTCTAATGCTTGCGTTTTGGTGTGATTTCTATGGATTTTACGAATTTTTGCTTACTACCTTACGGTAGTCGAAAATCGAAATAATTATGTTTAAAGCTACACAGAACTGAAGACAAATCTTGATTTGACCGGTTGGACGGTTTTATTATGACTTAACAAAATAACACCGGCCAAGTGCGAGTTGGACTCGCGTATGAAGGGTTTTGTATCCGTTCCATCGCAGTAGGAGCCCTCAACCATCCACGGACCTGTATAACCTTTTTTTTTTTTGGTGGTTGGCAAATCATCGAATAACCCCCCCCGCTCTTGGGCAGAGCGAAGGGGAGTGTCAGACTTCTAGTGACTAAAAACCAAACCCATGTTCCTTCTTCTTCGCCCTTGTGTCGGAGCCGCGGTAACCTTTCGATATCCACAGCCCCGACGGGCGTCGGCCCTTGCGGGCCCCTCCTTGCTGACATCTCTTTGAGGCGTGCGTGGAACACGTACGCGCCGCCGAAACGGTCTGTTGCCGTCATGACGACGGCCGGACAGCGAGCTAGACCTGTATAACCTGAAGATTGATCCGACTAGCTCTCTTTTCTTTATCTAGCACTAGAACGCTCGTGGCGTTCTAGTACTAAAATAATTATATTGTTACATAATTTAGTTCAGAATTAAATGTACAGAATTTGATGGATGGTGATCACTTTCTGTTTAGTCAGTTAATTAAGCCTAAATCTAATTAATTACAACATGAAGTTAGACTTTAACTCGACACCATTTTAAACAGTCTCGTGTCAAAAAGATTACGATCTTCATCGTTCTTTCATTATATCGGTTGCAGTTACTTTCACTCTTATGTTTATGAAATAAGGTTTAAAATAGGGTGTGGAGTTTTGACACTTGGTGTAATTGATGGTTGGCGCTTTAGTTTTAACACTACAGTTTATTAGTTAGTTGCTGTATTATTGTGTTTGTTGCATAATATGAGTTTCTGGCAAAAAGCAAGTAACATTATTCATATTCTCTAGTTTTTCAAAGGGCTATGTGTACACACACATAGCAAAACGCCTGTGTGTGTTTTCAAAGAGTAATGCAGAGGTGTAACTTATGTTTATGCCCAATGTAATAAGGGGCGACCCTATTAACAATAACTGGTCACAGATCCAGACTCCGTGCCTGTTCTCCATGCGTCCATAAGTATGTGACCTGGGAATCTAACCCAGGATTTCATGGTCAGCAGTCCCGCTTGCGGCCACTAACCCAACGAAGCAGTGCGCCGCGGCGTACTCGTCGAAGCTGAAGCGAGGTGGTTTCAGGACTTTAATCATCACAATTTCAGAAACTGAAAGACTTCTTCTGTTGAACTTAGACCTCCTCAAAGCTTTGACGATCGATATTGTGTTTCTAGCACGCAGCAATGTTGTGACTATTATACATAATACAATATTATTTTCATACGAAGTAAAAATTGGCCTCTTGAGTTTCTTCTTCTGAATTTAATTATTTAAATCTTCTTATATTAATGTTACAGCACCATGCTGAGGAAGTGGCCTTTTGGTTTCGCACGAGACTAATTTAAATATATTATGGGTAAGCTCGTTCGATCGTCGACATCATCTCTGCCCTTAGGGCAAGATTGAAGTCAAGAGCAAGCCCATTGATAATAAAAAAAAAAAATATAATTATGTCCTAATTTTAAGTGTATCTCATGTTTACTTTGTTAACTTTTAATTTTTTGTCAATACGATCAAGTCCTGTTGTGAAATCAATAAATACTTTTTCTTTCTTTCTTTCTATATATATACAAGTAGCAAAAAGAGAAGAATTACAGGGCGTCAAAAAATTCGTCCACATTGCTGTCAACAGGAAAAGTGCCCAGAAGGCTGGCAGCATTACCACGTTGGATGGCAATGCTGATTCTTTCTATATTCTCAAATAACAAGTCCATTCCTCCTCATGATTCCTGATTCCAAGTCCTTTTCAACAGGTATAGTATTATTTTCATGTAGTATTTAGTTAGTAAAAGCACACCATACAAATGTATCTCGTAAGACGTTATTAAGAACTTGTATATCGCAAGACCACCATAGCTTTGGCTGCCAACAAGACCAATGCGTACAAACCTTTGCAGATTTCCATTGCTTCATTTGTTTGCTAGAGATGATTTGTTCTGTGACCAATGGAGCAATAAATAAATAAATAAATAATATTCCACAACTATCACACAACGCCATCTAGTCCCAAGCTAAGCAGAGCTTGTGTTATGGGTACTAGACAACTGATAAACATACTTATATATTTCTAAATACATACATATTATAGATAAATTACACCCAGACACAGAACAAATGATCGTGCTCATCACACAAACATTTGTCCTGGGTGGGAATCGAACCCACGACCTCCGGCATAGCAGTTAGGGTCACTAACCACTAGACCAACAGGCCAGTCAAGTCAATGTATAGGTAACGTTGTCGTTGACCAGCCAACATTTGGAAACAATGTTTTAAAAGTAGGTGGATAATAAATGCTGCAACGCTTTGTAGGGATAATTAGAGTACCTACATTATCTGCAGTACAAGCTGTTATTTTACAATTTAGTGCTTACAGCTATGTTCAATAATAATAGTGGATTTGAGGTGTAATTTTTTTGGATTTCACAATGATGGATAAATTACACTTCGTATCGTAGATAATTATAGAACGAGAGTAATCGGCAGGATGAGAATTGATTTAGTAAGTGTGGAACTGGAGAGATAAATTTATTAAAAATCAGACAGAGATTGAAAGTAAATTAGACCCCTCGAACCTTGCTCGTGCTAGCCCGCGACGCTGAGTCAGCATGGCAGTTTTAATCCAGCTAAATATCTCTCTTAGATCTAGCCTGTCTTTTTGCAGCAGAATTGTCCGGCAATGCACAACCTCATAGGTTGATTGGCGGGACGCAATGCAGAATAAAAAGATAATTATTTAAAAATCTTTGATACTGTCAAAGATTTTTAAGATTTTTAAATTCTGACTGGCCTGTTGGTCTAGTGGTTAGTGACCCTAACTGCTATGCCGGAGGTCGTGGGTTCGATTCCCACCCAGGACAAATGTTTGTGTGATGAGCACGATCATTTGTTCTGTGTCTGGGTGTAATTTATCTATAATATGTATGTATTTAGAATTAAATAAGTATGTTTATCAGTTGTCTAGTACCCATAACACAAGCTCTGCTTAGCTTGGGACTAGATGGCGTTGTGTGATAGTTGTGGAATATTATTATTATTATTATTATTACTTTAAGTGTGCTATTTAACTTGGCACTACTTGTCAAGAAAATTTGCATCGTTATGACTAACTTGGTACATTTATTTTAGTTCTACATTTTCCCGCCTGCACAGATAAGTTGGTTGAAGTGTACATAACTAAGGTAACATGTATTTAAAAAAATAGTATTCGATTTTTGACGGTATGAGAAGGTCAGGTCACAGACCATACTGTAAAAGTCAATACAGCTAGTGAATACGGTGTAGTTGGACTCACAGAACTAAATATAACCTAAAAAATAAGCAACCTTTAGAAAGTCAATACCCAGAAGCCCCTCTCAAAAATAACATGTATTACAATAGACATTATAATCAGTTAAGATTACCGATAGCCAAATTGAGAACTACATGCTCTAACAGTAATCGTATCGAAGGTCGAACTGTCGAACAATGTCTAATATTACATCTTGCATTCATCGAATAACAGCTTAGTTGGCAAAGACACTGACGCTAGCATATTATCAGCTTTGAACCTAATGCTTTGACGATAAAGTTAAAAATCTATTAAATAGAGACAGATTCTAGTAGTTTGATGTGCTAGTGTCTGTGAATGGTGAAGAAGGGGCTAAAACTTGTCGAGGCTGCGGGTTGTTCGAAAGAGATACTGCGAGAGGCCTCGGCACAAAGGGCTAAGAAGGAACATGGTCTTTAGTCAGTAGACACAGAGTCTGACACTCCCTACCGTGGCTCTGCCCAGAGCGGGAGGGGACATTTGATGATGCTTCAACCTCAAAAAAAAGGGGTTCAGACTTATAGCACCTGCTCGGATCGATCTATATGTAAAGGGGTAATAACTAGATGAGTTCCTGAATGGGTGACCAAGTTGACCGAGATTTCTCAGTGCCTTGGAAAGTACCTTAAGTCGTTGGTCCCAGCGGTCTACGTATATATTTGACAATCGGTACATCTAGTCAGTGGCCTGAAAGTCTGACGACCAGTCTTGATAATGGTTTCTTGTTCGCTGCAGAGGCTGCTGAGTTCTGAGCCTCGTGAAGTTAAACTTTATAGCTTTCTTACATTTTGTGTCCTTACAAATTTTGTTCTTTAAGAATGAGTGATCCACGAATACACTACACAGTATTCAGCTGCATTTTTTAGATAGAAACCCAGCCCCAACATAGAACAGTTGGTAAAAAGCTGAGTATATGAGATGATAATGGCTATGAAGTCTCAAGATATACTTATTTTTTGTATGGAAATAGTTATTTGAAGATTTTTGTTTAGAGAAAGAACCTTTCACAAATTCTCATTATCCTTAATTCGTTTCAGTAATAATCCTATGTCGTAAATTACTTATTTGATAAGCTCTAAATCTTGATAGGTATGTGCAATAAAATAAATGTGTTCTTATTGGAAATTGGATCTAGTATCAGACATCGAGATTTATCGTTCGCCATTAAGTATGTCTATTTTTATCGATAAAAACTTTTGGAGCTGTGGGTAATTATTTAGTGGATATTAATTAGTTTATCTTTCAAAAAGGTGTTTAATAAATATCATGTTCTATTTCTGTTTTAGTAGTCAGTTTTGTCTTAAAAATATGATTTTATATTTACTTCGTGCGTTTTAATAGTTTTAAGTTTTTCAATCACTGGTTAGTTGTAGCCATATTTATGATAAGACTTATTATGTACGTACGGTAATAGTTGTTGTATTAAATAATTCTCGCTCTATTTGCTTATTTTTATTTAGTTTTAAATACACCTTTAGTAGTATTTGACATGGGATTTTAATACAAAAATAAACATAGACACATAATTTAACTGGACATAAAAATGTTTTAAGTAGGTATTCCAATGTTACTGACAATGGAAATCAAATCCTTTCCATTTTTAACATCAAGGTAGGTATTGTACTAAATAATTGTAACAATTCATGTATTTCTAAATGGCAATTATAACGTGTAGACTGTGTAGTATTTGCTTTATAATACTCACTTAATTATTATGAGTCTAACATCGGCCTTGCATGCATATGTCCTAGATTAAATTAGGTACGGTCTACAGAAAAATAATCTGAGACAACAGAAAATAAGTTTAGGTATTTACATGCATTCCCGTTATAATAGCTGTTTTTTTTCAGATCTAAGTAAGTATTAGGTACACACGGCTACACATCAAGCTATACAATTCCAGTATAAGCTGGTCTCGCATTGTATAGGATTTCCGTACAGTGCGAGATCAGCGTAAACTGGAAATGTATAGCTTGATGTGTAGCCGTGTGTACTAAATTTAAATTTTTCTGCGAGTATCTTATTTCACAGTACCTACTCAGTTATTTTGTTTTTTAAATGTATTGTTTTTACCTAAACTTACTAAGATACTGCTTTCGTAATTAAGTAAATCAGAAAACCTAAAAATCTCTTTCCAATTCACTGAAAAGTATTTAGTCTTGAATCATAAACTTCAAACACCTGCTAATATTTTTCAGATATTGACTAAAATCTTATTACCTTTTTCAGAATCTTTGCCAGAATCAACAGTGGCGACCACCTGAAAAGCGTCGAGACAATGAAGCCCGACAAAGTCGCAGAGAAACATCACGCAATCCCGCAACTTGATTAAAAAAAAAACGAAGAGTAGGAAAAACTTACAACAACTTAGGAGTCTTTATTCAACTGGACCCGCTTGCAACTGGAGTCTGGACCCACAATAAAAATATTAAATAAAAAACAATTTAAAATGTGATTTGTTCGACTGATCTCGTTGGACCCACGAGATCAGTCGAACAAATCACATTTTAATTTTTTTTTTGTTACCAATTGACGAGGGGGTCCAGTTGACCAAAGACTCTTAGCTTAAATCATGCCAATAGATACACTTAGGTTACCTACATACAATTTAGTTGCTATCCCTACACCAAGTTCCGTTTTCCCAGCCGACTAGTTTATTCAACATGTGTGTAATAGTGCCAAGTGGGTTTGGTCGCAATTTTCTTAAGTAATTCAACACTTGACTACACGTAAAATTAATAAGGTTTTAACCTTGAAAATGGCGGCCTACATTCGTTTATTTTTGCGGTAGTTTCTACTTGGTAATACAATAACCGTATTCGGAAGTGTCTTCGAACCTTAAAATTAATTCTGAAGGAATCAGTTCCCTTTCAATACCTGTATCGATAATTTTGGTGAAGTTACTTTACCTTATTTTGGACAAGTCGTTTTACCAAAAATAAAGACAATAAGGTTTTAAATTATCTGAGGAAGTACGTTCTCCTTTTGTCGTAGTGGGTACTACGACACAACGAATACAGATTTTATTGGTCACTTATTCGATGATAGGTCCTTGTCAATAAGTTAAAAATATCATAATAAGTGTTCCTTTCTTTATCAATGACTTTATGAAGTATTTGTTTAAATAAGCTTTGATAGTCCCAGACTTGTACAAAGACCTCACCCATATCCGGAGGTACTATTTTCCTAAGAAAATAATAAATTGACAAAAAACACTGCTTGTTATCCTAAAAACCCAAGTAAACGATGTCTTTGACATCACTCATGTACCATATTTATTATAGCAAACAGCTATACATATATATTTAGCTGCAGCTTTCGTCGACTCAGTAGAACCTGCAGTTTTCCTCATACCTACTAATATCATTGACTCAACAGCCTTATAATATGTAGTTCTTCAAACAAAGTATTTATAATTTCATTTAAAAAGGTATTTATCACAAAAACTTCTTGGAGTTTTAATTTTCTCTTAGAGCATTCTAAACATAATTGCTGAAATGTTTTATGAACGTTATAAAAATTCTGTTCCCATTATAAAATGTTATGTATGTGAATTTTAAATATGTGATAATTTATACAAGTTCGCATTAACACAAGGTTACATTAGTATGTCACTTGTAAAGGGCATGGGAGAAATATTTAAGTTCAAATTAACCTGTAGTATGACTCGAATCTGCACGTAATTTTGTAAGATAACATCTTTACAGTGGTATACTAAAATCACCTTTATTGCGAGGTCTAATGTGATAAGAATAGGTCATGATTACCACCATATCAATTTGTAGAGGATAGACCTTTATGAAACAGTAGATACTGTTGGATATAAAAGATCTATCCTTTTCGATATTCTATGATCACCACAATAATCAGGTAACGATGCAAGATAGCAACAGAATTGTTGGAAAGAAAAACCGTCTTTTTATACACAAACATCGATGACAGTTGCTCTGCCAAGGGTTCTTTTGCTGTTTCAAGTTTTATTAAACAGTTCCATTTTATAACTTTGAAGATCATCAAAAGATCTACAATGAGACTACCGTGATAAAACATATTTCCTACCAAAAAAGAAACATTGAAATCGGTTTACAATATTGGCGAAGATATCGCTGATCACACACACAGAAAGAAAAATCAGACGAATTGATAATGTTCTTGTTTTGGAAGTGAGTTAAAAAGGGAGCAAAATTGATAGATTTACAATTACCCCTCAAGTAGTCTCCAAGAAATTACATGGGAATAGGGCAAGAAGTTAATAATGATGCCATAAGCAATAAGAAAGCTTAGTGACTCTTTATATGAAGTTTTGCCTTAGTCACCAAAGACAGCACCTAGTTTCAAAGAACCAAAAACCTCGAGTCTCGACTAACACTCAAATCATTATAGCCCTCAGACTATTATCGGCAAAAACCACGTTGAACATACAGTTACAAGTGACGAATTCTTTCTTCCACATCATTAAATAAAAGTAATCGTGTGGAAAAACGAAAGTGCCAACAAAGAATCTCTTTGGTAGAAACTTCTGATAATAATGTTCGCAGATTGTCCTTTGACGGCTACAATAGTTTATTTGCTTAGTCCAACGAGTCTTTTATGCTGATAAATGTCTATCTGTCAAAAATGTGGTTTTATTTCTAACACAGTATTTCGTTCATAAATCACCAGTACAGTACTGTAATACAGACGCCCAAAAAGTTATATGCAAATAAAGCTTTGGATATTAAAAACATGCAAGTTGCAAATCAAAATAAGACATGCAACGAAGGCTACTTTCGCAAAGCTGGTAGATAAATCGTTAGCTTAATTTATTATAATAATACTGTCACTATTAATAGTAATAGTAGACTACATTAGGCTACTATTACTTTGTCGCCTCGGTACAGAATTTCAAAACAAATGACTGTGTACTAAGTAACTGACTTTGATGTTTGTTGCAACGTTCTCCTGTAATTTTCTGTTAGCTCATTTCTTCTAACTTATTATTAATTCCTAACATTAATTATCCTTTTCAAAATTAGTCAATGAAAGAATTGGCTCTCAACTCAACGCAAAGTAACATTTAAGTAGGACGTTTCCTACGCGTACTTGCACATGAGTTAAAAGTTTCATGAAATTCACTTAATTGTGACAGAAACCATGCCAGCTGCATGTTGCACGTATGTATGAAATGAAATGTATGCCCAAAGACGGTTCTGATTGTGAACTTTCGGCAATATTATGATGGTTCTACTTTTTAATGATTTTGGAAATGAAGTTTATGCTCAGAAATGATTCTGACTTACAAAATTATGCATTTTGAATTTATGATTTAAAATGAGTGTACGTCAAATGATTTTCGGCGAAATGACGTTTATGCCATCCACTGATAAGCAAAATAAAATTCGGTCATATAAAGTCCTACTATAAAATGTAGACCCCTTTCTCTTATATTATATTTGTTTCTTCACGCTCCTGTCTTACATTAAAATAGTCAGTTCCCATAATTATCATTAGACAAACTAGTAATTCCGTAGGGTTGGCTGTGAGCCTAACCTGTGTAGTTCCTCTGCCAATATAGCAGAGTAGGTGACATTTAACCACAGTAATTGGCCTTTCAAGCTCAGATGGTGCTGGATACAAGCCAGGAGTAATTTTTGTGCTTGATAACGGTCCTCGTGCCGTCTAATTGACCAACGTTTTCTTCAAGATGGGGCAATAAAGACTGTCTGGATTCATGTTCTGTCTCTGATGGCATTGTAATGTCCTTTTTTTCGGACCTAAGTAATGTTATAAGTAGTAATTATGGTATAATTATATGGTACAACTTTAATCATAACAGAACTTCACATCAGGTGCCCTACTATGACGTCTTAAAACAGTCCTAACTTATTCTTATTCCATAGTGGAAAAAAGATGGCGCTAGACAACCTGTGTAGTTCTGTCACGTTTCCACACTGGATTAAGAATAAGTTAGGAATGTTTTAAGACGTCATAGTAGGGCCCCTGAAGCCGAAACAGCCTGTCTATATTTTTTTTTTTCAGAAAGAGAATATGAGTTCCATTATGACAGTTGTTTGATATGACCAGTAGACTTGAGCTGTTCACTTCCTACCTAACTACCGAGTTCATCGAACTCGTCTTAGCGCTTGCCGTTCAATACGTGCGTTTTTGAAACGGTAACGATCAAACTAATCAAATTTATTTTATTTACCTAATGTTCCTAAAGGCATTTCTTGTGCCGGTCATCTTAGTATTGTATTATAGGTACCTACTGCATTCACCCCAGTCTGCGTAGGATTGTCCTTTAAACCCTGTATTGATTCTATCTTGTCTAGAACAGGTAAATTGTTTCCTTTTCGTCTTGTAATTGCATTTCTTCTAGGGTCATTAGAGAGGAAATTGTAAAATGTAATATTTTATCGCAGTCCTTTGTTATGCTTTGAAGTATGCTGCTTCCTTCCTGCTTATAAATAAGTTTAGAACGGAAGACAGCTGTGCAGGCGCTGGATCTTTGCAGTCTGAAAATATGCAGCTTATTGAAATATGTCCTGTGTTTTCGTAATCGGCGTGCGTGTATGACCAGATGTATGAATGTCGACGTGGCAAAAGAAGTATGATCGTAGCAAGTCGCGTTCTGTAGTTTCTGCATACCTCAATGGAAAACGGGAGTGAGTTTATGTACGTTTGGTTTGTGTTTTGTGTATGCACAAGCTTTGAATAACTCTTGTTCTGTGGGCCTAGACTCAATTGAAATAATTAAAGATATTCCATAAGGTTGATGCTCCAAGGTAGCCCGCGAAATTCGAATTATCTTACGTTTTTTGCAATTTTGCCGGTCAGTGTCAGATTGTACGTTAAATATGATCTGAGAGGGTTGTATTGGTGATTTTAATCATTATTACTCAGTAAAGTTACGTTTGTTACTGTCGCGAATCATATTTTATTTAACACAACCTGACACAGACCGGCAAATTGCAAAAAAAAATAAAAAATTCGCGGGTTATCTTGATAATTTCACCTAATTTAATCACGTATGAGTTCCAATCCCCTCGAGAAAGTTCTTCTGCCTCGTTGGACTAGTGGTTGCAAGCGGCACCTGAGCATGAGGTCCTGGGTTAGATTCCCGAGGTGGAGTAAAGTGTTATTGAGTTTTTCCATCAGGTATTTCTCAGTGGCAGCCACCGAGTCTGGATTGGTTCTCTTTTGATGGCAATAGCCTCGCCCCCTATTTATTTATTTTATTTTATTCTCTTCGGGAAACTTACAGCTAGTACAAACATTACCTATACTTAAAACTAGGAATTCGAAGGCCATTTACAAGTTTCCACAAATAAATACATGGAACAAAAAAGAAAAAAAAAGACAACAAAAAGAAGGAAGTAATTACTAAATAGCATTACATTATTACATGTAATCCCTGAAGGGTTAAGCATGGCAAGGTGTATCCTATTACTACACCCACATTTCACCAGCTATAGCTTTATTATATACTAGCGGACGTCACGCGGTTTCACCCGCGTAGATCCCGTTCCCGTGGGAATACAGGGATAAAAAGTAGCCTATGACGCTCAGCAATAATGTGGCATTCTATTGGTGAAAGAATGTTTAAAATCGGTTCAGAAGATCCCGAGATTATCCCTTACAATTTAACAAACACACAAACTTTACCTCTTTATAATATTATTATAGAGTATAGATTATTATAGCTATTTTAAATGTCATGTAATATGGAGCGAGCCCATCCTCATTAACCGGGCACAAACCCAGTCTCCGCGGCTGCTACTTAGAAATTTCTGAAGAAAAAACCGAATAACACTTTGTTGTCTGGTCCTCACCAGACAACAAAGTGTTATTTGGTTATCGTTGCCTCCACAGGCAAATGACATGACTAAGTGAGAATAAGCCTAACCGTATGGAATAATGGATACTTAAACACATTTTTATCCGATTACACGATCGGTTTCAATTCACAGCTTGTCTTTCGACAAAGACCTTAGTAAAGATCTCCATTTCAGCCTTTCTCTCGCTGTTCTCGCCCACTCTGGACCCGCTACCTTTTTGAGGTCATCTTGCCATCTTTTTGTTTGACGCCCTTTATTTCTTTTTCCATTCCTGGGATACCACTCTGTTTTGGTTTTTATCCATTTGCCATTCTAAGTACTGAGTGCATAAGTGACACAGTAAATGCAACCTTGTCACCAGGAAAAAGAACTTAGCGCATTGCAAAATTCTGTGACGTCAAATATTTCTTCATCACTTTGAAACAATACGATCAGTGCACTCCATGTTAATTTATGTTACAAAACCTAATAACTCGATGATATCATTACTAAGCAGATAATAATTGAGATTGCAACAAGATAATTCATTAGCGAACAAAATAATTCTCCGAAATTCTTACACACTGTTCAATTAGAGACTCTTTTATGGTAACCAATTACTGCATTTTTAGCCTGGACTTATTAAATTGTAGTACCTACTACATAACTTATTTTTTTTTAAAGTTTGTGTGAGAAGCTAGCTCAACGGTCACGTCCACCACAGTGGCGACCACCAGAAAAGTGCCGAGACAATGAAGTTCGACAAAGTCCCAGAGAAACGATTTAACTGTCTTGAATTCCGCTGTCAAAATCAAAAATTATGAGATCAATGATTGACCATTTTGACACTATTGAATAGCAGACTCGGGGCCCTGGTAAGGCACACGATGAATAAGGAAATACCGTCCTCCGAAACCAATAGTATGCCTTTTTAATTCAGCTGAACGCATTCGATATTGTCCCACAGAAGCGTTTCAAATAGATGGACAA